>CM064340.1:31702500-32952500 GCA_032595735.1 Pelochelys cantorii
CTGGGGCAGTTTAGGGATATACCCATGGGGTCAGGACTCTAGTGTCTGTGAGGAAAACAGGCCAAATGAGGAGCAAGGCAACCGGCAAGCGCCTCTGGACACATTTCTGATTCTCAGTTACTCTGGTCAGGGCAATTGGGGCAGAGATAGAGAAGCACAGAAGGCATTGTCACTTTTGCACACCCCAAGGCAGATGCTAAGCTAGTGTAAATTGTCATAAATACATTGAAATTGATGGATGTGCCCCCAAACCATGTGGGGACATGCAGGAAGCTTTAGCCTCTGTAGGAGCCTATGTTCATACTTGCACTCTGCTTCCCAGGACCCCCCTATGGTCTCTGGGAAATGGAGCATAGCCAAAGTTCAGTGTACTCTGTCCCAGGTCCTCAACACATCCATAATCCCAGTGCAGAACTCTTATGGCAACTCTGCACTGGCCAGGAAGGCCCATGAGTAGGGGATGTTTTCAGGACCACATTTTTGCCCACTTTATACCACTCTGGCAACATAAAGGCAGTTAAAACATCTTTAGTATGACTGAAAATCATTGTGCCATCTCCTACCCTGCCATATTACAACAGAAATAATGCTTCCTGCTAGTGTCCAGGATAATACACATTCCTGTGCCACCCCAGCTTGGTTTAGGCTCTAGGAACTCTACTTCAGCCTCTCTTCTTATGGGGTTTGTTTTTTTCAAACCACTGTGGGAGACTGGTCAGTCAACAGACTTGGTCCTTACAAATTCTTGTCCCTTAAAGGAGGGCACTGAGCAGTCTGAGAACAGATCATTCTTTCCCCAATACAGAAAATTCAAAGGATGTGTCTTATTTAGTTGAATGTAGTTTCTTTGTGGAAGCAATAGTTTTCCTTACTAATATGTAGCAACATGTGCAGAGAAAACTGGGTTACTTTGAATGGTGTTGCTGAGGATTTCTCATTATGACTATAGAATAGCTCTTTCCTATCCTCTTGTCTGGAAGATAGGCAAGTTGTGTGAGATTTTTGCAAACTGTTTTACAACACATCTCTGTTACAGTTTGTTGTTCAATGTCAGCTGATTGTCTGCAATGATATTCTGGGCTTTGTAACTCATGCACAGAGAATTCTGCAATAAAAATATTTGCCCTTAAATTTCTAAGTTACAGGAATGAAAATAACAAAAGCTCTGACTTTCCATTAAACTTTGCACTTCTGTTGAAACATGAAGCCCTTTAGCAATGATCAGTCAATCAGATTGTTTGATTGGAAAGAGAGCCTATTTCACAACCAATTTTCACTCGAAATAATTCTCACTCTCAATGTGTAGATCTGTTATTTCATCCCAGAGTTATGGTTTCTTGCAGACATGCAATCTTTTAGTTAATTTCCTTCTGTCAATTATATTTTAACAACCACGCTCTTAAAACATATTTGATAAAAAAAAAACCCTTTTAAAAGGAAACATGCTCTGTTCATGAACAAGAGTTCTCCCATATAAAGTTGATAGAACTTCTGAAAAAAATCAAACTAGATTTGTACCAAATTCAGAGGGACATTTAAATTCAAGTAACTTAAACCTAAAAGGCTCTCTTAAGCAGCCCACTTTAACATACTCTCCTGTTAGCTGCATTCCCTGGTTCTCCCCATTATTTCAGTCCCTAACTATGTAATTAAGCCAATCTAGAAGCCAAAAGACTCCATGGAGCAAATGTAGAAGTGATGTAAGCTGCATGCTTGTAAGAGATGTATGGCTAAATGAGCAAACTGAATGTGAGTCTCAGTGTAAGACAATGGTGATGGGGGGGGGGCAGAAGATGCAAATATACTAGTTCAGATGCACTTTATATTTTGCTTCACAGCTGTAGTTGATGATCTCAAATGGTACAATATGAGTCTTTTGGTTGATCCTCAGGAATTTTTAGACTCAGAGTGGATGGTAAGGAACTCTAATGCTGAGAAGTAAAATACTGAAAAACTATGGTTGTGTGTGTACTAACTAGTTTTCATATTGACTTTCATTAGACAGTCAGTAAACATGGCTCTATAGCATATGTTCTATACTCTTGCTATTAAGCATTCACTCCATAGACACTGAAGAAATTGTTATAGTGAAAGTAAACGTGTATTAAGCATAATGAGGCACCTTTCCCCTAAAATAATATGATGGCATTAAAAATTAAGATTCTTTTTTAAAAAGGATTGTCTTTTATTTAGTGTAGTCTTTTTTTTTAGGGTGCACTCGGTCATATGTGCAAGCTTTTTGAGGGCTAGAAACTTTTTTTAAATGAAGGATGAATTATTTCATGCAATTACTTGACTTTGTGGGCTGTGAATTCTAGAAAAGTATTAAATATCAAGAGACTTGGCAACATTATGGATTAAGTACATAACACAGAAATCTCACAAGACTTAGTCACATAACACAATCAAGCTGTGTTCCTTACTTCATGTTTGGACTCCACAAGGATTTCCCTGTACATTTATATAAATTGAAAGAATATAAGACACAAAATTGGAAACCATCATCTGATCCCAAGGGAGAGCGCAAAACATGTGGAGGCTAATTTAGCAATTCAGTTTTGAAACCATCCTCTACTGCTTATAAAGGATTTTGTAGCCATGAAACTACAACACACCTTATACAGATGCAGTGTAGTTGTAGCCATGTTGGTCCCAGAATATTAGAGACAAAGAGGGTGAGGTAATATATTTTATTGGACTAATTTTTGTGGGTCAGAGAGAATAGCTTTCACATCATGCAGAGCTGTAGAAAAGCCCTTTAGAGCTCAAAAGCTTGTCTCTCCAACAGAAGTTGGTCTTCTCCATACACCTTAAAACTGTTGAGGAAATGAAGGACCCTTGGGGCAGCCAGATAAGATTCCCCTTCTCCATTCTCTTCCTGTCCCTACTCTCAGGAGCCGTATTGATGTTGGAGAGCTGCTTGTGGCTTCATTTCTCTTCTGTCTGAATGTGAAGTAAAAGTCACCCCATAGACATTAAAGGTGTTGTGACTTTGCAGAAACTTGGAGTGCTTTTCAATCCCCACTGACTCCAATGAAAATTAAAAATACTCACAGGAGAAAAACAGCACTTCATAGGATAAGATGCACAATGTCCTAGATGAGACTGGTACATAGTCTGGCCAGATCCCAGCTACTCCCCTTTCCAACGTGACATGCTCCCCACAGATATCGGAATATGGATGTTGACTCAAGGGGACTTTTGTGGGATCTGAGTTCATGGATGATAACTCTGTGTTGTTTTGTTTCTCTTCCTCTCTCTGATGATGGTGAAGGGTTTGGTTCAGAAATTTAAAGTTTGTTGTTTCAATCCCATCCATGCCACAGAAGGGCATGCTTTCTTACAGCAGTATTAAAATGCACATGCTCTAATATGAGAGAAATGAGTCAGAGGATCTGAAAATACAAATATTTGCAAAAAATTAAAATCTGTGTGTTCAGAGATGATGGCAATGAGTGTGATATAAACATGACAGATGGTACCTGATATCAGCATGATATTAAGGGCTTGATTTAATCTCAGACACTAGGCAATTAAGGGACAGTTACATCAGATGGGGATCTAACCACAGCTCTGGTCCTAAGAGGGATGACTACAACTTAGTAATTATTTATTGTTTTCATTGGTGCCAAATGAAATAGATATCAGACTGTTGATGCACTTATACACCAAATGCAGCACTATCGGAGTCTATCCCAAGTATGTGCCGTGACCATATTGCCACTTGCTACCTAGAGCTGCATGCATGTCAGCACAGAAGTTAAGTGTCATCCTGCAACTAATAAAATGTCAGAATCAAGAGGGGTTTTTTTCCTGTCATAAATTTTCTTTATTTGATTAAAGGGTTCCTGACATTTTAGAAAAAATCTTTTCAAATTAACTCTCCGTGTTTTCCTTTAATCTGTACAGGGAAATATTACTGGCTTTAAGGTTGTTCTGAGACTGTGACAGACTCCAATTAATTAGTTGCTGCTGACAGATAGGTATACTGTAATAAAAGCCATAGGGTTCCTACATGAAGATTAATTCATTTCTCACAAAAGAGATATAAAATCACTAATTCTCTGTGTGTGCATGTGTGCCCTCATGCATGTACGTATATAGAAATCGTATAACAGGCAGACATTTAATTAAAGTAAAAATTACTAGTTGCTATTAAGTTGTGTTTTAATACTGCACTACGTGACCAAACAGCTTGATGCTTTTATAATATGCATTACAATAAACAATTGGCTTTGTACCATGATTAATCTTAATAAACAATTACACCGTTCCCTAGTCTTCTGAATCAAAATATTTCTGCTTTATTATAAAAATGTTAAGGTGAGACCTTCAGCTCTGTTGGGACCCATTTGTACTGCTCTGACCTGCTGTGGTTTCTCTGTTTGCACTGACTGCCCAGGTAATGCAGAACTGATGTAGTGGGTCTTCTTCACTCCTCCTCTTCTTAGCTGCTAGTGTAGGAAGTGCGGCCTGGGATAAGAGTGTGTGCCTAGAAAACCCTTTTCTTCAGTAAGTCTGAGCTGCTGGAATGGTCTTTGGGGGTCTTAGTAATCCAGGCACCATTTGGGGTCTTAGTAATCCAGAGCTGATTGACTTTGAGTTGGAGGCTGATTTGGCCCTCAACTAGCCCCAGGATCGGGGGCATGGTGGAAGTATGTATGGAATAAAGGGCACACTAAAGGATTTTTATACCTGTCTTCTTGCCCATCAGACTGGCACCATGCCCTTAGTTTGTAAATTGGGAACTATTTAAAGTAAGATACAGTAACTATGATATTAGGAAATATTAGTTATTTAAATTAGGATCAGATTAAACTAATAAAATAGATAGAGCTATGTTGTTGCAGATTCTAATAAGCAGCTTATCTCCAATTCACTCTATAAACTTCTAAAACGCAAACTTTTGTGCGTACTTATCGTATAATGCACTAAACAGATGGAGCCTCATCTTCATTCTTCTCATTTTTAATATTCATCACAACTTATAAATGATTATTTTTTTCCAGTAAGAAACATGTGGTGAGTCCAGATGCTCAAACAAAATGACTCCCCAAAGGCCTACAATACAGGTTAATTCAAGAATGGATATATCTAAATACACAGAACAAAACTTAACATGATTTCAAATGAGAATGTAGTGTGTGAAATGCAGGCAAAGGAGAAAAAAAGAGCTGGAAACAATTAACTGCTTCCTGTTGCATTAATGCTTTCCAGTTGAAAGTTTTGGAGTCGAAAGTAATTTTATCAAATTTACTCTGGTAGCTGTCAAAAATGACTGTTGCTAAACACAGAAACTGGGATTTAATATCTTGATTCATTGGTTTGATATCCTATGGCAAAGGTAGACTGCAAGTATGTTACTTGACCTTCAAAAAAACAACCAAACAAAAAAACCCCATGGCTGCCTCACTGCCATAACTGCAGCTCCAGCCCCACTACTGGCATGGCAGCACATAGCCCTGCCCCTGCTGCCACGGCACCAACCCCACTGCCGGCCAGTGCACAGCCCCAATCACGCTGCCAACCTGCCGCGGCTCAAGCTGGGTTGCTACGGACTCAGCTTGGCTGCTGCGGCTCCAGATAGCCCAGATAGGCTTCCCCTGCTCGGCTGCCGTAGCCCGGCTTTATTCCCAGCCAGGCTGCCATGGCTCGGTCTCCACTGTCAGGCCAGCACGCAGCCCCTCTCGGGGTGCCGCAGCACAACCCTGTTATGAGGCTGGCACACACTGGCTGCCCCAGCTCCAGCTGGGTTGCCAGGCTGCCCCTGCCCTGCTACCATGGCCCCCGCTACCACCACCGGGTTGCTGAGGCCCTGGTTCCACTACCACCAGCCTTGCCTTCCATGGGGGTCTCAGCCAGTGGCCCTTCTGACCCGGGTCTCTCTCATTCAGCAACATCCATGGTTCTGCCAGACGACGGATGTTGCCAGACGAGAGAGTCCCAGTTTAGGGAGGTGCAACCTGTAGACTTCTTGCCATGGAGAGGTGTGTTTAGTTTGAATTATATATACCGGCCTGGTATATTTGCAACTGCAAATGATTGTGGTACGTGGCTACTAAAAATAATTCATATGAGGAGCATGCTTCTATTATGTTAGTCAGGCTATCATAGTGGTTGACTGGTTAGTAATTGCTCATTCATGGATCCACATTGTTTGGAGACTGAGCACTTAGTCTGAGACCTGTAAAGGTATTTAGACCTAAATCTCATTTTCCAAAGTGTTTTTAGGCACTTCAGAGCCATCCCATATGCTGTCAATGGGATTTTGACTTACATTTCTTTTGAATAATGTTTAGGCTCCTGAATCAGTTAGGCATTGTGATATAGGCACAGTGCCAAAATACCTTAACAAAAGACCTTACTGCTGGCATCTCACTAGGCTAACACATTATCTTTGTCAACACCACTGAGTTTGGAACCAAAATATTCTGTTGTACATTTAATCCTCATTTCAGCAGAGCCTGGTTTGATAGTCTTTGTAAGTAAGCTTCACACAATATTGCCATTAATTAACTGAATCACTTCTATTGTTCTGAGATTCTAATCCTGGAAGCCATTGTATCCTTGTGTTTAGGGCCCTCAACTTCCATTAAATTTCATGGGAGTTTATGGTGCTTATTATTTTGCAGGATTAGACCCTAAGAACGCAAATAATTATAAACAATAAAAAAGTATGGTACAAAATTTGTTCAGCCACACATATATAATCATCTTGCATGATACTTCTTTTCTTCAGCTCTAAAACTAAATAATTTATTTATTTTTTTACAGCCAATTAAGCTTTTTGGAGACACAAAATATTTCGAAGATCTTTCATTTTCCTTATAGTTTTATAATGTGTGAAGCTCTGGTAGCAATAAAAATACATCAGAGAAGTCCTAGTACCTTTAGGACTATCAGAGGCAACAAGACTTAGTTGGACTGCAGGAAACTGTAAGAGACCACAGAAGTGATACAGCCAAGAACAGACAAACTGATTAGTAATTGTTATCCCAAATCTTAAACTGACCCAGTTCTGTAATGTTCAATTACACCTTCAGTGAGTTTTAGTTGCCTTGGGGATATGAAGGAGATGCACCACTGAAAGAGAGATAGCTGAAGGCACTGGGGAGAGTAGGCTGAGAAGTAGTGTTTGTATTTAACCAGTCCCTCCCTCAGTACAGCTATCTATCATGCAAGCAGCTATCGCCATGTATCCAACTATTCCTCTCACTAACATCCACTAACAAGGAAGAGCAGATTGCATTAATTGTCATACTAACCTACAAAGCACATTGATTTATTTTTAAGAGTTTTATGTGGTATCAAACCCTAATGAAAGTGAATGTATTTATTGGGAGTCTTGTATGCATACAAGCACACTTCCATGCCATATTTCCAGTAAGATTCCTATTGCCTGCAGGTACAGGAATCGGGCTTGTTTTTGGCTTCAGTGGTTTGTCAGTAGCGTGATGGCTAGTCTTCAGTCTATAGCTTGTTGCTTGTTTGGCTTGTGAAGGTGGAGGGAGGTACTCCCAAAAGGGGCTGGATGCGTGTGGCACTCCAACAGCAACTTAAAGGGCCCAGGGCAACTGCCCCCTTCGCCTCCCTCTGTTGGTGGGCCTATCTGTAGGGGACGGGGCCAAAAGTCACATTGAATGTTTGGGTTTTAGGGAGCATCATGGTTTGGCTTTGTTTTGAAACAGGATTTGCTTGTATTTTGGCTTATTGTGAAAAGTCAGGATGCTTATTTACAGCATGAAAGCTTATGTGCACTCTCAAAAACACCTAGAAAGTTAAACCATTTTCAGCAGCTGGTGATCTTACATGTATCACCAACATCCTTAGGCTGTATGTGAGGGAACCAAAAATTCATTCACACAATTTCCCATGAAAGAGGTTTGCTCTCTGATCTAAGGAAAGAATTAAAAAAAAAAAAAAAAAAAAAAGCTAAGATAGGCCCAAGAAGTTTCCAAAGTAAATTTAAATTATAATAGAATAAAATTAAAAATCTGATATAATAAGAATGCTTTTGAAAAGAGCAAGAAAGAAATATTTGCTTTGAATGTATGGCAAGTGTGATGTCTGGGGAATGGGGAGTTGGATAAACTATGATAGAAGTCAAGGAAACAAAAGGTGACTTTGAAATATTTTTACGACTAGTCTATTTTTAGCACACACAAATCACTCTGATTCCAAATAAGACCCAGTAATGTTTGCAGGTTTGGAGAAGCAATCAGAAAAGGTGGTGAAGGTGAAATCTGCACCCTTGATGCAGGTAATTCATTTGCCATTTGCAAGTCAGGGTCACATCCTTGGTGTTCTGTTGGATCCTGAGATTTTCTTGGGAGCTCAAACTGCACTTATAGAAAAAAAGTAACATGTTCTCATGTGTATCTTCTATATATTTGAGAAAGTGTTTCTTCAAGAATTCTTCCTAAACAGTAAGGGTACGTCTACACTAGCCCCCTAGTTTGAACTAGGGAGGCTAATGAGGGTGACCGAAATTGCTAATGAAGCACGGGATTTAAATATCCCGCGCTTGATTAGCATATTCCCAGCCAGTCGCCATTTTGCTATGGAAAGGGCATGGCACCCAATCCGGAGCTTCCTCAGAGCTGCCCCAGCTGGGGGACATGTACCCCTCCTCCTTCCATGAGGTTTAACTGTTAATTCGAACTAAGGGGTTTATCTCGGAATTGCGCTTCTCTGCTGCGTGTAGACGTGGGCAGTTACTTCGGGCTAGTCAGTTTCCAAAATGGCGACCGGCCGGGACTATGCTAATGAAGCGTGGGATATTTAAATCCCGCGCTTCATTAGCAATTTCGGTCGCCCTCATTAGCCTCCCTAGTTCAAACTAGGGGGCTAGTGTAGACGTACCCTGAGTGCTAGGATCACCACATTTGGTATGCAGCTTCCTCTTATCATAGCTGAAAGCAACATAAAGGTTTGGTTGTGCCCAGAAAACAGGATGTGCCCGAAATGGGATTGCTTCTCATAAAACCAAACAGACAATCACCAAATCGTGTTCAGTCTTCTATATTGACATAACTGAGCAAATGCTGAAAGAGGGCACAGGGCAGGCTCAGATAGGGGAGGGACTCAAGGCAGGTGTGTAGAGTGCCACCTCTGCCTGCCGGCCCTTGTACAGAGCTGCCACATCAGCTCTGTTCTGGGCCAATGGGGGCTGGGCTCCCGCCCAGCTGTGGCAGCTCCATGCTGAGGCTATGGGAAGGGCATAGCACCCAATCTGGAGCTGCCTCACAGCTGCCCCAGCCGGGTAACATGTACCCCTCCTCCAGCTGTTTCTGCAGCGGCTTCAATGGTCATGGACAGTCGCTTCTTCCCTGGCCCCAAGCTGCTGTGATGAGATAGGGCTGGGATCGTCCTGTCTTCCCAGCCTGAATACTAAACTCCTCATCCTCAGCCTCACCCCAGAGCAATTATTTAAATGAAGCATGTACATTGTCATTTTATTTTCCACAAAATAAAAATTAATTGAGTCAAGGATCTCAGCAACACTGGGTAAATCTCCCTCTTCCCCATCCACTGGAAGCAAAAGACCTGTCAGTCAACATAGGTACAGGAAGGCATGTCTGTTTGGGATTCCACTGCACCCGAGCTTTTTGTATGATGTAGCAAGGCAGCTTCTGCCATGTCCTAGATATGTGGTCGGTCAATGAGGGACACTTTATTAGAAGTGCTCCATACCTAGGTTGATGCCTCAGCTTTATATTTTCCATTGAAAAAATGTTTATATATTTTGCTGTACAGAAGCAAGTTGATAAAAACAAATAAAGTCCTAGTTACAGGAGTTTAAGATGTCAAGAGTCCTTATAGCGTTGTACCATAAATACCTATTGCCTATGAAAAACACTATCAGTGATTACATCCATTATACATATTCTTGGTTCTGAGTGACTTTGATTTAAAAATTAATTCATGTTTCCACAAAGGATGGTAAAAAAGCTGCCTAGAATAAAGCATACAAGTGAAAAGATAGTCATTTCATTTAGCAATCTATTTATCACATCTGTCACTTTCATCATACTTAAAATCTAATTTTTGTAGAACAAGCAGCTTCGAAAGTACAACAATACTGTAACTTGTTAGATTGTGTCATTTGGGGGAAAAGTGTTTAAATGGCTCACATGAGTTATGAGATGTGTGTGAGTGTACTGCTCCTGGGTTCTAGAATTGAACATGACTAGCCTTTCAGAAATTAAAGCTATATTTCAGAGGCTCAAAATATGGGCTATGTGTGAGAGAGAAAAAGATTGAGATTCATGATCACATTATTTATTTAATGAGGTTTGCTCATCATGTGATAGGTGAAGACCCAGTACAATATTTGGAAAATATCAACAAATTCTATCAATCTGATAAATGGATTTTATGGTAGCTATTCTTTCAGACAGGACAGACTTGAACAAAGATAGCTTTCTAATAAAGCTAGTTCTCATTTGGACACTACACAACTAGTCTTATCTAGTATCAGTAGACAATTGTTTATATATGAAACTAGTGAATAAATTACAGAATCAAACAACTGGGACATCTCTAACATTGCCTACAGCTGTACTAATACCTTAATGAACATATTGAAATAGCTGGGAATTGTTCCTGATCTAGCATGCTGAGGTAGATGGAACATGTTCCTAACACAAGTGGGGCAAGTAGGAACATAGAAATTGCTATTCTGATACAGAGCAGTGATTCATCTAATCTACTATACTGCCTCTGACAGAGTCTGATATAGAATCAGATGCTTCTAGGGAAGATGCCCTGCATGCTGTAATGGGCAACTGTGGATTTACCAGCCTTCAGGAGAAAATTTCTTCCTAATCCCCTTAGCAGTAGCACTACTACTACTACACTAATGCATGCTCATTAATCTTACTGGAACTCGAGGTTGACCCTTAGTGCCATTATGAATTACTAGTATGTAGCTGGAGCATCATACATACTATCCAAATAGTCTAGTATTCATGACTTACAGTTAAAAACATCAAATTAATAATGATTTTCAAGGCCCAGTGAATTCCACAGCACACTGGACCCAAATTCTGCAGCAAAACCTTTCCTGTGGCAATCAGCAAAATCTATGGTAGATCTAGGTGACATTTTTTAAATGGAGGTTTTTATTCAATTAAATATGAAGATGAATAATGCAATTTGTAAAGCACCCCTTGGGTTTATTTTGATACTAAAATCAATTAATTTTATTCTGCCCCTAAATTTTCAGATTTGCATGTATGTCTATATTCCAGAGGAAGATCAAAGCTTCCACTGTGGATCTTCCAGGGTTTGAATTAGTGATCTAGTTAAGACAGCTAATTCGAAGTGAGGGAGCACACTAGACAATGCCAGTAAGCCTGCCTTCACAAGGAGTAAGGGAAGTCAAAGGAAGATTGACTTTGAGGTGTAGACAGCGCCATAAGGTAAGTTAAACTACTTGACTTCATCTATGCAATTAATGTAACTGAAGTTGCGTATCTTAATTAGACTTTGTTCTGTATCATAGACCTACCCTCAGTATGCCACAGATATTTCAATTGACATTGGAAGATGAAGGCTCTGGTAAATAAGTATGAACACCTAGGCCTTTTGCCACATTGAAAGACCATTCAGGGCTCTGGGATGAGGCTAGATATTTTGGCTAAATGTGTCTGCAGTAAATAGTTAAACTTTAAAATTTAAAGACAACTGAAAGATAAAGCTTAAAAACTCCACTGAGATAAATAGAACTGTTAAGGTCTTTCCCCAGAGTTATTGTTTCAGGTAATCTGGAGACTCAGGCTAAAGTATGTTTACATTTAGAAATTTTCTTAAAGTGGCTAAATTCTGCCCTTGGTTACATTACACATGCTAACTTGAATATATAACTGGTGACAGAGAATGTTGGGCCCTCTCATCTGAGGAATTTCTGTTCCCAACCAAAATGTATTTAATACCAACAAAAACTGATTGTATATGATAATATCGAAGCTAACATTATTTTTTCCTGCTGATACAAACATAAATTGTCTATTGAATGATAAGGACATCACCTTTCCTGATCTTTATAACTAAATATAGATGTTTCAACTGGAAGTTACACTGGTTAATGTATTGGTAATAACTGGATTTAAACCAGAGTTGCTTCTATTGGTGAGTTCTGCAGTCACTAATTTTGTTTTCAGTGTATTAGCTGTTCTGAGAGCCTATGTGCAATAAATTGGTAGTCCCAGACAGTTAAAAGTAAGCAGGTGTCACATGACAAAATTTATCACAACTTAGGATGCCTTTGCTGGAAGTCTCAGGTGAGACAGATGTTGGGGAAGCCAAGTGACTTCCTTCACCCTTTTAGATCAGAGTTGTGATGCATTAGCAGGGTAGAGTGGGGAAGTATATAGCACTGATCTTGTATCACATGGCATGCCATTCTGTACCAGTCAGATCCTGAAATACTTTTGCAGGCAATTTTTTTCCCAAATTCCCAAATATGGGCTTAGAATCTTTTGAGTGAAACTTCTCCCCTTTTCTGAGGGCTAGTTGAAGGCCTAAGCAACACGTTAGTCCCAATTAAGCATTAGAATTTCCCCTTTTCTGAATAATCAGTAGTGTTGATGCATAACTTCCTGTCATCAGTTTTCTTTCCCTATAGAAAATGACTTCTTACAAGAATCAATAGTCTCATCAAAACCTTTCCATTTTTGTCCAATATTTTCAGTTTTTGGAGAATTCCCCCACCCCACCCCAAATCATTTAAAGGAAAGAAAACACATTTCCAGACTTTTTGTATTAAAAAAGGGGGTGCCATAGCATTGTGTGTTGGTTCGGTAACTATGCCCATCTGTGCTCACAGCTCAGTGTTCCCTCCTGACACATGATTCCTCCCTGCTTTTCCTTTTTGCCCCTTCATAATTAGTCCATCCCATTTCTTTCTGGTCCTTCTCCTCTGAGAGAACCAAATAGGCTGTCAACTATTGCTCATCAACATTCACTGCTCAGTGTACCCTTCTGATTCCCTGATTCTGACCCTTTAACTTTCAGCTATACCCCTGTTTGGGTGTGGTATATGAGGTGGGGAGGTTTGTCCTCTATATTTAATAAAATCCTGTTCCTGTTATCCTTTGGGGGGGCCACTGCCCACTAATCTCAGGATACAAAGGAGCTGATAGCTATGCTTATCTGTATTTTGTTGCCTGGGGTTCACCACTGGCCTGTTCCTACTATGCCTCTCACATTACAGTGTCCCCTACATGCTAGCCGCTTCTTTTTTCTCTAGTCTGACACTCTCTTCCATTTGAGTTGGCAACTCCTGTTTCCCAATTGTGGGACATCTTTCAAGGGCTTTTGTTTTTTTCTAAAGGAGTATAAGCAGGCTGGCAATTTTTGCAAACATTTAATTCACTCTTACTTAAAAAAAAAAAAGCCCAAATAAATCACAGAGGAAGCCTAAAGCTGATTATGTTTGTCCTCCCTGGCAGTAGTTAACATTGAGACAAGGGAAAGATTGAAGCAATTAAACCTTATTTGGTGCCTAAGAGACTTCATGCATAACCACTTGCACTCTTATTTATCTTGTTAAGAAGGAAAACGAACACAAGCTGTAAACAAAGAAAAGTGTGTGTGATATTTTTTATAAAGAGCCACAGAGAATTAACTCAGGAGAGTGCAGTAACTGAACAGCAGTGGCTATTTGTCACGATGGAATTAATTACTTATTAATCATTACCTGGAGTTTCTAATATTTTATCTTGGATTCAAAGTTTATTTTTTCTAAGGCCTAATTACTTTTTTTCTCCCCCCAATGTAATTAACTGAGCTGTGGGATTTTCCCTGACAGTAAAAACCTACTCCCTGAGATTTATTGCACTGTGTCCCTGAGTCCTATGAAAGTGCACGAGCTTGCAGAGGGACTAGGAGCCCGCTACTAAAGCAGTGCTTCCACTTCTCTGATGCGCTCCTTCGACTGCAGGGCACGCACACCTGTGTGTATGTCACCTCTCAAAAGGACTGAGAAGGAAGGGACCACTGAATGTCCACAAAAGGGGGAGCACCTTGCATTTTCCTATGGGATGGCAAACAGCTGTGTTCTGCCGGAGCACCGAACAGCATCTGAAGCGTAATGAGTCCTATCCATCGCTTAGGGGTGCTATAGATCTACCTACCTCCTACTCTGGACTGCACTTTAATGGCACAATCAGGCACTTAATCTTCTGCACATTTTCTAATTAGTAGCCACAGCTAAGGACCAATTGCAATCTCATATACGCAAGTGTAAATGGAGATACTCCAGTAATACGTTTGGTCCTTTTAATATACAAGTAGCACGTTATCTTTCAGCCTGCAATTTTTATTGGGGAGAAATCATTTCCATCATGCTGCAGTGAGGCTGGTTCTGTGAGGACTGCTGGCCATGGCCAATTATACTTTAATAAAAAGTACTTAACACTGTCTCTCCAGGCTTTCTCCTCTTGCTTCTATGATTCAGTCCCTTAATGTTCTTGTTTTCCTGAGTTTGTGATCTATCGTTTAGTAATAAAAGAAAAAGTCACCAGGAAAAATGAACATAAACAAATGTATCTCATCATTTTACTCATAGGTCAAGTGGTCCTGGTCACATCCATTCATGGTTTAGCACAGTCTCATGACACTTAAATATAAGTGCCTCCTTTAAAAATTAATAAGCATATTTGCTAGTTTTTGTTCTTATGTATGAAGACAAAAGTCCATGAAATGTTTTAACCTAATAAAAAATTCATATCTTGAATTGTTGATATGGTTTTTGAAAATGATGGATTTGATTGCTTTTCTTTCATTAGTTACAGGAAGGATTGGAGATTTTCAGGAAAATAATTTCACAAGTATTAATTTTTACCTTTTAATCCACTGCTTTTCATTAACAATGTTTGGATAGAATATCTGATTAGCAGTAGTCCTTCAAATGAGTCTTCAGCCAGAAATGAATATTGTTTTTATTAGGGAGGTTGATTAATCACAGTTAACTAATGCGATTAATTCAAATGAATTGTGATTTAAAATATCACAATTAATCACATTGTTGAACAATAGAATACCAATTGAAATGTATTAAATATTTGTGGATGTTTTTGTAAATTTTCAATATTGATTTCAATTACAGCACAGAATACAAAGTGTACAGTGTTCACTTTATACTTTCGATTAGAAGTATTTTCAGTATAAAAATGATAAACAAAAGAAATAGTATTTTCTATTCACCTCATACAAATACTAAAGTGCAGTCTTTTTATCATGAAAGTGTAACTTCCAAAGGTACATTTTTTTTTTTTGGTTACATAACTGCTCTCAAAACAATGTAAAACCTTAGAGCCTACAAGTCCACTCAGTCCTACTTCTTGTTCTGACAATCACTAAGATAAACTTTGATGGGAGATACTACCACCTGCTTCTTATTTATAATGTCACCAGTAAAGTGGGAACAGGTGTTTGCATGGCACTTTTGTAGCCAGCATTGCAAGGTACTTACTGCCAGATATGTTGAACATTTGTACGACCCTTCATACTATGACCATTCCACATCTTTCTTGAAATGTGGTGCCCAGAACTGGACACAATACTCCAATTGAGGCCTAATCAGAATAAAGTGGAAGAATGACTTCTCGTGTCCTGCTCACAACACTTCTGTTAATGCATCCCACAATCATATTTGCTTTTTTTGCAACAGCGTCACACTGTTGACTTATATTTAGCTTGTGGTCCACTATGACCCCTAGGTCTGTTTCTGCAGTATTCCTTCTTAGACACTCGCTTCCATAGGCGTGCGCAGCACATTTCATTAGGGTGTGCACCCAAAGAATTTTTTTAAAATGGATTCTTTGACCCCTGTTAACCACGCCCCTGACCCCCATTAGCCACACCCCTTGGCCCCCATTAGCCACACCTCTGGAGGTAGCACTCTCGGGGCAAGATGGACACATGACCAGAAGTAAAAGGTGTCATGTGACCCCCCTCTAAGGACTTTTCCCACCATCCTCCTACCAATAGGGATTAGCTTGGCCCCCACCAAACCCCCCTCATGCAACTATCCTGCAATTGCATTAACCCAATGTATGTGACATTAACTCGGGGGTGGAGAGGCTGGGGGAAGTGTTCCCTCTAAGAGTTTCCTCCCATGAACAGAATGAATTTTGTGTTGTGCACCAGTACTGAGGTCATGTGGCTTGTTTGGATGTGCCACTATGGCACCCTTCTTCGTTCATCCATCGAGGTCGATGAGGACCGCCCAGTGTCATCAGTTTAGTTGGGGGTGGGTTCGGAGATGTCTGATCAGTCCAATCCGAGCCCGGAATTGACGGTTGCAGTGGGGACATGGGAAATCGGGCTGCCGACCGGAGGAAGAGAAGATACCAGCCCTGAGCCTGCGAAGGAGACGTTTCTCTGCAGCATAACACAGTCTCTTTTGTTCATAGGCTATTGCACCATCATGTATTCGTCTACGCCAGGCAGAACAATCATCAGCAATGCTCTCCCAATTTTCAGGATCTATGTTACAGTTCTTGAGGGAGGCCTTGAGGGTGTCTTTGAATCTCTTCTTTTGACCTCCAAGAGATCGCTTGCCTTGTTGTAATTCGCCATACAGCATCTTCTTGGGCAATCGATCATTGGACATGCGCTCAGCATGGCCAGCCCATCTAAGTTGTGCCTTGCAAAGCATGGTGTGGATGCTTGTCATATTAGCCTGTAGAAGGACATCGGTATCTGGAACTTTATACTGCCATCTTATCTTCAGCAGTTTCCGTAGGCAGTTCAGATGGAAGTGATTGTGGCGGCACGTCGGGGTCCCCCGACTCCTATACCCCCGTAATGGCACGGACAGACTCCACCAGCTAGTAGAATAGAGGGAGTTTATTGCTTCTCCAGGATACAGCACAGCATAGATGTCATCTGATTACAGGAACCGGGCCTAGGATGCCTCAGCCCCCCTTGAGATGGGGGATGCTGGGCCCCTAAATTCCAGCCCTTTCCCTAGGCCGTCTCCTCCATGATCCCAGACAGAAACTGCCCCTCTCTTCTAGCCCTGTCCCCCTTGCCAGGCCTGGCCTCGCCCCCTTCCTTTGTTTCTCTCCCTGGGAAGTAACTGGTCGGACCAGTTGAGAGACCCTTGCATAATGACTCATCCCCTGTCCTGCTGGGCCGTGCTTTGTACAAACAGCCGTCAGCGGGGGCCACTCACAGCCCACCACCCAGCATAGCAACCAGCAAGGTACCCACACTACATCACAGTGATTCAGCTTTTTCACATGACGACTGTAGACAGTCCAGGTCTCACAAGCATAGAGGATGGTGGACAGGACGACCGCCGAATAGACTTTTAGCTTGGTCTCAGTCTTAATGCCTTTTCGATTCCAAACATTAGATTGAAGACTTCCAAAAGCTGCACTGGCTCTGGCGATTCTAATGTTCACCTGCTCGTCGATGTTGGCTGCCTTTGATAAAGTGCTGCCAAGGTATGTAAACCTGTCCACGTTGTTGAGCTTCTGGCCATTGACAGTGATGGATGGCTCAGTGTAGTCACAGTCAGGAGTGGGCTGATGCAGAACCTTGTTTTTTTTTTATAGAGATCGTGAGGCCGAAGTTCATGCACACTGCAGAGAATAGATTCATGCAGTGTTGCATGCCTGCTTGCGTACCTGAGTTGAGGGCGCAGTCATCCGCAAATAGAAAGTCACGAATGGTCTCGACTTGAACCTTGGTTCTAGTCTGAAGCCTCCTCAAGTTGAATAGCCTTCTGTCAAAACGGTAGCTCAAGTCGATCCCAACATTATTTCCTCTAAAGGCATCAATCAGCACGGCAGAGAACATAAGGCTGAAGAGACTGGGGGCCAGGACGCAACCCTGTTTCACACCGTTTGTAACTGTGAATGGCTTTGAATAATTGCCACAGTCTTGGACTCTGGCAAGCATGCCATCATGGAACTGCTTCACCATTTCAGTGAAAGTATCTGGGCATCCAAATTTGGCCATAATCTTCCAGAGGCCCTCATGACTGACAGAGTCAAATGCTTTAGTTAGATCCACAAAGACAGTATAGAGCTGGACATTCTGTTCTTGACACTTTTCTTGTAGTTGTCTGGCGGCAAATATCATGTCAGTAGTACCTCGTTCCTTCCTGAAGCCACACTGACTTTCCGGCAAGAGACCTTGGTCAAGGTGCTGTGTGAGTCTGCTTAGAAGTATTCTGGCGAGGACCTTTCCTGCAACACAGAGCAGAGTGATTCCTCTGTAGTTGTCACAAGAGTGGCGATTTCCCTTGCGCTTGTAGAGATAAATAATGGACGCATCTTTGAAGTCTTGCGGAACGCGTTTCTGTTTCCACATCTCGCAGAACATCTCAGTAAGCCTCTTAATTAACTTGGGTCCACCAGATTTATAGATTTCAGCTGGAATGGAGTCAGCTCCAGGAGCTTTACTGTTGGAGAGCAATTCAGTGGCCTTTTGAGTCTCCAGTACTGTTGAAGGGTCAGCCAAGCTTTCGTTGATCTCCACCTGGGGTAGGCGGTTTATTGCCTCATCGTTGATAGAAGAGGGCCTTTTGAGGACATCAGCAAAGTGCTCTGCCCAGCGATTAAGGATCTTCTCCCTATCAGTGAGCAAAGTACTACCATCTGCGCTCAAGAGAGGGGCTGAACCAGATGTGACTGGGCCATACACAGCCTGAAGAGCATTGTAGAAGTTCCTCATATCGTGTCTGTCGGCAAAGGCCTGGATCTCATCGGCTTTCTGGCTCAGCCATGTGTCCTGCATCTCGCGTAGCTTCATCTGTACAGTCTGACGTATCTTGGTGAAGGCAACTTTTTTTGCTGCAGACTTAGGGTCACTGCTGTAGGCACGATGGAGATGATGTTTTTCATCCAGCAATGCCTTGATTTCTCCACAGTTTTGGTCGAACCAGAAAGCACCAGGACTGTGGCACCCAAGTTATTAATAAATATCTTATAAACCTCTACCTTTTCCCTCTGCTGCCATGTCTCCTCCCCTTGCTCCATCACCTCCCTGGTGCCTGCTGCCCCCCAATCCCTCACCCTCCACTGCTGTCCTGACTCCTGCCCTTCTCACTGCCTTCAGCCTTCCTGAGACCTGCCCCCTCCACCAGCCCTTCTCTCTCCCCTGTGCCCACTCCTCCAGTAACCCCACTCTGATCATGTGAGCTACCCCTCTTCATTCCCTCTCCTAACACCTCCCTCTACACACCTGCCCTGCCTCTCTCCTCTGGTGCTGGTCCCTCCCCTGCAGGTGTCTGCCCTTCTGCTTCACCCCCAGAATCCCCTGGCACCTGCACCTTCCCTTACCCCTGCACCCTCCTGGTGCCTTCCCCTTCCCTCACTGCCCCTGCTGCCTTTGCCCTCTTTTTCCCTGATGCCCACCACCTCGCTACCCTCTGCCCCCCCCGTTCCCCTCATGCCCCTGTGCCCTCACATATGCCTTGCTCCATCCGCACCTTCCTCATACCCACCCCTTCTTTCAAGCCTTCTCCCAGCACCTCCCCCTACCCTGGATCTCCTGCCCTCGCAGTGTCACCATTGAAAAATGACGAGCCTGCCTTCAGAAGGAAAACCCTCTTCCTACAGAAGAATTGGAAAAAAAAGTGGCAGTGTAGAATGTATAAGGACTGGAGATAGCAAGTGAGAGGGTGGGGCTTCAAGGAAGGGGTGGAGTCTTGGTGGAAGGATGGGGCAGTAGATCTTCACTTGTTCTGAGATTTAAAAAGTGATCTTGGGTGTAAAAAGGTTGGAGATCACTGCTGTAGGTGATATCTGGACTCAGCTCCCCTTTGTGTGGTCTGAATCCACATGAGCTCTGTTAGGTTCCTACTGCAAGGCTTCTTGCAAGGTTCAGATGCTCTGCTTGAGAATTTGGCATTGGCTTTTTTTCCCCACTTGTGGGGAAGATCACTAGTGTTATCTCAAAAACCCATTTGTGTGTAATGCCGAAATGAGGCATCACAATGAGTACGTTGTGTTGATCCATATAATTTGATCCTTCTCCTTTTCTACATACTTATAAGCAATGATATAATTAACAACATGGACATTTGCAGAATTATCATTGAGGAGATGAGTTAGTACCCACAGAGTAGTGCACCTCTCAGAGGGTATGTCTACACTAGCCCCCTAGTTCGAACTAGGGAGGCTAATGTAGGCATTCGAAGTTGCAAATGAAGCCCGAGATTTTAAACTTCCCGTCCGGGTGCCATTTTTAAATCCCCCTAGTCCGAACTAACTGCCTGTGGCTACACGCGGCAGTCAAACGTTAACTCGAACTAAGTCCATGATAATGAAGAAAAATCAAGCAAGTTTAACAATATTTCACTATTACTACTGTAGGTTACAGACAAACAGAAAAATGGGATACTGCTTTTCAAATGAATTAGTTTTATCGTGACTTTTGTTCTGTAAAGCATTGGACCGATCTTGACTTGGACACAGTACTTTATATATTTCTTTCTTTTCTATGTTGCTTAATTCCCATTTTACCAATGATCAAAGCAACACAGCAATGTTGATAATCTTATCTGAGGGCAGACACAGAGTCAGCAGCAGACCTAGCTAGTTCAGAAGTTACTGACTATTTTTGCACTTAATCTACCAGAATAACCTGCCCTTCTCTTACTAGTTCATGATATTATCTACACTAACACAGAAGCTGACTTGTTGCATCACTAGGGGCGTGAAAAAATATCCCTTTCACAAGTAAAACTTACATCAACTTAAAATGGTGTCTGCACCACATTATGTTTGTGGGAAGTGCACTCTTGCCAATACAGCTTCCACCTCTCATTGAGGCGGAGTAATTACATACACAGGAGAGTGCTCTCCCATCAGTGTAATGAGTCTTAACCTGAAGAGCTAAATCAGCATTGCTCCATCTGTGGCAGCAGCACTGATTTAGCACAGTAGTGAAGACAAGTCCGGGGTGGGAGGGTGAAGACAACAAAACAGGAGTAGTAATTAATTCCCTGGGCAATAGAAATAATCGAAAAAAAGACTTTTTTTTCTTCCCGGTGGTGGGGGGAGCCCATGCAGTGACAGCGTCGGGCCACGGGTGACCCCTGGGTGCATCTGGGGCCGGAGGAGGGTCTCACTTGTACCTGGCACTCGGGGGATGGGGCCCCACCGCGGCTGAGCCCCAGCGCCTGCCGAGCCCCTGAACTCCGCTCCAGTGAGCCAGAACGTAGGGTCACCAGGTGTCCAGTTTTCTACCAGACGGTCCGGTTTTCAGGCCTTCGGTCCGGTAAAAAATTCAGAAAATACCGGACATGTGCAATGTCCGGTATTTTCTGGTTCTCCGGCTGGGCACTGGACAGAAGCCTGGCGGGGGCAGGGGAGTGGCTGGGAGGCGGGGCGCAATCAGCACTGGGAACCTCTAGTTGCCTCTGGGAAGCAGGGGAAGCCCTGTCCCTGCTCCTGAGCGCTGTTCCAGCGCGTGCTGGAGCTGCAGCTGGACTCCCCTGCTCATGCCCTGGGATCTGCACGTGCCCGGGTGAGTCTGGCTCCCCGCTGGCCAATTCCCTCTTCCCCCCTCACCTCCCACCAGCCGGTTCCTCCTCCTGATCTCCCATGGCCAGCCTCACTGCCCCCAACCAGCTTTGCTCCCACCGGCCAGCCCCATGGCCCCTGACCCACCCCCACCAGTTTTGCTTCCCGCCAGCCGCCCCGCAGCCTCCGACCCTCCTCCCAACTTTGCTCCCACCGGCCAGCCTTGCTGCCCCCGACCCACACCGCTTCCCCGTTCTCCCCCGGCCAGCTACGCTGCCTCTGACCTGCGCCCCCCAAGCTCTGCTTCCTGCCCCCCCCTTCCTCCCTGCCAGCCCCGCTCCTCTCCCGGCTGGTCCCTCCCCCCTCCTGCCCCCGATCAAGTGTGTCCATTTTTTTTTTTTAACCCTACCTGGTAATCCTAGCCGGGAGTCCCTCCTCTCCCTTACCTTAGGCTTCTGCCTTACAGTTTGCAGGGCTGGAGTCTGCCATCGGGCCCCTGCAGTCCTGACCCCAGCTGCTTCCGGGGCTCCAGACCACGTGCTGAGCCATGGTTTTAAAGTCCTGGGCCGTGATGTCACATGTTGTGCGGCGTTGAAGCATGCCGCGCATGCACTCCCTTGGCCCCACAGATGGCTAGTGTGCAGCGCTGGGGAATTTAAAGTGCACAGGTCCCCATCCTCCTCCAGCTGGCCCTTTGAAACATTAGGGTGTGCCTAGGCACACCCAGCACACCCTGTGTGCACGCCTATGGTCGCTTCCCATTCTGTATGTATGAAATGGATTGTTCCTTCCTAAGTGGAGTACTTTGCATTTATTCTTATTAAACTTCATCCTATTTACCTCAGAGCATTTCTCCAGTTTGTCCAGATTGGTTTGAATTATGACCCTATCCTCCAAAGCAGTTGCAACCCCTCCCAGCTTGGTATCATCTGCAAACTTAATAAGCGTACTCTCTATGCCAATTTCTAAATCGTTGATGAAGATATTGAACAGAACCGGTCCAAAAACAGACCCCTGTGGAACCCCACTCATTATGGCCTTCCAGCAGGATTGTAAACTGTTAATTGCTATTCCTCTGAGAATGGTTATCCAGCCAGGTATGCACCTACCTTATAGTAACCCATCTAAGTTGTATTTGCCTAATTTATTGAAGATCATGTGAGACTGTATCAAATGCCTTAGTAAAGTCGAGGTATACCACATCAGCTGCTTCTCCCTTATCCACAAGACTCGTTATCCTATCAAGGAAAGCTATCAGAGTGGTTTGACATGATTTGTTCTTCACAGATCCATGCTGGCTGTTGCCTATCACCCTATTATCTTCCAGGTATTTGCAGATGAATTACTTAATTACTTGCTCCATTATCTTTCCTGGAGCAGAAGTTAAACTGACTGGTCTGTAGTTTCCTGGATTGTTCTTATTTCCCTTTTTATAGATGGACACTATATTTGCCCTTTTCCAGTCTTCTGGAACCTCTCCTGTCTTTCAAGATTTTTTCAAAGATGATAGGTAAAGACTCAGATACCTCCTCTATCAGCTCTTTGAGTATTCTAGGATGCATTTCATCAGACCTTGGTGACTTGCAGACATCTAACTTTTCTAAGTCCCCCTCAGAAGAGAGTCTCCGACCACCACTACCCTACATTTCCTCCTCACAGTGGTGGCAGCAGACCTCCCAGCCTTGGGGGTATAAGGCTTCTGTTTTTCTGCTGTAGGGGGTGAATCCTTATCTCCTGTATCAAGAAGAGCATAACGGTTTCCCAGCATCACAGTGGGAAGGTTGGGAGCAGGAGTGGAGCACTGCCTGCTGCCAGAAGTGACCAGCTGCCAGTGTCCCCCCTGAGCCATGTCCTCCTCCACCAGTGGTGTGTCAGCAGTCTTGTGTAGTGGGACAACTACCTCAGCTGTCTCCACATGAATACTCTCCAGGAATTGCTCATGGATTTGGATGCTCCTCAGCCTGCCCACTTACTCCTGTAGCTCTCCCACCTGCCTAGATTTCAGTAAGTGGGAATTGCAAGCCACAGTTCCTGCAAAACCACACCAGGATCTGGGTAGACACACCCCGGTCAGGTGCTCTGTCTGGCTACAGGTGCAGATGGAGGGGTCAGAAGCAGTGCTGGCACAGGTGTTGCGGGTGTTCCTGACAATAGTAGGCCTCCCTCTTTTAAACTCCGCTGTCTGCAGCCCCCTGTCCTCTTTGCTCCCCTGGTCACTTTGCCTCTGGCTTTTAAAGCCAGCTCCCTAAGTCAGGCCTACCCCCTCGTTAGTCACACAGGGGAAGGCTGATCATAAGGCTGATCAAAATCAATCAAGGGAACAAAGGATCAAACACTCCCCGGCACACAATCCCAACTGCCATAGTAACTGAAACTGAGATCATCTGAAATCTGAATCAAAATTCAAAATTCAAACAGTCGAGCAAACTCACTCACACCAAGAGCTAGTATACTCACCTGACAGCCTGTTCAGCAGCGGGATCTCTCACTTTCCCTCTTAAACTCCCCTGTCTGCAGCCCCCTGTCCAACACTCTGATGCAGGAACTACAGAACCCAAACCACCCAAAAAGAAAATCAGCCTTCAGATGATGAAAATGAACATGCATCAGTCAGCTCTGCTTTGGATGCATGTCCTCTGGAATGATGATTGAAGCATGAAGGGACAAATGAATCTGGCATATAAATACAGTAGACTTCCGATAATCTGGAACCTTTGGGACCTAGGTGGTGCCAGATTATCAAATATGCTGGACTATCAGGAGGTACTATAAGCTAGTTTTATATATATATATATATACAGTATATACTGTATATAAAGTGTTTTTAACCCTTTTTATTGTAGCACAAGCACTGTCCAGCGTCACACAATGCCAGTGGCAGACTGACTCGATCCCGTCCAGTTTCACTCGGTTCAGCTGCTGCCGCTGCTTCCTTGTGACTCGTTTTTTGCTGAAACTTACTCACTAGGCTCTTGCCATTTTGATGCCAGACTGTCAGGAGTTCTGTACAATTGGATGACAGACTATTGGAGTTTTACTGTATCTTGCAATACCAGCTACAACAATGCCATGTGAATGTCTATTCTCTCTTTAAGTTGATATTGTAAACAAGAAACAGGAAGCATTATCTCCTGCAAATTTTAACCAAACTTGTTTGTCCGAGTGATCGACTGAAGATGTAGGACTGAGTGGATTTGTAAGCTCTAAAGTTTTGCATTGTTTTATTTTTGAATGCAGTTTTTTGTGCATAATTCTATCTTTGTACGTGTAACTTTCATGATAAAGAGATTGCAGTACAGTACTTGTATGAGATGACCTGAAAAAATACAATTTTGTTCTCTACAGTGAAAGTATTTGTAATAAAAATAAACACAAAGTTAGCACTGCACAACTTGTATTCTGTGTTGAAATTGAAATTGAAATTAGTATATTTGAAATTGTAGAAAATATCCAAACTATTTAAAGTAAATGGTAATCTATTATTGTTTAGCAGTTGATTAATTATGATTAATTTTTAATCACTCGATAGTCCTCCTTTTTACATAGAAAGAGATCTTCCAATGGCTTCATTCAGAATATTTAAGACTTAATTTTTTCCCATTGTTGAAAGTAAAAGAGCAAGGAATGTTACGAGTGGGAGAGTGTAACAGAGAGTATGGAGAAAAAAATCTTTGAAAGTAATAATTTCTGGCACAAGATGAGGTCAACAGCACAATGGGTTGTGGTCCTGACTAGAGCTTCTAGGCCCCATTGGAATATATGTGTTCAATAATAATTTGAACTGAGTCTGAGTCAGCTTGCTGGTCACATCTGAACTACCATCACCTCAAAGCTCCTGAGTGGCTCTAAGCTTATTTTCATTTGCTTAGTGGGACTTTAGAGAAAGTATTAGTGCTATTCCTTTAAAATAGGAATTTTCTAGTTTCTAAACCTGTTTTAATAGTATTTCCAATTTCACATTGGCAGGTTCTTGAAGATGCTTTCTGTACAATTTACATTGTCACTTTTAAAATTTCATTAAAATTTCAAGTGAATCAGCCCATGACAAATGTTCTAATCAGTAATTTGCTTTTCACTTGAAACAACCTTACCATACCCATTTGGGAAAGCATATTAGTAGTGTGCTGCATATAAGCACTTCAATCCAGACAATTTGCTTTAGAATCAGTTTGAATTCACTCTGTGGGCACATGCTAAAGTAGATTCTGCAGACTCACCTAAAAATCTTCCCTCCTCTCTGCAGAGTTCTCTGTTCCCACATTCTGCTCTACCAGTAGGCTCTCTCATCTAAGGGTATGTCTATACTAGCTCGTTAGTTCGAGCTAGGTAGGGTAATGAGGGCAACCGGAGTTGCAAATGAAGCCTGGGATTTAAATATCCTGGGCTTCATTTGCATGTTCCCAGGCGCCGCCATTTTTAAATCCCCCTTAGTCCGAACTCCATGCCCGCGGCTACACGCAGCACGGACTAGGTAGTTCAAATTAAAGATCCTAATTTGAACTACTGTTGCTCCTCGTGGAATGAGGAGTAGCGGTAGTTCGAATTAGGATCTTTAATTCGAACTACCTAGTCCTTGCCGCGTGTAGCCGCGGGCACGGAGTTCGGACTAAGGGGGATTTAAAAATGGCGGCACCCGGGAACATGCAAATGAAGCCCGGGATATTTAAATCCCGGGCTTCATCTGCAACTCCGGTTGCCCTCATTTGCCTACCTAGCTCGAACTAACGAGCTAGTGTAGACATACCCTAAGTGTGCAGCTCCCATTGTGGAACTAAGGAAAAAAGGTTACTCTTGGTGACTAAAAGAACTACAGAAAATTTGGGTTATATTAAAAACAAGAAGGCCCTGTGAGAAGTTGCACTGAGCAAATATGTCAAGACACTAAACTCACCTTTCTGGCAGAGTGCGACAGCTCTCTGCTATTCTCCTACTACAAACAGACATTACCAGTTATTAAAAGATCCCCTACTAGTAATGAGTCCTCTGGTGATTCCAAGTGAACTTCTCCATTCCTGACCTATGTGTAAGGGGCATAGAAAGGAAAGGTGACAAGGTCCAACATCTGGACGATCCCCAGCTGCCATATTATCATACTGAAGGGGACAGATCTGGGGCTTCAGTAAACTATACTGAGGTCTGGACCAGCATCAGCATAGGTCCAGAATCATAGCAATGCAAAAGTTCTTTATATTTACCATTCTGCCAGTCACTTTTGCTTCTCATCTCTTTAAAATAAATCTATATGTATCTGATCTATATATAAGAATTCCTGGTCTTGGGATACATATTTATCAGGCATTCTTAAAACTGAAATATTCACCCGGGGAAGTGAAGAAACAGATTGACAGAGCCAGATGAGTGCCCAGGAATCTGCTTCTTCAAGACAGGCCCAACAAGGAAAATAAAAGAATACCACTAGCCATCACCTACAGCCCCTAGCTTAAACCCCTCCAGCACATCTACAACCTATCTAGGAAAACAACTCCTCTCTCTTACAGGGATTTGGGAGGCAGGCCAATCCTTGCTTACAGACAACTCCCTAACCTGAAGCAAATTCTTTCCAGTAGCCACACATCACACCTCAGACGCTCTCAGACAGGAACCTACCCGGCAACAAAAGCTGTTGCCAACTCTATCCACACATCTATACTAGTGACACTGCCACAGGAACTAACCACATAAACCACAACATTAGAGGCTCATAAAACCACACATTCTCTAATGTGATCTATGCCATCAAGTGCCAGCAATGCTCCTCTGCCATGTATATTGGCCATACTGGACAGTCTCTGTGACAAAGGATTAATGGACAGAAAACAGATATTTGAAATGGTAACACACAGAACCCTGTAGGGGACCATTTTAACCTGCTGGGGCACTCATTGACAGACTTCAAAGTAGCCATTTTAACCTGCTGGGGCACTCATTGACGGGCTTCAAAGTAGCCATTCTTCGACAAAGGAATTTCACAAGCCAGCCACAAAGAGAGAGTGTGGAACTGACCTTTAAATGCAAATTTGACATTAACTCCCTTGGCCTGAATAAAGACTTGAACAGGTTAACATATTATAAAACCATCTTTCCTCACATTCAACACCCTATTGACATCAAAAGCTAAGATCACTCAGTTAGCCTCATTAGACACTTCCAGACCACTCGATTAGCTTCATTAGCACCTGGAACCGCAATTGACAGGTATGCTTTATTTTCTCCCTCTCCCTTCTTATCCTGAGAATCCTGCTTTTTTTCTCCATCTCATCTGAAGAAGTGGGTTTTGCCTATGAAAACTCATACTATGTATATATTTTTGTTAGTCTGTAAGGTGCCACAGGACTACTCATTGTTTTTTATTTCAAAATGTAGCAGATAATTAGTTAGTTAGCCAGCCACTTGGCATGAGCATTTTTTTTAATTTCAAAATATTTTGGTAATTTGCTATTTCTATGTACAGGTTGGACCTCCCTGATCCGGCAGCCTTCAGGACCTGACTGTTCCCAGTTGAGGGAATTTGCCAGACAACAGGAAGTCCCCTGACGTTGGTCCTTCAGCCCGCTGCCCCTCCCTGCTGCTTCCTTCAGGCTAGCCAGCCCCAGCCCTGGCTCCGCTACCTGCTGGGTGGCACATGGCCAGCCTCACTGCTTCTGCCAGGCTACCAGCCACGACCAGGTTTCCCCTCCTGGACTGCTGTGCCTGCAGCCCCAGCCCCACTGCTGGGTGGCACATGACCCCAGCTGTGCTGCTTCTGTCGGGCTGCCACGGCCCAGCCTGGCTTCTCCTTCCTGGGCTGCTGCATGTGCTGCCGAGAGGCAGCTCTAGTCATGCTGCTGCCACCACTTGGGCATCTGCAGACCTGCTGCTGCTGCTCAGCGTAATTCAGCCTTGCCACTTCCTAGACTGACTCAGCCCCAGCCAGGCTTCTTCTCCTGTGCAGCTATGGTCCCAGACGCATTTCTGAGTGGCAGGCAGCCCAGATGGCGCTCTACCCCCGCCTGGGTTGCCCCGGCACCACTGCTGTCCTGGCTGTTGTGGCCCCGCTGCCACCAGATTCGTGGGGCTCCCAGCTGCTGGCCCTCCTGCTCTGGGGTTCTCTCCTCTAGGAGCATCTGTGGTCATGCCGGTTAAAGGAGGTGCAACCTATACTTTTGATTTTTCACTGTAGTGATGTCACTGACTTAAAAAATGCACAGTTTGCAGGAAGAAAAGAGATTAGGACAGTGCAAACAACCATATGAGTAAAATTTCATTAAGGGTATTATTTCCGCCTAAACAAAGCACTTAAGCAGGTACTTAACTATGCCTGTGTAAATGGGACTTTAGCACATGCTTAAATGCTTTGCTGAAGCAGGGAATTATACTACAGTTTACAAAACCATTTACCACTTTCCTGTGATTTTTTTTATTGAGACTCATGTTTTCTCTTTCAAAAAAAAGTTTAAAATGCTACAAATGAAAAAATAAAGTTGAAGCAGAGGGACACAAGGCTGGCAAAGAAACATTCATTAAAAACAGATTAGCTAACAAGAGGCTCTGATAATCCTGTAATCAAAATTTGATACACAAAACTCAAGAGTGCTGTAAATGTATAGACAGTTAATTTATCTTTTCTTCAAAATGCTGTATTAGTGAGAAATTGTATTTCTTATAAAAGATTTTTTCTTGTTTTAACTGTGTCCTTTACACTTTCAGGCTATGTCTACACTGCAAAGCTACGTCAGGATACCGGAAGTATCCTGAAATAGCTATTCCATGTCTTTTCAGGAATCCCATTATTTTGAAATATAACAGGCTTGCTATTCCAACGTCCCCTTAAACCTTGTTCCACGAGGAGTCAGGGTCCTTTTGGAATAGCACTCTATTTCGAAATTTGGCTCTGTGTGGACAGCACCAAACTGAAAATAAACTATTTCAAAATTAACTTGAAATAAACTACGCCTATTTCGAGCTCTGGGCGCAGTGCAGATGAACCCCTGCAGTATGTAGAAAATACAGAGAGTATGAAGATACAGCTAGCCTGCTCAGACAGAAAACCTCATAGCACAAACCTGTTAGCGAGTATTGTGACAACCAGCAAGGAATGAAGCTAGATGAAATATCCCTTTACTCCTCTAAATGGCTCAAGTATTGTGGTGATTCTGGTGGATTTGCCTATGCTAACTGAATGCCCATGTAGAATACACAGCAATATTTTATATCACAAGGGGAATATTTTTATTCCTTCTACTTAATAAATTTGGCTGAGCTTCTCAAAAATCTGAGGTGGAATGAAGAGGGATGGAGGTGTGTCTCATTTGAAAAATTTGCAAAGATTCATTACTAAGGATTATGTTTAATGAAATACAATCCAAAGCATGAAGCTATGTGGTCGGTGTGTTTAATATTTACAAATTAAATCTCCTGGAAATTTACTAATAAAAACAATGAATTAAACATCAGGGCCCAGAGATTTTGGTTTATTAATACAGTGTAACCCTATGTAGTAAACTCCAATTTGCTGAACACAGATGTTGCCGGTAAAATAATTTGTATAGAAAAAATTGCATTCACCCGGGTATCAAATCTAATAAATATTAAAGTTTCACAAAGATTTGATATCTTATTAAAAGTTAGGTAAAAGGACTGTGATGGGAAATATTGGCCAATTTTATGGCATTTCACATGGTTAAACTCTGGAGAATGAAGCTTACTGTATAGCAGCAGTACATGTAAAAATGTACATTGAGGAAGAACATGACTTCACCTTCATTGTATTACGTTTATTCACTTGAATTTTTTTTCAAGAAACTCCCCTTTACATCCATGGATTCTGCAGTCGAAGGGGAAATGTGAGAGGACATTGGCATCTCCAAAATCTATTGGAGCAGCAAAAGTATCTTGGAATAGTGGACCACAACTTAATAGAAAGATCATCTTGTGGATCTAGTTGTGGTCACATAGGCCACCTCTCCTTCCAGTCATGGGCACAAAGATCAACTCCCCTTCAATAACCACTTTAACACCAGATTACAGAGGGAAACTTCAGAACTTTCTTTCATCCTTAAATTTGACACTTTACGAATGGGCCTTAACAAAGATGCTAATCACCTTAAGCGTTACAAAGATAGCTTCCCACTTATCACCCCTGATTAGCCATTCATTGACTCAAATAGCTATTCCCTCCCTCCCACCCCCTCACCCCACCTTCTGTACTAAATCTGATTTGTCAGTTTAATAATGCGTTCACTTTTTTCATTGTATTCCTTTGGTATATATGGTCATGCCAATTCTCTTCCAGAATATGATCTGAGGAAGTGGGTCTGGCCCACGAAAGCTCATCACCTATTAAACCATCTTATTAGACTTTGAAGTGCTACATAGTTTTTCCTTTTGTAATAACCACTGGGGCACCCGTAGCAATTGCTGACATGGAAAAGTGATGTTAGGAAAGTGCTGAATGTATTTCTAATGCAACCAGATTATTGCATCCTTTTGGAAGGAAGTTAAGCTCCTTGCTGACTCCTCGCTGAGCTTTGTGAGTGGTGCAACTCAGAGGGAACAGCCTGTAGGATGCTTGTGGCAAAGATAGCAATATGCCACTATTGCATGTCTTCGATTCTGAGGTATTCACCTGATGTTGTTTGAGAATCTCTCTCTGTGTGGGGGATTCTGTCTTGGTTCTGGCCCCTTTAGATAATGAAAAGAATCCGAAAAGAGTTCCAATGATTCCTTTATTTTAATTGTCATTTTGTCTTCCACACTTTACCTGTTCTGCTTTTCTCTCTGCTTCTGATCCCTAGCAGATGCTTCTCTGCCACTTTGTCTTTCTTCCCTAGATATATGGCCTGTTTTCTGATCCTCTTCTGCCTCTGAATATGTTTCTCAGCCACATAGTTCCCTTTTGCCTGGACATGCTGCCTAGGCACTAGGTCACCTGCTCCCTGGGACACATTATCTGACTGCTTTATTCCCTTTCTCCATGGATATTCCTCCCTATATGGTTCCATTCACTTTAGCTTCTGAGGTCACCCCATTTTCTGTCCTCTCCTTCTTATGCAGCAGCAAATCCCAACTGAACCCCTTCAGCTGCCTGCGCTTTGCTTCCAGCTACTATTGACAGATCTCCAGTGCCTTTGTAATGAAGGGTCAGGAAGTCTATAAGAGCAACTAAAACAGAGAAAAGAGACTTAAGCAGCCTCTGTGAACTCACGAAACACCAGTATGTGTCTTCAGATCAGCATTGGGAAACATTTAGAAGAAGAAAATGTTAGGACTGCAAATAGAGTGAGGGGGAAAGGTAGGTAGAAGGTAGGGTTACCAGATACTATCACAAAAAATGCTGAACATGGCCTTTAAATTCCCCCGCTTCCCCCTCTGGCCTTCTGTCTGAGAAAAACAGAAAATTCCGGACATTTTCTGGATTTTTTTCCCGGACAGAAGACGCAATTACCAGGCGAAAACTGGACACCTGGCAACCCTAGTAGTAGGTATGTGGAAAATAGGCACATCATCAGATTGTGCTTGCACCTTTAGCTGTTCTAGAGTTCTCGGAAATGGTATTGCTTAGTTTATTATTTTGATATCCTCACTGAATAGCCCAGAAGGAGTTTCCTTCCCTGCCCCTCTTTTTTGCCCCACTGAGCTTCTGTTTTTGCAATATAATGAAAGGAATACAGAACAGTCTAAAAAACGTTTTTTATTTGTGGACATTACAGTGCTGTGGATGTGTTTCATGCTTCACACTTCCACAAGACCTTCTACTGACCAAGTTATTACATGCCTTTTGTTTTTGAAATGATGCTGTCACACAGCTATTTTCTGGAAAAGGCTCTAAAGTGCAATGGCTGGCATTCTGTGCTGTACAGTGCACTAGGATGTGTCTGGATTCTGCCCTGCTGCTGTGTAGACATAGCCTTAGAGCAGTGGTCTCCAACCTTTTTACACCGAAGATCACTTTTTAAATCTCAGAACAGGAGAAGATCTACCGCCCCGCCCCTTCCTTGAAGCCCCGCCCCTTCCTTGAAGCCCCGCCCTCTCTATTCTCCTCCTGTCCATCACTTGCTATCCCCAGCCCTTACTTACACACTCTGATAAACACTTTATTTTTAAATTATGCGATATATAAAATTAAAATCACGTGTTTATAGTTATGAAATAAATGGTCTGTTTTTTATTCATGCTATTTAAATCTAAAATGAAGCATTTATAATTATACATTTTGTGGGGACAGAGTTCTGTGGCTGGGGGCAGGGGAGAGGGATCAGGGTGCTGGGAGGGCAGAGGACAGGGTTCTGCAGCAGGGGACAGGGTGCCAGTGGGGACAGAGTTTGGGGAGTGGGGACGGGAATGGGGACAGGGTGCCAGTGGGGACAGAGTTCGGGGAGTGGGGACAGGGGAATGGGGACAGAGTTTGGGGAGTGGGGACAGGAATGGGGACAGAGTTCTATAGCTGGGGACAGGGGAATGGGGACAGAGTTCTGTAGCTGGGGACAGGGGAGTGGGGACAGAGTTCGGGGAGTGGGGACAGGGGAATGGGGACAGAGTTCTGTAGCTGGGGACAGGGGAGTGGAGTCTGGGGAGCGGGGACAGGGTGCCAGTGGCAGTAGAGTCACCTGCATCTGCCTCCTCCCAGGATTCTCTCTCCCTTCACCCCCCTCCCCCCCGCGGGAAGCCAGCACATGCCTCCTCCGTGCCCCCCGTGGTGCAGGGAAACCCCGAGTGTGCCTGCCCCGGGGCTAACCCCTGCGGGAGCCTGCCTCGAGGGCAACCCCCCCCCCATTCCGCAGTGGGGCCAAACCCCTGCAGGAGCCTGCACCAGGGGCAACCCCCACCCCTCCCGCAGCGGGGCCAAACCCCCTTCCGTGGCGTGGCCCTGCCCCTCCCCTCCCGCAGCGCAGCCAACCCCCACGGGCACCTGCCCCGGGGCCAAACCCCCCTCCCGCGGCGCAGCGCGGCCAACCCCCTCCTGCAGCATGGCCAACCCCCGCGGGTGCCTGCCCCGGGGTCAAACCCCCCTCCCATGGCGTGGCCCGGCCCGGCCAACTCCCTCCCCTCCCGCAGCGCAGCCAAACCCCGGGGCCGACTCCCGCTCCCGCGGCGCAGGGAAACCCCTGCAGCCAACTCACCCCGCCGGCGTCGGCGGCGCAGGGAAGCCTCCGCACTCCTCCTCTAGGGCCGACGCCCCCTCCCCCAGCATGCAACAGAGCTGTGGGAGGGGGAGCAGCCCGCGCACTTCCGGAACCCCCGGAAGTGACGCAGGCTTCAGAGAGGACTTCCGTCCACCCCACGGGAAGCCGGCACTACACTAGAGGTAGGTAGTGGGGCTTCTCGGGGGTGGGGGGAAAATGGGGGGCGGGGTTACCCGAACTCCTCACGATCAACTGGTTGAGGCCTCGCGATCGACTGATTGGTGACCATGGCCTTAGAGACTAACAAAATATATATAATATCATGAGCTTTTATGGGCAAACCCCACTTCCTCAGATGAGCTTAAATTGAGACTAACAGAAGTAAGAATGGCAGAGAATATAATGACTGTGGCTGGAATAGCACCCAAATCAGTTGTCATGGAGGGATCAAATGTGACTTGTCTCGACACAATGACAGCTGCATAGTTAGCTTCCCATACAATATTTTATTGCTATTTTTAAAGTATTTTTTTCTTCTCAATGAAGACTGATGTTTCTTAAAAACAGTACTAACCCTTTCCAAGTGGGGATATACAAAGTGGTTTTTTTAATGAAATTGTATTCTCATCAGGTGCTCTCCACATATTGAGCAGTAAAGAAGTGACAAAAATGATGACTTTAGTTTTAAAATTGCTGCTTCAGCTCAAGTGAAACATAGTTTAGCTAATAAGTGCTAAGAACAATGTTTTGCATAAATATTCCACAATATTGAGCAGATTTTGTACCTATAATTAGAACCTTGATATACACACAGACAGAATTAATTAGGGAGTAATAATTGTACTGTAATACTTCTATTATAATCCAAGATGAATGATACAGTCCCTTGTTAAAATCAAAGGTGTACAGATTGTTAGCTTTCCTTAAAACCTCATAAAGAAAGTCCATTTGGAAACTGTTATATACATGTTTTCATATGATAGACATGCTTGCTTTCTTATCATAGAATCCTAGGGTTGGAAGAGACCTCAGGAGATCATCAAGTCCAACCCCCTGCCCAAAGCAGGACCAACCCAAACTAAATCATCCCAACCAGGGCTTTGTCAAGCGGGGACTTAAAAACCTCTAGGGATGGAGAGTCCACCCCCTCCCTAGGTAACCCATTCCAGTGCTTCACCACCTTCCTAGTGAAACAGTTTTTCCAGCGAACAGGGGCTGTTAACAGGGAGTTTGGAGAGGGAGTTCTCAGGATAAAGGAGGAAGCTAATACAGGACCCTTGAGGGAAGTGGCTGTCTGTAGTGTGTGTTTGTGTCTGGAGTTTTATTGCTGTGTGCTGAGCTTGTGTTTGGCTGTTTGGGTTTTTTTTCTCCTTTCCTTTCCCCTCTCCCCGCCCCCATGGAGTGTGTGCTGTGGCTGGCAGGTAGGAGCTGTTAACAGGGAGTTTGTAGAGGAACCTGGGGAGAGGGAAGGGTGTGAGATACACTCACCATTCTTTAACATATTTTCACTACACTCCTTCCCTTCAGGAAGGCATTGAATAATAACAGGAATCTCTCAGAAGGAAGGCAGGTATGGATGGTGATAGATCTGCTGCTGTTACCTGCACAGCATGTGCCATGTTTGTCTTCCTCCCAGAAGAAAGAAGGGATTTCATCAGCACTAAGTGCAAGCTGGTCACCACTTTGGAAGAAAAAATTATAGAGGACTGGAGGCCCAAGTATCAACCCTATGTTCTATCAGAGAGGATGAAGACTTCCTTGATAGAAGGCAGAGTTTAATCCTGCAGCCACAGCAGGCTGAAGAGCCAGTCAGGGCAATACAGGACAAGGAAGAAAACTGGCAGCATGTGACCTCTAGAAGGAGAAGAAGGCCATCTCAGGTATCCCCCATTCCTGTAGCGGTAAGTAACTGCTTTCAGGCTCTCTCCACAGACAATGTGGTGGAGAATGATTTTGGCAGGGACCTCTCAGGGAAGAAATCAGAAGGGAATACCATCTACCGGAAGGCATGGGATGCGCTCTCCTAGGGATGGGGATTCCACAACCATCACCCACAAAAGAGGATGGGTGGTGATGGTCGGGGACTCCCTCCTAAGAGGGACTGAGTCATCCATCTGCCATCCAGACCTGCAATCTCGAGAAGTGTGCTTCTTACTGGGAGCTCACATTCAGGATGTGACCGAGAGTCTTCCGAAAGTGATTAAACCTTCGGATTGCTACCCCTTCCTGCATCTCCATGTAGGAACTAACGATACGGCCAAGAATGACCTTGAGCAGATCATTACAGATTATGTAGTGCTGGGAAGAAGGATCAAGGAATTTGAAGTGCAAGTGGTGTTCTCGTCCATCCCTCCAGTTGCAGAAAAAGATCTGGGTAGAGATCGTCGAATTGAGGAAGTAAATGCATGTTTGTGCAGGTGGTGATGGAGAGAGGGCTTTGGTTTCTTTGACCATGGGACTCTGTTCTGGGCACAAGGATTGTTAGGAAGAAATGGGATCCATCTAACCAAGAGAGGAAAGAGCATCTTTGCGGGCAGGCTTGCAAACCTAGTGAAGAGGGCTTTAAACTAGGCATGTTAGGGGACGGTGACCAAAGCCCTGAGGTAAATGAGGAAGTCGGACACTGGAAAGAATCACAAGGAGGAATGAGCAACTAAGGAGGACCCCTGATTCGGATGGAGAAGGAAGAGCGATCAACTGGTTATCTAAGGTGTTTGTACACAAATGCGAGAAGCCTGGGAAACAAAAAGGAAAAATTAGAGGCCCTGGCCCAGTTGAAGAACTATGATTTGATTGGAATAACAGAGACTTGGTGGGATGACTCACATGACTGGAGCACTATCATGGAAGGGTATAAACTGTTCAGGAAGAACAGGCCGGGGAGAAAAGGAGGAGGAATTGCACTGTATGTAAGAGAGCAGTATGATTGCTCAGAGCTCCCGTATTTAGAGGGAGAAAAGACTGTTAAGAGTATATGGGTTAAGTTTAGAGGTGGAAGCAACAGGGGTGATTCTGCAGTTGGTGTCTGCCAGATGAGGTGGATGAGGTAGACGAGGCTTTCTTCGGACAACTGGAAGAAGCTTCCAGATTGCAGTCCCTGGTTCTCATGGGCGACTTTATTCACCCTGACATCTGTTGGGAGATGAATACAGCAGTACACAGACAATCCAGGAAGTTTTTGGAGAATGTTGGGGATAACTTCTTGGTACAAGTGCTGAAGGAACTGACCAGGGGCCATGAGCAGCTTGACCTGCTACTCACAAACAGGGAGGAACTAGTAGGGGAAGTAGAGGTGGGTGACAACCTGGGAAGCAGTGATCATGAGATGGTAGATTTCAGGATCCTGACCAAAGGAAGAAAGGAGAGTAGCAAAATACATACCCTGGACTTCAGAAAAGCAGACTTTGACTCCCTCAGAGAACTGATAGGAAGGATTCCCTGGGATATTTACATGAAGGGGAAAGGAGACCAGGAGAGCTGGCAGTATTTTAAAGACGCTTTATTAAAGGCACAGGAAGAAACCATCCTGATGTGCAGCAAGAAAAGCAAATATGGTAGGTGACCAGATTGGCTTACCGGGGACATCCTTGGTGAGCTTAAACACAAAAAGGAAGATTACAAGAAGTGGAAACTTGGACGGATGACTAAGGAGGAGTATAAATATATTGCTCGAGAATGCAAGGGACTTATCAGGAAGGCAAAAGCGCAATTGGAATTGCAGCTAGCAAGGGATGTGAAGGATAACAAGAAAGGTTTCTGCAGGAATGTTAGCCATAAGAGGGTGATTAGAGAAGGTGTGGGGCCCTTACTGGATGAGGGAGGTAACCTAGGAACAGATGATGTGGGAAAAGCTGAAGTACTCAATGTTGTCTTTGCCTCTGTCTTCACGGACAAAGTCAGCTCCCAGACAAATGCACTAGGCAATGCAGTATGGGAAGGAGGTGGACAGCCCTTGGTGGGGAAAGAACAAGTTAGGAACTATTTAGAAAAGCTAAACATACACAAATCCATGGGCCTGGATGTAATGCATCTGAGGGTACTGAGGGAGTTGGCAACTGTCATTACGGAGCCCTTGGTCATTATCTTTGAAAACTCGTGGAGATTGGGAGAGATCTCGGAATATTGGAAAAAGGCAAATGTAGTGTCCATCTTTAAAAAAGGGAAGAAGGACAATCCAGAGAACTACAGACCTGTCAGCCTTACCTCAGTCCCTGGAAAAATCATGAAGGGGATCCTCAAGGAATCCATTCTGAAGCATTTGGAAGAGGGCAAAGTGATCAGGAATAGTCAACATGGATTCACGAAGGGAAAGTCGTGCTTGACCAATCTGATTAGCTTCTATGATGAGGTAACTGGCTCTGTAGATATGGAAAAATCCGTGGATGTGTTATACCTTGACTTTAGCAAAGCTTTTGATACAGTCTCCCACAATATTCTTGCCAGCAAGTTAAGGGAGTACGGATTGGATAAATGGACTGTAAGATGGATAGAAAGCTGGCTAGACTGTTGGGCCCAACGGGTAATGATCAACAGCTCGATGTCAGGTTGGCAGTCAGTTTCTAGCTGAGTGCCCCAAGGTTCTGTTCTTGGACCAGTTTTGTTCAACGTCTTTGTTAATGACCTGGATGAGGGGATGGATTGCACCCTCAGCAAGTTTGCAGATGACAGTAAGCTAGGGGGAGAGGTAGATACACTGGAGAGCAGGGATAGGGTCCAGAATGACCTCGACAGATTAGAGGATTGGGCCAAATAAATCTGATGAGGTTCAACAAGAACAAGTGTAGAGTCCTGCACTTGGGATGGAAGAATCCCAAGCATTTTTACAGGCTGGGCACCAAATGACTAAGTAGCAGTTCTGCAGAAAAGGACCTGGGGATTATAGTGGATGAGAAGGTGGATATGAGTCAACAGTGTGCCCTTGTAGCCAAGAAGGCTAATCGCATATTGGGATGCATTAGGAGGAGCATTGCCAGCAGATCCAGAGAAGTGATTATTCCCATTTATTCAGCTCTGGTGAGGCCACATCTAGAATATTGTGTCCAGTTCTGGGCCCCCCACTATATAAAGAATGTGGACGCATTGGAGAGGGTCCAGCGGAGGGAGACCAAAATGATTAGGGGGCTGAAGCATATGACCTATGAGGAGAGGCTGAGATAGTTGGGTCTATTTAGTCTGCAGAAGCGAAGAGTGAGGGGGGATTTGATAACAGCCTTTAACTTCCTGAAGGGAGGTTCCAAAGAGGATGGAGAGAGGCTTTTCAGATGGCAGAACAAGGAGTAATGGTCTCAAGTTACAGTGGAAGAGGTCTAGGTTGAATATTAGGAAAAACTATTTCACTAGGAAGATGGTGAAGCACTGGAATGGGTTACCTAGGGAGGTGGTGGAATGTGCATCCCTAGAGGTTTTTAAGTCTCAGCCTGACAAAGCGCTGGCTGGGTTGATTTAGTTGGTATTGGTCCTGCCTTGGGCAGAGGGCTGGACTTGATGACCTTGTGAGGTCTCTTCCAGCTCTATGATTCTATGATTCTACTATCCATCCTAGACCTCCCCCGCTGTAACTTGAGACCATTGCTCCTTGTTCTGCCATTCATCACTACTGAGAACAGCCAATCCTCACTAGCCTTCCCATACAATATTTTTATTATTATTTTGAAAGCCCGGAGCCCTGTAAATCACCCTAGGTGGTGTGCTGTAGAGCTCCAGGTGGCATGTTCTGCATGGCGCTGAGGAGGGTGGGGGGCTGCGGTCCAGGAAGTGCTGAGGGCAGGTTTCTGTGCCCCTGCCCCTTCGTCCTGATGCCCTGTCCCTTCCATGAGTGTGAAGCCCTCTCACCCCCACACACACGCACACACCTTGCCCAGGAGCCTAGCAATTCTATCAGCTCACCTGGCCTTTCACTGTTTTCAGTGCTCAAAGAGTTAAATTCATCTTTGTGTAGAGGGCCCACATGAAGCCTAAAAAACTTGTCTGACTTAAATGTTCAGAACATAAGTGGAACAGGTTCTATGCTGACTCGCTGCAGAAAGGTGAATGATCTGGAACTTCCAAGAGATGGTTTACCAGCACTCTCTGACTATGGCCAAAGAAGGGGGGGAAAAAATTGACATAAGTAAACAGGAAGTTAAAGGTAAATATTATTGAAAGGTTGGTTGATTAAACAAAAAACAACGACATAACAATTATGGTCATGAAAGAGCCCATAAAACTACTTGTAAGAGTCAGAATTTACATAGTCAAAGTCTACTATCCAGCAATTCCACTGGCTTGCCTAAATTTCCCCTTGTAGAGTCAAATGATTGCAGCAGCTTTCCTCACTTCCTTCTGAAAATATTGCATCGTTTTCCTATGCCTTCGTACGCATCTTAATGTGCTACCCAGGAGGTCAGTGCGCTTAATTGAATAGTAGAAATGAATCCTGAATTTAGGAGATGAGCTGAATTTGAGTAAAACTTTAAATAAACTTAGGCATATTTGGTTTTGGAGAAGTATTTTGAAGATGGAAAAATGTTTATCTAGTTGTATAGTTTATATTAACCTACTCATGAATGACATAAAGTTTGGTAATATTCAAAATCTGACTGTGTTTGAAATTCAGGCACATGAAAGTCAGAGGAGAGAAAAACGAATACAACAAAAAATGCTATAATTGAGTAAAACTAACCACACTAATATTCCGTGTATACATCAATCTAAAAGCAAAATTCTGCACAGTGCAGGATAGTGTGGTAAGGCTGCATTTTATTAGAAGAGGACAAGGCATGATCAGCATATTGAGTAACAAATCTGATGCCTATTTTTAAAAAGAACCATGCTTCATACACTTCAGCAGCTGTTGAGATTTAGTGCGGGTGCATGGGAAACTGACCAAATTAACGTGCCTCTGGATAAAATAGCCTGCCAAGGGAGCATTAGATCCACATATTGCCCTCTGATTACATGGGTGCACTGAGAGGGTGGAGAGAAGTTCTCTGTGACTTCTTTCTTTCCAGTACAGTCATGCAAGATGGGACTGAACTTTGCCAATAGTTGGTCTCATTCAGAAATAAAGATGTGTATAGAAATGTAAGAGAATATTATGTAATATAGTAAATGTAAGGCACAAGGACTGGAGGGAAGGAGAGGTGCATAGCAGGGTCTTATTTGGCCTGCTCTTCAGTGCTGTCTTGTAACTTGTGGTTTAGCTCTGTGCCGCAAGATTCTATGTTCCTTACACACTTTGATCTTCCCCTCTCAAGCAATGTGTGTATGAGAACCATCAAGCTTTCCTGGTTTAAGTGGGGAGCTCTGCCTACAGAAAACACAGATTTACTGATCTGTGGATCAGAGCCTTGGCCGGCAGAGGCACAGGGCCCAATAGAAATTAAGTCCTCCAAAGGGTGGGCTGCAGGAGGAGAGATGATTTGGGTGGGAACTGTCCCTGGCTGAGTTTGAATCTAGCAAGTTTCTGTACTATGGATTCCATGATAAATTTCAATCACCAAGGCAGCAAAAGGCCAGGGGGCAGATCTTGCACCATGCCAACCTCAGAGGTAGCTGGGCCTGGCAGAGAAACACTGAAAGTAGTAATTGCAGAACATCTAATGCCCTTTAAGGAACTGAAACCTTTCCTATCCTGCTGGACTCTCGCTGGTGGTGGGTAACCAGAATGAGTTCTTGGCCCCTACCAGGCTCCTCTTCTGTCCTTTCCCTATAGACTCTTGCCTTTCCAGTTAAATGCTGCACGAGGCAGTAAACAAATGAAAATCCATGCACATATAGCAATGAACCTTTGCTCATTTTTTTCAACCTGAATGAATGTGGATATTACTATCACTTGTTAGTGAAGTAACAGAGAGCAACTACCCTGTTCAACATCAATCTATTATCTGGGAGATACAATTCAAAGTATTGATCATTATTTTATTAACTTTGATTTTTCTTCTCTGCCTCCTGAAGTCTTCAGTAAAAAGCTGATTCAATTTCTGTGCTTGAAGATGATTGTGGCCCAGGTGGAATTATCTCTGTTACTGTCCATTTGCCAGCTTTTGTTTAAATGGGATAACCACTGAATAGTGTCAGGAAGCTCAATGCAGACACCTGGATCCATTATTTTAGCATTGGGACTTTAGATCTCTGGAGGGTCTCTGCCTTTCACTATAGGATAAAAGGTAGGATTCTATCTTAGAAACGAAAAAAAAAAATAGAACAATATAAAAATCTAACCACCATTCTTTAGTGGTGGGCACTGCAATTTAATGGAATGACGCACTGATACAAAAAGAATACATAATCTGTATTCATATCCAGAGCAGTTTACTCAGCAGAAACATGATGCCTAAACTGATCTCACAATTACACATTTCTTGCCCCTTGAAAAACTGAATTTGCATGTGAATTTGCATGCACTTTGTGTGGCTGTTATGGAAAGTGCACACATAGTGCGTGGATACAGATTCTGCAAGGGAAGTAAGCACAGTGCACACCTTTCAAAATCTGTCTTAGATATGCCTCCTTTCCTTCTACCAACTTTTCTTTTCATCCAGCTACTTTATAGTTTTCCTATACTGCAGACACTGAGATAAATGGTCTGCTATGTACTGATATGCTGGTCACCATTACAGGCTTGACATTTGCTACTTGCAAGTAATTCATGTTACTGGAGTGTGTATTGTCAGCTAAGCATATGGGTATACTGGATGCTCCTTGCTAATACTAACAAGGATGGAGGCCAAACTATAAAGATATTGATGATGACCATTCCATTTTCACACCCAAGACTTCCATTTAGCTGAACTCCAGGATTGGTTTGGTGTCTCCAAGCATTAAAGATTAATCTTGAATTAAAGATTATGTCATGTGATTAAATCTCCCAGGAATATGTCTGTCCAAAACTGGCAGCCATAAGGTGAACAGAGGCATGATCCAAACACTACTGTAATGAATGGGCTTTGAGTTAGGACCTAGCTTTCTTGGGATGGAGCAAGAAATGCAGGAGCAAGCCCTTTATTTTGTAGTTACCCACTTAACCTCCTTAATGATGAACCTTTCCAAATAGTTTGGCAGCAGTCATGCTGTCATAATTCACAAGTCAGCCATTTCCATTCAAAACGTATGCCAATGAGAGGCACATTCATTTAATCAAATATGTACTACTTGATACATTCGAAGGCAGCATGCTGCTACTCTGGCATTGCAATGGTGAAAGGAGCCTTATTTGAGAATTCTGATGAGTCAAAAGTTTGCCAGTTTGATTTTAATAGAAAACTCGCTGGAAAGAACTTGAGGGGGGATTGTGTGAGCTTCTAAGAATGCATGTGAATGGTTTTGAGAACTGAATGTTCTACTAGAAATATGGGTGTAATTTACTAGTTGCTTCAAAACAATGATAAACATGCAACTAGAATATGAGTGATATGTTGGGCAATTCAGTCATAAACAGAGCAGCTCTCCAGGTCAGACAGATTGCATTTGCAACTCAAATTGTTGATGATCTTATGAAAGTGGGTTAAGTTTGGATTGTAAAATTATTCTCCTAAAATATAACTTACAAAACCTCCTGAATGGATTCCTTTTTATTTCTTAAAAGTGAATTGAGTGCTGATATAACGTGCCAGGCTTATAGCACTGGAAACAATCATGTTCCATAGCCACATATCCTATCAACTTCTTCTCGTTCCACAGACAACATACCTGAGGAGGGGACTATATTAATTTTCTTTGGCTTCTTTGGTGAAAATCCTAACAGTGGACAAGATTTTCAAAAAGCAGTTAGAGAGTAACACACTCACTCTCAGGAAATCAGATAAGGCAGCTGACATAGAATCATAGAATCATACAGCTGGAAGAGACCTCACATGGTCATCAAGTCCAGCCCAAGGCAGGACCAATCCCAACTTAATCAACCCAGCCAGGGCTTTGTCAAGCTGAGACATCATTAGTTACTTTTGAGGATCTTGCCAGTTAATGTTTGTTTTTTATGGCAGTGACTTCAGGATACAAGAGACAAACCTGGATTTTGAAAATGTCCAAATATATGTATTGTATTTGATGTATTTAGAGCTGGGGTTTTGTTTTAGGCTATTGCAAAATGGGATTGCTCCCATGGGTAAGGGACAGGTTTTTATGGGTACTTTGGCACCTAAAGGTGCAAATAGGCACCCAGTGGGGTTTTAAAATGCCTACCAACTTAACTGCAGCATCTTTAGGTTCCTAAATACCTTTCAAAATCAGGTCCAAAGTGCTTTGCAGGATCAGGGCCTACTGATCTGAAAAGAGCTTGCAATCTAAATAATCTGATCAACTACCTTCTGGGGGCATCTATCCCAAACAGGATTGTGGGATAAGAAAAGAATTGCAGAACCCCATACTCCAGTAGCCAGTGTTGCTTCAGTACTGCAGATAGGCTGGCCTGCCAGTCTGGCCGACTTCATAAGCAATTAAAGCAGATTAGCTCTTTCATTTCTTGAGTGAAATTAGATAGCAAAGATTTGAGGTTACTACGATGTCCAGTGGCCTAATGCTTACCTGGCAGAGTTCTCATAGTAAAGTGTCAAGTATCAGAGGGGTAGCCGTGTTAGTCTGGATCTGCAAAAGCGACAAGAAGTCCTGTAGTACCTTATAGACTAACAGATGTATTGGAGCATAAGCTTTCGTGGGCAAAGACCCACTTTGTCAGATGCATGTAGTGGAAATTTCCCTACATATAAAGTGTATAGTCTTGTGAGCTTTGTCTACTTTTTGATTTTCTAATAAGTCAAAACTGAATGAACTATTCCTAGATGAGCACCTTAGAGAATCTATCCCCTTATATAGCCAAGGTTGTATTTCACTGTATGCACTGTACATTACACCAAATAATTAATTCTTCAAAACTTTTTGCTATGCAGTAAAATATATTTCAAGTCATTACATGGAAGATAAAAGGTAGGCATAAATATAATATATTTTTCACTTATATGTAGCTGGTAATACACTTATTGCATTTACAGTAATTGCCTATTACATAGCAGAAGGAACCAGATTCTTAGGTCTTTGTATCTTCAGGGAACATAAAAGGGCCATAGTCCAGCTGCAAATCACTAGCAAAAGATTACTCTGGAATAGGTAAGCTCCCTGCAGCAACAGCTATACTCTCATTGAGCCCTTCCAATACAAGCTGTGTGTGTCATTGGCATGGTGGAGATTATGCATTCCAGACAAATCCTCCATTAAAGGACCTATATCAGGGTACGTCTAGACTACAGGGTTTTGTCGACAGAAGTTTTGTCAACAGATTCTGTCGACAAAATTCTGTCGACAAAGAGCATCTAGACTGCATCAAGCAGATAGACAAAGCCATTTGCTTTGTCGACAAAGAGCGTCCAGACTGCCGGACGCTCTGTCGACAGAAGAAGGCACCCGGAACTGCTTCTGCCAGGTCACAGGGGCAGCATGTACTTCCTGGTGCTGCTGCCTGCCCTTTGCAAAGACGTGTGCTAAAAGGGACCTCCCTGACCAGCTGTTGCTCTGCTGCTGCAGCTGTCTTGCTTACCTCCTAGAAGGACAGCAAAGGTTTTGCAGTGCTTGCTGTGAGTGTCCTGCTTCCTGGGACAGCACAGCAGTTTGGGGTTTTGGGTTTTTTTTGGAAGGTTTTTCTGATCCCTTTGTTTGCCATGGAGCCAGAGCTGCCCCTGGGCAGGCGCTGGCCCCACTCCACAGTGCTTCAAATGCTGCTGCAACTGCATGAGACTTTCATGCTGTTAATGCCCGGTCTGGATCCTGCACCTAGGCTGGAGCCCCTACTTCAGGATGCAGCAGCACTGTTCCTGCCTCCGAACTTTTTCCAGGAGAGGCGATTTTGGAGGCTGGAGACAAGTACGAACTGGTGGGACCGGCTCGTAATGGAGCAGTGGGATGATCAGGCTTGGCTCCGAAACTTCAGGATGCGGAAGTCCACCTTCCTGGAGCTCTGTACCTGGCTTGCCCCCTCCCTGCAATGACAGGACACCCACCTGCGCCCTGCCATCCCGCTGGAGAAGAGGGTAGCTATTGCCCTCTGGAAGCTGGCCACTCCTGACAGCTACCGGTCAGTGGGACACCAGTTTGGTGTGGGGAGATCTACGGTTGGCGCCGTGTTGATGGAGGTAAGTCCCTCGGGGGGGGGGGCAGTCCATGAGGGGTAGGGAGACTGTACCAGGAGAGGGTGGCGGGGGGGGAATGGAGGGGAGGCGATGCAGGGCTCCTGGCCTCACTCCACCGTACTGCTGGGAACAATCACTGTGGGGGGGGGACTCTTGGTGGGGAGGGAAGGAGGGTACCTCCGAAGGACTTGGGCAACCCCTCTAACTTCATATTGTGTGTGTTTGTATGTGCCTATTTCTGCAGGTGGCGAGGGCCATCAACTGGGAGCTGCTGAACCGGGAGACCTCGGAGACCTAGACACCGTCATGGCTGGTTTTGGTGGGCTGGGATTCCCAAACTGTGGAGGAGCGCTCGATGGAACTCATATTCCCATCCGTGCACCGCCCTGTTATATTAACCAAAAAGGGTACTTCTCCATTGTGCTGCAAGCCCTGGTTGACCACTGTGGACTATTTACGGACATTTGTGTGGGGTGGTCGGGCCGGACACACGTTGTTCGGATCTTCTGGAATTCACACCTTTACGAAAGGCTGCAGGCTGGAGACTTCTTCCCCCAGCGAATCTTTGCTGTTGGGGACGTGGAGATGCCGATCTGCATTGTGGCCGATGCAGCGTACCTCCTCATGCGCTGGCTCATGAAGCCATACATAGGGCATCTGAACCCAAGCAGGGAAGTCTTTAACGTGCACCTGACACGCGCACGTTTACAAGTGGAATGCGCATTTGGCTGGCTGAAGGGGAGGTTTAGGTGCCTGCTCACTCGCCTCGACATGGGGGAACACAATATCCCAGAGGTGGTGGCAGCATGTTGCATCCTCCACAACCTGGTGGAGAGCAAAGGGGAAGCCTTCCTCCCAGGCTGGGGACCAATGGCTGAAGTGGAGGGGAGGTGGTTTGCGCAGCCTCAGACAGCTGCCGTTTGCCAAGCCCATCAGGTGGGGGTCCGCATTCGGGAGGCTTTGCGTGAGCACTTCTCAGCTGGAGCCCAATGACTCCCCAAGGTCTCCTCAATGGGGCCTGTGGGCCTGGGCCCCCCCCGTCCCAAAACCTTCCATCCCACAATCCATCCCTGCATCAGCCTCCGAACAGTTATGACACACACATCATGTTAAATATGAAACATATAATGTTTATTAACAAGTAACGTTACAATTTAAAAATGTTATAAAACATAGACTTGTTCAACAACTGTTAAAAAATAAACTTTTTTGAACTATTAACCTGTGTTTATAACTCGGGTAGGAGGGGGGATTTCAACCTGGAGGGAGGGAGGGAGGGAAGGGGGATGTCAACCGGGAGGGAAGGAGGGAGGGCAGACAACTTAAGGGTAATGGCGGTATCGCCTGGGCTGCAAGACCTTGCCACCTCTTGTCCGTGGACTCTGCCATCCTCGGGCTCGAGTCAGGGCTGTAGATGGCTCTGCTCTAGTGGGGGGGGGGGGGGGGGAAGGCAGGGCTGGAGGGGTGGCAGGGGCTGAGGGAGAGGAAGGGGAATCAGAGGGAGCTGGAGCTGGATGGGCAGGAGGAGTCCCCAGGGGGAGAGGACCTCCGGAAGGTGGCACACATTGCACTCCACTCCAGTAGGAAGTTGTCGAGCAGGCGATTATGCCAGCAAGCCTCCTCCCTCGTTCTTTCGGCCATGGTCTCCTGCATTTTGGCCATGGTCCCCTCAATGTTCTCCATCACCTCCACATGCCTCCGCAAGCTGTCATTATAGGCCCTCCAATGCCTGCGGGTGCTGTGGGACTGGGTGGGTGGTGGCACAGGTGTCGCCCGATGCAGCAGGTCCGGCTGTGGAGGAGAAGAGGGAGAACCGATCAGTGTTAGGAATTCACACACAAGTCCTTACAACAAGGGATGGGAATGTTGTTACTGTTAGGCCACGTCTGGCCCTGACAGCCACCTCGGCCGCACAGGGGACTCGTTGTGGCTAGGGCAATGTCCGCCTCCACCCTCTACATCCTCCCCCCCTCCACCATGGCCGTCCAGGCCAGGTAAGTGTGCAGCCACAGTGTGACAGGGGCCTGCAGCACCTTGGGTCTCCCATGGCTCCCATCTACATACTCACCACCTGCCCGCCTGCTTGCACATGCACAGAGAGATGCAAGCTGTCCAGGAGGACCAAGATGTGCACATTGTGTCTATGACCCTGACTGCACTCACCTGATGTTCCTTTGCCAGCATCGGAGGATGCCTGTGAGGCTTCCTGGGTCTCCAGGACAGGCTATAGGGTCAGGGTCAGGGTCAGGGTCAGGGTGTCCTCCGTCTGCTCCTCCTCCTCCTCCTCCACATCTTCCCTGGGGACCTCCTGCCAGCTCTGCTGCACCGGTGTGTGCAACCCTGTCTGCACAAGCACCAGTGTAGACATAGGTTCCTGGCCTCCCAGGATGTGGTCCAGTTCATTATAATAGGCGAAGTACACAGGGGCTGCACCTGATGCTGAGCTCTGCTCTCGGGCCTTCACGTAGCCCTGCCGAAGCTCTTTAACTTTGGCCCGGACCTATTGCAGTGTCCTGGGGTGGTACCCTTTATCAGCCAGCCCCTGAGCCATGCAGCCGTAGATGCTGGCATTCCTGCACCGGGTGTGCAGGGCCTGGACTGCTTCCTCCTCCCCCCATAGTTCGAGTAGTGTCAGGATCTCTGGTTTTGACCAGGCTGGGGCTCTCTTTTTCTCGCCTGAGGGAACTTGGGCTGGCTCCCTCAAAGGTCCTTGGGGGCCTCGTGGCTCTGGAGCTGCACACATGGCCACGTGCAAGTGAAGCTGGGAGAGCCGTGTGCTGACTGTGTTGGTCTGTGGCCAGCTTCCTGTCAGAATGCCTGCCAGGGATGTCTGTGCCTTTAAAACATGGCTACAGACAGGAACAAGAGGTTTTTCCTGAAGAAGGACTGTCCAGCAGAGGGTTTCCTTGGAGGTCTTTTTCTGTCGACAAAAGAAACTCCCGCGTCCAGACTGCCCTTTTTGTCGACAGAACTCTGTCGACAAAGGTGTTATGCCTTGTAAAATGAGGTTTACCGGCGTCGACAAAACTACCAAGTTCTGTCAATGTTATGTCAACAGAACTCAGTGGTAGTGTAGACGCAGGTATAGTTTTGTCAACAAAAGTGGACTTTTGTCGACAAAACCCTGTAGTCTAGACACACACTATGTCTAGACATAGCTTAGTGCCACCATCTGATCTAGGAGCAGGATACACTTTTATTAATTGTTTTTCTTTTTTCAGAAAATTATTAGCCAGTAATTGGAAGGTAAATTATTATCTTATACTTCACTTTCATAATGAGTATTTAACCCAAGTCTACTCATTCATTAGCTATCTTTGATGAGGTAAAATGTGACTTTGTAGGGATTTGAATTCTATAGTACTTGACATAATGTAATGAATGAAATGTTAAACTCCATGAAGGAATTTTATTTCTTCTAGACCAGTGTTTATCAAAGTGGTCCGCGGATCCACTCTGAGAAACCTGCTAACTGGCCACTCTCATTTATTTACCAGCTTCGCAGCCACAGAGCCTTGTTTACCAGGTATAAACAGCAGAAAGTTTGCCCCGATATTCCATTGGGCTATGTCTAGCCTGCAGGTTTCTTTCGGAAGAAGCTTTTACAGAAGAGATCTTTCAGAAAAACTTCTTCTGAAAGAGAGTGTCCACATTGCAAAAGTGCATCGAAAAAGCAATCTGCTTTTTCGAAAAATAGCATCCACACTGAATGGATGCTATCTCGCATTTAAGCTGTGATTACTATGGGTGGAGTGGCCACCAGGTCACCTGTGCTTTTTCCTCTTTCCTCTTCTTTCAAAAGAACTCCTTCTTTCCTGTCCACACATGCCTTTTTCCGAAAGAGCTCTTTCGGAAAAAGGCTTCTTCCTCATAGAATGAGGATTACCAATGTTAGAAAAATCCCTCTGTTCTTTCAATTTTCTTTCGGAAGAACATGATTGCAGAGTGGACATAATTGAAGTTTTTTCAGAAAAACAGCCGTTTTTCTGAAAAAACTCTGTAGTGTAGACATACCCTTGCATTACAACAGTGTTTCTCAAAGTGGTCCACGGATCCACTTTGAGAAACCTGCTAACTGGATGCTTCCATTTGTTTATTTACCAGCTCCACAACCAGCCAGCTTCGTGGCTCCCATTGGATCCAGTTCACCATTTGCAGCTGAAAGTAGCTGCAGGAAGTAGCGGTCTGGCCCACGCTGCTTCCGGTGATGTCCTGACAGATCTTCTGCTCTTCAGAGATGATAGGTATTCAGCTGCACATGTGTGCTCCTCTGTATGTTATGTTGGCTTGAACAAATAGCCATTGCAGCAGATTCTCAAAGGGTCCCCAAAGACAAAAAAATCAGATGAGGATTGAAAGTACCAGGCCAGGTTTATTGTCAAACAAAGTGCAATAGTTATTGGTAGATGCTACTGAACCACTATGCATATATACTGTCCGACAATGAACACAGCTCAGTCCGTGCCAGGAACGAGAAACGGCCCCCTCATCTGAACTAAGACAACACTTTGGGATATATCATATTACTCCTGACGTATCAGGTTGCCACCCTCTGACGTTACCTAAATCCACCCATTATTGCATAAATGGGTATTCAATCACTATCTATCATGTTGTCCATTTACACCATGTCCTGAACCTGGGTTGGTATGTTCCTGTTATCTGTGGGGAGGGTGTTGGTACCAAGATGTTTCTTCACAATGTGTTCTGTTACGACCCCTCTGCAATGTGTTTACTGCTTGTGCCTCATACCTGTTAGGTATGAGTGTTTCTGTAATATCAGCCCCATTCTTGCCAACTTCTGTGAGCAGGACTTGCCTCTTGCTCATAGCTTCACTTTGCTCTATATTAACTAAGTCGTGACTCTTGCTGTCTAGATCTCAGGCCTTGCCAGGCCTGTAATTCCTGGGCTTATGTTTCAGGCCCTCATCTTACTAAAGCATTGTCCAACATTATGCAGACAAATGATTCATGAGCTGAAACCAAATTTTCTGACTCTTCTTTGGCTTCATACAAGCTTTTCCAGAAGGAAATAAAACAAATTGTTCATGCTCATAAAGACAAAAATTCTTCTCAGTTTTAATTCAAAAGAAGCTAAACTCTTTGACATAAAATAGGCCTTTTATGATTTACTGTAACATTGAAACATGATCTCCTCATAGTTTTACTATAATCATGATTCTCCATAGGAATTAAGAGAGCTTGATAGGTTTTTGAGCTTTCTTAGCATTTTGGTTATCATCCATCTAGTATTCCAGTTTGACTTTAAATCTGGACATTGCAAATAAGTCTTTTTGGTGCCTTTACTTTAACTTTGGTTAAGAAGTATATTATTATTCCTAAAATTTTCTGAATTTTCAGACTCAGATGATCCTTCAAGTATTTGTACATGCAAAATGTGCCTGCCGCTCTTCTGATTTCATTGCACAGATATGTACTTGAACTTCTATACTGGATTTGTTTCTGTTTTTATTTGTTGAATTAACAGAGCACATATTCAGGACCAATTTTTGCAAGTGTATCTTGGAAATTCAGTTTTTAAAATTTGGCTTGCAAAATCTAAATTTATCCAAATGTTCAAATGTATCTCTCCTTCATTTTAAAGGCTTTGAACCCTTTTGCAATATATCCAGTTTCAAAGATGAGTACCCCAGTTATTTATAGAGTATCTGGAGTAGCTATGATAACTCTTCTCCTGGAAAGAGTCTAATGGATCTGCAGAAAATGTCAACATGAACAATTGAGGATAAGAGAACTTTTTCTGGACTCAAATTTGTTCTGTGTCTTCAGTTAAACATAAAGTGTGTGCATGCGTCAGTGAAAGGGTAACAATAAATATACTGCAAAAATGCTCATAAATCTTGCCCTGACCAAAAAAAATAATGTTTCTTTCATTCAAGTGTTTTTATGCCCACTGGATTTTTTATGTTTCAACTATGGTTATGAGATTGGCAACCTGTTGCTTTTTAGCAGATTAATCACCTTGTAGTTTAAAAAAATCCCTCATCAAGATTGCATGCCAATATCTGCAATTAAAACCACCCTGAAGAGACTGTAGCAAACTGTGAAAACTAAGAATGCTCACAGTAAATCAATAAGCTTCCCTGGCTAGATAATAAAGGAATTTAGGTACTCGTATGAATATCTAGTCATGGCAGCCCCACCAATCACTGTATCCTCACAGTAATGCCATGTGGATATTTTACAGCCATGTAACAAGGCACTTAGGGTATGTCTACACAGCAACTTTATTCCAAAATAACTAGTGTTATTTCTAAATAACTTAGTCCATATCTACACAGCAGGCAGTTATTTCAAAATAATGTCAAAATACGGTCAAGCTGGAGGACTTCTTACTCTGACTCCTGTAACCCCCATTGTACGAGGAGTAAGGGAAGTTGGAGGAAGAGTGCTCTATTTTGAAATAAGTGCTGTGTAGACGCTCCCAATTTCAAAATAAGCTATTTCGAAATAAGCTACGCAATTGACGTAGCTCAATTTGCATAGCTTACTTCAAGTTACGCCCTGCTATGTAGACTCACCCATAGCAATTAGGCCGGGGTCACACAAAAGCCTGTGGCAGAGGTAGGAGCTGAAGCCATGTCTCTAACATCTCAGTATTGTATGCTAACAGGCACCCACCCAAGATGATCCTACCTTATCCATTGCTGCAGGCTAACTAAAGTACTTTATCCTTATAGTATTTGGGGTTGTGATTATTCAGTGTGATTTTTGGCAATGGAGATGACATTGTAGATACCCACCTGAAATATGAAAATTCTCTTAATTTCTAGTTATTTTTAATTTGCATTTATCTAAATAATTTTGTTAGCTATTGAGTAACATGCATTTATTTAGCAATTCTCCCAAATGCCAAACTGTTTAAAATAGTTGTTCTAGATTCATCTACTGTTCAATTAGTGTAAATGCATACAACAATGTCATAACAATATTAAAAAGGAAGTAAGAAGTGCCAGATATCTCTCAAAGGCTGCTTGGTTAATTTATAGAACCATTTTGTAGACCTAAGGGAATGTTGATAAGGTTTGAATAGCTACCCTTTTTTGCAGTGATTATCAAGACAGCCACATGGACTTGATTGTTCAAAAGGATCCATGTGGGTATAAAGGCCCACCAGGATTCAATTGCATTATCAGGCATATATCGTCAAGCTCTTGGTAGTTCTTCTACCAACAGTATAAATTCCTGAAAATATGAACTAACAATGAAATGTTGATAGGCCAGTAATGAAAGCTAAGGCTTCAGTTTTAACTTTAACTTTTAACTTTATAGAGGAATTTACAGTATAATTAGAAGTATGCTACGGTAATTTGCAAGCAAATAGATGACAATAAAGACTGGGGGATTAGATATTAAAAAATATAAATCTGTGAATAATGAAATTTAACTGGTGTCGTGTTAATTCCACTTTCTTTGTCTATCTGATAATGCTTCGGTGAGGGGAGAAGTGGGATTTAAACCCCCCTTGAAGAGGGATGTTCTGGAGAGAATCCCGAAGAATGTATGGAGGTGCATCAGGCTTATTTGGGAAAGCATTCTTATCTGGAACAAGGCACAGATGTTGTGACTTTCAAAAGAGCCCAAGGGAATTAACAACCAGCTGCCATAGAATTTCAATGGTATTTGAATGCCAACCTCCCTTAGAAATCGAAAATCCCATCCAGAGACATCAGTGGGATAAATGAATGGCTAAATTATATAGTGATTTGAAAACTAAGTCTTAAAATCATTAGCGAAAGAGCAGATATTAAAGAGTTCCTGTCCAAGGACAGAAAAGTGCCATTTTCTATTTCCAAGGTTAATGAAAAAGATACAAGACCTTGAAATCATATGTTCTCAACTTTAAGGTTTAAATTGATCCAACCCCTAAAGGAGCTTGTCAGCTGGAAAGAAAACATTACTGTAGCTTGCTCAGAAATATGATACTAATTTTGAATGGTGTTCAGATGCTTGGCACCCACAGAAAAAATGCTTTGTATCTATCTTGTGTGTGTCTGGAATCAGATTGTTTTCTTTATGTAGATGCTCTATTTCAAACTATAGTGAAACATACACTTTGCTCCTCCATGTTATATAATTCCAAGCTTTGATGGAGAGGAGGTCTTATTTGTCTGAGATCTTCAAAGTTAGAAGGCTTTCGATATCACTAGAGATTTTTGGATAATTAGGGCAGTAAAGTGCCCTGGGATCCAGCTTTTCCTTCTACAGACTATGCTGTTCCTGTGATTTCTGCAATCAGAAATAAAAGATATGGTTCTAGTTCAGGAGTGGGGAACCTCAGGCCCAGGGCCCGGATGCAGCCCCTGGCTTGCCTGGATCCAGCCCTCGAGGCTCAGGGCACACAAAATCTATTAGGCTGGCTCTGATGTGGGAGGAGAATGTGGGGAGTGGTTGGATTGTTTGTTTGTTTGTTTTTTGGTTTTTTGGGGTTTTTTGCTTCTCACTTATGTGCAGCACCCAACCAACTTTTCTGTGGGTCAGTAGCCCTCGACCCAAAAAAGGTACCCCACCCCCTGTTCCAGTTGATCCATGTCATATTTCTTGAGGTAGTATGAAGAGTATTTTGAAGGCTAAGGACTCAACTCATATCTGTATCCAGTCTGAGATTGGTACAAGAATTTAAAGGGTTTTGCACCTCACTTATATAGTGGTAGTTGGGAGATTGTTCTGTCGTGTACTAGTGGCTGAACTATCTTGAATGCTGTTCCAACATCTGACAATTGCCTGGTGAACAGTGCCATAACCATCCCCCCAGCTCTGCTGGGTATTTGTGGACTGGCCATCCACTGCAAAAATACCCTCTTGGATCATTAAGTTGTGGCTTTGTGTGCCATCAGCCTAAAATAGTAGCAATGCCCCAATTACTTTGACTCCATGATTACACTTATGAAGACAGCTTACAGAGTTAAAATAGACTCTGGTATATGCAAACATTTGTCTGGCTTCCCTAAATTGCACAGAAATATTGAAGTTAGATTCACTTATCTTGTCTAGCTTACTGCAGCACGTCTGTCCTGAATTAGCTCTCAGCCAATGAGGCTAACATTAATTTGTTGACAGGTGTGGGGGTGTCAGTATATGATGAAGTACCAACTATACTGCATTGATCAACAGATTACAGCTTTTATTTATAAATACAAGGGAATGAATATGTCGGTGGCATTGTGGCTTACTTACCATCTCTTGATTTCACACTGCACACTGGCTGTATGTTTTAGATGTTTGTTTTCCTCATCAATCAGAGGAAGATAAACTAACAAAGATGGATTCAAGTAGGCATGTAGCACTGGTCGTTTGTATTCAGAAGAAGAGATATTTTGTACATTCACTTATTCCCTCTGAATTCTATCTGCTCCCTTAATATAAATATCATCCCAACATATATATGAACGTGAGTATATACATATGCTGTGATGAACACAATATTGGAATATAACCAACAGCCTGGCAATAATGAAAAGGGGATTCATGATTCATTTTGATGGCTCTGCTCTGTTAAGCTACATCTACACTGCATGGTTATTTTGGAATGAGCTATTCTTGTTGTTACCTGCACAGCGTGTGCCATGTTTGTCTTCCTCCCGGAAGAAAGAACGGATTTCATCTGCACGAGGTGCAAGCTGGTCGCCATTTTGGAAGAAAAAATTAGAGGACTGGAGGCCCAAGTGTCGACCCTACGCTCCATCAGAGAGGATGAAGACTTCCTCGATAGAAGGCAGCGGTTAATCCGACAAGCACAGCAGGCGGAAGAGCCAGAGAGGGCAGTACGGGACCAGGAAGAGAACTGGCAGCATGTAACTTCTAGAAGGGGAAAAAGGCCAGCACGGGAATCCCCCAATGCTATAGAGGTAAGTAATCGCTTTCAGGCTCTCTCCACAGGCTCTGCGGTGGTGAATGCTTCGGAAGGGACCTCACAAAGAAGAAACCGCAAGGGAACACCATCTACTGGAAGGCATGGGATGCGTAGTCCTACGGATGGGGGTTCCACGACCACCACCCCCAAAAGAAGACGACGGGTGGTAGTGGTCGGGGACTCCCTCCTAAGAGGGACTGAGCCATCCATCTGCCGTTCGGACCTGGAATCTCGAGAGGTGTGCTGCTTACTGGGAGCTCGAATTCAAGATGTGACTGAGAGGCTTACCAAGCTGATCAAACCTTTGGATCGCTACCGCTTCCTGCTTCTCCATGTGGGAACTAACGATACGGCCAAGAACGACCTTGAGCGGGTTACTGCAGATTATGTAGCGCTGGGAAGAAGGACCCAAGAATTCGGAGCGCAAGTGGTGTTCTCGTCCATCCTCCCTGTTGAAGGGAAAGGACTGGGCAGGGATCGTCGAACTGAGGACGTAAATGCGTGGTTACGCAGGTGGTGTCGCAAAGAGGGCTTTGGTTTCTTCGACCATGGGACTCTGTTCCGGGCACAAGGATTGTTAGGAAGAGATGGGATCCACCTAACGAAGAGAGGAAGGAGCATCTTCACGGGCAGGCTTGCAAACCTAGTGAGGAGGGCTTTAAACTAGGTTCGTTGGGGGACGGTGACCAACATGCTGAGGAGAGTGGGAAAGTTGGATACCGGGAAGGAATGCAAAGAGGAACTAGCAAGAAAGGAGGACCCCTGATTTGAATGGAGAAGATGGGGCGATCAACTGGTTATCTGAGGTGTTTGTACACTAATGCAAGAAGCCTGGGCAACAAACAGGAAGAACTGGAGGCCCTGGCCCAGTCCAAGAAATTTGATTTAATTGGGATAACAGAGACTTGGTGGGATGACTCGCATGACTGGAGCGCTGTCATGGAAGGGTATAGACTGTTCAGGAAGAACAGGCAGGGGAGAAAAGGAGGAGGAGTTGCACTATACGTAAGAGAGCACTATGATTGCTCTGAACTCCAGTATATAGAGGGAGAAAAACCTGTTGAGAGTCTATGGGTTAAGTTTAGAGGTGCAAACAACAGCAGTGGTGTTGTGGTTGGTGTCTACTACAGGCCACCGAATCAGGTGGATGAGGTAGATGAGGCTTTCTTCAGACAACTGAGAGAAGCTTCCAGATCGCAGGCCCCGGTTCTTGTAGGGGACTTTAATCACCCTGACATCTGTTGGGAAACCAATACGGCAGTACACAGGCAATCCAGGAAGTTTTTGGAGAATGTTGGGGATAACTTCTTGGTACAAGTGCTGAAGGATCCGACCAGGGGCCGTGCGCAGCTTGACCTTCTGCTCACAAACAGGGAGGAACTAATGGGGGAAGTAGAGGTGGGTGACAACCTGGGAAGCAGTGATCATGAGATGGTAGATTTCAGGATCCTGACCAAAGGAAGAAAAGTGAGTAGTAAAATACACACCTTGGAATGCAGAAAAGCAGATTTTGACTCCCTCAGAGACCTGATGGGCAGAATCCCCTGGGATGCTAACATGAAGGGGAAAGGAGTCCAGGACAGCTGGCAGTATTTTAAAGAAGCCTTATTGAAGGCACAGAAAGAAACCATCCCGATGTGTAGCAAGAGAGGCAAACATGGTAGGAGACCGGATTGGCTTACGGGGGAAATCCTTGGTGAACTTAAGCACAAAAAGGAAGCTTACAAAAAGTGGAAACAGGGACAAATGACCAGGGAGGGGTTTAAATGTATAGCTCGAGAATGCCGGGGGGTTATCAGGAAGGCGAAAGCGCAGATGGAATTGCGACTGGCTAAGGATGTGAAGGATAACAAGAAGGGTTTCTACAGGCATGTTAACAAGAAGAAGGTGATCAGAGAGGGTGTGCGGCCCCTACTGGATGAAGGAGGTAACCTAGTGACAGATGATGTGGGGAAAGCTGAAGTACTCAATGCTTTCCTTGCCTCTGTATACACGGACAAGGTGGGCTCCCAGACTAATGCGCTAAGTGACGCAAGATGGGATGAAGATGGACAGCCCTTAGTGGGTAAAGAACAGGTTAGGAACTATTTAGAAAAGCTAAATGTACTCAAATCCATGGGTCCGGACTTAATGCATCCGAGGGTACTGAGGGAGTTGGCAAATGTCATTGAGGAGCCTTTGGCCATTAACTTTGAAAAGTCGTGGAGATTGGGAGAGATCCCGGATGATTGGAAAAAGGCAAATGTAGTGCCCATCTTCAAAAAAGGGAAGAAGGACGATCCAGGGAACTACAGGCCGGTCAGTCTGACCTCGGTTCCTGGAAAAATCGTGGAAGGGATCCTTAAGGAATCCATTTTGAGGCACTTGGAGGAGAGGAAAGTGATTAGGAATAGTCAGCATGGATTCACAAAGGGCATGTCGTGCCTGACCATCTGATTAGCTTCTATGATACGGTAACTGGCTCTGTGGACATGGGAAAGTCAGTGAATGTGATATACCTTGACTTTAGCAAGGCTTTTGATACGGTCTCCCACCATATTCTTGCCAGCAAGTTAAGGGAATGTGGATTGGACAAATGGACAGTAAGATTGATAGAAAGCTGGCTAGAAGGCCGGGCCCAGAGGGTAGTGATCAACGGCTCGATGTCAGGATGGTGGTCGGTTTCTAGCGGAGTGCCCCAAGGTTCGGTTCTGGGACCGGTTTTGTTCAATATCTTTATTAATGACCTAGATGAGGGGATGGATTGCACCCTCAGCAAGTTTGAGGATGACGCTAAGCTAGGGGGAGAGGCAGGTACTCTGGAGGGCAGGGATAGAGTCCAGAGTGACTTAGACAAATTGGAGGATTGGGCCACAAGAAATCTGATGAGGTTCAACAAGGACAAGTGCAGAGTCCAGCACTTGGGATGGAAGAATCCCAAGCATTGTTTCAGGCTGGGGACCAACCAGCTAAGTAGTAGTTCTGCAGAAAAGGACCTGGGGGTTACAGTGGATGAGAAGCTGGATATGAGTCAACAGTGTGCCCTTGTAGCCAAGAAGGCTAATGGCATATTAGGTTGCATTAAGAGGAGCCTTGCCAGCAGATCCAGAGATGTCATTATTCCCCTTTATTCGGCTCTGGTGAGGCCACATCTGGAGTATTGTGTCCAGTTCTGGGCCCCCCACTACAAAAAGGATGTGGATGCATTGGAGAGGGTCCAGCGGAGGGCAACCAAAATGATTAGGGGGCTGGAGCATATGACCTATGAGGAGAGGCTGAGGGAGTTGGGTTTGTTTAGTCTGCAGAAGCGAAGAGTGAGGGGGGATTTGATAGCAGCCTTCAACTTCCTGAAGGGAGGTTCCAAAGAGGCTGGAGAAAGGCTGTTCTCAGTAGTGACGGATGGCAGAACAAGGAGCAATGGTCTCTAGTTGTGGTGGGAGAGGTCCAGGTTGGATATTAGGAAAAACTATTTCACTAGGAGAGTGGTGAAACACTGGAATGGGTTACCTAGGGAAGTAGTGGAGTCTCCATCCCTAGAGGTATTTAAGTCTCGGCTTGACAAAGCCCTGACTGGGTTGATCTAGTTGGGATTGGTCCTGGTTGTCTAGCTGGTGAGTCTTGCCCACATGCTCAGGGTTCAGCTGATCGCCATATTTGGGGTGGGGAAGGAATTTTCCTCCAGGGTAGATTGGCAGAGGCCCTGGAGGTTTTTTGCCTTCCTCTGTAGCATGGGGCACGGATCACTTGCTGGAGGATTCTCTGCATCTTGGGGTCCTTAAACCATTTGAGGACTTCAATATCTGAGATATAGGTGAGAAGATTATTCTAGGAGAGGGTGGGTGAGATTCTATGGCCTGCATTGTGCAGGGGGTCAGACTAGATGATCATAATGGTCCCTTCTGACCTTAAAGTCTATGAGTCTATGAGTCTGTGAGTATTCTCAAAATTAGTGTAAGGCAGGCTTCCCTAATGTAGACGTGCTATCTCAATTTAGAGCTCTATGAGGAATAACTTAGAATAACCCTTGTGAGGGGCTATTTCGAAATAGCAGCAGTGGTGTGTCTATACACAACTTATTTAGAAATAGCTATTTTGGAATAGGTGTTATTCCTCATAGAATGAGGTTTACAGAAGTCCGAATAAGCCATTGGTTATATCGAAATTATTTGGAAATAACGGAATTGCTGTGTCGACGCTCACATAGTTATTTTGGAATAACAGCTGTTATTCCAAAATAATTTTGCTGTTTAGACATATCCTTCCATAATAAATTTGGACTGAAACAAAAGGCTTGTGTTAATATCATAGAATCATAGACTATTAGAACTATTAGAACCTTGAGAGGTCATCAAGTCCAGTTCCCTGCACTCATGGTAGGGCCAAGCATCAATGACAGATGTTTATCTAACCTGCTCTTAAAATATCTCCAATGATGTAGATTCCACACCCTCCCTAGGCAATTTATTCCAGTGCTTAATCACCCTGGTATTTAGGAGGTTTTTCCTGATGTCCAACCTAAACTTCCCTTGATGCAATTTAAGCCCTTTGTTACTTGTACTATCATGACAGGTCAAGAAGAATAATTTTTCTCCCTCCTCCTTTAACACCCTTTTAAGTACTTGAAAAATGTTATGTCTCCTCTCAGTCTTCTCTTTTCTAAATTAACCGAACCCAGTGCTTTTAGTCTTCCCTCATAAGTCATGTTTGCTAGACCTTTAGTCATTCTTATTGCTCTTCTCTGGACCTTCTCCAATTTCTCCACATATTTCCTGAAATGTGGTGCCCAGAACTGGACAGAATAGTCCAGTTGAGGCCTAATCAGCCGGCAGTGGAGCAGAAGAATTAGTTCTTGTGTCCTTCTTTTCACACTCTATGATCCTAGGAAGATTAGATAGTTCTCACAGCAGCCTTCTTACCCATAAAGAAAGAGAGAAAAGGAGCAACATAGACTCTTACTAATGATATTTTGCACTTGTAAACTGCCTTTCTTCCAAGGTGCAAATAACTTACAAATAGAGCTGGTGTGAATGACTGATTTTTCAGTTTGATGATTGTTTGGGATGTCATAACAATAAATTATCTTATTTACAAATATTGCATAAACTTCCCTGAGTAGAAAGCACTGTACACCTTCAAGGTCTATGCTGCCTGCATGCAGCTTCCTTGATTTGCAAAGAATGCAAGAACCATAATGGAAAATCATTGCATTTATAGGGCACGTCTAGCCCAGTGGTGCTCAATCATTTTTAATTTGCGACCCCCAGAGACGGGAATTTGTTGAGCCAAAAAAAAAAAGTCGGGAAAATTTTGTTGCGGCCCCTTTAATTTCAAGTGCCAGTCCAGTCCCCTGCCACTCCCCCCGCCCCCACCGTGTGTACAGGAAAAGAAAATGGCAACTGGCCTGGTGCTGTGACCCCCCAGGAAGACAGCCTCGACCCCCTTATTCCTCAAAAAATGAGGTTTATGGGGTTCTTTCAAAAAAGGGTTTTTTTGCACGAAAAATCCCGTCTAGACTGCTTTTTTTTTTTTAAAAAAAAACCCTCTTCTGAAAAAGGGATCGGAAGAAGATATGCAAATTCATGCCTAATTTGCATATCTTCTTTCGGAAGCCGAGGGTAGTCTAGACATGCCTTGGAGAAAGAGCTCTGGTGTCCTCCATTGAGACTGTACTAGCTTTTAGATAAATATGTGCTCAAAATGGAAACTATGTGGAGACAGTGTCCTGTTTTTTTCTCTTCTCTTCTTGGATTGTGTGTTCGTATAAAATTAACCTCAGGACAGATGTGTTCACCATAACCACCAACAACCAGAACTCGGCAATAACTGGCAACCATAGTCCAGATTAGGAATGTAAGTGACTAGTCAGAGAGGGGCAGCAAGGGGGGGAGCAGAAACCGGTGCTGGGGGGAGCTGGCTTAAATGCCAGTTCCCCCCAGCCCTGTCTCTATGGGGGTTGGAGGTAGGGGGACAGCGGGGAACTGGTAGTGCTTCTGCCTTTGAAATGTAGCAATAGCAGGGCTCTTACTACATTTCAAAAGTAGAAGCACGAGGAGGGCATTTGTACATTTCAAAAGCAGGGAGGGTGGGACCAGCGGGGGACTGCTTGAGTCTCCCACTGGCCTTGTGCTCCGTGTGGTGCTTCTGCTTTTGAATTGTAGCAAGAGCCAGTAGGGCTCTTAGTCCAGATCCAAACTGATGTAAATCATATCTACACTGAGTTCAGTCAAGCTATCTGATTTATACCAGCTGGTGATCGTACCCTAGCTATCAGTCTGAGCACAGAAGCCCTCAAGAATAGGCTGTGAAATTCAGTAGCATCCCCTTAGTGGGCTTTGCTTTCATTGTAGTCTACTCTAAAAAGTAACTGTTTGGGTACATCTAGACTACATTCTTCTTTCGAAATGAGATATGCAAATTTGGTGCTAATTTGCATATCGTCTTCCGATAGCTTTTTCAAAAGTGAAAGCAGTTTAGATCGGGTTTTTTGAAAGAACCCCCCTTTTTTGAAAGAACCCTTCTTCCTTCAAAAATGAGGTGTACAGGATTCTTTCAAAAAAGGGGGGTTCTTTAAAAAAAAAGTCTTAATTGCTTTCACTTTAAAAAAAATGCTTTTGAAAAAGTGATCGGAAGAAGATCCGATCTTTTTGTCCCTCTGAATGCTTCCACCTTCCTTTAGGGTTTTTAGATGAAATGTATTCTGATAGCGTGTCTACATGATACCCTCCGCTCCTCAGTAAGGCTGCATCTGTGGACTGTCTCCACACAGGGAAAGGCCTCTAATTTTTGACTTAGCAAACAGTATTGTGGGAGTAAGGGGGAGCGTGTCAAATGATCTGTGACCACACCGATCCAATGCTTCATGTAAGTGGTATGAAGGGCAGAAGCCACTATTCCTGGCAGATGGGAGTGGGAGTTGTGCTTTGTATTGATATATTTCACCTCTTCCCCCTCAAGTCCTACACACTTGAGCCTCAGTGCTTAGACATTACTTTGTCTTTTGGACAGAATATATAATAAAAAAATGAGTCTGGAATCTTCAATACCAAGATATTCCTCTTTCTGTGATTATATATTAACCCTCAGAATAATGATTCCTCAACCACTGTGGTAGATTTTATTTACGCTCCACAGTTATGATTTTGTGTTAAATCTACACTCACCTTGCCACTGATATATTTGAACTCCTACTCTGGGAATTCAGAGGTTATTATTATGCAGTATAACCTGTATTGACATAATTTTTTTCTACAGACAATTGATTTTCCAGTTATTGTTATGTCATCCCAAATGTGTTTTTCAGAGACCTAGGGCATGAGTCAATTCCCATTGAAGTCAATGGGAGAACTCCTATTAACTTCAAAGGGGAGTTGGATTGTGCCAGTAATCAATGTTGTCATTTTCTTCTGAGCACAATATCACTTAAAACCCAGACATTATTACCCTAGATCCTGTTTGTCTTACCCATGTAGTCTCTGAATGCCATGACTGAAGCCAGATAGACATATTTTATGGGGAAAATGGAAAAGTAGGTGTTGCTGTTATCTCACAAGGGTTGTGAATAGAGTGACACATTAAAGGACACTGAATCTAACATTCAAACTGACAGACCCCTGGCTGGGATGATTCTGTTGGGACTGGTCCTGCTTTTAGCAGGAAGTTGGACTCTATGACCTCCTGAGTTCTCTTCCAACCCTATGATTCTAAGATCTCCTCATAATACCAGTAAACCATCGTACAGCATACTGCCTTTGTGAGAGGTTGAGTGTCAGAGGTCTCCATCTCATAACTTGAAGGCCAAAGCATGCTCACCTTCCGTGTACAAATAATCACACTATACTTCTGACTTCTAGTTATATTACATACCCACATAGCTGGAAACTTCTTCCCCCAAGCAAATTCACACTTTCATAAGAGTGACTTGAGAAACTTAGTGCAAAGAATTACTTCAAATGTTTGGCTCTCTGCCTATGCATTAGTATTACTGACATTACAATTATAAAATATCATTTCTTTACACAATAAAAGTATATTTGCCTCCTGAGAGGTCATATACACCATTGGATTGTGGCTAACACTAACTCTTTCATAAAGTATGTGCTTTATAGGGTAATAAAATATACTGCAGCTATTTTAGAAAAGAAAAAAGTATGGTTAACAAGTGCTTATTTAGTATGATTATTACTTCACTGTTACATATTTTTTGCTTCAACAAGTCTCACAAATGCACAGGTACAAATATGGGGAAAATATATACATTGCATATGTACGGTTATGTACAGGAGCAGCTAACAGGGAGTTTGGAGAGGGAGTTCTCCAGATAAAGGAGGAGTAAATACGGGACCCTTGTGGTAAGTGGCTGTCTGTAGTGTGTGTTTGTGTGTGGGGGGGTTACTTGCTGTGTGCTGAGCTTGTGTTTGTCTGTTTGTTTGGTTTGTTTGTTTGAAGGAGCTTCTGAAAGGTTTGAAATCTAGAAGCCTCTGTTAATTGGCTGAGCCTCAGTCAGGGGGAGGGGCTACCAGGGCTTTATAAGCTGTGAGTCAGCGACCAGGGAGCTTGCGAACAGGAGCAGCTAACAGGGAGTTTGGAGAGGGAGGTTAGAGGGCGTTAGTGACTTCTGATCTTCTTTAAGCATAACTTTTATAATAATCTATATTCTAGACATTTAATAAGAAGCCCAGTTTATACTTAAACTTATTTATAAGAAAAATGGAGACAGAAGCCCAGCAGCAGAGTGGGGGCTATCCTGTTTATTGTGTTGAGTGTAACATGTATGATTACCTGCCCTGTGGGTGAGTGGCGTATGTGTGCACCCGTTGCAAGGAGCTCCTGACCCTCAGAGACTGAGTTCGGGCTTTGGAGGCCAGGGTGGCTGAACTGGAGGAGCTAAGGGAGTTAGAGAACTATGTTGATGAGATTTTCTGGGACACTGTAGTACTGTCCCACCTCCAGTCTGAGAGCCCCAGTGCTCTTAAAGAGGATGAAAGTCTCAAGGGAACAGAGCATTCAATGGGAACAGAGGGAAACCATCCCGTAGTTGGGACCCTCCTTCCAGAGGATGTTGCGGTATCCTCTCGCACTGAGGATACCTCTGAGGGGGAGGGAACACCAGTTGTTAGGAAGAGGCAGGTGTTAGTAGTGGGTGATTCGATTGTTAGAAACATAGATAGTTGGGTTTGTGATGACCGGGAGAACCATATGGTCACTTCCCTGCCTGGTGTGAAGGTTGCAGATCTCTCGAGGCATCTAGATAGACTTATGTGTAGTGCTGGGGAGGAGCCGGTGGTCGTGGTACATGTAGGTACCAATGACGTAGGAAGGGTAGGAAAGATGTCCTGGATGCCAAATTTAGGTTGCTAGGAAAGAGACTGAAATCCAGGACCTCTATGGCGGCATTCTTGGAAATGCTTCCAGTTCCACGCGCAGGGCCAGGTAGGCAGGCAGAGCTTCAGAGTCTCAATGCGTGGATGAGACGATGGTGTAGAGAAGAGGGGTTTAGATTTATTAGGAACTGGGGACACTTTTGGGAGAGGGGGAGCCTATACAGGAAGGATGGGCTCCACCTAAACCAGGGTGGAACCAGACTGCTGGCACTAAACATTAAAAAGGCCGTAGAGCAGTTTTTAAACTAAGAGATGGGGGAAAGCCGATTGGTGCGGAGATGCACATAAATCGGACGGAGACTTCTCTGAGAGGAGAATCCATTGACAGAGATTCTCTAAGCTGTAGTCAGAAAGAGAGGAGAGGAGAGGACAAACCATGGGCCAGAGCAGACAAACAACCGCATATAAAGGAATCCAATGCATCAGGGAAGGGCAGACAAATAAGCAGTGGCAAATTTTTAAAGTGCTTCTACACAAATGCTAGGAGTCTGACTAATAAGATGGGTGAACTAGAGTACCTCGTATTAAAGGAGGAGATTGACATAATAGGCATCACTGAAACCTGGTGGAATGAGGAAAATCTGTGGGACACAATCATACCGGGATATAAAATATATCGGAAGGATAGAGCAGGCCGTGTGGGTGGCGGAGTGGCACTGTATGTGAAAGATAATGTAGAATCAAATGAAATAAAAATATTAAATGAATCAACATGTTCAATAGAATCGCTATGGATAGTAATTCCATGCTCCAATAATAAGAAATTAGCAGTAGGGATATATTATCGACCACCTGACGAGGACAGCAATACTGACATTGAAATGCTGAGGGAGATTAGAGAGGCTACCAAAATAAAGAACTCTATAATAATGGGAGATTTTAATTATCCCCATATTGACTGGATACATGTCACCTCAGGAAGAAAAGCAGAGATAAAATTTCTCAATGACTTAAATGACTGCTTCTTGGAGCAGCTGGTACAGGAACCCACAAGGGGAGAGGCAATTCTCGATTTAGTCCTGAGTGGAGCGCAGGATCAGGTCCAGGAGATATCCATTACAGGACCGCTTGGGAATAGTGACCATAATATAATAACATTTAACATTCCTGTGGTGGGAAGAACACCTCAGCAGTCCAGAACTCTGGCATTTAATTTCAAAAAGGGGAATTACACAAAAATGAGGAGGTTAGTTAAACAGAAATTAAAAGGCACAGTGACTAGAGCCAGATCCCTGCAAGCTGCATGGAAACTTTTTAAAGACACCATAATAGAGGCCCAACTTAAATGTATACCCCAAATTAAAAAACATAGTAAGAAACCTACAAAAGAGTCACCATGGCTTAACCACCATGTAAAAGAAGCAGTGAGGGACAAAAAGGCATCTTTCAAGAAGTGGAAGTCCAATCCCAGTGAGATAAATAGAAAGGAACATAAACACTGTCAAATCAAGTGTAAAAATGTAATAAGAAAAGCAAAAAAAGATTTTGAGGAACAGCTAGCCAAAAACTCAAAAAGAAATAACAAAATGTTTTTTAAGTACATTAGAAGCAGGAAGCCTGCTAAAAAACCTGTGGGTCCCCTAGACGATCGAGATATAAAAGGAGCAATTAAGGAAGATAAAGCCATTGTGGAGAAACTAAATGATTTCTTTGCTTCAGTCTTCACGGCTGAGGACGTGAGGGAGATTCCCAAATCTGCACCGTCCTTTGTGGGTGATGAATCTGAGGAACTGTCCTGGATTGAAGTGTCATTAGAGGAGGTTTTGGAACAAATAGAAAAACTTAATGTCAACAAATCTCCGGGACCGGATGGCATTCATCCAAGGGTTCTGAAAGAACTCAAATGGGAAATTGCTGAACTATTATCTGTGGTTTGTAACCTATCCTTTAAATCGGCTTCCGTACCTAATGACTGGAAGGCAGCTAACGTGACACCAATATTTAAAAAGGGCTCTAGAGGCGATCCTGGCAATTACAGACCAGTAAGTCTAACTTCATTACCGGGCAAATTAGTCGAAACAATAGTAAAGAATAAAATTGTGAGGCACGTAGAAAAACATAATTTGTTGGGCAAAAGTCAACATGGTTTCTGTAAAGGGAAATCCTGTCTTACTAATCTATTAGAGTTCTTTAAAGGGGTTAACAAACATGCAGACAAGGGGGAACCAGTAGATATAGTATATTTAGATTTTCAGAAAGCCTTTGACAAGGTCCCTCGCCAAAGGCTCTTGCGTAAATTACATTGCCATGGGATAAGAGGGAAGGTCCTTTCATGGACTGAGAACTGGTTAGAAGACAGGAAACAAAGGGTAAGAATAAATGGTAAATTTTCAGAATGGAGAGGGGTAACTAGTGGTGTCCCCCAAGGGTCAGTCTTGGGACCAATCCTGTTCAACTTATTCATAAATGATCTGGAGAAAGGGGTAAGCAGTGAGGTGGTAAAGTTTGCGGATGATACCAAACTGTTTAGGATAGTCAAGACAGAAGCAGACTGTGAGGGACTCCAAAAAGATCTCACCAAACTGAGTGATTGGGCAACAAAATGGCAAATGAAATTTAATGTGGATAAGTGTAAAGTAATGCACATTGGGAAAAATAACCCCAACTATATGTACAGTATGATGGGGGCTAATTTGGCTATAACAAATCAGGAAAGAGATCTTGGAGTTATCGTGGATAGTTCCCTGAAAACTTCCACACAGTGTGCAGCGGCAGTCAAAAAGGCAAATAGGATGTTAGGAATTATTAAGAAAGGGATAGAAAATAAGACACAGAATATCTTACTGCCCCTGTATAAAACTATGGTACGCCCACATCTTGAATACTGTGTACAGATGTGGTCTCCTCACCTCAAAAAAGATATTTTGGCCTTGGAAAGGGTTCAGAAAAGGGCAACTAAAATGATTAGGGGTTTGGAATGGGTCCCATATGAAGAGAGGTTAAAACGACTCGGACTTTTCAGTTTAGAAAAGAGGAGACTGAGGGGGGATATGATAGAGGTATATAAAATCATGAGTGGTGTGGAGAGGGCGAATAAAGAAAAGTTATTTATTAGTTCCCATAATAGAAGAACTAGAGGACACCAAATGAAGTTAATGGGTAGCAGGTTTAAAACTAAAAAAAGAAAGTTCTTCTTCACACAGCGTGTAGTCAACCTGTGGAACTCCTTGCCAGAGGAGGCTGTGAAGGTTAGGACTATAACAGAATTTAAAGAGAAGCTAGATAATTTCATGGAGGTTAGGTCCATAAAAGGCTATTAGCCAGGGGATAGAAATGGTGTCCCTGGCCTCTGTTTGTCAGAGGCTGGAGAAGGATGGCAGGAGACAAATCGCTTGATCATTGTCTTCGGTCCACCCTCTCTGGGGCACCTGGAGCTGGCCACTGTCGGCAGACAGGCTACTGGGCTAGATGGACCTTTGATCTGACCCAAGTACGGCCATTCTTATGTTCTTATGTTATGTTCTTATGTATATACACAATCACATACCATACATCATACTATATGGGTTTCTACATTTCAAAACAATCTGAGATTCATGTGAATGCCTTTATAATTTGGCATGTCAGAGCCAAAACAAAATTCCTGTTGAGTAGAGCTGGGAAGGAAAAAAAAAAGTCGACTTTGTTTTTCTATAAAACAATAGTATTTTATAGAAACTGAAGTTTTCACAAAAAATCAGTTTCCCTCAAAATGTTTCAGGTTCTTAGCAGAAAGTTTTCATTTTTATTGAAATTTATCCTGAAGGGGAGAAATTCTAGATCAAGTTCTCATGATGAATAGCTTTTTCTCTGTATGCCTGTAATAGCAGAACAGAGCAGTTTGGCTGAAAAATAGGAGCCAGTATGCATCTGCAGTCAATTCATAATTCCAGATGTACATTGTATGGGTGTGATACACTGTCCCATCTAGTGGCCAAGAGACAACTTACAGAGAGATAATGAGGCTGCTCTACAGCCTTAGGCTATGTCTAGACTGCAAGCTTCTTTTGGAATAAGCTTTTCCAGAAGAGAGCATCTATACAGCAAAAGTGCATTGAAAAAGTGATCTGCTTTTTCGAAAGATAGCATCCACATTGATTAGATGCTATCTCACATTTAAGCTGTGATTACTATGGATGGAGTGGCCACCAGGGCATCTGTGCTTTTTCCTTTTTCCTCATCTTTCAAAAGAACTCCCGCTTCCCCGTCCACACACGCCTTTTTTTGAAAGAGTTCTTTCAGAAAAAGGCTTCTTCTTCACAGAAAGAGGTTTACCAATGTCGGAAAAACCCCTCTGTTCTTTCAATTTTCTTTTGAAAGAGTGTGATTGCAGTGTGGACGTAATTCAATTTTTTTCGGGAAAACAGATGTTTTTCCAAAAAAAACTCTGCAGTGTAGACATAGCCTTAGCTAATAGCTAGCTGGCTTTTAGCTCATGCAGTCGATGCTTATGCACTCCAGATGTCCCAGGTTCCATTCTGCTTGTCAGTGTTACACATACAGAATAAAAAAAGTAATCAGAAAGGATCCATTCCCTACCTGCTGCATGCCCACAGCCACCACAACTACTGATGAAGAGTCTCTTTCAAAGAAATCCATCCATTTAGTTTGATAAAGAGATGGCTAAGAGGTGATTTGAGCACAGTCCAAAAGAACCTACATGGTGAATACATATTTGATTATGGGTTCTACATTCTATTATACGGTTAGTCAATTGTGGTGACGGTGGCATAGCCTAGTGGCCAGAACAGGCATCAGGAAGCAAGGACTGGAACAGAGTTTGAGTCAGTAATCTGAAGCTGGAGCCAAAGGTCAAACCAGTGGCCATGAACTAGCTACAAGAGCTGAGGCCCTTCCAGGTGAATGGGTCAAATCAGAGGTCTGAAATAGAACAAGGTGGGTAGTGGGCAAAGAGGGGCTCTAGGCAGGGGCAGAACTAAAGCCAGGTTGGGTGCAAGGCAGGACCAGCAGGCACATTGTAACACAGGGGCAGTCACAGTGGTGGGCATGAGCATCAAAGAGCTAATGAGCTGTGGCTAGCTAAAAGGCTGACCCACTGGCCTCTTCAGTTACTCTTGTGGCAGCAATAATTGGGCAGCCTGTGCTGGACCAGCTGTATTGATGAGGGTGCCAGGAGACTAAGTTCTTTTGCTATCCCTGATTTCGAATACAGACAAAGATACAACAAGATCCAGTGGCTGAAAGATGTTTCCATACTGAAATAATTGTAGATTTTCACAGTGAGTGTGGACAGTTGGAAATATTTACCACTGGTCACTGGCAATTTAAAAACAAGATAGGATTACTTAGATATGTTCTGGTTAAAGAAGGAATTATTTTGTGGAAAATCTATGACCTGTGTTACTTAGGAAATCAGATTATATGATTACATTTATAAACTATTAATCTAGACAAGTGTGGCTCTAGAGATACAGTCAGAACCCCAGATCTGTGAGAAGCTTGCTTTGCCTCACGGCAGTAGCTTCCTCTCCCCTGGCAGCATCCAAGGGTCAAGTCAGGTTCATAGATCTCTCTAGAGATCTACATTTTAAAGTAAGTAAAACACTTTAGTAACTTCTTAAATAAATCTAACCTGTATAAATATAACCTGGGGTGGGCTAGACCTCGCTTCATTGCCCTTCCTCAAAGCCTTAAAAAATCCAACTCCCAGAGTTGGAGCTGGAGACTCAGAGTTCAGTCTCTAAGGATTTTCAGCAGGGATTGCACGGGGTCAGCCTCCCCATGTTAAAAGTCCCGAAAGAAGCTAAGAAATGTATTTAATTAAATAACTTTATAAAATCTTATGATGAAGAAACAAATAATAGTCTAATTTTACAACATAACATATCTATTCTATTAGCCACAGACATCATCTTTACATTTACAATAAACATAAATAAAAAAAATACAATTAGAATAGTTCAGTTCACACAGAACATAGCAAGAAGAAACAGGGATCCCGAAAGTTTTGGATCCCATAAGTCTCTGTTAGTATTTCTGATCACCAAAACTTCACAATTTTCCCCGCCACTTGCTTCTAGGAATCTTCAGCTGGAATCCAGGCAGACTCTTCCTCTGCTGTGGATCACTGCTAGACAACCAGCTAAATGATTAATCAGTCACACAGTTAAGTCACAAGTATACAGATTTAAAGGAAATCCTGCTGCAAAGTGCTCCAGAGTGAGGGACAGCAGCCTGCTTTCTGTGCCTGGCTCAGCCTCTCCCAGCTTACACAGGGCATGAGGCCCTGAGTAAAGCAGCTGCCCTGCCTGCTTGCCCTCATGGAGTCTGAACCCAGCAACAGAAACAGACTCTATTGGGCAGACACTAAGCTACCACACCCAATTCCAGAAGTGTGTGGGTGTGGCATGCTAAATCTGCCTACCAGCAATGACACAGCCACAACTCATGCTTACCTCCCATCATGGGTCTCTTAAAGAAATATCTCCCTATTCCAGGTGTGGGCAATAATTTTTGATGAGCCCCCCCTACCAGATTTTGGTGGTCAAGGGCACACAGGGTCTGGGAAAGAGGCTGGGTGCAGACGGGAGCTTGGGGTAGGGGAGCAGGGTGCAGGAGAAGGTGTGGCGTTTGAGGGAGTTTGAATGATGGAGCAGGTTGTGACTAGAGTTGCCAGGTGTCTGGTATTGAACCGGACAGTTTGGTATTTTCGCCTCCTGTCCGGTAAAAAAAATTCAGAAAATACCAGACACCTAAAATGTCCGGTACTTTCTGATTTTTTCCTGGCCAGGAGGTGAAAATCCTGGGCTGTCTGGCTCAATACAGAGGCAGCTTGGCAACCCTACTGCTTACTGGGTTCCGCAGGGGAGCTGTCTGGCCCTGCACAGGAAGGCAAAATGGCGGCTGGCTGCTGGCAGCGTGTTAGGCCCAAAAAGCCTCACCACACGTTTCTTAAAGGGGCCACGCTGGTTTTTTTTTTTTTGCTTAACAACTCTCAGGGTCCTTTTTTTTTCCCTGAAACCATCTGCCAACCCTCGTTGTGACTTGGGGCAGAGAAGTGGGGTGCAGGGTGTAGGAGGGGTTCTGGGTACAGGAGAGGATTCTGGCTTTAGAGAGGGGTGCAGAAGGTGGTGCAGAGGATTTGGGTTAGGACCTGGGGCAGGGAATTTGGGTGCAACACGGGGTGCAGTGTCAGGAGAAGATATGGATGCAGGAGAGGATTTTGGCCTGAGAGAAGGGTGTGGGAGGGGTGCAGGGTCTGGAGAGAAGTGTGACCTAGAGAGGGGATTTTAAAGAGTTTGGGTGGTGACCTGGGGCAGGGAGTTTGGGTGTAGGAAGGGGTGGGGTGCCAGAAGCAGGCTCTGGCTAGGATGCTCTTACCTAGGTGGTTCCCAGCCAGCAGCCCAGAGGAACCTTCAGGGAGGTCCTTGCCTGTTGCAGTCCTAGGCTGCTCAAAGCAGCGGGACTGCTCTCTCTATGTACTTCTCTGTGCCATGTGCTGGGGGGAGGTCTTTGTTTGCTGGCCTCACCCCCAGTCTAATAGTCCAATCATAGCAGCTCCCATTGGCAATGAAAACAAACTGCCTGATGGTCCTGGTAGGGCAAAACATGGGACAGAGCCAAAGGCTTGGCAAGCTGGATCCGGCCCGCAGGCCGTATCTTGAATGCCCCTTCCCTATTAGGAACATGGGTTACATGAGCATAAATTACTGTTCTTTCACAGTAAGGGTATGTCTACATTATGTGCTTATTCTGAAATAAGGTATTTTGGAACAATAACTCCTGAAGTAGCGCATCCACAGTACAAATGGCCATCAAAATAACACAGATCTCTAGCTCTTCACCTTTGCCTACCTCCCTGAGGGGCAGAAAACTCATCTCACTGCGTGCTCTAGTTGCCCTTGAGGACACCACAGCACTCCAGCCATGGAACTGGACCATCTGGAAAGCAGTCGCCGGCTCTTAGACTTGCTGCCACACCTCCTGGTGCAGTTACTGCAGGCTGCCCACGTGGCACTGCAGGAACAGGACCTGCATCTCCTGGTGGGGCACCTCCTCACCTCTTTCCATGTGCTGCTCAAGCAGCACAACCCCTCCCCTCCACATCATGCACCATGGCACTGGGACATCATTTCTGGCTGGTGGGACTGGATTGTCATGGAGCGGTGGGACAACCAGCAGTGGCTCCAGAACTTTTGCATGTGGAAGGGCACCTTCCTGGAGCTGTATGAGTGGCTCGCCCCTGCCCTCAGGTGATGAGACACCGACATGTGACCTGCCATCCCCCTCCAGAAGCAGGTTGCCATTGCACTTCGGAAGTTTGCAACTGTCAGGGGCTTGGTCATGCAGGCATGGCTCTCTTGTTATTGTCCCAGAAGGGTGGTGAACTCCTGGAGTGGGGAAGAGCAGGAGGTGGTGTTGTGGGAGGTGTGTGTGAGTGGCAGATGCTGCTCTCCAGGGAGGCTGCTACTGGGGTCCCATCCTCTTCCTCCCCATGGCAGGCTCCTCTGGCAGGGCTCAGTGTCCTCTGCCTTGCCACACTTGCCCAGGAACAGATGCTGCCCTGAGAGTGCAGGCATGAGCCTGTGCCATGTGTGGCACTGCTGTGTGTGTCCGTGACCCCATTCTCCTTAGTGGTGGCTTGTGGTGGGAAGATGTCCCACCACGGGGTCGGGAGTGAGGCAAGTCTGTGCAGGAACCCTGTGAGCAGGAGTGCAAGATTTCTTGTGTGTCAGCCTCATTGTGGCTGTGTGCTCCGTACTGGCACTCCATGTGCACCCACATGCACAGGCTGCAGTGCGATGCCCAGGCCAAGGAGGCTGGGTGAGGAGCACGCAGCCCCTCGCTGCCTGCCACCTCCCTCCATGTGTATGTAGGTAAAGTAATGGAACTCACCTGATGGGCCTTCTCCGGCCTTGTCCAAGTCCTGGGTGACATCCTGGGAGCCGGGTACTGGCTCCATGGACAGGCTGACCTCCTGGCTGGCGGGCATGGTATCTGTGCTGGCTTCCTCCTCCTCCTTGGCACAGGCCCACCCTCCAGGAGGCTGATGATGGGCATCTCTAGCCCAGAGTCCACAGCAAGGGGGAGGAAGGGACTGACCCCCCCTCCCAAGATGCAGTGAAACTGTTCGTCATAGGGACATGACTGGGGTGCCCCCCGAGTGGGAGCTCTGCTCCCTGGCCTTTGTGTATGCCTGCCTCAGCTTCTTGACTTTCATGTGCACATACTCCTGGGTGCACATGTGTCCCTCTGGCCCAGGCTGTCAGCAATCCAGCCATAGATGTCAGCATTCCTGCACCTGGTGTGGAGATCCTGGAGGTTTGCCTCCTCTCCCCAGACCTCAATGAAATCCAGGATCCAATGATCACCAGACCAGGATGGGGCCCTCCTCTTCCGCCACCAGGCAGGGACTTGGGAGCTGGCTGCAACTGTGCTGGCAGCTGCGTGGGGGGGGGGGGGGGAGCCTCAGATGGAGCACTGGGGTCTGCACTGGGGTCTGCAATGACAGCAGGGAAGGCAGAGCAGGGCGCCGCTGTGTAGCACGGTGCTAGCAGAGCTTGCAGCATGCCACAGTTTCCCCTGTGGCTGCACCTTTAAAGACTGCAGGGGAAGGAGAACTATAGAGTTCTGATGAGTGTGGACAGAGTGGCCACAAGGGCAGCAGTATTTCAAAATACTGGAGCTTCTCTGTTTACAGCTGTTGAAATAACTATTTCAAAATAGATGTTATTCCTGATGAGAGGGTTACTGATTTTGGAATAAGAAGCCTGTTATTTCAAAGTTATTTCAAAACAGTGAAATCATTTTAAAATAACATTTTGCTGTGTAGATGCTCACCTTGTTATTTTGAAATAACTCACTCATGATGCAATATAGAGGTGCCCTAAAAGTGCTAGGAAAAACTTCATATTTTAATTTCCAGTTTTTAATTAATGCTTAAATGAGTTGCTAGTTTTATTGATTGTAAGGGTGATATTTGAATATCTATAGAAGACAAAAAGCTGTTATTTTGTGAGTAGCAAGTTGCGTGTTAATGGGGGAATACACTGTATGCACACCTTTACTAGCGTGCTGAGGTACAAAGGATTATAGGTGTTCCACCAGCCCAGTACTGCTTTGCTCTGAAGACCAAAAAGACTTATTTCAAACAAGAAATACTTAAAAAACAACAAATAGTCTAGTTTATTTTTACTTTTGCTGTATGGAAAACACATCAGTAGAGCTGTTTGGGAAATGTGGTTTTGGGGGTAAAAAAGCCTAACAATTTAAGAATTCCATCAAAACTAAAATTACGAAAAAAAATCATTTTGGAACTATTGAAATGTTTTAATAGTGTCAATCTTTTATTTTTATTTGTTTTGTTTTAATTGTTATTTTAAATAAAATATACATGCACTATATAAAATACAATGTATAAATAAAATATATCAGATTAATATTTTAATATAAAAATTGAAACAAAATGTCTTAACTTTTTCCCACAGAATAAAAAGTCAAAATTGATATGCTTCATGAAACTTCTCAATTTTAATGAAACATGATTTTTCAAGAAAAAATTGTTCCATCAAGAGGTGGGATGTTTTACCAGTTCCACACTAGGTCGACACTAGGGGTGTGTCTAGACTACATGGCTCCGTCGACGGGGCCATGTAGATGAGTGTACTCAGCAAAGGGAAATGAAGTGGCGATTTAAATAATCTCTCGTCCGTGCAGTGTGGACGCTCTCTTGAGCAAAAGCCATGCTCTTTGAGGTGTGGACACTCTTTTGCACAAGACTTTTTTGTGAAAGAACTCTTCTGCAAAAGACTTTTTGCACAAAAACCCTGCAGTGTAGATGTAGCCCCTGAGACTACAGTCAGGCTCCCTTGATTCTAGAGGAGAATTTCCACTGACCACACTGAACATCGGATCAGACCTTTAATACCGGTTTTTCACATGTCTATGAGCTGCTCCCAAACTAGTTGGCCATTCTAGTCACTTTTCTGTTGAGTCAGCATGACTGAGATGAGCTCTGCCTTTGCAGCTCACAGCGCTGCAACACTAAAAGAGGATGGAAGTGTCCTGTATCCTTGGCTCTTAATGCTGGATAATTTGGTTTTCCAGCTGCCGTTTCTCCTTATCTCCCAGAATCCTGCCAAGCAACTTTTATTGACCTCATTTTCTTTACTGAGCACCATTGTCCAGTGCTCTCACAAATGCCTGAGCTTCATCTGGAGCCCACAATTGATACTCCATCCCAGCTGGCTGATTCATCGAGTTTTTCTTGCATTCACAGCAGCTGACTCAGCTCCTGGTCCATTCAAATAAAGGAAGGACAATCTATTTGCAGACAATCCCTGAACAATGAAAGAGACAAAAACTTTTTAGTATGTTATCCTTTATGAAATACTAAAAGATTCACCTGGCGTTGCTCATGGAGGCAAGAGGGGAACATGCCTCCAACCAGTCCTTTTCACCTGTATGGTGATTCTGTCTCTTTTCTGTATAGTTTTATGAGGAGCAATCCTGGCACAACGAAATCATTATCTTGCTCTAAGTTGTGATAAGAGGAAGCTGTATACCAGATTTGGGGGTCCTAGCTCTTACCATTTAAGGAGTTCTTGAACAGATAGAGACAGACAGACACACAGAGAGACAGATAGAAAAACTCTCTCAAATATATGGTAGATTTACCTTGGTCCAACTTTGAAGTAGAGAGTAAGGGTATGTCTACACAGCAAAGTTATTTCGAAATAACTTTCCTAGTATCTACACAGCCAAACCGCTATTTTGAAATAAATTTGAAATAGCAGAGCACTTATTTCAAATTTGGTAAACCTCATTCTATGAGGAATAACGCCAAATTCGAAATAGCTATTTCGAAATAAGTGCTGTGTAGACACTTATTTTGAAATAGGGGGCCTCCAGCCTTCTCAGGGTGCCCTGGTGGCCACTCCAGCCTCAACCAAGAACACTTCTCTCCCTCCCCCACCCCCCGGAGCCCTTAAAGGGGTAGACTTTGGCCACAGTGCCTGTGCCAGCTCCAAGCCTGCCAGCCCAGAGCCAGCAGTCACTGCCCCGACCCAGAGTCCCCAAAACATGAGCCAGCAAACCACTTGCAGCCAGCCCTCCACCACTCCCCAGGAGCAGTCTGCCAGCTCCCAGGAGCATGCCAGGGCCCGGAGAAGGTGAGCGCCTTTCTGGTCCAGGGTGGAGATCATGAACCTTATTCAGGTTTGGGGGGGATGCCCCCAATGTCCATGATCTCCACACTAGATGGAGGAACGCAGCGATCTATGGCAGGATAGCTGCCAGCCTGGCCACCAAAGGCCACATGCGAACCCAGGAGCAGGTTTGCATGAAAATCAAGTTGGTCCAGCGAGACCCCCAACCCTGAGCCCTGAGTTTTCCCTCCCCCTTCTTCCCCTTGCTTCCCCCTTCCAGCTCCCTCCTCCCAGGTTTCCCCCTCCCCTTTCCTGCCTCCTTTCCCCAGTCTCACCAGAGTTTCACCCCCCCCCCCAGTTTTGTTAAATAAAGAGAGTTTGTGTGCATGAAAATACGTGTATTTTATTTGACATCAGGAAGAGGGGTTAGGGAGGGGTAAGTGGAAGGATGTGAGGGAGGAATGAGGCACGAGCCCCCAGTGGGGCAGACCAGGGAAGGTCTTAGTGCTCCTCAGGGTGAAAGCTCTCCCGCAGAGCCTCCTGGATATGGACAGCCCCCGATGGACCTCCCGGATGGCAGCCTGCAGAAAGTGCATCCAGGCTCACAGCAACGCATCCAACAGAAGCATATCCAGCAACGCGTCCAAGAGAAGAGTGCCCAGGGGCAACTCTGGCTCCATGTTGCAGAGTGCTGTGGTGTCCCAAGTCAGGGCAACCAGAGCACACAGAGACAAAATGCTTTGCTGTCCCTCATCAAGGTAGGCAAGCAATCAGGGAAAGCTGAGAACCGGCTGTCCAGGGGGGTCCCTTTAAGCACAAGCCTCAGATAGCCTCAGGCAGCAGCCACACAAAGTAACTCCTGACCTGATGCCCTGCCGGACCTGGTTCCGGCCAGCCTTAAATGTGATTCAACGTCCATTCAGTGTGGATGCGCTATTTCAAAACAGCAAAACGTTATTTCGAAATGAATTTTGTGTGTAGACGTGTTATTTCAAAATAACTTATTTCGAAATAACTATTTCAAAATAAGATATTTAGAAATAAGGCTGTAGTGTAGACATACCCTAAGAAAGTTGAAAGCTGTTCACATTCTGTACCTTTGCCCATGGTCAAAGTCTGGTGAGATTTTATGAGAGCAGAATAAAACTTAGATCTGTCTGTTTCTTTAATTCATTTTAGTTAGGTAGTTGCTCCATCATGTTGTTCACAGTTATTGTATTTTGATAACTGGTATTTATTATCTTTATTATTGTAGTTGCAATGTGTCAGCTGAAAATGGGGCTCCTTTGTGCTGGGTGTTGTGGAGATATAAACTATCCCTACCCCAAACAAATTGCAGTCTAAATATTTCATCTGTGACCCTTCTCTTCTCAGAGATATCAGCATTGTGATGTCATCAGCTTTTTTACCAGCTATTTGTTCATATATTTAGTATATTTATACATTTATACTTTACGGTTGTATTTATTGCTGAGTTGATATCATGGCAATTTGATTATTCCTGGAATTATTTTCTTTCAAATGGTTGCATTTTAGCAAAATAATGTTTTTTCTAGTATGATAAAATAACTTTAATATATTAATTCAGTATTACACAACCTCTTTCATTTATCCAAACATGCAGTTTTACTCAGGTTTTAAATCTGAATGTTTCACACGTAAAGAGTTATGAGTTTTCCAAACATCTTAAACTTGAACTCTTAGATTTGATTTAAAAAAATGTAGTAGAAGCTAACTAATAAGCAGGAGTATACTTGGTTCACCCTTTAATTCAGGATCTTAATTCTGAAAAGTTTCTCATTTTGTTCAAGTCTGTGAACACAAAATATGAAAATATATGAGTATCAGCACCTATACTTGTAAAAAATTACCTTTTAAATAAACATAGACACAAAAAAGTAAGTGAATTAATATTTAGTAGTTGTAGTTTTATCTTTTTACTGAAACAAGTCATGAAAGCTACTAGGATATAAAAGATCTTCAAAGTCTCTAAAAGTAACTACTGGGGTGAAATACAATATTTAAAGATCAACTACTGGGTTTTTAAATGATTAAGTATAAATTAAATGACACAAACTACCCTCTTGTAAGAATCTGCAACAAATGTACTGAATTTTCTAATGCTGCATCAATTTATTAAATCTTGATATTAATTAAGGAATAAAGCTATACTTTAAAACTCTTTAAGATTCATTGAAACAACATATATATGGATTTAAAAATAGAAAAATACATACCAGAACAAAATAGTTAACAAGGATTATCTTCTTTACTTAGCTGCCAAGATCTGGATTAAATGTTTCCTTCCCTCTACTACAGCAGTTGATATTTAGCTGTTTAAAGAATACAGTTCCCTTCCCTGCTTTAGGTGCCTGTGATGTCTATCAGGTATTGCAGAAGAATATAGATAAATTCCTAGTCTCCTAGGATATTTGTATGTTCCTTTTTCAGCTAAAAATTAAAAAAGCTTTTACTGTTGCACTCTCTAGAAATCACCACTAGATCCGCCTATTGAAGCATGTTATGGACCTGATCCAAAGCCTTCAGTTGATTTCAGTGGGCTTGGACAAAAAGTAACAGAAACCAGCAGTAAATCAATCCAGGAGAGAGGAACTACCCTCCGTATCTGTAAATCATCACTGCCATCCCCGTTTCCCTGGTTTGTAGTTAGCCAGAATTTGGCTTGTGTCACTGAATTTTCCTCCTTTTCTTGGAACTCAGCCATCCCAACAAATTGCATGGCTAGGTTCTCATCAGTGACAATTAATTTGGATAATCCAGCCTCCTGCTATATTTCATTCATTTGGAATTATAATGAGACAGGGCTGAACCCAAATTCCAGTAAAATCAAAGAGAGTCCTTCCATTGACTTTGGATCAGGCCCCATAACACCTAATATTAAAGTTTATCAAAATGTTGTGGTTGGGACTCTCATAGGTCCAACCAAACATTTTCTCTGGCTTTAACCTGAGCAGATTCACACCCAGAACATCCTCTCTGAGGGTTGTCTAGGATATGGAGAAGATCAACGCTGCTGTAGCCAGTCTTCTGGAGTTTGAATTAGAAGGTCTAGTGAAGACCCAGTAACTCGAACTCAGAGGGCGCTCCCACCAGCACCAGTAGTCCTGCTTGTCATGAGGAGTAAGGGAAGTTGGTGGAAGTGTGTGCTTCCATCAACTTCCCACTGTGTGGACGGCACAAAAACGTGATTTAAGATACTTTGACTCTAACTATGTAATTAATGTAGTTGGAGCTGCATTTCTTAAGTTGACTTTCTTCTTCAGTATAGACCAGGGTTTCCCAACCTATGGGTCAGGACCCAAATATGGGTCACCATTACATTTCAAAAGGGTCACCGAGTGTCCCCCAGGTGGCTCTGCCCTCTCTTCTCCCCCTATTTTTGAATTGCCTTGGGTCACCAAGTCTTCCTGAATTGTCAAAATGGGTCCCCATCTGGAAAAGATTGGGAACCGCTGGTATAGACAAAGCCTGAGATACAAAGGTGATGAAAGCAAGCAGGATAAGAACCTGAAGAAATGAGATTCATGCTTAAATATAAGTGCTCATTCCAAACTCTTGAGTTTCACCTGATTTTGATACAAACCATAACCCACCAAGATTTGCTCAAAAATGACTCCATGTTTCTTTTGATAGTTTTCAGCTATTGGGAAAACTCTGGACAATCTGAAGTTGGACACTAAACCTGAAACCTGAAAGAGAGGGAAAAACTTCTATATTTAAGTTGCATTTGTTCCTTATTTTTTTCATCACTTCTGTTTTTCCATCATCTCCCTTTTATTTCTTGGCTAGTAGATGGGTGAAAACTTCCTTGCTGTGTATCACAATCTTCACTTTCCTCTCCTTGTCTCCAAAATGTTATTTGGGTATGATTTGTGAATGTAAAGCTGAGCAAAGTTAGGCCATAGCAGAAGAAGTAGCACAGCAGAAGTATCAAGATTTCTACACTGGGGAAGGGTGAGTTTTCTTTTAGGTCCTGGACTCTTGTGATAATGAGTTAGGTTGAAGCAACGAGGTAAAAGATGTTAGTGAAAATTTTGAAAGACAACTGATATGAGTTCCAAAGGCACTGTAGATTATATCTCGTCTTCACTTTCTGTTGATTAATGTAAGGTTAGTAATCTAGCATGGTGTCAATAACCATGCTCTAGTTAAGGATGAGACATTTCTTTAGGGTCTCTAGGGTCTCGAGTAAAGACCCCCTAATTTGAACTGAAAGGGTGCTCCTGTCGTTGCTAGTAATCCTGCTCCTCATAAGGAATAAGGGAAGTCGAAGGGAGTGTTTGCTCCCATCGACATCCTGCTGTTGGACTGCCCGAATACATGATTTAATATTCTTTGACTCCAGCTATGTAATTAACATAGCTGGAATTGCGTATCTTAAGCCCACTTTCCCCTTTAGTATAGGCCAGGCTCAGGTGAACATTGTGCTTCCAACAGATCTCTCTGCTGTTGGATTAATAGGAATTTGGGGTAATCTCCTGTTCTCTCTGGAAGATAGTGTGACTCCTGGGAAACCTATTCCACAGTCTCATCCTCAGAAACTTTGCTGATGATCTGCAAAAGATGAAAGAAGATGGCTGGAGCACCAGCAGTGAGAAGTCTTGAGCTGAAGATGAATGAGACCTTATTCCATGTCTGTGAAGCCTCCAGTCAGCACAGGCATTTGATTTGACTTTCCCTTGCTATGTAGAGAGAGGATCACTAATGGCAGGGAATTCACGCTTGATCTGAAATATTCTGAGTTAGTGGACTTTGAGGACCTGCTGCAAAGTTCCTCCTTTTGGACATACAAAACAATCGATGGTAGGCAAGTTAATGTTTGTTGGGAAGGGCATTTTACCTGGGATGTATACATTTTGTGGAAATTGATATGAGGATTTTTTTCATTTTCTGGATTTGCTTCTTTGTGTGGAACAAGCCTTCTGATTGGCTTTCGTCTGTGTCTTAACTGGAATGCACCAAGAAGCTGGGGGTACAGTGAAAAGATGATCTAGGGGTTAAGGCACTTGCCTCAGACTTAAGGTCTCTTGGTTTAATTCTCTGTTCCACCACAGCCTTCCTGTGTGATGTGAAACATGTCTCTTGGTTTCCCCAACTGTGATATGAGGATAGTAGCATTTCCCTACTTCACAGGAGTGTGATGAGGATAAATACACTGATGGCTGGGAGGCAGTCTGGTACTACTGTAAATCAGTCATATAAATATCTTTGATAGGGTTATTTGTATGTTAAAATTGAAATAAATAAAATTTTAATCTTAGAACAATGTAAGTGCCACAAAAATAGGCATTTCCTTATATATATTTACTACAGCTGGCCTTGATATTGTCTGTAAGGTTTATTATTATGTGTCAAACTCCATTATCAATATTTTATCCCCATATTTATTGTGGCCATCCATTATTTTAACGGGCATTGTCCTGTTGAATTATTAACATACCGTATACATTGATATGCCATGGCATTCTCTTAAGAACTTGTAGCAATCATTGTTTCTTTTTAATAATTTACTAATATAATGGAATTGTTGCCCTATGTTTAAAAGGTCTATTTAATATATAGTATTTCAATTAAACTAACACAGAGAGAAATTAATTATATGTGTTAGAATCATAGAATCATAGGGTTGGAAAAGACCTCAGGAGCTCATCAATTCCAACCCCCTGCTAAAAGCAGGACCAACCCCAACTAAATCATCCTAGCCAGGGCTTTGTCAAGCTGGGACTTAAAAACCTCTAGGGACGGAGATTCCACCTCCTCCCTAGGTAACCCATTCTAGGGCTTCACCATCCTCCTACAGAAATAGTTTTTCCTAATATCCAACCTAATATCCAACCCCACTACAACTTGAGACCATTGCTCCTCATTCTATCATCTGTCACTACTGAGAACAGCCTCTCTTTATCCTCTTAGGAACCTCCCTTAGAGGCCTAAATCCTTCAGCCTCTCCTCATACATCATGTGCTGCAGCTCCCTAATCATTTTAGTTACCCTCCACTGGACCCCCTCCAGTGCATCAATGTACTTTCTGCAGTGGGGCCACCAGAATTGGACACAATCCTCCAGATGTGGCATCACCAGCGCTGAATAAAGGGGGGATAATCACGTCTCTGAATCTGCTGGCAATCCCTTCTAATGCACCCTAATATGCCATTAGCCTTCTTGGATGCAAGGGCACACTGTTGACTCATATCCAGCTTCTCATCCACTATAATCCCCAGGTATTATGTTGTGTTATGTAGACCTCAGTCTTGTGACACTATATCTTATATCTTCAGTAGCCTTTACTGCCCCAGCAACTTCAAGAAGCATATGGGTCTACAAAAAATTGAAACTCAAGTCCCTGAGACAGCAATCTTTGGTTATCGAAACACTGAGTTATCATTTTTTAGGTAGAAGCTTGCCCAAAGCATTCTGTAGCCCAGATTGGACTGGCATTACACATAATTTGTATGCATCCAAGGATATTTCCAAGAAGAGATACTCCTACTTCTGCTTACTAGCTAGGACCTTGCACAGCTCTTGGAGGTCCTGATATAATCCCGAGTAAACAAAGTCTTTCCATTCACAATATTAGCATTCAGATCTTGATTTAGGTGAATTTTACAGCTCATTATGACTAGTGTCCTTGTAAATCTCCAGTCATCTCTGAATAGGTAAAAGTGAGTGAGAATGAGAACTTTGCTGTAGTAGTTCATGCCTGGTGTTGAGGATGCCGCTGAAATTGTTTGGTGGTTAAAGTTCAGGAATAGGTGGCAGGAAAATTGGTTTTTAATCCTAACTATGTTAAAGAATTCCTGTGTAACTTTAGAGAAATAATTTAATCTCTCTGCACCTCAAATTTCCCATCTGTAAAATGGGGACAATCACACTTCCTTCCCTCACAAAGATGTTAGGTTAAATTCATTTATGTCTGTAAGGAACTCCAAATATATAATCAAGAGCATCATGGAAGTTACTATCAATAAATCACAGTGTTTTTGTTTTCAGTTTTCAGTATATGTTAAATCTTCGAACTCTCTTGGGACTTGTAGCAATTATTTCATATAGGCCACCTAACGAAAAACAGATAATGGTGATTTTCAGTCATTATGCAACTGATATGGATTTCAACAAGTGACCTGAAGGCTGAATTCATATGACCTTAATAATAATGGCATCTTTTGACAAACACTCTTATGTCTTTGGCCCTCTCTTCACCTTCCAAAATGCATCTATAAGCATAACAATTATGGGATATTCAGTTAGTTACCTGTAATTACTGCAACAGGACCTGAGACAACACACTTTTCTCATCGTCTCCTCCTGTAATAAACTTCAGATATTAATTATATGATTTTAAATAAGGCACTTGCTGACCAGTAGGTAACCAAAGCACATTGGGAATAACATCAAGTCTAGCAAGTTGCAGTCCTGCCTTACCATACATAAATGTAGCTCACTAGCTTCTTGGGGATATTCCAAAACAAGTCCTTACCGTATTAACACTTCATAGAAATCTAAGTACACATAATGAAACCATCCTGACCAACACCCTCCCCATAGTACCTTAAGTCAATAGAACACCTCCCTTTGACTTCAGTGGGAAGAGAGTTTTGCCCTAAATTTTCAGGGGCAGTGGCATGTATTAGTGTGTAATCCTTAGCTGAGAATTAAAGGAATAAAGTTAATTATGTCTATCGCGAAAAAAATAAGTCTATTAGTGTGCTTCAGTTGTACTAGTGTCCCTCTATTTGAAATTTGGTGCACTACAAACAGCAGTAAATATAATTATGCTATTCCTTATGGTAGTGATTTTCTATAACATGCACATCTGCTACTTTGGAGTGATCTGCCAGCTCTGGGGAAATATCACTTAGCAAAACATGTAGTGCATACCGAGCAATTTCCAGCAAAGTTGTTTGCTAAACTAAATCCAACATGCTGGAGCTAAGAAAGCTGTAATGAGAAAATGCTAGCAGCAGCAAGAACTGCTGTATCTTGGGAGTTGGCAGATATTGTTTTACATTAGAGTAGAGAACATTTCAGTGGGGAGAGATGCTAAAAAAATTAAACAGTCAAGAGGTTTTGGGCAGGTAAGGCTAGAAAATATGCAACAGGCAATTTCTGGTTAACTATACAATCTACACAGTTATATAATACAGGTGTGCCAACACCGGATGTGATCATAAACTTGGAGAAAAAGTGGAAATGGAGAGCAGCATTGTCTGATGGTTAGACCAAGGGACTGAGATTCAGGATTCCCAAGTTGTTTTTCCAATAGTGCTGCTGAATTGCTGTGGATCTGTCTGTCTCAGGTTACTCATCTGTTTACCCTATTTCATTCTATTGTGAAGACTGAATTATTTATTCTTTGTAAAATGGTTTGAGACTTTTGTATGAATGTTAAAGACAAGTGAAATGCAGTGTTAATATTAATGGCAATGTTGTAACTGTAACAGTGTCAGAAGCCGGGTAGTTTCCTTTAACTAGAGCAGAAATTAAATCCTGAAGACATTCAGATTTACAATAACCAAGGTCCCACCGAATAGAGTGCATTGTTTTCTGTACTGATGCAGAATATTGTTGTCTTCTGGTATCATATGTCTTCTCAGTAAACAAAATCCTAAAAATTAACAAAAACAACAAGGAGTTCAGTGGCACTTTAAAGACTAACTAATTTATTAGAGTATTAGAGCATAAGCTTTCATGAGCTTCAACTGACTTCCTCAGTGCTGAAGAAAGAAGGAAGGAAGGAAGGAAGGAGACAGAGATGGGACTGTGACATCAGTGCTAATTAAATCAGAATAGATGTGGCTCATCTCCAGCCGTGGTGAGAAGACAACAAGGAGTCCTGTGGCATCTTAGGGTGTGTCTAGACAACATGGCTCCATCGACGGAGCCATGTAGATGTGTGTACTTGGCAAAGGGAAATGAAGAGGCGATTTAAATAATCGCCGCTTCATTTACATCAAAATGGCCGCCGCGCTGTGCCAATCAGCTGATTGTCAGCACAGCACGGTAGTCTAGACGGGGATCTGCTGACCCCAGAACTTTTTGTCGTCAGATCCTGTAAGCCTCATTTTACGAGGCATAAAGGATCTGACGACAAAGGGTTCTGGGGTCAGCAGATCCCCGTCTAGACTACCGTGCTGTGCCGACAATCAGCTGATTGGCACAGCGCGGCGGCCATTTTGATGTAAATGAAGTGGCGATTATTTAAATCGCCTCTTCAATTCCCTTTGCCGAGTACACTCATCTACATGGCTCCGTCGATGGAGCCATGTAGTCTAGACATACTCTAAGATACCACAGGACTCCTTGTTGTCTTCTCACCACGGTTGGAGATGAGCCACATCCATTCTGATTTAATTAGCACTCATGGCACTGTCCCATATCTCTTTCTTGTCTGCTTGCTTGCTTTTACTCTTTAGTATCTGAGGAAGTGAGTTGTAGCTCACAAAATACCCTATGTTCTAAAACCCTAATAAATTTGTTACTCTTTGAAGTGCCACCAAACTCCTTGTTGTATTTGCTGAAACAGACTATCTTGGCTATCTCTCTGAAACCTAAAAACTAATTAATATTGTTATTCTTTATTGCTTCATCGATAAAAGGCTTCTGTATCCATTGACTATACTATGTGATGTTATTATGCTATGTATTACCTGATCAGTATATTGATGTTATGAAAATATTAATGCAGGTTCATCTGGGGATGTTGAGGTTGTTAAAGGTGGAGACAGTCAGAGGGCTTCATATTGAGACCATTAAAGTCCGTGAAGAGACTCACATTGATTTTAGCAGGCTTTGAATCAGGGCCATAATGACCACAGATCTGGGAGTAAGGATTATACAAACTAATCATAGGTCTACCATAAGCCACCAACAGGGCTTTTATTAAGCATATCACTTAAACTCTGTCAGTTTTCCATTCTTTAGAAGAAATGAAGAGATAGTGAGAATTAATTATTTAAAGTTTCTCTATAAACCACAATTATACAACATTGTAACTGTAAATGCACATGTAAGTGTCAAATATTTTTATTTATATTACATTTTTATGAGAATTTTTTAGTGTATCAAGGGCCAAAATAGCTTTTTAGTGCTAATTCAGTTACTGGAAATACAATGAAAATCCACATTATTCTGCCCCATACATGATTTTGCATCAAAACAAAAGAAGAAAAAGTCAATGAAAACCAAATACTGAGATACTCCATACTATTTGACTCTGTAGAACCTTAATATATAGTGCTTGCTTTCATGTATTTTATGAGAAATAACCCAGCCTAATAAACTTTCATCTTGCCTCTAAGGACAAGTTAATATATCTCATTAAAGAACCAGAGTGAGTCTCTGTAAAAGCCTTTCTTTGTTGAAAAAAGTTTAAAAAGAGAAAATTAGTAAAATACAAACTACCAAAATGAAAGAGGTCTGTTTCCAGTGTATTACATATGAGTGTCTAAACTTCCTATATAAGATCTCACCACTAGAACTCAACTTCATATGCTCTCTGCAGCAATGCCCAAGTTCTACTGGGTAATCCCACTGAGCTCATTTTATGGAAGGAGCTTTTCATGATCCGTTTAAGGGATAAAAACTTCCTCTTCATGCAGAAACAAACAGAATATCAGTCTTCATTAGTACGTTATGATAGCACCCACAATGTGCTCAGTGCAGTCCAAATAGATTGGAAGGACAATCCTGGACCCAACAAAGCTTACAGTCAAAGGCCCTGAATGCAACAAAGCAAAACATTTAACAAAGAGAAGGTTAAGAGGTGACTTGATCATGGCCTATAGGGGGAGAAGCTTTCTGATAGGAGAGGAATACTTAATGTTGCACACAAAGGCATAGCAAAATTCAGTGTATGGATATGCAAGCTAGACAAATTTAGACTAGAAATAAGACTTTTTTTTAAACTGATGGTAAGTATTGGCACAATTTTCTTATGGATGTGTTACATTTTCTGTCACTTGAAGCCTTTAACGCAAGGTTGGTTGCCTTTCTTTTTTATTATTATTTGTTTTAATGTCCTGGAAAATCACACCTCTAGCTCCAAGTGTAGACATAGCTTTAGAGCAGTCAGATTAACTATACAATGCATAAAATCTGACCATCCTTGCAACTGTTCATGTAGACAAATTCCTATTTCCCCAAGCCCTTCCGTCACATTTAACAAAAGCCAGCAAAGTAAAACTATGGTTTTGTGCCTGACAGCATCTGTAGGCTGGAATAACTAGAAGTAATTATTGAAACTAGCTGCTTGTTAATAATAATTACACTCATTTCAGTGGCAGCAAGAACAAACAACAATTATCTATAATTTTTCATTTGCAAAAAACTCTTAGGGCTTGTCTGCACAGCACCAGAGTGCGTCTATGGGAATGCGATTTGTAGAAGGTTGGGCTCTGAGGGTGCATCTATACAGCATCCTTACCTCAAAAAAAGCTACGCAATATGTGCTATGCTGAAACATCCCCTATCCCTCTGGCAATGAGGTTTACAGGGAGGTCAGAATAGTGAGCCTGTTATATTTCTATATAATAGACTTGCTCGTAAGATGCAGAATAGCTATTTTGGGATACAGGAGTTATTCCGAAATAGCTCCACTGTGTAGATGTAGCCTAACTGCCCATGTAGACCCTGCTGGTGCAAACTAACAGGTACCTAGTTTGTGTTGCTATAGTCCCATATTAAACAGGACTGCATTAATGCCTGCTCAGTACCTTTTTAGGTCATGCCACTAGGGCCTACCTAGGACAGATAGAGCACAACATGATAGCGTGCTCAACAATTCACACCAATTCAGACCATGTAGACAAGCCCTTACTATACGAAGATAAAAAAAAATTGCCTCACTTTGTTTTGCAAAAAACTCTAAAGGCTATATGTGGCAATAAAGTTATGGGATTGTAGGCAGCTATAGAATGTTATCAGTACACTCCAAATGCTGTAATGGAATCATTTGAATTCAGAGATGCAGTACAGTTACTCATGTACATGCTACCCCCCTCTCATCCTCTCCACACTACCCCTATAAAATTCTCTTCACTCTGGTTTGACTGATGGTGTCTGATATGCATAATCAGTTTATGATTATCTAAATAACTGTACAGCATGCAAATCCCTATACAGTGATTGGCTGACAGCCATTATTAGCCATTCAAGGCACATGGATTTGCATAATACCTTTGTGTTTGTTTCTCAGTAACTGTACTGGAAATATGCTGATTATTTACTCTGGCTACCACAATCTTCCTGCCCTGATTGGCTCCTGCATTCTAAATGTCAAGCTACATGCCAAGAAAAAATGTGCTACTGTAATTTCTTCTCTCTGTAGTTAAAGCAGGAAAAACTCCAAAACTGATATGAAGGAAGAAAAATCCAAGTAAAAGGGGAGAGTCTTAAACTGTTAAAATTGTTTGTTTTCTAAATTTAAAAGACTTATGGCTCACTTTTCTCTATTTTGTACTTCCTCTGTCTCCTTCAAGAAATCAGCAACTGTCCATATTCACTGCTATATATATGTTTTCATTGACTACAGTTGGAAAATCCAAGCTCCTCTTTCCCTGCTCAGTTTTGTAAAAGTACGTGGCTTAAAAAAATCAGTTATTCTTTGAAGAGCAGCTTGGGCCTAATGCAGGGCTGGGGAAGAAGGAAATGAGGAGGACATGAAGGAGAGAGAATAAGAGGTTGCTCTGGAAAGAGAGACTAAAAGGGTATCTGTTAGGGCTGTTCCCCGCTTTGGCGCTCCAAATGCAGAAGGTAAGGGCTCACAAGAGAGTTTCAAAACCTTGCCTTTACAGGCACTGGTTACGAAAAACTTCCCCCCAGAATCATAATACACAGATATTTGGGAATTACTGCCAACATAAACTGTGTTTTGATCCCTAAAAACCAGGGGTGAACACTTGAAACCACCCTCGGGGTACCCCAAGTTCTTTTGCCCCAAAAGAGCTTGAAAAAAGAAAAGAGAAAAACAAGCTGCTGTCCCTGGTAGCTGACCCCTCAGTCTGAGGCATGCAGATATACACAGACAGACCTTCCAGGATACAAGAATCAAATCATCACCTTAAAAAAAGTAATTTTTAATACAAAACAAAAGATAAACTTGATAAAGCATATTTGGTTGCTAGATGTTACAGAGAAAATAAGGAAAACAAATTAAAACACAGAAAAGTCTCTGGGCACAATGCAAGGCAGTAAATGGGGAGGGGAGGCATAGATTCACACAGAACAGTTCAAACCAAACCACAAAGTAAAGAAAAATTACCCTGAACACAACTGAATTCACTTTTACCTTTACTTCCAATTTTCTCCTTGTTCAGTTCATTCCTATGCCCCAAATTCCTTGGACACATAATAGTCCTGCCTGGGTTTAAATCATTCTGGGTATGTCTAGACTACATGCCTCTGGCGACAGAGGCATGTAGATTAGGCTACCCGGCATAGGCAAAGAAGAGGGGATTTAAATAATACCCACTTCATTAAAATAAACATGGCCGCCGCTCTGTGCCGACGATCAGCTGATCCGGCACAGCACGGTAGTCTAGACGCGGATCAGTCGGCTGGGGAAGCCTTTGCCAACCGATCCTGTAAGCCTCGTTTCTCTAAGCTCCTGGTTTATCTTTCCTACACAAAGAAAGCAGGCAAGGAATCTATATCCAATTCAAATTTCAACACTCTATCTTGATTGGTTCTCCCGGCCCCCTGTCCAACACCTTTGCTAGCTACCTGAGTTCAACCCCTTAGTCACCAGGTGCTGCTCAGGACTCCTCCTGTCCATTACAGTATTATTCACACTTGAATAATAATTCTCTCAAGTTTATCAGGCCATTTTTTTCTTTTTCATTTAAATAAGAATTGTTAGATTGACATTTCACTAGAATAACTTGAGAATTCTTCTTTGGGGTGTAATACAATTACTTTGGGCTTCAATTTGTAGAAATCAGGGTCAGTGTGTGTTACCCAGTGTCCGACACAAGGAATATGCCTTGTAATAAGTTACACTGAAAATAAGACATAACACTAGAACTAATAACATAGAACCAGAAAGAATATTTTAGATGTGCCCACTGGTGTAAGTCTGGAGCAGAGTTTGAAATAGAAGCTAGGTGATGCCAAATATACTCCTGCACTTTCTTGCTGTATGTTATTTATTTCGTTTTTGAATGGATAATGGATCTAGAATGGATCAGGTCCTTTTTTTTTTATTCTTCCTGTGCACTAATGCAGTTCTATTGAGTATCAGGATTGCTTGCATAAACACATTAAAAAGTTTGAATTTCTTTTATTTCATTTTTTTTGTAAACCATGCAAATAATCACATTTTTATTTTAACATATACTCTGCTAATCATCTGAAATAAATTAATGGGATCTCTCTTTATTTCAACAATATATTCTTGTGAAGGACAAATCAACACTACAAAATTAAGTCAGCTTAAGTTATGTTGATTTACAGACACTGCAATAGTTAAACTACTTTTGCATGTCCACATTATCTTCCTTGTGTCAGCTGTGTGCATCCCCACCAGAAGCATTTGCACTTATTTAACTGTCATTGTGGGCTATTGTGGGGTTGTTTCTGAGAGCTGGCAGCAATTATTGTAAGCAATCCAGTGTCTACACTGGCACTGCATCGGCCAAAGTATTCTGAGTTAAACACTGTGCCTCTTGTGGAAGTGGGGTTATTCATTTTTGGTGTAGTGGCAAGTTGCATCAGTGGGCTTTGTCTGGTTTGTACTGGATTGAGGACAAAAGTGTTGTTGACATGCAAAAGTCGCCAAAACTGAAAACTAGTCAAGCCTGTTTTTCTGCCACCCAGAGGCGGAGTGAAGGGGGGCAATTGCCCCCGGGCGCCACACTGGGGGGAGGCGCCAGATTGGTGTGGGACCGAGCGCACTGAGCGCACACTGCTCTTGAGCTGCCGGCTAAGTGCTGCTGCAGCTGCTGGCTCCGCTCTCTCCAAAGTGCAAGCCAAAGCAGCCAGCTGGGTGGGAGGAGCAGTGCTCTGAAGAAGGGTACCTTCCTCCTGTGCCTGGCTGGGGGGCGGGGGGGGGGGAGGAAGGGGAGCACTCCCCCAATCAAATCCACACCCCCCCGCCCCAGCCACGCACAGAGGAACCTACCCTCCTTCAGAGCACTGCTCCTCCCACCCAGCTGGCTGCTTTGGCTTGCACTTTGGAGAGAGCCAGCGCTGGCAGCTGCAGCAGCCAACACTTAGCCAGCAGCTCAAGAGCAGAGTGCACTCAGTCCCACCCCGCCCAGCCCAGTGTCCCCCTGGGGGGGGTGGATTTGATTGGGGGAGCGCTCCCCTTCCCCCCCCAGGGGGGGACCGGGGTGGGACTGAGTGCACTCTGCTCTTGAGCTGCTGGCTAAGTGCTGGCTGCCGCGGCTGCCAGCGGGGGCTCTCTCCATAGTGCAAGCCAAAGCAGCCAGCTGGGTGGGAGGAGCAGTGCTCTGAAGAAGGGTAGGTTCCTCTGTGCCTGGCTGGGGGGAGGGGGAGGATTTGATTCAGGGAGTGCTCCCCCCCCCCCGGCACTGGGGGTGCCTTGTTCTGGGGGGAGGAGGGGGAATGCATGGGGGGCTGGCTTTGGGGCAGGGGTGAGGTGAGTGTATTGGGATGGGGAGCACTGTCACTGTGGGGAGGCTGGCTCAGGGGAAGGGGTGTGAGTGCCTTTGGGATGGGGGCTACGGGGGGGGGGCTGTCTCTGGGGCAGGGATGGCTGTGTTGTACTTAAAATTACTGCATGGGATCTTTTTTGGGGAAAAGCCAAAATGCCACATTTATTGGTGATACACACACAGCAGTCAATACTTATATGCATATAATACAGTGCGCGCGCACACACACACCATGTCTTGTTTTCACCAATAGCTGTTCCACCTACCTGCTGGCCAGATTAGTTAGGTGGGGGAGATCTGGAGACAGATCAATGCTCCCATGTTGACTGCAAGATGCCTTCGAGATGTAAAGTGTCTTCCCTCTCATGCAGAGTCATCATATGCATATGCACTTATTCATCTATGGCACCTTCTTCTGGGTGTTTTTTTTTTAATGCTCCCCCATTCACCTTCAAAAAGGGACCTTCCAAAAGCAGGCGCATTCTGCTTACTCCCAAGGCATCCATAGGTCCAGCCTTCTTTCAATGAGCCCACTTCACAGGTCCCATTACTCATTACTCATAGACTTTAAGGTCAGAAGGGACCATTATGATCATCTAGTCTGACCCCCTGCACAATGCAGGCCATAGAATCTCACCCACCCTCTCCTAGAATAATCTTCTCACCTATATCTCAGATATTGAAGTCCTCAAATGGTTTAAGGACCCCAAGATGCAGAGAATCCTCCAGCAAGTGATCCGTGCCCCATGCTACAGAGAAAGGCAAAAAACCTCCAGGGCCTCTGCCAATCTACCCTGGAGGAAAATTCCTTCCCCACCCCAAATATGGCGATCAGCTGAACCCTGAGCATGTGGGCAAGACTCACCAGCTAGACAACCAGGACCAATCCCAACTAGATCAACCCAGTCAGGGCTTTGTCAAGCCGAGACTTAAATACCTCTAGGGATGGAGACTCACTACTTCCCTAGGTAACTAATTACAGTGTTTCACCACAGTCCTAGTGAAATAGTTTTTCCTAATATCCAACCTGAACCTCTCCCACCACAACTAGAGACCATTGCTCCTTGTTCTGCCATCCGTCACTACTGAGAACAGCCTTTCTCCAGCCTCTTTGGAACCTCCCTTCAGGAAGTTGAAGGCTGCTATCAAATCCCCCCTCACTCTTTGCTTCTGCAGACTAAACAGACCCAACTCCCTCAGCCTCTCCTCATAGGTCATATGCTCCAGCCCCCTAATCATTTTGGTTGCCCTCCGCTGGACCCTCTCCAATGCATCCACATCCTTTTTGTAGTGGGGAGCCCAGAACTGGACACAATACTCCAGATGTGGCCTCACCAGAGCCGAATAAAGGGGAATAATCACATCTCTGGATCTGCTGGCAATGCTCCTCTTAATGCAACCTAATATGCCATTAGCCATCTTGGCTACAAGGGCACACTGTTGACTCATATCCAGCTTCTCATCCACTGTAACCCCCAGGTCCTTTTCTGCAGAACTACTACTTAGCTGGTTGGTCCCCAGCCTGAAACAATGCTTGGGATTCTTCCGTCCCAAGTGCAGGACTCTGCACTTGTCCTTGTTGAACCTCATCAGACTTCTTGTGGCCCAATCCTCCAATTTGTCTAAGTCACTCTGGACTCTATCCCTGCCCTCCAGCATATCTACCTCTCCCCCTAGCTTAGCGTCATCCTCAAACTTGCTGAGGGTGCAATCCATCCCCTCATCCAGGTCATTAATAAAGATATTGAACAAAACCGGTCACAGAACCGAACCTTGGGGCACTCCGCTAGAAACCGACCGCCATCCTGACATCGAGCTGTTGATCACTACCCGCTGGGCCCGGTCTTCTAGCCAGCTTTCTATCCATCTTACTGTCCATTTATCCAATCCACATTCCCTTAACTTGCTGGCAAGAATATTGTGGGAGACCGTATCAAAAGCCTCGCTAAAGTCAAGGTATATCACATCCACTGACTTTCCCATGTCTACAGAGCCAGTTACCTTATCATAGAAGCTAATCAGATTGGTCAGGCACGACTTACCCTTTGTGAATCCATGCTGACTATTCCTTATCACTTTCCTCTCCTCCAAGTGCCTCAAAATGGATTCCTTAAGGATCCCTTCCATGATTTTTCCAGGAACTGAGGTAAGACTGACCAGCCTGTAGTTCCCTGGATCGTCCTTCTTCCCTTTTTTGAAGATGGGTACTACATTTGCCTTTTTCCAATCATCCGGGATCTCTCCCGATCTCCACAACTTTTCAAAGATAATGGCCAAAGGCTCCTCAATGACATTTGCCAACTCCCTCAGTACTTCAGATGCATTAAGTCCGGACCCATGGATTTGTGTACATTTAGCTTTTCTAAATAGTTCCTAACCTGTTCTTTACCCACTAAGGGCTGTCAATCTTCATCCCATCTTGCGTCACTTAGCGCATTAGTCCGGGAGCCCACCTTGTCCTTGTATACAGAGGCAAAGAAAGCATTGAGTACTTCAGCTTTCCCCACATCATCTGTCACTAGGTTACCTCCTTCATGAAGTAGGGGCCACACACCCTCTCTGATCACCTTCTTCTTGTTAACATGCCTTTAGAAACCATTGTTCTTATTGTTCTTGAATCTGGCTTCCACCTTTCTCCACAAGTGCCCAGAGATGCTTTTCTTTCATGCCTTATCCATTCACACCTCATTCACTCAACAGGACAATCAGTTTAGCAAAGGGGGGAGGGGGGCTAAAAAGTCTACAAGATACAAGGTTTCTATGTAAAAAGGCTTAATACAAAGTTTCTATGTTCTGTAAAAGTATACAAAGTTTCTATAAAAGGACATAATACAAGAAACTAAAGACATTACAAAACTAAAAGGACTTGATACAAAGTTAAAATAAAAAAAAATCAATGAGAAAATGATTAATACAGAGATTAATGAGATTTACCTATAGTTGCATTGGTATGGAGGGGGCTGAGGTGCCTGCTTTGGGGAAGGGATGAGTGTATTGTGGGTTACTTATTTTTTTAAATAAAAGATACTTTATAACAAAAGGAAAAACTTAAAAAACAATAATCTGGTAGCACTTTAAAGACGAACAAACATGTAGATCATGCATGTCAAACCTGAAGCCCTCTGAGGGCCACACAAATGAAAACTGATAGCTTTCAGGGACACCAAAAAGAATGTACTTCTATAGAGCAGTTGTAATTATTTATTATTATAGATTATGTTTTAGGTATATTTTATAATATTTTTCAGGTCTTGTTTTAATATAATACAATAATTTGATGTGCAAAATTATTTGCTGATAAAATGATTTTTAATTTAAATATAAATTTAAGGTACTTTAAAATTTTTTATATGATACATAACTTGTTTTGTTGAAATGAAAACAGGTATAGACCACGGTCTATCAAATAGAACAGGTTTTTGTGAAAATTTCAGATACTTTGTAAATCTGAAATTTTGCATAAACATATAATTCTTTGTGCAATTTGAAAAAAAATGACATATTTATTGATATAAAATTAATATACATTTTGTGATTTTATTTGGGAATAAATAAATAAAAACCAAAACATTAACAAAATATTCCCCTCCTTTCCCCCAGAGCCAGGCACTCCCATACCAATCCAATCCCCCTCAAGATAATTCTACTGTGATCTACTAACTGATCTACTAATTGATCCAAGGATCTGTGGCTATTAGTAGTGTTTGTGATTTTTTTTCTTATGTTCTTATTTTTTTGCTGACTTAGAAATAATAACAGATCCACAATAACAAATGATTGGGGGGGGGCGCAAATTTGGTCTTTGCCCCCAGGTGTAAAACATCCTCACTACGCCTCTGCTGCCACCCATTGTTGATGTATCATGGTAACATTGTTAGCAACTTTGTTGGCAGAAAGAGCAAAGCAATGTGGGTAAGTATCCCACAGTGCCTGACATCACCTTCAGTTGCTAAGCACTGTGGGAATGTGCAATGTAGCACTATGAATTTTGGGAATGTTAGGCCCTAGAAAAGAGGGCCTAAGGAAAACTAAAAAGAAGCTAACAAAGGTTTCTGGGTAGTCCCTGAGCAGAGCTGGAGACATGGGTCAAGCAGGGGCGCTCCCTGCATACTTGCTTAAGTTGCAGAAGTAAACTAGGTGAAAAATTACATTCGTGTACTTGAGGTAGAGCGGAACAGCTTGTTTTGAGAACTGATCAAGTAATTCCCTGTTTCTATTCTCCCTCTGATCTTAACTCCCTGTTTTGCCCTCTGTTTGTTCCTGGTACTTGTCTTCTGTGATTGATAAGAGAGTTGCTGATGCATTATGAATTGTTTAAGGCCACATTGTATAGTTGGCTAGGTAAGCATGAATACTAGAAGCTTCTAACCGACAAAGGGGGGTGGGTTGCTTAACCAAGTAGTCTGTGACGTGACGGAACTGTCTATATAAACCTACTGGTAACTGTGATCGTGGCTGGTTCTCTTTGGAGACGGGCCGCTCTCTATTGTTGTGTGCACTCTTCAATAAAGAGCTTGTGATTGGACCTTGCTGGTGTTGCCTGTCTCTTTGCGGTCAGACAACGAACTGAGGCCGTCTGGGTTAAAGTCCCCGACAGGAACATGAAAAATGTTCCAACAGCCATCTCTTTCCCTCTGAGCTCTCCCTGGGCTTCTGACTTTCTTTCGTGCCACTTGAATGACAGTCCTTGCTGCAAACTCCTGCATCTGCTGAGAAATCCCACAGTTCTCTCCCATATTGCATTCAATGTGCTTAGGACATTGCACCATGCAACAGAGCTACTTATGCAATTAATAGCAGAGAACAAAGACTTGGATGCAGGTGACAAAGTGAGTGACAGGGACAGCACTGAATTGACATTGGGCTACCACAGATCAGCTGTGTGCCATAGAGAATCACTTTTGGGATAGGGAAACTAGCTCTGAGTGGTGGGATCACATTGTCATGTGAGTGAGGGATGAAGACCAGTGAGTAATTTGTGTGAGAGAAAGGGTGAAGTGTTTGGCCGTGGGTGGAACAATGAGACTCAGTGCCTGGACACACAGTTTGAATAGCCAGACATTCCTGCTGTCAGAGGAGCCCATAGGGTGGTTATGAATATCAGGGAGGCTTTGAGGAAACACTTTAACAATGAGGGCACTGACATTTCTGTGTTGGGGTTGCTTCCCTGCCTCATCCAACTGCTCATCCTAAGGGAGGCATTCCCACGAAACCCCGGGGATATTTGAGGCTTCCAAAGGGCCAAAGCAATGTCGCACAAAATATACTCATGGAAATCTGCATCAGATTTGTCTTTATTGATGTCTTTCAGTGGTAATGGATGGTGAGGGTTATAAGGATCTCGTGCAAAACGGGTTTTTTGCACAAAATGGAAGCAGCTACACTGCTTCTTTTTGTACAAAAACCCCCTGCGCAAAAAGAAACAGCAGAAAATATGCTAATGATATTGCAACTTATGCTAATGAGTCCCTCATTAGCATATTTTCTGCTGCAAAAACTCACAGTGTAGACAAAGCGTTACTGTCTTGCACAGCCACTACCTGCCCCACCCCCCACCCTGTTGCAATACACAGTGACTTACGGCCCCATTGGCCTCTGTCCCTCCTGCCTCAGCTGCACTAGAACAATTTACCAACCCGTGCCACCACAGACCCCCTCTCCTGGCTGCACTAGAGCAACTTACCTCCCCACATGGCTGCCAACCAGACTGCTCCCCAGCTGCACAGCAGCTTACTGTGAGTTTCTTCCCTAGCTTCATGCTCCACATACAGTTGCTGAGAGTTCTCATGAACACTGGGATGTGAGAACAATTCTTCACTGCCTGGCACACTGATTGTCACCAGATTAACCCTAAATCCTTTGTCCACTTCCATGTCTTCATCAATAGTTTCTGTCTCTGGAACTACTCCTGTTTCTGACTATGCTATGGGACGTATCTACATTCTCCTGGGGTGTGGACATGTTGTCCCCATCCAGGATTGTGTCCAGTTCTTTATAAAAACAGCAAATTGCAGGTGCAGCACCAGACTGGCTGTTTGCTTCCTTCGCCTTCAGGTGTGCCTGCCAAAATTCCTTTATCTTGGCTCTGCAGGTAAGGTGTCTCATGCAGCTTCTCATACAGGGCTTGAGAAATGTGACCATACACGTTCCAGTTCCTATAGGTCACTTGCAGCTGTGGTTGCACTGATTCTTCACCCTACACGCTGATGAGATCCAAAAGCTCTGTGTTGCTCTAAGCAGGAGAGTGTTCTGAGCAATAGCCACCCCTGTCTCCCTGAGAAGATGCCATGAGGAGCACTACACAATGAGCCAGACACCAGGCAATGCATTTTTAAAGATCCTGTGGTTGGCAGGGGGCAGAGGAGCGCATCCGTTTACCTGTTTATGTGGCTGCAGAGCAGCAGAGTTCAAAGTGAATCAGGCATTGTGGGAATCATGCTGGAGGTCAACACATGCTGGAGGTTTGACAAAAAAAACCTACTGTAGAGTACACAATACATGATTGTCCACAATAAAAGGAGGGTGAAAGACAAAGTCTCGTGCGGAGGTGGAAGCTTTTTGTCTCCCAAACTGAGCATTTGTCACACCTTTTGACATGTCACAATGTGGACGCTCTCTATGTTTTGTCACCAAAAAGTGGGTTTTGGTGGCAAATGTGCAAGTGTAGACATGGGAGTCTGGGTGTGGAACCTAATGCCTGGGGGCTGGATCTCGCCCCTGGCTTGCGGATCTGGATTCCAAAGCTCAGGGCTCCCCTTCCAACATGGGGAGCTGACGCTCCAGCCCTGCGGCCTCTCTCTTCCACCCAGACCCTGAACCCCCATTGTGCTCCTGCATCCTCCCCCCACTCCTACCCACACCCCACATCCAAGACCCGCTTCCCAGCAGCCTCCTCACTGAACTCCTTCCTCATTTTTGGCCCCACCCCAGAGTGTATGTGGGGATGTGTGACAAAATCTACTAGCCTGGGCCTCCCTAGACTCTGGTGTGCAAGAGATGTGTGTGTGTGTGTGTGTGTGTGTGTGTGTGTGTGTGTGCTGTTGGGGGGTTGTTTCTCACTTTTGTGCAGCTCCTGACTGATTTTTCTGTGGGTCAGCGGCCCAAAAAGGATTCCCTATCCCTAGACAGTGAGGGTACATCTAGACTACATGGCTCCTTCAACGGAGCCATGTAAAATAGTTTACTCGGCATAGTCAAAGAAGCAGGGATTTAAATAATCCCCGCTTCATTAAAATAAAAATGGCTGCCATGCTGTGCCGACGATCAGCTGATCCGGCACAGCCCGGCAGTCTAGATGCGGCGCGGTCGACAAGGGAAGCCTTTCTCGACCACTCTGGTAAACCTTGTTTCACAAGGCATACCGGAGCGGTCGACAAAGGCTTCCCTTGTCGACCGTGCTGCGTCTAGACTGCCGCGCTGTGCCGGATCGGCTGATTGTCGGCACAGAGCGGCGGCCATTTTTATTTTAACGAAGTGGGGATTATTTAAATCCCTGCTTCTTTGACTATGCCGAGTAAACTATTTTACATGGCTCTGTCGATGGAGCCATGTAGTCTAGATGTACCCTCACAGTTAGGTCTATGTAAGTTGTCTTATGTCAGCCTAACTCTGTAATGTAGACCAGGGTTAAGTGCTTCCATTAGCCGACTTCCACAAAGAAGAAGAGATCAAACAAAACCTGAATCATTTAAAAATGTGACATATAATACAGGCAGTGCCTGACTTGTGAGCATTTGAGTTACAATCATCCGCACATAAGAACATGCATCTGCAGCCTCCGGGGAGCAGGCAAGAGGCACATGTGGTGGTGTGTGGCATGACCATCTGCTGGTGGACGGCAGCCAGCCCCAAACGCTGGCTGCCCTCCTCCTGCCTGTGAGCTCAGCACAGGCCCTGGCAACCCCCAGCCCCATTGCCTGGCCTTCTCACCCCCACAGGCTCAACACTAGCTTAGGCAGCCCTCAGCCCCCACCTCTCTCGTGGTCTCTGCGCCTAGTTCCCACTCACCACCAGGAGGAGGTGAGTGGCATGAGCACAGGACAGAGGACCCATCCTAGTGCCTGCATCCCCAATCAGAGCCCTACCCCCTTCCACACACAACAGCCTGCTTCAGCCCACAGCCCCTCCCACACTATGACCCCCTCACCCCGAAAAGCTAAAATCCCCAGCACACAAGAGAGGCAATTTGGCCTCATGGCTGAGGAATGCCCAGAAGTCCCCTTCAGAACAGGGATGCAAGTGATTAGTCCACTAGCCAATAAGCAAAAGCTGATAAGGAAAAGGAAAAGCAAAAGATTATCTATCATAGGCAGCAAGGTGGGGGAGCAGGAGCCACTTAAAAGCTAGTTCCCCACAGCATAGTCTCTGTGGAGGGCAGCGGGGACCAGGCATGAGCCGGGACAGCTGATTTCCAGCTCACAGTGCCCCCCCCCTCCCGCTCCCTCTGCTGCTCTTTAGCCTTTTAAATATATTAAGAGCCAACAGGTGAACAGTGGGGGGAGACCTGGCACGAGCTGGGAATCAGCTGTCCCAGCTCATGCTGGATTCCCCCTGCTGTGCTTCAGCCTTTTAAATGACTTAAGAGTCTGCGGGCTCTTAATACATTTAAAAGGCACAGCTGCATCAGGATTAGCTCCTGGAGCTAATTTCCTAGTCAATTTTGTTATTTTTCTGTTTTGTTTAATTACTGGTATTGCAACAGTATTATTTTCTACTATTTTCATTGCAAATGTACAGTATTTTAGATACATTATGGGTTAAATAGTCCTTTGTTGGCTAGCCTGGGAACCTGACCACTATTTATAACATTGTTTCTATGGGAAAAGGCAGGGGGCTTCCTGTACTACATATAGATGGGTGTTTGTTCCCCTCTCCACATTCAACATAGACTATAAAACACAAGTAAAAAAGTTTACTACAAAGATAGAACATAACTTGTATTCGATACACATATTATTTAATGCAGGATCAGCCTGTATATAAAATTTGGAAGCGTCTCCAAGAACAGCTTGATTACATTGCATGAATACTATGAGCCATACTCTACCATTAGTACATGTTCAGCAACTACAGAAGACAAAATGTAATTTGTATTCTCAAATACAAGAGCAGAGCATGATTGCAGAGTAATCCCTGCATGGTGTTTGCATATGTTTACCCTGAGCAAATGTGTTGCTGATGAGTGGAGGTGATATTAGCCTTGCATTATGTACAAAGTCAGAAAACAAGTCTTGACCAAATCTTGAAAAATGTTCTATCCCTCCTCTTCAGCATATATGTCAGCTTCTCCTATTACAGCTGTTGTTTAAACTTGCTTCTACCATTTTTACTCCAAAGTTGGGAAAGGCTGATTTTATTTTCTGAAAACATAGCTGACTGGAAGCGCTGATGTTGGGTCTCCATCATGTGACATTTGTTTTGTAATTATCTGATCCCTCCAACGATATTCTCTGCCATTCTTCTGTTTACAGTCTCCCTGAAGCTTTTAGCGAAAAACAAAACAAAACAAACTCACAGTGATGGGAAGCAGAATGGGTGCAGTGAGGCTGGCAGGGAAGGCCTGACCTGCTGGGAAGATGGCAGGGAGCATGCAAGCTAAAACTCTAGGGTTTTGAGTCAGGTTCACTCGGTGATGCTATAGTTTGAACTCCTAAGGCTGGCAGCTCATGTTTAATGATTCCATGTGAGCTTGCTGCCGGTAGACTTACACATAACTCAGATGTCAAAGCAACTATAAGTCTTGCTATTCCTCTTCAGAAAAAAAATTCACTCTCTTAAGCTGCATCCCTGACTAGCCTCTCAGATCTATATAATCCATTAGCCCCTGAGGTTACAATGACAACGTGTTACCTTCCCTTAAAAAATAAAACTGGCTCTCTTTAGCTGCCTTCTATTTTTCAGGAAGGCAGTGTGGTCTAAAATCCCTTTAAAGCCCATGTTTGGGGTAACCAAAGAGAGCATGGACTGACATACATAATGTATGTGTCAGTGGCCTCCAGAGGGTAGTATTTCAAGCACATCATTTTTCAGGAATTCCAGTACACTATTTATTGATATTTTAGAGATGTGTAAAAGCTTGAAACTCTGCCTATTTTGCAGCTAATTTATTCCCTTGCTGAATGTTAGCCTAGCAACCAAACTGACTGAACTGGTCATATTTCTCACCATGGATGAAGCTCAGCTTTAGGAAGGGTTCATTCTAAAGGGCCTGGTCTGAAATTCACTATGAAAGCAATTAAACTGCAATTCATAGGAGGAAACCTTCTCTCCTAAAACCATCATCAGCCTGCTGCTATAACAGACCAAACATCAAATATACTTTGGAGGAGACTAGTGGATGGGAAGGGGAAGTAAAATAGGTTGAAAGGTGTTTGGAATTGCTGAACTACTGCTTTAAAATGCTTGTGTCACTCTCAGACCTTGTCCACACAGAACCTAAAGGCATTATTCTCCTTTTTAGAGCAGAGATGTAGCTATATATAATTCCAACACTCGCACTTGGGTTAAAAACCAGCCAGAACACGTAAATGAACTTCATTTCTAATGTTTTTCTCAGGGAGAAAAGTAGAGGTATATAGCCAGAAAGTGTGCATCATTATCAAAGTGTACTTTGTTTCTAGCTCTGCATAATCATTTAGTTACAATGCCTCACAAAGTAGGCTCCTAGACCATGATCAGGATTCTTAGGTGTTCTTTCAATACCAATTATATATAATAATAATGATGATGGCTATTGAATAAGTCTCTATGTCTTGTGCCTTCCTTAAGTTAGAAACTACATACTAATTGCCCTTAAGCCCAGTGGCCTTCTCCAAACAATCCTTTCAACTTTCCAAGCCAATACTTCCCTTTCTAGCCCCTGCTCACCATGCAGCACAAATTCTTAGAAGCTCTGATTTAGCAGGTAATTAAGCACATGCCTGAATGTAAGGGTGTGAGTGGTCCCATTGAAGGCACATGAATAAATACCTTAAGGGACTGGTATCTAAGATAGCTGGGGAGGCTAGAAAGTCTTTACAACATGCCTCAGAATCAACAGATTTAAACTCACTTTGACTAGTGAATGAATTTCAGAGCCAAGAGTCCTTTAGCAAATATCCTTTACCATCAGTCTTCTCATATTGACTGCACATCTGAGGGCTGATAGCTTGAGCATCTCACTTGCTATGCTATCCCATGATGATATACACATATATTACATGTGTATAAAGGTGTACATACAATGACAACTAGCATGTACGGCTTAGTGTTCCAAAATAACACTGATGTGTCTATTTTGTACCCTACTCATGATGAAGTTACTAAGATTTGTGAATATGCATCATGGGCTTTTTTCTTACTTTGTTCTTATTCAAAAATCTCTGTGCACTTTAAAAAAGAAGGTAGATATAGTTATTGTCAGGTTACAAGTAGGGAAATCAGAGAGATGAAGTGATTTGTTTATGATCATACAATGCATTACTAATAGGACCTAAGTCTCCTGATTCCGAGTCCTGTGCCCTATCAATTGCATACTACTGACTCTTATTATTTGGCCCTACCATCCACCTGCATATTTTAGAAATGTGCGTCTATCTGTCTGTCTCTCCGTCCATGATTACATTTGTTCAAGAACTCCTAAACTGTATGATCTAGGACCACCAAATTTGCTATGCAGCTTCCTCTAATCCCAACTTAAAGCAAGGTCTGGATTTAGTTGTGCCAGGAAAATGGGATGTGCTGGGAGCTCGATTGTTTTCCATAACATGGAAAGGGAAAGGGTTGGTAAGAGAGAGAGGGTATGTCTACACTACCACCCTAGTTCGAACTAGGGTGGCTAATGTAGGCATTCGAAGTTGCAAATGAAGCCCGGGATTTAAATATCCCGGGCTTCATTTGCATCTTGCCGGGCGGGTGCCATTTTTAAATCCCCTTAGGTCGAACTCCGTGCCCGCGGCTACACATGGCACGGAGTAGGTAGTTCGAATTAGGATCTCTAATTCGAACTACTGGTACACCTCGTTCCACCTCGTTCCACACTTTGCCTGCCGTTCCACGAGGTGTACCAGTAGTTCGAATTAGAGATCCTAATTCAAACTACCTAGTCCGTGCCGCGTGTAGCTGCGGGCACGGAGTTCGACCTAAGGGGATTTAAAAATGGTGCCCGCCCGGCAAGATGCAAATGAAGCCCGGGATATTTAAATCCCGGGCTTCATTTGCAGCTTCGTATGCCTACATTGGCCACCCTAGTTCGAACTAGAGTGGTAGTGTAGACATACCCACAGTTATGTGCTGCGATAACCACAGGAGGAAGGGAATGCAAAGCACAGTTATACTGCAGCATCACTGCTGGCTGTAGCCACACCAAGAAGACAGAGGCAGCTGGGGCCAGGGCTTGCCATCTTGCCAGTTACCAGACCAGGTAAGTGCCCCCACCCGCTCCAAACCCCTAGCCCCTGGTCCTCAGCCACAGAGCCAGGCTGAGGAGGAAGGGAGAACTTCTGCTGGAGCCAGGGAGCACAGCTGTGCCTACCCCAGGATATGCCACAGGGGCCAGAAACTGCTGCCCAGCCCCAGCCCCCCCTCCATGAATAAAGTCAGGGGGGAAGGGGAAGGAAATATGGCCCAGCCTTGCCTTGCCTCCCCTTCCACGAGTACAGACCTGGGCCAGGGGAGGAGGGGGAGGAGGCAGGAACCAAGGCCAAGCTGGGGGGTAGAGGGGCCAGGCTGCTTAGCCCCAGTTCCACTCCCCTCATGAGTAGAGGCCAGGTGGACTGGGTAGCCCAGCCCTGCCCTGTCCCCCTCCCCCAAGCAGCTGCTTATCCAAAGGATGGTTGTTTTTTAAAGAACAAAATTTTACAATAATGTAGCTGACAATTATCCGATAGCTTCAGAGAGGTAACAGGAAAAATTTAAAAAACAACAAATAGTCTAGTAGAACCTTAAAGTCTTTAAAGTGCTACTGGACTAATTATCCTATAAATATCTATCACTTTTTTCACTAATGCCTTTGGGCCCACACACTAGATCTGTGAAATGTCAAACTTTTCCTTCAAAAAAGAAAAATTAGGTCTTTTCTCTTTAGATATGCATCTGAATCTACAAGGTAGGCACTGGTGGAAACTTATGGGCAAGATACTTGAAATTGTAATTTATAAAACGTAAACAACTCTTCCACAAAACAGTATGCTTGGATTTCCAAGTCTAGAATGTCTGTCTGTGATTATCCTGTGATAGCACTGAGGTCAGAGATATAAGCAATCTTTACAATTAGATGTACAATATGATGACATTAAATGGACACCCCTTTAAGGTGAATTTTGTGGTAACAGTTTGTAGGGCAGTGGAGTTTTTTGAGCACCCCACATGCTGGTTACTTTATCTGCATTAGAAAATTTCCCTGAACAGTAGTGGATCAGAACTTTGCCTTTTTCCCCTTCCCTTCTGTTTTACTGCCCTGTTCATTATGGTTCAGGTGAGCAGAGAGAGGAGAGAATCAAGGAACCAAGGCACTTTTGAGGAGAGATGATTGGAATGAAAGACACCCTTGCTGCATCATGAGAATGAAACAGGGATGTCTGGGACAATTTGATCAATAAAAGAATATGAATTGGGGGAAAAGGTAGCTATGAGCAAAAATCAACAAAACAAGCAATAAACAATAAGGTTTTAAATGTTGTCAGGAAAAGCCAGGCCATTTCAGGCATCCCAAATGAAGTTCCCAGGACGCCAGACATCATATAAAAAACTAGAACTGTTCCAGTGACACTTGGACACTTATGGTATGTTCCACCAATGTCCACCGTTTTTCAGAAAAAAATCCTTTTGTGCAAGATCCTGTAAACCTCATTTTTTCCAAAAAATGGCCCAGCCTACACTGCATTTTTTTTCTGCAAAAACCTCTTCCACAAAAAGGATCAAAAAGAATATGCAAACAAGAGTGCAAGATTTGCAAATGAGTGCTTCTTTTGCATTTCCTCTTCTGCAAAAAACAAACAGTGTAGATGAAGCCAAGGTGTGTGGGTTACATAGACACACCAAATTTCAAAATAAGCTATTTTGAAATACAATCGAAATAAGATACACAATTTGCGTAGAGCAAATTGCGTATTTTATTTCGAGTTTAGTGTGCTGTGTAGACGCTCCCTTGGATTCTTTATTCTCATCACACAATGTAGATTGATGAAGAGTGGAGATGTACAGTGTAGTAACTGACAAGATTGCATGCTCACTTCAGTAGTGTGCCAGGTGTATGGGTTTTATTTAAAGAGCAGAGGTATGGAAATGCCAAGAGTGAGCTCTGGATGAATGCTTTTTGTGAAAACATCCACTTTTCCCTTACTGCAAAATATCTGTGAAGAAATTACAACATATCGTAGTTGAATTTGCTTGTGATTTGAATTTATTTGTGAATTTCTTCTCAATAGAGACTAAGAGGGGAATTTAAAAATCCTTACACCTGGCCCCTTTCACATAGTCATTAAGCCTAAATGTTAAAGTCAGAGAGACAAATTCCATTATCAAAAAGGGACCCTGTCCTTTCTTAGCAATAGTCTGACCTAAGGTTTTCTCATAGAAATCTTTCAAAGAACTAAGTTAAAATTTAATCTTAAAGTCCTTAAATAGGACAATCTTTGATAGTACCAAAGTAGATCAATAATCAGGAAAAAATGTCACTTCAAAAAAAAGACCAATTGAAAGTATGAGCATTTGGATTATGTAAAGGCTAGAACAGTAACTAAGGCAGACGTGGGCAAAATACGGCCTGGGGGCCGGATCCGACCTGCCAAGCCACCGGATCCGGCCCACGGAGGCAGCAGGGAGCCCCAGGCAGGCTCCCCAGCTTGCCCCACAGCCCCGTGCGCCGTGCAGAAACTCAGCTGCAGGGCTCCATTTCTGTTTTAAAACTGGAGGGGTAGGGGAAAATTTTAGGAGCCGCCCCACCCCCAGCACATTCCCATTGGCCAGTATCTGGCAGAAACCAGCCAATGGGAGCTGCTCCTTAGAATAACAGGCAGCTAAGAAGAATCACGCCCTCTCTCCTGGGTTCAGTTATTCATGAAGCACATGGCCAGGCAAGCAAGCAGGCAGGCTGGCTGGGAAACATTTTAAGCTCTGCAGGCAGGCAGGCTAGTTCAGCAGCTGGCAAGTAAGTCTCATAGCCACAGCCTGCTTCTGGCACTCCAGCCGTTTCCTGCCCCAACCCTCTGCCCCCCCCACTCAACATACGCAAACCCTCTGTCCCCCTTTTACACCTCTACCCCCTCCTAGATCTGGCACCCCAATCTCCTGCCCCAGATCACAATCCCCTCCTACCCTAGGTCACGTCCAAAACCCCTGCACTCCAGTCCCCTGCCCTAGGTCACAAGCGCCTGCCTCATCCCAACTCCCTCCCAGACTCCAGTCTCCCTCTTGCACCCCAGTCCCTTACCCCAAGCTCCCTTCTTCACCCAACCTCCATTCCAGACCATGCATCTCCTCCATTAATATCATGGAAGGGTGCGGCCCTTAACCACTTTCCGAAATCTTGGAGTGGCCCCCCATTAAAAATGATTGCCCACCCATGAACTAAGGACATGTCTACACTAGGAAATTATTTCAAAATAACTAAATTTGAAATAGTGACTCCTGAAAAATAAAATTGAAATAACGTGTCCCCACTATAGGAGAGCCTCGAAATTAGTCCAAGGCAGGCTCTGTTATTGTGAATGTGCTACCTCAACTTAGAGTCTCAGAAAGCATCGGGGAATTATTACTTTGAATTACTTTGGGAAGTAGTCATTTTGAAATAGCAGCAGCAGAGCACCCACACTACTAACTATTTTGAAATAAGCGTTATTCCCCAAGGAAAGCAGGTGTACAGATTTCGAAATAACCAGCCCATTATTTTGAAATAACAGGCTTGGTAGTGTGGACGCTTTGCTTATTATTTCCAAATAAGGGAAGTGTAGACGAGGGCTAAGTGAGGGACTCTGAACATTCTATCCTAAATGTAAAACTCTGAAATATCTATTCAATACAAATGAGTGTCACAAATCTCACCTGACTTAAGGTCATTATTCGTCTCCCTATTATGTCAACTGTCAGTAACTAAAAGGAATGCTTTCAGTGTGATACAAAGCAGGTATGGACAAATCCGTATTTTGCATGGATTACCATATATGCATCTCCTGCTGGTTCCTTGGAAAATGCTTCTTCAGTTTAAATATGTAAGTACCTTTGCAATTTGCGTTATTTTTTATTCCAGGAATAGGCAGATAAAAAGCTTTTATTATCGTATACTCAGAAATGCTAATCAAGTATAGGGAAGTAAAAGGCTAGGGATTCTGTAGAATGTATGTTTTCAAATATATAAAAGTACAGAGAGAACCTGTATAATTTTGTAAAACCTGATGTAATCCTTTAAATGGTAGGACAAACCATAATCTCTTTGGCCAACAACATTTATTTCTGAAAATTCATTCATTCATTTCAGCTCTCCAACATTGCTGAAATTGATCTCTTTAACCTTCTCTGAACATTGAGGGTGAGAGTTCCATGAAATAATCCATATATAGTACACTAAAATGTTCTAATTATGGTCTATAGATTTAAGCCCAGATACTGCAAAGGCAAGTGTCTACACATTGGAGGTAAAAACCTAGCCACAATAAAATCAGGGGAAATTTTGGGACCAATGACTGCAGTGGAACTACTTACTTACAATGGGATATAAGCCTTTGCAAAATTGAAGCATTAGATACCGACATTGACTGGTATTTGTGATGGATTGAATCACAGAAATCCCGCTGGAGTTGTCCCCCGGTGTGCTGATCAGGCCACTGACATCTGCCTCCCTGCCCTCGGGAGTTCCCCAATACCCTGTCCTGCTGGGACTGATCCTCTGGTCTCCCCCAGATAAAGCAGAGTTGAGATGACTGGCCTTTTCATAGCAACATAGATGCTGAACCAGATCAGCTCAGGGAGGGCTCAGCTCAAAGGGCTCAGCACCCTGGAAACCAATCCCCAAAATAAGACCAAAACCCCAAATGAATCTGTCATGCCCTGCCTAGCAGTTTTACACAGAGAAAGTTTTATCAATGAAAGAGAGATATGCACAGTGGTTGCTCCCCACAGGTAACAATTATTTACACTGGGCTTACACTGGGACAAAGGTGTTTTGTTTATGTACACAAAGAAGGATTTAAGCGGTTGCAAGTGCAAATAGTCAGATCAAAATAAGTTACTAAATGAAAATAAACAAGAAATATTTAGCTAGTTCTAACCCATTAAGAAACTTATGTATAAATTCTTACCCTAAACAGCTGTTCTTATTGCAGGTAAATTGCTTCAAGTCAGAGTTGATCTTTATTGTAACGGGTCTACAGATTCTTCAAAGTTCTTTGTATCCTCATAGGGTGGGCCAGGCAGTTTCAAAGGTCAAGTGAAGATAAAGGCTGTTTTCTTCCCATTGATTAAATAGGTTTTCCTCAGGGCAGGAATCCTTTGTTGTCCCCCTCTCCCATAGAAAAATACCACAGTCAACATGGATTCCAGTACCAGACGGCATGGTCGCATGTCTCTCTAAGGCTACGTCTACACTGAAGCCTTTTGTCGGCAGAGACAATGCAAATGAAGCACTCATTAGCATTTGTCGCGCTCTCATTTGCATATTCTCTGCCAATGCTTTTTGCAGAAGAGGTTTTTGCGCAAAAACAAGCAGTGTAGACGGGGCAGTTTTGCACAAAACCCCCCTTTTGTGCAAAATCCCTTATGCCTCAAAATACCCTTGCCAGGCTTCCTTCCCCCCCTTTCTCTGAGCCCCACCCCTGCTCCACCCCCTTCTCCAAGGCCTGCACTTCATTTGCATAATTAATTAGGGGCTATTTTTGTGCAAGAGGCTTTTGAGCACAAAAGAGCTGTGTAGACTGCTCCTTTGTGCGCAAATGACCCTCTTGCACAAGAGCTATTCTTCCTCATTTTTTGCCACCACACCTGCAGCTCCCAGGCATATTGCCGTGCTTCATTTGCATAGGCTTTTGCTCAAGAGAGGTGCAGTATAGATGTAGCCTGAGATGCCTCAGGGGTGGAACTGGCTCCCGCATTAGGAATGCAGGATAAGGAACCCTCTGAAGGTAGGGAGGTGGGCTGGGTTCTGGAGTAGCCTAGGGGATGGGGCATTTGCCTGGGGACTGCAGGGTGGTGGGCTCCAGTCCTGTGTTATCCCATCCTGTCCTGTCTTGTCCTCTCCCCTAGAAGCAGCTTAAGACTCAACATTCCCTCTGCCCACCCTGGGAGCAGCTAACACCAGTTGCTCCAGGGATGGAGCTGGCTCCCACATTAGGAAGGCAGGATAAAGGACCCTTTGAAGGTAGAGAATTTAGCTAGGGTTCTTGAGTGGCCACCTAGGTGGTAAGGCATTTGCCTGAAGAGCACAAGGTTGTGGGTTCTATTCCCACCCTTTCCACCCCTCTGTCTATCCATCTTGGGAGTGGCCATACAGCTACCCCAGGGCTGGAGTAACAGAGCTAAGGCACATGCCCTGGCCCTGCACCACTCCTGAAAGCACCTGGCACATCCAGCAGTGGTTCCATGTGTTGTTCCTCATCTACAGGCACTGACCCCCACAGCTTCCACTGGCCACAATTCTCCATTATTGATCACTGGGAGCTGCAGGAGTGGTGTCTGCTGGCAAGGACAGCATGTGAAAACCCCCTGTTCTGACCTTCTTAGGGGCTGCAGCAACATGCCAGCCACTTCCAGGAGCACAATTACTATCAGGATAATTACTCCAGCCATGACAGGTTGGGCATTTTACAACTCACTACTGAAATAATTAAATTTAAGCATAAGAGAGAAATGAAAGTTATGAAATGCACAGACAAGTCAAAAACTAAAAATAACACACTTTACAAGCAGTAAAAGTAGTAACATTCCCCTCCCCCCCCCCCGCCCTAGTATGTGTTGGGTCAGGAGATGAGAGTGAAGGACAGTGTGTGTTTGTGAGAATGACAGAGACCCACACACTGTGTAAGAGTGACAGATTTGCATTACCAAGCTCCCTCCATCTTCTTCTCTCTGTTTGGAGACAGGATACAAGAGTGGGGGGGGGGGAGAGGAGGGACTCCCTGACATTAGCACCCTTGCAGGAGGCTCCCAGGGGAGCAGCTCCAGGGCAGAGGGCAGGAGCAGCATGACAGTAGGTGGAGAGGCAACTGAAGTGCCAGCACTTGATAGCTTCCTGGCCAAACCAGTCAGGACGACCTGTCAGAGGTTCCGAGATCTACTGGTAGGTCCTAATCTACTGGTTGGTGACCACTGCTCTGAGTATGGTCACATGTCTCTCTGGGACCAACCACAATTTGCGCTTATAGGACAAACACGACCATTCACAAATGTTGGTTTCAGTACCAAGTTATTAAAATTCCAAGCATCAGTAATGGCTCTCATTAGCACATTTAGAACAGATTCGCACTTCATATTTCTAACTTCACATACAACAATGATACAAGCGCAAAAATATGATGTAAACATTCCACCATTTGTAACATTAAAATTGATGTTATATAACCTGTTTTGCATAAAGCATATTCATATCCATAAGCCAATTTTCATAAAACATGGAGTCCTGTGCCAGCAGTTTATTATTATTATTATTATTATTAATAATAATAATAATAAATTAATGCATTTGCTGTTTATTGCTTAAGAACATCATCTTGTCTTTGTTTTGGGCACCAGAATTTCTCGGTTTTGGTTTAGCACTCTCCACGCCAGTCACAAGTAATTGCTACTGCTATATGAAATAACTTCTCATACATTAATTTATGGTTCTTCCTGACATTTCATCTGTAAAAATCCTCTTCAATGAATTCATAACTCATTCTTTCCAAAAAGCCTGTGATTGATAGATATATCTGGATATATGATTTATAGTTCAGTATTAAGCATTTGAGATTATTTAATTCATATGACCTTTATTGAGGTCATGAATCTGTTTTATCTATAGCTTGAAAGGCTCCATTGGCACACCTGCAGTATAGACACTACACATGTTAAGAGGAGAAGTAATCCACCTTCCCTCCTGCTAGTTGTACTGGTGGTAATATCAATTTAAGTACAGGACTGTGGATTTTTCACACCCCTGAGCAATGTAGTTAAGCCAACTTAATTTTCTAGTGTACATCAGGCTTCAGTTTTCACATTCACTTTATTCAGACAACTGTGAAGAAACATGAAAAAAATGCTATTGCGCAAACAGCATTGTTATTGTTTCCAAATACATTTAATAGCAGACTGAATTACTTTTATTTTGACTAAGATAAACAAGAAAGAAGAAAAGTAAAGTGCCTATGCCAGATCACCACGTTTTCCCACTGTGAGCAAGCAGTGGTCACCCAGATAGTGAGAGATGCTATTTTATTTCTTTGAAGACTTTTGATATGGCTCCTACCACTGCAGCATCTAAATGTAACCCACACACCTAGGGTTACATATGCACCTCACAACCTTTAATGCGTATATCCTCCTAGCACCCCTGTGACATATGGAGGTACTATTTTTCTCATTTGGTAATGGGTAAAGTGAGGACTCTTGCCAAAGGTCACATAGAAGCTCAGTTGGCAAAGCAAGGAATTGAACCTGGGATTTCCAAAACCGAGATTATTAGTGAAACCATCACACCAACCTTGTTCTATAGAGCAAGAGTGGGGAACCTTTATTGGATTGTGGGCCGCTGACTCACAGACAAATCAGTCAGTCAGGAAGCAGCAGGGGCTGGAGTATCAGAGGGGGGTCCCCAACACTGGGGAGGAACCCTGAGCACAGAGGGCTGGATCTAGGCACATCAGGGACTGTGTCTGACCCCTGCACCACAGGTTCCCCACCTCTGGTCTAGACTACAGACTGATGTTCATTGTATATGATTAATGTGATTTTGGAAACTTAACTGACAATTTTACAGTTACGTCTAAGGCCCTACCTATATTAAATAGAAAAAGCATTGCAATGTTGGAAACTATAGAGAATGTTTGGTAATGTTAATAGAGTTAATATTATTTTACGTGTGGGATTGTGGGAAGTAAAATGTGGTTGGACATGAGGCAGGGATTTTTAATTTGAGGAATCTGTCAGGGCACATTTTGTTACTAGGCTCCACTATGGTACGGTCATTCAGATCCCAGGAATTCAGGCTGTCAGAGGAGAGATTTGAGGCTTGATGATAAGAGTTGTTGGATTTTTTTCAGGTTCTCAATGAAGGTGCTGGGAATGGACTCAAGATGGGGCTTTAGAGGTATGTTGATGGGCTATAGTATAAATGTGCTGGTAGTCTCCATGCGTGCCTGCCTAAGTTATCCACACGCTTGTTACTTGCAAATAGCTTGATCAGCCCAAAGAAGGGACCAGATCTTAAAAGGCACAAAGGGCAGTGAAATGCCCAACTCTCACTGGGAATCAATGGGAGACGGGTTTTTAATTTTCATTTCTACCTTTCAAAATCAACCCCAAAATCCTTTATACAGCATCATGTATTCTGTTATTTATATCCAGGCATAACCTTTGCTTCAGCATATTCTCATATATGTTGTAGGAGTTACTGGGGATGTGCATTATATCTCAAAGGCTTGAGATTATCTCTCAATTCACATTTGTTACATACAATCCTGACATTTCAGGCCACCCTTATTGTTTCACACTGTAAGCAGATTCCTTACTAATCATCAAGCTCAGTCTGCTTGAGGTTGCTGCTTCTGATAAAACAATGTCATTCAAGGGAAGATGAAACTGTAATTACAATCAGAGTTCAAGCTGGAGAGGAGATGGAGCAAAAATTAAAAGTGCTAAATCTGTGGCATTTTGATTATCTGAAAACTCCCCAAATCTTGCAGATGACTGCATTTAAATATGTAGCCAAGTGGCTCCTTGTAAATCAAGTCATAATTGTTCAGAGCTAGGTTGCAGAAACCGTTGTCAATTTTCCACTTCTGGATGAAATTCAAGACTTTGATTAAGAACTGAGGTATGAATAATAGACTCCTTCTCATCCCCAGCTTTAAATACTTAGTCCATTAAGAAAAAAAATTCCAACATGTATTTTACAAAGAGATAAGATATTCACAGCATTTATTTTAAATAGAACATTAGATTCCTGTCATCAACATGCAAGATCTTGCTTATAAAAGTGCTTTCTGTAATATCACTATTCCCCTGCATTAGTGTCCATTGTCTTCAAAATATATCAATATTCACCAAAGAGCACTCTCAAATGTCTTAGACTGAGCTAATTTAGTAGTCTATTTTCCACTCCATAGTATATGTGTAACTGATATTGTGGAAGTTTGGTGTGCACAGGGGGAAGATAAAGGTCAATGTAGACTTTTTGTTTTGTATCCATGAGAATGCTTTTTTCTAGATGCACCTGTGTGGCATTGGTTTTAACAACTCCAAAGACCTGATCGCCATTACTTGTTTTGAAACACATTTTCAAAAGACAATTTGGGGTTTCTGGTACATGCAGAATCTGGTTTTGTATCTATTTAGAATATGGAGGCTTTGCCATAAATTCATACTGCTACTCCAGCTTTTACCTCCCTAAACCAGGACTCTCTCTTCCAGTAACATCCGTGGTCTGGCAGGACCACGGATGTTGCTGAATGAGAGAGCTCTGGGGCAGGAGGGCCAGTAGCTGTGGTAGTGGGTCAGGGGCAGCCCAGCAACCCAGCTGGCGCTAGGGTAGCCTGTGCATGCTGGCCTGACAGCGGGGTTGTGCTGTGGCAGCCCGAGCAGGGCTGCGTGCCAGCCCAGCAGTGGGGACAGAGCCGTGGCTGCCTAGCTGTCAGTAAGGCCAGGCCATGGCAGCCCAGCAGGGGAAGCTCATCTGGGGCTGTGGCAGGTTGGCAGCCTAATCAGGGCTGCTTGCTGGTCAGCAGTGGGATTGGTGTCACGGACGGGGGGGGCAAGGATGTGTGCTGCTATGCTGGCAGTGGGGTTGCAGCAGCAGTTATGACAGTGGGGCTCGGAAGCTATGTCATCTGGCCAGCAGTGGGGCTGAAGGAGCCGGTGCAAGGGAGGGGCAGCAGGCAGAGGGTGTTGGGGGCAGGGAACCTTCCCTGATCCAGCAAATTCCCTCATCCAGGACTGCTCAGGTCCTGAGGGTGCCAGACCCTTGAGGTCCAACCTGTATAGAAAAATGGTCAGAGGTAGCCAGTTTTAAACTGGAAAAGGGAAAGTGTTTCTGTCACAGTTGGACAATGATGCTTAAAAAGTTTCTGATTTTATTCAGAATTCTGTATGAAGCACAAACAGCATAAAGCAAATGGTAGGAGACATACATAAATGCCTGATTCTTGGATGTGCATTATATTAAAGATGATCGGGTTAAAGCAGCAAGGTAACTTGTTTCATTATTATGATAATGGTGAGTTACAACTTTTCTTCAGCTTCATAGTGAAAAGTAATTTTTTATTACCTTTAATTAAAGAGAAAGCTATTTAACAATTTAATAAAATGACCAAAGGAATAACTGTTCAGAAAGTAGTTACTCTTTGAATCCACTGGTAATTCATATTTATTTTACCAAATGTTATTTAAAGGTTTTCATTTTCAGGCACTCCAAAATATCTTTGAAAATATGATAAAAAATAGCTTGGATTTCAGTTATTAAGAGCACAAGGTAATGTATTTGGTATTCATATTTAATTGCCATCATACACTAGTTTGTTTATATTATTTCACTTAGCTCAAGAAAAGCAATTTTGTCTATTATTATGCAACAATACAGTCCCACTGTCTAAAAAATGAGCCACATGTAACTGGTTCCCAAACAAAAGCAATGATCCCCACAGACAGCTTTTCTTTCCACCCAATCTAAATAAATTATTCTGAAACAGAGCAGGAAGATAATTTGCAAAAGGGTTGTGAATTGACTGGTCTCAGGTGCTAAATTAAGGCAACCTTTGTGCAGTACACAGTGGACACCACTGAAAATTCTGTTTGCACGCAATAATATCTGACGGCAGTTTTTCTATGCATTTGAGGTTTGGGAAACACAGCACAAATTCCAAAGCTAGTATAGTTGCTATGTTCTGGATTTAGGAGGCCTAGACATAACAAAGCATACAATTAACATCTTAGGGACATGAATAGGCTGCAGTTAGAGTATGGGGGGTAAAGAAGTTTAAACAATCACAGTGATCTGAAAAAGGAGATGATGACAATTCTTAGAGGTCTGGCAAGAGCTGTCTATATAGTGCGAAACTGAAGAGACTAAGATAGAAGGGTCAGAGTGGACTTGAATGAAGTAGTACAGATTTCGAAGGACATCATTGCAAAAACTGTTGCTTGATATCCAGAAAGTGCTGGAGAATTTTATGGCCATCTTTAACAACATTTGTAGTTATTCCCATAAAACAATAATAAGAACATAAGAATGGCCATACTGGGTCAGACCAAAGGTCCATCGAGCCCAGCATCCCATCTGCCGACGGTGGCCAATGCCAGGTGCCCCAGAGAAGGAGAACAGAAGACAATGATCAAGTGATTTATCTCCTGCCATCCATCTCCTGCCCTTGTTATGAAGGCTAGGGCACCATACTTTATCCCTGGCTAATAGCCATTTATGGACCTAACCTGCAAAAATTTATCAAGCTCTTTTTTAAACCCTAATAGAGTCCTGGCCTTCACAGCCTCCTCAGGCAAGGAGTTCCACAGGTTGACTGTGCGCTGTGTGAAGAAAAATTTCCTTTTATTAGTTTTGAACCTACTACCCATCAATTTCATTTGGTGTCCACTAGTTCTTGTATTATGGGAAAAGGTAAATAATTTTTCTATAATCACTTTCTCCACACCATTCATGATTTTATATACCTCTATCATATCTCCCCTCAATCGCCTTTTTTCTAAACTGAAAAGTCCCAGTCTCTCTAGCCTCTCCCCATATGGGACCCTTTCCAAGCCCCTAATCATCTTAGTCACCCTTTTCTGAACCTTTTCTAATGCCAATATATCTTTTTTGAGGTGAGGAGACCACATCTGCACGCAGTACTCGAGATGTGGGCGTACCATAGTTTTATATAGGGGAAGTATGATATCTTTTGTCTTATTATCTATCCCTTTTTTAATAATTCCTAACATCCTATTTGCCTTACTAACTGCCGCTGCACACTGCGTGGATGTCTTCATAGAACTATCCACTATAACTCCAAGATCCCTTTCCTGATCTGTCGTAGCTAAATTTGACCCCATCATGTAGTACGTGTAATTTGGGTTATTTTTTCCAACATGCATTACCTTACACTTACCCACATTAAATTTCATTTGCCATTTTGCTGCCCAATCACTCAGTTTGCTGAGATCTTTTTGTAGTTCTTCATAAGAACTACAAATAAGTTATGTATGTTTACATAATAAGTTATGTATGTTTATACATCAGCCTGAAGTTGATTACCTATAGGAATCAGGAAGTGATACTTTGCCCTTTGTGTACAGCACAATCCATTATGTGTACAGCTCTGCACATGTAAGAATCTTTTGCCACCATAAGAATATAATAGTCGCCTAGGTGGAACAATAATGTGGCAAATCCTGAGATCTTACAAAATGTTCAAAGTAATTGATCTTTATTCAAATAGTGGTGAGTGGAGAATTTAGTTGCTTGATTCCCATGAAAGCCAACTAAGAATGTTTCAGTAATTGTAATGTTATAGGTATTTTCAATTGATTTGATTGAGTGTAACTGATTTACTTCTTCTGTGGATAGGCTTGAAAAGGAGAATGTGAATGTGTCTTGGAAGTGAAGAGAATAACAAGAGGCTTTGTATAAAGTGCTGGGTGTTTTGCTGCAAAGCGAGATTGTTTTCTTTCCTTTTTAAAAAGGATTATTTTTTATCTCTTCTAAGAATGATTTTACTTAAGAACACATTATAATTAGAAATATTTGTGGTTTTCATTTTTACATTGTCTTAATTAATGTAGGTACTATTTAAAAAAAAAAAAGAGAGAGAAAAAGTATGGTGTCTCTGTAACACAAAAAGCCAGGAAAACATGAAACCCAGATACAAGAGGCAGGATTTTACAGCTTCATACCTGCATTTCTATTCTAGCAACATAAACCAATGGTTACTTTTTAAATATTTCCCATGTAACTCAGTTGTTATGAACTCTAATATGAATATCAAATGCCATAAAGTTAAAGATATTTAGAAGCCTATAGTTTCCTTAAATAGCAAGCTATAGAAAGAAGGTAACAAAACATATCACTTTCTTAAAAAAATGAAATCTGTGCAAAGCAAAACTTATTTGAACTGGATTTCTGCAATGAGCTCTTTTTGGAACATTATCTGAAAACCAGCGGTAGCTTCTATTCATGATGAAGAAAATGGTGCTTTGGCGGTGCTTTCCACAGGATATGTATTCTTCCCAGTGCTTCTCAGTATTCAACATCTGGTGCACTTATAGGCACAATTCAGAATGCTGTCTTAAATGTATAAAACACTAAGATTGGTGAATTTAAACTAACCAGAAAAATTCCCTGGGGAATTCTTCCCATGAAGATAATGGTGCGGAATTGGTTATGTCACCTGCTGGATTACCATGGCTAGCGCAGCACTGCCTGGCCTAAGGGCTAGGTGATGGGGGTGATGTCAGGAGACAGAGCATTGGGGCCAGTGACGAAAGGGGTCAGTAGTGGGCATGGTGGAGTGTGGCTCTGCTCTGCCTAATTATCTAGAGGGGAATGGGATGTAAATAAACTCTGGCCCCAGTCAGGTCTCTGGTGTCAGTGCCAGGCAGAGCAGAATCAGGGAGTTGTGATCCACTCCTAGAAAGCCTCTCCAACTCCAGACTATGCCTGAACTCTGCACAAGCACAGTAGAGAATTGTCTGAATTGTTTCAGTTTGTCCTTCTTAGGTACGTCTAGACTACAGGCTTTTGTCGACAGAGGCTTTATCGACAGATACTGTGGACAAAGCCTCTGTCGACAAAGAGCGTCTAGACTACATCCAGTTCTGTCTACAAAGCAAGCCGCTTTGTTGACATGAGAGTGTAGAAGCAAAGGACAGTGTAGATGCAATAACACCTTCTGTCGACAGAATTCTGTCGACAAAAGGCGTTATTCCTCGTAGAATGAGGTTTACTGCCATCGACAAAACTGCTGAGTTCTGACGACGTTATGTCAACAGAACTCAGTGGTAGTGTAGACGCAGGTATAGTTTTGTCGACAAAACCCTGTAGTCTAGACACACCCTTAGGGTCCTGTTTGAAACCCATAAAATTCATAGGAAAGACTTCTACTGATTTCAGATCAAGGCCTTGTGTGATTGACTACATCAGCTCAGATCACATGAGATTCTCAAGGTAACGGCATCAGGTTAAAAAGCTGAGAGGCTGAACATAGGACATTTTCAATACATGGTCTTTTCCTCTGGAATTCGGTTCTCCCTTTACCAATATAGCCTGAAGATGTTAACTTTATGGTGTGTTTTATTAAGCCTGCATAAGAATTCTTAATAAATTATTAATATTTCAACAACAACAAAAACATGGGGAAGAACTATTATTAACTAAGTAGATAATCCCATTACAATTTCCCAGTCTATTCAAATGGAACCATAATATATTCAGCCTATTGATATAGTTTATAGTAGTAGCATGTCCTCTGCCTTGTGCAAACCAGCACACCCTCTAAATATGCTTTTGAATTTTACATTCTTTTTGACAGAATTGTACAATTCTTGTTACTTCATGTTCTAATCAATCTGAACTGGCCAGAACTGCAATTATAATCAATGCTTGCATCGACAGGAACAAAACAGTATTGAGAAAGTGCAGATCAGTAATAAACATGTTTTGCCATTCTTATTAGAACCTTTCAATAAAGAAAGTTTTTGACTATCTCATCAACTATTTGAAAGTTATTTCCAAGCTTTAGACAGCCACATGTATTCTAAAACATAGAAAATATCTTGTTTCCAACAAAAGAGTATATCAAATAACTGGATCAGGTATATCAAAGAGTGTATCAAATAACTGGATGCTTATGACACTGGTGATTTTATTAATATGCTATCTTATGCTGTGATCCTGCACATTCTGCAAGCTAAACAGTGTCAGAATTGTCTAGTTCATGGCTAAGAGACTTAGAAGAACACCTAGATTGATGGAAGAAGTTGTGTTGCTGATTCAGTAGATAGCAATTTACCTTTTGTGTCAATACTGAAAGTATGTTTGATGGTACTGTGGACTTGTTTTGAATTAGGCAAACTGAGTTAGGAATAACTGCATTGGCTATGGTTTGCAACTGTGATAATGATGAAGAAGCAGGTTCTCTTTGCCTATTTACTGTGGCCATTTCTAAACTGGGAAAGTGTTTCGAAATTACTAAATTTGACTTAATACCTCCCGATTCAACAAAATCAAACTAGCGTGTTCACTCTACAGGAAGCCTCGAAATTAGTCCAAGGCAGGCTCTGTTAATATGGACATGCTACCTTGAACTTAGAGCCCTGGGAAGCATTGGGGAGTAATTGGTTTAAATTACTCTGGGGAGTAATTATTTTGAAATAGCAGCACTGGAGCATCCACACTATCGCTATTTTGAAATAACTATTTCTGAATTAGCATTACTCCAGAAGAAAAGCAGGAGTACAGATTTCAAATTCCGTGGCCCGTTATTTTAAAATAACGGGTTTGGTAGTGTGGACTCTCCACTTGTAAATTCAACCGAGGCGGGGGGGAGTGGGATGGGGAAGCTGTTATAAAGTGCTAGTGTAGAGCAGGGTTGTGGTGCATAATAATCCCTGAAATCTTTCTGCTGTTGGTGGAGGGATGCAGCATGGGCTTTGTGCTTTTAATGTTCTATTTTTTCTGCATAATGGCATTTAGATTTTGAGCTCCCTGGTGCTGGAATAACACAAAGTAAATACAGTGAATGGAGAAGTGAAATAGAGGGGAAAATATCTCCCTCTTCTGAAGATGATAAACCATTGAGATGCTTCTCAAATAGGGTGTGTCTAGACTACATGACTCTGTCGACGGAGCCATGTAGATGAGTTTACTAGACATAGCAAAATGAAGCGGTGATTTAAATAATCGCTGCTTCATTTACATCAAAATGGCCGCCATGATGTGCTGATGATCAGCTGATCCAGCACAGCGGGCAGTCTGGACGCTCTGCGGTTGACAAGGGAAGCCTTTGTTGACCGCTCTGGTATGCCTTGTGAAATGAGGTTTACCGGAGCGGTCAACAAAGGCTTCCCTTGTCAACTGTGGAGCGTCCAGACTGCCCGCTGTGCCGGATCAGCTAATCGTCGGCACAGCGCGGTGGCCATTTTGATGTAAATGAAGTGGCAATTATTTAAATCGCCGCTTCATTTTGCTATGTCTAGTAAACTCATCTACATGGCTCTGTCGATGGAGCCATGTAATCTAGACACACCCATAGTGTGCATCTGTCTGTAATTCCTGTATATTTTCAAACCTGGAGACACTTCGGCTGCAAACACCAATATCCGTTTCAGTAAATTGTAATTTGTATATTTTTAAATCTAGTTATATCCTGTATAGTAATTCTTTTAAATGAAATCATTTCATACGTTATCACCCAATATATCAAAGTTATATTTTTGATTCCGCAGGAGACATCTTTGAATTACATGGTGAGTTTGATTTACTGTAGGACGTATCTATTTTGATAGATTATGCATCTTATTCAATATTAAACAAGTAATGATTCAATAGGTAATGTTTGTGATTTGGTAAGTGAACTATTATATTAGATTTTGATCTATTTTCCCAGTAAGGTATATCTTTATTTTTTTAATAGTTGATGTATTTATTTTACCGTGAAGTGTATCGAATTCATAATACAATGTTCTTTCTTCTGTGGGTGTGATTTATGATTTTCACAAGAAATATATATGTTTCAACTAAACTAAAGATGATATAAGACATTCATTATCTTCTGTCACCCATTCACAATATTTCTAAATCTATCTCAAATGTTACCTCTGCTGGAGTGGTTGCAGTAGGTCAAAGATTAATGTCCTTCTTCATATAAGAAATTAAAAGCATATCTTTGTCAAAAATTAGTTAAACACAACTAATATGAAGGCAAAATCTCCTTTCTAAAAGGTATAGGCCGTGCTTATAGTGTGCTTAAAACAGTGGGGTAATAGATGCTGTAGCAATATAAATTAATAATACAATAATAATAACCCAAGGGCTGATTCTGATCACAGTGATTTCAATGAGAGTTCTGCCGTTGACTTAAATGGGAAAAGGATTTAGGGCCACAGTTTTCTATGTTGCTCTGTCATTGCTCAGGTATTTTTTATTATTATCTTTCCTGTCTAGGAACAGAGTGATTTATAGAGCCTATGATGACCTGTAATCCCCACCTGATCAACCAGACACACAATGCAATTTGGTGCATCTTTGCAAAGGAGGCCAAAATAAATTAGGTTTGAGATGGTACCAAATAACCCTTGTTTTAAATGGGTTACATATAAGTATCCAAAATGTTAATGGAAAGTTGAAACAAGTTTGAAATAATCTGAAACACAAATTATAAAAACCAACACTTCAGTGTATACAGGACCAATCTAAAAGCGTGTTGAATTGTAAATAACCACACTCCTAGCTAAACTCAGAAGCTAGGTTTCTCTTGCCCTTAATTGCCATATAAGGTTGGGAAAATTAACTTAGTTGAACCTACACCCTGATCTGCTGTTCACTCCTTGGGAAAGACATTGCCAGAGGAGGTTGTGAAGATGAGGACTTTAACAGAGTTCAAGGAAGAACTAGATAAATTCATGAAGGATAGCTCCATAAATTGCTATTAGTCAGGATGGATAGGAATGGTGTCCCTAGCCTCATCAGAGGCTGAGAGTGGGTGATGGGAGAGGGATTGCTTGAAGAGTCCCTGTTTTGAAGAGTCCCTGTTCTGTTCACTTCCTCTGAAGCATCTGGCTTGTGACGTTGGCCACTGTTGGAAGACAGAGTACTGGGCTGTTCTTATGTCATCTGGGTCCAGACCCCTATTCTGGCTGGACTGTGCTTAGCAAAAAGCATAGGATAGTATAAGGTTGTTTTAAGTGCTACTAATCCTTGGTCTCATTAGCCTTGGGGTAACCCAAAGGCTTCTGTTAGGTAAGCCAGCTAGAGCTGTCCCATTGGGACTGCTCCATAGACCTGGGTTCAGAGAAGCGTATTGCACTCAAACTCTCACCATAGCTCTCCTGGGAAGGCCCTTGCAAGGGCAATGTGAGGAAGTATATGATGCAGATCTCACTGAATGGCTCAACCCTCGGCTTCTCCTATGTCTGAAGAATCCTTTTGGGTCCTATAATTGCATATTTCCAATCCCCTTGCACTATGAGAGCATCATGGTCCTGAAATTTTAAGCTAAGCAGTCAGCCTATCAGCTCCTTCAGCAGAGGAGTCTAGAACCTCACTTCCACTCTGGACAAGGCCTCAACCCACTTCATTAACCCTTCATAACACCTGCTCTGTGTCCTTTGTTCCCATTGCATGAAATATTGATAGAACAGGAAATAAGCACCTCTGAATATTGAATCAGAAATAGTTCCAAAAAACTGTTTTACACTTCACTTTAAATGCTGTTAATTTTATTTTTTTTCCATTTTGTCCATATGCCCATGGCAAGTTTTGTTACTCGCATTATGTAGCAAATGTTTGGGTTGCAAATTCTGCAAGGGAATATTTTAATGATCCAAAAACTCATGACATTCATTTTAAAGAGAAAGTCATGACAAAAATTTGATGAGCATTAGTTTTGGTAAAACCACCTGACAAAGTACCTCTGTGTAGAAATATTTTGAGTACAGATGCATAGTGATAAAAGAGAAAGTATCTTGACTTATGAAAAGTTGTCATTTCACTTTCTTTGTAAGTGCCCAGCATGCTAACTTTCCTGGGATGTTTAGAGGAGATTGCAGATTTGCTTCTAAGCATTAAATATGAGAAAAATTAGTGTTCTCTTTTAAATTTTATCTTATTTGTTATATTGTATACTGTTGTCTCATGCTCTCACATTGGCATGATAGGCAAGTGAAGAAATACAGTTCATGATAATGAACAGGAAAACATAGCAGTGTGCTAGCTATCAAATTCATGTATCAAATTCATGCATGGTATTTCAGGGTAGCTTGAGGTGGTGTAAAATAGACAGTTATTATTAAGAATAGCTGAACTATCATGCAATTAGGGAGGTGAAATACAATATGTTTGCATCAGCATGAAATGTTCTCACATAGGCAACGTGTATTTTATGTTTGTTGCTAAGCTAAAGATGTGCTGTGATATTTCTGGGAAAAACAAATCTCAGTATTCATGGAAAATACATTTTATCATAGCGTGTTTTATTTAACCACCGTGTTAGCTAAATGTTCTGATGTTACTCACTGACTTATAAAAAAAAGCTATTTTGTTTTTTTGTTTTTCTATTTGAGAATGTGTTGGATGCCCTGGTAGGAGAAATTAAGCAGAGAAGTAGTATGTAAATAAACCCCAGTGGAAATTATTCATTTAATGGTCAGGAAAATCTGTACTTTATTATTTTGCTGACAGTGTTTTAGTAAATTATATTTCACTGTGATCACTACTCAGACAGCTCATATTCCTGCTGAGATCCCCAAAATGTCAGAGCATATTACTTTCCAGATTCCTAGCACTATGTTTGGCTTTTTTATTTTTGCTTAGCTGTTTATGATATACTTTTACAATGGAGCTGGGTTTTACTTTTTTTGAGAAAGGGAAGAATTAGGTAGTTGTGACACTAGAATATTAGTGATGCTGCATTTCTTTTGTGGAGAGAGAAGCAAAACCATTATTTTGTTAATACTATTTTTGTAAGTGAGAAGATAATTTGTAGCTTTTTTTCTTGTTGTTCATTATCTGCAAATAAACTTTGGTATTTGGACTGGACAGGTCCCAATCCAGTAAAACTCGCACATAAAAGTATGATGTTATTCATATGATAAGTCCAGCTGAAATCAATGGAGAATTAAACTATTTCACAAATGTGTTGTTCCTGACTGGAAATAGTAAAAAGAAAAAAAACCCTGAAACATTCAATACAATTTTATACCAACATTTCAGATTTAATAAAAAACAGAGATATATTGGTTCCTTTTTTTCAGCTAGTTCTGCCAAACTAGCTTCTGTTCCCAACACTGGCTGCTATAAGGGATTTGCACTTCCCAATAAATACTCCTGGGTTGTACCCTATGTTTGGAAAAGTTTAATATTTTATTAATTTAACTTGATATACCTTAATTTCAACTTCACCCCTGGTTTCTAGCACTCTTCAGCTGTCAAAAATAAGTGTGATAATGATTGCAAGCTTCCTCGCAGCTGAGTTACTGTATGTGTGATTAAGGAAGACTGAAGTAGAGCTGTCTGGGAATTTTTTGACAAAACTTTTTTTGGAGAAAATGTTAATTAATCATAACTGAAATGTTTTGCAAGAACATCAAGGGTATGTCTAGACTACATGGCTCCATCGCCGGAGCCATGTAGATGAGTTTACTAGACATAGGAAAATGAAGTGGCGATTTAAATAATCTCCGCTTCATTTATATCAAAATGGCCACCGCGCTGTGTCGATCAGCTGTTTGGTGGCACAGCGGGGCAGTCTGGATGCACCGTGGTCGACAAGGGAAGCCTTTGTCGACCGCTCCGGTAAACCTCATTTCACGAGGCATACCGGAGCGATCGACAAAGGCTTTCCTTGTCGACCGCGGCGCGTCTAGACTGCCCTGCTGTGCCGCCAAACAGCTGATCGGCACAGCACGGCGGCCATTTTGATGTAAATGAAGCGGCGATTATTTAAATCGCCACTTCATTTTCCTATGTCTAGTAAACTCATCTACATGGCTCTGTCAACAGAGCCATGTAGTCTAGACATACCCCAAATGTTGAATGAATGGGTTTGTTTTTGTTTTTGTTTTTTAAAGTAGGGTTTCTTAGGCGATGGAAATTCTGGGCAAAACTAGAGCAATCAAGAGCCCAGAATAGCCCAGTGGTTATGTCACTCACTTGGTATGTCAGAGACCTAGGGTCTAGTTCCTGCTCTGAATCCAATACAACAGACATGTGAAACTTGATCTTCTACATCCCAAATGGATGTCTTAATCACTGGGCTATTACCAGATCTCTATAGTTTTTACCTATCCTCTTCTTCAAACAAACAAAAGCTCGGAAAAGTCCAGTTTCATCCCAGTATAGTAAGGGGAAATTTTCTGAATTCATAACAGTTTTCACAGGGTAGATAATTTATTTTTCCAGTCAGCTTTATGTTAAAGGATATTCTAATTTTTTTCCCTCGTTCTTCTTTCCTAAGACAGAAAGAACATTGCCATGGCTCTTACTAATTACTACTGTGACTGTGCAGAGACCTCTAATTATTTTTAGACAATTTGTTGTATTTTTTAAAGTATTTATGTGCGTGGAAAAATGAGAAAAGTAGAATTTTCTCTGAAGACATTATTTGGTTTTGGCACTTTATTTTAGGAGGCTTTAATGCAATCCCAATTTATTCAGTTCTGACTAAATTTTGCATATGTAGGCTACACTAAAAGAATCTAAGGTTAAAGATAGATATCCTATAATCAGAAAAGACTAAATTCTAGTCCAGACTCATTGGTCCAGGAGCCCAGCCATTTCTCTACAAGCTGTCCATATTTGGTGTCCCTAAAATTCTGCAGGGACTATGAGGCTATATTGAAAGAGCAGAAAATAATATTGAAAGAGCACTAGAGAGAGTCCTTATAAGAGGTTTTATTACACATAGGCAAATCAGCCTATGTTTGCCAAACCTCTCATTAACATTTGTTAAACTTTGTGCAAGACTTGGATGAGTTTTAAGTGACACCTCTCTTCCGCTTTTCAGGTTCTGGCCAAGGATTGAATGGGTTTGGGTCAAAGCAACACAAATCTCACTTGTATTATATGATTTTAACCCGATACCAACCAAACATCAGTGGTTTTAGCTGTGTGTGTTTGCTTTCAGTTCTCCTATTTATACAGGGGAAACTGAAGGGACAGGAATACACACAAAATTAGCAGGAAAAGTTTGCAGAACTTGTAAATTGAAGCCATCATCAAGTCCTTGTTGTCAGATATCATCATCAAGTACATGTTGTCAGATATCATGGATCTTGTCTTGTTGGTAGTAAAAGAATGGGATCAGTAAAGACTCAATCACTGTAAATGGGCAATGTGATGCGTTATACAAGCCCCGTGTTGGTGTTAAAGGACAGTACAGGTCTGAGAGAATCTCTACCACATCCACCCCTACAGAGCATGCTCTAATTGTCGAAGTGGCTGAAAAGGGAGCAACCCAGCTCAGAAATCTAAAAGAGGACAGACTGCCCCAGAATGCTCCTTACAACGGTGCTGGAGAAACCTCCCCAAGGAATTGAAACTATATTTTGAGCCCATGTTATCTGGCAATGAATGCTGGGAAAGAAAAGCAATGGTAGAATAACTCAGCAGGCATCTTTAGGGGTTTGATACTGAACTCCCTAAAACCCCATAGCCTGGTGGAGTGGGTAGGCCTGGACTTCCCTACCACTGCCCTTACTACTTGATATACCTATACCACTTGTCCACCTCACTATACATCTGATTAAAAAATGACAAAGACTGTAATATCTACTCCCCAGGAGGGCATTCTAAGTATGCTAACCACTGGACCACCTAAACTGGCCTCCATGAACTCTATTACAGGCAAACAAGTCTTGGACAGGGTACCCTAAGGGGTTGTGAGTGACAGAGAAGCTTGATTCCCAGTATAGTGGCACCCATATGCCAACGCATTTTTAGCTGCTGCAGGAACATATTTTATCCTCACTCTGGATATTTATATAATCTATAATTTGAATGTGTGCTGCACAATTCACACATTAGCCTTTTGCAGTATTCTAGGTTGTTTCCTCTTAGTCCTGATAGCACCCAAATTATGTAGGTGAAGGAGTATTCAGTATGTTTCATAAGATCAGTCTTTGTTGTTTCAAAGTAGAAGCTGTTTCCTATGTTTTCCGTACAGTGAGGACAGCTGGAAGTGCCCTAGGGTCACATGCATCTTTGCTGTGATCTGCCCTATGTCCATCAGTTCCTTGAAGTGGAACAGTTTTCATTGTACTGTAGCCGAGCTGGTCAATTCAAGAAAAGGAAGGCATTCAGTACCATACAGAAACCATTTTTTTACCTCCTATTAAATTCTAAACACTAAAGCCAAGAAGAGCAAACGGTCTTGTCTTCTTCTTTTCTTGCTCATTTGCTACCCAGCTAGCTGCCCAAAGTAGAGTTCAGGACTCCATTCAAAAAATGTATTATCCAGCAGGGTTTTTTCATTGTTGAACTTCATGAGGTAAGGGAACAGCAAAGAGTGTGGGTGACAGAATTTAAACAGAGTGTATCAGATGCTGATAATGGCTTGGGAAAGTGGAATGACCTGAAATTATGTAGGACAAGGCACGGCCATTAGACCACCCAGTGGGTTAAAACACCAAGCTTCCTTAGTCTATAATGGGAAGCAGGATCTGAGTTTCTCATATTAATAAAGAAAATACATAGTTTACTCCCAGTCTGAAGTGAAAATGCCTTCTTTCCAAATGCCTTCTCCAAGTCATTTCTACTTTAGATAAGCAAAATATTTGTTGTAAAAGCTTCTTTTTAATTCCCTGATTTTGAGTGGACAAAAATTCTGTAAAACTTGGACAACTGAGTGCAATATTTTTGCATATCTAGATGTTTGTAAAAGGCTGAATACAATTTTCATTTATGAATATTAAAAATGTTTCCCGAGCACAATCTCCCTCAAAATCACATGCGCTAGTGAATTCAGCATAGAAGTAGGAACATGAATATTCTGCCATTATGTCCACATCTGTTAGTGATAACTCCTAATGCTTTGTACTCATGTACTGTACCACAAATGTTATACAAATATTTAGTCATGAAATAGGTTATCATTATTACCTCCATTTTTCAGTTGATAAAAATAAAGTTGAAAAAAAATTCAAAATCAGAAATACGTTTACAAATGCACAGTTACTATAACTGCATGCACATACTGGCTAGTTCTAGTTCGTCTCATTAAGCTCTATTTACATGCTTTAATTTTGCACATGCAGTTGTAAATTGTACATGCAGTTTTGTGAACATCTTTATATGGAAAAAAATTACTTGTTCAAAGTCAGGTAGCAAATCAGTGTCAGAACCAAGACTCAAAACCTGGTCACCTACCTGCTGTATTTCTTACACTAAACAGAAAATGTGTCATGTTAAGAAGAAGAAAACTTCTTCTATATTCTATGGCCTGTTGAGTTTAAGTAAGTTTTCCAGTGTCTTAGCATCAAGATTCCCTATTGTTCTACAATGAAAATGCTCACTGTGAATTCTGAAGCATTGCCATTTCTAAAAGATGGATATATACTACAGCAGTGGGACACATGCTTTAATAATCAAAGCTTATTACTATATAAAAATATTGTTTCAGCTCTTTTTCTATGTAGCAAAACAGTGTCACCCAGTGGCCAGACATGCCAAAACCCTTACCAATAAACTTCTAGAAATCTTCTTTTCAATAAACAAATAAGGCAAAGAAAAAGAAATTAACAGCTAATATTAGAATTATTCACTGTATTTTTCTAAATGTCCTTTAAAATATTCTTACAAACCTCCAAATTTAAAAAAAACTTCAAAGAAGTTCCATAATCTCAGATGCCTAAAGAATTATAGAATCCTAGAATATAGGTGCAATCAACTGCAATTACATAATTGTATTCCAAAAAAGGTATTAAGTACAAACTGAATACTAGTTTCCATGTTCCATATATCTTGCTACATAAGGGGAAACAGCATCCCCCTAGTGACAACTAGTTTTAAATGCTTAAATATTTTTCTCTAGAAGCTGAAAGGCCATATCATTCAATTGTTAAAGAGACAGAAATCATGAAAGGACATCAAAGACCTTCACTTGGAATCAATTATACCACAGATTTGCCTCAACGTTTAAAAGAGCTTCTTGGCCTGGAGATAAGAGTTACAGAGAAATCTGAATTTGGAATGTACATCCAAGGTTGCACATAAGCATTTTGCAAACATTTTTTTCCTGGCACTGTACACATTTAAAAGCTTCAGAGGGGTAGCTGAGTTACTCTGTAACTGGAAAAACTTAAAAAACAGCACCTTAGAGACTAACAAAACATGTAGATGGGATCATGAGCTTAAGAAGTGGGTTGTGTCCCATCTACTTGTCTTGTAAGTCTTTAAGGTGCTATACACATTTGGTTAGCCAAATCTGAAGCTATACCAAATGAGCAGGATTTAACATCTAGAGAACATAAGTGTGGGTGGGTGTTAAAGATCCTTTTAGATCCAACAGGTCAACTCAAGGTTGACTTTTTGTCATATTTTTTACTTCAGAACATTGTTGTAAAGCTGTTAAAATTTCCGATGCTCCAGTACTACATTATGCAGTCTGATTTCCCTTTGTGATTGCTGTTACCTTACTCATTAAGACAGAATTATGTTTAAATTTATGAGGATATAATTTTTCTGATATTTTAATCTCAATGAGCATTTGATTGATGCACTGAGGAAAATATACATCAAGCAGTATTGCAATCTTGGATTACAGGACACAGTACATTAATCTGATGTTTTTCTGTATGATCATTTTCAAAGTGAAACAAATATATAAGGAGAGAGATATGCTAATAAAATGTCCTGATCAAAGTATTTCTTTGCCCTGCTCTTGTCCTACATGGGTGACCTTCTGATTTACTTAAGAATATAAGAACAGCCAGACGTGGCCAGACCAATAGTTCATCTAGCTCAGTATCCTATATTCCAACAGTAGCCAATGCTACCTGCTTCAGAGGGAATTAAACTGAACAGGCCAGTTTTAGAGTGGTTCATTCCCTGTTATCTGGCACTCAAGGGGCTTAGAGACATCCAGGGTATCAGGTTGCATCCATGATTATCTCGGCTAATAGCACTGATGACTCAATGAATTTATCTAATTCTTTTTTTAATCCAGTTATAGTTTTGGACTTCACAACATCCCATAGCAACAAGTTGCACAGGTTGACTGTGCATTGTGTGAAGGAGTACTTCCTTATGTTTGTATTAAACTTGCTGCCCGTTGGTTTCAGAGGGCAATCCCTGGTTCTTGTGTTATGTGGTGTTATGTGGTGGGATAAATAATACTTCCTTATTCACTTTCTCCATACCATTCATAATTTTATAGGCCTGCATCCCCCCTTAGTTGTTTCTTTTCCAACTGAATAGTCTCAGTCTTTTCTTATATGGATGCTGCTCCATATTGCTAATGAGTCTTTGTTGCAGTTCTCTGTAACTTTTCAATTTTTAATGTCTTTTTTTTAAAGATGGGATGACCAGAACTGCACATAGTATTCAATATGTGGGCATACAATGGATTTATATACTAGCATTATGATATTTATTGTTTTACTATCTATCCTTTTCCCAATGATTCATAACATTTTTTACTTTTATTTCACATTTAGCAGATGTTTTCCCAAAACTATCTATAACTCCAAGATCTCTAACAGCTAATTTAAAGCCCATTATTTTTGGCTAATCACCTTTGGCATCCTTTAATAACTGTTCAGTCTGCTTTGGATTGAACTATTTTGTTTAATTTTGTATTATCTGCAAACTGTGCCACCTCACTGTTCCCCCTTTTTCACAGACGACTTATGAATATTTTGAACAGCACTAGTCCCAGCACAGGTTCATGAGGGAACCCTGTTTACCACGCTCCATTGTAAAAACTGGACATTTATTTTTATTTATTTCCTGTCTTTTAACCAGTTACTTGTTCATGAGCATATCATGTTTCTTCCCCAGAGCTGAAGAAGAGCTTAGTGTCTTCCCTCATCTACCGTCTCTCTCTCATTTTGAGACCTAGCAGTTAGCCTGCTATTAATCCAGTTAAGGTGTGTCATGTACATTTTATCTTTCTAAATTTTTAATAAAAATATCATGTGGTAACAATAAAAATTTATTTCAAATGTATTATCTGTTGGATTCCTAAACAAGTTACATAAGTTAAAGTTTGTACAGAGATTAGCTTTCAGTAACTTCCATGCAGAGGGAGCAGCATGGAAGAAAAAGGAGTGGGCCCTTTCTGACTTACCTGATTGTCTTATGCTAACCCCTCGAAATAATAGGTGAAGTATTTGGCCCAAATTTTCATTTGGATGATCTTGTATTTAATCCCCCAGAATGTCTGAGTCTGAGAGAAATGGTACCATAAAAAAGATTTTATGCATTACAGACAAAACTTAGCTGATAATTTAATTCTCTTTTTATAAATTATTATAAAATAGTTTTAACTGAAAAAAAGTATAACAGGGTAGGTTCACTTGCATACTGGAAGCAAAGCCAATTTGATGTTTGACTTGGTAATGTCTACTTAGTGAAAAAAACTCATATTTTATGCTGAATTATTTTAAATCAGGCAATACAAGAGATATGAAGGCAGAACTCAGAAATTAAAAAAAGATAAAATAAAAAGACTTTAAATAAGGTATGATTAATGTCCCACGAGTCAACAAAATTACTTTGTGGTTTGAACTGATTTTATATTATTAACAGGAATGTTTGACATTCTCTTACAAATCCCTTATTCCATCGGTAATAACTTTTTCCTAGTGCAAACATAGAAAATAAGAATGTACTAGAAGATGCTAATAATTTTGAAATTGAGATCTAAAATATATACAATCTCCAACAATGCAGGATTTGATTGGGATGTTCAGTCTTTGTATTAGTTGTTGTATTATGATATGACTTTCCCCAGCAATTTATTCTTGACTTGGATTTTTTTCTATGAGAACTAAAATAAGATTGAAAGTCTAGGAGTTAAAAGTGTGGTTTTTTAATTCACTGCCTGCAAAGAATGGAGCTACAAAATGGATAAGACAGAGAGATACCACTAATGGTTCTTTTGTGGCCTGGGGAGAGGACAATTGGATTTGTATCTCTTCGCTGAAACCGAGATGAATGCTACCACGCTATTGGCTTATTTGGCACAATTCTGCATGTGACTTCTGTCTCTGGACTAGATGGCAAAAAGGGAGGCATGCTGAATATAAATTATCTTCTTAAAAGCCTGTTTGGAGCAAACATATATTTCTGTGTAGACTTCATATGCCTAGAATCTGTAGATTTTTAAGTGATTCTGCCTTGATGGTGTTTGTCCATGGGGTGACAAGGCTTGTAAAGTTAAAATGAGAGGAGAAAGGGTATCTTTGATACTGTGGCATACTTTACACAGTGTCTGTATCAGGGATGGTGACCGTTTATGGCAGGTTAAAGCCTAGCATGACTTTGTTCCTGGTTTAGCCCAGAATCAAGGCATTCTGAGACTATTGGTACAGATAGACCATGAGAGCTGTAAGCCTCAACCTTATTGCAAGGAATACTGGAAAGTGCTGCTATTTTTTAGCTATTTTTTTACTCATTGTGAAGAGAGACCTGAAGGAAACAGGATTATCTGGAAGGGGCTCGGAAAAGCCCAGGGGGCAGCTGAAGAGATAAGTAAAGTACCCTGAAGCACATTGAGGAAGGTGTGGTGTTTTAATAAGGAAGTCAAAGTATCTAGCCTCAAGAAGCAGCATTAAAGACTATAGAAGATCTATAGAAGGGCTGCCCTTTAGGAATTAGGGAGCTAAGTAAAAGGGGAATAGTTGAGGTTAGACTGAAGAATTGCTTCATTGTTTAGGGACTCAAGACTGGATATCAGAAATGGAGTTGTGGGAGAGCTTACATCCTCCCTGGGCCACAGGGCTTATTTTTGTCCTATTCCTACAAAGGGAGGCCCTTGAGGAAGATCTTGGACTTTTCTTTGGATTTTCTTTGGATGGTTGTTTCCTTGGAATGGAAGGAGTTATCAGTTTTGATGAATGGCTCCATTAATTTACCAGAGGGAAACTAAGATATAGACATATTTAGCATATTGAGGAGATTAAAAAAAAAAGAGAGAGAATTATTATAGTGCTTTTGGAATGGCAGGTTACCCCTCCTTGGACATCATGACAATCAGTTATAAAGGGATTAAAGGATGCCCATGGGCCCAGCCCACCCTAAACCAGGGAGAGGGGCCTTGACAGTGTGAAAAAAACAAAACTCATACCAAGGCTTCTAGACCCGGACACTGGGTTACCTGTTGAACAATGGTCTGAGCTCTGTGAGGAAAGAAGCTGGGCTGGTTTGTTTCTTCTGTGAAAATCCCCAGAACTAACTCTTGGACTTTAGCCATGCAGGAGTGTGGGAGCTGAGAATTGATGTGGGGTCTTACTGCTTCCCCTTTTTGCATGTTTGACGACATCTGATCCCTCACAAGCCACAAAATTATTTTACTTGTTGTTTGGCCGTATTATACCCTCCATGGAGGGGTCAGCTTCCATAAGAGTCAGAGAGCTATACACCTTACCACAGGACCACACCATAAGACTGCTTTTGCTAGGTGACAAACATACAAAGTCAGTCAGATGTCTAATTTCACTCCAAGAAGGCAACCTTGAGATACAACATTTGTGAGTGGCCGTTAACTCCTGAGAAATGCTGATAAGGTTATTGGAGCCCCCAGAATTAGAGTTTATTTGGACTATCATTTTGTGTAACATTTCCAAATATGGGCAACAAAGCACAGGTCTTAGAACAAGTAACAGAGCTCCTCTCCCTAGAGCAGCAGCAGAGGAAGAAGGTGGGGAGCCTGAAGTCATTAGAAGCACCTTGGGGTTAGAGTCAAATGTCCATGTTAAATAGTGGCTTGTGTGACCAAGGCCAGAAAACGTGCCATGTGCTGAGATTCATCCCTTGCTTAGTCCTTGAGATCATTTTGCCTCTCTCATAATTAAGCTGACTCTTCTTATAGCCAGGAGCCATGCTGGTTGCTAAACAGAGAAGCTGGCTCCATCATAGGCAGCAGTCACCTCAGGAGTTTGTTGGCAGAGCTACGTATATCATAGCTGGGTGAGAAGTGCCCTCCTACCCCATCTGTGAACCAGTCTTGGGTCTTGCAAAAATTCCATGGGGCTACTGCTGAAGATTTTTTTCCAAAGTCCAAAGGTGACAAAGAGAGGACTATGAATTACCTGTGACCTCTAGAAAATGAGTAACAAGTCTTCAATCCAAGTGATCAGTTCACATCAAAGTGTTATTGAGACTGTATCACAAGGAGAAGAGGTTGGAATGTATGGGTACAGCTACACTGCAGTAAAACACCCATGGCTGGCCTGTCAGCTGACTTTAGCGTGACCAGATGTGCTGATTTCATAGAGACAGTCCCAATATTTTGGGCTTGTCTTCTGTAGATGTCTATTGCTCCCCCACCCCCCATTCCAATTTTTCACACTTGCTATATGGTCACTTTATCAGACTTGGGCATGTGGTCTACGGTGTAGATGTTCAGGCTCGAGCTTCAGCCCAAGTTCTGGGACCATTCCCTTTCACAACTCAAGCTCATATATCTGTCCCACAATTGTACAACCCCAGAGCCCAAGTCCTGTGGACCCAAGTCAACTGACTTGGACTTGGGTGTTTAATTACAGTACAGACATACCTTATGTTTTGTTTTATCAAAGAAAGTTGAGAAGCTTCCTTTTATTTCTTTAAATCAGTGATGAAATGTCTGTGCCTGGAGGCTTTATGGTCTCAAAAGGCCACATCTGCCCTACACAATGAATAAGGTTTAATAGTGAGCCTTTCTCTTGTCATTCTGGGCATGTCTTAATAAAAGTGATTCATTACTTAGCTGCAAGTCAAGACACTTGATCATTATCTGATTTTTAAAACTGTTTTCTGCATTATGCATACCCAAGCTAATTTAGATAGGGTCAGGATCTCAGCTGACCTTAAAAGTGTTAAACATGACTTTCCCTTCATATTTTCGACATTATTCTTGAAGGATCTTTTGCAGTACTCCCCAAGGCAGAGCTGGAAAGCAAGGTTAGTGGATAATTCAGTCATTAAACTACCCTAAAAAATTTGACATACCTCAGAAGCCTTACATTTTAGCTTATGTGTGTTAAATTGCTATGAGCTTTCTTCAGTGGTTAATTAGCCTCATGAAATATACGAGCCTGTTTGCAGTGATGCAGAACTTAAATTTTCCTGACCTTGTCATTTCTAAAGGTGAATTAATCAATGAAAAGGGTTTATCTTTCACCTCTTTAAGAAGGAAAGGAAACAAGTGGTGACAGGAACAGATGATTTTTGTAAACATGGGAGGGATGCAGACCATCTACCTAGATCTATGCATGAAAAAGAGCCTTTGTAGATATTCCCCTTGTTGCAAGAAAGGGAGATGGAGCCAGGAAAAAGGCTTTGGAAGAATACATGTTGTCCCCTATCCATCTCAGCAGACATTTACTAGAAAGGATAATTCAATTTAGGAAAGTGTTTCCTTTGCTACAGAGCTTCTGGGTCTCTTTGTGAGACCTGGACATATGCTGCAGCAACATAGAGGTGTCTGGCAGCTTTGGAAGATTCTGTAGACTATTTTGCCTGTAGTATGCAAAGAGTACACAAGCTCTGACTTTATGGAGTATTGGCGGCGGAGGGTGGCGGGGGGACACATCTTTCCCTGGAATCCTTACCTTCAACCAAAAGGAAATGCTATAGGATAGGTCATGAACCCTACAGCTGTGAATAAGCTAAACATTCATAAGATTCATATGTGAAATTTCCTAGATGCATCTGTGTAACCTAGCTTCTCCTGTGACTTTCTGAGGGATTATTCCTGTGTAATTCTTAGGGTTCAAAGTATGTTTATAGTTATAGATAAAAGCAGCAAAAGCATCTGAGAGGGTCTCTATTTATTTGAACTCTTCTGAAATCTTTTATTCTTATTGTAGCATTTTATAGCTTCTCGGGGAAACCTTTCTTGCATTTAGAACCACAAAATATAAATAATTCGAATGCAACAATAATAAAATTAACTTTCACAACCATTTTGATACAAAATAAAACAATTAAGGATCCCAATTATTAATTAGAATGCTAATTTCATCTAAGTCTGGAAAAACATAGAGAGTGGAAGGGGGATAAAAAAGTAAAGTAAGAACAATATTACTAAAAAGTAAAATAAGTAAAACATTTCCATTGATACACATGAAACATGTGAAAGGATCTGCTTAATCTTGATTTATATCCTGCATATGAGGCTATTATATTTTTTGAAATTTTCCTTTGTTTTCTATTATTAATTATCAAAAATTCAAACAGCAAACTCAAAAGACAGGATATCATTCCAAGTACATGGAATGTATACCAATGAGATGTACTATGATAGAGGTGGGGCATGTCTTGCTTTTCAGTGTTAGTTGCAGATGGAACTGAAAACCTTATGGAGTGTGTTATTAATAGGCTTGGCAGGATTTGGTTTAAATGGAGAGATGTCAGTAAACACTGATTTCAGCTGATACACTGAAATCAATGACAACAACAAAAAGCCAGTAACTAACAGTGTCTCAGAAGGCAGCTTCCCCCTTTTATCCTGCAGTGATCAGGTGGCACAGGGCCGCAAGGAATGGTAATGCAGGGAACTCTCTGCTGCCCTGCTGTCAGGGACCAATTCCTTAATCCCTACTCCTGTGACAGCAGACCTACAGAGGAGCTGCTACTGGGATGGCGACACCTACGTTGCAGGTATGGGGAAGGTTTAAGTTTTGCCCAGTGCAGCAGGGATGCCCTGGCAAGGAGTGCAAGGAGGAGGAGAAAGCTGAGTCCCCAGCCACAGGGAAGGCCAATCCACTGCTCCAGATCTGCTGGTTAGATCCTGTTCAGCATGGTGTGGTATTCTCTGTGTCAAAGAACCCAGCCTTTTCCTGATGGCCCTGGACAGGGATCTCTGTTCTGCCCTGTCAGAACTGCACCTTTCTGGCACCTTGTGTCTGCTGGGATCCAGTGTCTTGGGCCCCCCGGCCAAGCAGGAATCCCTCTACAACTCTACTGTTGTGGGCCTGCTCAGTCACTTACCCGCCAGGACTGTGGGGCTATCTCCAGGCAGGGACTGTTCGTTAACGCTCGGCAGTGGTGAAAACATTCTTGCTCACTCTAGATGCTAAAATGTGTAATATAACGTTATGCTGTAGGTAATATTACACTAGACATTTCAACCAATGCTCCTTCTAAGTTGTGCACTTGTGTGGCCTCTTAGGGGAGATTCAAACACCGCCCAGCTGATTAGCAGAGTGCCCACAGCTAGATTTTGTTGCTGTGGTTGGTGCACATTCACACATGCCGCAGTGCACATGAAAAAATATTCCACATATGGATGGAAAAGATTAGAGGGAACATTAAATTGCAACCCCAGTTGTCAGTGCTGCCTTCATCCCAACTCCAACTCTAACTACCTTACTTTACATTAATTTAAGAATAAAACTCATTCAAATCTTTAAAATAAAAATTAATAATCATTGTAATTAATAAAAATCAAATTCTGCCACGCTTTGCTATCAGCTGAATGTAAGGAACTTTTCCCTTAATTTCTTTTTTGTGTAAGTTGCTTTTTGTGTGAGTGTTGGGTGTGTCTTGATAATTATTAAGTGTCACTCAAGGAAATGTTTGCTTATGTTGATATGTAGAAAGGCATTCATGGACTCTGGCATATACAGAGTTGTAAAAAGTATTATGAGATATTGGGATGCCCTCATGCTTTATGAAAATTGGCTTGTGAATATGAATATGCATAACTTGACTATGTTTTAAACAAAATACCTCATGTAACCAATCTGTTTTAATGTTATAATCTGCTGGTTCTGTATATCCTATTTTAGTTCATGTATCATTCTTGTATGTGAAGTTAGAAATATGAAGTGTGAATCTGTTTATAGTTTGAAATGTGCTAATGATGAGAGCCATTACTGGTGCCCCGGAAGTCTAAAGGCTTGATTATCAAGTTTACAGCAGATAAAAAGACTTGTTTGTCCTGTAAGTCTGGACGTTGTTTGGTCCTAGGAAGATCATGTCTTCTGGTACTGGAGTCCATTTTGAACATTATGTTTTTCCATGGGAAGGGGAGATACAAATAAATTAAAAAAAAAAAAAAGATTTCCGTATTGGGGGAGAGTCTATTTAAGCAATAGAAACTCTCAGCCCTTTGTCTTTGGCTGGCTTTTTAAAATACCTGGCATACCCTAAAAGGATATAAAGAACTCTGAAGGGCTGGAGAACCTAGTCAGAATAAAACACCAGCTCTGACTTGAAGCTTATACCTGAAATCATAGAATCATAGAATACTAGGACTGGAACGGACCTTGAGACATCATCGAGTCCAGTCCCCTGCCCTCATGGCAGGACCAAATACTGTCTGGACCATCCCTGATAGACATTTAGCTAACCTACTCTTAAATATCTCCAGAGATGGAGATTCCACAACCTCCCTGGGCAATTTATTCCAGTGTCTGACTACCCTGACAGTTAGGAACTTTTTCCTAATGTCCAACCTAAACCTCCCTTGCTGCAGTTTAAGCCCATTGCTTCTTGTTCTATCCTCAGAGGCCAAGATGAACAAGTTTTCTCCCTCCTCCTTATGACACCCTTTTAGATACCTGAAAACTGCTATCATGTCCCCCCTCAATCTTCTCTTTTCCAAACTAAACAAACCCAATTCTTTCAGCCTTCTTTCATAGGTCATGTTCTCTAGACCTTTAATCATTCTTGTTGCTCTTCTCTGGACCTTCTCCAATTTCTCCACATCTTTCTTGAAATGTGGTGCCCAGAACTGGACACAATACTCCAACTGAGGCCTAACCAGCGCAGAGTAGAGTGGAAGAATGACTTCTCGTGTCTTGCTCACAACACACCTGTTAATGCATCCTAGAATCATGTTTGCTTTTTTTGCCACAGTATCACACTGCTGACTCATATTCAGCTTGTGGTCCTGTATAACCCCTAGATCCCTTTCTGCCGTACTCCTTCCTAGACAGTCGCTTCCCATTCTGTATGTGTGAAACTGATTGTTCCTTCCTAAGTGGAGCACTTTGCATTTGTCTTTATTAATCTTCATCCTGTTTACCTCAGACCATTTCTCCAATTTGTCCAGATCATTTTGAATTATGACCCTATCCTCCAGAGCAGTCGCAACCCCTCCCAGCTTGGTATCATCTGCAAACTTAATAAGCGTACTTTCTATGCCAATATCTAAATCATTGACGAAGATATTGAAGAGAGCCGGTCCCAAAACAGACCCCTGCGGAACCCCACTTGTTATACCTTTCCAGCAGGATTGTGAACCATTAATAACTACTCTCTGAGTACGGTTATCCAGCCAGTTATGCACCCACCTTATAGTAGCCCCATCTAAGTTGTATTTGCCTAGTTTATTGAAATAAGAACAGCTGTTTAGGATAAGAATTTTCATGTAACAAGTTTTTAGTGAATTAGAACTAGCTAAGTGTTTTCTATTCATTTTAATTTATTAACTTATTTTGATCTGTCTATTTTTACTTGCAACCACTTAAATCCTACTGTTTGTAGTTAATAAAAACACTTGTTTACTCTCAGGCCCAATGTAAATAATTGTTATCTGGGGAGAGCAACCACTGTGGATATTTCTCTTTTATTGATAAAGAGGGCAAACATCCTTGTGAGTTTTTCCTGTGTAAAACATTTAAACAGAGAAGGACAGATTTATTTGGGGTTTTGATCCCTTTCTTGGGGTGGCTTCCTGAGTGCTGAGTCCTAGAACTGAATCCTCCCAGACCTGAAGTGCTTCAGTGTCTGCATTGCTCTGCAGATGGGTAGTAACCCCAACTCTGTGCCTTGTCTGGGGAGACCAGAGGATCTGGCCCAGCAGGACAGGGTGGTGAGAAGTGCAGAGAGCATCAGTGGCATGATTATCACACTGGGGAACAACCCCAAGGGGACTTCTGTGACCACACCCCATCACAGATAGTTTATATGCATGGATATAAGAAGTAATTTTTTAATATTTGAGTATTGATACTGTAATGACAGATGGTATTGTAGCATATGTGCAAAAGGAGACAAAGATAAGCTTTTGTCTGTGCATCTATAACTCTGGAAATCACAGGGAAAAACTCAGCACAGGCATTTTGCAGAGAACACTAACCATAAAACAGTACAGCTGTAGTCTGAGCCACATGGATCAAATGAGCTACCGTTGCTGCTCAGAAGCATGTTGCATTTGGATTGTCTCACAACTTTAAAGACGTATTTTGTTTTCCTATTCAAACACCTTAATAACTATACTTAGACTGGGTGAACACCTGGCATGTGCTGCAATGCTGTCTCAGTGAGGAAAACAAAATTGTGAGGGTCAGCATTTTTGGTGGAACTATTCTTCTAGAATGCATGAGGCAAAAATGAGAGAGTAATAAAGGGACTCTGAGTTTGGCATACTGCCACTATCACACCTCTCCCATAAAATGCAGATCCACATAAGTGGCTGAGTAATCAGGATTTGTTGGGTGAGGAGTAGGTTAGCCCTGGTATACATTAGGGAGTTATTTCAGAATAACCCCGCTTATTTTGAAATTACAAGCAGAGCGTCCACACTACCAAGCCCGTTATTTCAAAATAAGTGGGGTAGAAGGGCATGTCCTCGTCCCTGCCTCTGATGGTGTAGTCGGAGGAAAAACTGCCTGCATGCATCTTCTGGAACAGGCATGAATTCCGGAAGATGCAGGCGTTGTACGCCTTCCTCGGCCAGCTGACTTTGATGTCAGGGAAGCATCCCTTGTGATCCACGAGGGCCTGCAGCACCATTGAGAAGTACCCCTTCCTGTTTATATAGTCTGAGGCACGGTGGTCAGGGGCCAGGATGTGAGTATTGTCTATGTGGCCCCTCTCCCCCAGTTGGGGAAGCCACTGGCAGCAAACCCATCCATGATAGTGTCGACATTGCCCAGAGTGACAGCCCTCTGTAGTAGAAGCTCATTGATGGCCTTGGCTATTTGCAGAAGCATGGCTCCGACTGGATTTCCCCACACCGAACTAGTTCTCAACAGAGAGGTAGCTGTCTGGCATGGTGAGCTTCCACTGGGCGATGGCAACATGCATCTGCAGGGGGATGGCGGGTCTCAGTGGGGTGTCCTGTCACTTGAGGGCAGGGTGAGCCACTTGCAGAGCTCCACGAAGGTGGCCTTCTGCATGTGGAAGTTCTGGAGCCACTGCTGGTAGTCCCATTTCTGTAGGACGATGCTGTCCCACCAGTTCGAGCTGGTCTTCCTGCACCAGAAGTGGCATTCCACAGTGTCCAGGGACTTTAGAGGCATTTGCAGCAGCAGGAGTGCCAAGACCTGTGTGAAGAGGTCCTCTGGTTTGGGCTGGTCGTTGGCCTGCTGGAGCAGCATGTGGGCCATCTGGACGAACTGCACCATGAGGTGGAGCATGAGGCCTGTGAGCCTGGCGCTGCTTTGCAGAAGGTCCAGCTCCATGGCGTCAGTGTTGTAGCATCTGCAAGGGGAACCAGAGTACAGAATGTCTGTTTGGTGTCCTGCAATAGGGGAGGAAGTGTGTGACATGGCTGTAGAGAGCAGCCACTGAAAGATGTCTCAGCTTACCTGACCAAGCAACCACAGGAAGTAACCGCCCTCCTAGTGCCCTCCCTAGAGTGCTTCTGGGGGGGCGTGTCTAAATCTGAGGCTGGCTCCAATCAGTATGGACGTGCTATTTTGAAAAAATTCTGAGCTATTTCAATGCTTACCCATAGTATGGACACATTATTTCGATTTTGTTTTTTCAGGAGTTATTATGTCGATTTTACTTATTTTGAAATGATTTCCTAGTGCAGACATGCGATAACTGGGCTATTTGGCAAGTGATGTGGTTTTGCTCCCATTAGCTACTTCTGCATCCTTGCATTATTCTGCCTGAAGTGTAGACCTTTTCAAATGCATCTTTTGTTGTTTTCCCACATTTCTCAAGTTGCTAAATGAGTTTGCTTGTGTTCCCTTACTATGAACATTCACATGGTTGAGTTTTACTGATAACAGTGTTTGTGAAAAAAATGTCAAAGTTCCATGAATGAGCCCTTGCAGAAACTGAATTTTAAATTCACAAGTATTCAGGACACAATAGCTTTAATGGGCTTCCAGTCAGGAAAAAGAAAAAAATTATACAATTTACTTGCTCATTTATGAATAAATACAAACATTGTTTTCACATATAGGATACCAAAACCACAAAAAACTCAATAATCAAATAATTAATAATCAAACCATAAAATGAAAAAAATACAAAAAATATTGTCAGTTTGGAAAGTAAATAAATTTGAGGTTGTTATGAGTTGCTCAAGGGTATTCCAAAAACAAAAAAGGGGCTAGATATGACTAATTGTGACTTATTCATTTATCTCTTCCTAAATCATAAACACAAACATCTTTTTCATTTAAAGTTAAGTTTTTTAAAAATAATTAAATCTTGTAGCCTTAAATCCATTAGGGATAATTTGTGACTAAACTCATCAGACCAATACACAAGTTATTTAAGGTACACTGATGTTAATTTGAAAGGAAGACGAGCATTACTTTGATTTTGAGACTTAAAATGCATTTGTTGCCAACTGGAAGCAACTAAAGTTAAGCTTGCCAAGTGTTCTTTGTAAAGCAAATGAAGAAGTAACTAACAATCTTGCTGCAATCTTGTTGGATCAGTCTTCCGAGTACCCATAAAACCCTCAGAGTTATTTTTCAAATTAACTTGATCACTGCACTATATGAGAATATTCTTCAGGCTCATCATTGACCCTTGACATTTTCTGCTCCCACCACACACACAATTCTGTATAAATAATTAACCCCCTGATTATTTTTCAATTTATTTTGTCTGAGGTCTTTCCTAATTCATAATGATGCCTGGGGAGCTTGAACAGGGTATTTAATGACTGTGTGTATCTTCCTCTTATCCTGGTTTTTAAATCTTCTTAAATGTATTTAAAATCTACTCACTAAAGTAATGAATTATATAGTTGCAATCCTTTAATTATTACATAAAATGGTAGTTACATGTCATCAGATGTACTGAGGGTTAGACAATGAATAGGCATGCATTTCACATGCTGGATAAATTTGTTTGCAAAGCACACAACAAGAAATAGCCGCAGACTTTATTTGGGTTTCTTATACACAATAGTATTCAACAACTGATAGTAGGGTAATACTAATGCTTTTGTTTCTCGATGCGGGTGAGTTCAGCATATAAATCAGAAGCCCATGCTCCAGCTGGTCTCACTTATTCCCTATGTGACCTTACCATAAATTCATTGTTTTTCATTTATACTTAAGGTCAGATGAAGATATATTAGGACTTCACTAGCTATACAAGCAAAATAAGTATTTCAAACACATAGAGGAATATTTACTAAACATTCCCTGAAAGAATGAAATGCTATCTTCTTCAGAGGTTGCCATGCCACTCACTCAGTCCTTCAAGTAGAAGAATATATATAATATATATTTTAGCCAGGGAGCAAAAAAGTTTGAATGAACAGCTATTTAGTTCACCATATATGTTGCTGTCTAGTCATTTACAGAGGGCTGTAATAGATACTCTTTCCCTGATAAGATAAAAATCTCTGGAGTCATATTTAAGTCACGATGCCTTATGAATTACTTTTGTTATCAAGAACCATTCAACCAGCAGAGCCAAATTCTGCCCTTTGAAATTCATGGAGTATCCTCTGCAAATCCAGACCAACCACATATAGGGTATGTCTACACTAACTCGTTAGTTCGAGCTAGGTAGGCAAATCAAGCAACCGGAGGACTTAGTTCGGATTAACTTTAAACTGCCGCGTGTAGCCGCGGGCAGTTAGTTCGGACTAAGGGGGATTTAAAATGGCGGCCGGACGGGAACATGCAAATAAAGCCAGGGATATTTAAATCCTGGGCTTCATTTGCAACTCCGGTTGCCTGATTTGCCTACCTAGCTCGAATTAACAAGCTAGTGTAGACATACCCATAGATGTTCTAGGTTGTAATTTGGCTTTAAGTAATTTGCTGGGTTAAAAAATGGCTGAGAATAAAGTTGGGGAAATTTCCAAGGCAGTCAGCCTGTGAGAAATTCTAAAGCAGTGAGTTACAGCAGGAGCCAACAATTTTCAAATGTGTGTAAAGTAACTGGGTGTCCATATCCCTCAGGGTATGTCTACACAGCGTTGTTGTTTGGGAATAATTGACATTATTCCAAAATAACATAGTTCGTGTCTACACAGCAAGGAGTTATTTTGACATAATCTCTATCAACACCGTCAAAAGCTTTTTCAAAGTCTATGAAGGTTACGTACAGAGGGGAGTTCCACTCAAGTGACTGTTCTATGATCACTCTGAGAGTTGCTATTTCATCAGTACAAGATCCCTTACTTCGGAAGCCGGCCTGTTCTTCCCTGAGCTGTCTATCAATTTCTGTCTTCATTCTCTCCAAGAATAGATTATTGAACACTTTTCCTGGAATAGACAACAACGTGATGCCCCTCTAGTTCTTGCATTCCTTCAGGTTGCCTTTCTTTGGAAGCTTGACAAGGTAGCCATGTTTCCAATCTTGTGGGATCTTCCCAGTGTCCCAAATTTTCTCAAATAGATTACACATCATATTGGGTGTGTCTAGACTACAGGGTTTTATCGACAAAAGTGGCCTTTTGTCGACAAAACTATACCTGCGTCTACACTACTGCCGCGTTCTGTCCACAGTAAGTCGACAGAATGCGTCAGTTTTGTCAACAGTGGTAAACCTCCTTTTACGAGGAAGAACGCCTTTGTCGACAGAGATCTGTCGACAAAAGGGTGTGTGTGGATGCAGGGAGCCAGTTCTGTCAGCAAAAAAGGCCTCCAGGAAGAAGCCCTGGTGGACAGTCTAGTCTTTACATGTACAGCACCTCTGTGGTTCCTGGCCGCAGCCTCTTAAAGGCACAGGCACCCAGACAGGCCTTGCTGTCCGGCAGCTAGCCGGAGCACCTGTGCCAGCCATGACAGCCATGTCCCAGCCTCAAGACCCCCCTGGCCCTTCTCGGGACAGAGATGAGGACCCACCTAGGGGCATCAAAAGGCGGGCACCAGCCTGGTCAGGGCCAGAAATCCAAAACCTCCTGGAGCTCTGGTCCCATGGAAGAAGCCCTGCAGGCCCTGCAGACACACTGCAGGAATGCGGACATCTACGAATGCCCGGCCCAGGGACTGGCCACCAAAGGGCATCACCCCCGCACCATGGCACAAGTCAAGGCCAAGGTAAAGGAGCTGCGGCAGGGATATGCCAGGGCCCAGGACCAGAGCTCCCGCTCTGGGGCAGCCCCCAAGACTTGCCCTTACTACCAGGAGTTGGAGCAGATCCTGGGCAGTGGGGAAGCCCAGACTCCACTATGTGTGGTGGAGTCTGGGTTACCCCACCACATCGTGGACCGACCCCTCCTGAGGGAGGAAGACCAGGCAGGAGAGCTGCATCAGGAGGAGGAGGAAGAGGAGGCAACAGGGACCCAGAACCAGAGGCCTCCCAGGCATCCATGGACATCAGGGAGGGAACATTAGGTGAGTGCTTTGAGAGGTCACCACACACGGGCGGGTTGGCAGTGTGGGGGGGCCAGCAAGCCCCAATGCCACTGTGGGGCCCCTGTGAGGCTTTCAGGCCTTTGCCCAACTCACACACGGTGTCACATGTAACACTCCTGAGTCTCCTGTCCAAAGGAGAGCACCTGACAGCCACGGCATGCCCTTGGGGACAGCAAGGGTGCACACAGACAAGGATTGTCTCCTCCTCTTTTCCTCCACAGCTGGACCCTCTACCCAACAGGGGAGCACCACACCTGCCCCACCACCATCCCAGACCCGTGGCACCTGCAGGCACTGGCGTGTAGACCTGCTGAAGGAGCACGTAGTGGCCCTGCAGGACCTTAACAGGATCCTCCAGCAAAGGACACAGGCAGAGGCTGAGTGGCGCACAAGGCTGCTGGACGAGCTGGTCCAGCAGCACACTGACATCTGTGCCACAATGCAGGAGGTCTTCACCTTGCCTGCCCCTGTCATGGGCACCGCTCCTCCAGCCCCCCCGCTCCTCCTGCTCCTCCAACCCATCCAGCCCCCCTTTCACCCCCAGCCCCCCTGCTCCTGAGCCCTCACAGGCCCAACAGCTGCCCCCCCCCAAGTCCTGCCCAGGCCAGGACTGGCTCTTGCTCCACCCGATCTCAAGGCTGTGGCGATGTCAGGATGCAGGAAGGTGGCAGGACCCTGTGATCAGGGAAGCAGCGACCCTGTGATCAGGGAAGCAGTCCCCTACTGCCCCAGTTAAAGGACATTTCAGTTATGTTACAAAATCTTTATTTTTGACTGACAGATTTACTTTGTGGATAAACAGGTGAACAGTTAAAAGAGAAAGTTTTGTTAAATAGTTCACACAGTTTCTTTGCTGCTAGTGTTTCTAATAAAGCAAATTTCTGTTTACAAAGAAAAGTGGGTCTTACATGTGTTCTTAATGGGAAGAGAGTGAGGGTTGTGGAGGGAAAGGTAAGGGTAGGTCAGGCCAAACCCCCATGGGGGAGGCCTTGGGGAGAGTCAGTGGGCTCCTTCTGAGAATCTCTCCCTCAGGGCCTCTCGGATTTGGACACCAGCCTGGTGAGCCTGGCAGATGGGAGCCATCCGGGGCTGCTGAAATTGCCTCTCCTCGCCATCAGCACCTGTCCCCCACCCCAGCAGGAAGGTCTCCCCTTTCCTCTCCACCAGGTTATGGAGGGCGCAACATGAGGCCACCACCTCCGGGATGTTGCATTTGTCCATCTCCAGGCATGTGAGGAGGCAACGGAACCTCCCTTTCAGTCGGCCGAAGGCGCATTCCACCTAGATGAGAGGCTGGCTAAGATGCGTGTTGAAAAGCTCCTTGCTTGTATCCAGGTGGCCGGTGTAGGGTTTAACGAGCCATGGCATCGGGGGTAGGCCGAGTCGGCCACTATGCACACCGGCATCTGCACATCCCCAAGCGTGAGGTGTCGCTGGGGGAAAAATTTTCCTGACTGCAACCTGCGGTACAGGTTGGAGTTCCTGAATATGTTGGCATCATGTGACCGCCCCGACTACCCGACACAAATGTCCGTAAAGTGTCCCCAGTGGTCGATCAGTGTCTGTAGCACCATGGAATAGTAGCCGTTCCTGTTTATAAACTGGGCTGCTCGATGGGGCGGTGCACGGATTGCGATGTGTGTCCCATCGAGGGCTCCTCCACAGTTCGGGAAGCCAAGGGCAGCAAACACGGCAAGGATGTTGTCCAGGTCCCCGAGACGGACGAGCCTCTTCAGCAGCTCCACATTGATGGCCCTCACCACCTGCAGCATGAGACAAATAGACAGACAGAAACCAGGGAGTTAGGTTACCTAAGCACTTGGGAGGAGAACCCTCCCCCCGCAACCCACCCCTCCCCTTGTCAGGACACCCCTCTCCCCCGCATCAGTGCAGGGGTGGCCAAGAAGAGGCCTCCGAGTGCCACTTCATCCCCCACTCCCTCTTGCCCTTGCCTGACAGTCCCCCTTTCTCAACCCCCCCACTCAGCAGGGCCTGTCCCCCGACAATGACTTACCACCATCAAGACGGCCCTGACGGTAGACCTCCCCACGCCAAACTGGTGTCCCACGGAGCGGTAGCTGTTGGGGTTGGCCAGCTTCCACAGGGTGATTGAGACCCGCTTCTTCAGGGGGATGGCGGGCCGCAGGTGGGTGTCCTGGTGTTCCAGAGCAGGGGTGAGCCAGGCACACAGCTCCAGGAATGTGGCCTTCCTCATCTGGAAGTTGCGGAGCCAGTGGTCGTCGTCCCAGAGCTGCATGACGAGCCAGTCCCACCAGTCCGAACTCGTCTCGTGTCTCCAAATCTGCCTGTCCCCAAAAAAGTTTGGGGGCAAGGACAGAGCTCCTGCATCCCGGAGGAGGGTCTCCTCAGTGAGGTCTGGGTCCATATGGAGCAGGAGATTCATGACAGAGTCATGCAGATGCAGCAGAAGCTGCAATATGGCAGCGTGGGGCCTTCCCATGCCCAGGGGCAGCTCAGGCTCCATGGCCAAAAACAGTGAAAAGCAGAAAAAAAACCCAGAAAATAAACTGCTCTGGTGTCTGAGAAAGCAGGGCAACCAGAGCAAGCACTGCAGCAGCTTTGCTTTACCTCTAGGAGGTAGGCAAGCCAGAAGCAGGAGTAGAGCAACAGCTGTCCAGGAGGATCCCTTTAAGCACGCGTCTCTGCAAAGGGCAGGCAGCAGCACCTGGAAATAAAGGCTGCCCCCATGCCCTGCCAGAGTATAACCGCCACCAGGCGGATTTGAATCTGGGACCTCTGAAGCAGATATAGGAGCCTCTACCCTCTGAGCTAAAAGCCAGCTGGCTCCCAGCCCATACTGTAGAGGCCTCTTGCTCTTAACTGTTGCTGTGGTCTAGATACCACTTGCATTGCTCAGTAACCACACTAGGGGTATGTCTAGACTACATGTCTCTGGCGAGTTATTATTATTCCCTACCTCAGCCTGGTGAAAGTGAATGAGATTCAGGGAGGAAGGGGGATGGAGTGAGCAGGGTGAGGCCTCGGAGAAGGGAGTGGAGCTGGGGCAGGGCCTCAGAGAAGTGGGGGAAGGAAGCCAGGCAAGGGTATTTGGGTTTGAGGTAGATCTTTCATTGCACTTAAATTGAAAAAGCGATCCTGTGGTTAAAAAGGTTAGAGATCACTGATGTAGAGTGACCCACCACAATCCCACCTACACAGCCCAAACCCTATAGCCCTTCTAGATGGCAATCTACGGAACTGAGATGAGATACAGGCATGCTCCGTGCATATCCATAAGCCCTGTTCATAAAAGCAATGGGAACACCATCATTCTTAATAAGGCAGACCCAAGGCTTAAAACACATCTTGGGCCTTTTATGGTCTGGTGGCCCCATGTGCTGCACAAAGGCCTATTATCAAAATGAAACTCCCGCTTCCCTCCTTTTCGTTTCCACTACTGCATTTGCACAAAATCATGGTTGTATATAGGGCATGCTGATCTCCCACAATGGAGACAATTTCCTATGTTCAAAAACTTATAATGAGATTTAAAAAAAAATACAAGCAAATCTTGTAAATCCACCTAGGAGATTATTGAACTGAGTGGAGCTAGACAAGCTTGAAAATATATTTCGTATTTGTCCCAAGTTGTAACTTTCCATTATTGGTTTCCCAGTGCAGATCTAGTGGGAGTTTTTCTTCAGAGCATATTTAGCTAATGAAGTCTGACTCACTCTCTCTCTCTCTTTCTAGGTAGCTAGATACAGATAAATACATACAGTCAATATATTTAATTTTGTACTGGGAGAAAAAAGGGTACTAAACTGTGGGCCATATCCTCATCTGCTGAAAATCAGCATAGATCCAAGGAAGTCAATGGAGTTTTGTTGATTTACAGTAAAAGTGAATCTGACCCTTCATGTACATATTCTATTTGCCTATGAATATTCTGAAACCATGTGGGAAATAACTTCCCCAAACAGAAAATATGTAGTTGCTATTTAAATTCTGAAAGAGTCTAGGTGTGATGAAACCCCAGTTCTGGGAGATGAATGTTTTCAGCTTAAAATGAGTTCCTTTGTGGGTAACATTTTCAAAAGCTGCATTTTAAGCATGTTGAAAGGGTACAATTAACCGAGCAATAGCACATGCAAATAATGAGGATATTTTAATAAATACAATTTGTGTCCGGACCATTCGGAAATAAAAGAATTTGCACGTGTAATAGTGTGTCAAGCCAAGAAGTTAAGTAACCTGCTGCACAAATTTTATTAGATTTTCTCAGACCAAAACCCCCTTATATTGCAAGTAGTCATTCTTGTAACTAATGTCCCAGTCCAGCAAGTATATGCTTAACTTAAATGTAGATTTTCTGTTGGATTATGACCCTTTATTATGATGAATCCTGCAGAAGGGGGCTTTTGAATGAGAAAACATTGAGCTGTCCTTTATAAAAATGTTTTTGACATCTTCACATTAAGATCAGGGTCCTCTTTGAACAATGTCACTATCGGGTCTCCACTTCACCTACACATGTGCCCCACATGCTTTCAATCAAAGATTTTTCCCATTCATCCGGCACATGTGCTGCTGATATCCTCATGCTCTGCACCAAGGCTACACCAGGATGCACCGACGAACCACCTTCCATTCTTTCTCAGCTGCCTGGGCCTGAGACAGACCTTAACATGTCTGCACTGTGCATGCCATGGCTGCTTGCTACTTTGGTCTAGCTTAGTTTGTTTTATTTTACTCATCTGATGAAGTGTGTTTTGCCCATGAAAGCTCATGATATATTTGTTAGTCTCTAAAGTACCACAGGACTGCTCATTGTTTTATTTTAGTTAGTTAGTAATTATGTAGAAGATTGTTTGGATTTCCAGCAGGGAAATCATCCCTGGAAGAGACCCACCAAATTCAGCATTTAAATGTGGTCTTCAGTTGTACGTGGGAAATTTCACTCTAGCTTCTGTATAGATTGTAAAATTCATGTGGGTGTCCTGGGATTCGTTGGCATCCAGGGCCTTCCTCTCCATGAACAGAGTCACAACACTAACAAATCTCATCAGAACCCTTTAAGGGAGCCCCTTGACTTCAGTCAGAAACAGTCTTCAACCTCTAGGTCACATGGCAGCTTATAGTTTTGTGACAGAAAATGCAAAATCAGTTTACTTTCCTAACAAACACTGCCTAGACAATCAAGTGTCAGTTTCATAAGAGGTGAAACACTTTGTAGACTGATGGAAGGTTCATTGCCATATATAGGCAGGAATTCTTTTTCTTCAACCAATACCAAGGGTAACTGTAACCATGTAGGCACCTCTATTAGGACGGGAGGGCACATCTCACTGTTCTAATTGTACAGGGTATGCAGTCATCCCAAGAAACTACCATCACATAAGAATTTCAGTTATGTATCTTCCAGGCATGCAAATATGACAACTTACTCTCTCACCAGATTTTTTCTCCAAAACTACAAATGGGAGCTGAACTCCCAGATTTTGTTTGACATATTTCAAACTAAGGGATTTTCATAAGTGGACCTCTTCACCACAGCTACAAACACAAACACTGTCTATTCTGATTAAAGGGCTAGAAAACATGACCAATGAGGGATGATTGAAAAAAATGACTTTGTTTAGTCTGGAAAAGAGAAGACTGAGAATGGACATGATAACAGTTTTCAAGTACCTAAAGGGTTGTTGCAAGGAGGAGGGAGAAAATGTATTCTTAATCTCTGATGACAATCGGCTTAAATTGCATCAAGGGAGGATTAGGTTAGACATTAGGAAAAAGTTTTCTATCAGGGTGGTTAAGTACTGGAATAAATTGCCTAATGAGGTTCAGCAATCTCCATCATTGGAGCAGGTTAGATAGACACCTGTCAGGGATGGTCTAGATGGTACTTGGGCCTTCCATATGTGCAGGGGACTGGACTTGATCTCTCAAAGTTCCTTTCAGTCCTATGACAGGACAAGGCCACAGTTATCCTAACAGCTCTGATGTAATTGTGTTAGACATGGTTTCCTTACCTGTTTGTCTTCCAACCATTCCTCAGTTCTGCTTGCAGGACCCCAATTGATTGCTGTATCTCAGTCTAAGCATTCTCCACCTCAAGGTATGGCTCCTTAATAGTTCAAGGGGTTAGAGTCAGCCTGTATGTTCTGCAGAGGTATAACAGATAGTACCAAATAGCAGGAAAGGCTCTGACAGAAATACCTACTTTTAAAAGTGGAGAAGGTTTTGTCACTGGGCCAAACACCAGAAAGCTGTTCCTGGAACTGCCTCACTTCTGCTTCTCCTGGACTACATGTTGCAACAAAAGAAAACAGGACTGTCAGTTAGTATTCTCATGGTTCTGTTGGCCCCCTTAAGAGCTTTTCAGACCCAAATTGAAGTTTACCCTACAACTGTATTGATCATGAAAGGTCTGGGAAATCTTCTGATAGGTGGAAGTCCCCATTGCAGTTGGTGATCTTAATTCAGTTCTTAAAAATCTAATTAAATCATTTGAAGCAATAGTAACCTGCCTACTACTGAATTTGGCTATATAAACCCCTTCCTAGTTGCTACCATCAGCCTTCAGAGTCAGATAAACTGGGGCCTTACTAGCAGTCCCTCCTTTCACAATATTGTAAAAGGATAAAGTTTCCTTATGGCCACACACCAAGTTCCTACCTGAAGTGTCTTCTGAGCTTAATGTGAATGAGATCATGTACCTAGCAGTTTTATTTCTGAAATCACATATGGGCATTCACTTTCTCTCTACACAGAACTAAATAATATTTACAAATCTCCCAGATTGTTTGCTTCTTTTGCAGGCAAATCTAAAGATTCTCCTATTTCTACCCACAGACTTTTGAAATGGATTTCTGGTGTACTATTTCTTGGCAGTGCTGCCAGCTTCCCATCCTTCTGGTGTGTCAGCTTATTCCAAGTCACAACTACGTCCATAGTTCTCCCCAAAAACATCCCAATATCTGAGATCTACAAAACTGCTCCATGACAGCTGGTAACTACCTTCACCAGGCAGTATGTCTGGACTGATGCTTCTAGACCTGCCTGGCAATTGGCAATGCAGTTCTTTCCTCTCTTCTGGACTTGATTCTGAAGAAGCCTCTTCCTTATAGACATACTGTTCAGGAGTTGCTTGGAGTGGAGCTTCCATAGAGGCATAACCTGAAGAAGAAAGAGAAGTTACTTTACCCTGTGCACTAGCTGTTTTTCATTGAGATGTGTGTTCCTATGGGTGCTCCATAATCCAACTCTGCTTCCCCTCTGCTTCAGTTACCTTCTCAGACTCTGCAATGGAGAAGAAATGGAGGGTGCTTCACATGGACAGCTTGATATAGCTTCCAGTGTGAGGCATGAGGATATCAGCAGAACATGCATGGACCAAACGGTGCTACTAATGAAAGTACTAATGTTGGGAATAATTCTTGGACACACTGGGTGCAGGTGAAAACAAGCAGAGGATTTATTGAACACACAGCACTGGTGGAGTGCGGACCAGGTGGTTAGCCTGGAGAGCACTAACTTAACCAAAACATACATTAGATTATATAGGTAGCAGATGGACAGAGGAGAAGTGATTTGATAGGTCTAGCAGTGGAAGTGAGATACGCACATAAGCCAATGGTCTACGACAGTTACACAGCATCTCCACCCATTGCCAATTAAACATGTTATCACTAATACAAATAATTATTCCTAACAAGCTAAATGAGCCAACATAAACAAAGGCATATTGATGGTCATTTTGTCGGCCGGAAATATAATGCGTCTCCTGCGGGGGTGGTATTGCCTCGGCGCGATCTTTGGGATCCAAGCTTATTTTCTAGGAACAAAGCAGACAATGAAAAACAATCCCGCGCGGTTGTTTGGTTGTTTGGTACCGGCCTTATCAAAGTGAGGCCCTTTGGAATGTAGTTGCCAGGACAACCAGGGTCAAGTTAACAAGTTAACTGCTGTCTGGGTGCTTCCCAGGGCTGGCCTAATGATTTGAGATTTGAATTTGTCAGTTCTCAGCAAGATACCATGGGCTGCCTCCATTTACCCTACAGTGTCTGACTGAAGGCATGGGGTGGGAGGCATGCACCCACAGGGGGGGACACATCTTAAAGAATTACAGTTATTGCACAGGGTAAGTGATCTTTTATTTTTCCTCCATTTGCAGCAGAAACAGTGCCTCCAAGCCAGGGAGATGACTATCATGTGTCTCCAAGTTAATTTTGCTAAACATTTAGCATGTGAAGTTATTTGCTAACCATGAACATGTTTCTAAATGTGTGTGCATGTGTGTGTGGGGGGAGATTTTGAAAGGTGCAAAGGGCACTTAGTTGCCCATCCCCAAGCCCTACCCCCAATTTTATGACCTATACACTGCAAATGGACCTTACTGGTATTTTCCATGTCTTTGTCACCTCAACATTTGATTACTAGAATGACTTTACATGGGGCTACACCTTCAACTTGTTCTGAAACTGAAGCTCGTGTGAAATATAGCAGAGAACTTAGTGTATCTCATGGGGAGTACTTGACACCTGTGCTCTGGACTCTGCATTGGCTGCTTATTGGCTTTTTAGTACAGTTCAAAAAAATTGACTGCTAAGCTCTAAAAGGCCAGAAAAATGGTCTATTTCCCTGTGTAATACTACAACAGCTCTGGTCAGCAGAAGTACTTGAGTTACATTTCCTCGATTCAGTACTGGGTGGCTGGCAGAATGTTCTCCATGTGGACCTGTTGGCTATGTAGCTTGCTGTCCCTGAATTCTGAAGTAGCTAGAGTCTATTAACTCCTAGAGCACAGTTCCAATTTTGGGATGGGCTGAGGGCATGAATGGGAAAGCAATCCCGGTAAAGGGAAGTAATATCTGTGTTGGTTTACTGTCTATTTAATTTCTTTCCTGCTCAGCTGGGGTCTTCCTATGGCATCAGATGGTTACTCTTTATAAGAAATTATATTTTATATACTTTACTTAAATCTGGGCTTAATAAAAACGGAAATTAATAAAAATATGGTTTCTGTTCAGAGAAATGGTGTAATGTTGAACATAAACTTATGTGCAGATTCAGCTTTCTAAATTCTGACGCTAGCAAGGTTTAATTGTAGCTTTTAAGGCCACTAGATATTCAGGAAATAATTGTAGATGTTTTACTGTATCAAACAGTCTAAAATACCAAAAACATGGTGGAACAAAGGATAAAGCTGACTTACTAGAGCAGGAGTGGGGAACCTAAGGCCGGGGGACTGGATGCAGCCCTCAGCTTGCCTGGATGCGGCCCCTGAGGGTCGGGGCTCTCTTTAGCCTTGGGGAGCCCACACTGGTGAGAGGTGGTTTTTTTGTTTTTTTCTCACTTGTGTGCATCCTCCGACTAATTTTTCTGTGGGTCAGTGCCCCTAATCCAAGAAAAGTTCCCCACCCAAGAATAGTATACTAGAAAAATGATACAGTATAGTTTCCTCAGTAGTTCCAGACACAGTGATTTAGCATTAACTGCTGAGAGTGGTCTGCCATTTTACCCAATTTCTTTTGCTCAAAACTCCCAAGAATTGTGGTGGATCAGAACAAGTGCTTATTTAATACTCTGTTCAGGTTACATTGACTCCTGGGCAACTAGGTCCAAGAGAAATGTTTTTACCAAACAGTGTGAGAGCTGGAGGCTGCCACTTTGATTTTGACTACTTACCAATCAATGGTATAACAAGTCAAAGGGCTGTCAAGCCCCACAAAGATTTAGCTTGTGAGCTTCCTGCTGTTTACCCAGTAGGTTTTCTCTCTGTCATATAACTCTAGATGTGTTTATTAGGCTTGCAGCAAAGAATGAAAAAAAAAAATTGTGCCATTGGTCTTAGTTCTAAAAAGGTTGGCTACACTTTTTCAGTTTCAGCAGAAATGATTATTAATACTATTCTCATCTAATTTTAGTTTTAAAAACATTTTTCCTACCAGAAATTTCCGGAGTTGATTCTGTAGTTACCAGCTCCCAACCCTTATTTAAAAGTGGAAAATATGATTAGAAAAGTAGTCCCAATTTAAGAGAAGAATTATATTTGGAAAAGAACTTGATTAGGAAGATGGCCCACACAGAGTTCCTTTAATAAATGCAGTGCACCGAGACAACATGTAATTCAAACTTTTGTAAGAGATGAGCCACTGAAATCAATGCTGACATTCAGATCAAGTCTGCTGAATATGAGATTTCTATGTGCAGAGAGAGTTGTGTCAGAACGAGAGAAGACCACTAATCCAGCTTTTATTGTTATAACTAATTAGGGCTAGACTGTACCATAAAGTAGTATTGTGAGGGTTGGATTGAAGACTTTGATTGAGCTCTTCTAGCTTCCCCTGCTTTGCTTACAATGCATGTAACTTTAGTCTCTTCTTTTATTAATTTTTGCATCCTCACCTCTCTTTCCCATTTTCAAACCTTTTTTTTCTGAATTTGAAAACTTTCCTTAAATGGAACACAATTCATTAGCATTTCTTTTGGTGAGACATTGTCCCACTAAGGCAAGTGAAATCACAATAAAAATGAACACTTAATACTGTTATTTCAATTCTATAAACAAGCCTCATCTCTAAACATCATGATGCTTCCACAGTGTGGCTGATGGAGAGTTCCAGTGCTGTAGACCTGTGTTTCACATTCTTCTAAGGGGGAGTTGCTCCAAAGAAACCACCTAAGACTTCTGAGACCTATTTGTACAGTTGTGCAGTCATAACAGAGATCTGAGGGACACACTACAAGTTCTAAATGGACATTTTGCAGGATTCTAACATGCCTAGTGTAAAGTATTAAATCTTCTCAAAACTTGCTGTGATACTGATCAGAGGAAGCACAGTAAGAGGTATTGGGCATGTCACAAGACTAAGGTCTCAGATCCCAAACCAGCAAAGCAGTTAAATGGACGATAAACTTTCAATACTTGAGTAGTCTCACTGATGTCAAACAGATGATTCATTTGCCTGAAGTTAAGTACTTTGCTAGATTTGGGCTCTAAAGAAGAGATTTAGTCAGGGGTTTTAGGATTCTTGCTGGTGGCTGCTCTCACATCTTTTCCTAAAACACTTAATTAGCTTTAAGAAAATGAAATAAATGTGCATATGTACATGTCCAAACCTTTGCAATTTATTTATTGCTCACTAATAAGTCTGTCGTGAAAAGTGATATTAACAAACATACACGTTTCACTTTTTGCTGCAGACTTACTCAGCCCTGGCAATCCTGGGGACAAATTAAGCCCTGGATGGGATGTCAAGGGAGGCAGCAGGACCAGTGGCAATGGGAATAGATAGGTGGGGGACCAGAGAGACAGCAGGGCGCTATATCCTGAAGCCACAAATGCAGAGAACGGAAGTCCTGTAGCCAGAGGATAGGGCCCTGGATGGAACCCAAAGCCATGCAGCCAGATCTTGGAGCATGCAGCCAGAGGCTGGAGACAGAGCCCAAAGTTCCAGGGCCAGAGCCTGCCACCTCACCATCCCAGGGCTGAAGCCCAAATCCTGAGCCCTACCACCCCTGGAAAGGTGGGGAACTCCCCAGCTAACTGTTCCCCCAAATTTACACCTCGGCTGTCAGCCCAACCCCTGCTGGTGGCCCCAGCAACCAGTGCCAAAGCAATGCATCTAGGAGCAACAAGAAAAGGGAGGGGCCTCTACTTTACTGCCTCCTCCTCACCATTACAGTTCAGGAGTCTCTGGCTGCCCCTAGTGGCTTCATGCAGCACAGTGAGTGGCCATATTTGAGAATCTCTGAATTTACTACTTGAAATTTGTAATCTTAGTGGCAAGCCTAAAAACTAAAACAAAAAATAGCTAAAAAATAAAAATAAAAACTTGCATTTGCTAAGTTCCATGGTAACACTGTAATGTTACATAGAATGACATCTGCAATACCATCCCTAAAAGAGGGTGTTTCTGTTTTGTATTTCTAGGTACCATTGGCAGAATTTAATTTCTTTTTATCATTTCAGTGGATAATATTGATGTTTATGATAAACATTTTAACATGTATCTATTTGCATTGTACTAGTTCTGAAAAATTATGGGTTTTAAATGGTAATTTATTTTTTATCAGTTAAAATTTTCACAGTTGTGGAAAACTGGTGGTAGGATCAGAGAAATGGGAGAGAGAGAGAAAATTATTTAATGACACTAGACATTGAGATTCAAAAATTTAACATTTATAACTGCTGAAATACATATTGTCACCATTCCAGTCAAAATGCACAGAGTAAATATCCTTACTTCAAAGTCTAGTTCTCAAGCAACATTTTTCTTTCTTTGCGTTTCTGTAAATTTTGATAATTATCAATGGAAATATTTTTCAATATGTCCATGTATGTACAGTGAAATTGATGTTTACCAACATTATTGATACAAATCTAATCCTCCCACGCCTAGTTGTATTACATAGTTCTAAGCTAAATACAAAAGGGAAAGTGGTGATTTAGTGGTTCTCCACTGCATTACTGACTGTATCTCAAATTTTACCAAGCTGCTAACCCTTCTTTTTCACCCTATGATTCCAACCCATAAATTATGAACATGCTGGAACAATCACTATATTATTATTTTTATATCTCTCAATTTACAGCTCTGGCTGTCCTTGAGCAGGTTCTTTGTATTTGCTACAGTCTCCCGAGGGAGAATTCATTGACTGGTGACTCCACATTTTAGCTCAGAGAAATTTCAGTCTCATTCTGGTGTCTGCAATTTTCCACAAGACCCTACCGTTCCTTATTGATTATGTACCAAGGATTAATTATGCTGTCACATTGTGTATTTACATCCTTGGACAATGTATTGGCTCACTTGCTTTAATATGTTCAGCGTTTTTTCCTGGTATGGGCACATTTGTTAATTGTTTCAGAGCAACATGTTGCTGTTAGAATGAATGACAGTAATCAGATAGAAAAATAATATTTATGCCTCCAATAAATCCATGAGGGTAATTTTCTCTTGTTACATTAAGAACTGAAATTCTTACATCTCTTGCCTTGAAGGCATGAGAATAAATGATGCCTCTTGAAGGAATATGGCTTTAAAACATCTAGTAGTATGTTTTAATCAGTTCAATGCACTTTGCATTAAATAAGTTGGTGTTTGTTTATTATCAATTATTGTTTTAATTCATGGAATGATGATCAAACACAGATAATGAAATTATGCCTGATGGACCCTTATTTTAGCAATCAGACCATAAGTGTGCAATTCTCTGAGGATAACTGACTTAAAGTGAGATGACTGGAAAAAACAGACGTGGGGAGCAAACATAGAAAATATAATGTAAAGTTTTTCACCCATACAGAGGATTTGGTGATCAAAGATAACTCTAAAAATATCTAATTATTAGACACTTTTGTATTATATTAGTAATTTACTATATATTTGAGAGAGTTTAACAGTCTCAGCGGGTAAGTCTGTCTGTCTGTTCATCTCTTTGTTCAAGAACTCCTCCTAGGAGTTGGTATGTAGCTTCCTCTTCTCATAACATAAAGCAAGGTAAGAGTTTGGTTGGGGGGGTGGAGCTAAAGCTTCCACCCTCCACCAATGCTTATGGAGATGCATAAAACCATACAGAGAAGAGACAGAATCACCAGGCAGGTGAAAGGGGCTGGCTTGAGGCACCCTCGCCCTTCTGGGACTGTCCCAACCCCAACCCTTCAAACCCTCAGGTGCTGTTTAGGGATAGCAGGGGGAACTATAGCTCCCTCCCTTCATATGGGAACATTGCTGTCTGTTTCCTTTCATCAGAGAGCAAGGGCACGTTCACACTGCCATACAATTTCAAAATAACTAACGCTGTTCTGAAATAAATTAGTCCGTGTCTACACAGCAGGCAGTTATTTAAAAAATGTGTCAAAATACTATCAAGCAGGAGGACTTCTTACTCCGACTCCTGTAACTTTCTTTGTACAAGGAATAAAGGAAGTCGGAGGAAGAGTGCTCTATTTCGAAATAAGTGCTGTGTAGATGCTCCCTATTTCAAAATAAGGTACACAATTGACATAGCTCAATTTGCGCAGCTTATTTTGAGTTACGCCCTGCTGTGTAGACACACCCCAAGGGGAAAGTGCCCAGTTTTCTCCATTCCTCACTCTGCTGGGGAGTGCAGGGGGCAGAGGAACCTGGACCTGCCCCAGTTGTGGGACTTGTTCCCCTCCCCTGGTTGTGCCCACTGGAGCTGCTGTAGCCATGGAGAGGCACTTCTCACCTGGCCCCAAGATACTGCTGTGAGAAAGGACGGAGGTAGTCCTCTCTCCCCAAGGAAGCCTGCTTACTGAACCCCTCATCCCCAGGCCCACCCACAGCAATGACTTAAATGAAGAAAAACAAAAATGAATTGAGTTAAGAACTCAAGCAATGTCAGGAAAACCTATTCTAATTAGTAATATTGTTAATAATAAAATTCTTCTTGCAGGAAACCCTCCTGTGGTGTCTAAAGGGGATGACATCTCCATGAGGCTCTCCTGTCAGGTTCTTTCTCCAGATGTTCAATTGATAAATGAACTGGACTTTTCAGCTCCACAGAGAGGCTTTGGGAGCAGCCATTTAGGCAGCTTCCCAGAGGTCAGTGCCACAAAAAGGCCCTGTGCTGTACCTCCACGCCAATTCTGCAGTACCACTGGATTTACACTCCTATACATACACAATCCCCATTGTTCTAGTGCGGCTTCTGCAGAACTTTATTTGTGCCAGGGCTGAGCTCTGGCACCTCTAGGCTTGGCCCTTCATAGGCTCAGCACCTGTGGCCTTGCTGCATCAGTTACGAATGTAAACAAATTTGCTTGAGCCACCTAATTGCTTGAGTTCTGGCACCTCTTTTATTACAAATTAAACACTGGGCTTCTGCAGAATGCCTCCTGTGAAGCATAATTACCCCCTTCTGTGGGGGGAAGGAGAGGGGAGTGGAGAACTCTGATGTGAGAGGGAATGTCCTTCCTGAACCCTCACCATGATGCCTATTGCCCACTCACTTGCCTCCCTGAGCATATAGAGTGCTCTCCATCAGTTCAGGGGAAGGGGCAGTGCTGTCATGGATATGGCCAGAACCCCTTCTGTGAATGAAAGGGAACTATGCATGTACATCTCATAGATGGAGCTTATTATTATATTGGTATCAACCATATTCTGGGTAGCTGTTAAAGTAAGGTGGGGTGCAGAAGGCAGCACAGCTCCACTGCTAAAAGCAGAAAGAACTATCTCTAGCTTGGCTAAATAGCAGTCTGCTGCAACTCCTCCTTTTCTTTCCCCGATTTGTGGAGCAAGTTTCCTTTTTTACCTTTTTCAATCTACTTTAACCTAGGTTAACAAGCACCACAAACCTCATCCTCAGTTTAGCCAAACATACAGGAGCTACTCTGTGAGGAAGCAGCAGAGCGAGTTTCAGATAACTCTGGGGCTGTGTCTAGAGTGGCCAGTTTTTCCGCAAAAGCAGCCGCTTTTGTGCAAAAATTTGCCAGCTGTCTACACTGGCCGCTTGAATTTGTGCAAGAGCACTGGCGTTCTAATGTAAGAAATCAGTGCTTCTTGTGCAAATACTTTGACGCTCCCGTTCGGGCAAAAGTCCTTTTGCGCAAAACCTTTTGCGCAAAAGGGCCAGTGTAGACAGCTCAGTTTTGTTTTGTGCAAAAAAGCCCCGATGGCTAAAATGGCGATCGGGGCTTTCTTGTGCAAAAGCGCGTCTAGATTGGCCACGGATGCTTTTGCGCAAAAAGTGCTTTTGCGCAAAAGTGTCCGTGCCAATCTAGACGCTCTCTTGCGCAAATACTTTTAATGGAAAACTTTTCCGTTAAAAGCATTTGCGCAAATTCATGCCAGTCTATACACAGCCTGGGAGTATTCAAGTGGTGGCACACAGCATTAGAACTATATTGGAGAGCCACTTGTTTTCACTCTCTCTGTACAGGACCATGAGAACATTTATTAGCCAACCTCATGTTGTTTCATTTTTGTGAATGTTTGCTCCAATTCTGTAGCTGATTATATTAGACGTCTGAATGCTGCATATGTAATTTTAGTGGAGCACAAAAGTCAGGGTGGTTGATCTCATACACAAGAGCTGTCCCTTGAGTAGGACAAATTGAAGTGATCATGACAGGCTTCACACTTTCAGGGGCCCTGTGCTTTGCTAAAACTGGGACTATCTCACAGGCATGGCCTTGTCATCTTGCCGTGGGGTGATCACCTCCCTCTGTTTCAGGCCTCATCCCCACTCCTCCTCTTCCTCCAAACACCTGACTTCAACCCACCTCTTCTCCATCTTTCCCCCCATTGTGCACCCTGTCCTATCTCCTCCTCTTCTCTTCCAGAGCTTGAACACCACAAATCAGCTGTTAGTGGCACTGAGGAAGTGCTGGGAAGGTGGGGCAGGAATTGGTAAGTGTGGGGCCACCAGTGTGTGAGAAGGGCAGGGGAGAGGGGCAGAAGGGAGAGCTTGGTGCTGGTGAGTGTTTCAGGGTTGGAGTACTCACAGAATCAGTGCCTATAAGTTAGCCGTTTGATTTAGCCCTATGATTTAGCTCAATATGTAGCCCTTTGTCCCTAGACCCAACTGTTGTATGATGGGGACACCATTTGTCCCAATAGTTGAGGAGGCAGGTGGGAAGTTAGGAGGCAAGAAGACAAGGGGATGGCAAGGAGGAGAGCAGCAGTTGAGCAGAAGGAGGGGGACACACAGGATGGCTGGCGAGGAAACTAGTGGGGAGGTGAGCAGTGGGTAGGTGGGTTAGGAGGTGAGAGGTGGTCTGGTGGATGGCCAGGAGTAGAGCAATGGGTGGGGTTGAGGAGGCAAGCAGGCAAGCAGATGGCATGAAAAGCAGCAATTGAACAGATGGGGGACACCAGACGGACTGCAAAGAGAGTAATGGGGAGGTGAGCAGTGGGTAGGTGGGTAAGGAAGCAAGAGACGAGCAGTGAGAAGGAGAGCAGTAGACAGGAGTGGTGAGGAGGCAGGTGGATGGCAGGAGGAAAGAAGCAGGTGGATGGAAAGGGGGGCACCAAACGGACAGTGGGGAGGTAAGTGAGGAGGCGAGTGGTGGGCAGGAGCATCAGGCAGACAGCAAGGAGACTAGCGGGGAGGCTGAATAGTTCCAAGCCCCTCACCACCCTAGGGATGGCCCTGCTCATATGAGTAGCTGGATAACTCTCTGTACAAGAGCCTTTTGAGTACTTTACTTACTCTAAGACCCCATTTTAAATGTTGAAATTGCATAGCACTGTATCTGATCAGGACACCGTGAAAGCTTTTGTGTTATGATAGTTTATTTAATTACAGTTTTCTAAGAGCTCGGATCACTGTTGAGCAATGGGCCACTTTGACATTACTGATCAAGCACCACCAAGCCTGAGGTGCTGATGTCAAGAGAAGACACTCTTTGAGGCTACTGGCAAAACTTGCCAGGCCTAATGTCAAGGTAAGGTCCTCGGTAAAGTAATTAGCTGAGTCTAGTATGCTGGGCTGAAACCAGGCACAGACCTGACTGGGGTTCAGGACCTGTAGCTTGGATAGATGATAAGACCCTGGCATTTAAGAAATGAATGGCTCAGAGTCTAGCTTTCTGGTGGATATTAGTCAACAGGCCACTGTGAAGTCAGGGGGCTTATAAAAACTAGCTCATTAAAAGGAACAGTAGTTCAGCACATCTATAATGGTTTATGCCAAGGCATGGGCATTTGTGAGCTCATGAATTCACTAGTACCAGTATCTTGTTGATCTGATATAGAAATGCAGGTCTCCTGTGAGATTAGAGAGACTCCTCTCCCTTAACTGCTTGGCATCACTAGCTTCACCTGACAGATAAGGGCTTTCTGAGTTGATTTTAAGGCACAGGTGTCAGTGAGGACTTGAGTTTAGCATCTGGCTTACTGGGATGATGTCAAAGCACCGGTCTCTGTGAGGCCACTGGCTTTAATAACTTTAGCACCCTGAGCTAAATTAAAGGGATTTCACTCTATGAAGTTCCGAGCTTAACAGCTGCAGCCTGCTGGTTAGATGTAAAGGCTCAGGCCTTCATGGGCTAAGCAAAAAGATTGCTTTCGAGGCATCGCTGGCTCAGCACTGCTTGTCTCATGTCAAGACGAAGACATCTTTGCACTCACTAACTCAGCACTACCACGTTAGTGGGATTATGTCAAACCACAGATTTTTGTGTGCTCATTGGCCTGAGGTCAGGGCCATACACTTAAGCTTACAGGTCTAATGTCAAACAATAGACTTCTTTGAGGTCAGCTGCCCAGCATCATTAATTTGCTTGTCTGATTTCCAGACCAATACTTCTGTGAGGCCTGTGGTTCAGCACCTCTAGCTTGATTTGCTGATGTCAAGTAGCAGACCTTGGTGAGATCACTCGTTCAGCAGTTCTAGTCTCTGTGAAATGACTGTTTTAGCTGAAATACACAGTTACACAGTGATGGCTTAAAGAAACAACAGGGTTAGATCCCAGTCTGAGGCCACACTGGCAGTTCAGTGAAGAAATTAATGAGAAGATGATATTGAGTGAGGAGAGACTGTTCCTGTTCATATCATTGTCCTCTATGACAGCATCATTACTATTATTCTTGAGCACCAAGTGTGCTGAGAGTTGTACATATGGGCTGCATCTAGACTGGCATGATTTTCCGCAAATGCTTTTAACGGAAAAGTTTTTCCGTTAAAAGCATTTGCAGAAAAGAGCATCTAGATAGGCACGGATGCTTTTGCGCAAAATCAATTTTTGTGGAAAAGTGTCCGTGCCACTCTAGACGTGGTTTTGCGCAAGAAAGCCCCGATCGCCATTTTCGCCATCGGGGCTTTTTTGCGCAAAACGGTTCTCAGCTGTCTACACTGGCCCTCTTGTGCAAAAGCATTTGCGCAAGAGGGCTTTTTCCCGAACGGGAAAGTTATTGTATTTGCGCAAGAACACTGACGATCATACATTATATCGTCAGTGTTCTTGTGCAAATTCAAGCGGCCAGTCTAGACACAGCCATGTAGTCCCTGTCCCAAGGCCAAGGACCCTACCATGTAGTTAGAACAGTTGAGAATTATATGACACACAGAGAGTAGTATAGAAGCAAATGGCCAAGAAAATGTGCATGTCTTTGACTGACTGCACAAAACTAACATTTTTTAAAGACAGTTTTGAAAGAGAAAAAGGTGTGTTGCTTCAGCAGAGAAGAGGGAAATCCCACACATAAGGGATGCCTTTGAAGGATACACAAAGCTGACAATGGGAGGAAGATAGAGGAAGTTACTTAGGGAAACCAAAGGGAAACAATAACAAGAAAATTCTAGTGGTCACTAAACTTCTTCCACGCAGTAAGATTAGTCCAGTTCAGTTCACCGATTAAGGGTCATGAACTGATTATATAAGAAAAGCAATCTATGGTTAGTCACTTTTGTGTGTTTTCTTTCTTTCTTTTGTTAATGGCTTACATTATTTTACTGTGTGTATCCTAAGGGATTTTTAAGGAGAGATGACAACTGCATTTGTGTCATATGTAGGCTGCATGCTAATTACCAGCCTGATAGGATATAATAACAATACAAGTGCATGAGTGAAGGAAAAAAAATGAGTACAATATGCAATTATTTTACAAAGCAGTTTCTTTCCTCGAGGGAGAAAACTGCACATTTACCATCTGAGACAAAGGAGATGTTGAACTGTATAAGTGAATTACCCCCAGTTCTGTGTACATGCATATGTGGAAAAGGGTGAATTTGAAATGACATTATGCAATTTTATTTTTGCAAGAAAAGACTAGAGAAAGGTACTGAGCTGCAAAGATGCATTTCCCTCTCTTTCAGAAACCTAATACATGTTGATAAATGAAACATGATGTAAAGCTGAAATGCTGTATAGACTTCTATGGAAATGTTTGTTATACTGCACTAATCTTTCAGTTTCTTCACAGTACATGCAAGATGGAAGCCTGTAATATACTGAAAGAAAAAAAATTATGATCTAAACTGTCCGTACTAACAACGTATTTCAACAGAAGTTTACTCCCACAGAAAGGGGACATTTCAAGAAAATTAAAGGAATGGGTTCTACCAACAAAACCCAGATTAAAGCTCTGCCTTCAACAACACCAGAGCAGAGTGAATACAGCAGTAATGGACAACCTAGGCTAGCAAGTGGGTTGCATGAGTGGCCCTCCTTCATCTCAGTGGGCTGCAAGATTGTTGTGACCAAAGTGATCTCCTGGGATAGGATAATTTTGGTAGCTGCTCTTGCGTACCTAGAATTTGTGGTGTGTACTAGCTGAACTGTAGCAGTGCTTTGACTGGATGGAGAGGGAGCACACTGCTTCCAAAGTCAATGTTGTGTGCAGTCAGCCTGTACCTCACTTCATGTGCCCATGCTTCACATGTGTGTGTGTCAATTTAATTTTACCAGTAGTAAAAAAAATGTATGCAGATGGAAAACAGCAGAATCTGGCAACCTGGCACAAGCGGAACAGTAAACAAAATGTCTTGTGGGCCACACATAGAAGGGTCGCAGGTTGCCATCCACTGGACTGCAGAGAGCCGGTGTATTCTTCTTACGGGTGGCTCCAGAAAAACGAGTTCAGTCGATGTCACTTTTTTTCATTTTCATACTTCAAATAAGTGCAAAAAAGCCGCAAATGAAGCTTTATTCTCCACCTTTCTCAGCCAGTCATAGGTCATCACAAAACTCTTAAGTCAAGCCCTGTATATAATTATATATCAGCTTCTTAATAGCACTTCTGAATTTAGGTTTCCATATGCTGAAGCACCCATGTTTTGCTACAGTCTTCAACTTACAAAACTACCTAACATATACAGATGGAGATTCCGTAATGCACCTTAAGGAATCACAGAATAGAAAGGCCAGCCCAATAAATGTGGGCAAATGTGGTTTTCAGCTGCTTATGGCCATTGTATGCAGTACCTACAACAAAGAAATTCTTCTTCGGATGGCGAATATGTTTTTACGGTCTTTATACAACATCATAGAGGCTTACTGAGGCTATTCTTTCCTCCTTCCAAACTATGCATTACTACAGGATTTACCTGACATTCCTTGGGTCTGCAGATGTGGAGGTGCAGGAGTCAGGGTAGTGGCTAGGGGATATGGGATATCAGGAGTGCAGGAGTCAGAGCAGGAATTGGGGGGCTCAGAGGTGGGGGTGGGTGTGCAGGAGTCAGGGCATGTGGCTGGGAGGTGTCGGGGGGTTGAGGGCAGGGAATGGAGTTGGAGCAAGCAGTGTGGGGCTCAGGGTAGGGAGTGCAGGACTCACTGCAGGAGGGACCTCAGGCCAGAGAACTCAGGGTAGGAGAACTGGGAGGTCTAGAAGGAGCTTACCGGAGCCACCAATGGTGGCAAGGATGGCAGCTGATTACATGTGGGCCTGTCCCTCCCATGCTGTTGGCTCCTTGGCCAAGGGCGGGAGGGGGGTTTGGGCAGGAAGGCCACTTACATGGGCCAGTGGCCAACACTATGGAGACCCCCAGCTCCAGCTGGCCACTCTATTCCTGATGTAGCTGCCCCCCTGGGGTCATACCACAGTGTAACTGTCCCCTGTGCTCACTACCCCATGTGGTCATTGTGGAGCATAGCTGCCCCTCCTAAGCCTAACCCAAACCCTAGCCCTCTATTTCTGTGTTATGGAAAACAATTGAATTCCCAGCACACCCCATTTTTCTGGCACAACCAAACCCATTTATAGAGAGAGAGCGAGAGAGAGAGAAATTTGTAGCACAGTAATATTCAAAAGCCCAAACAAGGACTGAATTGTACTGGATGCTGATATGCAATCCAAATAGACAAGTTAGATGAGGAAGTATTTTTCTGCAGAAGGGGAAATGAGGCTTAGAGAAATTAAATTAGTTGTCTAAGGTCACATAAAATCATGTTACAGCTGTAAATATAATGATATTCTTCCTCTCTATATAATTTCATATACCTAACTTATTGTAGTTGTGTCAGTTGGTGTCTTCTTCTCCTCAAAGGAGGGAATTATCATCTGAATTTGCTAAAATCCCCTGGAATGTTCTAGCTGGGCTACAATATTATTGTAAGGCCTTAGATCTGAAATGTATACAAGAGTGTACATAGCTTCAGTATTGAGGGAAAGTGCTTGTCACCAACTCACAGGTTAACAAAATTCCAGTTGCCTCTGAACTGTGCACCCCATTCTACACTAAGTGGTAGCCATCAATAACACATTTGCATTACAAATTATTGATGTTATCTGTTGCTTCTTTCCCTTCCTCTCTCCCTTTTTTGAGTAGGACTGCCACACTAGTAATCATTTTAATTAGGTTAGGTAGTAAGATCCTGAAGCATCAAACTACCTTTGAATCACAGCAGAAAGTGTGCAGAGATAATTCCTTCTTGGCATTGCCATTTTTTTCTCACCATATTGAAGGAGGCTTAAGTGATACTACAGGATGGATCAAAACTGATCTCTGTTGACAGATGGGGTAAGTCAGGGAAATCTCATGTAGCTCAGCAGTCACAATTAACTATTTGACACTGATATTTTAAGAACTTAACCTTCCTTATACTTACCAATTCCCTTGTATTTTACCTTCAGAGAAAAGTTCCATGCATAGAGTATGTTATCACTTGACTTTGCTACATTTCATGCCTCTAATAAAAATGTAAGAAACAGCCAAGAGTTATTAGAGAAATAGTGCAACATACAATGGGTAGATTAGTGCACTAGGGTTAAGTCATTGTTTGAAGTATGCTTACACTGTAATAATTAAAAAGGCTTATTTCCCCCCAAAGGTAAAAAGGGCTTCAACTGCCAGAAACTCAGAGATCCATTTTATGTGTTCTTAGTGCCCTCAGTCCTGAAAGATACCGAGCCCTGTCAGTGATAGCCAATCAGTGAGAGCTGAGCACTCAGCACTTCACAAGTTCACTCCCAAATAGCGTTTGTAATAATTGTATAGCATTTCCTTTTTCTGCCAGATAAGCACTTTCTTCAGCTACATTTGCAATGAGCAATATTGTTATCTGCCCTTGAAACCAGGCCCTTTTCACATAGCAATTCCAAGTAATGAGAATGAGTTTTTAGACTGTAGGCTTGCTTGGACAGGGACTGTCATTTTCAATACATTGGTTCCCCCTCTTCCAGCTGCCAGACTGCAAGTGGGTAAGGCTTGAGAGAGGCAGGGTGTATGGAAAGTGAAAGGAATTGTCTTCAGTACTATGGGGAGCAAAGCTATCCCATCCATAGGATGGTTCAGGGTGGCCATCCCAGGTCCTGCACTTTGGTGGGCCCCACAATGGCTGCCTCAACCATCCTACAGATGGGCTTCGCAGGGGGTGATACCAGAAGTTGCCTCCTTTCCCACATTCACCAGCTCAGTGGGAGCCAGAGCAACTTGGAAACCTGATCTGCTGCACTCCACCCCACTGCCCTTTCCTGGCTTGCTTTGCTTGGCTTTGCTGCCACCACAGGAAACACAGTGAACCATAGCCAAGGTTCTCTGCTTCCCACCACCACAGATCAGGCTGCCAGGTAGTTCCAGTTCTTGCCACCTCGGTGAGTGCAGATGATCCTGCCAAAAGTCATGAGATTGGTTTAAAACACAATATAAATGTAAACTAATACATTTCATGTTCTTTTTATTTGCCTTCTGGATTTTGAGGTTTTAGAAGGAATGTGTTCTATGTTATGCTTTCTCTACAATTGCTAGGGCTAGAAATGTATCTCTTTTTAAAATAAAAAGAAAGGGAGATTCTTATGCAAAATCATAATTATAGCTGCTAGTCTTTATAAACACTAACAATTGTGAGACTTAAGCTAAAGTAATGAGAGTTGGTAATACTGGTAGTACCACAATATGTACAACAAATACAAATATTTGCTGTTTTGTCAGTGGTCTGATGAAACATCATGAAAACAGACACTTAGGGTACATCTAGGCTGCTTTCCTCTTCCAAAAGAGGAAATGTAAATGAATTGCTGATTAGCATATTCTCATGCTTCATTTGCATATCCTCTTCCGACCCTTTTTGCGGATTTACAGGTTCTTTTGAAAAATGGGGGTTTTTTTCCCCATGAAAAAGCCATGTCTAGACTGCATTATTTGGTGAAAAAACCTCTTCCACAAAAAGGGTCGGAAGAGGATATGCAAATGAAGCACGAGAATATGCTAATCAGCTCTTCATTTGCATTTCCTCTTTCGGAAGAGGAAAGCAGTCTAGATATCCCCTTAGAACATTTTTTCTTGGGGGGGAAAAGTCATTAGAAGAGTGTGATAGAATAGTCTTTCCCATTAAGAGCAGTATGACATAGCTATCAGCACATTCTTTGTCACCTGGAGTGGTCCTTGGAATTATTTTGAGTGGAGGAGCATGTCCCCGGTAAACCAATCTGGTTGCCTACCATATTTGCTTTTCTTGCTGCGCATCGGGATGGTTTCCTCCTGTGCCTTTAATAAGGCTTCTTTAATATACTGCCAGTTCTCCTGGACTTCTATCCCCTTCATGTAAGCATCCCAGGGAATCCTGCCCATCAGTTCTCTGAGGGAGTCAAAGTCTGCTCTTCTGAAGTCCAGAGTGTGTATTTTGCTACTCTCATTTCTTCCTTTGGTCAGGATCCTGAAATCTACCATCTCATGATCACTGCTTCCCAGGTTGTCACCCACCTCTATTTCCCCTACTAGTTCCTCCCTGTTTGTGACCAGCAGGTCAAGCTGCGCATGGCCCCTGGTTGGTTCCTTCAGTACTTCTACCAGGAAGTTATCCCCAACATTCTCCAAAACTGCCTGGATTGTCTGTGTACTGCCGTATTGGTCTCCCAACGGATGTCAGGGTGATTAAAGTCCCCCATGAGAACCAGGGCCTGTGATCTGGAAGCTTCTCTTAGTGGTCTGAATAAAGCCTCATCTACCTCATCCACCTGATCTGGTGGTCTATAGCAGACACTAACCACAACATCACCTCTGTTGCTCTTATCTCTAAACTTAACCCAAAGACTCTCAACAGGCTTTTCTCCCTCTATATTCTGGAGCTCTAAGCAATCATACTGCTCTCTTACATACAGTGCAACTCCTCCTCCCTTTCTTCCCTTCCTGTCCTTCCTGAACAGTTTATACCCTTCCGTGACAATGCTCCAATCATGTGAGTCATCCCACCAAGTCTCTGTTATTCCAATCACGTCATATTTCTTTGACTGTGCCAGGACTTCTAATTCTTCCTGCTTGTTTCCCAGGTTTCTTGCATTCATGTACAGACATCGTAGATAACTAGCTGATTCCCCTATCTTCTCTGTATGAAGCAAGGTTTTTCCTCTGTTGCACCTTCCTCCTTGTGTTTCTTCCTTGTATCCCACTTCCCCACTTACCTCAAGCCTCGATGAGCATAGTTTAAAGCCCTCCTCACTAGGTTTGCAACCCGCCTGCAAAGATGCTCTTCCCTCTCTTCGTTAAGTATCTCCCATCTCTTCCTAGCAATCTTTGTTCCTGGAACAGCATCCCATGGTCAAAGAGATCAAAGCCCTCTCTCCGACGCCACCTGTACAACCACACATTTACTTCCAAAACTTGATGATTTCCTACCTGTACCTTTTCCTTCAGCAGGAAGGGTGGATGAGAAAATAATGGTTATTATGATAGGCTAGTGGATGAATGAAGCTGTAAGAGATAACTCCTCACATCTGAGAGTTTTTTACACTCTAATATAGACAATTTAAATGAACAAGATGAGTGAATATATATGGATGATTGGTTGATTTTTAATGAGAATTTAATATTTATGGAGAGTAGATAGATGAAAGATTCTATGGCAGATTTCATAAGAATAGGGGTTTGCCGAGTATGCTATATACTGGCTGCCAAACAGCCTCCTGAGTGTACTACGTGTCTACAATATATAGGTAGATTCTGCAAACCCCCATTAGAGTCAATGGGAATCTTGTGTGCACGGCATTTGCTGGGTCAGTTTCACAATTTGTAAAAGCACTTTGGGATCATGTGGGATGAAGCCAAATAATGATCTTTATAAAATAAATGGTATGCAAATTGCTGTACAATTCCCCAAAGCACATTTATGCCTTCCACTGAGAAAGAGAGAATTTTGCAGGGAAGTGATAAATGGTAAAGTCACTTTTCCTTTATTTTAGCTTGATGTGGGTATCCATCTCTTGAACTAAGGCTTTCTTGGTTAGCTGCCTGATTTAACAGACAAAATGGCAGCACTACTGCTTCCACTGCAACTTATCTCCCCACTATGCAACCTGGCCCTGGTCTTCCCTATATATTTCATCCAAATACTGTCTTTGAATGCATGCATTCCCTCCCACTTTCCTATCCATGAACACACTCACACCAACTAAAGATAACTACTTTGCACCACATTGAAACTTGATCCTTAGTGGTGAACAAAGGGTGACAACACAAATGAAGAAGTTTGCATAAAAGAAAAGGTATAAAACTTATCATTGCAGTCCCCTGATCCTGAGCTAGATGGCTGCCTGCTGGACCAGTCCTTCTGAAGAATACTGTCAATGGTTCCACAGGGCTAATAGTTTAACTAGAGATCAATGGGAGCAGGGCCAGCTTTAACAAGCGCGGGGCCCGATTCCAGGGGCAGGGCCGCGCATGTGCCGCGCGCCCGGGGGGCCTACGCATGCGCCACGTGACTGGGACAGCATTGCGCGTGCGTCACGCACCGGGGGCAGGGGGGGGGGGCACTACTCATGCGTTTCACACCCGGGAGCGGGGCCCCTTTAGGCGCAGGGCCCCATTCCGGGGAATCAGCCAAATCGGCCTAAAGCCAGCCCTGAATGGGAGATAGCAATAGCAGGCGCCAACCCCAGATCACTGGCTGTGTTCTCTGCCTACAGAGAATAAAAAGGCCTGTCTTGTGATTCAAAAGGGCCCAGGGCTCTGAGAACCTGGGCCCTTTACAGCACAACCGGTGTGCTGCACGCCACTCTGGGTGACTCTGAGGGCGGTGGGAGGATGAGGGGTCAGCATGGCATGTTCTGAGCAGTGCTGTGGACTGACTGCTCCCAGCCCTGCCCTTCCCTCCCAAGACCCCACTACTTCTGGAGGCACAGAGGCTTCCCCCCCGCCACACACACACCACCTTAAGAGAAATAAATCTATTTCATCAGCTTTACACCACTGGTGGAGTGCAAAACAATGATACTAATGGCCTGTGCTTAACCTGTGAGTATATTAAACACAGTAGAAGAACCAAAAAGTGCCACTGTGCCTTAACAACTGAGTAAAAGCAGCAGTGCAAGATAAAAAGGCATCATTTAAAAAGTGGAAGTTAAATCCTAGTGAGGAAAATAAAAAGGAGCATGAACTCTGGCAAATGAAGTGTAAAAATACAATTAGGAAGGCCAAAAAGGATTTTGAAGACCAACAAGCCCAAAATTCAAAAACTAATAGCAACATTTTTTTAAGTTAATCAGAGGAAGGGAAAAAACCAGCAGGGCCACTGGACAATCAAGATGCTAAAGGAGCACTCAAAGATGATAATACCATTGTGGAGAAACTAAATAAATATTTTGCATTGGTCTTCATGGCTGAGGATGTTATGGAGATTCCCAAACCTGAGCCATTCTTTTTAAGTGACAAATCTGAGGAATTGCCTCAGATTGAGGCGTCTTAGAGGAGGTTTTGGAACACATTGATAAACTAATCAGTAACATGTCATCAGTATCGGATAGCATTCGCCCAAGAATACTGAAAGAACTAAAATATAAAATTGCAGAACTACTAACTGTGGTTTGTAACCTAACCTTTAAATCAGCGTCTATACCTAATGATAGAAATGTAGCCGTGTTAGTCTGGTGTAGCTGAAACAAAAAACAGGACTATGTAGCACTTTAAAGACTAACAAGATGGTTTATTAGGTGATGAGCTTTCGTGGGCCAGACCTACTTCCTCAGATCAAATAGTGGAAGAAAATTGTCACAACCATATATATACCAAAGGATACAATTAAAAAAATGAACAAACGACAACAAGCGACACACAATCTCAGCCGCGCTGAACACCTTGACATCCAGAGTCTCAAAAACAACCTAGACATTATAATCAAACCAGCTGACAAAGGGGGTGCTGTGGTCATTATGAATAAGGCCGACTATAACCAGGAGGCAACCAGACAACTCTCCAACACCACATTTTACAAACCTATCTCCTTTGATCCCACCTTGGAATACCAAAAGAAGCTACACTGTCTCCTTAAAAGCCTCCCTATAGCTACTCAGGAACAAATCCACACAGAAATACCTTCTGACCCCCGACCAGGATTGTTCTATCTGCTTCCCAAAATCCATAAACCCGGACACCCCGGACGTCCCATCATCTCTGGTATCGGCACGCTCACTAGTGTTTTATCCAGCTATGTAGACTCTCTTCTCAAACCCTACGCAACCAACACCCCCAGCTATTTCCGAGATACTACTGACTTCCTAAGGAAACTACAAAAACATCGATAACCTCCCCAATAACACCATCCTTGCCACCATGGATGTAGAAGCCCTATACACCAACATCCCACATGAAGATGGATTACAAGCAATTAGAAACACTATCCCAGAGGACACCACTGCCAATCTGATAGCAGACCTATGTAACTTTGTTCTCACCCACAATTATTTCCAGTTTGAGAACAACTTATACCTCCAGATCAGTGGCACAGCCATGGGTACACAGTATGCTAATATCTTTATGGCTGACCTAGAACAACGTTTCCTCAGCTCCCGTCCCCTTTTACCCCTTCTCTACTTACGCTACATCGATGACATCTTTATGATCTGGACGCATGGCCAAGAAACACTGGAGACATTCCACAGAGATTTTAACAACCTACACCCCACCATCAATCTCAGCCTGGACCATTCTATACGAGAGATCCATTTCCTGGACACCACAGTACAAATCAGCAATGGAAAATTAGACACCACTCTCTACAGAAAACCCACTGACTCATACAGTTACCTACATGCTTCCAGCTCCATCCAGAACACACCATACGATCCATCATCTATAGCCAAGCCCTTCGATACAACTGCATCTGCTCTAATCCCACTGACAGAGACCAGAAACTTCAGGATCTCTACCAAGCATTTATAAACCTCAACTACCCACCCGGAGAAATAAAAAAGCAAATTGAAAGAGCCAGATGAATAACTAGAAACCATCTACTTCAAGACAGACCCAAGAAAACCAACAATAGAACACCACTTGTCATCACCTATAACCCCCAACTTAAACCTGTTCAACACATTATCAATAAACTACAGCCTATACTGGAACAGGATACTAAACTCCAAGTGGCTCTGGGAGACAGACCCATAGTCTCCTATAGACAACCACCTAACCTCAAGATGATTCTTACCAACAACCACAGGACATACCACACTAATACCAACCCTGGTACCTTCCCTTGCAACAAACCCCGTTGCCAGCTTTGTCCACATATTCACTCTGCTGATACCATTATTGGACCTAACCAAGTGAGTTATAAGATCAAGAACACATATTCCTGCACATCCAGAAATATAATATATGCTATCATGTGCTGAAAGTGTCCATCTGCTATGTACATTGGACAAACGTCTCTTCACCAAAGGATCAATGCCCACAAAACAGATATTAGACAGGATCATAAAGAAAAAACAGTTTCTTGCCATTTCAACCAGAAAGGACATTGTCTCAACGACTTGATTACCTGCATCCTTCTTCAAAGGTCTTTTAAGACTACACTTGAAAGAGAATCCTCTGAACTGTCATTCATGCTTAAATTCGACACTTTACACCTAGGTTTGAATAAAGACTCTAATTATCTCACCCATTACAAAGATAGCTTCCCCAATTGTCACCTCTAATATCATTAGCTCACAGACATTTACCTTCCCCCCCCCCATCCCCCTTCTGTTCTGAAATTTGATTTGTCCTTTTCATATGTGTTCATTTTTTTAATTGTATCCTTTGGTATATATGGTTGTGACAATTTTCTTCCACTATTTGATCTGAGGAAGCGGGTCTGGTCCACGAAAGCTCATCACCTAATAAACCATCTTGTTAGTCTTTAAAGTGCTACATAGTCCTGTTTTTTGTTTCAGCTATACCTAATGACTGGAGGATAGCTAATGTGACAACAATTTTTTAAAAGGGCTCTACGGGTGATCCTGGCTATTACAGACTGGTAAGTCCAACCTAAGTACCGGGCAAATTAGTTGAAACTATAGTTAATAATGGTCAGAAACATAGATGAACATAGTTTGTTCTCCTTCACTTTCCCTCTTGGCCAGACAACCCACTCCCATCTAGATTTTACATCCTCGCCCCTTCCTGCACCCAAACTCCCAGCCAGACCCCCAATTCCAATCCACTACAGTACCCTACCTCCCACCCAGACCCCCCCCCTCACTCCCACTCCCTGGCAACCCCTTCCCACACTAAGCCCCTCATTTTGGCCCCACCTCAGGATCCAGTGCATAGTGTATACTTAGATTTCTAGAAAGCCTTTGACAAGGTCTTTCACCAAGAGCTCTTAAGCAGAGTAAGTTGTCATGGGATAAGAGGGAAGGTCTTTTCATGGATTGGTAACTGGCTAAGAGATAGGAAATACAGGATAAGAACAAATGGTCAGTTTTCAGAATGGAGAGAAGTAACGAGCAATGTCCCATGTGGATCCATACCAGGACCATTCCTATTCAACATACTCATAAATGATCTGGAGAAAGGGGTAATCAGTGAGGTGGCAAAATTTGCAGATCATACTAAACTGCTCAATATAGTTAAGTCCAAAGCGACTGTGAGGAGCTTCAAAAGGAGCTCACAAAACAAGGTGACTAGGCAACAAAATGGCAGATGAATTTTAATGTTGATATGTGCAAAATAATACATACTGGAAAACATAATCCATATTAAATGATGGGGGCTAAATTAGCTATTACCATTCAGAGAGAGCTTGGATTCACTGTGCACATTGACATCCACTCAATATGCGGCGGCAGTCAAAAAAACAAATCAAATCTTAGGAATAATTTAAAAAGACATAGGGTATGTCTACACTACCACCCTCGTTCGAACTAGGGTGGCTAATGTAGGCATTCGAAGTTGCAAATGAAGCCCGGGATTTAAATATCCCGGGCTTCATTTGCATCTTGCCGGGTGGGCGCCATTTTTAAATCCCCTTAGGTCGAACTCCGTGCCCGCGGCTACACACGGCACGGAGTAGGTAGTTTGAATTAGGATCTCTAATTCAAACTACCGGTACACCTCGTTCCACGAGGAGTAACGGTAGTTCGAATTAGAGATCCTAATTCGAACTACCTACTCCATGCCGCGTGTAGCCGCGGGCACGGAGTTCGACCTAAGGGAATTTAAAAATGGCGCCCGCCCGGCAAGATGCAAATGAAGCCCGGGATATTTAAATCCCGGGCTTCATTTGCAACTTCGAATGCCTACATTAGCCACCCTAGTTCAAACTTGGGTGGTAGTGTACACATACCCATAGAGAATAAGGCAGAACATATATTATTATCTCTATATAATTCCAAAGTACACCCACATCTTTCATACTGCATGCAGATGTGGTTGTCTTCTCTGAAAAAAAGATATGTTGGCATTGGAAAAAGTTCAGAAAGGGCAACAAAAATGATTAGGAGGATGGAGTGGCTGCTATATGAGGAAAGATTAATAAGACTGGCCTTTTCAGCTTAGAAAAGAGGAGACTAAGGAGGTATGATAGATCTATAAAATTATGACTGGTGTGGAGAAAGTAAATAAGGAAAAGTTATATAGGTGTTTGCATCACACAAGAATGAGGGGTCACCAAATGAAATTAATAGGTAGCAGGTTTAAAACAAACCAAAGGAAATATTTCTTCACACAGTCAACCTATAGAACTGCTTGCCAGAGTATGTTGTGAATGCCTGGTCTTTAACAGGATTCAAAAAGAGCTAGATAAATTCAGGGAGGATCGCTGCATCAAGGTAGGAATGGTGTTCCTCATCTCTGTTTGTCAGAAGCTGGAAATGGGCAACAGGAGATGGATCACAGATCACTTGATGATTCCCTGTTCCATTCATTCCCTCTGGAGTACCTGGCATTGGCTACTGTCAGCAGACAGGATATTGAGCAAGATGGATCTTTGTTCTAACCCAGTATGGCTGTTCTTATGTCAGATTTTTCCAAAAGTCTGAGTGAACTGCCACATCTGTAAAGTGATTTTGATAATATTGACCTTCTCCATAAAATATTATGAGAGTTAAATACTGCTTTTACAAAGCACTTTTGGAATCTTAGATAACTATTAACAGTATCCATAATCCACAAAATAATCACAGCAGAAGCTAATTCAGTTTCCCCCTCATTTGTATTTGATTATCATTTCTGCTTTTCAACTGATAAATGGCTTCCAAATTTACTAACACAAATCTCTTCAAATATGTGCCATGTCATATCTTAAACATGTACAAAGCTTTGTGATTCCTATGATAAATAACACGAAATGGCAGCAATTCAACCATATTTGACATGTTAAATAGATATAGTCACAACTACCTGCTATTACTGTGGTATCCAGCAATTCAAACTAATCTAGTTTTAAAGACAAATTATGAATAAACTTAAGCCAAGTCTTCTACAATTTCTGATTCATTCAGTGCTGATAAGCTCTCATAAAGTCAGATAAGCAGCATCGAGAACTAATTAAGAGCACAATGTTTTATGCCTCCTTAGCACAACTCTTAGCCATGAAAATAAGTAATGACATGCTGAAAATAACAAAAGCAACAAAATATGGGAATTTCTCTATTATCCATACTCCCAAGACCTTAAATCGTAATTTTTTCAGCTTCAATTACTGTATGCCTCTTCTGGATGTATACAGAAAATATGAGACATCGTCAGCAGGAAAAGAGTATTTCTTTTTTCTCCAAGTATTGTGCTCTTGTTAACACATGATAAAGCGAAGATTTAGAAAAAAATAGGCTTACATTACTCTTTATGGAAGCTGTTGCAAGGGGATGTAGATTGTAACTGCTTTGAACACTAAGGAGAGGGGACCACCTCATAGGAGTGTAAAGGGTTTGTTTATTAAGTTAAAACTGGGAAGGGAGGGGGAATCACACTCATACACTCAACCACACTTACAGTCCCAAGCAGGATGATAAGGCAAGCAGAAGGACATTCATGTTATCTGATCTTCCCATGTTGACTCCTGAGCTAGCTAGGCAGTCCTAGCAGAGGGCATTCTCCAGGAGGCTCCACTTGATGGTCAACCACCTGTGTCTGCATCCCTCTCTCTTTAAGGATTGGCCACTTGCAGCTTCTGGGTCCCTGGGCCTCTCGGGGCCATGTGCACTCCCTGCAGGGGGCTGTGTGCACTGTTGTTTACTCCTGCTGTTTACCTCAGAGTTTTCCTGCCTCTTGTGTCCACTTCAGACATTCTTCTGCACTCACTCAGGGAAGAGATAGGGAGTTAACAGATAACAGTTTATGCAGTCAAATAACATCATTAACAGGTGAGAAAGAGAGCACCGTCCATTTTAACTCTTTCCTTGCTCCTCCTTCACCTCCAACAGAAGCAACAGTAAAAATGTGCAGCTTCCCTTGGCCATGTGTCCATTTCACTTTATTGATTTTTCATACAGGAACTTATGTGATTTTAGGAGAAGGATATGATACCTGATCAATCCATTAACCTTAGATTATCCCAGACTGACTGGATGAAATCAAAATGATCTGTGTAACCATTTATTACTAGATATATATAACGACTTCAGCTTTGTCTCAAATACCATTGGATGGTAGGTCCATGTTGGTTGTAAAAGTAACACTTTCTAGAGATAGGACTTGAACTGGCGTCATAGATCCATTGACCGTGATGACTTACAGGTAAAGGATATGGCCTCAAATTATGAGGAGGAGGAGGAATAGGACTATGCTCCAACAGAAATAGATACTGGCATAGTAACAAAATGTGTGTCCTGTACATGTACTACTGACAGTATTCTAATGTTCACCGGAACATGAGTTATCTGAGATGATGGGAGAAAATATTAAAACTCATATTGAAAACTAGACTTAAAACCTTAATGATAGCTATGCCCATTTAAAAAACTATTTGTGTTTTGTCAAATCTACAGTGAAAGTGTTCTTAAAAGGAACATGTGCTGGGTCATCTTTTGGGACTGCTATAATATGAAATATATGGCCGAAGGTTGGTAAAATAGATCAGGGAATGTACATGTCCCCTGGTTGAGAGCCACTGTTCTAAAAGATAGCCTGGGGATATGCTATAGCCTATTTTTTACAGAAAGTCAGACCAGATGATAACAATGGTCCCTTAGGGCCTTGGGATCTATTTATCTTTGCTAATTTTAGCTTGGCTTCCCTCTCATTTGGAACAATGGAAGCTGGGAGCAGCATTGAGAGAGGGCACCTTAACTGAGGGCAGCTGTGGCTTCAAAGCAATTAAGAACAATAGGTGAAGGGAGTCATCTTGAAATAGAGCAATTCATCAGGAATTCTCTGTAGAAGAATGGTATTAATCAGCTGCTGCTGAAAAAACGTTCAATTCTGAAGCGTAACGGCAAAAAGAACCACCTTCAAATGTAGCCAGTGCACAAGATTGTAGTGGGGTTTAATTCTACAAAAAGATTGAAATAGCTGTATTATTTGGTTAAGATAATTCAGAAGATTGAAATAGGTAAATGGCTGCTATTTTTTTTAAGAAGTCAATTTGAATTCATTCTAATGCATGGTAATTAACCAGTTGTCTTGTACAATTTCAGAAACTTTGTTCTGAACTCAAAAAACAAGTGCTGCAATTTTGGGAAGAATGTACTGCCTTTGTACATAAGAAGGTGGTTGAATCCATGGTTTAAGTTAAGGAACTGTGTCTAGTGCTTCACTGATACCAAGCGTAGTAACTTTCAAGTGGAGTAATAAGTAGAAACTTTCTTTCTTTCTTTCTTTCTTTCTTTCTTTCTTTCTCTCTCCATGAATTTAACAGGTTCATTTTCTTATTGTTTGTTAAGAGTTTTGTAACATTTTTTCTTGAATGCTTTCTATGACTTCATATTTAAAATACAAATATTTTAAAACATTTTAATTTGTTGAGGGGAGTACTTAAGCACATGAACTTACACTATGCTCACCATGAAAACCTGAGCTAATGAACTGAATGTACAGTATCTTTTGAAGCACCTATTCATTAGTAATGGATTTACATAAAAACTAAGGGGTCAAATCCTTATATGCTTATAACTCCCACTTATGGCCTAGATCCAAGTCCACTGAAATTGGTGGAAACTTTCAGTGGAAGTTGGATCAAGCCCAAAGTTAGTAGGAATTGTGTGCAAAAGGACTGAAGGTCAAGATGCTAGTCATAGAACAGGCTAAAGAAAAGGAGTAGATATATGTCTCATGAGACCATACAGTGCAATAGAATTGTGATTATCTGTGGCTATGTCTACATGTTAAACATGTGCCTTCCTAAACCTACTGCTGTTCTACATGGTAATAGTCTATCTAACTAGCACTTCTATGCAAATGAAGCACGCAATCCATGAACTATTTCTCATTGGAAGCAAGAAAATAATCATACCAAATTTAACTGAAGAGTTTAATTGTCCCATGACTGATCATTTAAAGAACAAATGCATATACACTAGGAATGTCTTCTATGAGCATCACTGCTGCAAGCTTATTTTATGGTGAAATCTATTGGATCCTACTACAAAGCTCCCTTTCCTGATGTGTTTTACCTGAAGGAGCAAATTCCTTGTCTTGTTCCAATTAGTTCCATAGAGTAGAGTATATTACACCTACACACCTCCAAATAAAACCTTAGGGTATGTCTAGACTACATGGCTCCATCGACGGAGCCATGTAGATGAGTCTACTAGACATAGGAAAATGAAGCGGTGATTTAAATAATTGCCGCTTCATTTACATCAAAATGGCTGCCGCGCTGCACCGATCAGCTGATCAGCTGTTTGGTGGCACAGCGGGGCAGTCTGGACGTGTCACGGTCGACAAGGGAAGCCAGATGAGGCATATGCCAGATGAGGCATACCTGAGCGGTCGACAAAGGCTTCCCTTGTCAACCACGGTGCGTCCAGACTGCCCCGCTGTACTGCCAAACAGTTGATCAGCACAGCGTGGCGACCATTTTGATGTAAATGAAGCGGCGATTATTTAAATCGCCACTTCATTTTCCTATGTCTAGTAAACTCATCTATATGGCTCTGTCGACTGAGCCATGTAGTCTAGACATACCCTTAATGTGTTGTTAATGAGGATGAAAAAAAAAGTCAACACCAGTCTGAGCCCATCCCCAGCCCACTCCCAAGGATGGGTGTGACTAGGCCCAAAGCCTGTTGCTGGAGGCTTGCAGCCTTGCAACACCCCACCTTGGGGAAAAGAGCAGAACAGAGGTCTTCTAGGCAAGCTAGAGTGGCTGTTTCCACTGCAGCCAATCAGGGCTCAGCAAGCCTATATAAAGAAGCTACTGGTCCTGGGCCTGGCATTCCTCTCGGGAGCTCAAGCCAGTCAGTTCCAGGGACTGACTGGGAAGGCAGTGGTACCACGGGCAGCTCAGAGTGTAGGCTGGATTGCAGACCCAGCTGAAGTCTAGGTCTGGTGGCTGAAGACTGGGTTTGGTGGGCTACAGCAAATTGCAGAACACTGGACAGGGTGCTGTGAGGATTTTGTCAGAAAGCCCTGAAAGAGTGCAAGGACAGAGCACGTTCTTGGGGAAGTGGCCCAGGGAGTGAGTGGAAGTAGACAGTAAGTACATGTAGCGGGCAACTGCTATTTACAGGACCCCTGGGCCAGGACTCAGAGGGGTGTGTGGGTTGGGATCCCTCCCCCCATGCCCACTAGCTACAAAGGGGGGCAGGAAAAAAGCCTGGTCCCAGGCAACCTAAAAGAAAGGGCATCTGGGACACCCTCCACTTCCAGTCAGAAAAGAAGAGCTTGTGGACATGTATCCTTAGCCAAAAAGGGGGCATTTCAGAGATGGTGAGACCTTTATAATGGGATTTACAGAAATATGATAAGAATATCTCTTCTAGATGTATCTCCTCAGATATATTCTTATATCCCTGTGACTAATTGCTTTCATTGAAATTCAAGCCTTTTTGCTGGATGGTTGAATCCCTTGGGAAATACTGTCGGTACTCCAGCTCCCATACAAACACTTTACATGTTACAGCTTAGGTACATGCAAGCCAATCAGATTATCCTGAAGGAAATAAAGTAATAAACTGGCAAGGTGACAGCTTCATTTCCCAATTTAAATAATATTTGATCATTAAAAATTAAACTATGATTTTTTTACTCCAATTTTATTTCTACAGGTTGAACCTCTAAAATCTGGAACTCTTTGATTCAGCAACATCTGTGGTCCAGCAGGACTATGGATATTGGCTGGACCAGAAAACCCTGGCTGGCCAGGTTCTAGCAGTAGCGGGGCTGGCAAGGTGGGGAGCATAGCCCCGGCTGGGGCTGGCTCTCACAAACATAGCATCAGAGGCAGTGAGGCTGCATAGTGTGGAGCGTAACTCCACCTGAGACAGAGGCAGTGGGGCAAGTGCCTGGGAGTGCAGCACTGACTGGATCCCAGGAGGGCAGCACGGGCTGGCGGCAAGAGCGCAGCCTCAGATGGGGTCAGCGCAGTGGGGAACATAGCCCCAACCCTGGGTAGGGAGCATAGCCCATGCAGGGCTGGGGACAGTGGGCCTGTAGCAGGGAGCAGGGCTGACAGCTAGGAGGGGAGCCTTGACCTACCCTGATCTGGCAAACTTCTGTGGTTGGGAACTGCTCAGGTCCCCAGAGTGCCAGACCAAGGAGGCCCCACCTGTACATTAATACAGGCCTATGAAAGCTGAGGATCCCTCAAAAGCATACACAGATATTTAAATATCTTTGAAAGCACATACTTAAGAACATAAGAACGGCCATACTGCGTCAGATCAAAGGTCTATCTAGCCCAGTATCCTGAAAATGAAAACTTCATTTTCTTTGTTTTAAACCTGCCACATATTCATTTCATTTGGTGACCCCTAGTTCTTATATTATGGGAACAAGTAAATAAATGACTTTTCCTTATTCACTTTTTCCACACCAGTCATGATTCTTATCTCAGCCTCTTATCTACAAAGTTACCCAGAAGAGAAGATGGAAATATCTGGGCTGAATGTTAAGAATAAATACTCTGCCAAAGCAAGTGAGCCAGTAGGCAGCAGAAGGAACAGATTAAATGAGCCAAACAAGAGAATCCCTATGTCAAGTAGTACTTAGGCAAGGAAAATCATGGGAATTGACAACACAGAAGACATGCAAAGAGTGACCCAGGAAAACAGTCAATCCTTATTTATGCCTTAAGCACTATCTAACAATGGTAAAAGGATTCAGACAGGGTTGCTGAAACAATTTTTAGTGTGTGTGTGGTGGGGGAGGGCTGGGAACCATTGAACCAAACTGTAAGTCCTGTATATAATGGAAACCACTTTGAGCACCCTCTGCACTCCTACTTCCAGCACCTATGGATTCAGAAGTGCATCTATGGAATTCAGTAGTTCAGAGTTCTAGTACTTCAGTTATCAGAGGGGTAGCCGTGTTAGTCTGAATCTGCAAAAGAGACGAGGAGTCCTGTGGCACCTTATAGACTAACAGATGTATTGGAGCATAAGCTTTTGTGGGCAAAGACTCACTTCGTCAGATGCATGTGACGTTGTTTATGTATACTGAAGCACATACAATCCCTAATAAGAAATAACTATATGTTCCTTAGGACATCTGTAGTTTGCTGTGGAAAAGTACCTCACATATGTCTAGCTTAATAGGCCAGACTTCAAAGAAGCGTTATTTTCACAGGGTGATAGTTCAGCCCTTTCTAAAAATCTGGGCCTTGGTAAGATGGCTCAAGATAGGCACCCCAAAACTGAAGCACCCAAAATTACTTTTGAATATGTTGGCCTATGTGCTTTCAAATGTGTCAGAAACTTAACCAATTCAGCTTGGAATTCAAAGATTCAATGAAATTTTCACTGACATCCAGTGCGACGAAGCTCCAACCTGGCTTGCGTCAGAGGCTCGCTGTTATCTTCAACATAGCCTTTCCATTTAGAGGCAAGGGTCACAGCCTTCTGAGCCACTTCCATCATAGACTAGCAAGGGGTTTGGTGGGAGAACTCGCACAGTCTCTGTTGCCTCTTTGGGTTTTATAAGAACAAGGACCCGTCTCCCCTCTCAGGCAGCATCACTGTAGTGTATCAGGGAGGTTCTAGCCCAAGGATCCTGGTGGCAGCAGCTGTTGGCAGCTTTCCCTTCACTACCAGAGCTACTACACTTCGCTGAGCCACTTCCCCTTGACTCCTCTCTCTCTCAACACCTCCCTCCCCATGGCCAGTTTTAATACACCGTCCTTCAGCAGTGCTTCCTCTCCTCTGGCTCCTCTCCCTGAGATTCACTAGAAGGAAAGCTTTTAACCAGGATGCATGGGGCCTTATTGGAGTCAGGTGTCCATAATAGCCTAAAAGCCGCAACTGACTCTCTGCGAGTTAATTGGAATCAGGTGACCACATTAGCTAGGAATAGTCTTGGCTCTGGATTATTCTGGGAACAGAAAATTGCTTATCCAGTGGCCAGTACACCTGCCTTCTTACTGCTCTACAGTACCCCACTGGCCTGGATCTGTTGCACCAGATGATGATAAACATCATTTACATTTTCATTCATAAAAATAATTTTGAAGAAAATTTCATATTGACATTGAAGTTCCTTGAACCAGAAAGACTATTTAATCTCAAAACTAATTTCAAGACTGTTTATCTGAGACTATTGTTTCACTCATCTCTATTCAGTATATATTTGATTTTTCGATTCTAAAAGATTGTCAAAATGAGGAAAATTTTGGGTAAGCATTAGGATAAGCCACAATTCTTTATTTTTAAATACAGCTTTCTTTTTTCCATACAATTGGCAGCACAGAAATATCGATATTTAGATTATTATTAGGAAATGTCTGAAATTTTGGGGTACCTTAAAAGAAAAGGAGATTATGAAGAACTAAGGTGCAAATATCCCTTATTTTACATTTTCATAAAATGTTGGCCTCTGTTACCATAAATAGCTCCTTAGAGAACTGCCTCTGGGTTTGATACTGGTATTTCAAGGATGACTGCCCAGTTAAGCTAATATTGAGTGCCTGATGTTTTTTCTGTCTCCAGAACTACCACTGAAAAGGCCCTACTGAAAATGGGTCATCCTGCTTATATTTAGGTTAAGCATGTAAGTGACATGCACAAATCACTGCATGGTTACATCTTTCCTACTTCTCATAGATATTTTGATCCTTTGGAAGAGGATTTTTGTGATATCTAATACAATTTTCCATAGTCCCTAAAATGTAATTTAATTTATCATTACATCAGTGACAGCTTTAATATTGAGCAATGGAAGATTAAGATATTTATAAAGGCATTTTCTCAAAGTCTACTTTGTTGATCAAAGATATTTTACAAGAATGTTCCAATGTATTGATCTCTCTTTAATGGATTTCAACATATTGACCAGAGTTTAGTTAGCTGCAGCCTTTTTATTCTAATCAGAAGTACATTGTAGCCAGATGCAAATCTGAAAGAAATTACTTTTATATCAATGAAACTGTCCATAAAGCTAATTTCCTCTAAAAAGTAAATAAATAAAAGTTCATCACCTTCAAACATGTTTTCTCTTCCCTGCCTCAGAGATAAAATAGTCCAACATACTCTATGCTATATAGATTAGAGACAACTTTATACTTTTCACCCAGTCCAATTAAGCTGATCACTAATAATGCATGAAAAGGAAAAGAACATCCCACCAGTGAGATCCAAAATGTAATTCCAGGTACAGTTTGTCATGAATACCATTTTTCTGCACAAACTTTTGATGAAAATGTACCTTTATTTTTTCTTTGATTTTATGTAATCTAAATGCAGAGAGAGAGAATTTTTCTGTGGGAAAAAGTTATGTTTCAGTAAAAAACAATTTTCTGTAAACATACTTTTTGAAAGAAGATTTCTAACTTCAGTCTTACGATTTAAGGAACACATTTTGGATTCCTCAGCGGTTGCATGAACCCCTGGATTTTCCAAATGACAGCATGTATCACATGTCACATATCTACTTTATACAACTTTGATTAATATTGATAATAATTCTTAATAACAGGTTTAAACAAACAAAAGGAAGTATTTTTTCACACAATGCACAATCAACTTTTAGAACTCCATGCCAGCAGACATTGTGAAGGGTTCAAAAAAGAAGTAGGTAAATTCATAAAGGTTAAGTATCAGAGGGGTAGCCATGTTAGTCTGAATCTGCAAAAGCGGCGAGGAGTCCTGTGGCACCTTATAGACTAACCGAAGTGTTGGAGCATAAGCTTTCGTGGGCAAAGACCCACTTCGTCAGATGCATGTCATAAAGGTTAGAGATTCACAAATGGCTATTAGCCAGGATGGGCAGGGAAGGTGTCCTTAGCCTCTGTTTGCCAGAAGCTTGGAATGGTGTCGGGGGTGGATCACTTGATGATTACCTGTTCTGTTCATTCCCTCTGGAGCATCTGGCATTGGTGACTGTTGGAAGACAGAATACTAGGCTAGTTGGATCTTTGGTATAACCCAGTGTGGTTGGTCTTATGGTTAGCTCTGCTTATGACAACAGCATCTTTGTAACAGTTTAAGGTGTGGATGTTCCGATCCAGACTTGTAGTTCAGGCAGCTATAGGAATGGGAGCCAATTATAAAGTTCACATATAGATTCAGATTGGAACTTCTTGGTGGAGAAGGTGGGGGAAATGGGATATGTGATCGGAGCCATCTCTTAAATAAGTAATAATATTTAAATGGCAAAAAACCCCAGAATAAATAAGAATCAAAATAAATGTTAATTAAAATTTTATATAACTCTTCACAACATCAAATCTTTATTTAGTCCCTCCGTTTCCCTTCTTCTCTTTATCTTTCCAAACCTATTTAGTTGGCATGTTCCAACAGTTAAATTAGTATGTTCATGTGCATGTACTCCCAACTCTGTATTGCTCTTTAAATCCAAATTCTAAGCACTCCAGTTTCAGCACAGATGCTGTTTTTAGTAAGATAGTGCTTGTCTATTCTTTGAACATCATGGCAGATGTTTTACCTCGAGGTTAATATCTGACTTGCTTTAAATTCATGTGGGAAATCTGAAAGTTCCATTTCCTATCTCAAAAATCAATGGAAACTTAATCTGAGCTGCTAAAAACAAGTCCCAGTTCTTCTGTAAGAGAGAAAGTAAACAAGATACAAAATTAAAAGTGACAGAATACTTTACATGAAGGATATGAAATGCACCACCAACTAAGCTTCAGCTCTACAGGGTTTGTGCCTTTAAAACTGCAGCCTGACTGGAAAAAGCTGGATTTGGTTGCTTTTATATACAGGCATTATGACCCCTTTAAGGTGTCATGAAACCATTAGAATCATGTAAGTAGAACATTTCCACCATTAGATTTAAATTAAACACCTGCCATTGAGATCTACATAAGCAAACATGGGGGTGGGGATTATTCTCTAGAGATTTGGCTCTTAAAATCTTTCTTGCAAATCCTTTCTGAGTGAATCAGAGGCATATAATATATTCCATTTATATGCATTTGCCAGGCACATGAATCTAAATTCTCATTTTGTTATGCGTGGTCCTGACCCAAAAGGTTGTTCACACAGGATTAATCTGTTTTCATGCTAAGACAATTTGATTTGCCTTATTTTTTCCTCTTCCATGTTCTTTCCACCTCCATGATAGTCCTATTTCTAGCTGTTAGAGACTATGCCTCTAGCAGCATCAGAGAAGGCCCACAACCCTGTCCAGTTGGTATCCTCTCTTCAGGAACATTTCAGGGTTTGTCATGTATCTGAGTCTCTCCTAGTGCAATCAAGAAACCTGAGATGATATCAAGACAAAGCTTCCTGCATGGTAACAGCAACCCTTTTCACTGTGGCAGTAAGCCACATACTGAACATTTAAAGCAACTCCCTTATGGAAAAAAAAATCTGAAACAGCATGTATTTATTTTATTTTATTTTATTCCACATTTGGTTGTTATTGTTCAGTTGAAGAGAATTATCTGGGGAAGATGTTTCCTGAATTTGAGGGGATATTTAGGTGAAATCCTGTCTCCATTGAAATCAATGGTAATTTTGCCCTGATTCCAATGAGACCAGGTTTTCATTCTCTATGGGTTCATCTACACTGAACCGTTATTATATAACTAGCATTATTCTGAAATAACAATGCAAACATCTACACAGCAATTCTGTTATTTTGAAATAATATCAAAATAATGGGTGGCTTATTCCAACTTCTGTAAACCTCATTCCACAAGGAATAACTCTTCTTCTGAAATAGCGATTTCGAAATAGCAGCAGTGTGGATGCTCCACTACTGATATTTCGAAATAGCTCCTCACCGGGGCCATTCAACGTAATTTCTCCCCAGTGCTTCCTGGGGCTCTAAATCGAGATAGCGTGTCCACATTAGGGGAGCCTGCCTCAGACTAATTTTGAGGCTTCCCTGTAGTGCGGATGCTCTATTTCAAAATAAGCTATTTTGGAATATATCTTCCAGAATAGCGTATTCCAGAATAAGATGTACCCTGCAGTGTAGACGTACCCTAAGGGCTTATCTACACTAGGGAATTATTTCAAAATAACTTATTTTGAAATAATAACTCCCAAAATAACTATTTTGAAATAACATGTCCACAGTACAGCAAAGCCCCAAAATTAGTCCGAGGCAGGTTCCCTTAGTGTGGATGTGCTACCTCGACTTAGAGTCCCAGGAAGCACTGGGGAGTAATTATTCTGAATGATTCTGGGGAGTAGTTATTTTGAAATAGTAGCAGGGAACATCCACACTACCGCTATTTCAAAAGTAACTATTTTGAAATAAGTGTTATTCATCATGGAAAGCAGGAGTTATTATTTTGAAATAACCAGCCCCTTATTTTGAAATAACAGCTTGGTAGTGTGGATGCTTCTGCTTGTTATTTCAAGATAAAGGGAATTATTTTGAAATAACTTCCTGGTGTAGACCAGGACTAAGTGTTCATTCTGCTGTTTCTCCATTGGATTAGGACTAACAACTGGAGACTGCCTTTTGGAACAACTGTACCTAAATCAACCACCACAAATTGCACATCCTCAAAGAGAGCATTTAGTGTACCAAAAGAGGGAGAAAATGGAAGTAAAATATTAACTTAATATGAGGCTTAAAGGGGGAGCTAAATCCTGCCCATAGTGGCTCCCATGTGCAGTCCCATTGATTGAAAAGAATTTAAATGAAATTTAAATGTCCATGCACAAATAAAGATAGGCAAGGTAGGATCTGTTTGCAAGATTCAACCTTATGCTATAGTTTTTCATTAGCAAGATGGTTCACATGAACAGGAACTGGACAACACTGCACTTTTTCTCTAAACTTTCTTGGACTACAAACTAAATGTTCATAATTTTCTTACTTCCTGATGGTAGAAAAACAGGAACACAAAAGCATGAAATAAAATTTTGTAGTCAAAGTCAGAAATATGTACATATGCAATCTATATGCTTCACATTTATGTGCCCAACTATTTTTGCTCTACACAAACATGGAGAAAATTATCATTTCAAGGCATGATCATACAAACCCTTAGTCCCACTCAAGTAGTCTTATTGTATTCAGCAGGATTACTCACGTTAGTACAGGTCAAGCACATAGTGACAGCATAACAAGCATGGACACACTGCCTAGATGTATCTAATTACTAACAAGAGGGACAACATTGAAGGGAAACAAGTCCATCAGCCACACCTATGCAGGTTTTAATGTCTGTTGTCACTATCCACTAGGATACCACGTTGAGCCGATGGCTTTTATGATACAAACTTCTCACTTGGAACTGGAGGCAGGCTACCTGAATGGCTGTCACATGGTAACAAATTTTGCTCCCCTGAGGTGAAGTGAATCTGGTGCTGAAATATTTTCTACTCTGTTACTAATTTCCTTTGCTAGCCAGTCAAGTAAAACTGAACAGGCAGAAATTTAAAAAACTAAATACAATAAATCACTTACATTGAACCAAAAGATAAAAGAGACTACATTAAATTGAAAAGGAATGAGAAAAATGAATGCCCATTGCCAGTCCGATCACTGCTTATATGTTATGACCCTTTCCTCATCCTTTGTCAGTTTTTGGACCTCTAAAAATCTAAGTTACTTGGTGCAGGGACTGTATGTTTTTACAGATCCGAGCTGATTGGGCAGTGCACAACTGGAGCCTCTAAAACCAATAGATCTATGTATTTATATGTCCCTCATTGCTGTAGTATTGGTGCAATGTAGTAATGAAATCTTATGGTATCCTATACTTGTTTTCTAGCTTTTGGAAATGATGTTAGTCAGGCAGAAACAGGTTGGATTTTCTTGGGATCATAAACAGATTTATTTATGAAAATTGTTTCAAGAACAGAAAAGCAGACATTTTATTGACTTGAAAACATTGGCAGATCCCTAATTAGGCACTGATCCCGCCATGAAATCTTCAAGCATAGACTCTTCCTTACTCCCATTGACTTCAAATTGCCCACTTTCATCACTACTTGTGAAACACCATTCTGTTGCTTTTACTTGTTATGATTAAATCAACAGTTCTTAACTGTAGATCAGGATCCCAAAGTGGGTCACAATCCTCTTTATATTGGGTTGCCAGGGCTAGCATGAGAATTGCAGGGGCCTGAGATTGAAACCAAAAGTCTAAGCCCTCTCTCCAGGGCTGAAGCCCTCAAGCATTGGCTTTGCTTCCTACTCCAGGGGCAGGGCTTATGCTTCGGCGATATACACCCTTGCCCCTATGGTTTCAGGGCACTGGCTTCAGGCCTGTTTCCCAGGGTCATTAAAAAAGTTGTGTCATCAGAAGCGGGTTGTGGTACAATGAAGTGTGAGAAACCCTGGATTAAATTATATCAAGTAGCCATGAATGTGCCCCCAATTTCCAGGTAAAAGCAGTTTAGGACCAATCTAATTGCTCTTACATTTATAATTGTTTTCACCATTCTCCCATTTATGAAGCAAAGTTGCCAAATATATGATCTATAATTTGGGCCTTATTGACATTCAGCACAGATCATTTAAATCTATTTTCCAGTCCTGTGTTTCTTCATTCAACATGATGAATGTTGTCAGTACAAAACATACAGGATGAGATTTTTCTTTGTCTCATTTTCTATTCTATCTTTGTGGTCCGTGTGACATATATGGTGTTTTGTGATTTTCTTCCTCTGCCGTGCAAAGAAATGTTTGTTGCTTCCAGATATCGGAGTCCCCTTCATTATAGACACGATGACTCTGGGGATGTACAGTGATGAATGTCGAGTTTAATGCACAGGATACCTGAAATGAAGGGTTGGGAGGACAAAGGGAGAAGTCACGTTTGGCATACCACCCACAAACAGAGGGCTTCCAAAGGGTTGCAAGCTTTCATGGTTGAGTGGGTCTAACTGCCAAACAAGGATGACATAATAGGGACTTGAATGACTGGCTGAGGGAGAAGTCCATCTAAGGCACAAGAAGGTCACCTAGTCCCGCTAACAAATGGTAATACGGTATTGTGCAATATTGGGTTTCGAAAATGCACTCCAAAATACATAAAGGAACATTCCCTCTGGAAGGCACAGTGAGACCATGCTGGATCCCAACAAATGGCTAAAAAGGAACCTAGAATAGATTTGTTCTGTACCTCAAGTGGTATATTAGATAAGTAAATATATGAGTAAGCTATTTGTTCCTGTTACGTTTTCTTTAATGAGCCATTGCTAAATAAAACATTTGTTTTGAGAAGGACCTTTGTTCTTGTATATCACTGGTTGCAAGCTCCCAAAGGAAGATGTTGCAAGGGTCCCCTTGTAAATGCATAACAATAAGTATTGACATTGATGAGGTGGTGTGGCCAGATCAGTCCAAGAATGCGAGAACTGCCAAAATACCTCCATGACAAAGGGATAGATCTGTGAGCAGGCCCATTATCATGACAATATACATTAGGGGAAAGTGTCTAAGGCACCTATCTGCCTTGATTTTTAATGTCTGATGCATCAGAGGAGGGAAAATAAAAACATTCCACAATGAGCCTGACCATCTGTGTAATAATCAACAATGATGAAATCAGTGAAATTTGCTACATTATTCGTCCAGGCATAATTCTTTCTTTTTCTTCTAGCCATTGTGGCACAAATAGAAAATGGAAAAAAAGACAAAATTGTTTTGTTTGTTTTCACCTGAACTTTTAATCTTAAAACTGTGAGAAGTGGTCAGCATTAAGGGAATGGTTTCAAAATATACATATTAAAGATTAGTGCAGCTGAGTGATAATATACACAGCAAAGGTGAGTGGGGAGGTGAGTGAGGTGAATGGGGACGGAGGATGAACTATTAGGTCCTGAAGTTTAAAACAGAATTGAAAGGAATCCGGAACTTTACAGTAATAGGATCATCTGGGATAGTAAGCCAGCAGTGTAGAATCATAGAATCATAGAGCTGGAAGAGACCTCAAGAGGTCATCAAGCCCAGCCCCCTGCCCAAGGCGGGACCAATCCCAACTATATCAACCCAGCCAGGGCTTTGTCAAGCCAAGACTTAAACACCTCTATGGATGGAGATTCCACCACTTCCCTAGCTAACCCATTCCAGTGCTTCACCACCCTCCTACTGAAATAATTTTTCCTAATATCCAACCTAGAACTCCCACACTGTAACTTGAGACCATTGCTCCTTGTTCTGCCATCCCTCACTACTGTGAACAGCCTTTCTCCATCCTCTTTGGAACCTCCCTTCAGGAAGTTGAAGGCTGCTATCAAATTCCCCCCTCACTCTTCTCTTCTGCAGACTAAACAAACCCAAATCCCTCAGTCTTTCCTCAGCGGTCATGTGCTCCAGCCCCCTAATCATTTTGGTCGCCCTCCGCTGGACTCTCTCCAATGAGTCCACATCCTTTCTATAGTAGGGGGCTCAGAACTGGACACAATATTCCAGATGTGGTCTCACCAGAGCCAAATAAAGGGGAATAATCACTTCTCTAGATCAGCTGGCATTGCTCCTCCCAATACACCCTAATATGCCATTAGCCTTCTTGGCTACAAGGGCACACTGTTGACTCATATCCATCTTCTCATCCACTGTAGTCCCCAGGTCCTTTTCTGCTGAACTGCTACTTAGCCATTCGGTCCCCAGGCTGTAACAATGGTTGGGATTCTTCCATCCCAAGTGCAGGACTCTGCACGTGTCCTTATTGAACCTCAGATTTCTTTTAGCCCAATCCTCTAATCTGTCCAGATCACCCTGGACCCTATCCCTGCCCTCCAGTGTATCTAACTCTCCCCCTAGCTTAGTGTCATCTGCAAGCTTGCTGAGGGTGCAATCCATTCCGTCATCTAGGTCATTAATAAGGATGTTGAACAAAACGAATCCAAGAACTGATCCTTGGGGCACTCCGCTAGAAACCAACCGCCAACCTGACATTGAGCCGTTGATCACTACACGTTGGGCCTGACAGTCTAGCCAGCTTTCTATCCATCTTACAGTCCATTTATCCAATCCATACTCCCTTACCTTGCTGGCAACAATATTGTGGGAGACCATATGAAAAGCTTTGCTAAAGTCAAGGTATATCACATCCACAGACCCAGTTCCCTCATCATAGAAGCTAATCAGACTGGTCAGGCACGACTTGCCTTTCGTGAATCCATGTTGACTATTCCTGATCACTTTCCCCTCTTCCAAGTGCTTTAAAATTGATTCCTTGATTATCCCCTCCATGATTTTTCCGGGGACTGAGGTAAGGCTGACTGGTCTATAGTTCCCTGGATTGTCCTTCTTCCCTATTTTAAAGATGGACACTACATTTTGCCTTTTTCCAATCATCTGGGATCTCTCCCAATCTCCACGAGTTTTCAGAGATAATGGCCAAAGGCTCCACAATGACATTTGCCAACTCCCTCAGTACCCTCAGATGCATTAAATCTGGACCCATGGATTTGTGTATGTTTAGCTTTTCTAAATAGTTCCTAACTTGTTCTTTCCGCACTAAGGGCTGTCCACCTCCTTCCCATACTGTGTTGCCTAGTGCATTTGTCTGGGAGCTGACCTTGTCCATGAAGACAGAGGCAAAGAAAGCATTGAGTACTTCAGCTTTTCCCACACCATCTGTCACTAGGTTACCTCCCTCATCCAGTAAGGGTCCTACACCTTCTCTGATCACCCTCTTCTTGCTAACATGCCTGTAGAAACCTTTCTTGTTACCCTTCACATTGCTTGCCAGCTGCAATTCCAACTGCACTTTCGCCTTCCTGATAAGTCCCCTGCATTCTCGAGCAATATATTTATACCCCTCCCTAGTCATCTGTCCAAGTTTCCACTTCTTGTAAGCTTCCTTTTTGTGTTTAAGCTCACCATGGATGTCCCCGGTAAACCAGTCTGGTTGCCTACCATATTTGCTTTTCTTGCTGCGCATCGGGATGGTTTCCTCCTGTGCCTTTAATAAGGCTTCTTTAAAATACTGCCAGTTCTCCTGGACTCCTTCCCCCTTCATGTAAGCATCCCAGGGAATCCTGCCCATCAGTTCTCTGAGGGAGTCAAAGTCTGCTCTTCTGAAGTCCAGAGTGTGTATTTTGCTACTCTCATTTCTTCCTTTGGTCAGGATCCTGAAATCTACCATCTCATGATCACTGCTTCCCAGGTTGTCACCCACCTCTATTTCCCCTACTAGTTCCTCCCTGTTTGTGACCAGCAGGTCAAGCTGCGCATGGCCCCTGGTTGGTTCCTTCAGTACTTCTACCAGGAAGTTATCCCCAACATTCTCCAAAACTTCCTGGATTGTCTGTGTACTGCTTTATGGGTCTCCCAACAGATGTCAGGGTGATTAAAGTCCCCCATGAGAACCAGGGCCTGTGATCTGGAAGTTTCTCTTAGTGGTCTGAATAAAGCCTCATCTACCTCATCCACCTGATCTGGTGGTCTATAGCAGATACTAACCACAAAATCACCTCAGTTGCTCTTACTTCTAAACTTAACCCAAAGACTCTCAGCAGGCTTTTCTCCCTCTATATTCTGGAGCTCTAAGCAATCATACTGCTCTCTTACTTACAGTAGAACTCCTCCTCCCTTTCTTCCCCTCCTGTCCTTCCTGAACAGTTTATACCCTTCCGTGACAATGCTCCAATCATGTGAGTCATCCCACCAAGTCTCTGTTATTTCAATCAAATCATAGTTCTTTAACTGGGCCAGGGCTTCTAATTCTTCCTGTTTGTTTTCCAGGCTTCTTGCATTGGTGTACAAACACCTTACATAACCACTTGATCACCCTGCCTTCTCCATCTGAATCAGGGGTCCTCCTTTGTTGATCGTTCCTCCTTGTGATTCTTTCCAGTGTCCAACTTCTTCACTTACCTCAGGGCTTTGGTCACCGTCCCCCAACGAACCTAGTTTAAAGCCTCCTCACTAGGTTTGCAAGCCTGCCCGCGAAGATGCTCTTTCCTCTCTTGGTTAGGTGGATCCCATCTCTTCCTAACAATCCTTGTGCCCAGAACAGAGTCCCATGGTCAAAGAAACCAAAGCCCTCTCTCCATCACCACCTGCGCAACCACGCATTTACTTCCTCAATTCGACAATCTCTACCCAGACCTTTTTCTGCAACCAGAAGGATGGATGAGAACACCACTTGCGCTTCAAATTCCTTGATCCTTCTTCCCAGCACCACATAATCTGTAATGAACTGTTCAAGGTCATTCTTGGCCGTATCGTTAGTTCCTACTTGGAGATGAAGGAAGAGGTAGCGATCCGAAGGTTTAATCACTTTCGGAAGACTCTCAGTCACATCCTGAATGCGATCTCCTAGTAAGCAGCACACTTCTCGAGATTGCAGGTCTGGATGGCAGACGGATCATTCAGTCCCTCTTAGGAGGGAGTCCCCGACTACCACCACCCGTCTTCTTTTGTGGGTGATAGTTGTGGAACCTCCATCCCTAGGACAGCGCATCCCATGCCTTCCGGTAGATGGTATTCCCTTCTGATTTCTTCCCTGAAAGGTCCCTGCCAAAATCATTCTCCTCCGCATTGCCTGTGGAGAGAGCCTGAAAGCAGTTACTTACCTCTCCAGGAATGGGGGATACCTGTGTTGTCCTTTTTCTCCTTCTAGAGGTTACATGCTGCCAGTTTTCTTCCTTGTCCTGTATTGCCCTGACTGGCTCTTCAGCCTGCTGTGGCTGCAGGATTAAACACTGCCTTCTATTGAGGAAGTCTTTATACTCTCTGATAGAGCATAGGGTCAATACTTGGGCCTCCGGTCCTCTATAATTTTTTCTTCCAAAGTGGTGACCAGCTTGCACTTAGTGCCAATGAAATCCCTTCTTTCTTCTGGGAGGAAGACAAACATGGCACATGCTGTGCAGGGTAACAGCAGCGGAGCTATCACCATCCATACCTGCCTTCCTTCTGAGAGATTCCTCAGTTGTTATTCAATGCCTCCCTGAAGGGAAGGAGTGTAGTGAAAAGATGTTAAAGAATGGCGAGTGTATCTCACCCCCTTCCCACTCCTCAGGTTCCTCTCCAAACTCCCTGTTAACAGCTCCTATTCGCAAGCTCCCTGGTCGCTGACTCACTCCTTTATAAAGCCCTGAACTGCCTGATAGCCTCTCCCCCTGATTAAGGCTCAACCAATGAGCAGAGGCTTCTAGATTTCAAACCCTGATTAGAAGCTCACAGCTTCCACCGGCCAGCCACAGCACACACTCCGGGTATGTCTAGACTACGTGCCTCTGCCAACAGAGGCATGTAAATTAGATATACTGACATAGTCAATGAAGTGGGGATTTAAATATCCCCCACTTCATTAGAATAAAAATGGCCACTGCGTTGTGCCGGCTCAGCTGTTTGTCAGCACAAACCGGCAGTCAAGATGGGGACCGGTCGACAAAGAAAGCCTTTGCCGACCGATCCCTTACGCCTTGTGAAATGAGGTTTACAGGGTCGGTCAGCAAAAGCTTTTCTTGTTGACCGATATCCGTCTTGACTGCCGGTTTATGCTGACAAACAGCTAAGCCGGCACAATGCAGGGGCCATTTTTCTCTAATGAAGCGGGGGATATTTAAATCCCTGTTTCATTGACTATGTTGGTACGTCTAATTTAGACATACCCTCCATGAGTGAGGGGGAGGGAAAAGAGGGGGGAAAAAAACCCAACCAGCCAAACACAAGCTCAGCACACAGCAAGAAAAACACAAACACAAACACACACACTACAGACAGGCCACTTCCCTTAAGGGCCCTGTATTAGCTTCCTCCTTTATCTGGAGAACTCCCTCTCCAAACTCCCTGTTAACAGCTCCTGTAAGAAAGGACTGATACAGAATGAGCCTGGAACAGCCATTGGGCAGATGGCAGAGCACGAATATATTTCTGAAAGGCTAAAAAGAAAGAACCAAAGACTGTATAGTGGAGTCACAGGGAAACAAAAACTCCAGAGATGGGAGATGAGAGATGTGAAATATTTCTGAAAATTAGGGGTGAGGATAAAGAGAGAGAGATGACTGAATGGAAAGTACATTGCCAAGGAAAAGAGCTGTCATAATCCACTAGAGTTTTTGGAAATGCAAAATGAATATTTTTTTAAAAAGATGTAAATTAATTGATTTGGTTCGAATGGGATTTGTCATTAATTTCCTAGAGGAAAATCATACAAAGAGCAACTTGTCTGGTTGGAAGGCCCCGTCTTATGATTCTTGCAAAAGGCCATAAGGTCGCCAAGACTACTCTTAGGAGTAATCAGGACAATCCATCTGTGGAAATATTTAATTGTTTGCCCCTTATGGTTTTAGGCAATAATTTATAAATAAATAAAATACTTTCACAGATTCCAAGGTCTGAAATTAGGCAACTTATCTTCCTTTATACTTAAAGTTACTTATTTATAGTACAGTATCATTAAGAGTATCATCAGTGTTGCCTCTAATTTTTTATACTTATGTGCGGAGTGAATTATGTGGACCAATATGGAGATGATGTGCAACATCTGCATGTGGACTATCTGTGGCAAGGTTCAGAGTGTGGGAGGTGGCTCAGGTTTGTGGGGATGAAGGCTCTGGCTGGGGGTGTGGGCTTTGGGGTGGGGATGAGATGCAGGGGTGGTGTTTGGCATGCAGGAGAGGGGCTCCAGGTTGGGACCATGCGGTTGGAGTGTCGGAAGCAGCTCAGGGCAGGAGGCTAGGGCTGGGGTACAGGGTCTGAGCAGGAGTTAGGGTGCAGGAGGGGACTCAGTTTTGGGATGTGCAGTTTGAGAGGGGCCTTGGGTGTTAGAAAGGGCTTGGCACTGAGGAGCGGATTGAGGTGTGAGATGCTTACCTGGAGCAGTTTCCATGGGGGGTGGGGACACAGAGGAGACTCTATGTTGCCTCTCACTCACCTGCAGGCACTACCCCCACAGCTTCCATTGGCTGCAATTCCTGGCCAATGGGAGCTGCAGGGACAGGACTTCCTGGTACTTGTGGTGACACGGCTCTAGCAAGGGGTTAGAAACAGCAGTGTGTGGAAATTTTACAATGTGGCAATTGTAGGGATCCTGACCCCAAAAATGTTTTTGGGGGAGGAGAGTTGCAATACTACTACCCTTACTTCTGTTCTGCTTCTGATAGTGGCACTAACTTCCAAGTTGGGCATGTGGAGAGCAGTGGCGACTGGCTGGGAGCCAGCTCTGAAGGCACAGCTATCAACAGCCACAGTGCAGAAGTATGGATGCTATAGTATGGTATTGCCACCCTTACTTCTGGGCTGCTGCTGGCCAGGTGCTGCATTCAAAACTGCATGTCTGTCCAACAGCCACTATTCTTCAGCCATTCAGCTCTGAAGGCTGTACAAAAGTAAGGGTCACAACTATGCAACCCCCCTAAAATAACCTTGTGGATCCCCCTGCAACTCCTTTTTGGGTCCAGGCCAAATTTGAGAAATGCTGGTCTTCCCTGTCTCCCCTGTGAAATCTGTGTGCTATAGGGTGGTAAAAGCACACAAAAACAGATTTTGGGGAGAGAGAGGGTAGACTAGATTTCATGTTTTGTGTTGCATTTTCATGGCTATGAACTTGGCTGAGTGCTATGCATAAGAAAGAACTGTAGGAAAAACTACACAAGGGAAGACTCTAAGTGGAACCTTCTTATGTTGAAAAACTGTACCATACTATTCCCAAATTTATGGAGCACAATTCTGCGTCACTTACAGTAGAAAAATCATCTTAATTATATGGGTAATTTTATTCAATTCTTTGGCTGGTCTCTTGAAACAGGCTTCTCTCTTTGTAGATCCATTTGGTCTGCTTCTACACTCATACCAGTTTTACACTGTCATTCCTGATTTACAACGATTGAACTGGGAGCTGAGGATTTTTTCCCATCTGTTTTGCATACAAACCAGAAGATTGCTTTATTTTCATTGCATATACATTCATATTGAGCTAAAAAGGTAAAGCTTCAGCAGAAAGACAATTTCTACACATCGGAGGGGCACTGTCATAACTGCAGTCTCATAAGAGAAGACCCATTTGGGGGACACTGCTCTGTCAGTTCTGCCTCTCATCACTCACTTAGGACTTCCTTGAAAATTGCACGTGGCTGACTAGCTTTCCTCACTGGCAAGCCGCTTCAGCCACCTCTGCCCACTTCAGCTGCTGAAACTTTCCAACCTTGTAGTGACAAACACTCGGTTCCCCATACAGTCACCTACTTTGGGTGGGAGCAGCCCTTTTCCCTTCAACCAGATATGCTGCCCAGGTTACAAGAACCCTCTTCCCTACACATGCACCCACACTGCTCTGCAAATGCAGAGATCAGCCTTCCAATTGACACCTCTGTTTGGAGGGATATCAAAGCTTTTAGTGATGGCTAGTACACAGTACATGCTTCATTAACTAGTAATGCTGGCAATGTAAATTATTTTTCTGTGCTCCATAAATTTATAACTTTTTGTAAAATGTAATGCTGCTAAAAGCCACCCTGGGTCATTTTGTTCCAATTCAGACACATTACACTTGCTATCTTCTTATAAATTCAAGGCCAGAGAAAGCTCAATACTGCACTCTTGCTATTGATGGCTGTCTGGGAAATATTTGAAAAACTTGCTTTTTTAGCTAAGAAAGGCTGGGTAATCTATTCTCCTCTAAAAGCATGAAATGACCAAGTGCTAAATGGCAAAAGGTATTAAAAACATTATCATCAAATTATCTCCGTCACTGCTCATAGCCTAGATAGGTTTGCAATATTTATATAGTTCTCAGTAGTATTTGTCAACACCAGGAAATGTTTCATTGTAGGCTGCCAAGGCTACAATTTAGGAAGAACACACGAAAATAGGCTATTCCCTTTTAGTTTATACCCAAACCTATCATTTTTGTGCAAAAACGCTCAGTTGGGGTGACTCATCGGCAGCGCTGAGGGGAGGTTTGCATCCTGTTTGACTTGTCAGTGATAATTAGTTAAAATAGGACAATTTGATAAGACCCTTATCTGATGCATGGAAGTCCAAAACAAGACTGTGTAGAGACGACAGAAGAAGAAAGGCCAAAATGAAAACATGGATGGTGGTAAGGGGTAAACCTTCCCTTCTAGTTCAGCATCTAAAGGCAGTAGTTGCTAGTGGTCAGTCCATCTAGTCACTTTGTGTGCCCACTCAAGGGTCTGAAAGGTCCACACAAAGACCTAAGAGGGATATGGATAAAGAGAAAATGGTTCTGGGAATGAGTGGCACTTGTGAGGAAATCCTATCATTGTATATTTAAAGAACAGGGAGAGGAGCCTTGCAGGGAGAGTGGATGAAGGCTCTATTTTCACATTAACAATCAAGAATGAGCATGGAGATGGTGACTAGCATATATAGAGCCTGTTCCCTCATAACAGGGCAGACAGGAGCAAAAGATGGCTCCAGATTCTCAGAGGCTGAGGACTAAGTGGGGCTAGGTGAAGCTGGTAAGGCCCAAACAGGACTGAATTACAACTCAGCTCTAGGAGTCAAGCTGGAGATTCCTGGTTTCAGGAGAAGGATAATAATTGTCTGAATTACCCAGTTTCAGGAGAAGGGCTAAAGGTCTCTCCACAGGAAAGAGACAGAGATGGAGAGAACCTGGAGGAACATAAGAATACAACTCAACAAGCAGGCTTTAGAGGAACTCTTAAAGTCAGAAGAACTTCGTTTATTTGGGACTTCTGTTATGGACTATTTTATCTGAGATTTTGTAATAAATCTGCCCCAGGAATGGTAATGTCAGGTCAAGGGGACCTGAAGTGAAATTATTGGCTTCCTGAAAGGGAAAACTGAGGCAGTGAGTGCATGGAATGCCACACTGTGCCAGAAGGGGTGCTGCAGGGCATCACACCCATGCTAGTCTGATAAGTCAGTTAACACTTGGGGCAAGGGCTAGTGATTTTTGTCCCTTTGGTGTCCAGGGCGAAATAGCGGAATGAGAGTGCTATTTCTGAAGGTAAATATAGTGGTCTGTACTGTGACTCTCTGCCATACCATCAGATAACTGGTTTGTTTATTTTGGTTAGTTTTCTCCTAAAAAATGTTCCAAATTTCAGATCTAGATTAAAAATATGTAAAAATTCAAAATCATTAGTCAAAATTATACTGAGCTATTTTCATAAGTAGGTTTCAAAGTACTTCATGGTTCTCAATGAGCTTATCTTTACAACACTGTAAGAAGTAGGGAAGCGTTCTCATTCCCATTTTGCAGATGAGAAACTTAGGCACAGAGTCTAGGTCTATACTAGACCAGGCAGATGGGCTTAAGGTAAGCCATCCAGCTACCTCAAGCCGAGCTGCCACAGCTTCCCACCGAGCTCTGGTCAGCTTCCCTTACTCTTCACAGAATGAAGAGTACAGGATGCCATCAGGGGCTGCCCTCAGCATTCGAGTTGGGGTCTACATTACACCCGCTAAATCAAACACTAGAAGATCAGCCTCCTCCATAGTGTAGACATGCCCAGGGAGTCTAAATGACTTGCCCAAGATCATGCATAACATCTGTGGCAGAACATGGAGTTGAAATCTTGCCTCCCATGCCCCATGCTAGTGCTCAATAGCTGTTCAATGTGATTAAGTTCATGCCCTTTATTATTCTCTTTTATTTTGAAGAAATATTCACCTCACTGGGATTTCATGCTGCATGAATATTTGAAAAGTGTCTGTTCTTTGTGTGAATATTAATACTCATTTGAAAACAAAGATGTTAATGTATAACAAGAATATTAGCTGTTCCTTGTTATATTCATGTTCAAAATGTTTGTCATTCTGTCAGAGAGCACAAAATACTCATAGCCTTGAATATTACTGTATTAATTTAAGACTGCAGTTGAACTCTTAGTCATTCATGGTGTGACTGTTACCCTTAGCACATGCTACTTCTAGAAGAATAGGAAATAATGAACTATTAGTGAAAGCTGAAGTGAAATGAAGCTTTAAATGAATACAGTAGGAGTAAAAAATGTGTTACTGAATATTAGACATCATGTCTGTTTGGAACTGACTAAAACTCCTGCAGAGACAAAGTAGGTGAGGTAATATCTGTTACTGGACTAATTTCTGTTGGTGAGACACACTAGCTTTTGAATTTACACACAGCTCTTCTTCCGGTTAGCTCTCTGTAAGCTCAAAACCTTATCTGTTTCAGCAACAGAAGCTGTTCCAATAAAAGCTATTACCTCACCCACTTTGTCTCTGTAATTTTGTGGGACCAACATGGTTACAAGAACACTGAATAAAATTCTTAAGCTTTGTCTACACTACAGCACAATGTTGAATTAAGATACATTAATTACATAGCTGGAATCAACTTATCTTGAATTGAGTTTCCATGCCATACACACAGCTGTAGATTGATGAGAGCAAATGCTTCCATTGGCTTCCCTTACTCCTTGTGAGGAGCAGGAGTGCCGGTGCCGACAAGATGCCCTCTAAATTCGATTTAGCAGGTCTTCACTAGACCTGTTGATCTTCCATGTAGTGAAGACATGACGTTAGAGTCAATCCCAGAAATAACTGGATGTTTTGTAAACTTATGCTGAATTATCTGAAGAGGGGAGGCACTGTTTGTTATGGCTCCTTATTCTAATCTCCCTCCCATCTGTCATACATTGGCGTAATCTCATTGATTTCAGTGGAGCAACTCCTGATTTACATCTGTATTAGTGAGATCAGAATCAAAGTCTTGTCTAAAATACAAGAATATTTTCTTCATTTTTATAAACAATCATGTCTGAACAGGAAGCCTAAAAATACTGCACTTGGGCAGATTACAATCTGAAAAAAACAAATTAGTTATGCTATGCAGTATTTTTTATCTCTAAACTGTTCTCCCAGATGGATAGTTGATATTTATGCAAAAGGCTTGCATTTAAACTAATAACATGCACAAATATTTGTGTAGAGGGTGTGGTTTGGAGGTTTTATTATTTTTCATTCTAATTTTTTATACAAACTTGGCGCTTAGGACTTAGGTCAAAATAGATTAATCAGAAGGCTTTCAAGAACCTGTTAGGTGCTCTTGGGGCTCTACCCTTGGACCTGAAAACATCCAAATTTGGTGAATAGCTGCACCCAGCTCCGACTTCCCAGTTGGGTCTCTTTCTGTGTAGATACTGTGCTCCTCTTCCCCTCCATCACTCTAGTTCTGAAGACATCTGTTACAGAATGTGCAGAAAATCCTGAATCCAAACATCCATGAACTCTGGGAGCAACTGGCACTATCATAAACATTCAATGATGGGCATATTAAAGCACTTTATGGAGACAGAACACTACAGAGCTCAGCTTTATGTCTCAAAGCCATCTTCCTTTGAAATAATGCACATCTGCAGTTTTCCATGGTTTTGAAGCAAGCCCAGGTGAAATTCAGCCATTCTGACTATGATCTTCTTTGAGATGGTGGGTTTGTTCAAACACAAAACTCAAAGTACATCTCAGTATGGTGCAAACCCATGAAAAATTGATGAAGCCAAAAATGTTCACAGGAGCTCCTGTGAAGCAAATGTGCTGACTTTCCACACATTTTCGAGAAGAAAGTTGCTATGTGGTACTGTCATTTAATAGATAGCTGACATGAATATTTTCATTTTTGAAAGAAAAAATGGGTAATGCTAAGAGAAAAAATAGAGTAGGGTCTATGAGCAGTCTTAATAAGCCTTTTAATCATAGGAAGTTTCAGTGGCCTATCTATAAATTGAATTTTTTTCTGCAGTGTATATAGAAAAAGCCAAAATCCTGTTCAGCTTTAGATCGATGGGATCCGCAAACTGTATAAAATAGGTGCATGCATGTGTGCACATGTGCACACAGATTTCTAGCCCTGATTCTCTCATCATTGCATCAGGTTGCCATAAGAGCAGCATACGGGTAAAAATCCATTCAACCTTCTCTAGCCTGTTATCTTACTGGACTTCAGACATTCCTGAATCCAATCTTATTGGACTTCAGACATTCCTGGTATTAAAGACTTCCAGGAATAGCAGATTGACTAGATTTTCACTGAGTTAACTAAGTGTTCACAAACAGTTGCCTCCAAGTAAATTGGATGAAAAGGCTTTTATGGGTTTTTTTCTTATACAGAGGATGGAGGGGATAAATGATAGTGAGATCAGACACATAGGTATGTAAGAATTCAGTCTCTGAGAGAAGCTGAGGCAGCATTATCAGAAGAGTTTCTGTTGGATTTAATATCTTTCTAGATAACAGTCATTTACTTATAGTATTTCCAGAATAGGACTGACAGACCAGGCACTTTGGGAAACAGAGGCATGTGTGAAAATGTACAGGTGATATGTTCCTGGATTCCCAGGTGGGTTTAAAGAGGACTTGTAGCTCGCAACAGTCCAGGCAGGGCTGGTCCTAACCAGTTGGTGGCCCCAGGCCAACCAAAAAACAAAAGCAAAAACCAAACCCTGTCGGCAAGGAAAATTTGTCAAGCAAAAATAAAAAAGGGAAAAGGGTCGAGCTGAGATGTGCTAAGACCAGGTCTGTCGGTGGCCCCCTTCAAAATGGTAGCCCTGGGCAACTAGCCAGCTCGCCTGCCCCTAAGCTAGATTCTAGGACTCCTCCACCATGTTCAGTCCCATGGTCTGGGAGAAGAATCAAAGCAGGGTATGAAAAAGCTCCAGATTGCAGTGATAGCAGGGGACTACAGTCTCTGCTTCAAATCTAAAGATTAGTTTGTGTCTGTTGATTTTCTCTCTGCCTCAGCTCAATTTCCTCCGACCCTTTTCCATCACAGCCCCTCTTCAGCCCCTTTTGCCTTCATGCTTTTCTCCATCCTTGTCTTCATCTTCTTCCCTATCTTTCCTCTTATATTTTCTTCCTATCCTAGTTCCTTGCATACAAGAGCTCAAGAATCTTGTTCCCTCTTACTTCAGCTTGCCCCATTCTTTGAAATTAAATGACTAAGAAGCACCTGCTTATAGCCATCCTCTGCAACCACATCATCCCGTTACTAACAGAAAGGAGTCCTGTGGCACATTAGGCCAGGTCTACAGTAAAGGGGAAAGTTGACTTAAGATGCGCAACTCCAGCTACATAAATTATGTAGCTGGAGTTGAAGTATCTTAAATTGCATTTTGGCACCATCCACACAGCGGGAGGTTGGCGGGCGCAAACACTCCTGCAACTTCCCTTCCTGCTTGTGAGGAGCAAGACTACCAGTGCAGACAGGAGTGTCCTCTCAGTTCAACTTAGTGGGTCTTCACTAAACGTGCTAATTCAAACCCCAGAAGATAAACTGCAGCAGTGTAGATCTTCTACATAGCATAGACAAGCCCTAAGGTGCCACAGAACTCCTTGTTGTTTTGGCAGACAGAGACTGACATCGCTACCCCTCTGAGACGTTTCATCCTTCTATTACTGTTACCTTCATCTTTCCTCCCTCTTTTCTTGTTATGAGCTCTGTCCAGTAAGGTGTGAGCCTTCTAACCCTGCTCCAGGAAAGTACATATGTATTAGCAATTCTTGTTAAGCTCAACTGTACAGCTCCCATGCCTAAAGGTAAACATGTGCTTACCTGTTTTGTGAGGTGGGGACCAGACTGCTGAGCATTAAATTCGGTGTTTGTAACACTCTCCTGTTGTGCCTTATCCTAAGAAGACTGCTAACTCTTTTTGGCAGAGGCCAAGTCTCCCTCTGTTTGCGTGGCGCCTAGCACAATGAGGCCTGATCCTAATTGTTACCACTTGATTCTACTGCAATACACTGCATTATAAATAACAATACAGGTAAATCTGGAGGTAAAAAAAATGAATTTCTGAACTTATTCAGTGAAATACAGGCTCTTTTAATGTCATAAAAATAATCTTATGGGGCCAAGTATGTTAAGTGTAGACATGTGATCAGGAGCCATAGGAAACATGATAAAACTACCCTACAGAAAAAAGCAACGTCAGAATGAATGACTCTTGTGCTGGTAACACAGACCCACACCCAAAGGAACTGTGAGGATTTGGGCTATAGTGTATAGGAAACACACACTATTGAGCTTTCCAATTATTGAAAAAAATATTTCAAAATTATTGAAAGGGTGATATCACCTAGTGTTTTACAACTGCAGAGAAAATTTACCACATTACGTACTGAATCCACATGAGTAGCCAGGGGGCTTCACATAGCCCTTAAGTATGAAAACAAGAAAAAGTAGGTAATGGCATGAAGTGAGGCAATTAAAGAAAGAAGCATTTGTATGGAACAAAATAGTATCCAGTATACAAGATGTACGCTTATACCAGTTTTATTTGCAGTATAAAGTTTGTTTTAGAACACATATTATGAGGTGTAATTCATAACCAAAAAGGAAATGGAAAACACTTCAGCTAAGTTTTGTACTGCAATTATTTTCTAATGTAGCTGTACACAATTCATTTCAACTTTGAAAATAGCATGTCAAGTACTACATGTAATTCCTGTTCATTGTAAAACAGAAAACAAGAAAATATTTAATAACAAAATACAACCATTAATTTACTAGTTTTAGTCTATGTACTTGTGTTCATTGTATGAAATTATTTATTTTAGCTTGGGTTAATCCTGCAATTTAATCAGAGCAGACATCCCCTAGCACCCAAAAGCAGTCTCAGAAAAGCCAACACAGCTGAGCATAAGAGTCTGCTTGAAGAAGTTCTAGTCCCGGATCAATGTCTTATTTGTTATACTTGGTTCTGATTTTTCTAGTGCAGTGTGGCAGCCATTCATTTACCAGTGTGATTATAAGCAATTAAGAGCTGCATTTTGGAACCCAGTTTGGTAAGCAAATAGTCAAATTGTGGGATTAGGTTGCAAATACTTGGAGCAGTTACACATAAAGTAGAAATCAGTCCTGATGTAATTCTGTTAAATTAATCCAAACCTAAATTTAGTTCCTAGTGTAATGAGATCAAGAGCTTGATTCTGATCCAACCAAAGACAATAGCAAACTTTCACTGGAATCAGATTCAGGCCCCACATTGGAAGTAAGGGGCAATTGTGCACAGAAACTGATTAAGCACCCTAGTGAAGTGCATCTACAATTGGAATCACCTGTACTAGCTATCTACAGGGTGTACACACTCCCTTTTAATATTATGTAGACCTTGAGATAAACCTGTTACACTTTAGATCCCAATTACATAGAGAAGCTATAATATGTATAAGCACTGACTGTAAAATAACTAAGATCCACTCCATTCACTATTTCCACTAACTGGTTTAAGGTCTTGACTTTGCATAGTAAGAAGATTATAGAAATGCCTGAAGGACAATTATGGGGATAAAACCAAATGCCCCTATGTGAATTAAAGTTTGAGAAAAAATCCCTTTCATCTTATTATTAATTGTATAATTAATGCATCCTGTGTACTGATAAGAATAATGCCATGTAATTAATTTTTAAGAATTAAAACATTGCCTTCATCCAGTCTCGTGGTCCACTTTCATGTTTATAACTGTGAATGTAAATCCTCTTATCAAATTATAACATGACTGGGTTATTGTTCAGAAGAACCCACATTATTATTTATTATTTTATTATGTTATATTTTAATGTATTAAATTAATTATAAGCTTTTCAATAAAAAATAAAAAAGACCAATGAATGTAAAACATAAAGACTTTTAATGCTTATCAGTGGGATTCTGTGCTAGAGTGGATAAGGTGTAATATTTCATTTGTTTTTTGGGTCTGTTTTTTGTCTTCCATGATTACCCATTCTGTTAACAAAAAGGCTCAATTAGCATTTGAATAGTAAGCCAGAGAGCAGACAGGTTGAGAATTCTTATAGAACTAATTTGGCAGGCCTTCTCCTTTTCTCTCTCTCTCTCTCTCTTTTCATAGGTTCCCCTCCTAATCAAGCTGCAGTTATTAAAGCTAGAATAAAAGAACTGATTTTCCATTACATTGATGCATGCTGAACAGTGCTTGGTTTGTTTTTTCTTTCAGCTGTGCTAATTGGACTCAAAGGAAACATTTAGTTTATAACAGCAAATGAAGAATTCATTAAATTCTAGCAAACAGGGGAAAACAGTGATGGAACTGGACACTGTTTTTCAAACACATCCTCCCCTTCAAGAGCACTTCTCTTAATTCTTGCTTACAAATAACAATATGATTTAATTATCAAAACTAATTGCTTTGGGCAGAGAAAATTTAGAATCACGGAAAGAGGGCAGAAGTTTCTGAACTGTGGCAGATTTACTTGAAGATCAGAAGTCCCAGTGGAACATCTGACTTCAATGAAGTTGCACAGGAATAACTAAGGAGGGACTTGCACCAGTAGGTCCAATTCTTTTCTCCCTTTGTGATAAGCTGGGTCCCAGAGGTCACTCAATTAGGGTGCACTGCAAGAAATGGGATGGCAACAAAGCTTGTGGTTATTCCAACATTTATATTCACCAAGCCATCAGAAAACAGCTTCTGTATTGTCTCATTGGTCAATCAGAAGCCTTCTAATTTCACAACTCTTTTAAAATGCCCAGCCTTGGGCCACCATGCAGACACCCCAACCAAATAAAGTGCTACCAATCCAAAAGGGTCAGACACATTATCTTCCAGGGCGATATATATTTTAGACCTTATCCCAAATGCATGCTTAGAGCCAATTCTTATGAACTAAACTAACATTTATTTAAAAAGAAAAGAGTAAATTGGTGAAAAGATCAGTTTACATACAGACAAGAGTTCAATTCTTGAGGTCCAGTTATGTAATAGAGATGGTGATCTTAGGTGACCTTAGGATCTTGCAGTGCACCATGGTTATAGTTCAGAATTCATATCCAGGGTACTTCCAGCCAATGCCTGGGACCTCAATCCTTGTGGCTTAGGTTTCCCCTGCATGAAACCTCAAGCAGATCAGAGCCCCGAAGTCAATGTCCATTAAAGGGCACCCGGATATCCTGGGATCTAATTTCGTATGGCTTACAGCTTTCCCCAGGAGCAGCCAAGCAGATATGAGACAAAAAAGGAGCCTGCCCAAAGAGACTTTATACCTTTGCAGCAGCCTCTTGTCCTGGGAGAACACACTAGGCTTTTCTGATGTAATCTGCTGTTTCCCAAACATTGGGGCAATTAGCATAAAGTAATTTATTCATTAAACAGAAGAGGGGATCCTATGGCCCATGAGGCCCATTGTCTGGCCTGTGAAGCTTGCCCCCTGCCCACCTCAGTGGGTGAGCCAGTGAGCCTGATCAAGGCAAGCTGTGGGCCACAGTCAGCCTATGGGCTCTGCCTGATGCGGGGAGGAGATGGTTGTGTGCACTACAGGGAAGCGCTCTCTGCAGGCTCTGCCCCCTGTCACTCCCATTGACTGGCAATTGCAGTCAATGTGGGCACCGGGGGGTGGCGCCTGCAAGTGCAATGGCACATGGAGCCACCTATGCCCCCTGGGAGAGTGTGTGTTAGGTGCCCCCCTTCTTGAACTCCTCCCATACCTTTCCTCCCTCCCAGACCTCACACCCCCACCTTGTTCCTGCACTCTTCTTCCCAGACCCCACACTGCCACCCTCACACTCCTGCTCTCTCTCTCCCACCCAGATCCTGCACCCTCACCCCTTCCTGCAACCTCTTTTCCTCCTGGACCCCACACCCCCATCCTGCTCTTACACCCTCACTCCCTTCCAGAATGCACACTGCGAACACACTCCTGCAGCCTCCCGCCCTTTCCTCCAGACCCCATACTCCCATGCTGCTCCTGCACCTCACCTCCTACCCAAACCCTGCAGTCCCCCTCAGCCCCTTCCTGCACCCTTCCTTCCTCCCTTTCAGACTCTCCACCCCAGCCTGCTCCTGCACCCTACTTCCCTTCCATACCCCACATCCCAACCTGCTTCTGCATTCTACCTCCCTCCCAGACCCTGCAACTGAACCCCAGCCCACTCCTGCACTCTAGCTCCTGCCCAGACCCCGCTCTCCTACCCCCTTGTAGCCCATTCACTAACTGCTCATTTTAGGCCTCAACCCAGAATTTAGGGAGGCTCTACAAAATCCACTGGAACAGTTATCCTTCGGGATAAGCCCTGAGCTTCAATGTCTCCCCCTACTGACTTGAAGGGAGTGGGGGAGGGGGAGAGTATTATTTTTTTCCTCCTTCTCACTTGGGGGATAGGTCAGTGAGGGGGTTTTTTTTTGTTCGTTTGTTTGTTTTGCTTCGCTTCTCACTTGTGCTCCCAACTGATTTTTTTGTAGGTCAGTGACCCTTGACACAAAAAAGATTCCCCACCTCTCCATTAAACAGTTATATATAGTTTATCAAACCTTTAGGGAGACATAAACAATACTACCACTTAATCAAGTTTCATCATAATCCCTCTAATCTTGAATTAAAGCTATAGCAACAGATGCATATTATTTGTTCACATTACAAGACCTGAGCAAACACACACCATTCTACTGCTCTAACAATGCAAGTTTGCATTTCAAAGTTCAACTTTAACCAGCGAAACAGCTCACTTATCATTTACACATTTTCCCAACAGGTCTTTAAAGGTTTACCTTGGGTCATTTGGCATTAACCCTCTCTTGCCAAGTGCCACAGATTAATCAGATGTCAAATGTTTTAATTGGGTAAGGCCACACCTTGACAGTGGTTTAAATCAGGAGTGACTGCCTTGAAATCAGTGGTTTTACATGCACATAAGACATCAGCAAAGTGTTGAAAATCTCACAAGAACAAAGCTTATATGCATGTAAAGCCACTGATATACATGGCTTCTATGATTTTGGTTTCCGGTCAAAGCTAAAAATGCTTCAAAGTTCCAGTTATACTAAGTTACAGAAAAAGAAGAAAAGTTCAATGTTGCCAAATCTCTGTTTTGTTCTTGATTTTGGCTTTTTTTTTTTTTTAAACAAATCTCCTTGAGCAAGATGATTTTCCCTAAGTTAACTGAAGGCCATGACTATAGTTATGCAGAAGTTTGAATTAAGATATGCAAATCCAACTATGTTAATTGTCACCATCTTCCCAGCAGAAGATCACTGGGACCAAATGCTCCCATCGACTTCCCTTACTCCTCATAATTAGAGGAGTACCAGCATTAACAGGGGTGTCTTCAGCATTCAATTTAGTCAGTCTTTACTAAACCTGCTAAATCAAACTCTGGAAGATCGACCACTGCAGCATCAATCTTCCAGGAAGTGAAGACATGACCTAAGTTACACTGCGCCAGTTACATGAATAATGTAGCTAGTGTTGACATAGTTTAGGTCAACTTATGCCGGTGTCTTCATGCCGGTGTCTTCACTGCGCTGAGTCAATGTAAGACACTTTCTGGTCGAGCACTCTGCCATTGATTTGCCACTCTTCCCAAGACCTGCTGCATCAACTGTAGCAGTGTTGATCTCCCCACTAGTGAAGACAAGCTGTTAGTCTCCCCTGGCCTTCAATACACACTGCCCAACTAGAGGAAGTTCCTAAAAGTTGCTGAAATTGGTTTCAGTTCTGTGTTTGTTGTTGGTAGCTGATGCATGGGCTGTGCTACCTAAGGTATGTCTACACAGCAGCATTATTTTGGAATAACTAATGTTATTCTGAAATAACAAAGAGCGTGTCTACACAGCAAGCCATTATTTCAAAATTTCATGAGGTTGAAGGGAAGTTGAAGGAAGAGTCTTCTCTCTTCGACTTCCTGCTGTGTAGACAGCGCCAAAAGCCAAATTAAGCTATTTTTACTTCAGCTACACAATTGACATAGCTGAAGTTGCGTATCTTAATTCGACTTTGCCCTGCCGGGTAGATGTGCCCAAAGAGTGCTATAAATAAACAGAGTAAAATTTCCAAACTTGACTGCCTAGGTGCAGCCTTGTCAAACAGCCACAAGTCAGGTGCTTAGCATCTCTGAAAATCAGGCCACTTTTATGTAGGTTTTTAATTTCTAGACAGCCAAACTTTGGTCAGTGTCTCAAAGAGTGGATACTTCTCTTTTGGGAATACTGCCTCCTGATTCACTTTTCCCTAACAATTTATAATGGCACTCTCTGGTGCCCCTCACCCCAATACATGAATATTTGCACAGCACACATGGATCCTCACTATGCCTCAGCCCATTAGGAAAGACCATTTTACAGACTGAGAGCAGTTCAGTGGCTTGCCCATCATCACGCCTGCGAGACCTATTATACAACTGGGAGCTGAATGTAGATCTCCAGAGTCCGAGTCCCAGTGTTTAAGCCACACATACAGCTGTTTTCACAGCATGGGATATTTTCATTTCCATATTAGCTAAGTGTGGCATAGAGGGGGTGCTGTCTGCTCTGTAACCGGTGTCCCCCTGCGCTGGGATGTGAGATTCTCACTAACTCACCCAAATGTGTATTAACCCAGACACCTAGGCTCAGCCTCCGAGGGAGAGAGACAAAGGGAGGAAGGCAGAGACCAACACCTGGCTGGGGGGAAGGGCCTGGGAGTAAGGCAGTTGCTGTCGGGGAAGCATGGGGAGAACAGTCTAAGCAGGGAGCTGGGATTGTAGGGGCCCAGTCACCCCCATCTCAAGGGTCCTGAGGCATCCTGGCTCCTGTAACCAGATTACATCTATGCTGTGCTGTATCCTGGAGAGGCAATAAAACCCCTCTATTCTACCAGCTGGTGGAGTCTGTTCTTGCGGCTATGGGGGCCCAGGATCAGGGGAACCCCAACTGCGCCATCACACTAAGCACTTGATAGCTGAGTTCAGTGAAAGTTTTGCGTCACCACAGAGCATTCTCACAGGGATGCTGGATATAGCAGGCAGCACAGGGTCTGTACACTAATTCTGTGACACGTTAAAACATTGTGAGACAGGGTCTTCTTTTGACAGTCATGTCCCTGGATTTTTGGCATAATCATTAGCAATGAGGTTATTATAATTGTATTGTATTGGTTACACTTTTAAAACATCTGGATTGCTTTGGTAAGCACTTTAAATAACACTATTGCAGTGTTCTCTCTACTAATGTTGATAATATTATCAAGAGGAAAATGAGAAATATTTTAGGGTAACTTCTATAAAATCCCAGAGACCATTCTGATGTCTCAGCGCTTTGGAAAGTCTACTAGCTATCGAAACACTCTATTTTCAGCCTGTCTTCCCTTCTTTTTCCATTCCTTGTGATCCTCCCTTTGAACATCACTATTTTTGAGGTTCTTTTCACATAAGAACCTCCACCCACCCTGGGGGCGGCTGCACAGCCAACACAGGCTGCCCCATATATGGACTTGGCTCCCGCATTAGGAAGGCAGGATAAGGGAAGGGTTGAAGGTGGGGTGGGCTTTACTGGGCTTCTGATTTCAACTGTTCTGACACTAGGTACCCTGAAATGCAGTACTCTATGGGATGTCGTTCTTTTTCGACCCCCACTAAATCTCTATCCCAGAATTCTTAGTTGTGAAACGACAGTATGCTAATATTACTGCCATACAAATCCACCCCAGGGGCTCTTTGTGCCCTGGAGCTACTTTGCAGTCCTCCTTTCACCTCTTTCCTATGCTGTTTGAGTGTGATCTTCTCGTTGCCCTCCCCTACTGATGAACTCTTAAACTGATAAGAATATCAAAAGACAAATAAGCCTCTAAATGAATGAATGGACAAATCCCACCCTGGCAGTGTGGGCTTGGGTTGTGTAGATCTGAACAGAATGCCAATTCTTTTCCTATAAGAGCTACAATCTTTGATAAAAGCCCTGCTTTACTCAAATGAATACAGGGCTCCTTAATTCTCACTCCAACCTGTACAACACGGATGTTTCTTTGGAAGAATTAGGAGTGTCTGAAATAGCCTCTTTGTTGCAGACTGGCTGCCTCAGAATGATAACGATAGCGCGACAGCTCCCCCTGCTGCTCTGATCCTTGCCCCTAACTGCCTCTGGCCCCCTTCCCTGGGAGTCTTACTCTTAGCTCCACCTCTGCTGCGATCATGCAGATCTCCTTGTGCCCTTTGATCACATTGCTCAGCTCCCTCGGCTTTTTCTCTGATCCTTTGTCAGTTTCCCTTCACCAAATAGCCACCCCATGCCACTTAATAGCTTTTTGCAGTGGCCCCTGAATTGTCACCGTTTTTCAGTGGCATCCTGCTCCTTGTATCCTTTCTTAGCTTTCATTTGCCTGCTACATCCTACTCCAAGGCCCTTCAGCTCCTCTAAATCTCACTTCTGAAATGCGCATTCCTCTGTCGGAGAAAACTGCAGTAAATCAACTACAGTGAAACTAACCAGTGTTCACATGGGCCGTGAGTGAACCTAGCCTTGGGGGAGGCACAGGGTGGGAGGGTGGCATGTGGCCCCGGCCTTTCCCAGAGCATGGGGCCCTCTTCTGAGAGGCTAAGCCCACCCTAGCCCTGAAGGGTGTGCAGCGAATGGCCCTCCGTCCCCAGAGCATGGGTGGCACTTGGCCCCAGCCTCAGTGGGGCTGAAGCCCAGACAGTCCCAGGAGACTGGGGGAGAAGTGTTGAAGGGGCATGGGGGCTAGGGAGAGAGTGTGAGTGAGGCTGGGCTGGCAGTTTGGGAAGGCATTGCTTTCCTCTGCCTTATACCTGCTGCCCATGAGCATAGTATCAAACATTGTTACAACGGAAATGAATAAGAAGCCTCCTAAATACTTTTTAGATATAGAAGTGGCAGTTCTTTCCATTACTAGTTGCATAAAGCATTTATAGAGCACTAAGAAGCATCCTATCTAGATGTGTATAGCCCACATTAGGAGTTAAATGCATGTAGTTTTGTTTTTTATAGTCATGGCATTGTAAAAGTGTCATCGGTTCAGCATCTCACATTAATCTGTTTATCTTTGATAGATTTTGGTCACTTTTTAGTGTAAGCGCACACATCTACAATGACACCTTCTTAGGTTTGCCCCTTTTAGGCACAAAGGAACAGAAACTATGGAAATTCAAACCAAATGGATTCATTCAGGACATATAACCAGCCTGTCACCATTGCAAGTGCCAAGCTGTTGGAAAGCAGCATTGTAGCCTTTGCAGACTTTGGCACAACTTCTTTAAGGCCAACATATCAGGGTGTAAGGATGTCACTGATCCACCAGTTGGGGTTGTGATCCCCTTTGATCCAGATTGCAAGGAAAATAACCATACAAAACAGGCTGTTCCGCTGTATGGAGAAGTTGGGTCTCACTGTCTTAAAAATATTTAGGTGCCTAAAACCAGATAGGTAACTAGACCAGACCAGACCAGATGGGGGCTGGACTCGATGACCTCCTGAAGTCTCTTCCAGCCCTATGATTCTATGACTGGGCACTTTAGGAAAGCTCATCTAACTTCTGTGAATTTCATTGGGAATTAAGTGCTCACATACTTGTGAAAAGTCACATGAGGGACTAGATTTACAAAAGGGACTTGCATTGTTCTCTGTAATGTTTAGGTGCCCTGTCACCCAGTGGAATCCAGACCTTCCCCCCCACACACACCCAAGTAAGGCACTTAGAGATCGTAATCCTTAACTTTATGTGCTTGGGAATTCACAAACCCTGATTTGGGTGCCTAGGCTGCATGTACAATGAATGGGAATGGAAAGCTGCCATAGACTATAACCTACAAAAGCCAGGATGTTAGGTGGGGGGGCAGCCTAACCAAGCCACTGGAGATGCTGAAGGTGAGTGTGCCCCATCTATCTCCTGGATTTAGGTGCCTATCTCTGATTGCTATTTGCAGCTGGGAACTGCACTGCTGGAGACCGATGGTTACACAGCTCACCAATTCTTCCAAGAAACAGAGGAGGAAGAAATACCATTTTGTCCTTTATAATTAGGGCATGGTGGCTAGAGCATTTTCCTAGGATGCAGGAAACCCCACTCTGCTTAACAGGGTAAAAAAAGTATTTGAACAGGCATTGATCACCTCTTAAGGGAATTTCTTTATCAGTAACCTATAGGATATTCTGAGGTAGGTTTCTTTCAGTCTCTTCAGTTGAAAGGGTTGGATCTTGATGTGACAAGCATAACTTGAAGATGCTTTATGCAAAACAGATCATGTAACATATCAATTCTACAGTAACAATTTGCTGGATCTGTATATCCTATTTTTGTGCATGTATCATTCTTGAATGTGAAGTTAGAAATATGAAGTGTGGATCTTTTTTTAGTTCTAAATGTGCTAATGAGGGCCATTACTAGTTTCTGGGAAATTAATGACTCATTGATCAACTCAATGACTTGTGAATAGCTTTGTATGTCCTTTTAGCCAAAATGGTGATTGGTCCTAGAAAGACATGTGACCATGACACCTGTTCCAGAAATCTATCTTGTTCCTGGTAAGTTTCCATAGGGACGGGAGATTCAAAACAAGATAGACCAGGGAAAAGTCTATTTAAGCAATGGGAAAGAATCAGCCTTTTGTCTTTAGCTGGCTTTTGAAACAGCCTGGCCTACCCTAAGAGGATACAAAAGAACTTTGAAGAGGGCTGTAGATCCAAGTCACAATAAAAGATCCACGTTGATTTGAAGCTTATACCTGAAATAAGAACAGCTGTTCAGGGTAAGAATTTTCATATGACAAGTTTCTTGGTGGATTATAATTAGCTATGTTTTCTATTCATTTTAATTTAGTAATTACTTTGATGTGACTATTTTCACTTGCAAACACATAAATCCCATTTTTTGTAGTTAATAAAAATTCTTGTTTATTATCAGGCCCAGTGTAAATAACTGTTATCTGGGGGGAAGGTTGGGGAGAAGCAACCACTGTGCATATCTCTCTTTCATTGATGAAGAGGGATGAGTATCACAGTTGGATAAATGCTTTAATTGTTATTGGACAGACATGAGCATGTGAGAATTTCTCTACAGTCCAGTGGTAGGACCTCAAGTGGGAAACCCAAGGTACAATCCTTTAGCTTCAATGTCTTTAGAACATGCTCCAGTCTGATTGCAAAGGGAGGCTTTATCTCAATCAAGATTTGTCTTGCCTTGAGGGTTTTTTTTTTTTTATCTCTTGTACAAAAAATACTGATTGATGGTGATCATTTACAAATAAATATTTTCATACAGTGCCAGTGGGAAAATATTTAATATTTATTGCTTTCCAGGTACAGGTTTTCAACAGGATTTTCAGCATAACTGAAAATGGTTTACAGTGTTAAAGAAAATTAATATGACAGCAAGATCTTTTCTGTTGTCATATGTACAACCTTACATGGAATTTGTTTATTGAGTCTAGTGAAAGTTAATTACATATATCAAAGAGGAAAAAAGTTGATTTAATTTGAATATTTGTTTGCCTTATTTGAACAGCCTGAAAGCTATTTCAAGATTAAGTATTTTAATTAAGCAAATTAATAAAGTGTTACAAGGTCACTTTGTAAGGCACAGTTGTTATAACTTTGGAATAAATATGTTATTAAACTGTGTAATTAAATGTCAAGGAATTATCCGTTCCAAGTCTGGCTATATCATGTAAATTTTAATGTTGCTTAATAAAATAAAACATCACTGAAATGTTATTGCTAGTGTACATTACTTTAAAATAAATTCTCTTTGAGAATGGAAAAAAAAGATTAAAAGTTATTTTCAAGTCTAATGCAAGCATAACTTCAACTCCACAGTTGGGAACTGACAGATGGTAACATGATAATGTTAATTAATGTAATAGGGTAGATAAAAACTGGCAAAGGTTTCTTGCAGCAGTTTCTCCTTTAGTGGCAGGTGGAAAATGTTGGTATTTCATCTGCAGTTACATACTTTTTTAACACAATGTTGTTGGAAGTCAATTAGCTCCTATATTTTAAGGTGAGAAAATAAAATTTTCTTTCTGGGTGCAAATTGTTGTTCTTGAATTCAAGACTCTAAGCAATGCAGCTGTATATGGAGAGGTTTTTTTTGTTTGTTTTTGTTCTTTTTTTGAGGGACAGCCCCAGAGCCAGAATCCAGGGTCCAATCATTGTTAAGCTTAATATGTCATCTTTAGCTGAAAAAGTGTGCTCTTTACTCATGTTGTCTAACTTAAATATCATGAAGTAATATGCTAATGAAGATATGGTAGTTAATCTTTTACTTGGCCTACTAATGTGTGAACATTACAAGAGGAGAACACAGGGTTTGCCTCAACTTGCTAACTTCTATTAAAGCTACAAACTGCCTTTTCTTCACTAGGGCTACGTCTAGGGTATGTCTAGACTACAGGCTTCTGTTGACAAAGAGTGTCTAGACTACATCCAGTTCTGTCGACAAAGCAACCCACTTTGTCAACATGAGAGTGTAGATGCAAAGGACAGTGTAGATGCAATAACGCCTTCTGTCGACAGAATTCTGTCGACAAAAGGCTTTATTTATTCCTCGTAGAATGAGGTTTACCTCCGTCGACAAAACTGCCGCGTTCTGTCAACATTATGTCAACAGAACATTATGTTGACAGAACTCTGCGGTAGTGTAGACGCAGGTATAGTTTTGTCGACAAAAGTGGACTTTTGTCGACAAAACCCTGTAGTCTAGACACACCCCCAGACTGCATCCCTCTGTCGACAGAGGCTTTGTCAACAGATACTGTCGACAAAGCCTCTGTCAAAAAAGACCATCTAGACTACGATCAGTATTGTTGACAAAGCAAGCCGCTTTTTCAAAAGAGAGCATAGACGCTCTCTTTTGAAAAAGCACAGTTTGCATGCAATAGCGCCTTTTTTTGAAAGAGTACTCATAAAATGAGGTTTACCGTTGTCGACAAAATTGCCACATTCTGTCGACTTACTGTCGACAGAACATGGCAGTAGTGTAGTCGCAGGTATAGTTTTGTTGACAAAAGCCAACTTTTGTTGACAAAACCCTGAAGTCTAGACACACCCTAGGATGTTACCACAAGTTAGCTAATATAAGTCAAGAACATAACTTCTTCCTAGTAGAGATGAAGCTCTAGGGCAATTTGAAATGTAAAACTAAGTCATGATTAGCATTTTTCAGTGGCAACTATAGCTGGATCAAAACTCATTGGCTGCGTCTAGACTGGCATGATTTTGCGCAAATACTTTTAACGGAAAAGTTTTTCCATTAAAAATATTTGTGCAAAAAAGCGTCTAGACTGGCACAGATGCATTTGCGCAAAAGACATCTTTTGCCCAAAAGCATCCGTGCCAGTAGAGTCGCGCTTTTGCGCAAGAAAGCTCCAATGGCCATTTTAGCCATCGGGCTTTCTTGCGCAAGAAATTAAGGTGCCTGTCTACACTGGCCCTCTTGTGCAAGTATTCTTGCACAAGAGGGCTTATCCCTGAGTGGGAACGTCAAAGTATTTGCTCAAGAAGCACTCATTTCTTACAGTAGAACGTCAGTGCTCTTGCGCAAATTCAAGCGGCCAGTGTAGACAGGCGGCAAGTTTTTGTGCAAAAGCGGCCACTTTTGCGCAAAATCTTGCCAGTCTGGACACACCCATTGGGTTAAAGGATGTATTAAATATGGGGCCATATTTCCTTGCTCATTTCCACTTATTATTTATATAGTATGTAATAGCACATGCACTGGTGTCCTAAGCTCTAAAATAGGTGGGCAAACTCCACAATAAGGAGGAACTGCTATGATGCTCCCAGTACCAGAGTCGCACATGCCTCTGGCTATACCATCCTGTGGGGCAATGGTCTCCAACCTTTTTAACCACAAGATCACTTTTTCAATTAAAGTGCAATGTAAGCTCTACCTCAAACCCCAATACCCTTGCCCAGCTTCCTTCCCCCACTTCACCAGGCTGGGTTAGGGGATTGGGGTGCAGGCTCTGGTCTTGGGCCAAGGGATTTGGAGTGTGGGAGGGGACACCCTAAAGGTAGGGAGGTGGGGTGAGTTCTGGAGAGGCCGAGGGGATCGGGCATTTGCCTGGGAAGCACAGAGTTGGGGAGCTCAAGTCCTGCCCCCCATCCCGCCCACCCTGGGAGTGCCTGGAAAGCCAGCACAGGCTGCCCCGGGGGTGGAGCTGGCTCCCATGTTAGGAAGGCAGGATAAGGGATTCCCTGAAGGTAGGGAGGTGGGATGCATTCTAGAGTGGCAAAGGGGATAAAACATTTGCCTCAGGAACACAGTGTGGTTGGTTAGAGTCCAGTCCCCCCTAGGCAGCTCAAGTCCCACCCTGGGAGCAGCCAGACAGCCAACACAGGCAGTCCCAAGGATGGAGCTGGCTCCTGCATTTGGAAAGTAAGATAAGGGATGGCAAGGAGGTGGGGTGAGCTCTGGAGTGATAGAGCCTCAGTAGCTCCTAGAGCTGCCTGGAGAGAAGGGGGCACCATGTGATCTGGATAGTACCGAAGACCAGCTGCCCTCAGCCCCCCTGCTTCTACCAGGGACCCCTCCCCTTATGGGAACATGGATCCACACCCCACCTTGCCTAGGGGCCTGGCATGACTGTTGGCTCCCCTGGCTGGGCTTCTTCCTTGTTGGAGCCAGTCCCGAGGAAGCTGACCCCCTACAATTGTGACGATAACCCAGGCAGGATGCTCTGTGTGGCGGCACGTCGGGGTCCCCCGACTCCTGCACCCCCGTAATGGCACGGACAGACTCCACCAGCCAGTAGAATAGAGGGAGTTTATTGCTTCTCCAGGATACAGCACAGCACAGATGTCATCTGGTTACAGGAACCAGGCCTAGGATGCCTCAGCCCCCCTTGAGATGGGGGAGACTGGGCTCCTAAATTCCAGCCCCTCTGGGCCCTAGGCTGTCTCCTCCATGATCCCAGACAGAAACTAACTCACTCACTTCCAGCCCTGCCCCCCCAGCCAGGGCTCCACCCCCCTCCTTCCCATTGTTCCGCTCCATGGTAGATACCTGTCTGACGAGTTTCAAAGCCCCCTTGCATAATGACTCATCCCCTTCCCTGCTGGGCCGTGCTGCAGCCAGCAGCCAGTGGAGGTCACTGACAACCCACTGCCCAGCATAGCAACCAGCAAGGTACCCCCACTACATCACACTCTGCACCAATGGGTTGGTGCTCAGCCCTGAGCCTGACTGAGATCAGTCTGGTGCTAGGGTCAGCACTGACTCCAATGGTAAGGCTTTACGCCTAGTATCACAGAGGCTTAGGTCAGTGGAATGAAAGTCTGACAGCATCAAGTTCATTAAAACAAAAGTAATATTTTGTGCTAAGACTTGTGACGCAGATCTGGCAATCTACCCTCTTGAACACCCACTGATGGAGTTTCTAACCTGATCGATCATTGATTATTCGAGAAATCAATGGAGACTGTGAATGAGGAAGGACTAGAAGTTGAAGCACAAGCTTATGAATCAAAGAATAGGAGAACAGAAAATCACCATATGGTTCTGAAGGAAGAACTGTCTTTGGAGTTGAGTATTTGGGAAACAATTCTTATTTGTCTTAACATTTAACAGATATGCTGGAGGGTAAGGATAGGTTACTCTGGACCCTAGAGAAATTGGAGAATTGAGCCAAACGTAATCTGGTGAGATTCAATAAGGACAAGTGAAGAGTCTTGCACTTAGGACAGAAAAATCCCATGTACTGCTACAGGCTGAGGATTGACTGACTAAGTGGCAGTTGTGCATAAAAGGACCTGGGGATTACAGTGGACAGGAAGCTGGATCAACAGTGTGCCCTTGTTACTCAGACAGCTAACGACATATTGTGCTGCATTAGTAGGAGCATTTCCAGTAGATCAAGAGAAGTGATTATTCCCTTCTATTCATCTCTGGAGAGGCCATATATGGTGAGGCCCTCCACTATGGGAAGATTGAGAACAAATTGGAGAGAGTAGAGTGGAAGCCAAAGAAAATAATTCGAAGGCTGGGGCACATGACTTATGAGGAGAAACTATTAAAATTAAATAAAAAATTATTAGGGGTCAAGGGCATATGACTTATGAGGAAAGACTCAGGCAAATGGGTTCATTTAGTCTACAGAAGAGAAGAATGTGGGGGGAGGGGGATTTGAGAGCAGCCTGTAGATACCTGGAGAGGGGTTCCAAAGAGGATGGAGAGAGGCTGTTCTCAGTGGTGGCAGATGACAGAACAAACAACAGAAAGAAAAGCAAATATAGTAGGCAACCAGATTGGCTTACCAGGGAAATTCTTGGTGAGCTTCAACACAAAAAAGAAGCTTATAAAAATGGAAACTTGGACAGATGATTAGGGAGGAGTAAAAATATATTGCTTGAGAATGCAGGGGAGTAATCAGGAAGGTGAAAACACAATTGGAATTGCAGCAGGCATGTTAGCAATAAGAGGGTGTGGGGCCCTTACTGGATGAGGGAGGTAACCTAGTGACAGATGATGTGGGAAAAGCTGAAGTACTCAATGCTTTTTTTGCCTCTGTCTTCACAGACAAGGTCAGCTCCCAGACAAATGCACTAGGCAATGCAGGGTGGGCATTCCTTAGTACAGAAAGAACAGGTTAAGAACTGTTTAGAATAGCTAGACATACACAAATCCATGGTTCTGGATTTAATGCATCCAAGGGTACTGAGGGAATGGACAGATGTTATTGCAGACCCTTTGGCCATTATCTTTGAAAACTCGTGAAGATCGGTGGAGGTCCTGGATGATTGGAAAAAGGCAAATGTAGTGTCCATCTTTAAAAAAGGGAAGAAGGACGATCCAGGGACCTACAGACCAGTCAGTCTTATCTGAGTACCTGGAAAAATCATGGAGGGGATCCTCAAGGAATCCATTTTGAAGCAGTTGGAAGAATCATAGAATCATAGAATCATAGAGCTGGAAGAGACCTCAGGAGGTCATCAAGTCCAGCCCCCTGCCCAAGTCAGGACCAATCCCAACTAAAGAGGGGAATGTGCTCAGGAGTAGTCAACATGGATTCACCAAGGGCAAGTCGTGCCTGACTAATCTGATTAACTTCTATGATGAGGTAATTGGCTTCTATGATGAGGTAATTGGCTTTGTGGACATAGGGAAATCAGTGGATGTGATATACCTTGACTTTAGCAAAGATTTTGATACAGTCTCCCAGCAACTTATACTTGCCAGCAACTTAAGGGAGTATGGATTGAATAAATAAATAAATTGAGTCTGGACTATAAGATGGATAGAAAGCTGGCTAGATTGTCAGGCTGAATGGGTAGTGATCAATGGCTTGATTTCTGGTTGACAGTCAGTTTCAAGTGGAATGCCCTAAGGATCGGTTCTAGGGCAGGTTTTGTTCAACATCTTTATTAAGAACCTGGATGAGGTGATGGATTGCACCCTTATCAGGTTTACAGATGACACTCAGCTAGGGGGGGAGATAGATATGCTGGAGGGCAGGGATAGGGTCCAGAATGACCTAGACAGATTAGAGGATTGGGCCAAAAGATATCTGATGAGGTTCATCAAGGACAAGTGCAGAGTCCTGCACTTGGGACAGAAGAATCCCAAGCATTATTACAGGCTGGGAACCTACTGGCTAAGTAGCAGTTTGGCAGAAAAGGACCTAGGAATTACAGTGGATGAGAAGTTGGACATGAGTCAACAGTGTGCCCTTGTAGCCAAGAAAGCTGATGGTATATTAGGGAGCAATAGGAGGAGCATTCCCCACAGATATAGAGAAGTTATTGTTCCCCTTTATTTGGCACTGGTAGGGCCACATCTGGAGTATTGCATCCAGTTCTGGGCCCCCTACTACAGAAAGGTTGTGGATGAATTGGAGAGGGTCCAGCGAAGGGCGACCAAAATGATTATGGGGCTGGAGCACGTGACCTGTGAGGAGAGGCTGGGGGATTTGGGCTTATTTAGTCTGTAGAAGAGAAGAGTGAGGGGGGATTTGATAGCAGCCTTCAGCTTCCTGAAAGGAGGTTCCAAAAAGGATGGAGAAAGGCTGTTCTCAGACAGATGGCAGGACAAGGAGCAATGGCCTCAAGTTACAGTAGGGGAGGTCTAGGTTGGATATTAGGAAAAACTATTTCCCTAGGAGGGTGGTGAAGCACTGGAATGCTTCCCTAGGGAGGTGGTGGAATCTCCATCCTTAGAAGTTTTTAAGGCCAGACCAGGCTTGGCAAAGGCCTGGACTGAATGATTTAGTTGGGGCTGGTCTTGCCTTGAGCATGGAGTTGGACTAGAAAAGCTGAGGTCTCTTCCAACCTTCATCTTCTATGATTCTATGAAAATGTTTTTACAAAAGATAAAGTGTGCTTGTTTTGTGGAATGGTAGATTTTTTTTCACATTTAGTTTTATAGAAAAATTATGTGCAATAAGGTGCAAATATACTGTGACTGTCACCCAGCAGGTCGCATACACAGTTGTCTGCAGTAAAACCAAACTTGCAGTGCTTGAGGAAATACCTGAGGCCATCTGGGCTGTGCATGTTCCAGAAAGCCAGTCATGTTTGTTACCCAGAGTTCTGTTCCATCAGGGGAAAGATTGGCCTGTAGGGAAAGGTCTTTCATGAATTTTAACCAGTTGTGCAGTAGAGATCTTCACAGCTACCACTGAATGGAAATCGCCCATGTATATGAGCTTCCTCTCGTTCTCACTTCCCTGTTTTCGATTTCTCTGCATTGCTGGAGTTTAGCTCTGAAGCAATCACCCTGTTTTGTTTCTGGGGGAAGAGATGGATTTGTCCTCAGGCTAAAGATATGTGGAGTTGCAGCTCACTGCTGCGCACACATCCTTTTGGGCCTTTTATTTTCCTGCTGTTAGGAACAAACATCTAAGCCTGGGATAGTCTGCTGCTTTCAGACCATGACCCATTTAAAAAAGCTATCTTCTGTGGTTCCATTACACAGAATTGAATGCCACACAATCTTTAATGTGTTTACCCTCCTGCTCCACTTGACATAGCCCTGGTGAGATAGCATTTACCTATTATCCCCATTTTACAGATGGGGAGCTAAGGCACTAAGAAACTTTTCTGAGATTTCACAGGAAGTCTGTTGCACAACAGGGGATAGGCCCTAGAATTCATGATCCCCAAGTGATACCTTTACTACGAGCCTTCCTTGGTTACTAGAGGATTGTGACATGGGGAGGATGTCCATAATAAACTGTCAGAGGATGCAAGGAAGCTTGTAAATCCCTCAGAGGCATTCCTAAAAATAGGGCACTCAGACTGACAGTGGAGCCTTACCCTAAATTTCTATGTCTGCTGTTGAGAGAGGGCCTGATCTTCAGTATCAGAATCAGCCTCTGCATTGCTCCAGAGCACTTGTTCTCAAACTTGTTTTTCACTGACCAGTTGAAAATTGCTGAGGGTCTTGGTGAACCAAATGTCTCTCCCACTCTGCAGCAGCTACTGAGCTGGGGCTAGGGAGGAGAGTGTCATGCATGCCTATAGCTGCATGCACAGTAATCTCAGTGGAAGTGCTCCTCTTGTCTGCATTCAAAACACCAGCCCTGGCTACTGCTGGTGGTCACATCAGGCCCCAGGAGAACTTCTCCCTCTGAGTGGCCCCCCTCTTTCTTGGAATGTCCATGTCCCCGCTGCTACCTCTCTTCAGGACCCACACTGGTGATAGGCATTTGAATCAGGCACTATACTCTCCTAGGCTGATGACCACAGTGGCCATTTCCAGCCAGCCTGTTTTTCACTTCAGGGTTCCCTGCCTGGAAAACTATGTCCCAGGTACTCAGTTGCAAGGCAGTCCTCCACTGAGATGATCCTCCATGAGTCTGCAAGGGTCACTGGCTCTTGCCATTGGGTCCACTCTTTCCTTCCACTTGGGAGGATATGGGTGAACTGCTTGAAGATTACTTTCTTGTCCACCTGGACTGCTGACTATTTCTTGGGGTCTAACCACCGCCAGTCTAGGAGACATTGGGCTCGTACCCTAGGTTGCAGGTTGGCTGGCTCATGCACCATCTGTTGCTGCTGAGTGGTGATCTGCTGGATCAGTCGTGCTTGACACTTCTGCTGCTGTGTGAGCTGTAGCTGTTGCTTTTCCAACAACTACTTAAATGCTTGTCAGTTTCCACCCAGTGCAGGGACTGTTCAGCCCATCACACCATTTCATCATTTAGATCATTAATGGTGTTGTTGAACAAAACAGGACCTGGGACCTGCCACCAGAGCACTCCACTTAGTACCAGCTGCCAACTAGACATCGAGCCATTGATCAATGCCTGTTGTGCCTGACAAACTAGCCAGCTTTCCATCCACCTGATAGTCCATTCATCCAATCCATACTCCTTTAATTTGCTGGCAAGAATACTATGAATATATCATCAAGAATATGCCACATCCACAGCTTTCCCCAGTTCCACAGAGCTAATTATCTCATCATAGAAGGCAATTAGATTGAGCAGACATGACTTGTCCTTGATGCATCTATGTTGACTATTCCTGATCATCTTCCTGTTCTCCAAGTGTTTCAAAAAGGACTCCTTAAGAACCTGCGCCATGATTTTTCCAGGGACTAAGGGAAGGCTGATTGGTCTGTGGCTCCCTGGATCCTTCTTCTTTCCTTTTTTAAAGATAGATGCTACATTTGCCTTTTCTTATTGTCCAACACCTCCCCGGCTTCAAAGATAATGGTCAATGGCTGTGCAATTACGTCAGCCAACTCTCTCTGCATCCTTTGATGCATTAGATCTGAACCCATGGGCTTGTACACATCCAGCTGTTCTAAATAGCTGCTACCCCTCTCCAGCACTCTCCTTATGCAGCATAGGTGGATAAAATGATCTGGATCTTGCTCTTCCCTTCACAGTCCCTTTAGGGGTGTGCAAAGTAGCAGCATTCAAGGGAGGAGTAAACTGTGATGCCAGCTTCTCCATGTATCCAAGTCAGTTTTGGGCACATGGACTGGGGCAAAGGGGGCACAGTTTAGGGGGGCAGAGGTTAGGGGAGCAGTAATTAGGATAAAGGGGAGAGTGGGGATCCCACAGGGACCAGCAGCAATGGGGGGCACTTTGTGTGCATGGTGATCAGGGTGCCAAAATATAGGTTCATCTAGGGTGCCCGTTTCCCTAAGTCTGGGCCAGCTGAATGAGCTCCTAAGCGCTGCCATGTTTGCACTGAGATGCCTGGGGAATGGAATTCTTGTACTGCAAGAAAACTTGGTGTTTTGCAGATATTTCTGTACTGTATCGGGACAAAATTCTGAGAACTTAAGTTTCTTAACTGGATCTGTCAAAGGGGCCTAAGAAGCTGCTCTCCAGGTGGGCTGTCAACTCACTGGCACCTGGGTAAATTGGAAAAGAAACAGGTTTACACTGCTACAGAACATTTTGAATTTGATGAATCTGAATTGTCCAATGGAAAATATATTTCACTGAAAATGTCTGACCAGCTCTACTGAAGAACCAGATTTGGTCCGGTGGAGTCAGGGCTCTTGTTATCCTGGGAGCAGTAGCAAGACTTCTCTCTTCCTTCATAAATGAACAACATTAAAGCCTGTTGTAAAACTGCATTAAAGAGGCTAGTGTTAGGGCTCTAGCTTGGGACTCAGAAGGACTATATTTTTTGCAGACTTCTGTGACTTTGGGAAAATCACTTAGTTGTTCTGTTCCTAAATTCCCCATCTGAAATTGGTATAATAGTCCTTCTTTACTTCCCAGCGGTGTTGTGAGGAAAAAGACATTAAAAGATTGTGAGACACTGCTCAGATACGACAGTAATGGAGGCCATGTAAGAGCCTAAGTTTGATGGACAGTATGAAAGAAATTCATGAAGGAAACTGAGAGTAATCCGACCCTATTCAATCTCAGGAAGGAGAAAAGAAATAAAAGCTCTGATACAAAGCTGTAAATAACAGAATTGCAATAGTCATATTCTTTTGTACTCTAGACCTTTTCTATACTAGTACTATCATTGCTGCTTATACAAGGCAAAGTTTTTCTCATGCTATCAAGTTTGATGGTATCTGCTGCTGTAAACTTTGCACTCATTGCATTATGTAGCTAGTGAAGAGACAGAGAAAAATAGGTCAACAGAAAGTCAGCAACTTTTTTACAGATCTTTTGTATGGGCAGTGGAAAAAAGAAATCTAGAGAAAATGTTTAAAGCAAAACTGGTGCAAAATGTTAGCAACACAATGCAAATTTCCAGCAAAACATGGAATGTATACAAGGCAACTTTTCCGTTTTTTTTTTTTTTAACAAATGGTTTGCAAATTTTACTGGAAATAAATTTTATTTTTTGTCTCATTAAATCAACCCGACTGCTGTGGCTGATCTTGGCTTATTTAAATTTAAGATAAACTTTTAATAAATGTACATGATTAATCTCTCCTTAGAGGGGAAAGACAATTATTTCTCTGAAACAGGAAGGGTTATTAAAAATAAATAAAACCACACACATCACAGCAAGTTGGCATCCAGAAGGGTAGTTTATATTTTATATTCAATGAACGAGGGGAACTTTAGCTTGTTTTAAATATATCTGTGGTTGGTATTTAACAGTGATTGTTACAGTAAGTTGGCTCAGAAAGCAAATCGGCTTAGTGAATCTATTGAGCATTTGTGATATATGTTAGTACAAACTATAGTAGGTCTCCTTATTACAAAACCACCCATGGTATGTTGGGGTTTATATTAAGATATTAGCCATGGTGAGAGGCAGAACCCTCTGGAATCTATTTAGCATATCAGAGGTGACAATTGCTTCAGAGTAAGAGAAAACAAAGGATGTCATTTATACCAAATATATGTTCTCGGTTTCAGATCCAAATGAAAGGGAATGGTAGGGATAAATATTCAATGGGTTGGAGCTGAGGAGAGGAACAAAGATTTTTTTTATTTTATTATATTTGTTTCTTGGGCTTCAAAACAGATATAACATGTGGATTTCTATAGGTTGAACCATGAACAAACATTTTTTATATTTGTTTTAAAATATATCTAGCTCCCATTTCAATATAGCATGATAATCAGAGCGTCTCTCAGCTTTTACTAAACAAAGATTTACAGAGACAAATGAGACAGGAAATTAAAAGATTCAAGGGAATGCCAAACTACGTTTCTTATGGAATTCATATTGGAAAAAATAATGAAGTGGGGGGAGTGTTCCAACTTCTCTATCACTTATAGCAAACTTTTTAATCTGTAAAAATGATACAGGAATCTCATTTTCTGCAGGCATCTTTTCTGGCATTCATTTTAGTGCAGTTCTGCAGTGAAGGATATCACCTCCGCATACCTTTTCATTTATGATAAAAGTTTGCTTAACTAGCAGAATCATGACCTAATTGGACAAGGGTGACATAAATAGGCCTCTTTTTAAGCTAATCTCTTCCAGCAGCTGAGCAACAGGAGAGACCAAGGGTGAGTTTTGTTCATTAAAACATGCTACCATGGACAAATGCACAATTGGATAACATAGAGTAGGAACTGACCCAAAGAGAATTCAAGGCTCACCAAAGTTTAGTTAACTTTTCTTGTGTGTCTAAACTAAAGATACACCCACTTTTTGTACTTTCTGATTTTAGCAGAACCAGAAAGACTCCTGCAAGAGAAATGAAAAGGACAAATTAAGGTAATGTAACCACAACCCCCAAAAGTTCCCAGACTTGTGTGATGATTGCAGGATCTCAGCTTTCATCTAAATTGAAATACTTGTATTCCCAGCCCTCACATTGCAAACATTGAAAACATGACCCACATACAAGTGAGGCTGTAATGTCTGACTGAGGGCACGTCTACATTGCAGGGCAAAAGTCAAATTAAGCTACTCAACTTCAGCTACGTCAATTGTGTAGCTGAAGTCGAAATAGCATAACTCGGCTTTTGGTGCTGTCTACGCTGCAGGAGGTCAAAGGAAGAACACTCTTCCTTCAACTTCCCTTACTCCTTGTGAAATGAAGGCTACAGGAGTCAGAGTAAGAACTCCTCCAGTTCAACATTATTTTGAAATAATGGCTTGCTGTGTTGCTGCGCACTATGTTATTCCAAAATAACAGTGTATGTTGACGTACCCCAAGTCTGGATAGGAATAGGAATAGCCATCACCAAGTAAAAGGAAGGAAGCCACTGGATCTTAAACCCACCACCAAAGCAGGCCACCCTGCCACGTGTGCATGGTAATGCCTGGGGATGCTAATGCGCTGCATGGACACACTTTTTCAGGCAGAAATCTTTAACAACACAGATTTTTGTTTGTTCCATTTGATCAGGCTCTGGGTTGTTATCCTTTTAAGTTTACAAAAGCTTTGAGCAGTATTGTAGCTGTGTCCATCTCAGGATATTAGAGACACAAGGTGAGTAAAGAAATATCTTTTGTTGGTCAAATAAAAAAGAAAAGCTTTAAGGATTTAAGATCCTGGTGATGAGTAGAATAAAATGTGCTCACTTCAGCATGTTCTCTTACTTTCTTAGGCCTCTGATAATGTCCAACATACTGAATGAATTAGACAAATGCAATATAGAAATAAATGCTACCTACTTGCACTGAATTATAAAGGTTATTTAGCAGAACCATAACACTTCTTACATTAAAGATTTTAAACCATAATTAACTGCTTTCTGTGGTATCATGTCATGCAATTTTTTGGATGCACTTCAGCAACTGGGTAAATTGAAATGTGGATGCTTCTTTCAAGGTTGTAGACTCCATTTGAATGGTGATTTTAGGCCAAAAGAACAAACTATTTTAAAAATATTGGAGTTAGTGCTCATTTTAGATTATTGCAGTGTGAAATCACTGTCAGTTCAAGCTTCTCCCGTTGCCTTCAAAAATATTTCATCACTACAGTTGAGACTACTGCTAATGTTAGAGGATAATTCTATGTCCAATCAGTCATTGTTTTCTTTGCTCTGGTTGCCATCCATGCTGCCAACTGTGAAGGTATGTTTTGCGCAATGAAATACTTGTTCATTAGCCTCTAGACAAACAACTCATTTCACTTAGGTCATTAAACAGCCATTTGATAGGAAATGTCAGTAAATTAGTATTTGCATATTATAACACAACTGTCATAAACTGTCACAGAACATGTCAATCCAGGACAAAGACCAAGATAAAACAGTAACATGAAGCTGGGTAGGGTTGCTTTCTTTATCAGTTTGTGACATTTTTCTTATGAATTAAAGGTAATACATTTATCTGCGTCTTTTAAAAAATCATATGTACAAATTTGTTTACCAGATTTCTAACCATAGACAAACACGTGATCTTTCCTTTAACTTTAAGCATCTGTTTAACATTTAAAATGATTTAAAAAGTATGGGAACTTCAAGGGGTAAAAGCATCCATACAGAATTCCTTTATTTTGCAGAAATAAAGGAAAAGCTAGGCTTTTTTTCATTTGATAGTTTAAATGTCAACACTTGTTCATCAAAATGGTATAAATAAAATATCTGCCTGTTTTGGCAGAAGTTCTGTTCTCCAAGCCAGGCAGACACTTGTCCAGGAACAATTGTCCAGTGAACTTGTCCAGTGAACAATTATTATAATTTTATAATGTTCAATATTTTGCCAGCTGACTACAAAGGTAAATCTCAGTACCTTGGAAAAATACATTTTCCGTCGAGGGATATCTCCTAAGAATCACAAGTAGGGGTACACAAAATGGAGTTAAAACTTACAAATTTTTGTTATCCTAAAAACAATGGCTTTGCAATGCAAATCATCCCATTTTTTTTAATCTGATAAATATGATTGTCCACCCTCCTAATAGAAAGACGCCTGTCTTGCAAATCTTAGTTTAGTCTGTAGATGTTACTGTAGTTTATCATGTGGGTTATGTATTGTATCAAGTGCACTGATTTTAAAAAATACTCACATACTCATGTGTGCATAACTACTAAACCAGATGGATTTTAGGAATTCCCACTTTAATGTATTGTTTTGCACTTGTAATACTGATTAGCTAAGCAGAGTTCAACAGAAGTGATTTTCCTCTTCAGTTTTCTTTTTAAAAAATAATGAACTGCTCAATAGGTTGGAGATATCACACCGTAATACCTCACTGCAATGAATTACAGAAGGTAGTAATTCAACATAAGCCATGATCACTGCATTCTGAAGCAAGATTAACACTCATAGGCATGATATAAAATGGATTTATCTATACATATAGCATGTCTTTAAACTGCTTGCCAAAGTGAGTCTTTTAATGAATACCAGACTATCTCAATAGTGCATTTGGTCACAATTGTTCAGGCTGCTCTAATGCAGCAACCTTTGGACAATTCTTTTTCAGTTTCCACAAAATTGTGAAATTCTTTATACTTTTGACCATTCTTATTCATTGTTAATCAGAAAGTTTTGTTGAGAGGCAGATAGCATTATACTGCCTTGCAAACATATTCACCCAAGAAAGCAAAGTTACAACAGATGATAAAATATTCTCAAACTTACAAAATGTCCTGCTCTCTCTGTCTCAAAAATATGTGTGTGTATGTCTGCACACACACCTTGTAAAATATAATTACTCTTGAGAGGGAAGGAGGGAGAAAGAGAGAATGCATCCTTCTGTTGAGTCATGTGTATTGCCAGAATACAGTCCTTCTGAGGTTACTGCGTTACAGGGAACTTCTAGAAAAGTGTAATCACTGGTGAGACTATGCAAGTGTGATCTTAAAAGTTGGGTACCAAGGATGTAATAGGCCACTTGATACCCAGCTCTTCCTTCCTTGTTTTTTATGGCCTTTTGACCAAACTTCTCTGATTTATTTATTCATAGTATTTAACACATTTACTCCCTCCCTCCCTCTCTAAATTAACTCAGAGAAGTCTGCGTTTCAGTGCATTACACAGTAAGGGTATGTCTACACTAGCCCCCTAGTTCGAACTAGGGAAGCTAATGTAGGCATTCGAACTTGCAAACGAAGCCCGGGATTTAAATATCCCGGGCTTCATTTGCATGTTCCCGGGCGGGCGCCATTTTTAAATCCCCCTAGTCCGAACTAACGGCCCGCGGCTACACGCGGCAGTTAAAAGTTAATTTGAACTAAGTCCTTAGTTCGAATTAACTGTTACACCTCGTGGAATCAGGTGTAACAGTTAATTCGAACTAAGTACTTAGTTCGAATTAACTTTTAACTGCCGCGTGTAGCCGCGGGCCGTTAGTTCGGACTAGGGGGATTTAAAAATGGCACCTGCCTGGGAACATGCAAATGAAGCCCAGGATATTTAAATCCCGGGCTTCGTTTGCAAGTTCGAATGCCTACATTAGCCTCCCTAGTTCGAACTAGGGGGCTAGTGTAGCCATACCCTAAGATCCTGATATTCTCTGGTCTGATTCCAGAGCATCCTGGGTGAATCAGGTTTAAGTAATATATCCCTGCCTGCTTCTGACTTTCAGGAGGTGGATGCTGTGACAGATATGGTAATTTCCTCTGATGTCTTTGGGAGATCTTACTGTATTAAGTTTATGTATCATTATGGTATGTAATTCCAATGGGGGAGGATGATCACATCTCATCAGGGAACAAAGAATAGGGAGGGAAATTAGGCAAACTCGCCAAAGTTTTAATACCTGAAGAAAGGCTTGTAGGTATTATTTCAAACTGGATTCTCCAGAGACCAACGGACAAAGGACTTCTCGATAAAGTGGTCTGAGTTTAAACTGACTAAATACCTTCTTTATGATACAGCAAGAGGACAGAACCTCTGCCCTGGAAGCTACAGTCCTTCCTGAGAGAGGCTGGAAGAACTTGGGTTACTAAGGCACTGTTCCCGTGAAGGCTCTACTTGGGTTTTCAGATCTAATAATGCAATCCTCTTCACATTCTCCCTATCTCAGCCTCCATTTTAATCCAGGGATGTTAGGGGAGGCCTCTGCTATCATGAGAGCATTTTATTTGTTAGGGTTCCATAAGTGGCTACCTGAGAAGACAGTTCCTGCCTTCTATTTTGCTCTCTGTCCCTGTCCAAGAAGGAAAAGATGCAGTTGTTCTGTCCTCTTTCACCAACACTGACAGAGCTGAATTTGCAGGGAAAGCACTCTTGAAGGGTTGTAAGGGTTGTGACTTACTGAAAATGAATCTTTCCTCTGTATCTCTGAATCAAGAGAGAAAATAATTCTGCTATTCTAGCAGTGAGGATACAAAAAAGAAAGAGAGACTGGGAAAAAAAAAGAAACTCTGATGTACAAAAAATGAGAATAAAGGTTGAACTTTTTATTTACTGTCAAAGATACCTTAGGAAAGAGAGTTACTCTTGAAATTCATATTGTAAAGGATCATGAATCAAAAACTTACAAACAACACTCATTGCGGGAGTTCTGTTCGCTTATGCATTTGCTAAACCTTAACAAGTTCTTCTTGCATTTGTGGTAATGAACTTAAATCAAAAGAAAAAGATCAATTGCATTTACTGTATGACTGAAAGTTTCTGTGTTAGGAGCAGTGCCTGGCCTTGACTAGACCACCTCCAGAAGCAGATCTCTTTAAAAACAAGATGAAAAGTCAGACTACTTGATCTTTCATGTATCAAGGGCAGTAAAATTCTAGTGAACTGTGTAGTAACTGCCTATCCCCTACTGTGTACTGAGATTAAAATACCATTTTGACTGTGATCGTTGCCAATCTGAACCTTCTATAGTTGCTTCTTAGAACAGAAGGTATATTCATCTCTTGTACCACACAACGTGTAGCCTCACCCCCAAGCTACGTTTACCTCAATATGTGGGATATGTATTGGCTTGGATGAAGCTGTGTTTTACATGTCCCTAAACATGTTTTAATTCAAATTAATGTACAAGAAAATATCATAGGCTGCTAATGGGCAAATGTTTGTGCTACTGTATACAAAATAATGGCCTAATACAGCACTGGAAAAAGGAAATTAGGGGGTCGGTTATGGTTCATAAAATATGCATCCTGAGGTTTGGATCTAACACTTCTAAAACCATTAGACCAACAATTCAATGTTTCTACTCAGCTGATATTGAAAATATCAGATTCTCTGCTGCCTTGCATATAATGTTCACATATTCACTTATGACAAATAGAAATAAAACATTTACCACTCTGATTTGGAAGTTTTACATCAACTTGGCATCCCAGCCTGGGAACTCCTGGTGTCATTACACAGATCCTGTAACTATTTATGTTGCGAATCAGTGAAGAATGAGACTTGTTATTTTATCTTTGAAATTAAATTGTCTGATTCCTTCATTCTGTCCTGCTCAATGTATGCGACTAAAGAAGTGAGTTTACTGAGTTGTGGTTTCCTATGTTTAAGGCCTTACCAATTTCATGGCCATGCAAAATGTGTCCGGGACTGTGAAAACGGATCTTTTATGTGCATTTACCCTATACTATACAGATTTCATGGGGGAGACCAGTATTTCTCATATTGGGGGTCCTGACCCAAAAGGAACAGGTAGGTTGCAAAATGTTTTTAGGGGACTGTGGTATTGCTACCCTTATTTCTATGCTGCCTTCAGAGCTGGTTGGGCAGAGTGAAGCACAGAAGCAAAGGTGACTATACTGCAATCTGCCTCTCCAACTCCTTTTTGGGTCAGGACCCTCAATAATTACAACACTGTGAAATTTCAGATTTATACAGCTGAAATCATGAGACTTGAGATTTTTGAAATCCAATGATTATGAAATTGGCCAATATGGACCGTGAATTTGGTAGGGCCCTCCCTATGTTCAAGAGTCATGTATACAATTAAAATGTTAGAAAGAAAGCAAAGGCACCACTATGATAGCCAGTGAGGCAGATTTCACTCAGGTCTGAGCTGAACTTGTCTAAGCAAGGCTACTGCTGTTAATCAGTATTCTTCAAAAACTAATTCCATTTTGAGTGTTTGTAATTTCTGTTTACAGGATAACACTGTTCCCTACAAGTCAAATATGGCTTTTTGATATTCATAGAGGTTTTTTTTTAAATGTCACTGAAATTATCTTAGAGGAGCAGATCTGACAGGTCAATCACTGCAGATGGTAAATGCTTTGTTAATTATACTGAAATTTAAAAACAATTGTAGAATGTCTTGCCTCGGGAGAAATTTCTCTCTCGCACTGTTTGGGAGTAGATTTCCTCTACTGAATTAATTTTGTATTTGTGAGCAGATAAGCATCTCTCTGCTGCATTGTAGGAATAACTCCTTGCTTCTTGTTCAAATATGCAAGTGTAAATAAGCAAAGGATATTGCAAATAAACAATGTCATTCTTTTTAAATAATGCAATGTGTGTAATTAGGATGGTGCAATTACAAGAGTGTACAGCTCTCAGTGCAACAATTAGTTTTTCAGTAAAATGTAATTTGTTCCAATGTAAATGTTTTCCCTCAATTCAGGAGATTCCCTTGAGTTGTTACAATAACAAGTCTATTTCTGCAAACATATGCAGTTGTACAGTATGTTTCAATACACAAATCAAAGAGGACAGCTACATCATAATAAGCTACTAGAATATAAAAGCTAAGCAAAATGGTATTGGTATTACTTTCTGAGGAGGAAGTACATATCTCAGTATCCCTTTTGGTTTTTCATTTTATTCAGTGAGATGTTGGGAGGGTTGAATGCCTCCTCTAAGCCCGTTCCAAGTTTGCTTGAATCATTACTTTACAAATGTTGCAGTTGGCTGGTACTGGTGTGGCCTCTGAATGCTTCAGAGCTTTAAAGTATTTAGCTTCGCTGCACCCTTGTGAGATAGGCCAATGCTATTAGCACCATTTTACAAATGAAGAAATGTGGCACAATTACAGTGTGACTTGTCCAAACTTGCACAGTAAGATTGTGGCAGAGCTGAGGTTCAATCCAAGTTTCCCACACCTTCTGCTAGATCAGCCTTCCTGTCTACTAGTATTTACTCTCTCTCTCTCTGTATATGTATATATATATTTTTTCACAGTGTAACCTTTGTTATCTGGCACTCTGTTAACCAGAAAACTTTGTTAACCAGCATTGCCCCCAGCCACAATACTGTCACATCTTCAGGTGCACAGGCTTGGCTTGGTTTACCATGATTGGCTTAATTTTTTATTTAAGAAGTACTAATCATCTTCAACTCAAAATAGGAATGTCAGACCAACTGCCTCACACTACAAAACTACCAATATTAAAAACCTGAGTATTACTATTATTGTCCATTGGTTTTCCCTAGGTTGATGGGACCCTCAGCTAACCGGAATTTTTAGATAACCGGAACACCCTAATCCCCGAGCATGCCGGATAACACAGGTTTTACTGTATCTATCTATCTATCTATTTTAGTGTACAGAACAAGTTCAACCTTTTGTCCCAGCATGCTCTCCCTACTCATTTGTCAGACCATAAATTGAGTATCCAGATGAATCAATGCCCCTGCCTGTTAGCATTACAAAATCAAACAAAAACAAAACGAAGACGTTTCCTTTCTCAGTTAAAAAACCCATCTTGATGGCAGCTGAGGACATTTTGTTGCTGAAAAAACATCAGACAATCTGAGTTTTCTTGTTTCTGTGCAGATTTATATTAGTTTCTTTTTGGGACAACTGTGACAATTTTGTACAGAGAAATATCACACTGTTGTTAATGAAGAAACAGGCAAGAGTAATACAACATTTTATTCCTATCTGTAAAGTGGGGATAATAGAGCTTACCTCCTTCATGAAGCACACTGAGATCTGATGAAAATCACTGGATTAAAGGCAGGTGGTATTGTTAGTTCAGTTCAATTAATATTGCTGAAAGATCTCAGGAGGTTTAAGTGAAGAGATTAATATAATTACCCAAGATGGATGGATGGCAGCATGCAACATTTTCTTTTAAAATGATTCTGTCTGAACTTTCATTTGATTTTTTTTGTCTTCTAGTCCCAAATGTTTTCAAAGCATTTGTGTTCTCATTGTGCGTGGTTCCTCACTGTCACATTGGAAGTTCTAAGGTTAAAGCCAGCTCTAAACTTGCAGTTATTGTTTATTCTTAAGTATTGCAGTGCATTCCATGAACAATTTAAAAAATAAACAGTAGCTATGTGTGGGGATAGGTGGTTTTGTTAAGTGAGTGCAACTAGAACATCAATGCTGATTTAAATAACAAGAACAATAATTACTTGTAAGCATATATATTTCTCTAGGTCTTTTATTTCTCTCATTGTGCTCTTTGATTTTCATTTCCACTTCTTAAAGTACAAGACATAAGCTTCAAGAATAAAAATATTTTATTAATTATAACATTAATTATAACTTTATAATTTGTGGCATGTTCTGTTGAGAGTCTTTCTCTCTTAAATAGCTGTACACTTGTACCATGCTGTTTCCCCTGAATTCTAATGAGATGAAGAATGGGAGAGAAGACAGAAGAGAAAATAAAACACCCTCTGTAAATGCAATGATATTGAATCGATATTTCCATTTGTCCTGTAATTATCATTCTTAAGTTGTGTTTGTTTTAGAATAACAGTAATGGTGACCAAAGCAGAAGTGAATGATTTTTAGCCTTCTCACTTTCAAACTACTCACTGATCACTGTAATTCAGGAGGAAATGGGGAGAAAACTATACCTACAAACACAACAACCATTGCAACCTGAGTGAAAGTGCCTCTCACCCAATAAAGCTGAAGCAAGGTGAGAACTGTTCTATTGCACGCTATGCCAAAGATAAATACAGGACAAAAATCAATTCAAAGTGCCTCATCACTTCACAATCTGGCAGAGAGAATTTATAGATAATCTGTTTTATTAACTTAAAAAGTCCTGCTTGGTGTCTTCAGAGAGATCAGCATGGCTAGTAGCACAGCCTGTGTTATTTCTTGGCTTATTTTTAACCTTGGCTCTACCAACTGTGACTCTTTGCAAAGTTTTACGGAAGTAAATGCCACTGAAAAAGATGGACAAATGGAACTTGGACTTCCAGTTCTACCTCCTCTCCAGCTTTGGGCTTTTTTTTCTGCTTATGCAGCTGCCTTCAGATGAGAACCTGAATAGTAGCCAGCTGCTTTATAACTATGTTCGCCTGAAGCTCTCGTGAGAAATATCTTTTTCCTGTAAAATAAATTATAACATGGCTAAGTGGTGCCTGACAAAGCTAAACAGGAGCCACGCTGATCTATTGCAAATTCATCTGCAGTCTCCTGCTAGAAAGACAAATAAAAGCACTTCATCAAAATCAGTCACAGAAACCCAGGAATGCTCATAGGAGACCACTGAACTCCAAATGCCAATCAATTTCACAACTTTAATGTCCAACTTGCAAGCCACCTTAAATACTGAGTTCTACAACTTGCAAAATAAATGCAGGATATTGGGGGTGGGAAGTGGGGGGAAGAGACCTTTTGAATAGGGTGGGGAACCTAAGGCCCGGGGGCTGGATGCAGACCCCGGCTTCTCTGGATCTGGTCCCCGAAGCTCAGGGCTTCCCCCCAGCATTGGATATATTTGGGGCTGGAGTGCACAAAATCTACTAGCCTGGGGCCCCCTAGGCTTTAGTATGTGAAGGCAATGTGGGGAGTGTCTTTCTCCTTCTCAATCGGGGGCCACATCAGCGAGGGTTTTTGTGTTTGTTTGTTTTTGGGTTTTTTTTTGGTTTTGCTTCTTACTTGTGTGTGCCCCCGACTGACTTTTCTGTGGGTCAGCAGCCCCCAGCTCCGAAAAGGTTCCTCGCCCCTTCTTAAAAGTGCCATTTAGAAGGCTCTATATAGCAATAGCAGTCAGTATATTTGTTTGTCAAAGGCCTGATGTAAAGTTTACTGATGACAATAGGAGTCATTTCATTGACTTCAGAGGATTTGGATCTGACCTAAGTGTCTCTGAAGCTCTATGTTCCATCTGAGAATGTAGGGTCACAGTTTCTCTCTAACCTACCTGATATTTTTCAGCACCTTGGCGTGAGTGTGTTTACTAATACTCAGTGGGCACCTTGACTGCATGAATGGTGGAAGGCATGACAGGGCTACCAGTTTCTAGATTTTGTCTTTGAGTGCAAAGTCACTGAGCTATGGTATTGTGAAAATGTAACTAACAAGTTTGTGTCGTCCTCCTTCCCCCCGAAGAGATTTCAGATCTGTTCTAAAGCCCAACAAGATATGAGATGCTGTGTGTGGATGGTGAGCCTCATGAGAAAGATCTAAATTCAAAATCAGAAGTGTTGTTTTAAGAAAAGAGACCAGCATCAAAATGCAATTGTATTTAATAACAGAAAAGAAATTGCTTACTGTCCTGTTCTTGCAATATTTATACTCTCCAAAGCAGAAAGCCATTTTAAAAATCTGCTCAAATAACGTCATGCTGTGTACACAATAAAATAGCTAGAAATAAAAGTAGTTTTCCCCACCCCACTAGCTACATATATTTCTGTCAGCACAAATAAACGTTATGACTTGAATAAAAAGAAAAGGGAAACCATCAGGTGACTATTAAGCAAAGCACAAAACAACACAGCTTCACACTGGATTTAAGTTAAGTTGACCCTGAAATAAATGATTAACATTCCTGGCTTTTCTTGGGTTTATTTTTCTTCTTCTTTTGTTTCTGGTGTTGTGTTGTTTTCATCGTTTATCTCTCAGATCTCTTTCTAAGTGCCTTACTCCTTTACCTCCAAAAATCTTGTCACTTTATTTACATTTTTTGGATTCTCTGGACCCTTGCTTCCCACCACATCACTAGGTATTTTTTGCAGCTTTTTTGTTTGTTTGTTTGTTTCTTTTCTTTCTTTGTTTCATGGAGTTTTTATTGCCTGGAGTAGGAAGCCAGATTTGGCCTCAGGCCCTCCTCTGCCTAGACTAATGACCCTGAACAGCTAAGCAGCAAGACATAGTGGCAAGTGGGTCCAAACTGATACTCAGTTCAGTTCAGAGGTCTAAAATTTCATAGACTTTATACACTGGATATTTTCTAAAACACATTTTATAAAACTGTGTTGCTGAATTGATGTAAAGCAATTTGTGGGTGTGGCTATTGGTATGTTCACATTTGGCCCTTTTGGCTTTAGCTGTGTGAATAATATAGCTTTTCTTGTAGGGGTGGGAATGCCTTTCTGGATGACTAAAGGAATGGCCCTAAACTTTCAATATTTAAAGGCTATGTCTAGACTACGTGGAAGATTCGAAAGAGGATATGCAAATTCTGCGGGAATTTGCATATCTTCCTCCGATCTCACTTTGGAAAGTGGAGCTTTTGAAAGTGAAAGTAGTCTAGACACATTTTTTTGGCAACCCCGCCCTTTTTCAAAAAGCCGCTTTTCCTCCAAAAAATGAGGTTTATGCAGCTTTTCGAAAAGGGGGAGTTGCTGAAAAAAAAAGCATCTAGACTGCTTTCACTTTTGAAAGCTCTGCTTTCGAAAATGAGATCAGAAGAAGATATTCAAATTCCCACAGAATTTGCATATCCTCTTTCGAATCTTCCGCGTAGTCTAGACAAGCCCTTTAGGTCACTACTTCAAGCTAGTTCTAATGAGCCATTATTACTTGATCCACATTCAGTAGATGGTGTGGAAGTAATTACTGCAGTCAGTGCAGTTCTTGGAGGACAGTAGCCTGCAGGTCAAAAACCAAATTCATTTGCTTGCTCATAGTCTTAGCAGACTAAAACTGACTCACTGTGGAGCCTGAATTTGGATATTCTACACTGCAATCAGAAATGGGATAGGTAAGCTTGCATGTGCTGCAGAGGTAGCTTCGATCTGGCTAGCTTCTTAAGAATATCAGTGAAGGTACAGCACTACTGGCAGCAGTGTGGGCTACCTTCCTGAGTACTTACCCAGGGTCTTGGAAGGACTGGTACAGCCCGTGCAGCCACCTATGCTGTTACATGACCTAGGTAGATCAAAACTAGCTCAAGTCTATGTGGCTGCGTCTAGATTGGCATGATTTTCCGGAAATGCTTTTAACGGAAAAGTTTTCCGTTCAAAGCATTTTCAGAACAGAGCGTCTAGATTGGCACGGATGCTTTTCCGCAAAAGCACTTTTTGTGGAAAAGCGTCCCTGGCCAATCTAGACGTGCTTTTGCGCAAGAAAGCCCCGATCGCCATTTTAGCCATTGGGGCTTTTTTGCGCAAAACAATACCACGTTGTCTACACTGGCCCTCTTGCACAAAAGCAGCATAGTATTTCCGCAAGAACACTGACGATCATACATCAGATTCAAGCGGCCAGTGTAGACAGCTGGCAAGTTTTTCCGGAAAAGCGGCTGATTTTCCGGAAAAACTGGCCAGTCTAGACACAGCCTGTGTGTTTTACTGTCACACTTCTGACTGCAAGACATAATCTTAGTCTCCTCTATACTGTGCAAACACTGTGGTGCTGAGCATGATTTAGATCAAAGTGCAGACATGGACAGTTCAAAAACTCAACAGTTCAACAGGTTTGTCTGTGCTCTTTCAGCTGAGCCACCCTCCCGGTTCGTTCAGCTTCACCTTTTGTCAGCAATGGGTAATTTTCATGAAATAGCAGTGAACTGTGACCCCTCAGGTGAGGGATGAGCCCTCCCATTTTACGCACTTCTGGGATGTTTGCTAGAATATTTGTTATTGTGAAGCATGTAGAAGAACATAATTTGTTGGACAAAAGTCAACATGGGTTTTGTAAAGGGAAATCCTGTCTTACTAATCTATTAGAGTTCTTTGAAGGGGTTAACAAACATGCGGACAAGGGGGATCCAGTAGATATAGTATACTTAGATTTCCAGAAAGCCTTTGACAAGGTCCCTCACCAAAGGCTCTTGTGTAAATTACATGGCCATGGGATAAGAGGGAAGGTCCTTTCTTGGATTGAGAACTGGTTAAAAGACAGGAAACAAAGGGTAGGAATAAATGGTAAATTTTCAGAGTGGAGAGGGGTAACTAGTGGTGTCCCCCAAGGGTCAGTCCTAGGACCAATCCTGTTCAACTTATTCATAAATGATCTGGAGAAAGGGGTAAGCAGTGAGGTGGTAAAGTTTGCGGATGATACCAAACTGTTTAGGATAGTCAAGACAGAAGCAGACTGTAAGGGACTCCAAGAAGATCTCACCAAACTGAGTGATTGGGCAACAAAATGGCAAATGAAATTTAATGTGGATAAGTGTAAAGTAATGCACATTGGGAAAAATAACCCCAACTATACGTACAGTATGATGGGGGCTAATTTGGCTACGACAAATCAGGAAAGAGATCTTGGAGTTATCGTGGACAGTTCTCTGAAAACTTCCACACAGTGTGCAGCGGCGGTCAAAAAGGCAAATAGGATGCTAGGTATTATTAAGAAAGGGATAGAAAATAAGACCCGGAATATCTTACTGCCCCTGTATAAAACTATGGTACGCCCACATCTTGAATACTGTGTACAGATGTGGTCTCCTCACCTCAAAAAAGATATTTTGGCCTTGGAAAGGGTTCAGAAAAGGGCAACTAAATTGATTAGGGGTTTGGAACGGGTCCCATATGAGGAGAGGTTAAAGCGACTGGGACTTTTCAGTTTAGAAAAGAGGAGACTGAGGGGGGATATGATAGAGGTGTATAAAATCATGAGTGGTATGGAGAGGGCCGATAAAGAAAAGTTATTTATTAGTTCCCTAAATAGAAGAACTAGAGGACACCAAATGAAATTAATGGGTAGCAGGTTTAAAACTAATAAAAGAAAGTTCTTCTTCACACAGCGTGTAGTCAGCATGTGGAACTCCTTGCCAGAGGAGGCTGTGAAGGCTAGGACTATAACAGAGTTTAAAGAGAAGCTAGATAATTTCATGGAGGTTAGGTCCATAAAAGGCTATTAGCCAGGGGATAAAATGGTGTCCTTGGCCTCTGTTTGACAGAGGCTGGAGAGGGATGGCAGGAGACAAAGCGCTTGATCATTGTCTTCGGTCCACCCCCTCTGGGGCACCTGGTGCTGGCCACTGTCGGCAGACAGGATACTGGGCTAGATGGACCTTTGGTCTGACCCGGTACGGCCGTTCTTATGTTCTTATGTAAACCATCAAGGCGAGGAACTGCTTTGTTGTTTGGGCCTCAGTAAACACCTGCTTCATTTCTGTCAGTATTCTAAGCCATAAAAATGGTCCTTGTGGATGGACATAGAAGAAAAATCGAATACATAAAATCAAATGATATATAATATTTCGGCACACACACACACAAGTTGCTATGACTTTCACATACATACCAGGAATGAGTCATAGTCTAAGTATAATTTCATCATATCAAACTACTTGATTTGTGGTTTCCTAACATGAGATACATGAGGCAAAATTGGATGGGCGATTGGCGAGCAAAAATCTTGACAGCAGTAGGACCCACTGGTACTCATGAGATGGGAGAGATAGAAAATACTGGAATAGGTTGCCCATTTCTAAGAAAAAAGTAGGGACACCTGCAGGAGGGTTTAAATATGAGACTGTCCTTTTAAAAACAGGACATCTGGTCACCCAGCTCACAGTTCAGTGTATATAAATGTTATCTGAGTTTGCCAACGTCTTTGTCAGCCGTCATTGTTCAGAAGAAAAGCTTATGCAAGAGGCTAAAGGAAGACAACCTTGATCACTAGAAGTAATGCACATGCCATGTCCACCCTTTCCAATCCCAGGCAAACTTTACAATTCTTGTAAGTTTCTTAGGGTGGTGTACTGAAGCCTGAAGTTTCGACTATTCCTTTTGTAACCTCAGTTGCCCCTTGCACTGAGTCAAATCAGAGGCAGGCTGTCCTCAGTAAGACTTAGTTGAATTCTTTAGCATTAAAAATATTTTTGCAACTATCCTCACTATGTAGACACACACACGCTGGAAAATCTTTCTACTTTATTTATTTGTTTGTCTATTTGTTTGTTTTGTTTAACCACCAAAAACATCTTGAGTGACCTAGATGGTAGAATGTTTGAATGGGACTCAGGAATCCTGGATTCTATTCCCAGCTCTGTCACTGGCCTGCAGGGTGACCAGGAGCATGTCACTTGACTGCTCTATGCCTCAGTTTCTCCATCTGTAAAATACCTACTTTCTAACGCTCTTGGAATCAATTGATGAAAAGTGCTGTTTTAGAGCTAGGTATTATTATTTTTGTTTTTTAATTCAGGTTCTCAGATTATGGTCCATGAGTGAATAATTGCCAGCTGCACCCTCAGAATACAGAGATGCACACAATTTATTTTAAAGAGCCAAACAATTTCATTAGAGTTTGTGAAGGCTGGTAAGAGATCTAGGCTATCTACTCCAAATCAGTTAATCTGTCTCCACTATGAATGCTTTTTTTTTGTTGTTATCTTCCAAATTTGGTATAAACTCTATGAATTCCTTTCCTGTGGAGACCTGCCTGGTGAGTAAACAGATGCTTCACCCTCAGCCCTGATCATCAAGGGAGGGCTGTGTCAGTGTGCAAGTGCAGCTGACTCAAAACTAGAGAGATTTCTTGGCCTGTCGAAACTTCTCAGTGATAACTAAATGAAAATGTCAGCTTAAAAAGGACGAGTGGCACATGGAAAACACAAAACCTGTACATCTGGGACATGATTTTGAAATGTGGCCAGTCAGAAATGACTAAAGTTCATTCCTACTCGCTGGCTACAATAAGTCTTTGGGGAAATGAATCACATCTAGTCTTTCAATTAGTTCTTTGAAGGGTGCAGATGTCACACCAAAGAAATGCAGCCACATTTCAGAAGAGGTCAGCAGAGTAAAAGAAATCAGCCTGTCAATGGTCCAGCAAAGGAGCAAAGCTCATTTCTCCATGACTGAGTTATACTACATTAGCATGTGCTGCTTGCAATCTTATAAAGATGACTTTAAAAAGAACACTTGATTGACATCCGTGGAGACTGAAATTCCTTATTTATCTACAGATCAAATACAACATTGACAGCAGCAGTGCAAGAATGCCTAGCCTAATCCCCGCCCCCTGTCTGCTCCCTCTCTCCCCTCCCCCCCCAGCCTAATCCCCACCCCCGTCTGTTCCCTCCCTTCTCTCCCTCCCCCATTCAGAAGGGCTAAATTCAGGTATGAGAGGACAGTTCAGTCAATGCTCTTGCAATATTTGGCCTCTCGACTTTTTGGTCATAACTGAGATAGCTTTAAATCAAAACTGATAAAAGAGTTGAAAGGTTCTGTTGTGGTAATACAGATGGAATATATGGTCACTGCCCAGTCACTGTCCAACATTAAACAGATTTAAACAAGGCTCAGCATACAGAGATCTAAACCTGCTTAGTATCATAGTAAATGCATTATTAAAAATCTTTTTAACCCTTCATTAAATACACAGCAGAAAAATCAGTTAAATACTATGAAATGTTAAGTATTAAGTAAAGGTTTCATTTTAAGAACATCTGTTGTTCACATTCTCTTTAGCTGAAGCAAGTCTTTAGAAGTTAAAACAGCCATGTTGGCCAGTCTCTCAGATGGTGATAACCTTTATTTTTGGAGAGAAGAAGAGAAGAAGTTAGTTAAGATGGGTGAAGCATTTGTTGTTGCCACTGCTAAAATCCAATCCCATTTCCTAGAAGACAAAACAAGACAAACACACAAAAGAGGAGAGAGAAGAACATGAAAGATGGAAAATGAAGCTTCTGTCTGTGATGTTGACTCACATGCAGCCTCACTCCTGGAGAAACACAGATGCAGCACTGTCTGTTATCAACTGCTCTGAGACCTGGCAAACTTGTAGTAGTATCAGAATGTTGAGGGCATTGCATGTAGCTGTTTCTGGTGACAGGCTTACAACTCTGTTGCAAAATATATAGTCTTGGGCAACTAACCCAGACAAAAAAGGAAGGATATGCATGTGATAAAAGTCTCTTATTCCAGGTAGTACTCTGGATTGAGCTACAGCTGATGGAGACTCCCTCTCTCCACACTTTCCAGGATTAGTATATGATAGCTCCAGGATCCGAGGATCTGGTGAAGGTGGCAGCATGATATTGACAATTGTTGATACATTGACAGATGGGAAGGGGAAGGAGCATCATGATAAGCAACTTTTCTTTTTTTCAGTCAGCTGGCACTATGGTAGCTAGCTTCACCTCCCCTGCCCTCCTCTCCCCTCCTATGTCTCTTTCTGATTACCCCAAAAGGGACTGATGGGGGAGAATAGCCAATCCCCTCAATATTTTGTCCTCCAGTTAGACCTAATTTCCACCACAGTAATTTTGATTAATTGATTTCGGGTCACCTACTCATTTTGTTCACCAATCATAATCTTAACACAGTCATTGAGTGGTATCAGTTAAACTCTCTTTAAATTAATTCAGTCTTTGTCTCCTTCTTATGTATTTTCTTGAACACTTTTATTTAACAAATTATAACTATCAGTCACTTTGTACAGTTGAGCTTATAGTTATAATAAAGTTGTAGGACCGGTTATCACAACAGTTCTAAATCTTGGATGTTAGGTCCATCAATGGCTATTAGCCAGGATGGGTAGGAATGGTATCCCCAGTCTCTGCTTCTCTGAAGGTAGGTGTCAGGGGAGAGATCACGTGTGGATTACCTGTTGTGATCCCTCTCTCTGGGACATTTGGTATTGGCCACTGTCGGCAGACAGGGTACTGGGCTAGATGGAGCTTTGGTCTGACCCACTATGGCCGTTCTTGTGTTCTTATCCCATTTCCCTGGGTAAATAATCATGGTGACAAATGTAGACCCTTTTGGGGTAAGCAAAGTGTTCATGATGTTCCTGGTTAGGGATGGATTGTTTATTTGTAAGTATTCATAAAATAGTTTACCAGATAATTTGCAGACTGCCTATTTGCAAACTGCTTTGAGTATTCAGTGCTGTGTTGTGTGAATGGTTATTTGAGTTGCATTAAATTATTTTTGCTATCTGGTTACATTTTGTTGAGGTGGTTAATGACATCCAGTATCAAAGCATCATTTATGGTAAGACTCATGAAACTTTTGGGATTTGAGAATTTTTTCATAAGTTCCCCATTGCTGCACAAAGCTTACAACAGATAACTTGACTTCATTCATCAACACATCTCATAGTTATTTTGTATTGTTTAAAATGTAGTTACTAGGCATTGTTAACTGAAAAAAGTCTATTTAAAGACAATTTACACTTACACCCTTGAACCTACGAAGTCTATAGCACCTGTTCTGCTAACGTGCTGATGATGACTTTCCTTGTTGCAACAGAGAGTATTCAAATTCTGGCTATGCAGCTTATTTGAAGAAGTGGTGTTTCTATTTCTAGATAATTAGGCAGTAGCAAGTGAAGTTTGTATTAAAATAGCAAAGATCAAATAACTCTATAGGAGCTGGTGATGTGCACCCTAATGATTTTGCTACAATATTTTCCATGAGCCAGTGCTGTGAAAGAAAGAAAATGTATTACATTTAAAAAAATCCATGTTAATTAGAAACAAATTCCTGCAGTTTAAAAATTAAGTTTGTGAAAATAGAACAAAACAGCATTTCTGCTTTTTCCTTCATATTTACAGAAGAGTTTTTCTTCCCATTAGCATGGCTCTAGGCAGAGTGTTGTGTGAGGATTTCTTAGTTTTCTAATATGGAGCTTTCTACCGACTTCTAGAGCCTAGTCCCGTTGACTATCTGAGAACATGACAATGTCCATCTTCTCTCCTGGTTGTTGAGAGTGGGAAGAGGGACTAGACCCTCTCCACACACAAAAGAAGACTCTGAAGAACTAAGCACAGAGTTTGACCTTGCACACATTCTGCAAAACCTTTCTGTTTAATCAATTGTACTGTGTTGGGGAGATGTTTTGTTTTTATTTTTTCTTGGTTTGTTTTTAGTGTGGATATGGTAGGTAGTACATTGTGTCCATTTCAATCATTTTTGTATGTTAGTTTTAAAAATGATATTATACCCCTAAACCATAATTACCCACAACTGAAGTCACGTATTTAAAACAGAGCAACTCCCTTTTAGGCAGGAAAGTAGGACCAGATTTTCAAAAAAGATCAGGAACCAGAAGATCTGGGTGGGATTTTATGACAGATTTTTCAGAACAGCTCAGTACCCAGTGTGCTGAACATTTTTGAAAATCCAATTACTTACTTAAATCCTGAAATTGGAGATGAGATCCTCTGAAAATCTGGCTTTGACTTTTGGTGGTTCAATTCCTGAAAATTCTATCTCTTAGCTTCTTTTGAAAATTTTACCCAGATAAAGCCTAAATTATACATGAGCCTATTTTTTTCTGAAAGTCAATCTGACTTGGATTAAGTGCTCAAATGAATCTCAAAAATGAAATTTAGGCTTCTAGTAATTTAAAGAGCAGATTTTTTGGTATTTGGGTGTCTAAAGAATATGTATGCACCCAATCAGATTTTCAGTGCTTGTGAAAATTTAACCATTGGTCCTTTGTGTGTTTAAGATACAAAAACATTTTTGTAAATAAAGCTAAATATGTTTCTTTTAAAATAATAACATAGATCTTAATTTGTAATTGCTTTCCTTATGAAATCATCATAGAAGGTCACAGATAACTACAATTCCTTTATTATAATCTCAAAATACAGATACAGCCAGATGGATTCAGTAGCAGCCAAAACATAATCCATTTCTAATGTGAAAGAAAATTTTCTAATATACTAATCAAATAAAAGTAATAAACATAAACCTGCTTGCAGTGTATTTTAGCAAAGCAGTAGTAACACCTGAAAAAAATGCTGAATGGCCATTGGGGATGGGGGAATGTGAAATGTTCTCCAAAGGAAAACCCCTCCTCCTCCCCTCCAGTATAAATATCAAATGCCTTTTAATGAGACGTTAACATATGACACTACCTCTTGTAATAGAAGGAACTAGCTTGAAAATCTCTGTTTCCTTTAACTGGTAAGCAGTGGAATGGACTTTTTAATGAAGAATGATGTTTCATAAAGAAATAATGTTAAAAGAAAGCTAATGAAATTATTTGGGGCATCTAATTTCCAAACAACAGGTAAGGGTATCATTCTGGTAATTAAATGTGTACTTTGTACATGTGCACTTTGTTTTATGAAACTGCATAAGAGTATGAATGGGGAACAAAGAAGAACATCTATGTCCCAGTCTTAATTCCATTGCCATTTATGGTGGGTTGGCCATTGGCTTCATTGGGAGAAGAATCAAAGCATTACTTACCAATCACAGACTCCAATTATAAAGACACGGTGGGGAGCTGAGCTAGCCCATAGAAGCCCTGTCCCTTCTGCTTCTGTGCCTTGTGTTCCTAAATTGCATACTTCAGGCTGTAGCTGGACCTGTCGGCATAAGGAAGAAAATTGTGAGTCAGTTTTGTGCTTTTTTTCTCCTTCCTCTGAAACATGAGAAATGTCTGTGGCTAGAATTGGGACACTGGTGGCTGGAGTGTTTGATGCACTGAGATGAAATTTCGAGTTCTTTTTCTTGGATGCTTGGATCAGTGCCCCACTGATTTGGAGACAGGAAGGGATTTTCTAGCAGGTCAGATTGGCAGAGACCAGTGGGGTAAGGGGCTTGCCTTCCTCAGCAGCACGGGATGCAGTTCACTTGCTACGCTCACCAAGAGGTTGTGGGAGCCTTGGGAACTGATGCACTTCAGTCCCTCATCTTCTCTGTGTGTGGCCATCATTTACTCTCCCAAGGGCTGTAATGCGTTAGTCCAATCCAAGTCACAGGGTTGAATGCGGAAGTAGCTAGATAGGGTTTACTGCCTGTGATGTGATAAACTGGTTGTTCCTTCTGGCTTTAAACTCTGTTTCTATGTCTCTCCAGTTAGGATGCCAGTGTAATTGCAGAGCTCTGCTCAACACAGTGGGGTTCTGTTCAAAAGAGTCTTTGCAGGATTGGGACCATAGTCATTTAGAATAGGTAATACAGAATATGATATATTTTCTTAGCTATAAAATGAGGACAGCTGAAAGTTATTAGGTAACTCAAGGAATAAAATACAATTTAGTAAATTAAAATAGGCATTGTTGGTTCTGAAATACGCTTGCAAAAAATGCACAAAAATGATTGATTTTTGACTGCCTGAAAAAATTGGGAACAACAAAGGAGGATTTAACTCTTTTATGAAACTAGTTAAATGTGAATGTTTTTTTTTCAGTTGTCAATGAGACATTTTTTGAACAGCTATTAGGTTAATTCTATTTCTGGAATTAAGCAGCTCGTGAGTACATGTATGCACATCATTTATTCCAATATTTTTACCTTTTATTTCCTGTTTGCACCTTATTTGTACATGGACTGTAAGTCTTCAAATTTCTTTATTAAAAAAATTTAGCATCTTTCTCCAGCAAATAATTTCTTGGTCAGCTGATCATTCACAAGAAATCTACTATGAATTCCTGTCCACACATCAACATCTCTAGCTCAAAGTCACAGGGGCTTTAAGAGTCAACTGGCTGGTCTCTCAGTGGAGGGGGAGAGGCAGGTTGGAACTCAAGAGTTGCTGAAGAAGCATCTAGTAATGTAGTGGGGACTCAGCTTAAGGGAAGTGGGAGGAGCCCAGGAGACACTAGGCCTTGGAATTCTCCATGAAAGGAGATCTGTGAAAGGTCCATGAGAGATACTGAGAAGTCACAAGGATGCCCCACAAATCCAGTGAGGCAACCCAGGTACTGGATTTTCAGAAGAAACATGGACACACAGAAAGCCCTGGGAGACACACATGAACTAGGCCTTGGCCTCCTAGCACAAGAGCCAGAAAGAACTCTGCAGAGCTTTGGCTAGGGTTGTCAGATGGTTTAACCAAAAATACCAAACCCCACCCCCCAAAAAAAACCAGTGTTGAGAAAAAATAGGGGGGAGTTGTTGAGAAAAAAAAAGGACCTCAACAATTATTAACCAAAAAAATATATTTAAAAATACAAAAAACAGCATGGCCCCTTTATGGCCTCTGGCGCTTTTTTTGCTGGCGTCCATTTTGTTTTCTTCCTCTGTGCCAGGAGACAGCTTCCCTGCAGAACCAAGTACGCGGCGAGAAAGGGGGAGCCCAGGGGGGAGGGAAGTCCAGGAGGGACTCTGGGGCTGGCAGGGGGAAGGCTGGGTCCAGTTGCTGAGTGTCATAGGGTTGCCAGGTATCTGGTATTTTTGCCTCCTGGCAGGGAAAAAAAAATCAGAAAATACTGGACATTTTAGGTGTCCAGTATTTTCTGATTTTTTTTACCGGACAGGAGGTGGAAATACTGGACTGTCCGGGTCAATACCGGACACCTGGCAACCCTAGCCTTGGAAGGTCTGAAGAATCTGGAACAGAGTGAACACAGGAGGGTGAAAAGATCCAGTGACAGTTTGAGATAGGAAGTGGTCCAGTGAGCAGCAAGCAGTCTAATCTGAAGAAGCAGATCTCCACTTGCTAGTCTGGAACCCAGAGCAGAGGGGCCTGGATTCCCCTAATGGCTGCCAAAGAGGGTGGTAGGAAAACCTTCCAAAATGGCAGTGTACCAACCATTGAGCCCAGAGAGAGGCTGAAGATCTTGCATTTGGCTATTGGACTGTTGTTTTGTGGAACCCTCTGTTACCCTGGGCAGGACTGGGACTCAGTGTAACCATGCTGGAGAGCTGAGTCATGAGAAGAAGCAAGCCATCATAGGGCTGGAGTAGCTGTCAGCAGAGTGGTAGAGGAAGAGAGCCTGCTATGCCATACCACCCATGAGCAGTTGTGCTGGCATTACTTTGAAAAAGCATCTCCTAGAAATGAAAATGTTTAAATAAAATAGCTTAAGCAAACTTATACATCAGTATATATTATGGGAGTTTGAAAAAAACCCCATCAAGAATAGACTGTATGTTTAAAATCCCAACATAAATCAGAAAATTGAGGGGCATCTATAAATCAGCAGAGTCTGGAAGACAGTAAAATAATGAAATGAAAATTAATATTTTAGCTTAATGAGGTTGGACCATTTCTGGCTTTTTTCCTCTTCTTCATTTGGCTTTTTCCATCATGGGATCATATCTTTCTTATACCAAACAGCTGAGTACAAAGGAATTCATACTCTTTCTTGTAGTCTGAATGGCTGCCATAAAATAAATAATAACTTATTATGCATCAATCATAGTAGTATGTTTGCAAATCAAAAAGGGAAATTTTCTACCATTCAAACGAGTGTCAGTATTTATTTGAGGTAGCAAAAGAGTTTATCTCTTACCTTTCCTGCTCCCTTTATCATGTGTTGGTAGAATTGTGTTTAATTTGAATGAGGGCAGTAGTTTTCCTTTATTTTTCTTTGACATCAGGATTTCTTGGAGATAAAAAGGCAATAGCAAAGGCAGAATATCCACAAAACAAATCCAGACCTTTTAAGTGCAACTAGTAAACTTACCCTGTATCTATTACTAAATAAAGAAATAAAATAGAAAGGCAATGAGGTAATGTACTGTCAACACTTGATTGGTTGGCTTATCTCTCACTCCAGCATGAATATGATTTAAACAACATTCTGAAATCTGCTTTACAAAGGAAATGCCAACCTTGAATTTATAGTCTGTCCCTTTAACCTTCGATCAGATCAGACATGATATATTTTTGCACTTAAACTTTTGTTCCAGATAAGTAATAACTGTCAATAGAATCACTAATACAAGTTAAGGTATTTAGTTTCAATATATTACCTTTTGTTAGTCAGACACATTATTCTAGTACCAGTCCTCTTGCATCAGTCAAAACAATTCATGAATTTGCAATAATTTTGTGTCCCTAAGATTGGATGATGATAATCCCTTGTATTTCTATGACATGACAAAAACACAAAGTAATATTTTCTGTTAGTAATTTCTCATTTTACACAATATTATACACACACACACATACACACACACAAACTTTTGCACAATCTGTTCCAGGGGGTGTAAATGAATGTGATGAACATTTCCTTAATAAATGAGCCATCAGTGCAATTATTTTGGGGAAACATTTGCTATACTTAATGGTATCATCCATCTACAGATTCCTACCCTGTTTATAGGATGGTTAAAACTTTTATAGAGGAATCATTAATTTCCTTGCAAATGTCACAGACTTTGAATGCTTTGATCATTCAAAGATTTGCCCTTCCCCTGTCAGCACTAGTCTCTGATGAGTTCAGGCTGATTTGCTTTGTACATCAAAGGCATAAAAGGACCACTCTGAGCCTCAGTCTTCTTGGCTACACTTTTGAAGTCTCCTGAATACACACGAGCCATATTGTTACAGGAGAATGAAAAGTGGAGGACCAGGGTACATGTGGCAGACTGAATTTACGTTGTCTTTCATCAAAGACATGAGCTGCCTTTGGACTGTTCCAATGGACACTGTTGTTGGGTCATAACTACAATGATGCTTGTTAGTATTAAAAAAAAAAAGACAAACCCCTCAGATGTCACAGAATGAGATAAAGAGTCAGGTAACTCTGTGTTGTCTCTTGCAGTTTAACAAAATGTGTTTAAATGCAAAGCTGATTCTCTGCTTGTTGAGGGCTGTGAGAACAGACACTTTACAGAGAGCTATGTGAAAGTGACAACCTTCATTTCAGGGTTTTGTGTTAGACTTCTTGATGTTTCATGTAATTTTGGGGGCTTTCACATTTATTATTATTTGCAGCTTCGAAAATATGCACAGCAAAAAACTGAACATATCAATGTTTTTGATGAGACACATCTTTATTCAACAACAATTCACTTTTCACAGAAACAAAGGCCTGTTTTTGCTCTGCAAATTCCCTTAGGGTATGTCTACACTAGCTCGTTAATTTGAGCTAGGTAGGCAAATCAGGCAACCGGAGTTGCAAATGAAGCCCGGGATTTAAATATCCTGGGCTTTATTTGCATGCTCCCGTCCGGCCGCCATTTTTAAATCCCCCTTAGTTTGAACGAACTGCCCGCGGCTACACGCGGCAGTTTAAAATTAATCCAAACTAAGTCCTTAGTTCGGATTAACTGTTACTCCTCTGTGAGGAAGGGCTTATCTAAAGAGGCATATTTGGTAAAGGTTGGGAACAGAAACAGAGGTACAGAGAGGTGAAGTGACTTGCCCAACAACACACGGCTTGTTATAGAATCGATATTCCCTGCCTTTTGCCTTCATATGTAAACTGTACAGAATTCTCTTGTATTGACAGAGTGGTGGGCCTATTAGTATTTTGCCAGCTCTAATTTCTGTTACATATTTTCACAGATTCTCTAAATTAACATAGAAGCTGTACAGAAAACAATTTAATTTTCCACAAAGTTTCTTCCATCAGGGATCAGACGGCCCTTTACCAGTTTCTTTATAGTAGTCTATATACAGTACTCCAATGGATCAAAGTACATGCTGCTTGAAAAGACAGTTTTTAAAAGACTGAACATGAATTAGCATGCAGTAGCTCTCTACAGTGCCAATAAATGTGCTGGACACTTCATAACAGAGAATTTATATGACAATTTACTTTCATTCTTAATAATTAGAGGGCTTTCTGAAGCAATTGTTCCTGTAAACATTACAGGTGATCTGGTAATTTCATGCTCAATACTTGTCTCTTCTTTCCAGAGTCTCTGCATACCTGCAATTTGCCAAACTCTGAAGACTTTGTTGTTTGTTGATGTGGCTCCGTGTATCTATGTTTCTGCCTGATATTTGAGTGTGTAAGGATACAATCCTCTCTGTATGTGTTCCTTCCAGGTTCCGTGCATTTTTGTGCAAGGGACAGAAGCACAGAGAAAGGCCCACACAATGTACTGATAAAGTTCCCACAGACACCTTCATGCACTGCAGCATCTCTAACTGATCTTAAAAGAAGTGCTAGGGGGTCGTGAGGTTGCAGTTTTATTCTGGCTTGGAAGGGGCACACCATATAACTCGACAAACATGTCCAGAGAATTCTCATTATGTAACACTGTAAACTCCAGTTTTCATAAATATAGAACTTGTGTTCCTAAGTCATGTAGGCGTTCCCCTGGATTTGAGGGACATGTGAACTCTAGATTTTGATCAAGCCAACTGCAACTATATTATGTGCATTTAGCCACCGCATGTTACTAAAATAGAACACCACCATGGGTGGCGGGTATCAAAGGCAGGGGAAGGCAATGCTTTCCCTAACTACCCAGCTGGCCCTACCCACACTCTGCCCCCAACGTCCCCTGCCCCCATTCACTACCACTCTTCCCTAGTCTTCATGAGCTGCCTGAGCTTCAGTTCTGCCAAGGCTGGGCCCATGCCACCAGCTCTCACAGGACTAGGGAGGCTGTAGCTGGGTGCTGCTCATGTCCTGGGCTCAAGGGGCTACCCATCAAGTGCTACATGCCTTCCAAGACTTGGGGGGGGGGGGAGTTGCCACCCCCTCCATGTTATCCCATGGAAGGCTGGGGTCACACGCTGCCCACCCTCACTGTGCTCCTGTGGAAAGCTGGGGCTATGCATCTCCTGTTGGTAGGCATGACCTGCCTCTACAGTGCTTGGTTTGGCTTGGGGCCCTGGATGGCAGGATCAGGGCCTAGGGTTGAAGGGCTGGGTCTGAGGACTTGCATCCTCCAGGCCTACATTCACTCACCACCCATGAACACTACCTATTTAAGGGTCAAATAGAATAAGCAGAGCTTTTGAAGGCAAGGTCACATATATTTGCAGCTTTCAGTCACTGCTAATCAAAATGGGAGGAGGGGAGAAAAATAATAAACTATTTGAGACTGAAAGAAAATAAGTGGGCAGGAACCTTGGGTCTTGGGTGTTTTTGATATAGAAGCTTATTATGACTAATATTGTTAGGAATATTTGTTGATAAGTAGTTTATTGAAGTTAGGAAAAAAGTTATGATCAAGTAGGGGGTCACTATGATCTATGTTGTTTTTAAAAGTTAGTTATAAAAAGGACTAGATTAATAGAGTATATTTGGGGGCAATCCTATGAAGCCATCCTGAGAGATATTTTTCCTGACATCTCACTTCATCAGCAGGGAAACAACTGGCACTTGCTCTATTGCCAAAATCTAGTCAATACTGCCACAGATTTAGCTAATTTCTGGGGAGAAGGGTAAATGCTACAGGATAAAAAATGCCATGATATGGAAATTATTTGAGCACAGATGAATTTAGATAGTGAAAGTTGCTTTGGGTTGCTTAAAGCAAGACATTTTTTATCGTTTCCATGATGACTGGATGCATCATTAACCCCTTTATCGTTGACATCCTATGGAGACTTGATATGTAGCCTACGTAGTCTTAATTATTTTAAAAGATATTTCTTTGTTATTTAGTTGGTAATTAAAAGTACATTAAAAGATGGAAGTGAAAGACTATTGTTGTTCATTAGCAGATCTAAAAACCTAATAATCTAGTAAGGCACTAATTTTCATATAATTCTTAAAACAATAAGTACACTACTGTAGAAATTATTTGTACTTCCACTATCAGTTAATTAACAAAATCACAGGAGAGAGGGAGCAAGAGAATGATTGCTTTCGATTCATCAAACAAAGAAGTCAGGAGTAGGAGTCCTAGTCAGAGCTCTTCATAATATTCCTTAGAACAATGCTGTGAGCTTGAACTTTAACTGCTAAATAAGACTCAGGATTCCAGCAGGGAAGACAAGTAACTGTGGCTTGAGGAAGGGCAAAAACAAGAACAAAGAATTCTTCTTTGAGAAGTGTCCTGATGGGTGCTCCACTTCAGGTTTGCTGACACTCCTTGCACCTTTAATTTGAGGTTTTTGGTAGTAGTGCCCATTCGGCCTGCACATGTGCCTGCTCCAAGGCTATATAGGGCTTTGAGAGTGAACTGTTCTCAGTTCCCTCTCAGCCTTGTTCTTCAAAGCTGAAAACACAGTGTACTTATCATTATTATGTATATATATATATATATATATATATATATATATATATATATATATTTTAAGTGGGATAGGAGGAATTCATATTGATCTCTCTCCCCTTTAAGGTGGGTAAACTGTCCCCCTTCAAAATAGCCATTACACCCTGAGTATGCCAAGTTTTCTCCCTTATATCTCTTGCCAGCAGGCCATTGTGGCCAGTGACCATTATTTCTATTTTATCTGCTGCTTGGAAGAGTCTCTGATCTTTTCACAGTGGGGCAAGGAAGAATCAAGAGATAAAACCGAGACTCTATTGCTCTCAGGTCCAGGCCAGTACACCCCCTGTACATCTGGGCACATCAAGTTCTGAGTGACTGCAATGTTGTATCAGCTTTAGCACATTCACCTGGGTGTACAAAAGATAAATCCACAGACAAGACACAGAAAGGGGAGCCATTTTTCTTCATCAAACATCAACAATAACAACAAAATACCCCTGTCCCCATAAGGACAGGTCTCTCTGGAGGCCTCGTGTCAACTTTGGGTACAGCTGAGACTGTAAAACACTCTCAGGTTTAAACTCTTTGTCTAGGGTTCTAGGCTCAGATGAGAGAAGGCCAACAAGCATGGTTCAATCCCAGAACCTTCAGTACTATAAAAGCAGGACATTGAAACAAGTGAACCAAAACATTTTATCGTTAAGTCATAATTCCTTAAGTACCACACATATCAAAGTCAACCACTTGGACTACTTCAGTACTTTGCTTTTCATATGATTTCAGCACCTTCCAAGGCATCCTCATTGGTACCAGTTACTTTGGTCAGATGGGACTTGCCAACAATGGAAGAGACCCCACAGGAGTTAAGATTCTCCAGGGACTTGTGTTAGATGGTATTAAAAAATTATCAATACTGAGACAAGAATAGTCACTGGGGTAGGGCCATTGCATTCAGATAATGCTGAGGCAGTCTTTCTTTAAAAAAGGAGGTTTTGAATGTATCAGCCCAAAATTCCACTGCTCTTCAAACAAGGAAATTCCTTTCTCATACTCTTGGAAGGACAGAGGCATTACAACAAAGAAGGCTCCAGGACCAATGGATCCCATCCCCTCAATAGCCATGCCGGGCTGCATATTGATGGCAATTGTCTCATGGCCCTTTTCTTTCTCATGTTAATTACAGAGAAAAACTATCCCTCCAACTATCCCTCCACTCCCTCAGGCACACAAGAGGAGCAAGAGGCAAGAGAAGATACAGAGACTTCCTCAAATATCTCTTAAGCTTCCCCAGATGAGGTGCGGCTACCACCTCCCTTTTTATAGGGATATCACCCATAACTTCTCTGGCTTATGACTCCAGGCACTTCCAGGAGTAATGAAATACATCACAGATTTCCTGCAGACCCCTTTAAAAGAAGGTCTTTTAGGTAGCTAACACCTCTGCTTGAAGGATTAGGGAAATAGACGGGATCTCATGGGGGATCCTCCATTGACAGTATTTTTCAAGCACAGAGTTTTGGTGTGTCCATACCTTACATTTTTGCTGGAGATATCATCTGAGTTTCATATCACCCAGGTAATCCATCTTCTCTTCCCCCTACTCAAGTGGTATCATTCCAGGGAATAGGCCATTTTGCACACTTTGGGTGCATGGAGGGAATTAAGCCTTTTATTTAGACAGAAATATGTCATTTAGAACATTCATAGACAGCTTGTGGTTATTGTAGATTTGTCTAAAGGTTTGGCAATTCCCAATCAGTGTGCCTTGAGGTGGATTTCTGATTGTATAATATGGTGCTATGAATCTACAGACATCCTTCTAGGGTATTTACTCATTTCCCAAAATCCTTACCTACATGTGTGGCATTATTCAATAATGTTCCTATTCTAAACATTTGTGTAAAGCTGTCACTTGTACCTCCATACATATCTTCTGAAGCTTTACACAGTGATCCAGTTTTCTTAATCAGAGGTTGCCTTTGGAAATGCAGTAGTGTCTTCACTGTTGGACTTCGCTCTAAAGACCCCCTGCCAGTTGGGGGTATTGTTCGATAATCCCCTGAAGTGGAGCACCCATAGGGAGACTACTTGAAGAAGGAGTAACTGCAGTTCTTTGAGCTACATTCCACTATGGGTGTACCACACCCTGCTCTCCTTCCCCAAAGTTTTGCAGTTTTCTCTGGGGGCTTAGTGCAAAGAAAGAACTGAAGGTAGTTTGCCCTAGTAGTTCTTGGCACAAGAAAGTGTGGGGCACATGTGTGGGCCAAAAGGGCATTACTACCAAAAATCTCTGATTAAAGGCACAAGGAGTGGGAACGCATCTGAAGGCGAGGACCAACAGGGACACACATTTTGAAGAAGTCCAGTTACTGAACAAGGTGAGTAACCTCTTCCTGTGAACAGTCATTCAACATTTTCAGAGACAAAAGATGAACCAAACTAGAAAAGCTAGTAGTGGATTATGGGGGAATCTGGCTACACTTTGGAGAGCTTGTGGAAGGAACCTTTAGCCTTTTCATAGGGACAGAGGTTCATTAGCACTGATTGATGACAATTTTCCCTGGAAAATACTTTGATGAACATTTTTTACTAAACTAATGCTTCATGAAAACTATATGCTTCAATACTTCATGGAAACCCCCCCAAACTAAAACATTTGTGGCCAAAACCTGAAATATTTCTGTTGAAATTCTGGGTTGCCTTATGGGAGTTGTAGTTAGGGTGCTTTACATTTCCATTTTCCTCCATTGGTCACACTCTTATCTTTCCAGAGTGCATATCCTATGAGCCAACAGAGCTAGGGAGTCCTAACATGAACCCCTTCCTGTCATCAAGAGAAGAGAAAGAGGTGCATCATGGGAAATGTAGTCTCACCAGAGAGACCAGCAAATAGAGCTGAATGATAATATAAGCATTCTAAACTACAACCCCATGAAATACTACAGCACCAGTTCTAATTTAAATATTTATTTTAGACAAAATATTTAATCAAAAGGTAAAAGTCATGGAAAATTTCAGCCAAAATTTTTGTTGATTTTTTTCCCTGTGTAACAAAACTTACTCCTCATCCTGTTCTGATGTTCACAATTATCAATATGTAGGCATGGAGTCCTTCTCAGTGAGGTTTTAACAGAGAAAGAATGAGTTTACAAAAGCATGTGGTAATGGATTGTGCACAGAGATTGGACTCAGAATAGTCATGGCAGAAGTAGAAAGAGACCACATCTCCTATTTAAACTCTCTGAGTAGCCAAGGCACAGTCGGTGAAATGGGAATAGCAATGATGTACTTACCTGTGTTAAGAGTTTTGGGTGTAGATGTTCTAACAATATGCAGAATCTTATTTTATCATTATTAGATCAGGGACCTGACTGGGGGTTTTCCACTCTGCCACTGGTTTGCTGTATGACTTTTAAATTGTCGGTGTCTAAAATTAAGATTCCTAAGCTAGTGGCCTGGGTTTCAGGAAGCATTATACTGCCACAGTTCCTCTTTTGCAGGACAATCTGACAATCAGGACACTGTTTTAGTAGCCTAAATATAGATTCTGGTGTCTAATTTCAGAAACCTGAGTCTGAAAATGTTACTGCTAGTACTCTGAGCCCTACTTTAATGTATGTCACAAGTATAAAATGTACCTACCTTGAATGTATTTTGTGAGGCTTAGTGCTTGTGGATATTTTGAAATGAAAGATATATATACAATAACCCTAATTAGGAATGATTGAACTTCAAAAGTATAAACATGCTCATTTTGTATGGGTAAACTGAGACATAAAGAGGCTGTGTCACTTGCCAAGTTTTACATAAGGGCTCATTGTCAGGACTGGAAATAGAGTTGATGAATCATGGCTTCCTGTCCATTGGCTATGGGGGTTTAAACTGAAACACACAAAGGCTTCCTTTGGGTTCAAATAACTATGATTTCCTCCATACTCCTAGGGCTGAGTTCAGTGTGATCTGAGGACATTGTTAATTAGGTTAATAGCACTCCATACTAGAAAGGGAGCCCAGCCTCCAGCACTAAGCATTTTCACTCCTCTTTGCCAAGAGATAGGGAGGAGAAGCTACAAAGTGCCATCCTAACTCCAGTTCTATCCTCTTTGCTTCTTCCACTAAGGACTCTGTGATGGTTTGTGGTAATTAGCAGGTTTTCTAGATGTTCCATGGAAAATGGACCCAAAAGGGGTAGGAACATATGTGGTGCAAATGCAACTTTCTGTTCAAGTGCATTTTCACAAATACAATGTTGAGACATTGTTGGTCCAATTCTACTACTGTAAATACATTGACCTAGCTGAAGATACACCTTTTGAATAATGTGGAAATTAAATTGCTAGATTAGGGAAATTCCATTATAGTAATCTACTAAAAGTGTCTCCAATATTTATTTTACCTATGCATGACCCCTTACAGTCTCCTCAACAATGTGATCTATTTTAGTTATAAATACTACATAATATATGTCTTCAGATGTTATATTTCAAATACCTTGATGCAATTTATTTTATTTGTTCTTTGTAACTTTTATAGCCAAGTGGTGTGTTCATCCTTGTCCTGTATGTAGGTTAAAATCTGGATGTGTATGCTGATCTGTATTTATGTAAGTCTTAATTTGTGCATTGTTTGTTATGTGCATAAAAATAATGAAAAATGTTATAGGAGAGGAAAATCCTCACTATGTTAACCTTGGCTCTGATATAGCACAACTATGAAATCTTTACAAACACCAACAGAGCTCCTTTCCCTTTTAATCATAGACAGTATCTTTATTTTTTTTTCATGGAAGACATTTAAAAGAATTGGTTGGTGCTTAGCTTCAGATAGATAAAATCTACTGGCTCAGCTGGTAAAGAAATAAAAAAGATCAGATGGTAACCCCATTACAAGAGAGAGAGAAATGTGGATCTAAAATGAGGAATGTCCCATGTAATGAGGGTCATTTAAGAAGTAGATGGTAGGTTCACTTTGTGTCGATGAATAATACATTTATGTAACTACCATAGTAATCATGATGCATGAGTCCTCTTATATAAATTATCAGCATATTAATTTTGCATGGAAGGTGAGTCCTTTAGGTATTTTAATCTATTTAAAATGGGAAATTGATAACCCTTTTTCATTTTGAAGTTTACATTTTTGGTTTTAACCCTGAGGTAGGGCAAAACTCTTCAATGACCTTCCCACGCCGATTAGCCATGGCACAGGCAATGTTCTTGATTCTCCCTCTCCATTCAGTTGTCATGACTGTAAATTCTCTGCTCTGCAAATGAATTGAGTGAAATGTTGCTAAGAACATATCCTCTCAACTAGAAGAAACTCTGAAAATCAAGCTGCCCCGCTGCCATTTATTGTGTGAATAGTTGCCCATGGAGCTGATGCTGGGAAAATGTCTCTATGCAGGGACAAATCACAGCACTTTCCCTAGTCTGACTTTGCACTGTGTTTTTTACAGAAGCAAAGAAAAGGGAAAGGATGAATCTACCTCTGTTTAGTGTTAATTCCTAATCCTGCATAATGAGGACTGAGGTGTAGAGACACAGAACAGCTAAATCAGAGAGAAGGAAATATGGTAATAATATCAATGTTATTCATCATCCAAGACATCATCCGAACAATGTGAATGCTGCTTAGAGCTCAGTGTGTGACGTTGTTGATTTTGCAGAAATTTAAGTACAAGCTTTTGCTGATTGCTTCTCACACCAGCTTAAACAAATCAGCAGACATTAGGAACCGCCTGGTGACAAAACCAACCACTGCTTTGAAGGGATAACCCTCTAAGGAACTTTCCCTGATGCTTCCTGGTGAGAGACTTTGCTCTCCTTTTGCCTTTCTGCCTATTCAGACCCTGTAGAAGCAAATGTGTCACTCTCTTCTGCCTGAGAATGTTCAGCAAGGGTGGAGATGAGGAGAGGCTAGTACATCCGTGGCAGGATAGGCCTTAATGACTGAGATGTCACAGATCCTCTTTATATATACTCTCAAAATACAGAGGCAATGAATCCTTAGAAAGAATAGCTAGGTGATTGCAGTATATCTCAGGGGGGAAAACTTCTTCATAAAGCTTGTTAGATTCACAGACATGGAGGACATGCTGCAGATGGCATTTTTAAAAGCCTGAATAATTTCAGGACCAGTAACAATACCTGTAGTTATTTATATTTAATTGTCTTTGGATGAAGCAGTAAGGAGTAGGCTACCACTGAAGTGAAATGTCATGAGCCAGTGGTCTGTTGTGTCATGGCAATATTTGTGCTCTCCTTTTATCCCTATCTAAGCAGGGTTCTGGGACTCTGTTTTCTCTGTGATGTCTCTGTTTTCCAATGTCAGAAGGAGTGGATGTATGTCTTGTATTCAAAATGAGCTGAAACTCAATAGCTTTTGTTTTGTTTGTGAAACATTTGGTAAAATTTCTCTCAGCTCTGGCTCCTTCTTGAGTATCGTAATATAGTCTCACTTGGGGCATCAGAAGCTCTAAACTCTGTCCTGCTCTGCTGCTCTGGAGAAAACACTTGCTCGACTGCCAGTCAGCAATGATAATCAACAGTAAAGAAACACCAAGTGGGCAACAAAATTCACAGAAAATATTCTCCTGTGAAATTCTCAGTGCAGAACATAAAACATCCACTGTAGATATAATCAGCTCAGATAAGCACCCCTCCTACAATAACACTTCTAAAATGGCACTTACTGATAGACAACCCTTCCTCTCTACTGATACGCTGTGTGAATTCAAATAATTCCAGGAGAAAGCAGTCTATGTGTGCTCTCACTCTCATCCAAGAATTCTGTGTGCTACAGAAATAAGTTAGGGTAGAAGTCAAAGACCTCAGGCTTTCAAGGACATAAAGTAACATAGAAGTCCCATTTGTCCATATTGATAAAACTATTAGGTGTCAAAGTGGTGGAGGTTCCTTTCCTGATATGGATAAAAATGCAAATAAGCCAGTCACTCGACTTAATTCTCTTTCATTCAGTTGTCTAGATATTGCCCAAATGGTTTATCATGCACTTAGCAATATTTTTATTCAGAAAAGTTCAAAAGCTTTCAGAACTGCCTCTAGGGTATGTTCTGCATGCAATATCATCCATTTCATTTTTCAAAGCTACTTTAGTTTTACGAGGTGTAATTCATTAGTATGTGAAGGACATCAGCATTGCATGTGTATGCTTGTTGCCTAAATATTTGTGTATATTCAAAGGAGAGCAGAGCTCCTTCCATCATGCTTCCTACAGTAACTCAGAACCTCTTATACCTAATTTGACTGCAGTTATTCTACAAGGTGGTTTTTAGAATCATCCAGTTGGCTGTGACCTGATCCCACTTATGATTCTGATAGACAATTAACCATTGTACATCTGTTTGAATGAGCATACACTCAAAGGCTTGCTGGGGTTGCAAATAGATTCAAAGCAGAGTGGAAAGACTTAATTCAAGTACAAATATGTTGTAATTGAAAGGCCTGCAAACACCCTTTTCCCCTTCCCCAGAACTACCCTCCCCCCCACTTTCAACATAAACGTTACATGGCTTGTACAAAGATATTTGTATAGTTTTTAACTCTAAAGGATGCCAATCAGTTAGTTTATCCCCAGATATGGCCTGATATTGAAATTCTGTCTTCTGGGACAGCCCTTTCCGCCTTTCACAGTAATGCTGCAAAATTGTTACAATAATCTGTACATAGAAAGCTCACTGTTACTACAGCAACTAGGGCTGTTAAAACTGTTAATAAAGGTTCTGTTTTGAATGTAGTCATGCTTTTGGGGGCAGGGAAAATACTTCCCAATTCTGAGGCACCCACAGCACAGTGCTTGTAATAGGCCGCTGAAGTGGGTAAGGACCCTAAGATCTGCTCACACTAAGCTTTTACGTGACCTTGCGCACATTACTTAAATTTCCTCATTTGTAAAATAGGGGTAGTGACCTCAAAAGTTCTGTCATTGGAAAGCTCCAGATAAGACTTGCTGTTATGGTTCTCTGTAGTATCAATTAACAATCCCTTCTGCAAGAAATGGGGTGGTTTTGATGGTGTCTGTGCAATGAATACAGGGAAGCAAATCACCATCACTATATTAATTTGAGGCTCATTACCCACCATCACCCATTCATTTGAGGAGTGGGGATGTTGAGTTGGGAGTTAAGAGTGTGTGAAATGTGGTATAAATGATATTAGAAAAAAATCATATTCGGGATTTGGAAGGGTTGTTTGAGGCAATGAAAAGTTTTAAAAATTCTGATTGCAGTATGTGGCAGGTTAGTGTCACACATTGACTCTGTTTTCTATTATGCATTATTTCCATATAGTAAAAATGAACAAGATCTGAGCTGAAAATAATGCTGGGAAACAAAGGGTTATTCATTTGTCAATTATCCCCATCCTTAGATAAAGAAAGTTTACACTCATTCTTTTGGCTGATTTTAAATGGACACAGCGTTATTTTCCTTTTATCTTTTCAGCCTTAACTTGCTTAGCATGAGAAGTACCACAAAGGTTTTCTGTAGTTATATCATACCAATGCCTTTTAGAAAAAGTTAGACTCTAACAGGTCATCTAAGGGCTCGTCTACATTTGTTAATTCAGATGAAGCACTAATTCAGGTTAATTCCAGAATAAATGTCACACTGGGGCCTGATCTACACTAGACCAGGCAGTTCGGCTTAAGGTATGGCATCCAGCTACGGATAATGTGTAGCTGGATTCGGTTTACCTTAAGGCAAGCTGCCGCAGTGTCTACAGCATTAGTGGGGGCTACCCTCAGCATTCGATATGGGAGTCTACACTAGAACTGCTAAATTGAATGCTAGACGATCAACCTCCAGAGGGTTGATCTTCTCTGTAGTATAGACATACCCTTGTAATTAGTCATGAATTTGGGAACAGGTATTCCTTAATAGTTACTCTGGAATAACTTGATGTGTAGACAGACCTACAGCCATGCTCCATTAAGCATTAAATGACTAACATCACATTAGACTTGCATATGGCATTCAAATGGTGCTTACGTTTTCATTACTGAGCACTCTTCGTTAGTCCCAAGAGGTTAGGATTATTTAGACCTTATGTCTTCACATCAACTTTTCACTTGACTAAATAACAAGCCTGTCAATTTATGATATTTTTCATTGCTTTCTTCACTCACTTTCACATCATATCTTGGCTGTACGGGAAAACTTCATTCACACTGTCATTCTTTCTTCCTGAACCACAGTTTAAAATGTTCTCCTCCTTCCCTTGCTGACCTTTCTCAAAACATCTCCTGTATTTCTACTTTCTAACATCTCCTGTTGATATACTCAGTGTGGTTTTCCTTTTTCTAATTTCCATAAAATTCAAAGCAAGTGACAATTTCATTTTCTCCAGAGTTTGCCTCTGTATCACTCTCTGTAAATCCTGGTTTTTACAATAAAAACTTAAGACTTTATGAAATTTATGTTACATTCTTCTGTCATTGCTCTGGTTTTGAAAATTGTTGTCACCACTGATAATACAGTTGACTGAGCCATTTCTACTATGCTGCGGATCTCTTGGGAATTGTGAGAAGTGTCATTCAACAGAAGTAATCCACCTGCATGGGGCACTCAACTGTAACTCTTCTTGCTATATAATGCGACACTTGCCATGTCATGCCAGCTCCTGGATATTCATGACAGACCAATGAATAGTCAGTCATAGTTACTTTTTCTGAAAGACAGTGTAGGTGTCTAGGCTTAATTACATACTGGAGAACTTTACTGCCTTCTTATTAGCCCAATTAGTCAGTGTGGTTTTAGTGATTATGAAGAGTTCTGTGAAACATTTATCCTGAACCTTAACCTCAATCCCCTGAGAACTGAACACACATTGAAAGATTTTCATTGAACCACTGCAGTACAGCCTAGTTCGTTAGTATGTTAGCACAGCTACAAAATTGGCAACTTCTCACTGCAACCCAAAAAATATGGAATTGGGCCTATCTGACACTGGAAGAAAAGAGCAGGTAATTGGGTAATACTCAGGGTGCTAATGAGAAGGGGGGCATGTAAGTGGAGTGGTAGGGGATGTCTAGTGAATGTGTAAAGGACAGGAGGTAATTGCCCTTGGAAGCAGGAGTTTATCAGATTTAAATTTCCAAGTAAATATGCAGGTTTATCTTCACTATAATCTCTCAGGAATTGAACTCCACCTCTTTCACATGACTACTTTGTCATGTCAGCATAGATGTTAAGAAGATTGACTGGACACAGTGCATGTGCCCTTTCAGATCTTCCACCCAGCTGTCATTTCAGTTGCAGTTAGAGGGCTGACTTTTGATGATTATACCAATTTGATGAAATTCAGTTGTAAAAGCCATGCAGAGAATAACTATCTGTACATAGTAGGTGGCATCTACACCTAAGTACATGTTAGTAGGATGCTTGAGATCATTGATTTCCTTTCTTCCATGGAACAACATAATATGCATTACTTTGTTTATAAACGTATACTTTTGACTCCCTCAGTAAGGGCTAATAATCTGGCCTGCTTATTATTCTCACATAGCGTTCTGCTGCTAGAGTGAGCCCAACTTCTCAGGCCCTTGGCTATTTTGAATGACACCTGAAATAATACATCTCCAGACTACATGATTCTCCATCTCAACCTACTGGGTGATCTATGGAGTGCGACATGTGCAGCAGCTACACTGGGAGCTATTCATCCATCTTTTCAAGCAGCATTAGCAAGCTGCAATAATAGTGAAATCTAAGAGAGAGTCAATGGGGGACATTACAGAAGATGGAGTAGAGGGGCCTCGGGCCTTTGTCTGCAGATCAAGGGATTCTGCAGTGTGGCCAGTGTGCATTTCTGGTGTGTGGTACAGAGATATAGTATATTATAGATTAAAATCATTAGTTAATGGAAGTTCACTGTGGAGGTTAATAGGTCATAGACTCAATAGCCAGGCAGAATAAAAAGCTCTTATGTGATACTTCAGATGCTGTGGAAGGTTAAGAGATACAAAGCTTATCTGAAATATTTTTGAAAAAGTCAAAGAATTTTCACACTTATACTCAAACTCTGTAAGTTGTGGATGGAAGTGGAGATAAAAATCAGTTTCTCAAAGAACTGGAATCAATTATTTCCCCCCTCTCATCTTATTGGGCAGGTTGTCAGCCAAAGTGCAAGTGATCTTATTTTATTTAAATCTGCAGCCATTCAGTGAATCAAACCCTGATAAAAGTGTTATCACTACAGACTTTTTCCCCTCAAAGTCTGAGGTGAATTATTCACTGGAAAGATAGTTTTCTGGTTCAGTTTAGGGTCCAATTCTGTCTAATCCTCAAAAAGGTTGTGGGATTGTATTCTTATCAGCAATATAAACTAATTTTTAATCTTTTAAAATTGCCTACATTGTGCTGATATAGTCTAAATTATTTGAGCTTTTTAAAAAATGAACACTGCTCTGCTTAATATTACTGAATAAGTAACAACATCCCATGGATGTGAACAGATTTTACTGAGACTGTATAATATCCTGTAATTGTGCACAGAAAGATACTCTGGAGTAATAAGACAATAATTGTTGGTGTATCTGATGTGTTAAAACTATTGCTGGATGTACAGTTTTGGCAGAAATATCACGTTAGTCTAATTCGATCCATACTATGACTAAGTCTAACTGGTCTAGATCATGGTAGTTGTATGCTATAAGATCACTTATTATTCACAATTTTTCTGATATGGGAATATAGTGACTGTATAAGAACACGGTTGGAGGTAAAGGAAGAATGATCTACAATGTAGTGGGGATCCTAAGGCCCAGGGGCCAGATGTGACCTCCCAGCTTCCCTGGATCCAGCCCCTGAGGCTCAGGGGTCCCCCCAGCATTAGGGAACCTGTGCTGATGCTCGGCTAGCCCCCCCTCCCTTCCTATGGGGCTGGAGTACACAATCTACTAACCTGGGCCCCACTAGGCTCTGGTGTGCAAAGGGAGTGTCAGTCAGGGGCCATGTCAGTGAGGATTTAGTTATTGTTGTTCTGTTGCTTCTCACTTGTATGCGGCCCCCAACTGATTTTTCTGTGGGTCAGTGGCCCCTGACCCAAAAAATGATTGCCCACCCTGATCTATAACTTCCACTCCAATTCATCTGGTGAAGTGGTTTTACCTATGAAAGCTTATGCCTTAATAAATCTGCTAATCTCTAAGATGCCACAGGACTCCACATTGTTTTTGCAGATACAGACTAACATAGCTACCCCTGAGACTTTTAATCACAGATTTGAATTTGCTAACATTGCTAGGTTTAAATGAACTTATTGGGTTAAATTAAGGTGCAGTCTTTCACTGAACACTAGTGACAGTACTCATAACCATACAAACACCCATCCCCCATCCAAGAAGCCGTAATACAGCTATGTATTTAAGGCACAGGGTATCAGTTTTAAATAAGCTGAGGGGAGTAGCCCTTGCTGGAGCAGTTAGCCAAGGGAAGGAAGAACAAATGGAGCTCTGGTGGTTGTAAAGGTTCTATGACATCAAATGCAATCCAGTCTCAAATATGCTACTGCTGCTGGAGATAAGTAGTTGGAAGCCACTCATCTTCTTTTCTGCTCCAATGATAACAGCTAAGCAGCCAATGGCAGGAGAAGCTCCCATGGGAACAGGGGTGTAGGCTCAGATTTCATTTCCTCCAGCCCAAATTTAGTCTTTCTTGGCATATATCACTCAGGATAGAGACCCTCTGAAAGACGTCAACAATACAGCCTCAGAGACTGCCAAGCCTGGACTGGTTGGTAGAGATGAATTTTGTGCAGAGGAAAAATCTGAAGTGGTGGGTTCCCACATAATACAGACACATTTCAGCTAAATATCTACATTCTTGAATCATAGAATCATAGAGCTGGAAAAGACTTCAGGAGGTCATTGAGTCCAACGCTCTGCCCAAAGCAGGACCAACCCCAACTAAATAATACCAGCCAGGGCTTTCTCAAGCCAGGATTTAAAAACCTCTAGGGATGGAGATTCTACCTCTAGGTGAAGGGCTGATCTGACTTTCTGGATCTCTTCAGTTTCACCAAGTGCTACTCATTATTTCTATGTGACAAACATTAAATAGTTAAAATTAAAATAATTAACTATTAGTTTAGATTTATTTCCTATCATACTAACCCTCAGAGTTGAAAGAAGATACTCAAAAACGCTTTTCAACAAATAATGTTTTTCAAGAGATGGTAATTTCCTTGCTAAACTTTCCTTTTAATTTGATTTTTGTTTTTGTTTAAATAACATTTTGTTGTGGAAACATGAAATACTATTTTAATAGTAAAACCTGCACTTTTCCCTCACTCTTTTACTCTTTCCAGTCTTTTCCAGTTTCTAGTAGGATGAGGAAAAGGTGGGGGCTGGGGAAAAAGCTGAAATTAGCACTAGTTGAAGATAAGAATTTCCATCTGTTGGGAATGTTTTATACCATTTGACATGTTTTCAAATCAAGATAAAAAATATTTTCTAAATTGCAGTTTGGAAATTTCCCAAAAAATTCAATTTGGAAATGTCAAAATGTTTCATTTTAGCTCAGTTAAATGGTGAACTGCCATATGGCCCTATGGGTTGGATCCTCAGCCAGATCACATTTCCCATAAAGCACTGCTGCAGTTAAATCCAAAGGAAGACCAAAGAACGCGTCGGCTTTTTCAGAATAGTTTTTCGGTGAGAGGAATAAGGAATATTCTGAAAGAGGAGGTTTTTTTCTGAAATTTGGCCCTGTATAGATAGGCCAAATTTTGGAAAAGCCTCTTTTGGAAAAAAAAAGTGGAAAAAGAAACGTAAATTGTGGTTCGCAGTTTGCAAATCTTTTTTCGACTTTTCTCGGCAGTGTAGACATAGCCTAACAGATTTATTAGGGCCTAAGCTTTTGTGGGGAAACCCACTTCATGAGATGAATTAGAGTGGAAGTTACAGAAGCAGGGGTATATTTAAGGAAGAAGTTGCTTGTATTAATGAAGATAATCAAGTTAGGGTGGAAGTGGGTCATTGGGTCAACACTCTCAATTTAGGATTGAATAAGGATCTCAACTGATTAACACAGCGTTTCTCAAACTGTGGGTCGTGACCCCCAGGGGAGTCACGAGCAACTTAGAGGGGGGGTCGCAGCTGGGTTCGTTTTTTCACTTGCGACCCCTCTCCCCCGGGCTGCGAAGAGTGGCAGGACGGCGGAAGGCAGCTGCTGGCAAGCCGCGCAGTGTGGCCAGAGCCACAGGACTCTAGTAGCACGGCTCAGCTGCAGGAGGAGGCAAGGAGGCAAGGTGGCGGAAGAATGAGGCCGGAACCGGTACAGGAGCGGATGCACGAGGGGCTGGCTGGGGCATGGTTGCTGGGCGACTGAGCGCTTCCCCAGCTGGGAGAGGGAGGGGTCCCTCAGGCAGCAGGTTGGGGGATTGGGTCGGGGATGCCCGGAAGTAAATAAGGGCACGTGGGGGTCAGAGGAGAGGAGAGGAAGAGAGGGGGAGAGAGACAGAGAGAGAGAGAGAGAGAGAGAGAGAGAGAGAAAACGAACACCAGAGGGATAAGGAGTGGAAAAGAGGCACAGAGGAGAAAGAGACGGGGAGAAGGAGCCTGAAGGGGGGGAAGGGCGTTGAGGACCACAAAGGCCTTGAAGGAACCCCAGCAGGTCAAGGAGTCTGGTGAGAAGTGGGGAGGAAGCGACCCAGAGCAGTGAGGGGGAGGTCACACAAATTCAGTTAGCATTTTAGTGGGTCATGGTATCAGAAAGTTTGAGAACCCCTGAATTAACACATTACAAAGACAATTTCTCCTCTCTGGATATTCACATCTCCACATCAAATGCTGTGAATGAGCCACTTACACCCTGATTTGATTAGCTTCATTAACACAAGCAATTTCTTTTTAATATATATGTTTGCTTCCATAATTTCCACTCTAATTCATCTGATGAAGTGAGTTTTTCCCAAGAAAGCATCTGCCCAAATAAATCTGTTAGGGTACGTCTACACAGCTCGCTTATTTCAAAATAAGCTATAAGGAGACACTTCTCTGCATGACTGCCTCTCCCCCCTGGATGGGCAACGATGGATATCCCCAGCCCTGAGTCAACCACCAGGAGTGGGAAGGGGCTGCACCGTCCCCTGGATGCAAGGCAGGTCCAAGTAATAGGGCCAGGAGTGTGGTTCTACCCAAGAGAGGGAGGTGCACTCCCTCTCCCTGGAATACACCTGGCAGAGCTCTTTGACTTTCATCCGGACCTGCTCCTGGGTCTGGATGTGGCCCTTTATGGCCAGGCTACGTGGCCATATATGTTGGCATTGCGCCATCTGGTGTGCGGATCCTGGAGGTTTTCCTCCTCACCCCAAACCTCTCTGAGGGCCAGGATCTCTGTCCCAGACCAGGATGTTACTCACCTCTTGCAATAGCTGGCAGTCTCCTGGGAGCCATCAGAATGCTCCCTGAGAGTAGAGGAGGGTTCTTGGGGGGCTTGAGGGTCAGTCATGCTGGCCCGATGACGTATTGTGGCATCAGGCTGTGAGGGCCAGCTTCCTGCCACAAGTCCTTTCCCCTGTGGCTGAGGCTTTAAGGGCTGCAGGGGAGGAGGAACTGTACAGTCCTGATGAGCGTGGGCAGAGTGGCCAGCAGGGCACCTGTGGGATTTCCTGGAGGCCCCTTATTTTGAAATAACTCCAGCTGCTGCATCCACACATGCCCTATTTAGAAATAGCTGTTTGGAAATAGGCATTATTCCTCATGTAATGAGGTTTACAGATTTTGGAATAAGCTGTCCTTTATTTAAAAATTGTTTCAAAATAACAGAGTTGCTGTGTAGACGCTTACATTGCATTAGGAGGAGCATTGCCAGCACATCTAGAGAAGTGATTATTCCCCTTTATTTGGCTCTGGTGAGGCAACATCTGGAGTATTGTGTCCAGTTCTGGGCCCCCCACTATAGAAAGAATGTAGACGCATTGGAGAGGGTCCAGCGGAGGGAAACCAAAATGGTTAGGAGGCTGGAGCACATGACCTAGGAGGAGAGGCTGAGGGAGTTGGGTCTGTTTAGTCTGTAGAAGAGAAGAGTGAGGGGGGATTTGATAGCAGCCTTCAACTTCCTGAAGGGAGGTTCCAAGGAGGATGGAGAAAGGCTGTTCTCAGTAGTGACGGATGGCAGAACAAGGAGCAGTGGTCTCAAGTTACAGTGGGGGAGGGTTAGGTTGGATATTAGGAAAATCTATTTCACTAGGGGGGTGGTGAAGCACTGGAATGGGTTGCCTAAGGAGGTGGTGGAATCTCCATCCCTAGAGGTTTTTAAGTCTCAGCTTGACAAAGCCCTGGCTGTGTTGATTTAGTTGAGATTGGTCCTGCCTTGGGCAGGGGACTGGACTTGATGACCTCCTGAGGTCTCTTCCAGCTCTATGATACTATGATTTCGAAATAACGCTAGTAATGTGAAACATCTAATAAACCTGTGTTTCAGATTTTAATTCTAAATTTCCAGACCCTACCAAGATTAATCTCACTATGCATGGCAAATATGGGTTTTCACAACTGGCATCATAAAGTGGACAGTCCAGCATCTAATTAATTAGCTCACAGATCACTATAACACTTGTGGGAAAATAGTAATAGAAACATTTATTGTAAAAGGAGGAATGACAAGTCATGAATTATAGATTTCATAGTTAACTACTGTCTGAACTATATGTAAGCAATAGTAAGATTCTGTTCCAAACTTGAATTTTTTTAGATACTATTGTATTTCTAGGTAGATACAACCTTTTCCATTCCTTATTTTTAATAAAAAATAAACTGAAGGGTTGAGTTGTGATTAGGATGTGCAGCTAACAAGCTTATTTTCTTTCACAGACTGTTGAGAACTATTCTCTGTCACCTTTTTCAGACATTTGCTCCAAGACTAGGACTAAGCAGCACTGAAGGTGGGGCCTTTGTTATTTAAGATTCCATCTATCTGCACCACTACTTCTATTACACTTGGCAATAATTCAGAAGACAAGAAAAAATACTGAAGTATCCAGTCTCCTTTAGATTTGGCAAATACAAAAGAAAGGCGGACTAGATTCACAAAATGGGAGGGTGAAAAAGCAGAGGAGCTTCCCTCCCTTATAAATTTTGGACCAATGGTGAGGGCACTAACCATTGCCATTCATAGTGAAAATTCATAGTCATTTAGCCATGGAAAGAGAATGCAAATGTATCTCTGGCATGGTGGTGAGGGACACTCACCGGAAGGTGGAAATCTCAGTCTCCAGTGACTCTGTAGTTCTTTGTAAAAGTGGATCAATTTCAAGAGGAGACATTGAAAAAGCCCCTATAACAATATCCAACAGCCCAGCCCTGCCATGTGTGAGAGAAAAGCTGAAATCTCTTCTCATGGAGTAGAAGGTGGAAATAGAATTGTTGGGCTAAACTTTTAAGGAACCTTTCATCCCTCCTCTTGACACTCATTTTTTGAAACTAGGTCTTCTTTGCTTGCTATCATCAAAATGCCTGAGAATCAAAATGAAAAGTTTTATTTCATTTTGACATTAACAATGTTTGACACCTTCAATTTAGTTTAAACTATTTAACAAACTCAGTACAAATTTCTGAATAGTTTTAGTTGACCCAAAATTGCAGTTTTTGCTGACTAAAATACAAGTCTGAAAAAAATTGCCCAGCTGTGCTCTTAGATCACTGGTAGGGTTTCTGTAGCATTTTACTCTCTGCCTTTTATAAATGAATAATTATTGACATAAATGGTTACTTATGTGCAAGTTTACTAGTAAGGCTACTCAATATCCCATTCAATTTTCTAGTGGAAAATGGACCTTTTTTAAAACATTCACAATTTTTTTTCATTTTTTCAAAATGTTCCAGTTTGATTAAACAGAAACCAAAACAAATTTATATTTATATAGGTTCCTACCCCTTCTTTTCTTGTTCCCCTTTATAATATTTCTCACTTTTCCCTTTTGGCCCTTTAAAAGTGCATGATGGGAAATGCAAAAGCTGATAACCATAAACTGTTCATACTGAAAATGTTTATTGTTCAGCTATAACTGACATGCATAGTAGTGGCATGTGCACATTTGACAGAAATCATTTAGGAAATCAATCTTAGAACTAAAAAACAACAATTAATTTTAATGAATGGTAGTTCTACCATGTTAGTAAACCTCTGACATTATTTGAACCCCATTTTTCATACACTTTGCCCTAGTCAATATTTTGCTTTCTCTGTTGAGGAAACCTTGAAAGGTGAAAATGGGATAATAACTATGCTTCCCACAGATTAAACTAGCTAATAAGCACATTTTCTCCAATTTCATGGCATGTTGTAATAGCGATTTTCATACACAAACTATTTCCCTAAAATACAAACAGATTTTAAATAGTGATACACTTCTAAATAGCTGAATAGAAGAAAGGCTAATGAATGCTACTAATGATAGAATGAAAGCATATATTTTGCATACACCATTAAGAAAATGTACTCATTACAGCGGAAACCATTTGACAGTTTCCTGTTAGTTTGCAATAACATAACTGCAAATCAATGTAAAGTAAGTGGTATTGCCATCCTTTGGTCTGATACAGCAACAGGAAATAACTGAATGGTGTTCTTTCTTTTTTATTGTTGATATTGACTTGTAATAAACACCCCTCAATTTATTCTATTCTGTGGTTGCAGTAAAGTAGATTCACGCAAATCATGGCCACATAGGCTGTAGTATAGAAGAGTTACTTGGTTTACTTGAGTGTCTCCATTGGCATCAGGTCTGCTGATGGGGATCTAAAAGGGGCAGCTGTCCCAAGACCCTTTAAATTGCTGCTGGAGCCCTGCACAGTGTGCGCTGGACAACATTGAGAGTTGCCAGGGAGAGGCTAGCCCCAACCCTGACTCTGGCTTTTGAGGCCCTGCCTCTTTCAGGGATTCAGAGTGCTCCCCTGTCCCCCTGTGCTTTGCCTAGGGGTCTGGCTAGTCTGTCAGCCCCTCTGATTGTTACAGAACTATGACAACACTACAGCACAGGGATTCATTTTTCATTACAGGGATTATTACTTTGAGACATTTTGGCCAACGCTCTCAAACCTGGATCCGTCAATAAGGGCTTCTAAAAAAGAAGATCTGATTTTCAAGGGTCTCATTGATTTCAGTACAGTGCAGCTCATAATAGTTTTAATGGGATTTGTGGGATTCACATTATTTTAGGGAGTTATATTTAAGGTTATATTTAAGGTCTGTAATGAAACAAGTTGAATAGTATTATTGAGACAGGACCCATACATGGCCATGATTCAGTGAAGCACTTGAGGATGTTTTAACAAGTCCCATTGACTTTAAGTACTTTGCTGAACTGAATCCAAACTAACTAAGATGACAAAACTGGCAGGAAAAAGTGAAGGAACGCAAATGTAAATCTCAAAACCTGTGACCAAAATGATTTAAAAATAAAACTTAATGGTGAAACAAAAACAATTATGGTTTTTAGATGCATACATGCAAGAGCAAATGAATAAAAAAATCATTTATATATTCCATTCATATGAGCACATTGTCTAATTAAAGCAATTTAAATTTGTAATACCACAGTAAAGCATTATAATATACATTATTTTGAGTTTTTCATTCTGTCAAATCCGAGATTGTATGGAAAAGCAGGAATGAGCATGTCAGGAATGAGGTGCTACAGCCTTGGCTGTCTGTCAGGCATAGTCTGTATCAGTATACTAAATATTCTCAATAACTAACACACACAGAACTTGATTGCATTATGGTTAAAATTCAACCCCATTAATTCAAATAGTAGGTTCATTTTTTATTACATTATTCTAGTTAGGGAGTAACTACCATCTTCCACTGATTTATGAAAAGGGGTAAGCAGGAAAAAGAAACCTGTCTCAGCAGTTTATCTTTGGCATTGATTAGTTTTTATGTATTCATAACTTTGATTAAGTTCCTTGTGTCATTCAGATACAGATGGATGCTATCTTACACATCTTTGGGTCTGAATCAGTTGTTGTCTTGTCTAGATCTATTCCTTAGTTTTATGTTCTTATAAGTTTCATGTATGTAAGTTTATGCCCTTCAGAAGTCATTTGATCCAGTGTCTCTTTGTTGGAAGTTTATTGTTATCCACAAGGTCCAAGAACAAGTGAGATTTCTCTGTAAAAACAATTCAGAGTTTGGCAGAGAGTATAACCTCCTAAATCCTATGGAAGAGCTCTTGTGCAGGATTAAGTTTTTTGTTTGGGTTTCAGTTCATATACATGGGTAATGAGAGGTCTTGAATTTAGTTCTACTTGTAGGTATTCATTACTCTTTTCTATCTTTCCCTTTTTCACACAGTTGTGTTACATCAGGCAATTGCTACATGTCAGTACTCATTCACCTCATATAATTTCAGAGCTTCAGTGAACGATTTTCTAGAGATTATTTGAAGTCAGATTTTCAAGTGCTCACAATTAGGACCAAATTTTCCAAAGTGTTCAGCACCTCCAGTTTGAATCACAATTCTTATGGCTGGATACTTGAAAGAAACCTGCACCCTGCATGCTGCTAGTTATTTATGTTGGTGCCAAACTGAGAGGTTAGCTCTTGTGAAAATCTTGCCTCTCTTGTGGATACCGTGAATTTTGGAAAATCTGCCACAGAGAGTCATCTTTACAGCATCAGTGGTCACAGTGGCTGTACACTGTAATCTGTTAACTAGTCTTCCTCATTTTCTAGCCTGTATCTTAAGCTTCATTTTTTTTAAATAGCATGTTAGAGATTTTGTGAGAAAAAGCAGTGTCATGAGCATGTTGGGTCTAGTTGATGAAGTCCATTCATTCTTCCAAATTTAATTCTTGAAACATTGCTTTTCTCAGTTTGTCCTGCTGTCAAAATGCACACAGGACGAGCAAGGTGTACTTACCATGTATTGATTCTTTTCTAGAATTGATTGTAACTGTGGTGGCAAAACTATGCATTGGGAAAGGGAAAGAAAACAATGCTTTCCCTGTTACCTCAAAGTTCCTCAAAGAAATCAGTAGATGTAATCAACGTTCCCTCTAATATTTTCCAACCATATATGCAATAAATTTTGTTATGTGCACCAAGGCGTGTATGGATGTGCACCACAAGTAGGAGCACATGCTGCAGGCTGTGGGCACTATTCTTATCAGCTGGGCAGAATTTCCTTCTTTCCTAGGTGGCTACTCAAGCACTCTGTTTATGGGGAACACTGGATGTAATCTTGGCTATGTATCCATTCCTTATAGCAAGGCTCTTCCAGGAACTCCAGGTACCTACTTCCCTTTTTATTCATTGGAGCTGGTCCCCAAATTGGAAAATAAATCTGTCTTTAAAACACATAAAATTCCTTGTTTTCATCAAAATTTGATTATTTTCCCAACCAGCTCTATAAATGGTTGAAAAACAGGATTATTGTTTCACAAAATCTTTTGTAATAAACCCATCTTGTCTTTTATGTCAAAATTATATATTTTAACAATGTCAGAAAACTGGAATATTTCAATCAATGCATTTTAAGGCGTTAATTAAAGGTGGGAAGGAAACTCTGTTTTCTGAGTCTTTCCTTCGAGCAACTAATTCAGACCTCCAGTTTTCTGTTGTGTATGTCTTCAAACCTTGATTCCAACTGATTTCTTTTTCATTTCAGAAGAAACCTATAGATAACTGGAGCACTGTCATGGAAGGGTATAAACTGTTCAGGAAGAACAGGCGGAAGGTAAAAGGAGGAGGAGTTGCATTGTATGAGAGCAGTATGATGGCTCAGAGATCCAGTATTTAGAGGGAGAAAAGATTGTTGAGAGAAAATGGTTTAAATACAAAAGGATTATCTTGATGAGACTGCTAAAATACTACCAAGTCACATTTTCAGCCTCCCTTACCAAATAAAAGGAATAACCTATATTTATCCCACATTAAAATCAATTACATGAAATATGAATATGGTCAGGGAAGCATCAATAGTAAGCAGTGTGTCCTGAAATCCCAATCAAAATATAGCCCCTGCCCCAAAAGGTGGTAGTACTATGTGAAGTGCCAGTCAGGGCAGTACAGGAAAAGGAAGAAAACTGGCAGCATGTAACCTCTAGAAGGAGAAGAAGGACAATACAGGTATCCCCCATTCCTGTAGAGGTAAGTAACTGCTTTCAGGCTCTCTCCACAGGCAATGCCAGTGGAGAATGCTTTGGCAGGGACCTCTCAGGGAAGAAATCAGAAGGGAACAACATCTACCAGAAGGCATGGGATGTGCAGGCCTAGGGATGGGGGTTCCATGACCACCACTGCCAAAAGAAGACAGGTAGTGGTGGTCGGGGATTCCCTCCTAAGAGGGACTGAATCATCCATCTGCTGTCCAGACCTGCAATCTCAAGAAGTATGCTGTTTACCGGGAGCTCGCATTCAGGATGTGACCGGGAGTCTTCCAAAAGTGATTAAACCTTCGGATCGCTACCTCTTCCTGCATTTCCATTAAGGAACTAACGATATGGCCAAGAATGACCTTGAGCAGGTCACTACAGATTTTGTAGCGCTGGGAAGAAGGATCAAGGAATTGGAAGTGCAAGTGGTGTTCTCGTCCATCCTTCTGGTTGAAGAAAAAGGTCTGGGTAGGGATAGTTGAATTGAGAAAGTAAATGTCTGGTTGCACAGGTGGAGATGGAAAGAGGGCTTTGGTTTCTCTGACTATGGGACTCTGTTCTGGGCACAAGGATTGTTAGGAAGAGATGGGATCCACCTAACCAAGAGAGGAAAGAGCATCTTCGCAGGCAGGCTTGCAAACCTAGTGAGGAGGGCTTTAAACTAGGTTCATTGGGGGACAGTGACCAAAGCCCTGAGGTAAGTGAGGAAGTCAGACACTGGGAAGAATCACAAGGAGGAACGATCAACAAAGGAAGACCCCTGATTCAGATGGAGAAGGCAGGGCCATCAACTGGTTATGTAAGGTGTTTGTACACCAATGCAAGAAGCCTGGGAAAAAAACAGGAAGAATTAGAAGCCCAGTTAAAGAACTATTATTTGATTGGAATAACGGAGACTTGGTGGGATGACTCGCATGACTGGAGCACTGTAATGGAAGGGTATAAACTGTTCAAGAAGAACAGATGGGGGAGCAAAGGAGGAGGAGTTGCATTGTATGTAAGAGAGCAGTATGATTGCTCAGAGCTCCAGTACTTAGAGGGAGAAAAGACTGTTGAGAGAGAAACTTAGAGATGGAAGCAATAGGGGTGATGTCGTGGTTGGTGTCTGCTATAGACCGCCGGATCAGGTGGATGAGGTAGACGAAGCTTTCTTTGGACAAATGAGAGAAGCTTCCAGATCGCAGGCCCTGGTTCTCATGGGGGAATTTAATCACCCTGACATCTGTTGGGAGACCAATACAGCAGTACACAGACAATCCAGGAAGTTTTTGGAGAATGTTGGGAATAACTTCTTGGTACAAGTGCTGAAGGAACCGACCAAGGGCCATACGCAGCTTGACCTGCTGCTCACAAACAGGGAGGAACTAGTAGGGGAAGTAGAGGTGGGTGACAACCTGGGAAGCAGTGATCATGAGATGGTAGATTTCAGGATCCTGACCAAAGGAAGAAGGGAGAGTAGCAAAATACACACCCTGGACTTCAGAAGAGCAGACTTTGACTCCCTCAGAGAACTGATGGGCAGGATCCCCTGGGATGCTTACATGAAGGGGAAAGGAGTCTAGGAGAACTGGCAGTATTTTAAAGAAGCCTTATTAAAGGCACAGGAAGAAACTATCCCGTTATGCAGCAAGAAAAGCAAATATGTTAGGCAACCAGACTGGCTTACCGGGGACATCCATGGTGAGCTTAGACACAAAAAGGAAGCTTACAAGATGTGGAAACTTGGATGGATGACTAGGGAGGAGTATAAATATATTGCTCGACAATGCAGGGGAGTTGTCAGGAAGGCAAAAGCGCAATTGGAATTGCAGCTGGCAATGGATGTGAAGGGTAACAAGAAAGGTTTCTGCAGGCATGTTAGCAATAAGAGGGTAATCTGAGAGGGTGCGGGGCCCATACAGATGAGGGAGGTAACCTAGTGACAGATGGTGTGGGAAAAGCTGAAGTACTCAATGCTTTCTTTGCCTTCGTCTTCACGGACAAGGTCAGCTCCCAGACAAATGCACTAGGCAACGCAGTATGGGAAGGAGGTGGACAGCCCTTGGTGGGGAAAGAACAAGTTAGGAACTATTCAGAAAAGCTAAACATACACAAATCCATGGGCCCGGATTTAATGCATCCGACGATACTGAGGGAGTTGGCAAATGTCATTGCGGAGCCTCTGGCCATTATCTTTGAAAACTCGTGGATATCGGGAGAGATCCCAGATGACTGGAAAAAAGCAAAATGTAGTGCCCATCTTTTAAAAGGGAAGAAGAGCAATCCAGGGAACTACAGACCAGTCAGCCTTACCTCAGTCTCCGGAAAAATCATGAAGGGGATCCTCAAGGAATCCATTTTGAAGCACTTGGAAGAGGGGAAAGTGATCAGGAATAGTCAGCATTGATTCACCAAGGGCAAGTCATGCCTCACCAATCTGATTAGCTTCTATGATGAGGTAACTGGCTCTGTGGATATGGGGAAGTCAGTGGATGTGATATACCTTGACTTTAGCAAAGCTTTTGATATGGTCTCCCACAATATTGTTGCCAGCAAGGTAAGGGAGTATGGATTGGATAAATGGACTGTAAGATGAATAGAAAGCTGGCTAGACTGTCGGGCCCAACGTGTAGTGATCAACGGCTCAATGTGAGGTTGGCGGTCCGTTTCTAGCAGAGTGCCCATTGGATCAGTTTCTGGACCGGTTTTGTTCATCATCTTCATTAATGACCTGGATGAGGGGATAGATTGAACCCTCAGCAAGTTTGCAGATGACTCTAAGCTAGGGAGAGAGATAGATATGCTGGAGGGCAGGGATAGGGTCCAGAGTGACCTCGACAGATTAGAGGATTGGGCCAAAAGAAATCTGATGAGATTCAACAAGGACAAGTGTAGAGTCCTGCACTTGGGACGGAAGAATCCCAAGCATTGTTACAAGCTGGGGACTGAATGGCTAAGTAGCAGTTCTGCAGAAAAGGACCTGGAGATTACAGTGGATGAGAAGCTGGATATGAGTCAACAGTGTGCCCTTGTAGCCAAGAAGTCGAATGGCATATTAGGGTGCATTAGGAGGAACATTGTCAGCACATCCAGGGAAGTGATTATTCCCCTTTATTCGGCTCTGGTGAGGCCACATCTGGAATATTGTGTCCAGTTCTGGGCCCCCCAATATAGAAAGGATGTGGACGCATTGGAGAGGATCCAGAGGAGGGTGACCAAAATGATTAGGGGACTGGAGCGCATGACTCTGAGGAGAGACTGAGGGAGTTGGGTCTGTTTAGTCTGCAGAAGCGAAGAGTGAGGGGGGATTTGATAGCAACCTTCAACTTCCTGAAGCGAGGTTCCAAAGAAGATGGAGAGAGTAGTGACGGATGGCAGAACAAGGAGCAATGGTCTCAAGTTACAGTGGGTGAGGTGTAGGTTGGATATTAGGAAAAACTATTTCCCTAGGAGGGTGGTGAAGCACTGGAATAGGTTACCTAGGGAGATGGTAGAATCTCCATCCCTAGAGGTGTTTAAGTCTCGGCTTGACAAAGCCCTGGCTGGGTTGATTTAGTTGGGATTGGTCCTGTCTTGGGCAGGGGGCTGGACTTGATGACCTCCTGAGGTCTCTTCCAGCTCTATGATTCTATGATGGGATATTCATTTCTGCTTATTAAAATCATTGTAAAAATGGAGTATGCCTTACACCCCATCTTTGAAATAGTACTGTCAATAATGATCATATCTCTGTCTGCATCCTGCATATGGCTTAATTTTGCCTTTTATGTAAAAATAATATATAAATATTATGTTACTATATTGATGCATCAGGAGTGAAATTCTGTCTTATTAGAAAGGATAAAATGCTTTTTGGTATGTACTGTTCATCTGCATAATGTGGTGCCTTGGAGAGAAAGATCCTAATTATTATGATATATTCAGTATGTGGCTCAACTTTGTGCTTTGCGTATTTTGATTTGAAGATTGAGAAATTTCATTCCTTAGCGTGTGAAGGGGAAATAACCCCTTCAAATTATTATAAATTACTCGTACTTGTGTGTCTAGTAAAATTTTGACATAAAGAGCAAGCCTGCCTTACTTCCTAACCTCATTCTTTTTTACATTTGATCCCATCTCTTCTTTCATTCACAATTTTAACAAAATGAAAAAAAAAAGTTTGCCATACTATAGGGCTAGCTGTACCTATTATGAGCAAATGCACATAGCAATCACAGCTCATATGTATCTTTCTGATAACCGTGAGAGTATGAAATCGATTTCAGTATTTTCATTAGACTGCTGTTCAAATCTACTGTAGAAAAACAAGTCAAATGTTCTGCTAGCCAGTGGCTAGGCCCCTCAGAAGAAAACATTTTAGGACATCTCTTTTTATGCATGCCAGCTGTGTGGCTTAACCTAAAAGTATTTTCAAATGTTTAACATGTTCTCTGAATTTTAAAAGTGGGCGGGGGGGGGGGAGGTACTTAAACACTGGAAGGATGGAATCTCTACTTGAAGACAAAACAAATATGATATAAATAAGTCTAATCAACGCTGATCTGACGGCTTCCAATTTAAATTGTTTTTTATTAAATATGAAATATTCACATTATTGAATCAGTGTAAACAATTTTGCAGTGTTTTTCTTCATCATCTTATATCACGGTTGCAAGATGTCCATTGATAATGTTGCCTTCATATTACATAAGCAGACAAATAATTTGATTGTTCTGTTTGCCATATTGTTCACCACAGTGTTTCAAAAGTAAAACTGGTTTATGTTCTGCAATGTGACAAAGTCCATTATTTTATTTGTTGGCTACTTTTGAAAGCCTCAGCATCAAAACTGGGATTTGGGTTTTTTTTGTTCATTTGGTGTTATTTTTTTGGCAACCAAGTAGCATAATGGTGTTGTCTAGCTTTAATATTTGCACAAACATAGGACACAATCCTGGGATCTTACCTTGGATAGCACCAACTCTCCAAGCAATCAGCATGATTTTATTGGATACATGAGATAGAGTGGTAGTGCATGATATGAAGAAAGGTGGCAGAATTGGCTCAATACACACACAAAAACTAGTTTCTTATGGTCCAACAGAAGCCCTGTGGATAGTAATATCAAAGGTAGAGCCCTTCAGTGGTTTTGATAAGCACTGAAATTTAGACTTATCCAAACTACCAAAACCTTTTCAGTTTGAAAAATTTGGCTGTAAGGTTGGGAAAAATTTTTTCAAGGGAATTTCTCATGCTGCTAGTTCCAGCTGGAAATACTATGAAAGCAGCTAGTCAGTATGTTGGCACCTCTGGTGCTGGTGTTATAAGCCAGAAATGAAAAATAACCTGTGAAATTATTTTAGAAACTCAGAAAATATTTTGTCAATTTTTAAAACCAAACTCAAAGGTTTGCATTAAGGGTAGGTTTTCTTACCTTTTTTTCCCCTTCCTAATTGCCCATACCTATTTATTGTATAACTGCTACACAGGAAGGATATATTACTACCTGGATTTGTGATATATCTATTTTTACAATATCTTGTCAGTGCATACATTAACATTATTACAGACCCCTCCTTAAATTAGTAAAAAGTGCCCTAAATTAAATTATGGATAAAATTTCTCTCAAATTTCCTTTCACTGTTCATGTCCTCATGAAGGACTCTATGTTCCAGAAGAAAATGTTTTGTAAGACATATGTGACATCTGCATAGAACAGCAAATTAGTTTATCATGCTTTCTAATATCACAGAATGACAGAGATTAACTTGGAAAATGTCCCCAATTGGTACGTCCCTTATGATGTCATTTGATCGTGTTCAGAGTGGGTCACTATATTTGCCAGGGCACACCAAAGCTTATATTTTTTTCCTCTGCTGTGACTTTTTTAGAGCCTGATCTAACACCATTGATATCAACGCAAGTTTTCTCAACGACTTTGATGAGAGGAGATTAATTGTGGGTTTGTTTACTGTCCTGCATTGTTCCAAGGCTAAAGTAAAAGCTGTTCCAGTATGAGATATATGAGTGGATTAAAATCTGTAGTAAACTATTCTTGCCAACTGTTCTAGAACTGGTGCAAAACACCCTTTTTTCACTCTGAGAGAATAGGTGTCAGTATAACAGTATTTCTTTTATTTTCCCCTCTGAACATATTTCTGACTCTGTCAAAGTTGCAGTGGCTCCCCATAGAGCCTTCCGAATAAGAGGCAATGCCACCACATAACTCTCCTATTTTCAGTTCCTCCCGTGCTCTATTTGGCTAGCTGGCATAAAGTTCAAGCTACCTGATCTTCTGAATGTGTAGGGCATAGATTTCAGTTCCACCTCATTTTCCATCTTTCACTTGCTGAGGTGGGCCTAAAGAAGTAGCTGTCCCATATATAGTCATGTTTGTTTGTTTTAGAGAATACAACTTATGTTAATTTGCAAAAAATAAAGAGAGGTTGTCCTCTATAATTATTAATTAGCCTGCACACCTGCCAAGACAGTGTTTCCATAAGCCTTGTTTTTAGTACTTTACTGCTTTTTTTCATTTGGGAGGATCAATGCTAATTTTCATTGTTTACTAGCAATCATAGATGACTAGCAGTTAAAAAGCCATCAACTCTGTCACATTTTTTCAGTGAACAGAATCCCTTTCCAGATGGCCCTTCATTTGGATAATGGACAGCCTAAGGGGATAAAAATGTCACCTGTTGTTCCTAGTGAACGGTATTAATAAAAACAGAAGAATAGACCATTCATGAAAATGGGCAGGAACCCAAAACAATGTATAAATTTGTGGAGTGAGTTGTTGGTAGCAATCTTGCCTATAAGAAGTTGCGGAGTTTCTCAGTTTTAAACACCATTCTCTTTTTAGTGTTAGTTTTGTGCTTGATTGGTTATTATAGATCTAATTTTCTGAATGTATCTCTTGACAAAACAGAAAATAGATGCAAGAGGTCTGTTAGGATTAGATCTGGGCAAAAAAAATCAGTCCGGTCACATTTGACAAAAATGAGGTTTGGGGCTCATCGAGACTATTTAATACATTCTGGTCAAATTCAATCAATAATTTCTGCTCAGTAAAAAAATGGGGGGGGAGAAGTCAAAATATTCTTTCAATATTTTCAAAATGAAACGTTTTGACTTCTATTTTGAATCAATGTTTGTTTAGAAACTTAGCTCAATTTGATTAATTTTTTGGAAAAGCGTGAAAAAATCCCAGATAATGTAAGGAAACATTTTTTGTTTGCTTGCTTGCTTTTACTTGGGCAAGACAAAATTTAAAAAAAACAGTTTTGGTTTAAACAATTTTTTCCAGATTTTTTTTATTCAGACAGCAAACCAAAAATCAGTTATTTGCTCTAGTTATGATAGCTACAGCAATATAAAACTATACAACAAACCAAGATCAGCATGGGAAAAGTCTTAGAACCTGATCCAACTCTTTCTAAAGTGAATGGAAAGAATCCTATTGACTGCAGTGGGACTAGGATAAGGTCATTAATGTGTTTCTCAACTGTTGGTAGAAACAGTGGGCATAAATATTTGTCTTTTAATAATCTTTAGAGTTGAACATATTAGGTAGGTGGATCCTCAATAACTGCCTACACTGACTTGGCATATGGAGTGGGGTGACTCAGAAAATATTTAAGTAGCATGAAGGTATAACAGGAGAAAAGATGCTCCATGGATATACCTTTTGTGTTACAGTCATGCGACTCCACTTGGAGTCTGGAAATCAGGACCTCTCCCTGTCCTTTTCCTAGTTTTGCCACTCAGATGTTGTCTGAGCTCAGACAGATCTCTTAACAAATGTCTCAATTTACCGATGTAATAAAATGGCTATAATGCTCCATTTTATAAAACAGTATTGCGGAGGCTTAATGTTTAAGAGATATGATATTTTGCTAATGAATGGCTCTCAATAATAAAAACTGAGTGCCATTATTAATAAATGTCTCCATCCTAGAGAGGCTGAGAATCCTGAATATTTACCAGGATGAACTTTGAACTGTTAGTTAGCTCCAGTTTAGTAAAGTGCATTTTTCATTACAGCTCCCATCAGTGAGTTAGGTTTATTTATAACACTGTTTATTTTACATCTTTGTACAAATTTATTTGGCCAGATATAGGTGGCAATAATTACTATAGGAAAATCTCAAAACTTGCTTAGCCGTTTTTCAAGAGTGTGGGAATGCAAAAATTTTAATATTTTTCTAGTATTCTTCTGTGGTCCAAACAGTCTTGAAGAAGAGGGAATATATATTGACAGTATGTTTTCAATGAAACAGATACATTGTTTTTTCACACACTCCCTTACTTACGCTTGACATGTAAACAAAAGTTAGTTTACTCACACTCCATCTCTTTGTTAGACCTAAAGGCTCTAGATGCCAAACGGATGATGTACACATGGAAAAATAATCAAGTGAACTGCTAGGCACTGAACTAAGCTTGAAGGAATCTGCTGAAGCAGACACAAGGAACTGATTTTTTAAAAATTTGTGAGTACTGATAATCTCATAGAACCATAGCATGGATTTTCTTTTTTACCGGTCACCCAGGGCCAGATTAAGGTGGGGGCTAGCTGGGCAGCTGCCCAGAGTGCCAACCTATGGGGGGCGCCTGATGGCATCTGTAAGGGGCGCCGTGCACCTGGCCGCGCGGCACCCCTTAGAGCTGCCATCAGGCACCACGCGCCCGGGGGCCACATGGAGCCCTTTAGAGCTGCCATCAGCCGCTGCGCGCCCGATTGCACCTGTAAGGAGCGCAGCGCGCCCCGGGGGGAGGCGGGGCCGTGCATGCGTCATGCGTCCGGGGGCAGAGCCGCGCATGCATCGTGCTCCTGCTGCCCAGGGCACAGGAGTGGCTCGAGCCAGCCCTGGGGTCACCTGCAGTATTTACTTGGAGGATAAAGCCACATTTTCTTCAGTAACGACATTGATTTGCAGTGGATATTCTTTCAAGGGAGAAAAAATACATCAGTGAACTATGCCAGCTTACACCAGGAGTTGATCTGTCCCACAGCATATACACTAGTGCAGGGGCAGCCAAAATGCAGCCCATGGGATTAATCTGCAGCCTAGCAGGAGTCTTGGGCAGGCTCCCTGCCTTCCACCCCTCTGCACGTTGCTCACAGAGGCCAATGGGCTCTGGCTCTGCCTGGGCTGTGCTTGCGGCGCAGGCAGCGCACAATGCCTGCCTCCCACCAGGGGTTTGCGGTGCTCAGAGAGCACAAGGCTGCCACAGCTGGCCACAATGAGCGGCCTGTGCAGGTGGATGGAACATAGGGAGCCTGCCTGAGAGTCCCACTTCCCTTCTGGCTGGGAGTTGCCCAGGTAAGTGCCTCCCAATAAGAGTCTACAGGGGTCACTCCAGCTGCTCCCTCCCCCCAACCCTTGCCCCAGGTCACAACCCAAACCCTCTGAACCCCTGCTCTTACCCCTATATCACCTCCCAGACCTGCAACCAAATCCTCTGCCCCAGGTCACAACCCCCTCCCAGATCCTGCATTCCCTCCTACACCCATCCTTCAGGTCAGAATCCTCTCCTGCACCCATACCCGTATCCCTGCAACCTCTTCAGAACCCCAATCCTCTACAACCCCCTCATTCACTCAAACTCCCTCCCAGACCCCACACTGCCTCCTGCACCCCAGTCTTCTACCCTGAGCTCCCTTCTGCACTCAACCTCCATCACAGATCTCACATTTCCTCTATTTATATCATGGGAGAGTGTGAGCAGTGACCACTTATTGAATTCTTGGAGCGGATCCCCATCAAAAATTATTGCCCACCCCTGTGGCAAAGGTTCTAACCTCCACTTTTAATTAACCATATTATTTTACCAAAGGAGGTAACATTTTAATTTTTTTTCCTGGAAAAGGAAGTGCAGAGCATATGAAAAGTCAGCCATCCCCAGCTTTTACAGAAGAAAGTACTTTACTGTTGATATTTAATGACCCTGCTGGCTGACTTAGGAGCAGTGTTTATGGGTTCCTGCCAGAGCTGTGCTAAGCTTTTCTTAGCTCACAAGTGGATTGACTTGACCTAAGCTTTGAGTCGTAAATGGAAAAAACAGGCTGAGAATCCTCAGGGCTCTGAAAAGAGTTTGAAGGGATGTTCTTGGTGATAGGAATAGGAAATAACATCATAAAATGTCCAATGGGAAACTCAGCATATTTCAGTGTTACACAGAAGAATAATCACATAGTATTACCCACCTTTTGGGGCAGAGGCTATATTTTGATTGGGATTTCTTTCAGGACACACTGCTTACTATTGATGCTTCCCTGACCATATTCAGATTTCATGTAGTTGATTTTAATGTGGGATAAATATAGGTTATTCCTTTTATTTGGTAAGGGAGGCTGAAAATGTGACTTGGTAGTATTTTAGCAGTCTCATCAAGATAATCTTTTTGTATTTAAACCATTTATTACCATTACCACAATGTGTTCTAGGGAAAAGATACAGTAAAATAGCCAACAACCTAAAATAAATGGACACAGAACAGTTAGGCAAACTGGTTAGCTGCTAACCATGGGTTCCTACAAGAGCTGTACATGTGAAAGTAGCCATTCTCATAGATGTTAGGACTAGAAAGTTCAATTAGTTCTCCAGGGCCATTCTTTCTTCCAACCATCATGCTAAATTATGAATCACCACAATACAATTAACAAGAAGAAGAGGTATTATAAACACTTCAAAGGAGTCAAAAAGAAAGATGTTATCTGTTATTTTGTGCCACTCCATGATAGGTGCTATTCCATGTACCATGTGCTAGGCAATAATGTGCAAGAACTCCATATTTCCAAAATGAAATTCTCTCTTTCTTCAGAGAACTAACTGTGGAGGTGCTGAAGCATTAGCTGTCATTCCATCTTGTGCAAACACACTGGCTTTGTGCTATCTGACTCCTCCCTTCTGCAACCTGTAGCTTTCCAAGTTATATGCATGTTGCTATGGGTGCCTAATTTGTTCTGTAATTAAATTATGCTCTCTATTTACTGTTATCTTTTTACAGGAAAAGATTAACTTACTGTTTTGATAAATGTAAAGTCTTTCAAGAGGCAAACTAACTTCGCAAGCTCTCCAGAGTGTACTGATATTTCTAAAAAGGGGCTATTCTCACAGTTCTGTGCAGTATTTAGCTATGTTATGATTGGGGGTGAGTAGATGTGAGCCCTTCTCCCTCCAAAGGAAAAAGAAAGCTCATAATTGCACTTGCTTTCAGACCATCCCTCATGAGCTTAGGTGTTGCATTTCCAGCACAGATGGTGCAGTATTAATATCCCACAGTACTGTCAGATTCCTTTAATACATGGCACAACACCAAGAGTGCAAGATGAATGGAAGCCTGAAGTCCACATTTCAGTGTTTTGAGGATTAATTCAAGTTTTTATTGATCCACAGATGCCTTCTGGAAAATTTCAACAAATCCCCTCTCTATTAAGAGCTAATGCTACATCTGTGTTATACTGTTCGTTGTCAGTTTTCTCTCAGTATTTTTCATTACTATCATCATTTTTGTGAAAACTGGATCTTTGTTATTTTTTTAAAGAGTTAATCAGCTCTTGCTCTTTGTTCTCCAGCTGATGTCAGCGCCCTCCTTGTGTGAGCAGCATCACAATCGGCAACGGTGGATTTATTTGTGAGGTTGGGGGACTGATTTTGTTTTTCACAAAGTGGCAGCAGGTTTTTATCATCCTTTTGTTCTGTATTTGTAATAAGAACTACATGTCAAGTGACACCTGTGGCTAAATGCCAGTGGCTGACCTGTACTAGCAGACTCAGGCTTGTGGGATTCGACCTGCAGGGCTGTTTCATTGCTGTGTAGACTTGTGTGTTGGGCTGGCGCCTGAGTTCTGGGACTCTATGAAGTGGAAGGGCCTTGGAGCTCAGGCTTCAGTTTGAGCGCAGAATGCTCCACAGCAGCGAAGCAGCGCTGCAGCCAGAGCAGGCTGGCACAGACCAGAGGTGGGTTTTCCCACAAGGGCTAATTTGAACATGAAGTCAAAAATCTGGCTGTCCTGTTTTTAAAATGTAGGAATTTAACAGCTCATAAGTGTACATACTACGTTGGCGCTTAAAGAAAAATATGCATGAATAATGAATAAGGTTAAGATTTTGTCTTGATTATTTTTAGTGAAAGTGAAGGGTAGGGCTGTGGGCAATAAACAAATTTCTGGAAGCCCACAACCTATCTGACCTTTTCTAAAAATAATGGGGCAGGAGCATATGCGGGGAGGACTGAAACCTTAGCTCCAACGGGGGGGGGGGGGGGGGGGGGGGGGGGGGGAGGGGAGGAGGATAGCCTGAATCCTGCTGTGGGGAGGGAAGAGGTTTAATGACTTTCTGCAGCTGCTGCTGATAGCTCCAGGACAGGTACCTCAGAGCCCTGGGCACCAGCTACAAGAAGCTCAGGGCTGAAGCTGAAGGGAAAATATCACAGAGTTTTCTGGAAGTCATGGAATCCATAACAAACTATTACCCTTAATGATGTGGTCGGTACAGGGAGTACTGCTATAATACTAACATGGAAGAAACGCAGGTCTACAGCGACTGTATGTTTGTGTTAAATTTTACTCATGTTGGGGAAAGGAGGGGGCACAATTACTATCTGAGTTTTGACCACAGTATTAACAGCTGATGTAGCTTTTAATATCAACAGCTTCATTTTATAATTAAATGTCACACCATGCTAGTACCATGGGGAAAATTGTGTTTTACATGTACAACATATTTAACAATGGGGAAACTGGTTCTAATTTTCTACTTGATGTTTTTTTCTTTGCCTTTCATCAAGATAGCTAATGACTAATTAAATAAATAAATACTGAAAATGAATAGAGTAATTTTTCTTATTCTATTTTATAACATACTAAGATACTTAGTAAAGTGCCATACGAGAAAAGGTATTCCTGAACTAAAGTGGAGTACTTATAGCTTAACTTTTTTAAAAATTCTTTTCCCCTGTCTCAAACTTTAAGATCAAATTTTCAACTCGCCCTGAATGCTGTTTACGAAATTTTGCAAGAAATACAAAGGTCCCCACTTTACAGGTAAGGCTGCACAGGAAATCTATCGCTAAATCTGGAACTGAACCCAGATCTCCAGAACAGTATCTTTAATTACTAGATCAGTCTTCTTCCCCACTGAGTGGTGTTTACACACATATGCAAACATCAGCTGCCCACTTTCACTTTTTTGTGGTGGGTGATTTTGATGGCAAATAGTTTCAGATTTACATGGATAAGTTTATCAGTGGACCTCCTCTAATCACTTCATGAGGTTTGCTAATGTTAAAAGCTGCTTGTGCACAGGTGACACATACATCTGATCACAATGCATTATTTGAGGTGACATCAAATCATTTGACCAAATTAACCAGAAATGTGTTGCAAGTACCAGATGCTGTAAAGAGTAAAGTATTTATGGTTCTCATAGGTTGGTGTACAGCTTGTAATCAAAGCAATATTCTCTATAGTAGAATCAGGTTGTCTCGCAATCTCTGTACCAGTGTAGCAGGAAAAGTGGGATGAAGCTATGCAAGCAATAATGTCAGAGGAAATATTGCAGAGTAACCTTTTCAATAGTACTTATTAAAATGTGATGTGTGCAGTGCTTGTAATGTTACAGAATTCCCCAGCAGGTTATCAGGGGTTGGTCTAAACGTCCCAGAAAGCCGTGACAGAAGGTACACTAGCAAGATAAAGGAGACAAAGTAGTGGATAAGGGAAATACATTGACTTTGCATCAATGAGAAGGCGGAGGCCACTGGATAAATGCTAAATACACACAGCGACAGCATAGAGGTTTTCCTGAGCCATCATTCTGTTAATTTAAGCACAATTGCACTGAGAAGCAACTAGAAGGGGAATATGTATTAAGTACCATATTTTATTCTTTTTTGTGACTGATACACAATTCTTTGTGGAAGAATTAATATATATATATATCTCTTTTGCTAATGAAAAATGCAACTGGGTACAGAGGAGCCCCACAACTGAAACTAAAAATACCACAGAAATAAGTAAAGAAGGGGCCAAATTCTGATCATAAGTGTAATTTGGGGTTTAAAGGGGAAACATCAAAATTATCCACAGTTTAACTAAGAAGGGCATGTTTTTTGCCCATGCTATGTGCCCATGCCCATGCTTACCAAGGAAGTAAAAGATCTGGAGTAACCCCCAAAAATCTCAAAGCCTTCATAGAATCCTTAAAAATAGGTCTTGGCAGAAAAAAATTCTGTTTCACCTTTTGTTGTTGTGGTTGAGGTTTCAGGATTCTATGTTGGAATGAAAATTAGATTTTTTAAAAAGATTTGTGAGGATACCTTCCCAAAATCCCTTCCCACACAAGAATGGCCAATAGCATAATGGTTTGGGCACTTTTGGGATGTTGAAGTCCTGGCTCTGGCTCACTTGGACCAGAGATCTGAACATGGGTCATGCATTTAAGGTGGGTTCCCGGAATACTGGGAAATCCAGTCAGTCTCTTTCTGGTCCAATGAATATTTAAAACAATTAATAAAATAATAAAAAATAAAGCTTCAATAAGAGACATAGGAAAAGAGACTGATTTGAGAGCCCATTGGTTAGGGCCACTGGGTCTCCCACATTCCAGGAGAGTGTGTTAACCTATTGGTTATTCTTATTTCTTTGATCAGAAATTCATCCTGGATCTGAGAAAGTTTCTTTCAAACTTATAACATTTCTGCAAAAAAAGCTTGATTTAACAAATGGGGAATTTTTCTATGAATGTGTTAATTGAAAAATTCCTGATCAAACCTGATCTAAAACCCACAAATTTAAAAAGAAACTTTCCTAACCTGCTCTTCATGCTCACATAGATAGTTCTTAGCAAATAGTACTTACCAGTTTAAAAGAGAATAACACAAAAATTCAGTGTACATACTGTAATAATGCTTCAAATGGACACAAAATAAAATGACATTTTATGCATGAGCTCAGTTATGCACAATGCTTATTTTTGTCCAAATATATCAAAGATGTTTTCATATCTGAGCCCATTTTCCCTTTTATTCAAATTGGCTTTAGCAGAACAGAATGATTATGAAGCCCATTAATCTTCATTTTTCACACTGAGATTCATTTTATAGGAGTGGAAGTTACAGAAATGGAACCATCCTCCTCTTTGTCAGAAGCTAGGATATTTGATTGGAAATTAAACACAAGAGACTAGACAGCAGCTCTAATAACTCGATAATATCTAAATAAATAGGCTTAGATTGATGGAAGTGAAAAAAATCTGTTTTCCCAATAACACTGGATAGTAATATTTGCTTTAAAATGCCTCATATGGATTAGGATTTTCTAAAGCCTCGCACTTATTACTCTGAGCTTTTATTTAAATGTCTGTAAAGTGTTCATGATTCCCTACTGCCTTGTGCAACCATTTACACCTGGTTGTAAAATCTACCAGATGAGAAAACCTACCTTTCATAAGTGTGACTGTAGGAAGCCCAGAGCAATGGAGAATTTGTCCCAATGTGTTCCACAGCAGCATTTTTAGAAGCATTATTTTTATTAATTCAATTAAATCATTAAAATCAACTAGATATTTAGAGTAAAATGTGGGAGCATCCAAAGAACAGCCAGAATGATATACGTATTCTTACTCTACAACATAAAACTTCACAGTATTTTCAGAGGGTTTTTTTTCACTCTGACATGAATTACAAGATTTGCATTGTTGATATTAATTCCAATATTAGAAAGGAACAAAATAATCTTAATTCAGATAAAGCTTTAAACAAAGTATTAAAGTATTAAAATGAGAGAACGATTCAGTTTTAAATTTGTGAAAGGTTTGTATTTTAAAACAGGAGCAAAGCTCTGTAAATCAGTGATATCATTTGGCAGAAGATTGTCTGAATGGATCCCAAGATTTCTGTCCATTTGAATTCATGCCCTTTTTAATTATCACCTGGAATTCCAAGTTAGAGTAACTTCACGTGTGCACTGAAATGCAGTCAGACCGGTTCACTGTCATGTTCATTAACAGTTCACTATCAGGCTACATCTAGACTACAAAGAAAAGCTGGAAAAAGATACGCGAATTGTGAACCACAATTTGCATATCTTTTTCTGCTTGTGTTTTGAAAGAGGCTTTTCTGAAATTTGGCCCATCTACACGGTGCCAAATTTTGGAAAAACCTGCTCTTTGTAAAAAGATGTTTACAGGGATGGTGAAAGAACATGTCCACTTTTTTGGACATTTTTTCAGAAAAAGCGGATGCGTTCTTTCGACGTGGCATTGCTTTTTCGGGATAATAGAAGTATCCCGGAAAAGTGCTGCAGTCTAGATGTAGCCTCAGTTCACTGTCACTGTCTCAAACTTTCATCTGACTTCAATGCAAAACCATTAATAGGATCAGACTTACTTACATTTTGGCTCATGTTCACTTGTGAAGAACGTGGACCATTTGATGAAACATTTCCCCCTGAATTTCAGTCCTGTAATGAAAACAAAAACACAGGTGAATTTCATGTGGTTTGGGATTCACTTTGAGCCTTTTAGTCAGTTGTAGTCACACCCAATTTGCTGGCAATTACTGAGTATAATCAATAGAAACTTTGTATCTGTAAGTTCAATTAGGAAAGTATTAAAATACTTAACCCATCTGAGTACTCATGAGCCTTTTAGATATGTCAGTAGCTTGCAAAATCATTGACTCTACTGTTGGATCTTAGCAAAGGTGGATGAGATTCATGCTTGAGTGCTTCTGTTCCTTCCTTTCAGGAAGATCCCAGAGGATGGGGCTGGATAATTGTTCATCATCTCTGAGAGCACTCTCCTCATTATGAAATAAATAAATGGAAACAAGTGAATGAAGAAAATTACCCTGTTTGCTAAGAAATGGATAAAATGTTGCCTCTAAACTGTTCAGAATAATTGTCTCAGCATGAGTGTAAAACCAGTCCTCTGATCCTAACCATACACGCTTGTGAGAGAAAAGAAATTAAGCTTCAGACATGTACTATGGGGAATCTTTCTCTCACCTACTTATCTGCCTGCTAGGTAAGAAAGGTTCTTCTCCAGTTCCAATAATTATCATTTAGTTCAGGGCTGGGCAATAATTTTTGAAGGGGGAATTTAGTAAGTGGTCAAGGGCTGTACATTTCTATTATATTAATGGAGGAGGTATGGGGTCTGGATGGATGTTAGATACAGAAGGGACCTTGGGAAAATGGATTGGCGGTTGGAGGGGTGGAGGGTCTGGGAGGGAATCTGGGTAAAGGATGTGTTTGTGCCCCAAGGTAGGGAACTGGGGTGCTGGACAGGGTGCAGGGTCCAGGAGCGGATGTGAGTATGGGTGCAGGAGAGGATTCTGATCTGGAGAATAGGTGTAGAAGGTGTTGAAGACCTGGTGCAGGGGTTCAGGGGTTTGGGTTGTGACCTGTGGCAAGGGTTGGAGTGCAGGAATGGGGGTTCAGAGGTTTTGGGTTGTGACCTGGGGCAAGAGTGCAGGATGGGGAGAAGAGGGTTAAAAGGGGTCAAGGGGCTGGGATGCCAGGTGCAGGCTGTGGCTGGGGGGCACTTACTGAGGCGTCTCCCAGCCAGGAACTCAGTGGGACCCTCAGTCAGGCTCCCTGCCTTCTGCACCCCTGCGTGCCACTCCACGTGGTGGGCTGTGGGGACCATGTGCTCTCTGAGCACCATGAACCCCGAAAGGTGGCGGGCAAGCATGGCCCAGGAAGCTCCCATTGGCCACTCTGAGCAGTGTGTGGGGACATGGAAGGCAGGAAGATTGCCTGAGGCTCCCACTAGGCTGCAAGATGGTATCTAGATCTTGCCCACGTGACACACTTTGCCCACCTCTGGTTTGGTTGGTATAAAAAAATGATGCATTGTTAAAGTGTGTACATGAGAGAAGTTTTCAGGTATATGGGGATTACAGTAAAAATGTAAAGAGTAAATATATGCAAACCTAAGATTGGGAGCAAACCAATTTACTGAGCTATGAGCGTTCAGTAGGGTTCACGCTCTGGAAACAACCAAGTGATGCGGTTCCACCTCTTTTTCATGTATGCTTCAGCTCTGTGACTATTGTGTTTGTCACTCCAAACCTATGTCTAGACTGTAGGCTTCTTTCGGAAGAAGCTTTTCCGGAAGCGATCTTCCGAAAAAACTTCTTCCAAAACACAGCGTCTACACAGCAAAAGTGCATTGAAAAAGTGATCTGCTTTTTCAACAGATAGCGTCCACACTGAATGGACACTATCTCGCATGTAAGCTGTGATTACTATGGACGGAGTGGCCACCAGGGCACCTGTGCTTTTTCCTCTTTCCTCTTCTTGCAAAAGAACTCCCTTATGCCCAACCACACACACCTTTTTCCAAAAGAGCTCTTTCGGAAAAAGGCCTCTTCCTCATAGAAAGAGGTTTACCAATGCCAGAAAAAAACCCTCTGTTCTTTCAATTTACTTTCAAAAGAATGTGATTGCCGTGTGGATATTACTCAGGTTTTATTGGAAAGACAGCCGTTTTTCCGACAAAACTCTGTAATGTAGACATACCCCAAGAAAGCTGATGTGCTAGAAGGGACAAGCATACCCCTGGTCTTGTACTTTGTGCTGGAGTGTACAAGCCTTTTAAGTCCAGAGGAGGAAGTCTCATGGGCTAGGCTATGCTATTTCAGGATTTCCAGGTAGACAAAAGACCCAGGCAGTGTTTAATTCTTGCCAGGGCTAAGCCTCTGTACCTTTAGGTTTAGCAGTTCATAGCACTGGCACTTCTGGGCTTGCCATATAATTTATGAAAGTCAGAGAACTTAGCAATTATTTTATTACAAATTAAGCCCTGGACGCAGAGAATGACAGAGGCAAAGGCTGCGAGAAAGGAAATGGTCCTAGGATACCCTGCTGATGGTTGGAAAAATGGCTACTGGCCCTTTAGGCTTTCTAGCCTTTCCCATGCCAGGGAACATGAGCTAGAACTGTTTGACTATGCCTCCAAAACTAGGAAGAAGCACTGAATGCCTGAGGCATGGTGAAGAGGGTGGTGTGAAGACAACAATATTTGGTTGTGAAAATTTTAAGTGCCGTGTATTTCCCAGGTTTTGCTGACAGTCCAGACAAAGCTGGGAGGAAGTAAACTGAAAAACCAGCTGGGAGAAATCAGTTCCAGGTCATAGACTGCTGCATATTTCATGGAATTACACTAGGCTTGAACAAAGACAGTAACTGGTTGATACATTACAAAGCCAGCTTCTCTGACTTTAACATCCACATTTCCACATCAAAAACTATGTATGGAACACATCCAATCCACTTAATTAGCCTAATTAACACAGGTGCTACAATTGACAGGTACTTCTGCTGTTATATATATAACTCAGTTTCTGTTATTCCCACTCCAATTCATTAGAGTGGCTACATACCTTAAGCTGAACTTTGCGCCATCTTCACAGTAGGAAGTCAATGGGAGAAGATTCTCCCACCGGCTTTGCTTACTCCTTGCAACTGAGAGGAGTACCAACGCTGACTGGGGGTGTCCTTAGTGTCAAATTTAGTAGATCTTTGGTAGACCTGCTAAATCAAATGCCAGAAGATCAATCTCTGGTGTGGAAAGTGGACACATGGCTTAAAAGGAACTGTGTATGTTTAGTTTGGAAAAAAGGAAATTAAGGGGGAAATGATAGTGGTCTTCAGATTCTTGAAAGGTTGCCATAAAAAAGAGAAAATTTGTTCTCTTTTGCCACAAAAGACAAGATTTAGATCTCAGGAAATACTTCTTAACTCTACGCCCAGTAGGACAATGAAACAGACTGCATTGGGAGCCCTCAGATATTACCGACAGTAGGCAGGACAAAATCTTAGACCAGATGTCTGGGAAAGGAAACAAAAGGCCACCCAAAATGTACAATTTTCTCCCCCACTTCTTCCTCAAGCAGTTGTGTTCTGGGTAGCATTGTGAACAAACATTAACTCTCTTAGGGCAATTATTATTTTGTTTTGTGAACAGAGATCTGCTGCTTAAGCAAATTTCATCTGTGAAGCAAATGCTTATACAAATCAAGCAGAACCACTTTTATATAAGATGACAGTAAATATATGTTCAATGATTTTGATGCTTCTTTGCCTTTGGCCATGAAAATAAAATGTTAAACCATTATTTTGGAAAACTGCAGGCATTTATTTAGACCTCACTCTAGACGAGTGCTTTAACATGTTCTATCTTTAATATTTGTTTTCATATTAAATAACCAAATGAACATTTGACTACGTATTAATATGCTCTATAACAGTGTTGAAGTTTTATTCAAGTTACACAGAGTGAGACCAATCACAATGCTGCAAATATTATTAAGAGTCAACAGAATAGTAGTTATGAAGTGTCAATAATGTTCTGCATTGAGAGCATGAATAGGCATTTGCCACACACTTACTTCTATTCAAATGGAACGTAATCGGAAACAACATTCCGTCAAGTCTTCCTACTGACCTTCAGCAGAGTAGCATCCTTGTGTATGCTTGGGTTCTTTTACTGCCTTTCATTGGGAAGTTAACACAATGAAAGTAAATGGAAAAGGTCAATGGATTGATTACAAATTATAATTATGTCTGGATTTGTTCCATTGATTTCATTAGTTCGTAGAACAACTGAAGGGTCAGATTTTTATTGGAGTTGTAGTTTTGAGAAATAATAGGAAAACATTTAAGAATTTTAGAAAGGGTAAGGTTTGTAAGGTTTTGCTGCATTCCTCTTACTGACATTCACTGTAGGCAAACAGTTACAGTTTGGACTGTGTATCCCTGTGTTTTCAGAATGCTATGAATTTGGTTTGAATTCACCAAAAAAGAATCTCCAATGACGGATCAAATCCACAATATTTATTTAGAATGGAGAGATTACCTTAAAATTGTTCAAGTTACAATATCATGCTTAGAGAGTTCAGCCTTATCTTCTGTCTTTTCCTTTCTATTATGTGATGAAGAGGAATCCTTGACTTTTTAGTTTAGTTTTATTGGCTGAGTATGCACATGTGTCTTCCTGCTATGTTTGTTGTCCCTGTAGATAGTTTTTTTGTGCTGTTAAGAAAAACACTATCCTTGTTACAAGACAATACCAAGGCAAATAGTGCATTGAGTGGCTTTTGAAATAAGGGCCCATTTTAGCACACATTATATTTGTATACTCTGTATTTATGGCTTATGTGCTGAAAGATCTATCTATCATCTTCACGGACTACAGGAAATAACAACAATAACTAATAGGAAATGAATAAGATTATTAAAGCAATTTCTTTCCTCATTTCCACTGGGCAATTTAGCATGCACTAATATAAAGACTAATTTGGAATTATTGCATAAATTACCCTATGTATAATCAATATATGCACAGGACAAACCACATAAAAATGTCACCTATAGAATCAAATGCATCTGAAATTTTGAACAAAAAAACATTGTGTGAATTACAATGAACAAGAAAGCTAAATTCTTCTTTATGTTTGTCATTAATACTTATTAGTCTGGAATTTTTAAAATGCAAGATCTGATATAAAATTATATGGGTATTGTACAATGGTTAGTCTAATTATGTATTAGTCTATGGTGAAACTGGCTAAAAATAACTTATTTTCACTTACCTCAAAGCACTTTTGAAAATATTGTACTGTAACCAAATTAGTGCTTTGCAGTGACGTAAATAAAACCATGAATGATAGTATTTTTATGTGCCCATATAATGTGCTCCTTAGGAATATATTTCTGAAGTCTTCATTTATTTAATCTTGAAATTCCAAAACTATTACCAGTATTAAATCCTAAAACGCTATTAGTGCCCAATGAGTGAAGAGCTTATAAAAATGGACTCTTAAGTATAATACAAAGAAAACAACACCCTAAGAGTTATTTCTGACATAGGGCAGGGTATTAAAATGCTGCTAGAAGATATCCCAGCTTGGGTTTAAAGAATTAATGAAGAACAAATGTTCTAACTGACATGTAAGCATGAAATTCTCTCTGTGGATTGACCTTCATTCTTCTGCAGTTAGTTAATGAGGATTTTCTTTGTTATCTTTCTTGCTGAAGGACCTTGGGGCCTTGTATCATTATTGAATGAACACAATGTCACCTCAGCTGGCAGAAATGTTTTGTCTTTTGTCAGGAAAAGAAGTTTCCTCATGTCAGCTGGTGAAAGCACAACACAGCAATAGGCAATTGAGACCAGACATTTCAATTCAGCTAAGTTAGCCCAGTGGAGATGTTTAACCTGCTGCAGTTGTTTTGATCAGAATATTTAAGCTTGCTTGTTAGATGACTCTTGTAGCTACTTCTGGAGTTTGGAACAATTGTTATAAATTAATGAAAAGTCAAGCAATTAGTTTGAGATTTGCTCACCATATTCCCTTTTTAGCAGTTAATTACCATTTGTTGGCTGAACAGTATCTTTGTTGAAACTGAGCATTTAAAGAGCAGCTTCTTTTTATCTTATTCAAAATGGCAAGTGTATTGCAACTATCAATATATCTTGGAGGGAGGGGAAAAATCTGCTGAGAAACTTGACCCTCATCTTTTAATTATTTTGTGATTACACTTGTAATACAACACTTGTAGTATTCTCATCATAGTTTGGAGAAAATATATCATTGTGCAAAAATAAATACATGAAGTAAAATAAGTATAAAATCATGACTTACCTCAATTGAATTCATAAGCAAATTCAATGTATATTTGGGGAGCGGGTAAAAATTAGCAGAATCAATTTTTTGACAAATATACATGTGTGCTGTTCTCCTGGATTTCCACAGTTACCTCCAATTTTGAATAGCATCCCTAGAAGAACATGTTGCTTGATACATAGTGTGACATCCATCTTGGGATGAGAGCGCCTAATTTTCAAGTTTGGGTACCTAAATTAGGGCAATCAGTTCTGCCTTATGGACTAGTAAGAATTAGGCAGGAAAAAAAAGTAAGTACCCAACTTGTGCCCTCCTCCTTTTTTTCTCCTTTTCTAAAGTAACACTGAAATGTGTTGCCTTCATGCATTCAGTAAGCTGCTGGCTAAGAAAAGGGTGTTTAGCAGTAAGCTTGGGATAAGTTGGTCTGAGAGCTTGGTTATTTTTATTACATTTCATTTTTATATAAATCATTGTCTAAAGTTCAGAGCCCCAATTTGAAATAACATTGTACAAATATGTAGATAGGTTACAAAAGCTTACGTGACCCTTCTCTAGTTTAAAATGGCAATGGGAAAACCTCAAAAGCTTCAGCAATCCCATTTTGGAAAACACCCCAGATGTTTCTGCTGACCTCAACTCTCATATGCCTACACACTTCTTTTCAGGCTTTCCTGTGAATTCTAGCAAATTGTGCCACCAATTGGCCCAGGTGGAACATGAAAACACAATTTCTTACAGAAGCTTGGAACTTTGTTTCAAGTCCTTGATAGCAAAATTAATTAAAGATACACAGAAGAATGTGGCAGGAAGTGGAATTTAGACAAACTTTATGGACTGGTGAGTGAAGGTTCAGACTGATTATTTTATCCAAACTAAGTTGCCAAGTTAAACATTTTAGAAGGGCAATGCTCTGTCCTGTGCTATGATGTAATGAGCAATAGCAAATGAGACTTCAAATAGCATGTCTTCAGGGGATTTCTTATAATGCACTGCTCCTTGCAGTCAACCTTTAGTGAGGCATGAACACTTGTATCTTAAATTCATCTTCTAGCATTAGATAAATCTATGACCATGACTATTGTGGGTCATTAATAAATAATGCAAAAGAAAGGCATCTTAACAAGTTTGCTATCCCAGTCATTCTCCACATCCTTGATCCTGTAAAGCACAATGAATCTTTGAACTGACAGGCCACATATGTTATGTCATTAAAATAAAGCTGTATTAAATACTTCTTAAAAGTAAGTCAAGTACAACTGTGTTAGCTTCTGGTTATGAGGGCACATATGTCTAATATACATTAATTGCTGAGTCCTTTAGGGGACAGCCTTGTTATTAATATAACAGAACAGCTGAGGGAGCATATGGTTTAAGTCATGTTTATATAAATTATAAGCAGATAACGTTCAAAGGAATCACTGGTCTGCAATTGGAAGACTCAAATTGATCACTGCTGTATAGCAAAGAGACCATGGTGATTGCTGCTAATCTGATCTGTGATGGGTTTGGTCACAGAGCTTGCCTACCTGCCCTCTGGGTGCTCCACAAACCTCTCCTGATGAGCCAGAATCACTGATCTCCCCCAGAAAAGGCACAGAGTTGGGGTTGCAGGCCACAGCAGAGTAACACAGGCACTGAGAGCAGCTCAGCTCTGGGAAGGCTCAGTCACAGTGTTTTGTCACAGTACCCAGATTCATCACCCCAGGTAAATCCATTTTACTCTGCATAAAAGTTTTATATGGAGGAATCTCATAAATTCTTCATCCTTTTATCAATGAAAGAGAGATATGCACAGTTTTTGCCCCCTCTCCCCTTCTAGGTACTAATTATTTACACTAAGATTCATAATAAACAAAAGTGATTTTATTAAATATAAAAGTAGGATTTAAGTGGTTGCAAGTGTAACCCTTCTGCCAGGTAGCACCAGTAGCAGCCAGGGCTGGGTTCAATATCTAGGGGTTCCTCTCTATCCATCCAACACAGAACTGCCTCGAGTCCCCATCCAGTAACCTGGGAAATTCACACAACACCCCTAGGTGCCTCTGGGAGGCAATGCTCCCCCACTCGCAAGTACAGAGTCTGAGTGCAGAAAATAAACCTTTAATAAAAGGGGCAGGAAATAACGTGGCATTAACTTGGGAAAACACCACCGACAGAGTCCATAGGAAAACACCACACACAGAGAGCACAACCACAACCATAAGTAAACATCACAGCTCAAGTAGGTTGGGCAATGTCCTTTTCCTCCCTGGCTCTCTAGTCCAGCAATGTAAAAGTCCCCTTCACATTCCCAACCCTTCTCTGCACCCCACTCAATTGCTGCCCTTGATCAGGGAAGACCAGAGTTCAGAGATGCATCTGCAGAGTTCACCTCCCCTCCTGAATTGGGGGAAGGGGGAGGAGAAGGTAGAAGGCATCTCACCCACTCCACTGGCCACTTGCTATAAACCTGCTCACTGCTCTCTAGCGCCACTCTGCTGGCCATTCATCACCCCTCACTGCTGCCGCTCCGTTGGCCACTCCTCACTCTTCTCCATCACTGCCCTTCTGGCTGCTCATTGCATCTTCTGCTGGCCTGTGGTAGATATGGCTCTGGGCCAAACCTAGGCTACATCTACACTGCACAGTTATTTCAGAATAAACTATTCCTGAATAGTTATTCCAAAATAGCTTATTTTGACATAGCATGTCTACACTGCAGGGAAGCCTCAAAATTAGTCCAAGGCTGGCTTTCCTAATGTAGACATGCTATTTTGATTTAGAGCCCCAGGAGGAATAACTTAGAATGGCCCTAGTGAGGGTTTATTTCTAAATAGCAGAAGTGGAGCATCTACATGCGCCTTATTTCAAAATAGCTATTTCTGAATAGATTAATAAGCTGTCCATTATTTTGAAATTATTTCAAAATAATGAAATTGCTGTGTAGATGCTCGCATAGTTATTTCAGATTAACAGCCGTTATTCTGAAATAACTTTGCTGTGTAGAACATCCCTAGTGATTTCAGCTCTCAGTGATTTCAGCTCTTGGCCCAAAGCACAGTCCAGTCACAAGAGATTCCAGCACCATCTGGAGTACATTTACATACAAAAGAGACTCCTTATGGAGCTTTCCTTAACTCTGTCATTGAAACAATGGGGAGAAACAGGTTGAACCAGTCTTACAGCTCATGCCTGTAGGCCATGCACCTTGCTGACTCCCTCCCCAGTCTAATTTATAGGGCTCTGAAAGAGCAGCCTCTGTCCATCCAAGTGTATTTACGCTGACAGAGTCTCCTTTTAACTGAGTTAAAAACAGTCTGACTTTCTGCATTGTGCATTCCCACAACAACTGCAGGCATTGGTGGTCATAGCTTACAATTCCTGCATTTACTGTTAACACGGTTTGTGACACCCTCCCCCGCAACAGTCAAATTGGTTACAATGGGCAAAACACCATTCTAACAATTGAATATCTTGCAGGCCTAAGAAACCTGTGTGAAGTGTATTTACATAACCACACCCACAATTTCTTTCCCATTCCAGCTGGCTGTAATGGATGCATTGATTCAGACCCTCCTTACACAAGTAATAACAGACAGAACAAAATACGTTATTAATCAAAATAAAACACAACACAACAGCTAAAGCTTAATATTCCAAGAAACTTATTACATGCCATTTTTACTCTAGCATTAGTTCGAATAATCTTTTCTCACAAGCTAGAAAGTCTCCTACCTTGTGATCTACCGTTCCCCTGTTCAGTCTTAGGGTATGTCTACACTAGCCCCCTAGTTCAAACTAGGGAGGCTAATGTAGGCATTCAAACTTGCAAATGAAGCCCGGGATTTAAATATCCCGGGCTTCATTTGCATGTTCCCGGGCGGGCGCCATTTTTAAATCCCCCTAGTCCGAACTAACTGCCCGTGGCTACACGTGGCAGTTAAAAGGCATTAGAGCAGGTATCACAATATTCACAATATTCGAACTAAGGACTTAGTTCGAATTAACTTTTAACTGCCACATGTAGCCGCGGGCAGTTAGTTCAGACTAGGGGGATTTAAAAATGGCGCCCGCCCGGGAACATGCAAATAAAGCCCGGGATATTTAAATCCCGGGCTTCATTTGCAAGTTCGAATGCCTACATTAGCTTCCCTGGTTCGAACTAGGGGGCTAGTGTAGACATACCCTTAGATATTTCCAGCAGTCATCTGAATGGTAGGTAGGGATTGTCTAGGTGTCTCTCAACTGCCAACTCCCCTACTGTTTGGTTTCCTGGCTATAAACAGATTTTGCCCACAGTGGGAATGCTTTGTGTTCAGTTTCAACCCTTTTATACTTTCATGGAAAAGTACTACATCCAAAATGGGTTTCAGCATCAGGTCACCTGACTACACGTCTTGGCAGGACAGACCATAGTCCAGGCTTACAGGAAAAGCAAAACTATTCACAGATCATTGTCATGAGTACTAGGCCATTAAGTTCCCTGGGTATTACTAATGGCCTGCATTAGAACATCTAAATATATAAACAGGTTTATACTTCATATTTCTAATATAAAATATAGGAATGATACATGCACACAAACAGAGTATACACATTCAATGGATTATAAGTTTTTCAATGACAGCTTACATGCCATGCCGTATTTTCCATTAAGCATATTCGAGTCAGGCATAATCATGTTCAAAGGCATATTTCCATAAAGAATATGGGGGTCCAATGTCACATAACCAATTTACATTTAGCCAGAAACTATATTTATATCAAAATTGGACATTGGGGGAATAATGAAATACACAATACTATAAACACCCTATCAAAAGGTGGTGAAAGAGTAAGTGAAAATGCATTTGAAAAATTCTTTCTGCTATGATGAAATGCATACTACAAAGTCTGAAGCCAACAAGACTGAACAGTGTTTGACATAATAGGGCCTTGATTCATAATGGGGCGGGGACATAGTGCCACTATAATCTATATAATAAGGCATCTTCATTCAATAGTTACTGTTCATAACTTAAATCTGGTGGACTACATTTCAATCATAACTGCATGCCCTTCCTCGTCCAACTCAGTAGTAACTATACAAGGTGAATATTGTGATACCTGCTCTAATGGCTATGTTTAGTTAGCAGACAACAGTTTATAATTTTACATCACCTCATATCATCACAAACTACATGTTTACAGGAATAATTTCCTCTAGGAATGAAATGCTAGGCAGAACGTGTCTGTTATGTAAAAGGCACAACCATACAATACAAGAGTTCAGGATAGGAAGTGAAAGAGATGAAATTAGAGCATGAATTTAAGGAGCCAAAATGGACCACAATTTAGAACCTGGTCAGGACACTTGAGGGTAATTTCATTTCTTTTATTCCCCCTATATTCTGGTCAAGGAAAGATGTCTGCATTAGAATTTAGAATCTTTTGGACTGTGTCTTCTCTATAAATATATATCATTAGCACTTCCCATGGCTCTGAAGACTCACAGCATAAAGAGAGGAGATTGTATTTTGCCTTTTCTACTTCTTGACTCCCTTACCTGGTGTATAAATAGTTTCACAGTGCACATTTTTCCAAATGGCTGTCCTGACCAAAAATATCATACGTACATTTTACTGTTCATGTCCTCTGGTTACACAAACAGAAGTGTATGATGCTTTCCATTAAAAATGCCAATACTTGCCAACAGCTGCTGTACCATGATATCTGAGATGTCATGTTCATTTCCTTTTCTAAGTGTGGTGAAGCACTATGATATCTGGTTCCATTGTGTGATTAGTTTTAGGTAAATATTGATTTAAGCGGATCTCAGCATTGCCAACCCTGAGCTTTAAAAATGAGTTAGTCCTTAAAAAATGAGATTTTTAAAAATAAATAAACAAGCAGAAGGTCAATAAAAACAAATATATTTTTAACATTTAGGGAGTGCTCAGGTCACATTTTCAAGCTTTTTCATAACTATGAGGTCTAGGAATTTGATTATATAAAATGAAAGATGAGATTCTTAATCTTTGGTGAGGCTGAAGTGTTATGAAAAATGTGAAATAACATGCAATTCACAGTAAAATTATGAGACTCAGGGACCGCAGTTAACATAATTTGGTGTAGATTTTCAAAAGTGACTCATTTTAGTGACCTCTCATTTTTGGGTGTGCAACTCAGCCATCTTGAAGAAGCTTAATTTTCTGAAACTCTTCCACAAACCTCCTTCTGAAAATGAGGGCCTATGGGACAGAGACTGGGCTGGGATTTTGAAGACCTGAGTTTTATTTTCAGCTGTGCTATTGGCCTGCTGAATGACCTTGGGCGTATCACTTCATAGATTTTAAGATGACAAAAGGTCATTTGTGAAGATTTGTCCCCTCCAAGGTGCAGTGTGAAACTGGAATACCACTCCTCTGACTTGCCAGCCCGGGTTCCCTCTCTCACTGTGCTGCTGTGACAAGAGGCAGACCACTTCCACCAGCATTCATACAGGCAAGGCCACTGCATGAACCAACAGTAGAGAAGCTACAGCCAAAATGTTCCCCAGTTTAGGACGCCAGAGATGTAAATAATAAGTCACTAGGAATTTATTACCCAGTTCACCCCTCTCTTCACATAGAGAGAAATGTGTGCTCCAGCCCTTGTTAACTGAACTGAGGGTTTTTTTTTTTCAGACACTTCCTTCAAAACACACTGGTAAAGATAAAAAATAAAACAAGTTTTTCAGCTACAGAAAAGGGAAATTTTAAGTGATTATAAGCAAAAGTGATAATAGCAAAAGAGATCAAAGTAAATTACCTAGCAAATAAACAAAAAAGCAAATAAAGCCTAACACACTAGATAGATTAGATATGAATTAGCCATTAGCCTGATTTAAGCAGTCCACCAGCTTTCCATTCACAGACTAGAAATCCCTTTAGCCTGGAACCAGCACTTCCTCAATTCAATTTTCATTCCTTAGGTGTTTCCAGGAGTTTTCTTGTGTGGGAATTGAGGCCAAGATATGATGTCACTCCCCAACTTGTATAGCTGTTGCATATGGTGGGAATAATTAGTTCTAAGATAATTTCCCAGTCCAGTTCGTGAAAAAATACAGGTAACAAAATGGAGTTCAGTGTCATGTGGTCTGGTCACATGCCCTTGCCTGTCTTCTGAGTCAGAGCAGACATTACTTACAGGCTGTCTGGGGCATTCTTAGTAAGGCTCACTAGGTAGGGCAAACACGTCTCCTATTGTTTCCCCTAATGGCCCATTAGCTTGAATAAGCCCTTCACAAGGAACTATCTAGACTGGAAGCATCTTGTCCTGTAGTGGGTGTCACCCAAGTGTAACTACATTTGAAATATAGATATATCATCAATATTCATAACTTCAGATACAAAAATGATACATGCATATGAATAGGATAATCTTATTTAGCATATTTCTTTCACAGACAACTCAAAAGACATACATTGTACAAGATGCAGTATAAATATCATAATCATATCATAAGCTGGCCACTATGAAGAATATGGGGTACACAGTTTGACCTCTTGCATGACATAGGCCATAGGATTTGTTTGTGTTAATTCCTGTATCAAGCTGTGTATTAAAAAAAAACAAAAACAACAAAAAAAAAAACAACCTTTCTCTGCTTCCCTAAAGCACACAAAATAATTGCCAAGCTCTAACTGCAAAGCTAAAGACTGTACAATTTTTAAAAAGTAATCACTGTAGGTAAGTACAATATCTTCATTTGTTGTTAGTGCCTAAGCCCTAACCAACAATGCAGCTCTATTGTGATTGTTGCTGTATAAACACAACATAGCAGGCAGTCATTTCAGTGAAGAATTTGATCCAGCTTGAATGAGCAAAGGGTAGGGAAAAGAGGTAGGGGTACATAAAATAGAGTTAACAATGTGATGGTGGAAATGTCATCCTAGTTCCATCGGGTGGGATCAGCTAAACAGAAAGGAAAGGGTGAGGGGACATTGAAATGGTGAGGGCAGAGGACAAAAGGGGCAGGTATGAAGGCGTGTAGTCTGAGGCTGAGCAAAGATATTCTGATGGGGATGTCGGTGGGATCATTATAACCTTGAAGCAAAATCCAGTCAAACTGTAGAAAATATTTTGATGGCATATTCAGTGTTGCAAGTCCCCTTCTTACACTCTTCGCTCTGGCAGGTTCCTTGCTGCATTCTCTTTTCCCCCACCCTCAGAGGAGGAAGGGGAGACAACAACACTTCAGATTCAGTGCCTCTGATATTGATACATTTTATTTAGTAATTAAAAATAGATACTGTATGTTATTTCAATATTAATTAGTTTTTACACAGAACTGGTGAAATTTACTTACTGAACTTTAGATTTTCTTATATTTCCCACTTTTTTGTGATTGTGGCAAAAGACACTAAAGAATTCTCAATGGGAATTGAAACTAGATTTAGGACTCAGAAGATGTAAGTTTAATTCCCACTGAGAATCCCTTAGGCCAGGTCTACACTAAAGCGGAAGTTTGAATGAAATTACGCAGCCACATTAATTATGTAGCCGGAGTCAATGTACTTTGATTCAAGTCCCTCCCCCCATCACCACAGTGGGAGCCCACCGGGAGCAAATGCTCCCAATGGCTTTCCTTACTTCTCACAGGAACAGGGGTATCAGCCGCCAATGGGGGTACCCTCAGATTTCAATTTAGTGGGTCTTTATTAGACCCTCTAAATTGAATTCCAGAAGATCAATCAGGGAGGCGTTGATCTTCCCTGGAGTGAAGACATGACCTTAGTGAGTTTGGGCAAGTCGGATCTTTTTTCATCTCCCTTCTTCAGCTGTAAAATGGGGATAAAGGGTTTTGGAAGGCTAAATCCTTTGATAGTAGATACTACAAGGCAGAAGGCATATCTATGTATCTTTAAATAACCATCACCAGTAGTTTCTAATTTTGGCATTTAATTTTAAAATAGAAGACAACCTTGAAGTTGACCATATTTTATGGTGATTTGTCTGTGACATAGGGTGTTTCCAGAACAAAAGGAAGGCATATAAAATATATTATCTATGAAAAACACAGGTGCTGTAGAAACACAGAATAAAAAGACTGTCCCTGTCTGTACACCTTGTAGATGCAATGCAAAGGCAGTTTGGGAGAGCAATGGATGGATGTCAGAACCAAATGGAGTTGGATACATCTTGGAGCTACTTATTTCTTTTCCATAAATGATTTAATATCCTGTTCAAAGCAATCTGAAGCAACATTACATATTCAAAAATATTATCTTCAGAAAGGAAATAACCATATAAGATCATCTAGTAAATGGAAATCAATCCACTAAGCCAGGGGTGGGGAACCTCAGGCCTCGGGGGGGGGGGAGGGCAGATGTTCCCCACCTCTCGCTTGCCTGGATATGGCCCCCAAGGTTTAGGGCTCCCCTCCTAGCACTGGGGAGCCTGCACTTACTGAGGGACTGGAGCACACAAAATCTACTAGCCTGGGCCCCTCTAGGCTCTGGTGTGCCAGGGGAATGTGGGGAGTGTCTTTCTCCTTCTCAGTCAGGGGCCACATCAGTGAGGGTTTTGGTTTTGGGGGCTTTTTTTTTTTTTTTGGTTTCTCTCTTGTGTGCAGACCGTACTGATTTTTCTGTGGGTCAGGAGTCTCTGACCCAAAAAAGGTTCTCTACCCCTGCACTAAGCTATGGTACTACTTATGCACAGTAGCAAACAAATGTAGTTGAGAATAAACAGTATTGTGTGGATAGACACATATGAAAAGAAATCTGCAGCACTGGATGGCAGAACTCACCTGGAAAAGGCTAAATTTAGCAGTGGTACAGCAATGTAATTAAGTGTCCTGGAACCACTCCTGAAGTCACAAGTTTGCTTGTATAATTGCCATGTTCTTCTTTACATCCAATTCTTACATTTTTTTTTCCTCCCCATGTATACATTAGACATCTGTGGCCTCACACTTTCTGAGTTTGCAGCTACCTAAGGCTAAATGATACCGAAGCAAGCAACTGTGTAATCATTCCTTGTTTGTTTTATTTTGAAGCATGCTCGTAGTCTAAGTACTAGTTTCTTTACCGTTTATGAGCTATTTGAAATCAAGATCTTCACTTCATATTTTTATTATCTTCTCTACTTAGATATCATGTCATTATTTACTAAATTATAGTGACTGCCAATTCAATTCAGACTTCAGTTTAAGGTCTCATTACTGACTGTGAAGATTTTCAAGATCATGGCAGCCAGATTCCAATTGCTGATGGTCTTTATAAAAAGCGCCAATAAGTGATGCTGACGGCAGTGGTCACTTCATTAAAAAAAGTCTGGACCACATTCTACTATATAAGCATTATGTGCTGTGGACTAAGAATATTTCATGGCCTTAATTTGTAGATCTGACCCACAGACCATATTTTAAAAATGTAGTTTAGTCCCATCCATGGAATGAATTCTAGTCCCATCCTTTATCAATGCAAGTTGTACATATATAAGCACATATTCACGTGTATACATATCTGTAATGTATGTAGTTTAGATCTGCTTAAAGTTTTTAAACTAGACAACATTTCACATTTTGTTATTTTAAAAAATGGAAAATTATTTATTAAAAAATTCCTCCTGTTTTCAACCAGCTGTAATACAGATAAACACAGTCGTTTTACAGAAACCCATGCTAGCTTATTTCTGTACCCTTCGTTCTGTGAATTGTGATTGATAGTAATGCTGCCTGCAATGACTCAAGAATTTGAATACCAATCTCAAGGCAGATTGTTAGGAACCAGGGCACAAACCCTAACTCGCTGTGAGGTCTATCTCCACAGACAGAGAGGGGACACAACAGGACTTGGGAAGGAGTTTTCTGGCTTTTTTTGCGAGTGGTGTGGGGCCAGGACAAGGGTGAGCCTGCCTTAGTCCCACTGCATCACTACCCAGGAGCCACCTGAGGTGAACAGTGTCCAGCTGAAGCCACATCCTGAAACCCTACCCCAGTCATAAACCCCCTCTGCACCCCAATTCCCTGCCCTACCCCCAAGCACCCCTGCATCCAAATGCCCTCCCAGAGCCTGCACCTCAAAGCCCTCCAACACCCCAACTGCCTGAAGCTCAGAGCCCATCTCACACTCCAAATCCCTTAATCCAAAGCCAGAGCCTGCACCCCAACCCTCAACTCCAGCCTAGTGAAAGGAGGGAGGATGGAGTGAGCAGGGGCAGGGCTAAATTTCTTACTGACATTTAGGCCAATTTTTGTATATACTCTGTGGGTCAGTAAAATGCTTCCCTTGTATCACAAATATTAAATAATCTGTCAATGGAAAAATTATTTGAGGATCATATAGGATGCTAAATACAATAATGATCTATTATAAGATTATTTTAAAGATCAAAATTCAAAGTTTCCTAATTAGGAAATAGAAGATTTGGACATTTATAATCCTTGATAACATTACATAACATGTTAATAGTAGACTAGTCAGGTGTTACTATGTTTTAATCACACTACAGGAAACAGCTGACGTGGCATAATAGCAATAATGCCAAAGTACAGGCCTACAAATGATCTACCTTCATAGAATCATAGAATCCTAGGGCTGGAAGAGGCCTCAGGAGGTCATCGAGTCCAGCTCCCTGCCCAAAGCAGGACCAATCCCAACAAATTATATTGTCAAGAGAATCCACATATTTTGTAATATATTCTAATACATATCACTTTGAGAGCCCTATAGGGGACAGTTATTATTAATACACAAGGAACAGATGTGAAAGCATATGGTTTACCAACTCATATTTATGTTAATTCTATGTAAATGTGATTTTAATAAGGTAACATTAGCCTATGATTTCTTGAATTTTCTGATATATCACTTTTCTCTGTGGAGATGACAATGGAATCGAGTTTGGGTGAGTGATAGTGAGATATCTCTTTGAGATATGGCTGCAGCCACCATCTGTAATTGTTCTTTGAGTAGTTTGTGGTGATTTGCAAATGTAATAGCTTCATTTCATTAACAAAATGCTATTCTGTTCATTCTGTGGGAGTTATCATGATTTTTCCTTCTCCATTAAGATTTTCAAACTTTCCATCAAAAATACTGCTCTCCGCCTGGTTTCAGCAGATTGAAATTTATATCCATTCATGAGCAAAAGTCTGCAGTATGTCCTTGAATTCCATTGCTTTGGGAAAGTTTGTGCAGTTTCAAAAAATAAAGCATTCCTGTTCATACACTCTCCTATTCCGAAACCACTGGCTATTTTATTCCCTGTATTATCACTCACCTACTGTCTTTGGAATAATTCAGACTGCACTTCTGATTTAGCCCCAGGCTCAGAAGCTACTTCCTCTGGGTCTTGAGTATTTTTATTGCACTCTTAGGCACTGCCAGTAGCCAATTCAGCTTGTGACTTGGAGAAAGTCAGCAATTTGTGTTCCTGCAAGCAGGAGGGAACATAAGACACTTACCAGCACTTCTGATTCCAGGAAGGAGCTTGAAAGATTTGATGTGTGTTTTTATGAATTGTTATTTAAAATAATTTGATTCAAGTCTTCAGAAAGGTTCAGATTTGGCTCACTATGTTGTCTTTGGGGTCAGCTGGATTTTTATTTTTTGTTCAAAATGGTTTCACTAGTCCTATTTTAAGACCCAAATTGTAAAAACAGTGAGTTTTTGCCCAGAATTGTGGTAGTTATCAATAGAAAAGTAGAACTGTTCACTCCAGTACACTAAATTAGAAGATTTATTTTTAAAAAGGTGAAATTATTGTTGGATTCCAGCCTATTTTCACTGGAGAATAATTTTTTGGGGTGAAGGGGATCTTAATGGAACTTTGCAAACAAGGGCAGTCAGTAATGGTGGAAGTAAAGCTAATCAAATCCTGAAGAGCTTGATTCCATTACAAAAATATAATAGAAGTCATCAAAGTTTTGGGCCTGTTGGATAGCTCTGAAAGAGAAATATCTTTCTGATGTTACCTTTATTTGGTTGACTGAAAGTGAACTAAAAAAGGGTTTTAATATATACTCTGCCAGTCACAGAAATATCTGGCTATTCTATGTAAATAAGCAAACAATTAGTTTCAGTCACCGTTAATTAAAGATGGTCATAAAATGGCGATGAAAATAAAATTTAAATGACAGAAATTTCACTTTTGTTTTCCCAAACAACCCATGGCAACCCACCCACTCCCATTTTCCAACCTGTTTTTTTTTTTGTTATTAATCTCAATTCTTTGTCATCTATGAATCAGAAACTTAAACACCATAAAACAATTTGTGTTCCCACTCATTGACTACATGGTACATCGGACTTTCAAGTACATTTTTGCACTGAGAAAAAGGCTAAGTATTTCTCCCATCATTCATGGCTATTCATATAATATTTAACAATATTAGGACATCTTGAAAACAGTAAAGGTTCATTCTAGTATCCTGAATGACTTGGACCAGATCCTGTAAGAAGTTCTGAGACCTTAGGATATGGATGAACTATTACTGATCTCATAGATGCTGCTAGATTTTGCCTACATCATGACTTCATTTTATCTGCTTTTGCTGCATGAAGAGAGGAGTGAGGGGGGATTTGACAGCAGCCTTTAACTACCTGAAGAGGGGTTCCAAAGAGGATGGAGAGAGGCTGTTCTCAGTGGTGACAGATGACAGAACGAGAAGCAATGGTCTCAAGGTGCAGCAGTGAGGTTTAGGCTGGATATTAGAAAGAACTATTTCACTAGGAGGGTGGTGAAGCGCTGGAATGGGTTACCTAGAGAGGTGGTAGAATCTCCATCCTTACAGGTTTTTAAGTCACAGCTTGACAAAGTCCTGGCTGGGCTGATTTACTTAGGGTTGGTCCTGGTTTGGGCTGGAGGCTGAACTCAATGACCTCCTGATGTCTCTTCCAGTTCTATGATTCTAAAAAAATTTAACATATTTCCCTGTAAAACTATTTACCATATCTTAAACACAAAAGGCATCACAGAGCCATTTTTTCTGTTCAGTAATCTTTTCCATCATTTCCTGTACTATGTAATGATGCACATGTTATGAATAACATTTCATTCTTCCAAAAAAAATTCTACCACTGTAGATAACATTATAAATAACAGAAATAATGCACAGTAATCTCTTTATGAAAGTAAATGCTTCGAAGTAGTAAATGAGCTTATGGGCCAACAGAACACAGAAAGCCTTATTTAAGAATCAAGAAACATTGAAAACATTTTACTTTCTTATTCCCGTGACAGCAAAGCAAATATACCAAAACAGTTTGCCATTAGAAAAAAGTGAAACATAATAAGAAATAGACAAGGGGATGCAAGGTTATTAGAAATCTATAGTGAACCATGATTTTATATATATAGTTTCCTTCTTACTATAGGCTATATCTCTGCTGATAGAGAGATACATTGGAGAGTCATAATTCATCCAAAGTGAAGCGACAGTTTGTGTCATCATCATCAGCAGAGAATATCAGATCATATATCTTCACTTGACAAGAGGTGGCAATTTAATCTGACAAGTTTCCTGCCAATGAGGACAGCTTTAGGAGTTCAACTGCCATGGTAAAGATTTGACATGTCATTGAGAGATGTTGTGCAGAAGCTTGACAATAAACTGGAACTTGCTAATGCAGTTTAGGATTGCTGTAAAAATTTATTAGAAACCAGAGACTGTAAAATTACTATACTCCTCCAGAACTGTTTTTCTTTCCCTTGCTGAATATTTATGTGATGTTTAATGCACAGCACATGTTTAAAAACTTGTTTCCTGACGGCATAAAAGAAGTCTATTATAATGCACATGAAATTGCAAGGAATTCAATTAAATGCATGAGAGAATAAATTGAATGACCACCTGTAAACCCATTTTGACAAGACTTTTTTCTTTGATTTTTTTTAACATTTAAGAATCAAAGATGGTATGTTAGAAGCGAAGAAACAATTATATGTGATTCTGTATTATTGGAATTACACAAGGGAATATAGGCCATGGGAAGGTGAAGTGCCAGGTGGACTTCTGAAAATGGAGCTAGTATGGTTTCTGCAGCAAGACCAGAAGTTCATAAGAAAATATGGTTGCATTGCTCACTCATTGCCACAATATGCCCACTTAGAATTCAATGGGAAATAGGCATGTAAGTTGTTTAGGTACTTTTGTAACTTCCACTAGGCCACCTATCTACATTTTTACTTTTGTAAACCTGGCCCTATTCTGAAGGGGGAGTCAAAAGTGATAGAAACAGTTTTTTCAACAAATCTGACTGTGGGGAAATACTCATCTGGATTTAATCTGAGACTAAAACCAGATTTATTTATATGGCATCCATGGGTGCTAATCTTAGGTCTGATCTTGAAAACTATCATGGGATGCTCTTGGCATGAAAGCCTCAAATTTACTGATATTGTACTATTCCATAACTAAGAGCATATTTCAGACTGATAGGACTTTGCTGTGGCAGAGAACTGGCATAGTAGATTATTTTTCAGAAAGTGAGAATGATGCATGCATCCTTCTCAAGTCATCTCTCTTATGTCTCAAAGAATTTTTTGGCTATCAATACTGAATACAGTATTTCTCAATGAAACCTATACAGTGACGTGATATTCAAATGCTGATCCATTTAATCAATAAGAGCATGTCTACACAGTAGCATTATTTTGGAATAGCTGACATTATTCCGAAATAACAAAGAGTGTGTCTACACAGCAAGCCATTATTTCGAAATACTGTTGAGATGGAGGACTTCTTATTCCATCTCTTGTAACCCTGCTTTCACAAGGAGTAAGGGAAATCAAAGGAAGCATGTTCTTCCTTCAGCTTCCTGCTGTGAAGACAGTGCCAAAAGCCAAATTAAGCTATTTTGACTTCAACTACGCAATTGACGTAGCTGAAGTTGTATAGCTTAATTCAACTTTTGCTCTGCTGTGTAGACATACCCTAAATTACCCTAAAAGAAAGGTGAGAGAGGTGATCTTAACATTCTTCTCAATCCCAGTGTGCTCCTCCTGTTTTCTCTCTTGGCTCTTCATGGTAATAAAAACCGTCTGAAAACATGGAAATCCAGTTGATCATTGCTGAGAGAAATCACTGCACATGGGTTTATCAAAATATTTTTGGACTCCATAGGAGGTAGTCCTATACACTTAATGTTCATTGTGGTTTATAGGAACTAGCCACTGACATTAATGTGGGCACCGATGCTAAAATCCAGCACAAAATTGTAAATAATAGTAATAATGATAATAATTAATAATAAATCTAAATAAATACAACCTAGATGGAGCTACTATAAGGTGGGTGCATAACTGGTTGAATAACTGTTCCCAGAGAGTAATTGTTAATGGCTCACAATCATGCTGGAAGGGTGTAGTAAGAAAAGCCAAAAAGGAGTTTGAGGAACAGCTAGCCAAAAATTCAAAAAATGATAGTAAAATGTTTTTTAAATACATTAGAAGCAGGAAGCCCGCTAAAAAAGCAGTGGGGCCCTTGGATGATAAAGATATAAAAGGAGCGATCAAGGAAGACAGTGCCATTGCGGAGCGATTAAATTATTTCTTTGCTTCAGTCTTCACGGCTGAGGATGTTACAGAGGTTCCTAAATCTGAGCCAGCCTTTTTAGGTGACAAATCTGAGGAACTCACTCAGATTGAAGTGACATTAGAGGAGGTTATGGAATTAATTGATAAGCTGAATAGTAAACAAGTCTCCGGGACCAGACGGCATTCACCCAAGGGTTCTGAAAGAACTCAAATGTGAAATTGCGGAGTTATTAACAGTGGTTTGTAACCTATCCTTTAAATCCACTTTGGTACCAAATGACTGGAAGATGGCCAATATAACACCAATATTTAAAAAAGGCTCTAGAGGAGATCCTGGCAATTATAGACCGATAAGTTTAACATCAGTACCAGGCAAATTAGTAGAAACACTAGTAAAGAGTAAAATTGCAAGGCACATAGAAGAGCACGAATTGTTGGGCAAAAGTCAGCATGGTTTCTGCAGAGGGAAGTCGTGTCTAACTAATCTGTTAGAATTCTTTGAAGGGGTTAATAAACATGCGGACAAGGGGCACCCAGTGGATATAATATACCTAGATTTCCAGAAAGCCTTTGACACGGTCCCACACCAAAGGCTTTTACGTAAATTAGGTGGTCATGGGATAGGAGGAAAGGTCCTTTCATGGATCAAGAATTGGTTAAAAGACAGAAAACAAAGGGTGGGAATAAATGGTAAATTTTCACAATGGAGGAGGGTAACTAGTGGTGTTCCCCAGGGGTCAGTACTGGGACCAATCCTGTTCAACTTGTTCATCAATGATCTAGAAAATGAGGTAAGCAGTGAGGTGGCCAAGTTTGCAGATGACACAAAGTTGTTCAGGACAGTCAAAAGCAAAAGGGATTGTGAAGAACTACAAAAAGATCTCAGCAAACTGAGTGATTGGGCAGCAAAATGGCAAATGAAATTTAATGTGGGTAAGTGTAAGGTAATGCATGTTGGAAAAAATAACCCAAATTACACGTACTACATGATGGGGTCAAATTTAGCTACGACAGATCAGGAAAGGGATCTTGGAGTTATAGTGGATAGTTCTATGAAAACATCCACGCAGTGTGCAGCGGCAGTTAGTAAGGCAAATAGGATGTTAGGAATTATTAAAAAAGGGATAGATAATAAGACAAAAGATATCATACTTCCCCTATATAAAACTATGGTACGCCCACATCCCGAGTACTGCGTGCAGATGTGGTCTCCTCACCTCAAAAAAGATATATTGGCATTAGAAAAGGTTCAGAAAAGGGCGACTAAGATGATTAGGGGCTTGGAAAGGGTCCCATATGGGGAGAGGCTAGAGAGACTGGGACTTTTCAGTTTGGAAAAAAGGCGATTGAGGGGCGATATGATAGAGGTATATAAAATCATGAATGGTGTGGAGAAAGTGATTATAGAAAAATTATTTACCTTTTCCCATAATACAAGAACTAGGGGACACCAAATGAAATTGATGGGTAGTAGGTTCAAAACTAATAAAAGGAAATTTTTCTTCACACAGCGCACAGTCAACCTGTGGAACTCCTTGCCCGAGGAGGCTGTGAAGGCCAGGACTCTATTAGGGTTTAAAAAAGAGCTTGATAAATTTTTGCAGGTTAGGTCCATAAATGGCTATTAGCCAGGGATAAAGTATGGTGCCCTAGCCTTCATAACAAGGGCAGGAGATGGATGGCAGGAGATAAATCACTTGATCATTGTCTTCTGTTCTCCTTCTCTGGGGCACCTGGCATTGGCCACCGTCGGCAGATGGGATGCTGGGCTCGATGGACCTTTGGTCTGACCCAGTATGGCCATTCTTATGTTCTTATGTTCTTATGTTCTTATAACAAGTGGGGTTCCACAGGGGTCAGTTTTGGGACTGGTTCTGTTCAACATCTTCAACACTAGAAGTCATTCTTCTGCTCTACTCTGTGGTGATTAGGACTCAGTTGGAGTATTGTGTCCAGTTCTGGGAAGCACATTTCAAGAAATTTGTGGAGAAAAATTGGGGAGGGGCCATAGAAGAACAACAAAAATGATTAAATGTTTAGAAAACATCACGTATGAGGGAAGAATGAAAGAACTAGGTTTGTTGAGTTTGGAAAAGAAAAGACCGAGAAGGAACATCAGAGCAGTTTTCAAATACCTAAAAGGGTGTTACATAGAGGAGGGAGAAAAATTGTTCTCCTTGACCTCTGATGGTGGAAAATGAAGCAATGGGCTTAAATTGCAGGAAGGGAGGTATAGGTTGGACGTTAGGAAAAACTTCCTAACTATCAAGGTGGCTAAACACTGGAATAAATTGCCTTGGGTGCTTGTGGAATCTCCATCATCTGTCAGGGATGATCTAGATCGGGGTGGGAAACCTTTTTTGAGTTGAAATTCTCAGAAAAATCAGTCAGGATCCATACAGAATCATAGAATCATAGAACATTAGAACTGGAAGGGAGAAGTGAGAAGCCAAAACAAACAAACACCCCTCTCACTGACAGTGGCCCCTGACTGAGAAGCAGAAAGATACTCCCCACATTCCCTTTGCACACCAAAGCCTAGGGGGGCCCAGGCTAGTATATTTTGTGTGCTCCAGCCCTGCAGTGGCAGCAGGGGGGCTGGAGTGCCAGTGTGGGCTCCCCAGTGCTGGGGGACCCCTGAGCCTCGGGGGCTAGATCCAGGCAAGCTGGGGACCGCATCCACCCATGATATTTGGTCCTGCTTTGAGGGCAGGAGATGGACTTGATGACCCCTTGAGGTCCCTTAGAGTTCTAGTGTTCTGTGTTTCTATAGCCTAGTTGTTACCTGCTACCTACACTGGAAACTGTACGAGGTATCATTAAGCAATTACAACTCATAGAGTACATCTATACTTGCTCTCTAGCTCGAGCTAGGGATGCAAATATAGCCGACCGAAATTGCTAATGAAGCGGGGATTTCATTTTTTGAGGAGTAACATTAGTTCAAACCAAGGGGTTTGATTCGAACTAACGTGTCCCGGAGCGCACTTCCTGGTTCGAATCAGCTGTTGAGCGGAATAATGCGTGGGCAAGATATTTAAATCCCCACTTCATTAGCAATTTCGGTTGGCTACATTTGCATCCCTAGCTCGAGCTAGGGAGCAAGTGTAGACGTACCCATACTTACTAAGAACTACATCATGAAAGAAATATTTCCTAACCCCACTCTTCTGGCTTTCAAATATGCTTCATCCTCTCCAAACTCATCATTGAAAGCAATTTCCCCAGATCTCTCAGACCTTATCTTCAAAAGAAACCTGTACAGCAATGTCAAAATACAAGCCTTAGAGCTAACGTGCATATTTTTTTCTAGACACTAAAAATCATGGTCTTAATAAAGACACTGAATTTAAGGTTTATTACAACAATCTGTAACTCAGTAAACACTCTGACCCCTGCTTTTCCCCCTCTTTCCTCCCTCTGACTGCAGAGGTGTTAACTGACAACTTCACTTTGAATGATCCCTTGAAATGTGTTAATTAATTATGCTAAACAATCTGTTCCACCTTGCATATACTGGTGACATTCATTAATTAATTTGTAAAGACAGAGATACTGGGGCTCAGGCTTTTTTCCCCCCTTCTTTTTACATTCATAACTGATACAGTCAGAGGTGTCAGGACTATGAACTAAAAAGCTTAGAGGTGACAAGGCTCAGAACTTGTACACATTGGTGAAACTGAGTACATTTCTTAGAATAATAGAATAAATAGAACTGGAAGGAACCTCAAGAAGTCATCAAGTCCAGCCCCCTGCACTCATGGCAGAACCAAGGGCCATGACCATCCCTGGTAGATGTTTGTCTAACCTGCTCTTAAAAATCTCCAATGATGGAGATTTCACAACCTTCTTAGGAAATTGATTCCAGTGGTTAATCATCTGGACAATTAGGGCATGTCTACATAGCAGGGCATAACTTAAGTTGAAATAGCTTATTTCGGCAATTGGTGCTGTCTACGTAGCAGGAAGTCTGAGGAAGAGCACTCTTCCTCCGACTTCCATTATTCTTTATAAAACGAAAGTTACAGGAGTCGGAGTAAGAAGTCCTCCAGCTTGACATTATTTTGACATTATGTCAAAATAACTGTGTGTACTGTAGACGCAGACTATGGTATTTCAGAATAACGATAGTTATTCCGAAATAACATTGCTGTGTAGATATACCCTTAGAAACTTTTTCCTAATAGCCAGTGTGAACCTCTCTTCCTGCAATTTAAGTCCATTGTTTTTTGTCCTATCCTAAGAATTTAAACAGAGTAAATATTCTCCCCCTCCTTCCTCCCTGTAGCAACCTTTTAGAAGATACTAGAAAACTATTCTCATGTCCTCTCTAAGTATACGTCTACACAGTAGTGTGTACCTAGAAATAAGCTACACAATTTGAGCTATGCAAATTGTGTAGCTTATTTCGAAATAGCTTATTTTGACATTTGGTGCTGTCTACACAGCACTTATTTCAAAATAAATCGCTATTCCGCTGACTTCCTTAATCCTTGTACAATGAGGTTTACAGGAAGTTGGAGTAAGAAGCCCATTATTTCAACTTTGTTTTGAAATAATGGTATTCTTGTGTACACAGCGCATAACATTACTCCAAAATAACTGCTGTGTAGACTCACCCTAAGTCTTCTCTTCTCCAGACTAAACAAATCTGTTTCTTTCAAACTTCCCTTATATAACATGTTTTCTAGACCTTTAATATGTTGCTCTTCTCTGAACCTTCTCCAGTTTGTTAATCTGAATCTTTCCTGAAATTTGGTGCCCAGAAACAAGAGAAAGATCAATACTCATCTTCACAATACTTCAGCTGAGGGGTAATCAGCACAGACTAGAGAAGAAGAATTACTTCTTGTGGCTTGCTCACAATACTCCTGTTAATACATCCCAGAAAGATGTTTCCACTTTTTTTGCAGACATATTACACTGTTAACTAATATTTAGCTTGTGGTCCACTATGACCCTGTCAGAATTTATGTACACCTCATCTCTTGTGGGCATGAGCAGGAGGAATGTGTGAACACCTCCATGCCTCACAAACTCAACAGTCTAAGGCCTAGGATGAAGGTGCTTATTCCCCTGCCCTAGGGTAGCATGGCCTCATTGCCAGGATCAGTATAGCTGCTCTTCACTACAGGGCAGTGTGACCTATTAAGTATAGCCAATATAGCATTATCAACAAGGGTCCGGCAGCCCAGATAGAATCATAGAATCATAGAACCACAGAGCTGAAAGAGACCTCAGGAGGTCATCAAGTCCAGCCCCCAGCTCTAGGCAGGACCAATCCCAACTAGATCAACTCAGCCAGGGCTTTGTCATGAGACTTAAACACCTCTAGGGATAGAGACTCCATTACTTCCCTAGGTAACCCATTCCAGTGTTTCACCACTCTCCTAGTGAAATAGTTTTACCTAATATCCAACCTGGACCTCTCCCAGCACAACTTAAGACCATTGCTCCTTGTTCTGCCATCCGTCACTACTGAGAACAGCCTTTCTCCAGCCTCTTTGGAACCTCCCTTCAGGAAGTTGAAGGCTGCTATCAAATCCCCCCTCACTCTTCGCTTCTGCAGACTAAACAGACCCAATTTCCTCAGCCTCTCCTCATAGGTCATATGCTCCATGATTAGGGGAGCCCTAATCATTTTGGTTGCCCTCCGCTGGACCCTCTCCAATGTGTCCACAACCTTTTTGGAGTGGGGGGTCCAGAACTGGACACAATACTCCAGATGTGGCCTCACCAGAGCCGAATAAAGGGGAATAATGACATCTCTGGATCTGCTGGCAATGCTCCTCTTAATGCAACCTAATATGCCATTAGCCTTCTTGGCTACAAGGGCACACTGTTGACGCATATCCAGCTTCTCATCCACTGTAACCCTCAGGTAGTTCTGCAGAACTACTACTTAGCTGGTTGGTCCCCAGCCTGTAACAATGGTTGGGATTCTTCCGTCCCAAGTACAGGACTCTGCACTTGTCCTTGTTGAACCTCATCAGATTTCTTGTGGCCCAATCCTCCAATTTGTCTAAGTCACTCTGGACTCTATCCCTGCCCTCTAGCGTATCTACCTCTCCCCCTAGCTTCGTGTCATCTGCAAACTTGCTGAGGGTGCAATCCATCCTCTCATCCAGGTCATTAATAAAGATATTGAACAAAACCGGTACCAGAACCGAACCTTGGGGCACTCCACTAGAAACCGACCGCCATCCTGACATCGAGCCGTTGATCACTACCCACTGGGCCCGGCCTTCTAGCCAGCTTTCTATCCATCTTACTGTCCATTTATCCAATCCACATTCCCTTAACTTGCTGGCAAGAATACTGTGGGAGACCGTATCAAAAGCCTTGCTAAAGTCAAGGTATATCACATCCACTGACTTTCCCATGTCCACAGAGTCAGTTACCTCATCATAGAAGCTAATCAGATTGGTCAGGCACAACTTGCCCTTTGTGAATCCATGCTGACTATTCCTTATCACTTTCCTCTCCTCCAAGTGCCTCAAAATGGATTCCTTAAGGATTCCTTCCATGATTTTTCCAGGAACCGAGGTCAGACTGACCGGCCTGTAGTTCCCTGGATCGTCCTTCTTCCCTTTTTTAAAGATGGGCCTTTTGCCTTTTTCCAATCATCTGGGATCTCTCTCGATCTCCATGACTTTTCAAAGATAATGGCCAAAGGCTCCTCAATTACATTTGCCAACTCCCTCAGTACCCTCGGATTCATTAAGTCTGGACCCATGGATTTGTGTACGTTTAGCTTTTCTAAATAGTTCCTAACCTGTTCTTTATCCACTAAGGGCTGTCGATCTTCATCCCATCTTGCGTCACTTAGCGCATTAGTCCGGGAGCCCACCTTGTCGGTGAATACAGAGGCAAAGAAAGCATTGAGTACTTCAGCTTTCCCCACATCATCTGTCACTAGGTTACCTCCTTCATCCAGTAGGGGCCGCACACCCTCTCTGATCATCATCTTCTTGTTAACATGCCTGTAGAAACCTTTCTTGTTATCCTTCACATCCTTAGCCAGTCGCAATTCCATTTGCGCTTTCGCCTTCCTGATGACCCCCCGGCATTCTTGAGCTATACATTTAAACCCCTCCCTGGTCATTTGTCCAAGTTTCCACTTTTTGTAAGCTTCCTTTTTGTGCTTAAGTTCACCAAGGATTTCCCCTGTAAGCCAATCTGGTCTCCTACCATGTTTGCCTCTCTTGCTACGCATTGGGATGGTTTCTTTCTGTGCCTTCAATAAGGCTTCTTTAAAATACTGCCAGCTCTCCTGGACTCCTTTCCCCTTCATGTTAGCATCCCAGGTGATTCTGCCCATCAGGTCTCTGAGGGAGTCAAAATCTGCTTTTCTGAAGTCCAACGTGTGTATTTTACTACTCTCTTTTCTTCCTTTGGTCAGGATCCTGAAATCTACCATCTCATAATCACTGCTTCCCAGGTTGTCACCCACCTCTACTTCCCCTATTAGTTCCTCCCTGTTTGTGAGCAGAAGGTCAAGCTGCGCATGGCCCCTGGTTGGATCCTTCAGTACTTGTACCAAGAAGTTATCCCCAACATTCTCCAAAACCTTCCTGGATTGCCTGTGTACTGCCATTTTGGTTTCACAACAGATGTCAGGGTGATTAAAGTCCCCTACGAGAACTAGGGCCTGCGATCTAGAAGCTTCTCTCAGTTGTCCGAAGAAAGCCTCATCCACCTGATTCGGTGGCCTGTAGTAGACACCAACCACAACATCACTGCTGTTGTTTGAACCTCTAAACTTAACCCATAGACTCTCAACAGGTTTTTCTCCCTCTACATACTGGAGTTCAGAGCAATCATAGTGCTCTCTTACGTATAGTGCAACTTCTCCTCCTTTTCTCCCCTGCCTGTTCTTTCTGAACAGTCTATACCCTTCCATGACAGCGCTCCAGTCATGCGAGTCATCCCACCAAGTCTCTGTTATCCCCATTAAATCATATTTCTTGGACTGGGCCAGGGCCTCCAGTTCTTCCTGTTTGTTGCCTAGGCTTCTCGCATTACTGTACAAATACCTCAGATAACCAGTTGATCGCCCCATCTTCTCCATTCGAATCAGGGGTCCTCCTTTCTTGCTTGTTCCTCTTTGCATTCCTTCCCAGTATCCAACTTTCCCACTCCCCTCAGTGTGTTGGTCACCGTCCCTCAACGAACCTAGTTTAAAGCCCTCCTCACTAGGTCTGCAAGCCTGCCCGCGAAGATGCTCCTTCCTCTCTTCGTTAGGTGGGGATCCCATCTCTTCCTAACAATCCTTGTGCCTGGAACAGAGTCCCATGGTCAAAGAAACCAAAGCCCTCTCTGCGACACCACCTGCGCAACCACGCATTTACTTCCTCAATTCGACGATCCCTGCCCAGTCCTTTCCCATCAACAGGGAGGATGGACAAGAATACCACTTGCGTTCTGAATTCTTGGGTCCTTCTTCCCAGCGCTACATAATCCGCAGTAACCCGCTCAAGGTCATTCTTGGCCGTATTGTTAGTTCCCACGTGGAGAAGCAGGAAGGGGTAGCGATCCGAAGGTTTGATCAGCTTGGTAAGCCTCTCAGTCACATCCTGAATTCAAGCTCCCGGTAAGCAGCACACCTCTCGAGATTCCAGGTCCGGACGGCAGATGGATGGCTCAGTCCCTCTTAGGAGGGAATCCCCAACCACCACCACCCGTCGTCTTCTTTTGGGGGTGCTGGTCGTGGAACCCCCATCCTTAGGACTACGCATCCCATGCCTTCCAGTAGATGGTGTTCCCTCGCAGTTTCTTCCTTGTGAGGTCCCTTCCAAAGCATTCACCACCGCAGAGCTTGTGGAGAGAGCCTGAAAGCGATTACTTACCTCTATAGCATTGGGGGATTCCCGTGCTGGCCGTTTTCCCCTTCTAGAAGTTACATGCTGCCAGTTCTCTTCCTGGTCCCATACTGCCCTCTCTGGCTCTTCCGCCTGCCATGCTTGTAGGATTAAACCCTGTCTTCTATCGAGGAAGTCTTCATCCTCTCTGATGGAGCGTAGGGTTGACACTTGAGCCTCCAGTCCTCTAATTTTTTCTTCCAAAACGGTGACCAGCTTGCACCTCGTGCAGATGAAATCCGTTTTTTCTTCTGGCAGGAAGACAAACATGGCACACGTTGTGCAGGTAACAACAGCAGACCTATCACCATCCATCCCTGCTGTCCTGGAAAAAGGATTTAAAAAGAAAAAAAAGGCAAGAGAACCTCACGCCCTTCCCTGTCCCCTTCCAAACTCCCTCTCTAAACTCCCTGTTAGCACTCACCTGTTCGCAAGCTCCTTGGTCGCTTGCCCACTGCCTTATAAAGCCCTGGACTGCCTGAGCTCTCCTAGGTGGGAGGTACCACTGGCTGGCACACCCTGGGTCATTTCCTATCGCTGTTGGTGGTATGTCAGTTCATGAGGCCTCAGGAACTCATGGTATCTCAGTGCAGGCTGCTCCCTGGTGCTTCATCACCTGTGGAAGCTTAATCAGGTCCTCTAGGTCCTGTGCTCTTGCTGGGAGGATCTTCCATGACATATTCTTCCTCTCAGGCATCTCTCCTCGACTGAGCTGAACTGCTTCACTTTTATTGACCCAGCACTGCAAGCATGCTTGGTATGGAGGGAAGGGACGGACTTCTTTAGTCAACAGTGTGGTGCTAACCCCTTCTGACCTAATGCAGAGCATGCATACCCTGTCACAAACCCTCAATCCCTTTCCCAGTACTTCTTCCTAAGTAGTCATTTCCCATTTTATATAAGTTCAACTGATTGTTCCTTTCTAAGTGGAGCACTTTGCATTTGTCCTTATTGAATTTCATCCTATTTACTTCAGGAATTTCATCCTGTTTACCTCATACCACTTCTCCACTTTGTCCAGATCATTTTGAACTATAATCTTATCCTCCAAAGTTCTTGCAACCCCTCCCAGTTTGATATCACCTTCAACATTTATAAAATAATTCTCTATGTCATTATCTAAAGCCTTGGTGAAGATATTGAAAAGACCTGCTCCCAGAACTGATTCCTGTGGAATGCTACTCATGACCTTCCAGCATGACTGTGATCCATTGATAAGTACTCTCTGAGAACAGTTATCCAACCAGTTACGCACCCATGTTATGATAACTCCATTTAGAATCTAGATTGTATTTCTTTAGTTTGTTAATGAGAAGCTCATACAAAACTGTATCAAATGCCTTACTGAAGACTAGATGTGCCACAACTACCACTTCCCTCTTATTCACAAGACTTGTTATCTTATCAAAGAAAGCTATCAGGTTGGTTTGACAAAATTTGTTCTTGACAAATCCATGCTGTTAATTATCTCCTTATTATCTTCTAGATGTTCACAGATGGATTCCTTAATTATTTGTTCCATTATCTTTCCTGGTACAGAAGTTAAGATGATCTAGGAATTACAGTAAAAGGCTTGGGGATTACAGTGTACAAGAAGCTGGATATGATTCAACGGTGTGCCCTTGTAGCCAAGAAGGCTAATGGCATATTAGGATGCATTGGGAGGACCAATGTCAGTAGATCTAAAGAAGTGATTATTCCCCTTTATTTGGTACTGGTGAGGCCACATCTGGAGTATTGTGTCTAGTTCTGGGCCCCCCACTATAGAAAGGATGTGGACGCATTGGAGAGAGTCCAGCGGAGGGTGACCAAAATGATTAGGGGGCTGGAGCACATGACCTCTGAGGAGAGACTGAGGGATTTGGGTTTGTTTAGTCTGCAGAAGAGAAGAGTGAGGGGGAATTTGATAGCAGCCTTCAACTTCCTGAAGGGAGGTTCCAAAGAGGATGGAGAAAGGCTGTTCACAGTAGTGACAGATCGCAGAACAAGGAGCAATGGACTCAAGTTAGAGTGGGAGAGGTCTAGGTTGGATATTAAGAAAAACTATTTCACTAGGAGGGTGGTGAAGCACTGGAATGGGTTACCTAGGGAGGTGGTGGAATCTCCATCCCTAGAGGTTTTTAAGTCTCGGCTTGACAAAGCCCTGGCTGGGTTGATTTAGTTGAGATTGGTCCTGCCTTGGGGGCTGGACTTGGGGGCTGGACTTGATGATCTCCTGAGGTCTCTTCCAGCTCTATGATTCTATGATTCTATTACTGGTCTGTAGTTCCCTGGGTTTTCCTTATTTCCCTTTTTAAGTCCATGATTTTTCAAAGATAATAGCTAATGGCTCTGATATCTGCTCAATCAGCTCCTTGAGTATTCTAGCTTGTATTTCATCAGGCCCTTAAGACTTGAAGACATCAAACTTATCTAAGTAATTTTTAACTTGTTCTTTTCCTGTTTTAGCTTCTGAACCTGACCCATTTTCACTGTCATTCACTGTGTTAGGCACCAAATCACCGCCAGCACCCTTGGTGAGAATAGAAACAAAGAAGTCATTAAGCACCTCTGCCATCTTCGTATTTTCTATTATTCTTTTCCCACGCCCCAGAATAGCTGGTCTATCTTGTCCTTGGTCTTCCTCTTGCTCCTAATATATTTGTAGAATTTTTTTGTTCTTTTTACATCTCTAACTAGTTTTATCTCATTTTGTGCCTTGGTCTTTTTATTGTTGTGGCTATATAGTGGTGTTATTTGTTTATATTTATCCTTTGTAATTTGACCTAGTCTCCACTTTGTGTAGGACTTCTTTTTTATTTTTGGATCATTAAAGATCTGCTGGTTAAGCCAGTGTGGTCACTTGACATACTTTCTATCTTTCCTATGCAGTGGGATAATTTGCCCTTAAGAATGTCTTTTTGAAAACCGGCTACTGTCTTCAGTTGTTTTTCTTCTGAGACTTGCTTCCCATGGGATCTCATCTATGAATTCCCTGAGTTTGCCAAGTCTGCCTTCATGAAATCCATTGTCTTTATTTTGCTGTTTTCCCCTTCTACCATTCCTTAGAATTGTGAACTCTACCATTTCATGCTCACTTTCACCCAAGCTTCCTTCCACTATCAAATTCTCAACTAGGTCTTTTCTATTTGTCAAAATCGAATCTTGAACAGCCTCCCCCCTTGTAGCTTTCCCCACCTTCTGAGATAGAAAATTGTCTCCAATTCACTCCTAGAACTTGATGGATAATCTCTTCCCTTCTGTATTAGTTTCCCAACAGATGTTTGGGTAGTTGAAGTTCCTTATCACCACCAAATCCTGTGCTTTGGATGATTTTGTTAGTTCAAAAAACCTCATCCACCTCTTCTTCCTGGTTAGGTGGTATGGAGTAAACCCCTACCATGACATCACTCTTGTTTTTACCCCTTGCTTAGGGACTCTCAACAAGTCTGTGTCCTATTGCCATCTTAACCTCAGTCCAAGGGTATACATTTTTAATAGATAAGGGCTGTTAACACCTCCTCCCATTTTTCCCTGCCTCTACTTCCTGAGCAAGCTGTACCCTTCTGTACCAATATTCCAGCTATGGGTATTATTCTACCAAGTGTCTGAAGAACTCTTTGTAACCTTGAAAGCTTCTCTCTCACACACCAACTGAATCTGGTCCAATAAAAAATGTTACCTCATTCCCGTGCCCCTTGTCTTTATAAAATCCTGGAATCAACATATCTATACAATAGTTACACAATAGTTACATTTCTATTCCAGATCCAGGATAAAATCAGAATCTTTATTACAGGATTGAGTCTGAATGTATTATATATGACTAATAATGTTGTAAAAATAAATATTTAAAATCTAGAGGTTCTCTGTCATACACTGTAGCCTACAGCAACCCCTAATGTACAGCAAACTTCTGATTTCAAGTAAAGCATCTGAAGACATTATGGTCCTTGGAAGCTCTGGAATAATAAGACAAAAAACCCATGGAGTGCTTTATCAGCCATTTGCCATTCTCTGAGTGGCAGCTAGTGACAAGGTGGAGCTACTGAGCCTTAACATCCATCTCCCAGGGGCTTCTAACAAGCCAGGAGCACTGAACAGCGTAGCACAAAATAGAAATTTAAATGCTCCCACCAAATATTCTTTGAAAAAGAAATAATGCTTTTGATGTTTTCTCTTCCACTGTTAAAGAGAATAGCATGTAACTAAATAGAATGTTTGTATGGGAATACAATAAAAACAGACTGATTTGCAAATGCAGTCAGAAGGTATTTGATACATTTGAAATAAACAATTGCCCATGTGTCCAGTGGGGAAGTTCTTGATAATGTTAATTTGCAACAGTACGCATGCACTTTTTCGCATACTTTAGAAATCCAAGTTACTGACTTAAAAACAAAGCCTGATGCATATTCTATTGATTACTTGCATAATTTCTCATAGCTGAATGAAAAGACTCAAGTTTTTGTTCCTTTGTGAAAATGTGGGAACAAAATGAATATCAATAAAATGGGCTTTACAACACCATGGCTGATAGATTATTGATTTATAATGAAGTTTTAATTCTCTGCATATTGAGAAAATTATATGGAGTTATTACATTAGTATAACATTATTTCATCTCATTTGTCATTAGTGAATTACAAATTATCTAACTTACTTGCTGTTAGCACAGCTTTGTTGAAATTAGTTTTGAAGAAATTAGTTAACATGAGTGACACTTTTGTAAAGGAGCTATTGTATTTAGACTGATTTAAAATTATCCAGAACTTACAATATAAATTATATGGGAGTTAAGTGGTACATCCGTCTTCTACCGATCTACCCATCAATTAATTTTACCCTGTCAATATATATGTAGACTTACAAATATTTTTATATTTGTGAGTGGGTGCACTTTAAAAACAGTTCTGCTATTATTCTTCTGACAGATCCCGAGTTTAGAGTTTTTCTTCTCTTTGGCAACTGATCTTGCCTCTCCCCCTGCTTGAAACCAGTCATTTTCCTGTATCCTTGGAACATTGCATTGTGTGTTAGCAGTGTTACCATATGTTAGGAAGTGAACAAAGGTGAGAAAAGTAAAAACTATTTCCCAAATGCTTAATCATAAAAGATTTCTACTTGAGGTTTTTAATTTAGCATGGCTGATTTGACATCTTAAGGAAACATTTTAACTTAAAAAAATCAGATCACCTTTAAGAGTTCTGCAGTTGTTATCTATTCCTGAAACCAGAATATTTATTAAAAGATGAGCTAGGGTTAAACGTTTCTGGCTAGTTCTTGCTTTCAGCTTGTATGCACCCACTCAAATGATATTTGATGGAAATCGAGTGACACTGTTACTAAATGCAAAGTAGATAATTCATTGGGCTGATCTTTCTAGCACAAATATCAGCTTTCCCCAGTTTGACTCTAGCTAGTGATCATTCCAAAGAAACCAACAGTTCTCTTTGTTGAGAATTAAATTATGCCCCTGAACACTGTCCTGGGCTAAACAGCTTTTCCAGCTTCTATATTGAACATTCCATGAAAACTTGTATCTTTTAAAAAAGGTTTTTTTTCCATTAGAAAAGAAAGATGTTGGCATAACAATCTTGATTTATTTCATCGGCATTTATCCTGAATTTGTTCAGTCTATAGTAATCTTCCACAGGCAAGGCAACAATAATTAATTTCTACCCTGTCTGCTGAAAGTAGAAGCGTGCTGACAAAGCTGCAGATAACCCCAGGGCTAAGACCAAATTTTGCTTCCTTCTTATAAATAAGCAGTATCACTAGGGGGCAACAAAGCAGAAATACAGTTTCATTGTTTTGTGTCCCTTTGCTTGATAAAAATATGTGTATTCTTTTTTTATGACCTGGACTAAAACAAAGCCTGAAACCTCAGGTTAGCAGGGCTAATGCTTTGATTTCCTAGCAGATAATACTGAGTGGTTTTCTTCAAAAACACTTTGGGTATGTCTACAAAGCAGGACTAAAGTCAAATTAATCTACACAACTTCAGCTACATCAATTGCATAGCTGAAGTCAAAATAGCTTAATTCGCCTTTTGGTGCTGTCTACGCAGCAGGAAGTCAAAGGAAGAACACTCTTCCTTCAACTTCCCTTACTCCTCGTGAAATGAGGGTTACAGGAGTCAGAGTTAGAAGTCCTGCAGCTCAGCATTATTTCGAAATAAAGGCTTGTAGTGTAGACACCCACTATGTTCTTGAGGAATAATGCTGCTCTTTAGGACATTAAGATTTACCCTTAATGTCCTAATTTATATGTATGCAATGTAAATGAGATTTAGATTACATATGCAAAAATACCGCTATTAAAGCGACTGGGTATTTGAGGTACATTTTGGCACTTTGTTAGGTATGTGAAATTATTGATATTCTTTGTTGGAAATATGGATGAGGAGTCAGGACATGTGACCAGTCAACTGTCTCTAGACCATTAGCAGCAAGTGTTCTAAATTGTGGCTAGCTGATTAAAAGCACAAACTTCAAAACTTAACTGTTGACCATGTGATCTGTAGTCTATGCTTCTGATCTTGGCAATTATATGTGTGCTTAATTTTGAAGATTTAAGTTATGTATGTAAAGTCAATGAAATATGTAAGTGTTTGAAAGATTTGGGTCTAATAGATTAATTCCCCTCTCTAGTGATAACTACAATAACTAAACTACACCATAACTAAACTTTGTCTCAGAAGAAGCCTTTGAGTGTTCTTTACTATCAGGCAGGTCTTTTATTCTGTCACTTGTGACAAACAGGCTGGAAATCAAAGGGACAGATTATCTGCATGCTTCCTTAAGTGCCATGTTGTTTTCCCCAGCTTTCAAGGAAATGTGCTGTGGTTATATGATAAGTAATTTCAAAGTGTCTTTGCTAAATTGTTATTTTCTGTTTACAAGGTTTACGTTTCGTTTCATATTTGCAGGAGAGGAGAGGAAGTTATTTCCTCTGCAGTTAAATTTTTAATCTATTTTAATAATGTTCACACTTGAAACTGGAAAAATAAGTGCCATTTTGATTAATTGTTTATTGCTCATTAGCATGAATAGCATATGTAGATGGACATTCCATTTGAATCAACATACAGACTTTTAGATCAAAATCTCTTAAATTTATCTACCAGCACTCTTAAAACATACAAATGCAGGATAAACTATGGACACTCTGACAAGTGCCAAATTAAAGGTACGATTTTTTTAATAATGACTGGATATTTTTAGAGTAAGAAAGTAATATTTTGATTTTGCTAGTAATTACAAGCCTAAATACCATCCTTTTGTATGACTGACAACTTTACTTATAATTATGGTTCAAAAGAAGCCCAAAAGAATTCAGCAAAGTGTGCTTGAAATGAATATTTCCTCCAACAAAATGGAAAACTTGTCATGGAATCTATCCTTGCTATTATCCAATATAATTTTCCCACATCAATGACAAACATTTTTATAATTTTCAGAAACCAGTGTTAATGTGGTCCAAAAAGTTGCTCCTCATTTAATTTGGTGACAAAAAAATGTGGTGTTCCAAATTTTCTAAAGAAGTCAGGTATGTTGCATGCTGTGTTGCGGCATATTGTTTTCTTGTTTGGTAGTAATTAATTGATTCAAGATCACAGTGAAACAAAGATAAATAATATATGTGAAATCCTAACTGATTCAATTGTCTTGAAGTTCATGAAACTTTTATGACTTAAAACTTCTCTGTTATGCCCCTATAGTGAACTTATAGATCTGTTTCTATCCATGTTTTGTACCAGTTTTTCAAAGGTTTCCAGACTGCACCTAGAAATTTTCTATATGCACCAACATATGCATGAAAAAACTCACATCTGTTTGTGAAAGAGCAGTTTTGTGAACAATAATTCTCTTAATAGATGTAAGATACTCACTTAAATCTACAAATGATATTTCTTGAATGCCTACCAATTTATGCATTCAAAATGTGCAGGATAAATTTGGAAAATCTTCTGAAAAGCTAATCTTTAGTGTCTAAATCTTCTTATAAATATTTCCGAAAGTTTGTTTGTTTGTTTGTTTGTCCTGAAAGATCTCCAAAATGGTAAGAGCTAGAAACACCAAATTTTTCACAGTTACTACTGATTTCCTAACTTAAATAACTGGATTGGTTATAGCTCAAAATCAGTTCCCCCAGTTCCCCAGTTGGGAGCACTGATAATTCTAAAAGATCTCCAAAAAGGTAAGAGCTAGGAATACCAAATTTTGAACGGGTACTACTGATTTCCTAACTTACATAACTGGATTGGTTATATCTCAAAATCGGGTCCCCGGTTCCCACAGAGCACCGACTGGGCCCACTGATAATTAGCTTTTAGTAGCGCCTGATCATAGACATTTGCTGGACTCTTCTGTTAAGTGTGTCACATAAACTGCAACTACAAGATCCTTTCCCTATGATAACAGAAAAAGTACTAGCTATGTTAATTTCTTAAAGTAATATATAAGAGAAAAGTATTTCCAATAAAGTATGCTATGTTAATGTCATTGACGTAGTTCATTCATCACACCTTTTATTATATTTCTCCAGGCGACGCCAGGTATTTCTGCTAGTATTAAATAATCTAACATTATCTAAGAGAATAAAATGGTTAAAATGGCATCTCAGGTAGAAGCAGTTATGCAAAAAATCAATAACAAGCAACCAATATTCATTGCCAGCATGTTTAGAATGCCGTAATGAAAAGGGAAACATCTGACAATCTTTGCTAACACTAGCTTCTGGCTAATTCAATAGCAATGTCTGTATTGCTAACTGGAATACAAAACCAGTGGTGAAACATTTCATTTACAAAATTGCTTTAAAAGTCAAATAGCTACTCATCTGCCTCTCCAGCAAGATGAAAATCCCAATATTACCCAACTGCCTATTACACTTCAATTCTGTATTTTGGTAGTGCTGTTTTGAAAATACACATTACTTATGCACCAGAGCGAGGAGAATAAATCGTAGAATAATAGAATCATAGGATTGGCAAAGACCTCAAGAGGTCATCAACTTCAGCTAAATCATCCTACCCAGGGCTTTATCAAGACTTAAAAACCTCTAGGGATGGAGATTCCTCCACTTCCCTAGGTAACCCATTCCAGTGCTTCGCCACCCTCCTAGGGAAATAGTTCTTCCTAATATCCAGCCTAGACCTCCTCTGCAGCACCTTGAGACCATTGCTCCTCGTTCTGTCATCTGTCACCACTGAGAACAGCCTTTCTCCATCTTCTTTGGAACCCCCCTTCAGGTATTTGAAGGTTGCTATTAAATACTTCCTTCTTCTGTAGACTAAATAAGCCCAAATCCCTCAGTTGCTCCTCATAAGTCATGTGCTCCAGCACCTTAACTAATTTTGTTGCCCTCTGATGGACTTTCTTCAATGTGTCACCATCCTTTCTCTAATGGGAGCCCCAGAATTGGATGTAATACTCAAGAAGTGGCTTCACTGGTGCCAACAAAAGGAGAATAATCACTTCCCTAGATCTGCTGGCAATGCTCCTACTAATGTATCCCAATATGTCGTAAGCCTTCTTGGAAACAAGGGCACACTGTTAATTCAGATCCAGCTTCTCATCCTGGGTCCTTTTCTAATAAACCACTGCTTAGCCAGTCGGTCCCCAGCCTGTAGCAGTGCTTGGCATTTTTCCGTCCCAAGTGCAGAGCTCTGGCACTTGTCCTTTTTGAACATCATCAGATTTCTTTTGGCCCTATCCTCCAATATATCCAGGTCACTCTGGACCCTATCCCTACTCTCCAGCATATCTACCTCTCCCCCTAGCTTAGTGCCATCTGCAAACTTGCTGAGGGTGCAATCCATCCCCTCATCCAAGTCATTAATAAAAATTATGAACAAAACCGGCCCCTGACATCGAGCTGTTGATCACTGCCTGGCTGGGCCCAACAATCTAGCCAGATTTCTATCCACCTTACAGTCCATTTATCCAATCCATACTTCCTTAACTTGCTGGCATGAATACTGTGGGAGACCATATCAAAAGCTTTGCTAAAGTCAAAATATATCACATCCTCTGTCTTCCCGATATCTACCGAACCAGTTACCTCATAATAGAAAGCAATCAGGTTGGTCAGATATGACTTAGAATCATAGAATCATAGAATCCTAGGGCTGAAAGAGACCTCAGGAGGTCCTTGTCCTTGGTGAATCTATGCTGACTATTCCTGATCAGTTTCCCCTCTTCCAAGTGCTTCCAAATGGATTCCCTGAGGATCCCCTCCATGATTTTACCAGGGACTGAGGTGAGACGGACTGGTCTCTAGTTCTCTGGATTCTCCTTCTTTCCTTTTCTAAAGCGAAAATCATGTCTGAATCATGATTTATTTCTCCCCATATTTCCAAGGGTCTGTGCTTTCAAAAGAGAGGAAAAAGAGAAGCAAAGTCTTACAACAAATCTCTTTCTAAAACTGCTAAAAGGAAGGTGTAGTGTGGCCTAATGGATAGACCACTGGATTGGAATTCAGCAGAACTGGATTCTTGTATTTACCTGGATTCTGCCTGTAGTCTGCTGGAGACCTTGGGCAAATCACTTGGGCCCTCTGTGCCTCAGTTTCCCTATCTGTAAAATGGGGATGATGATGCATGGAGATCTACTTTCAAAAAGGGCCATATAACACTATTAAGTAGTAGTGCCTTAAGTACTGATTAGGGCTATTCAAGACTGGACATCTTTTATGTAGCTCTAACAATGTTCATAGTTCATATGGTATCCCCTTTGATTCTTGATTGCTTTATACAGTAATAGAAGACTTACACCATGCTGCCTGAGTCCAGCCCCAGGGTGGGAGAGGGTTGAGCAGACCTCCCTCCGGTGCTCCCTAGGTCTGGGGCGGAATAAGGAGGGAGGCAGCAAGGAGGCCTTCTGGAAGCACTCCTTGGGCCCAGGCCTGGTAAGGTGCATGTGTGTATGTGCATGCCAGCCCCGGCTTGGTTCTGGGGAGTGATGAGGGGGGCACACAAGTTTGCCAGCACAGCCATGGTAGGTGGCCCGACTGTGCTGGGGGGACCACCCGTGGGTTCCACTGTGGGTGGGAGTCCAGGACTGTACTAATCTGTTCCAATGGTGCTGGGGGGGGGCACAGCAGTGGGGCCAGTGGCGCTTCTCCCCCCAGTCCAGCACTGAGACTAAGGGCAGGGAAGGAGGTGTTTGGGGCAGCAGGAGCACCTTCCTGGGCCAGTGGCCAGCAAAATGGGAAGACCCATCCCCAGGTGGCCACTCCCATCCTGGTGCGGCTGCCCCAGTGGCCACTCTGCAATATAGCTGTCCCCCGCGCTCACTGCCCCCAATGGTGACTGTGCAGTATTGCATTCCTCCAATCAGCCCCAATCAACTTCCAGGTACATCCCATATTCCTAGCACAACCAAACCCTCACCTTGCTTTAAGTTAGGATAAGAGGAAGCTTCATACCAAATGTGGTGGTCCTAGCTCTTACTGTTTAGGGGGAGTTCTTGAACAACTGAACTCACAGACAGACAGATGCCTCTCAAATATAGAGAGAGATTAAAGAGGCCATGTGTGATTTTGTTGGGTGACAGAAGTGCTGGGTCAATCAAAAGGTCTGTGGTTACGGTAACACTTTATACTTTAGTATGGACACACTATTTCAAAATTATTATTTCAGGAGTTATTATTTCAAAATAGGTTAATTCAAAATAATTACCTAGTGTAGGCATGCTCTAACTGTCTCTTTGGCACTTCCTGTTTCACTCATGTCATCCAGTTATTGTCTAAATAGCAATTAGGGGCTCCATGGTCTTGATAATTGATTGCTGGGATAATGGGAAGGCTGGGCTGCTTCTATTAAAGCAGCTACTACTTCTCACTGGCATCACTTAACAAAATCGTTTTACCAGCAGATTTGTACTACCCACATTAATAAGTTCCAGGTGATGGCAGGGTAAGCTTCATTATTTAAAATGGCTAGGTAGGGCATAGGCTTGTAATCTGCACTGGCGTGTCTGTCCACGTCCGCCAATGATTACACTCGCTGTGCAGCTGCTTCCATTTGCAGACTGATAACTACAGGCTTTTGCAGGAAACAGGAATCAAATTCCATGAGCAAGTGTTCCTGAAGCTGGGTGCTGTTTGTCATGATAATGAGCTGGCTTCTTACCATCTCATTTCAAAATGCCCTGAATGTGTTCATAACCACAAGTTCACCACATGTTGCAGCCACAATCTGATTTATGGGTTCTTGTCTCACTGACCACACTGCTAAAACTTAGCCTATTCCACTAATGGATTTGAAATGGGTCTGGTCGTTTTTTTATATTGCTTGCATGTTCTATGTATAAAATGTGGCAAAATATGCTGTCCTTATGTCCCCATGAATAAAAGAGTGATGGTCTCTTCCATCTGTTCTTCAATCAGGTCACCTTACCTCCTCTACTCCCTTCTCCCCTGAGAAAAATCTTACTAGTGAATTAATGGCAGAATCAGAATACCTAGAAGCTCTTGAAAAGACACCGGTATCCACACATGTCAGTTTGCCTTCCTCTCTGCCAAACAATCCTTTATAAATAGTCAAGGAGATAGTCTCTCAGAGTATGTCTAGATTACAGAATTTTCTTGAAAAAACATCCATTTTTCTGACAAAACTCCACACTGCAAGTGCATTCTTTTGAGAGTAAATCGAAAGAACAGAGGGGTTTTTGAACAATTGATTTTCCTCTTTCTACAAGGAAGAAGCCTTTTTGAAAAAGAGCTCTTTCATAAAAAGGCGTGTGTGGACGGGGAAGAGGGAGTTTTTTCGGAAGAAGAGGGAAGAGGAAAAAGCACAGGTACCCTGATGGCCATTCTGTCCATAGCAATCACTTCTTACATGTGAGATAGCATCCAGGCAGCCTGAACGCTATCTTTCAAAAAAGCGCATCGCTTTTTTGATGCGCTTTTGCAGAGAGGTCGCTCTCTTGTGCAAGAAGTTTTTTCAGAAGATCTCTTGAAAAAACATCCATTTTTCCGACAAAACTCCACACTGCAAGTACGTTCTTTCAGCTCTCTTCTGAAAAATGCCTTTTGTGCAAGAAGCCTGTAGTCTAGATGTAGCCTAAAACAACAAGGTGATTACGCAACTCAGAGGTATAAATAACTGATACATATGTAAAACCAACCAGACCCCAGTCATGGGGCTTGAACCTGGGACCTTCCCACCAGGGATTCTGTTATTAAAGTGCATTAATGTTTGTGATAAGGAACAGATCACCTGTACAACCTGAGAGATGATTACAAAATATCATAAATAATCTAATATGGTAGTATATCTAATAGGGTAGTATACCTAATCTGTTATGAGGACAAGCTCCCAATAACAAAACATGATCATGTACCATGGTCTCTAGTGTTGCATGGCCTCCCCTCCATATGTGGAGACACTGTTGTGCACTGTGCAAGATACAGATTGAACATAGTGCCCAGCCTGAGGAGAGGAATGTGTGAGTGCAGCTACCAAATAACAGCTGATGGGGGCAGTGCAGTGGCATTTCCAAACTGCACTAATTCAGTCTTCAACTCAAAATATTTCAGGGGTAGTTTTTTCCCCAGAGAAGTCAATTTTCTATGTGGGAAAAATATTATTTTTCTACTAGCGCTACTGGAGAAATCCATCCTTTTCACAGGACACAATCATGCCTCCTTCTTGTAGAAGAACAATGCATTCCTCCAACTTGGAATAAGGAAAAGTCTTTGTTCCTAGCCACCCAAGGTTCTTGCTTTTCAGATAAACATATAATGAACTGGGCTCTTAGCTAGACCCATCAAGGGCAACAAGCTATGTATTGCTTTCTCAAGAGCTTTATATATCCTATAAAATAAATCACTTGCATCCTTATTGCCAGTACACGGATGGTTAACTATAAATTGCTGCATTAGGTATTATTCTATCATTACAAAATAGAGGGGAGATGGAACTGTGCACATTTTAATGTACTCTGAGAAAGGGGAATACTGCGCTGAGGACCTGTCATGAAGCTTGGCACACTTAAAAACTCAGTGCCATAACAGTTCTAAGAAAATAGATTTAGATTTGTAAATGAGTAGTTTAAAGTGGTTTCAATTTGAACAGACTTCTTTCTTATGGAGAACAGTTAACAGCAGATTAGGGGCTTCAGGGGGTAGCCGAGTTAGTCCGTTACAGAAAAAAACAACAAATGGTCTGGTAGCACTTTATGGACGAATGAAACATGTAGATGGTATCATGAGCTTTCGTGGGCACAGCCCACTTCTTCAGATGACTAGAGTTATGAGTTGGGGATATGAAAATCCGAAATAAATAGAAGAGGGGAAGGGGAGGGGGGAGATCATATTGTTTCCTAAGAAAATATGTGCTGCTATGTCATACTGATATTTCATTGCCTCTCTAATGGATTGATTAGTTTTTTGTGTGTGTGTGTGCGCGCGCACGCACGCACGCGCATGCGTGCAGGATATCCCAGTTAAGCTTGACAGCTTGTTAGCAAGGAGTTCCTGCCTGAGGGCTGCTTGTAGACAGATCTCATTGTACTAAACAGCAACAAAATATTGCACAGGTACAAACAATAGGCCAAATTCATCCCTGAGCTAAACACCAAGGATGAATTTCACTCTCCATATTGAATACATCCTTTTTATTGCTTTGAGTACACGTGTGTGACACATGAGCAAAGCACTCTGCTTTTACTCTCCACTGAGAAATCTCAGTGGCAGGTGACAATCATACTACAGTGAACAAAATAAGCAAAACCATTCTTCTAGGTGAGAATTTGCTGAGACTAGAATGAGCTCTGAAGACTTGGAGTCTCAGTCAGAACCAATACAAACAATGGACTCCTACTGACCTCAGCAGACATCTGATCAGACTGATGATTTTTCTGTCACTCTCTATAAAACATGCTATTTTAAACCAGTGGGATAAAGGGCCAGCTTCCTGAAAAACACAGTATTTTGGTATTGCTTGATTGTTTCACAAAATGTAACTGGGGTAAAAGTGATTATTTTTTCATTAAAATTGCGAGTTTTTCACTAAAAGTGCCAGCAGAAGCTCAAAAATGGCAATTAAAAAAATTATGGCCTGACTTTCAAAATTGGTACTCCAACAGTACATGGACTCAAACAGGAAGATAAGCAGTTTGCTTGCACAAATGCACAACTCTGCATTTTCCACATGATTTGGAAATCAGGCTGTGCTGTTTAAAAAATGTTTCTATACGGTCACAAACATTGTTTTCTGTGTGAAGGTTTTCAGAATGTTTTGTGGGGGGAAAAGGAGTGGGGCTTCTTTTAAATGTGTGTCAGGATGTTATTCTGCAAGTGTGATCTCTATTTTCTAGCATTTTGTGTCTCAACTGTAAGCTTCACTGACATCTCACAAGTGGTTTTGTAGTGTCTGTGAGGAGTAAATAGCTTCATTCCACTTCTGGGGATAGGGTACACACCTCTCAAAACCCACCATGACATTTGACATTTTGACTGGAAGTTCTTTGTTAGATTGGATGGTTTTCAGGGCAGGAACTATGTATACATGTGTTTACATAGCACTCAGGAGCCCTAAATCTGATTGAGGTCTGTGTGCACTACTAGAATGTATATACTGGTTAATAATTGGCAATGTTATAAGCAGATATAGATCAGATGCCAAAGACTTGTAGCTTGACCATCGCACTTTCCTGTTGCTTTTTCCACAGCAGCCCTAATTTTTTTTACCTGGATGATGTGTAGTCCATTAGGGTATGTCTACACAGCAAAGTTATTTCGAAATAAGAGCTGTTATTTCGAAATAACTTTACCAGTATCTACACAGCCAAACTGCTATTTCGAAATTAAATCGAAATAGCGGAGGGCTTATTTCGAAATTGGTAAACCTCATTCCATGAGGAATAGCGCCAATTTTGAAACTGCTATTTCGAAATAAGCGCTGTGTAGACGCTTATTTCGAAATAGGGGGTCTCCAGCCCTTCCCAGGGTGCCCTGGTGGCCACTCTGGGCACAACCAAGAAAACTCCTCTCCGTTCCCCGCCTACCCGGAGCCCTTAAAGGGGTAGACACTGGCCACAGTGCCTGTGCCAGCTCCAAGCCTGCTAGCCCAGAGCCAGTAGTCACTGCACCTGACCCAGTGTCCCCAGCATGAGCCAGGTAGCCAGTGCCAACCAGCCCTCCACCGCTCCCCAGGACCAGTCTGCCAACTCCCAGGAGCCTGCCAGGGGCGGAAAAGGCAGGTGCCTGCCTGGTCCAGTGTAGAGATCAGGGACTTAATTCAGGTTTGGGGGAATGCCTCCAACGTCCATGATCTCCACACTAAATGGAGGAATGCAACCATCTACAGGCAGCTGGCTGCCAGCCTGGCCACCAAAGGCCACGTGCAAACCCAGGAGCAGGTGCGCATGAAAATAAAGGAGCTGTGGCAGGCGTATGCCAGGGCCACAGAGGGCAGCTCCCAACCAGGGGCAGACCCAGACCCCTGTCCCTATTTTGATGCCGTGGACCATATCCTGGTGGGCAGGATGGCCCGTACCCCCCAGGTGGTCATTGACCCTGGGGCAGAGCTTACGGCCTCCTGTTGCTCCAGCCCCTGCTGCCTCCCCAGCTACCGCTCCTCCTCCCACTCCTTCTTCCCCTCCCACTTCTTCCTCCCTACCCTCCCCACACCCCCAGGGACTGGGAGACAGTTGGGCCGGCAAGACCCCCAACCCGGAGCCCTGAGCTTCTCCTCCCCTTGCCTCCCCCTGCCAGCTCCCTCCTCCTAGGTTTCCTCCTCCCCTCTCCCACCCTCTCTCCTCCCACCTTCTTTCCCCAGTCTCACCTCAGTTTCATTCCCCCCCCCACCCCAGTTTTGTTCAATAAAGAAGCTTTGTTGTAATGAACACGTGTCTTTTATTGTACAGCAGGAAGTGGGGTTAGGGAGGGGTAAGTGGAAGGACATGAAGGAGGAATGAGGCACAAGCCCCAGTGGGGCACACCAGGGAGACTGTTACTGCCTGCAGAACGTGCAGCCAGGCTCGCAGCAACACATCCAGGAGAAGCACCAGAGTGCCCGGGGGCAGCTCTGGCTCCATGCTGCAGAGTGCTGTGGTGTCCTGAGTGAGGGCAACCAGAGCACACAGAGAAAAAAATGCTTTGCTGTCCCTCAGTGAGGTAGGCAAGCAAGCAGGGAAACATTAGAACCGGCTGTCTGGGGGGGTCTCTTTAAGCACACAAGGTAACTCCTGACCTGATGCCTTGCCAGAACCAGTTCCAGCTGGCCTTAAATGCAATTCAGCATCCTATCAGTGTGGATGTGCTATTTCGAAATAGCAAAATGCTATTTCGAAATGCATTTTGTGTCTAGATGCGTTATTTCGAAATAAGCTGTTTTGAAATAACTCTGTAGTGTAGACATGCCCTAACTTTTTTCAAATGTCAAGAGAGGCAGGGCATACTTGAAATTGCCTGTTGTTAAAAGAATGGTATATTTGATATTATCAAATCCCCCTTTGGGTAAAGATTTTATTGCCTATTGTTTATTTTTTTACTGCTGCAGCACCTAGGAACCAGAACTCCACTGTGCTAGGTACTGTATGAACACAGAACAAAACGATATCCTTTCATTACCTCTGTCTGGTTTGTGCTTTGTCAGAAATATCTATACATTAAATATAAATGAAGAAGTAAAGAAGTACATATCTATATTACTATCTAAATAACTCCTTGCATGTTTTCATCAGACCCCCAAACCACAATTAAGGGAAGTTAGCTTGATGAATCATGGACCTACTTTTTTAAAACATGCTTAAACCACAGGTTTACAAAGCAGACTAAAAAAAAGAATGATAAAACTGAGTAAATCATATACACTTCAGCTGTTTCTAATTAATCCAAACTATGGTGTGTTGAACTTTTTTTTTTTTAACTTCCAGTGAATAACAGTCTCTCAACTTCAAACTTTTAATATTTTTGATTGGTGACAGGAAGTGACCCTCGAATTATTTCTCCCCTTTTTCACTCTCCTCCCCACATTTAAATGGATTTCCTCCCACGCACCCTAGTTTCAGACTTTCACCTAATGGATCTTTGCAGTTTCACCCTAGCTGATTATCCATACATGATGAGAGCAGTTAATCTAGTGAAAGACTTTCAGAAATTAGCAAGGGTTAGCTGTGTGACCTCTCTTAGATGGCAAACTGCATGTGGCATTGAAAGATGCACCCCCTCCCTCAGGACAGGCTTTCTCTGGGTTGAAGCTGGTTTTACAAAAACTCCTAATTGACTAGTCTAACTACCAGAATCAATCTCCCCAATATAGGTAATATGGCAACTAAAATCATATGATGAATTTAAATCCTCATGTATGTCGCTTATATGTAACCTATAAAAGATCATTTGATATATTTCAGTTTATTTCCTAATGACTTAAAATATTTTTCTTTTTTCCTCACATCCTAGATTTCTAGAGTAAAGGCAAAGGGGTTTCTAATCTTTTTTTAAAGGTTTCCACCTAGTGGCCAAGTAGGACAACAGGACAGGGACATCTCCTTCAACAGCATGTCAAAGGAAAGGAAACAGATAAATGCTGCAAACTTATATTTAGTAGTGATCCATGCACTAAAAATTCACCTTGGTTGAAATAAAATGTGCACTAACCTCTAATTATCAGGACAGGAGTCACTACATGCACTGTTAATTTCACATTTTTTATACATATACTTTTCACAAATCCTGAAAGACGTTTTTCATTAATGCCAATTTCATACATATTACAAAATGTGTCCTGATCACATGAAAGGTCATAAGAAAACACTCAACATCCTTGGGCTCTAAAGTTTGACATAGAGCAATTATCTGATATCAGTTTATTATGAATCAATTTATTGCTGTTGGACAACACACATTAGCAATAACCCCTATCTTACATAGAACGTGCCTGTAAAATATTAATCAATCTTGGATGTACAGTGGGACTGGATGAAAAATGCTGGTCTGAAGGACATTCTGTGCAGTAACGTGGTCTTAGTGCACAGAGAGATGTTCAGGACATTATCCCTGTCACTGTGCGAACAAACATCAGCTCAATGTGTTGTGATTCTCCATTTGATTTTGAGTTTTCTCAACATGCTTATTGCCCCTACAAGTGTTCACATTGTTTATGTGGGCAAGAATGAGTAATATGCACCTGCAGACTATGGGATGGCCACTTTACTGAATTACGCATAGTTATCATCATAACTAACATGTTTAGAGGGAACAATGGAAAAATGAAATCTGCATTATTGTTATTTCCTAAAACAAAAAAGCTGTTATGTAGCACTTTAAAGACTAACAAAATAGTTTATTAGGTGATGAGTTTTTGTGGGGCAGACCCACTTCTTCAGATCATATTCTGAAAGTGAGAAAACGTGCAACTTCTGCGTGTCACCACTGTGTGTGCTACAACATTCCTAGGATGAGCAGTACTGGATGACCAGCCCTGTCCCAGTTCTTAAGCTGCTTTCACATAGGCACACTAACAGTACTTTGTGGCTTTCAGCAGGACGCCCTGTGTAATTGCTCATATAATGTTGACTAATTAAGATCTCCACAGGGATGTTTTGATGCTAATAGAAGGGGAAAACATCCCTCTGTACTGTGGGTTGTTTAATTCCAAAGTCCTTTGGGGATTTATTTGTTTTTAGTAATGTGATTCACTTAAGGGTCATAAAAGAAACTAGTTGTGGTGGGCGGAGCTAGACAGAGAAAGGACTAATGCTCCTTCTAATTTTTTCCATGCATGTGTGGAATAAATGTTGTTATGTTCAATGAGGCATGTGCAGATGTGTACCACTATTAGAAACACATGCTGCTGACTGTGGGCAGGATGGACCCATCAGCTGGGTGGTATTTGAATCTCTCCTGCACAGCTGCCCAAACACTCAGCTTACAGGGAACACTGGAAAGAACTGAAGGGATTTGGCAAACTGCAGTAAATGGCTATGCCAGGATGCAATATTCAGAATCTGCTGTATTCGGTAACAGAATTAGATTTGCCTTGAAATCATCAGCAGATGGAGCTGAAGGAGAAGTACTTTTTCATATCCTGCACTTTTTTTTAAAATGTCTACTTTGTTGGCTGTTGCTTCAAAACTTAATGGATTGCACACTGTTGTACAGGCTTAAGGGGAGTGAACTTCTTTCTGAATGATGTATTAATTTCAGGTGCCAATGACACTTATTTGAGAAACCTCAGAACTTTGTTATTGGTTAGATAGGTTTGGATTATCTGCGGAAAAGGTAAAGCATGATATGATAAACTTGATGAGATAAACATGAACATGAACCTGATTATATACAGTGAATAACTATATAAATATGACTTAGTTTCATATGTTTCATGAGGGTCACTGTGTTTCCAGCGGGGAGAGCAAATACCATCGGCAAACCTGAAGGTTCAGTCCTTCTGTACAAAACAATTGACAAGGTCATTCTTTCTATCCTGGCCATTTTAAAAGAGAGTCTCTATGATCAAAAATATTCATTGATAAACTAAGCAAAGAGCATGCATTTATTTTGTCTGGTATACTGGCTGCATCCTGTTGAAGGTTAAAGTTGAAAAACTGAGTCACTAGTCTATCCAGTTTAGGCTTAATCATATTTTGCCTTTATACAATTTCAGACAGAATTACTGTCATTTACAGTGTCTGGGCATACATTTATGCCAGGCAAATCATAACAAACAGGACAAAATTAGTAAATGAGCCAAAATTACCATATTCTGGGGCAAAGGAGACTTCATCCACCTTCCATGATAGTCATCACCTTGCTCTGGGCCTTCAGTCCTGTTCTTGAGTTTCTGTTTTAGCATTTCTCCAGTTTGGGTCCATGTTCACTGAGGTATTTTATACATTTCTACATTATAGATTACTTACTCTTTATCAAATCATCTTTGTAGCACATCAACTCTTTTGATTTTAGGTGACCAATGTATTATTCATTTATAAGTTTCCCTTTCCCAATTTCTGTGTTGTTCCTACTGGTTTTGCAGAAAAGAGGAATAGGCAGGTACTTGTGTATCTTCCCTTTGCTTCTTTCAACACAGGGTTACTTTGTTCTTTCAGCAGCATCAATTTAAGAAGATTAACAGTTCTAAAAGAAGAACTGGGAAAAACCAAACTTCTGTCAGCTAGGGCTTGACCACATCTGTACTCATTCACTATCCATAATTAAAACCATTAAAATATAGCTATCAAAGTTGTTAATCTCACTGCTAATGAGTCTTCATTTTATGTCTGAATGTTATAAGCCAGTATCTGTGCTACCCTTAATACATTAGAAAGGTGAGAGGGAGTTATGGAAAACACACTGATTCTTTAATATCAACTTTCTTATCTTCTTGAAACGTGGGTTTTTCATTCAAAGTCTAGTTTTGTATGTGAATCATATAAATATATGTCATTAGTAATTTGACTGTAAGTGCATTTTGAGGGGTGTTTCGATTTTAAGGCCTTAACATTTAATTATTTTTCATACTATCTCATCAATCCCTACCATTTGCAACTTTACTACCAAGGCAACTGGAGATTCAAGCCACCTTGAGAAAAACTGTCTTCAGTCAGACCCTAAGTATTTATGGGGGAAGCAGGCTTTCCTATGAGCAGCTGTAAAACGGCCACAGGGCATAAACCATGTTTGAAATCCATTCAGACAGAGCTGGTCATGAATTATAAACGTGCTTTGTGACTGTTCCTGAGCAAGCTGGCCACTGGGGTTAATTGTCATATAGTCAGGCGTTTATGACCCAATGGAAATGTGAATCCTGGCTTACTTTGTGATTCCCAAAGGAGATACCAAAAGCAGCTGAAAGCAATTACAGGCTGAAAGATATGAAGGGGAAGGGGGGAAAGTGAGAGATCAGCTTTCAAAGTTTATTTTGATTGCATTAATCCATAAAAATTGTTCTTTTTTTTTTTAAAAGAACCCCTTACCTATGGAAAAGACAATCACACCTTCTGCTTTTTCTATCCCTGTTACAGCAATGGCTTCACATAGTGCTAATTTCTGTTTGATGCTCAGTAAATTAATTACAGCAAAGAGAAAGAGAAAATTGCGAAGTTTGCTCCCTCCCTCCCATTAAAAAAAAAAAAGGAATAAATGTACCTTCAATGCTGATAACCTTACTTCTGTGAAGCAGCAAAACTATTACTTAATTTTATGCACAGTAGGAAAGCTACTGGCAGTCTGAAAGTTGATTATAGAAACCATGATGTGGAGAACAGGAAAGAGCTTCACTTGCAATATATAAAGGCCCAAAGGATGCATAGATGGCCATCTCTGTTAATGACCTGAAACTGCTGCTTGGTCATTGGGGCTACTTGGGACAACTTTTAGTTAATGTGAGTGAACACAGTACTGCATCTGGCAACCAGTGACTAAAACCTGCTGCCTGGGGTGAAAATAGCTTACAATTTCTCACACATACTGTCCTATTGCAACCCGGGTCCCTGCCGGCTCTTTTAATAGCTCCCTGCTGGCTTTTGCCAGAGCTCTGCCAGCTCTTGCTGGAGCTGCGTACCAGAGCTCACCTGCTTACTTTCACCTCTTCCTGCTGCAGATGTAATCAGTTAGTATGATCTGTCAATACCCACCCTACCCAGGGATTAAAATGAGGGGGAGTGGAGGACACCATAGGTTCCTTTCCTCCTCAGTGTCTCTCCTTACTTCCTGGCATTTGGGATAAGAACTGTTCTTCCTATTTTAATCTATTTTAACCAAGGATTCTGCATGCTGCTTCTGCCGATATTCAACATGGAGACAATCCACCTGGGGATGGAGAAAAGGGGAATTATTGTGCAAGAACTGTATGAAGCCTACGTCAGCTGCAAGTTTCTATCTGCTTACAGTACCTTACACTCAAGCCATTTTATTTTATTTAAATAAGTCTGATTGTGCCCCCCAAAATTGCCTGTGATAAGTATAACTCTGTAAACAGTTTTGATTGTAACTACTGTATGTCAATAGCTACACTCCTTTACACATTACATTTGAGCCCTTATAGTGAGAGAGAAGGTTCATACTGGTTAGCAGTCTGTAAAATCATCTTTAAGGACACTAAGGGTATGTCTAAATTACATGCCTCTGCCGACAGAGGCATGTAAAATAGGCTACCCGACATAGTCAATGAAGTGGGGATTTAAATATCCCCGGCTTCATTAAAATAAACATGCCGCCGCGCTGTGTCGGCTCAGCTGATCGTTGGCACAGTGTGCCAGTCAAGATGCGGATCGGTCGACAAGGGAAGCCTTTGTCAAACGCTCTGTCGGCAAAGGCATGTAGTCTAGACATACCCTAAGTGAGTGAACATGAAGGCAAATACTCTGCCTAGCATCACGCTCACCAGGCTGGGGGGCTAAGTTCAAGAGATGTAGCAGAACTACTCCACAGAGACCACTCCAGCCAAATACCTGCCTGTTTCTGTGACCCTTTGTACAGCTCCCACCTTCGTGGAGGAACATGGTAGGTTCCACTAGGGATGTAAGAGTTTAACTGGTTAACCAAGAAGCATTACCTTATCCGTTAACCTTAACAGTTAATCTCCTGGCCACCAAGGGAAGACTGCAGAGCCTGTGGGTCCAGAGGCTCCAGCAGCCACCAGGAGCCCATGGGGCTAGCAGCCTCCAGGAGCTAGTGGGTCCAGCAGCTTCCAGAAGCCAGTGAGTCCAGCAGCCTCTGAGAGCTTGCAGGGCCAGCATCCCGTAAAACGTTTAACTTTGTAACTGACTGTATTTCAATAAGTTACATGGTTACTGTTTTTAGATTTTTTTTTATGTCCCTAGGTTCCACATAGTGCTTAGGACCTTGGTACCTCCCGTAGTTCTCCCATGCCAATCAACTCTCACCTGTGTGTGTGTGTGTGTGTGTGTGGGTGTGGGTGTGGGTGTGTCTAAAATGCTGCAAGGGGGCTTCTTAAAACTGAGCTCTGCACCCCTCAAGGATGTCACAGGGTAGTTGGTTCCTGTGTATAGATAAGCCAGACCACTTTCCCTCTGTCAGAGCAGACTGACTCATTTGATCCTATTGAAAGGCTACCTCTGGGGCTATAGAGGCCTGTCAGAGGGCAGGAAGAGGAAGAGTGATTGAGGCAGTGCCTGAGGAGAGGAGTGGAGCTGACTTTGGTGGCGAGATAGCCCTTGGAACTGGTATTCCAGAAGGGACACAGAGCAGGCTGAAAGAGAACTGGCTCTGACAAAGGAAACTGTCTGTGACCGGGAAGCTGCAAGAAACAGGAGATTATCAGACTCCTAAGAGGGGAGGCCATGAGGGTGAACTGAGGAACTATTTTTGTTACATGTGTTTATGTTCTGATAAATAAGCTTACTTCAAGGAACTGGACTGCCAGGGGGGAGTTTTGAGAGGGTGGGGGGAGCAGCAGCCATGTGCGCCGAGGTATGGCTCGTTTTTCACCCTGTCCCCCTGCCAGGTGTGAGAGGCGTGCATGGAATGCAAGTACTTTCCCCTCACTCTATGATAGTCTGGGGAATGGGATGAAAAGGAAGTTGTGTCCCAGAGTGCATGGCTGCTGCCTTCCTCCTGAAACTCTGCGCTTACTAGGGTGGCAGTGGGGTGTTCACTAGGCTAGGGAGAAATCCTGCAGTGTCCCACATGCTGGGAAATGTGGCCTCTTTGGCTCTTCATACAGGAGGAGAATGAGGTAGCTCTCTGGTGCCCAGTGAAGTGGAGAAAATGAGGCAGCAGGACATCAGCTATGAAGAAACACTTGGGAGGGGCATCATATTATACTTGCACTTAACCTTAGTTAGCTGAAATACACCATTCTCTGCACAAGCTATGGGGCTTATAGAATCATAGAACTGGAAGAGACCTCAGGAGGTCATCAAGTCCAGCCCCTTGCCCAAGGCAGGACCAGTTCCAGCTAATTCTCTTGTTAATTTAGCTAACTCTTTTGGGTCATCTTTTAGTTGTCTGTTCAACAAACCACATTCCTGGGGGTTTTCTAAAGAGCTGCTATTGCTATTCCATCTTGTTTGTACTGAGGTAGCACCTAGGAATTGCAGTCACTGATAACATCCCCACTGTGGTAGATGTTGTACAAACACAGAACAAAAGCATAGTTCCTGCTCCAAAGAGCTTAAAGTCTAAATAATAGCTTAATCACAAATACATATGAATAAAATACCATTGGGAAATGTACATGGCTGAAAAGGTGGAACTTCAAATAAATAACACCACAGGTGTCATGAATCTTACCTGTCAGCAGCAAAAGTTCTATTATACAAAAAAACAAAACCAAAAACCAAACAAAAAAAACCCCCCTTGAAACAGTCAGTTAAAAATCACACACTTGTGTACAAGTGTCCTCCAAATGTTCAGTGATATGCAATTCTTAATGATTTTTGTCCCAACTCCCACTGTGAATGCACATAGTGAGAAACAGTCCCTGCCCCAAACAGTCACAGTATAAAAAGACAGATAATGAATAGGAATTTAGGATTATATGACTGACATTCTAGTCCAAGATTCCAAGACTACTGACTGAGGATTTTAAATAGTGTGTGATTAGTAATGAAACCTGCGCTGTCAGTGAAGAGCTCCACAATACCTATTTGTAACCAAGTAATTTAGTCTGACAGATAGTTTAGCCCAAAAGTGCAGGACACGGCTCAGATATCTAAGAATGATTTTACAAAATATGGTCCAGGTTAGGAGTATATGAGTACTTGTTTAGTGGCCCATTTAGATCAGTATCTTGCTTTTACAAGTAGCCAGTAGCACAGGCTTTCAGGGTAAGCAATCCCATAGTAGAACTCAGCATTGTCCCAAGGTAAAGGGAAAAATAAGAAAATTTCCAGATATTAAGAAGAAATAAAAAATTGCTACGTGTCTATGGCTTGGGCATCCTCTTTCTAACTAACAAAGACCTTAACTGGATTGTCCATATCCTAATGAGATTAAAAAGCCAAACACCAGGTACTTACCAGTACTATCAGCTTAATTTAGAAAAAACCAACAAATGGTCTGGTCGCACTTTATAGACTAACAAAACATGTAGATGGTATCATGAGCTTTCGTGGGCACAGCCCACTTCTTCAGGTGACCAGAGTTAACCTCAACTCCGGTCATCTGAAGGAGTGGGCTGTGCCCGCGAAAGCTCATGATACCATTTACATTTTTTGTTAGTCTCTAAAGAGCTGCAGGACTATTCATTGTTTTTAAACTTAAAAAATAACAAGGGTTATTAACAGAATTCCACTTGTGGACCTACAGTCCACAATTCAAACACCTCCAATGCATTATACATGTAACCCCCTTTTTCCTCCCCGGGTTACTCAGGAGCAGGTCACACTCACAGGTGTGCCTGGGCACCTGATGGTTTTAACATAACAGGAGATCCTAAGCACCCCAGTGATGATGTTGTTTAGTTGGGGAAACCCTATCCACCCCCTTGCTGCTGTCCTTTGCTCATAAAGAACATATAATGGCGGTGCCTCCACGTGGTTGGCCCTGTAACACACTTACTGGTGTGCCTTGAGAACCTCCAGGAATAAACTTATTCCAACAATAAACTGGATCTAACTCCAGAACAACAATTACAAATCATAAATAATATACATCTAATAGATTGCATTAGAATGAACAACCTTTACTTACCTTAAAGAAACAGGATTTAACAAATTAACAGTGAATAACATCAATTAACAAAGTACACAGAAGTAAAAGGAACTTATCTAGCTGCCATTTGCACTGCCAATATTTATCGCACCCCAGAGTGTGCACACCCCTGGACTCAGAATCCCAGACCCTTGCTTGCATGGGGACCCTTGAAGAACTGCAGCTGTAATGGAGATTCTCTGTAGGCTGTGTGTATGTGGGTCCAAGCTAGGCAGCAGCTCTGGTTCACTGGGTTGGCCTCTCTGCCTCTCTTTGATCCCAGAGTTAGTCTGTATCTCTGAGGTCTGTCCCAGGTAGCATTTCCCCAAAGATGCCCAGTTACTCACAGTCTCCTTCTGTATGCTGGATGCAGAGTAGCTTCTAGCCACAAGTACAGCCAAAGGGCCTCCCCTCTAGGGCAATCAGAAGCAGCCTGCGAGATCCCAATTCCAAAGGCTCGCTGTCCCAGTCTGTAACTGCAACATAACAGCTCCTGAACTGGATCAAACTCCTCCACAGCAGCCTGGCTCCCTTTCTGCTCCAAAAACAGAGGGATGAGTCCACAGACTGCTGAGTCTTTCTCCACACATGTGGAGAGACCCAGATCTCCCACACAAGAGTCACTTCCTTCCTGTTTTTCCCAAGGGCTCATGGGAATTGTAGTCTGTGAGGCTAGATTGCAGCATACAGGGTCTTCCCAGAAAACAAGCAGAGGCACCTTTAGTAAGGGGACTACATTCACAATCTACAACCCATCTTGGAAAATGATCCCTCACTCTCAGAGCCTTGGGAGAAAAGCCTATTTTGGCTTACAGACAACCCCCCATCCTGAAACAAATTCTTTCTGGTAACTATGCTACACAACCACATCATAAGCATCCAGCAACCCAGCCCTACAACCAGCCGTGGTGCCAACTCTGCCCACATATCTATACAAGCAAATTCATCTCTGGAGCCAACAACATAAGCTACCAAATCAAAAGGTCATTTGACTGCACATCCAGTAATTTGATCCATGCCATCAAATGCCAGCAATGCCCCACTGCTATATATATTGGACAAACTGGACAGTCCCTACTGGAAAGAATCAATGGACACAAATCAGATATACATAAAGGGAACATACAGAAACCTGTTGGGGAATACTTCAATCTACCTAATCACTGTTTAAAAGATCTTCAAGTGGCTGTCTTGTCACAAACCAATTCTACTAGCCAAATACACAGAGTGGCTTTGGAATTACAATTCATTTACAAATTCAGTTCTCACTCCGATAGCCTACTCAATCGTAATAATGGATGGCTGAGACACTATCAACCTAACATTCAATGAAGGTGTCAACAGCTCTTTGTCTGTGTAGATTCCTGTGTTAGTACCCTTCCTATCTAATTGATATCCTTTGATCCTTATCTGCTTCTTTTAACTATCCAGTCTTTAGGTGCTTACTGATTTCCAGTTCTGCCTATTTGGTTTTCCCTTTGATATTTGCATACCCTCTGCTACTTATTTCCCTCCCCCTTCCATTTTTTCCCTTTCCTCCTCTCCCTTCTCCCCTATTTATTTTGGGTCTGCACATCATAAACTCAAAACTCCGGTCATCTGAAGAAGTGGGCTGTGCCCACAAAAGCTCATGATACCATCTACATGTTTTGTTAGTCTACAGAGTGCTACCAGACCATTTGTTGGTTTTTAAGTTTATCCTGTATTTGTATAGACTAACTCGGCTACCCTCTGAAGCTTCATTGTTTTAAAAGTTTTTTTCAATTAGGGTATGTCTAAACTGCATCCCTCTTTCAAAAGAGGGATATAAATTAGACAGATTGAAATTGCAAATGAAGCCAGGATTTGAATTTCCTGCACAGTCTTTTGAAAAAGGGCTTTTTGAAAGTAAAACTGCTGTCTAGACTCATTTTTTTGAGGAGTACGGGATCTTTCAAAAAAGGGATTTTTTTCGAAAGAACTGCGTCTAGACAGCGGTTTTACTTTTCAAAAACCCTTTTTCAAAACAACGTGTGAATGCCATTATGCAAATGAAGCACGGGAAATTCAAATCCCAGCTTCATTTGCAATTTTGATCTGCCTAATTTACATCCCTCTTTCGAAAGAGGGATGTAGTTTAGACATACCCTTACAGACTAACACGGCTACCCCTCTGAAATGCTTTCTAACGAGTTCATCCTCTCGTCTGCTGGTAAATAAACATCTATCATATGCTGCCAGAAGACAAGTAGCTATTGGTACAAATTTAGGTGTATATATAGACTTGGCAGAATTCAATTTTTAGTTGTAATTTTGATTAATAGATTTTTTTAACCATTTTTTCCCTATTTGTAACTAATTTAGTTTCTCAGTTTCAGAAATTAAGGAGCTTAGTGTTGGGATAGGGCTGCATGGACAGAAAGCCTGCCTTTGCAGCTGAGGGAGCCTGAGAAACCTAGGTGCAAAGTGCGAAGCAGGCTGCAGTCTCGGCCTGGTGGAGCAGAGGAAGAGGAGAAGGATCACTGCCTGGGATTAACAGTTCCTGCCCAGGGACATCTACCATGCTGGAGAGTTAGGGTACGTCTACACAGCAGTGTTATTTCAGAAAAACGTCAGTTATTCTGATATAACGTATTGAGTGTTTACACAACAAGACTATTTCAAAATAAATTCAAAATAACAGGCTTCTTACTCCAACTTATGTAAACCTCGTTGATGAGGAAGTTGGAGGAAGAGCGCTCTATTTCGAAATAGGTGCTGTATAGACGTGCCCAAATTCGAAATAAGCTATTTTGACTTAAGATACGTGATTAGCGTAACTCAAGTTGCATAGCTTATTTTGAATTCAGCCCTACTGTGTAAACACGCCCTTCAGGTGCATCTACAATGCACCTCCGGTATCCTGAAATAGCACGGCAGTGTAGACATAGCCTTAGTGAGCAGGGATGTGAGGGGCAGAGGGCTCGCTGAAGACCAGGTGACACCAGAGCCTGCAGGTACAAAGCAAGGCGAAGGCTGCAGGACAAAGCAGACCCTTACCCAGGGCCTCAGGAATGGGGGTGCAGCCCTGACTGCAGGGGAGGCTCCTCTGTTGCTGACCCACTTTTTTCTAGGACAGTGGCACTGGGGCTCTGGGTGTAGGGGAAGACTGCCCTTGCCAACTTTTATCACTGGCTATTTTTCCCCATTGATTTTTATTTATCATGTAAAGTCAATGTTTTCTGACCCTAATGTTTGAATTCTGTCAAGCCTATGTATGCCAATGGAAAACAGCTATTTGATTTTTACCTGCTGGATGACTCTCAGCAGCTATTATTTGGGCATCATGCTGCAAACTTTCTTGTGTCATCTCTAATCTTTCTCACTGTGCCTCCTGTTTTGCTCTCCAGTGAGGGATGCTCAATTTCATCTGGGAAATTTACCATATCAGCTTTTTTTAAAGTAAGGAGCTCAGTACTTGATGCACTAAGCAGTATCCTCCCCCATGTAACACTGTCCACAGCAGGGCTGAATGAAGAGGCATGTTTAGTATGTAACTGATGGCAATAGGCAACAACCATTGTTGTCAGATGATTCTTCAGTTAATGGCTGTTCAGTGGTTTGAAGAGGCAAAGTGTCATATCAATGCTAAGCATCATCATCATCATTATTATTATTTAGTTCCCCATAGATTATAGAGTAGGTACATGGTATGGTATTTCTCCCTTGGAATTTAGTTCTAAGATGGTTGTAAATAGGAATGCACATGGGGCTTTCTAGCTGTGACAATTTAAGTGAGTGAGATTTCAAAAGATTAGAAGTGAGATTTTAAATGTCTCATTGAAGCTCATTGCAAAACGCTTCATCATAAGAGCGAGATACTTTAACAACTGCCTGAAAATTAATCCTAGACAATTCTTCTCTCACTCCAAATGAGTGACAGCTAGCTGGAGGCTAGTAACAGTATGCTGTGGGGTCCAAAACATAGATACAAATACAAGAAATATGAACATTACACGACCACCATGGTAACTCTTTGTTATTAAAACAAACAAACAAAAAAACAAACAACCCTCCCAAACAAAACAAAACAAAAATGCAGCTGTTGCTAACAGAGTTGTTCCTGAGATGAGAACTCTCTATTCAGATCCAAAGATCCAGTGATGGAGTATTTTTAGAACTACTTTGTTTATTAAACTCAAAGTTCCTCCTTTATTCTTTCCTCAGAAAGATTCTGTGCTTGTGCCCAGTGCTCTAGAGCCACTCCAGAGTCCTGTTTGACATCTGTTATCCTCATGTCATGTTAGAAAGGCCAGCTAGGTACTTACAAACTAGCAAGTGTGAGTCCAAGTATATTTAGAGCAGATGGGCCAAGGACAATTATATTGTGATATTTATTTTTCCTGATAGAAACATGTTTTCATGCATGCATGTCTTTAAAAATCTGAACTCAAGAGCCTAGGTTTTGTGATTGTCCTGTGTTCTGACTGATTTGAACAAGCATAACTGAGATACATTTCTGCTGTGACTTTGGGGTCCCCCTGTCTCCCTCATGATTTCAAGTTATCTCATGCAAAAAGCCAGAGATCTACTCCTATAGCAAGGCAGAGATAGCCAACGTGCACTAGGGAGCTTTTAAGCCAGGAGTGGGAAACCTAAGGCCCGGTGCCGGAAGTGACCCCCAGCTTGCTTAGATCCAGCCCCTGAGGCTCAGCCCCCCCTGACCCCCCAGCACTGGGGAGTCTGCATTGGAGCCCCAGTACTCGCACCACCTCCACTGTGAGGCTGGAGCACACAAAATCTGTTAGCCTGGACCCGCCAGGCTCTGGTGCGCAAGGAGAACGTGGGGAGTGTCTTTCTGCTTCTCAGTCAGGGGCCACGTCAGTGAAGGTTTGTTTTTGGTTTTGCTTCTCACTTGTGTGAGACCCCCAACTGATTTTTTTGTGGGATCAGCAGCCCCTGACCTGAAAAAGGAGCCCCACCCCTGTTTTAAGGCATGGTGGTAGAGTTCCCATGGACAGCTAGTGTTCTGCAGACATCCAGAATGCCACAAACTAAGTGTTCCAAAAGATACGTCCTATGGTTATGTCTGATGAATTGATGCAATTGTCCTCCATTAAAAATGACATAAACTTAGATTTTCAAAGCTCACTATCTTTTATGTAGCTCTATCTAAAGCATGGACAGAACTCCTGGTTCACAACCACCCATTGGTATGTATGCAATACAGCACAAGTCCACCGAGTCCGAGTGTATTCTTGTGAAAGGGAAGCCAATGATCCCCCTCTTGCTGTAAGCACTTGAAGGATGTGGCCTGAGGCTGTATAATCCAAGGGCTACAAAAGGGGGTCAGAGGTCAGGACTGTTGGGTTCTTTTCCTAGCTTTGCTCCTGACTTGCTATGTGACTCTGAATCACAAACTCCCTGTCTCATTTTCTACCTATCTATTAACTGACTATAATAATATGAGATTATACTGTGTGAGGCTTAAATGAAGTTTGTATCACACCTATGAATCCATGAATATGGGAGCAGAGTGCACTGGGAGAAAAACAAATCAAAATATTTTTGCAAATTCCAAATCATTTTTTTATTAGGCCATCTTGGTACTCCTGATTTTTTGGGAGGTGGTGTTTGCACTCCCTTTTCCACAAATATTCACATAGAAATATGGAGGAATGGCAATGCCTTATGGGTGGTATGCAACCCTATGTAAAGAGCCTGTCTTAAGTTCCACATAGCCTTATTGAATTGATTAATTTAGGAGGATTATACAATGGTTATGACACTGTTTGGGTCATGGAAGCCGTAGCATCATTTGCCAGCTCCATGCTTTTTGTGAGACTTTGGACAAGATATATAACTCTGTTTCCCACCTATAAAATGGAGAAGATAATAGTTCTTTACCTCATGAGGTGTTATAAGGAAAAGTAATTAAAAACAGAGGGGCTCAGATAATACAATAATGGGGGCAGGGTTAAGTACCAGTTATACCAATCTTGTTGTGTGGGGGGGTTTTGTGAATAAAAAATGTGCACTGTTTGTGTTGGGAAACCCCTCCTCTCCTTATAATTTCAGTTATCCAGTCAGGCAGCAAAAACAATAACATGTGACTCAGATAACTAATAAGATGACACAAATAAATACTGGCAGATATAGTCAAAGCAACTAGGTCACAAACAACCTACAGGCTATAATACATTGGCAGAAATGTTTGACTGCAAGTAACAAGTACATTGGGGAAAATCACAGGTTGTCTATGAACAGAAAACGTGGCAAAATTAAGTAGTCAAATTATGTTACAGATAATTCACTCACACTGTGCACTGAAATATTGGTACACCACGAAATATTTGTCTTAGCTGTCTGCTACCACATTGAGAGGAAAACAATTCTATTGTTAGGATCTGAGGAGAAGCCTTGCTCTTCTAAACACATGTGTGTACTAGCAGACTTACCCACCATTGCCCAGGTCCTTCAAAGCAGGCCCCTGGCAATGTGGGGGGGTGCAGGACTTGGGGAAGGGCTGTAGGGTTGTGTGTGTGAGAGTGCAGAAGACTGGAGGAGGACAAGCGTGAGGTTTAGGGGGTGAGGTCCCTCAGTGTGGAGGGTCCTCCTTTTTTCTCCTCCCAGCACCCCATCTCCCGGGCTGCCAGGGGCTTTTTTTTTCCCACCAGCTCCTTCTACCCCCATAGCTTCCAGCGGCCTTTTTTTATCCCTCTCCAATGCAGAGGGGAAAGGGTTTGGGGCAAGGGAGCTACTTACTAGTATGCTAGTAGGCAAATGCTGGAGTCCCAGTGTCATGGAGTGTGGAGGAGTCACTGTGCCCTGCACTCCCATCTGCAACCAGATGTGACTCTCAGGGTATGTCTAGACTACATGCCTCTGGCGAGAGAGGCATGTAGATTAGGCTACCCGGCATAGGCAAAGAAGCGGGGATTTAAATAATCCCCACTTCATTAAAATAAACATGGCCGCCGCGCTGTGCTGACGATCAGCTGATCCAGCACAGCATGGTAGTCTAGACGCGGATCAGTCGGCTGGGGAAGCCTTTGCCAACCGATCCCTTAAGCCTCGTGAAACAAGGCTTACAGGATGCATTAAATCCATACCCATGGATGTGTGTATTTTATGATTTTCTAAATAGTTTTTAACCTGTTCTTTCTCCAGCAAGGGCTGCCCACCTCCTTCCCATACTGCATTGCCGAGTGCAGTAGTCTGGGAGCTGACCATACTGCATTGCCTAGTGCAGTAGTCTGGGAGCTGACCTTGTCTGTGAAGACAAAGCCAAAAAAAGCATTGAGTACTTCAGCTTTTCCCACATCATCTCTCACTAGGTTACCTCCCTCATTCAGTAAGGTCCCCACACACTCTCTGATCATGCTTTTATTGCTAACATGCCTGTAGAAACCTATGGCCACCAGCCCCAGCTGAGCTGTGCTGCTCTCTTTTTTATCTGTGTAGCTCAGACATGCTCAGTAAAGTGGAAGGGCTGTGGTTTTCTCAGCCCTCAGAGCTGGGTTTTCTAACTAGTTCTTAATCTGTTCTTTCTCCGCCTAGGGCTGCCCACCTCCTTCCGTCATCCAGTAAGGGCCCCACACCCTCTCTGATCACCCTCTTATTGCTAACATGCCTGTAGAAATCTTTCTTGTTACCCTTCACATACCTTGCTAGCTGCAATTCCAATTCTGCTTTCACCTTCCTGATAACTCCCCTGCATTCTCGAGCAATATATTTATACTCTTCCCTAGTCATCTATCCAAGTTTCCACTTCTTATAAGCTTCCTTTCTGTGTTTAATCTCACCAAGGATTTCACTGTTAAGCCAAGCTGGTTGCCTACCATATTTGCTTTTCTTACTGTGCATAGGGATAGTTTGTTCCTGTGCCTTTATTAAGGCTTCTTTAAAATACAGCCAGCTCTCCTGGACTCCTTTCCCCTTCATGTTAGCATCCCAGGGGATCCTGCCCATCAGATCTCTGAGAGAGTCAAAGTCTGCTTTTCTGAAGTCCAGGGCATATATTTTGCTGCTCTCCTTTCTTCCTTTGGTCAGGATCCTGAAATTTACTATCTCATGGTCATTGCTTCCCAGGTTGCCACCCACATCTACTTCCCCAACTAGTTCCTCCCATTTGTAAGCAGTAGGTCAAGCTGTGCATGGCCCCTGCTTGGTTTCTTCAGCACTTGTACCAGGAAGTTGTGCCCAACATTCTCCAAAAACTTCCTGGACTGTCTGTGTACTGCTGTATTGGTTTCCCAACAGATGTCAGGGTGATTACAACAGAACAGCACAGGGCAAAAGGAATCATAACATAACAACATAACATCACAACATAACAAAGCAGATACAGTGAACCCAATCCCCACTACGTCACACCCAGCCCTGCTGCGCACTCCTGTGGTGGTGCGACTGCCCCCAGTGGAAACTCTCATATTGTGTCCCCTGGAACAGCAGCCCCTCCCTTTGCATATTATTGAAAACAGTCCCTTTCCCAGGGCATCCAGTTGTCCTGTCACAAATACCCCCTGACTTTGCTTTAAGTTATGGTAAGAGGAAGCTGCATACCAAATTCGGTGACCCTATCTCTTGCTGTTTAGGAGGAGTTCTTGAACAAACAGATTTGCAGACAGACACACTCTAAAATACATATATGAATAAAATTAAGTAGTTAAGCTGCATTGGATATTGTACAATACATCCTTTTTTCCAATTAATTTGTCTATTCTAATACTGTCTGTCTGATCTGGTATCTGACTTATTTAACACTGCAGGCTTGAGTTAATAATGTCTTTAGGGAATTGGCTGCTGCATTGATGTTAAACCATCTTATTTGGAGGAACAAATAGGGACAAGATATCTCTTTATACTTTGGGACCTTGGTAATAAGTTGCAGTAGGCCACATTCCCACTGTTAACCTTAATAGGATTAGTTTTGGTATTATCAAAAGAGCAATTAACACCTGCAGATATGATCACAGATGGTATCGAAGAGGAACTTGCTTTTACACTGAAGCTCAGCATAGACTTTCATATCTGAAACATCAGTGCAAAATTGGCTACACAGAAGAGTCATGACCTGCTATTTATATTTGTAGCTGCAACTTGTTAAGTCATGATAAAACAATGCAATTACTATGAATAATAGTTACATTACAGCTCAACTTGTGAGTGTGCATGTGCTGGCAGCATGCTGAATGCAAGGAGAGAAGGCTCCTCATTGCAGGTGGAATAACAGGTAGTTCGGAATAAGGCTTTATTTCAAACACCTGTTTCCCTGCCGCGTGTAAACGTGGGCAGTTAGTTTGGGCTTGTAAGTTTCAAAAATGGCGACCGGCCGGGAACATACAAAGCAAGCGGGGGATATTTAAATCCCGGGCTTGATTTGCAATTCCAAATGCCTACATTTGCAGCCTTAGTTCGAATTAGGCTGCAAGTGTAGACATACCCTTACATACTTCAGAAACTGGTGAAAAGTGTGCTGCAAGAGCATGCTGCCAGCTTTAGAAAGCAAAACACTGACTGAAAGTTGATGCGAAAACTTATGTAAAAACTTAGCATGAAGTCAGCACACCCATGTAGGGCTGGATACTGGGCCCATTACATCTGCAGCCAGATGAGGATTGCGTTTGCATAATGGAATCTTCAAGTGATTTATAGCGGGCATGACCCATGTGTGATGGATTAGATCACAGAAATCCCCTTGGGATTGCCCCAATGTGCGGATCATGCCACTGACTCCTGCCTTCCTGCTCTATGGGGCTCCCCACCACCCTGTACTGATGGGATGGAAGCTCTGGCCTCCCCCAGCAAAGGCACAGATTTGGGGATGCTTCCCCCCCTACGCCCCTCGCAGAGCAACACAGATGCTGAACCAATTCAGCTCCAGGAGGGCTCAGCTCAAGGATTCAGCACCTAGGACTCTATCCCCAAAAGGGATCAAAATTCCAAACAAATCCATCTTACCCTGTATAAAAGTTTTAACAAAGTTCATACAGTTCACCCTCTTTATCAATGGAAGCAATATGCACAATGGTTGCTCCCCCACCCCCCTCGCTAACAATTATTTACACTTCGCTTGCTAATAAATAAAAGTGCTTTACTCCGTACAAAAAGTAGGCTATAAGTGGTTGCAAGTGAAAACAGTCAGATCAAAGTAAGTTACTAAATTAAAACAAACACAATGCCAGCTAGTTCTAATCCATTAAGAAACTTTTTACATGCAAATTATTATTCTAAACCATTGCTTTTACCTCAGGTAAAAAGCTTCAAGTCAGAGTTGATCTTTACTGCAGTCTGGGTCTACAGTTTATTTAGAGTTCATGTATTCTCTTAGAGTGGGCTAGGCAGTTTTAAAGGCCAGCTGAAGACGAAGGACTCATAGCTTCTCATAACTTAGGCCAGCAGTTCCCAACCTTTTCCAGATGGGGACCCATTTTGACAATTCAGGAAGGCTTGGTGACCCAAGACAATTCAAAAAAGGGGGGAGGAGGGGAGGCAGAGCCACCTGGGGAGACATTTGGCGACCCTTTTGAAATGTAATGGTGACCCAGCCTAGTATAGGCTGTGTCTATACTAGGAAGGTTTGTCATCAAAAGTACTGTCAACAAGTAAAATTTGGCAAAAGTGAAAACCGGAAAACTGTTTTTTTCTACCTCTCGTTATCGGTATTTCATGGACTCATTGCTATCTCCCCTGTTGATAGACAGAGCAAAGCAAAAAACTGAGCACTGCCATCAGGGGAGGCATTGTGGGATACTAGTGAAGCCAGCTCTCTCAACAATACAGACAAGAGTCCACACTGGCTCTTTGCGGACAATAAAGGGAGGGGAAAAGACAAAAGACTCTCACAGGGCTGGAAGATTTTTGTCACCCAAACTGGGTGTTTTTCGCAACAAAGAAACATTGTAGTGTAAACACTCTCATTGTTTTGTCAACAAAAGGCAGTTTTTGATGACAAAATGTGTCAGTGAAGACAAGGCCTTAAATAGACTTTCCCCCAATGTGGGAACCTTTTATTCGACACCCCCTGCATCCCTATGGAAAAATACCAGGTTCTGAGGTTCAAGACAAATTCCAATACCAGGTGGCATGGTCATGTCTTTCTAGGGCTAACCCCAGTTGGGCTTATCGGGCAAACATGACTATTCACATGTTGTTGGTTTGAATATTGAGTCATTAAGTACCTGAAGAATTACTAATGGCTCTCATTAGCACATTTAAAATCATAAACACATTCACATCTCATATTTCTAACATTACACACAAAAATGATACAGGCACAAAAATGGGAGATACAGATTCAGCAGATTGCAACAATAAAATTGATATGACCTGTTTTGCGTAAAGAATCTTCGAGTTATGCATATTGAAATCCATTAGTCAATTTTCACAAAGCATGGGAGGGCACTGTGACACCATGTTTCCCTCTCGCACAGGATGTGTCTACTCCAGAGTCAGAGGTGTGTAGACACATCTGAGCTGGCTTTGACAGAAATACCAAAGATAATTTGCTGCAGCAGTGCAGACAGAGATATGGGTTACCCCCACCCATATAAGACCCTGGGTATACATTTGAGTGATTCATTCCTGTGCCATGGTGGTTGTCCAAGCTTCCCTTGATCTAGCTAGATCAATGCTAAATTGGATATGTCTACATGCTATAATCATGCCTTTGAATAACAGTGTAGATCAGTGTTTCTTAAACTGTGTTCCATGGCATACCAGTGTGCCGCGAGGCAGTCGGAGGTGTGTCGCGCAGAACAACAGAATTCAAAATGGCCACCCTTAAAGGGGCAGGCAACCTTTTTTTTTGTCAGTAATTTTCCCCGACCCTTTTTTTCCTCAGAAACTTTCCCCCTGACCCTCCCCCCGACCTTTTTCCTTTTTTTTGCTCAAAAAAAATTATTGTTTGGTGTTCCTCGGTTTTAAAAAGTTTAAGTAACACTGGTGTAGATGGACCCACAACCCTTGGCTTATGGGCCATGCCAGGGAGCCAGAATCCTAGGTTAGGCCCCATTGTCCTAGATCCTGTGCACAGACATATTCAGTGACAGTAGTGGCACTGGCAATTGAGAAGTTCTCTATGCATCTGCACAAGTACATCACAGCCAGCAATGCAAGACTCTTTGCAATGCTTTTTGTGCCCTAGTCCAGATTTAGGCCCAGTTCTTGAGTAGTTCTACTGCTCAATGTGAGTAAGGGACAGAGAACTGAGTCCTTAGAGGGATTACCTTAGACCTTGTCTACACGGAAAAGATTTGCTGGTGATGCAGCTTACACAGGCAAAAGAGGTCTTTTGTCAATATATGGCTTACACCAGCTCACTGAACAAAATAGACTGTATCAGCAAAAGATCTTTTTCACGGGTGTAATTTCAGCCTTTGTTTTTTGCTAATATAGTTTTGTTGGTTATAAGTGGGCAAAGCGACATATATAAAAACCAAAACTACACTAGTAAAAAGACAAAGAGTAGTTGCAATTTCACCTGTGAAAAGATCTTTTGCTGATACAGCCTATTTTGTTCAGTGAACTGGTGTAAGCTATATACACCCAGGCTACGTCTACACTGAAGGCTTTTTGCGCAAGAACAGTTTTGCGCAAAAGTTCTTGCACAAGAGTGCGTCCACACTGCCATGTGCTTTTGTGCAAGAGATGTGCTTTTGCTCAAGAGCGTCCATGGCAGTTTGGATGCTCTCTTGCGCAAGAAAGCTCTGATGGCCATTTTAGCCATAGGAGCTTCTTGTGCAAGAAACCCCTGTTGCCCGTCCACACTGCCTTCTTGTGCAAGAGCTCTTGCTCAACAAGGTTTATTCCTCGTGGGGAGAGGAATAACTCTTGCGCAAGAAGCCCTCTGTTCTGACGTCTTACTGTAAATTTACTTGCGCAAGAATGCACGTGCAGTGTAGACACTCCGCAAGTTTTTGTACAAGAACAGGCATGGTGGTGCTGTGGGCTGGTTGGGGAGGCAAGAACCTTCCACCTGAGGACCCACCTCTTCCCTGGGGCCCAAAGCTGGGCTCCCTCCTCCCCCATTGCCCAGGGTCCAATGAAGCCTGTCACCAGGCCTGGTTACAAGTGTGGTTTTCATCCCTTGCCTGTTCACACACTTCTAACTACTATGCTGGCTAAACTTTTAAATGTAAACTACACCTCTGAGGGGAGCAGGTAGTTCTCTCTAACAGAAATGCAGACTTTGTTGTTTCAACAAAGGCATTAATCAGAAAGTATTTTCCCCTGATGTTGACAGTTTTCTACTGGGAATTGAATTAAGCCCATCAAGCTGAATCAAAAAAAAAATCATAAAAGGAGGTCACTGCTGACACTCAAGCCTAATCCAAAAGAATGATATGAAAGGGAAAAGGCCTGTGTGCTTTTAACAGTACCCTGAGAGAGCTTTCCCCTGGAGCAGGGATCTTTTAAGATGATGTGTTATTCCCTGCTTTCTCTTTGGGATGGGATTGAAAGAACATTGTATAATTGCAGCTTGTAGTGATCCATAAAGTCAAGTAATCAAAACTAAAATGCTTTAAACTTAACTATAATAGCCCTAGGGCATCACCCATTTAAAATGAGTGCTAAGAGTATTTATTAGGAAAGATAAATATAAATAGTTATTGGACATCTTAGATTAAAACCAAGTTAATTTTTAAGGTCATCTTTGACTGTTGAACCTGCATTTAGAGTGCTAAGAATACCCTGGCCAGGGAGTTAGGGATGCAGATTTATAAAGTAATTATCTGTTCTAAGTGAACTAAGCAGTTCAAAAGAAATAGATTATTGCCAAGCTTTCTAATCCACAATATTGCCTGTAGGTAAAGAAAAGGACAAGTTTAGAACAGTGGATTTAACATTAAATGTTTTGGATGGTAATCACCTCTGCAGAGAATTTCTCAGCTGCTATTTGTGAATCAGATCTGTGCTGCTCAGGGAGCCAAAGGCTAGTTTAGCCATAGTTCCCTGAAAACCATGTTTTATATCCCCCAGTGGTGCACTTTGCATGTTTTGGCATGGGGTGCCAATCCTTTCATTTCACAACAGACACTCTGACAGAGATTCCTCTTTCTTTCCTCTCCTGCCAAGATTAAAGAAACCCTTTCTGTGGAGTATTCCTGACTCTGATCACTAGGAGTGGCCAACACATTCACCAGGCCCCTGGGCAAGATGGAGGGAGGGATTGCTCTGGGCTCCAGGAAGGGGAGGCCATGAGTAGAAGGAGTGGGGCTGGTTCTGTGCTGGTCCCCTCAGCCCCCAGCCAGCCCTGAGAGCCACATGGAGTCCTGTGATTTAAAGGACCCCTAACTATGGCCACCACTGCTCTCAGGCCAACTGCCCCGTCTCCCAGTGGGCTGTACTGGCTGCAGAGTGATCTGAAGGTAGTGAATGTGGAGCAATCAATTTACAATTCACAGGGAGCAGCAAACTTTACATTGCTAGTCATCCCATCTTTAATGTTAATAGGTCAATTGCAATGAAAAGCAATGGGAAAACTGTTTGCAGTTATGGATCGGATATGTACTGCGTAGTTACACACACATACTCCCTTTTGTTGGCATTGCTAACTGTCTTTGAAAAATTGATAAGATATGTCCTATTATAGCTGCTTTTCCCAGGGGAAGGCACACATCTTTTCTTAACAAGTGATTGCTCGTCAACTGTGATAAAAGCTGTTTGATGGTCTGTTATTCTATAACATCAAATGGTTCCCAGCCAAAGCCCCGTCTGCAGAATATAGTGTGTGGCACACTGATCAAACTGTTGCATCATGAATGAATAAGATGTAAGTAGCCCTACCTGAAAATAAGATGAGCTAGTACAGTGATACTGCCCTGTGTGTGGTGAAGCAAAGAGGGTCCCACCCATCAGCAGCACCCTCCCCCACAGTGCTAGAAGAAGCACTACTCAGTGACAGGCTCCCCTAATAACAGCTGCTCAGAGAAAACTGGAGGAGAGTTTAAAGTAAAGCTGCCAGAAGTAGCTTAAAACTACATATGTAAGAGCAAGCATCAGCTCATAGAAAGAGGCCTCTTGGAATGGCTGGAGCAAGATTTGAAATAGCCAGTGTTTGCCCTTGTGATGTTGTGTGTTCTCTTTGTGTGAGGAGTTTTGTGTTACACCCAAAAGCCCTTAAATGCTGTTCCTTATCTGTTTCCTTTATACTGTGATTTGTGATCTATGGCATGGTCTGCAGGACCACTGTGCTGCAGTCAGCCAACAATAGTGCATGCAACGCATAGTACCGTATGTGTACAAGTGGCTTCTGTGTTCTTGGGATTGCCATGACACCCTAATGTTAGCATGTCTCCTGGTGCTGTAAGGTGGCTGTACTTCCTTCCATATCCCTACCCAGGTGCAAGTGTGTTTGTTCTAGTTTGTGCCCTTTGCTCTCTATAGCATTAATTGCAGGGGTAGTGAAGAGTTCACTTGTGTGCTTTTGCCTGACAGCAATCGCCTTTACAGCCTCTTATGGGCCTGGCTGTGTAACTTCAGCTTTGCTCCCTTCCCTTCTCTGTTCATAATGCTGCCCAGGAGCATCTCTTACTGTTTCTCCTTCTGTGTGTTTCCCGATGATCTGTGGAAACAATTAAACCACTACATGGTGTCCATTTTGGAGGCCTGGACACTGAAATACAGTTCCTTTTTCTCTTTGGCCTGCAAAATGAGGAGGCAAGGCAGAATTAGTTGTTGTAAGCTAAAACATTAGTATCAATATTTTTAATATTTTTCCTATTTTTTTAAAATTGGTTTTTAATAAATGTTCCATTTCACAGAGATTTTAAGGGGATTTCCTATATGGCAGTAGGGCCAGTGACACCACGCCCATCAGTGCAGGAAATGGGGCAGACCAGAGACCCATGGGAGGAGGAGCCCCTAGCAGACACCAGCCCACTACCAAACCTCTCCTTCCCAGTGATGGCCCCCTCACTCCTGCCAGTAAGCAAGTGAGCAGGGCCCACCCACAACATTTTGGCACCTAAGGCAGGTAGCTCAAATAATGCCCCCATGCCTCTCACTTGGGCCCAAACCAGTTTTTTACACTCTGGGTCCTAGTGGCACCCCCCACAGTCTGGCACCTGAGGCAGCCACTTCAGTTTGCCTCATGGTAAGGCCAGCCTAGCTGTAGAGGGTTCCCTGCATAGCAATGGATTGCAGAAGGTACAAAGTGTTGGGAAGCTACACTATTATTGATGGATTTTTTCATCAATTTCACTGTGAGGTGAAATTAACATTTATGAACAGCTAATGATTTTAATTGAGTCCTGCCCACAGTTATCATTACTGGTCTTGTAGGAGTTGTGGTTTAGACAAACTGTATTTTGGCTTTGCATATAAGTCTTTGCTTGTGTAACTACTTGGAGTGGATTTGAACCTGGGATCTCCAGAGCTTAGACTAACAGCTTCTACAGCTTGAGCTATAAAGCCAGCTACCCTTCAGCTTAGGCTGTAGAGCTCACTCATTCTTATCTCTTGCTGTATGTGGTCTAAGTATCACTACCTGGGACAATGAACCATACCCACTAGGTGTGTGGGTTACACTTGCCTGTCTCAGGTGGATCTTGTGTGTATTGTGAGCTGCCTCAGTGGACTATTTAAGAATTTCCTCTATTCTGATCTTTTATCAGGCCCTTATACCCATCCCATTGACATCTAAACATCTTGCAAGAGTGACTAGATTCTGTCACGTGTGTTTCTTTCCTCTCTTCTTTCTTAGGGTGTATCTACACAGCAAAGTTATTTCAAAATAACTATGCAAGCATCTATACATCCATTCCATTATTTCAAAATAATTTTGAAATAACAGATGGCTTATTTCAACTTCTGTAACCCTCATTCTATGAAGAATAACACCTATTCCAAAATAGTTATTTAGGAATAAGGGCTGTGTAGATGCTCAACAGCTACTATTTCAAAATAGCCCCTCACTAGGGCCATTCTAATTTATTCCTTCTGTGGCTCCAAATCGAGAGAGCACATCTACATTAGGGAAGCCTGCCTCAGATTCATTTTGAGGCTTCCCATGCTATTTTGAAATAAGCTGTTTAGGAATAACTATTCTGGAATAGCTTATTCTGAAATAACTGTGCAGTGTAGACATAGCCTTAGTCTCTCTGCGTACGTCTACACTGTGGGCTAAAGTTGAGTTCAGATACGCAACTTCAGCAATGTTAATTGTGTAGCTGAAGTCTAAGTATCTTAACTCAACTTTTGGTGCTGTCTACACAGCAGGAAGTCGAAGGAAGAACACTCCTTCAATTTTCCTTACTCCTTGTGAAATGAGGGTTACAGAAGTCAGAGTAAGAAACCCATTATTTTGAAATTATTTTGAAATAACAGGCTTGCTATGTAGATGTTCACTCTGTTATTTCAAAATAACAAGTTATTTCAAGATAAGCTTACAGTGAAGTCATAGCCTCTGGGAGTGGAAAGTGTGTATAGTTTTGTTTTGTTTTGTTTTGAATGCTCTCTTAACAAAGGCAAGGTCAGAGAAGTTCTCCTGCCCTTACAGTGGAAGAAGGTAAGCTTGGTGGTGGTTCTTAGAGCTTTTCTGGGGAGCAAGCACATACTGTGGAATAAACTCCCTCAAAATCTGTCTCCTGCACCAACTTGACCCTGGCTGTAGATCACTCCATTATGCCAGAAGAATGGAGCTTTCAATCATAGTGCTTTTAGATAGCTGAGGCTTTGAATGTATTGACTAAAGTCTCATATTTGATGCAATATTCTTTCGGAGGAGCCAGTGTAAAGAGCAGAAGACAATTTTCATTAGAAAAACTTTTATTGTGCAATGCGGGATAAATGGATTTATCAGAATGTGGGGTTTTTTTCCTTGTAAGTAAGAGACTCGCTAAGGCCAATAAAGACCTTCCTTATTCAAGGGAAAGTTATTTCCTTGGGTGCTGACAGGGCATGTCTGTATTTCTGACTCATGCATAACAAAATGAGGAGGTAAAAATATAATTATTACTTCTATTTCAGGAACAGAGAACATGCTGAAGGATGCTCATATACTTGATGGACTATTCTGAAACCAATTTCTATTAGGTAGAGGATTTGCCTTTTAGTAGAGCTTACATACCCTTTGACAATTAATAGCAAACGGCCACATAGAGTGTGCAGTTATGTGCAGTTCAAACAACTATTTTAGGTTAAGGTAATATATATGTACCCACGTGTACACATTTTCTTAAAAAAAACCCTTTGAAGTATTCCCAAAGATTATATTAGTATCATTTTATGCTGCCATCTAGTTACAGTGAGAGAAGTGCATCTTTAGAACCACGTGCTCTTATTAATGTGCAGAGTAACACAGTCATCACATAAGCAGGGATCATTCACTGTTCAGTGCTAATATTACCAGATGCTTTATGACTGGAAGCTAATAACTTCAGCTGACACTAGGGTTAAAATCCTTAGGCAGTAATATTTGTTGAGATCAGGAAGCAAAGTATGAGAGTTTTATTTACATAGCTCTCTGGGATCCATGTATCCTCTCTGGGGATGCCCATTGCCCTCTTGGCCTTGACTGAAAATGCTTCAGTTAAAAGACAGCCTTCTGCTGATTAATTTATTGGGTGGGAAGGTCAATAATAATGTTTTATGAAATCTCCTAAAAAATCCTCAATCTTTTCTGCAGAATAGCATGTATAATTATTAAAGGGCACTGATTATCCAAATAAAACCATGGGCCTGATTTTCCACTCTGTTACATGTAACTCCAGGCTATGTCTACACTTCAATAATCTATTAGAAAAAGTACACAAGTTGCACTCCGCAATTTGCATTCCTTTTTCCGATAGTTTTTTCGGAAGAGGTTTTTCTGAAATTTGGCCTCTCTACACTGGACCAAATTTCGGAAAAGCTTCCTTTTTGGAAGAGCCCTTCTTCCTCGTAGAATGAGGAATACAGGGGCTTCCAAAAGAGTGTGTGTGCTCTTCCACAAAAAAAAGTGGAAAAGCAGAAGTGTTCCCTGGACGTGGCGGAGTTTTTCCGGGATACCTCTGGTATCCCAGTAAAACCCCGTCATGTAGACCTGAGCAGAGATATTTTGGTACACAGCCAGCGTAATAGAGTGCGGAGTAAGCTCTTTGGGACAGAAATGGTATTTTGTTTGTACAGTCTCTAGCACAGTGGGGTCTAAATCCATCACTGGAGCTCCTAGCTGCTATCATAGTACAAACAATAAGAAAAAATATATTTGAAAATATTTGTGTTAATCACAGTCAAGTGAAATCTTTTTAAAACATCAGCTTGCTTTGTAGCATTTATGCTATTTATTTCCTTTTTTACTTTGCTCAGCTAGTTGGACATTGTAACTCTTCTTTTTCACTGTTCTGTCTTGCCCTCAGAATTTCAGTTTTGTTTGTACTTATTGTATTTGTTCAGTTTTCTTTCAGGTCTTGTGATCATGTACAATGTTGTCTCAAGTCACAAGACTTGAGGCAATGTTTACCAAGGTCCAGGTTTTCACTATTCTTCTGCATGCAAATGATTAGTTATGTTGCTATGGTCAAGCAGTGCCTAAATGTGTGTAGTAACTCTTTGCAAAGTACTCTGAAATGTATTGCTAATTATAGTTAAATTTCAATCTACCTGTGATGGGGTGTGCATACCCCGCATTCGGCCAGGAGGGCTTGATGTCCTGTGGAGGGAGAAAGTTCCGTTCCCCCAGCCACACTGGGCATGCTCCAAGTACAGAAACTGTATAAAAGGGAGCAGCTCAGGGAAAAGGACTGGCTGCAAGAGCTCCAGAGGTACCCCAGCCAGAGACTTAGACAATGGGAATCATAGAACCATAGAGCTGGAAAAGACCTCACAAGGTCATCAAGTCCAGACCCCTGCTCTAGGCAGGACCAATCCCAACTAAATCATCCCAGCCAGGGCTTTGTCAAGCCGAGACTTAAACACCTCTAGGGATGGAGACTCCACTACTTCCCTAGGTAACCAATTCCAGTGCTTCACTACCCTCCTAGTGAAATAGTTTTTCCTAATATCCAACCTGGACCTCTCCCACCAAAACTTGAGACCATTGCTCCTTGTTCTGCCATCTGTCACTACTGAGAACAGCCTTTCTCCATCCTCTTTGGAACCTCCCTTCAGGAAGTTGAAGGCTGCTATCAAATCCCCCCTCACTCTTCGCTTCTGCAGACTAAACAGACCCAACTCCCTCAACCTCTCCTTGTAGGTCATATGCTCCAGCCCCTTAATCATTTTGGTTGCCCTCCGCTGGACCCTCTCCTATGCGTCCACATCCTTTTTGTAGTGGGGGGCCCAGAACTGGATACAATACTCCAGATGTGGCCTCACCAGAGCCGAATAAAGGGGAATAATGACATCTCTGGATCTGCTGGCAATGCTCCTCTTAATGCAACCTAATATGCCATTAGCTTTCTTGGCTACAAGGGCACACTGTTGACTCATATCCAGCTTCTCATCCACTGTAACCCCCAGGTCCTTTTCTGCAGAACTACTACTTAGCTGGTTGGTCCCCAGCCTGTAACAATGCTTGGGATTCTTCCGTCCCAAGTGCAGGACTCTGCACTTGTCCTTGTTGAACCTCATCATATTTCTTGTGGCCCAATCCTCCAATTTGTCTAAGTCACTCTGGACCCTATCTCTGCCCTCAAGCATATCTACTTCTCCCCCTAGCTTAGTGTCATCTGCAAACTTGCTGAGGGTGCAATCCATCCCCTCATCCAGGTCATTAATAAAGATATTGAACAAAACCGAACCTTGGGGCACTCCACTAGAAACCGACCACCATCCTGACATCGAGCCGTTGATCACTACCCACTGGGCCCGGCCTTCTAGCCATCTTTCTATCCATCTTACTGTGCATTTATCCAATCCACATTCCCTTAACTTGCTGGCAAGAATATTGTGGGAGACTGTATCAAAAGCCTTGCTAAAGTCAAGGTATATCACATCCACTGACTTTCCCATGTCCACAGAGCCAGTTACCTCATCATAGAAGCTAATCAGATTGGTCAGGCACGACTTGCCCTTTGTGAATCCATGCTGATTATTCCTAATCACTTTCCTCTCTTCCAATTGCCTCAAAATGGATTCCTTAAGGATCCCTTCCATGATTTTTCCAGGAACCGAGGTAAGACTGACCGGCCTATAGTTCCCTGGATCATCCTTCTTCCCTTTTTTGAAGATGGGGCACTACATTTGCCTTTTTCCAATCATCCGGGATTTCTCCCGATCTCCATGACTTTTCAAAGATAATGGCCAAAGGCTCCTCAATGACATTTGCCAACTCCCTCAGTACCCTCGGATGCATTAAGTCCAGACCCATGGATTTGTGTACATTTAGCTTTTCTAAATAGTTCCTAACCTGTTCTTCACCCACCAAGGGCTGTCCATCTTCATCCCATCTTGCATCACTTAGCACATTAGTCCGGGAGCCCACTTTGTCCGTGAATACAGAGGCAAAGAAAGCAGAGGACCTGGAGGCTATGTGGAGCACCTCAGTTCTGGATCTGGTAGGAAGTGACTCAGGGAGGGTGAGCAAGTGGTATTTCCCACGCGAGTGAACTAAGTGTATTGCGATAGGTTCCCCACTGAACAAATGGTGCAGCACTCTGCCACTAACAGGGCCCTGGCTCAGGGCCTGGTGGAGTAGAGTGGGCCCGGGCCCTTCTATCGGGGCTATTGCCCCAAAGCTGTGAGTCTAGCTATTAGGCTGTGCTGCCTTGAACTGAGGGCTGTCATTACTGATTCTAGTCATTGGGCTGTGATGTCCTGAACTGAGAGATGTGATTACTGATTCCAGCCAATAGGCTGTGCTGCCCTGCGCCCTAAGTCTGTGGTATAGACTGTGGCCATTGGGCCGCACTGCCTCGGGACAAGACATGCTTGCAAGACACTATCCTTTTTATTGTGATGTTTAAAGAAATATGTTGAAATAGTTATTTTTTAGTCTTCAGATGAGGACTAACATTGTTCCTTTAAACCTTTTGTGGTTGTACTTCTAAAAAAAGCTGAATAAACTTGAAGGCAGTTCTCTTGAGAAAAAAAAAATTATTTAGTGCTTCAAGAGTTTAGTAGAACTCTTTCTGTATACAGAGTTTAAAAAAAATCTGCTGGAGATGCACTAAAATTATATATAATAAAACATTGGCACAATGGGGTTTCGTAATATATTAATTTCCAGATTATGTAATACGCTTTGCAGGTTTAGCATTTGACAGTTTTCGGTGTGGCCGTGGTCTGGCTTAAGTTAAATGATTGCCAATTAACACAAGGTAGCTTCTGAATTAGCAAAGTCTTATATGGACAGCCCCTGATGTTTCTTCTAGGATACAAAACTTTTGTGCTGAGCTCTAGGGTAAAGAGGGACGGACGTACAATGTGCTAATTAACTTGAGCTTTTGGAAAAAGGAAAGCTATTTTTAGAAAACAAATATAATAGCAGCAAAATTTTGAAGTTGTTGTTCAGAAGGATTTTGAATTGGATACATTTTCACAAAACTTATCAACTTTGAGTATTCTGGTAACATTATTTCATTTTTATCATAATTTTTTGTTTACTAAAACCTGGTTAATGGTAAATGAATAATGTTAATAACTGTTCATAACATTTTAGATAATGTCTTCAAAAAGAATTTGGAAATTCTGTATAATTTCAGAAATTACCATTTTCACCTGAAATTGTTGGCAAGGACCTTTTTCTGGAGGGGAAAAACATTAATTTGAAAAGCCTGACCAGCTGCAGTACTAAATTTATTTTGTTTTGTAGTGCTGTTATAGCTGTTTAATCAAGGCAGTTGACACTTAATTTCCTTTAAGTTTTTGAGGGTTGTTTGTGATGTTTTTCCCTCTTCCACCCCCATTGGTTCAAGGACAGATTTTCTAGAGTTCAACTCCCATTAAGGTAATGGGGTTTAATCCTAAATTCATTGGAAGCAGTGGCAAAATTTCCTTTTACTTAAATGGGGCCAAGATTTCATTGTAGTTTTTCTAAGGTGCCCAGCACTCATCTGCTCTGATAGTGACATAGCCAATTTTTCACAAAAACTCTGCATCCAACATGCTTTGTTCTTTTAATATCTGGCCATGAAATGTTGGGTCCTAAAAAGGATCTTTGCATTTCTGAAACACCTAGCTTAAATCATGGGTGCCAAATTCTTTTGAAAATCTAACCCTTTGCCCTCCAACAGAAGACAAAAATTTTACTAGAGCTAGTTGGAAATTTTCTGTGAGAATGATTTCCTGATAGAAAATATATCTTGTGTAAAATTGAAATTATTTGCAAGAAAAAAAATTGTCCCAAAATATTCATTCATTCATTCATTAAACAACATGAAATATGTAATTTTGGCTCAATTCAATCCTAATGGGAATATTTTTTATTTCTAATTCTCCTGCATACTTAGGGCATGTCATACAGCAGGGCAAAAGTTAAATTAAGATACTCAACTTCAGCTATATCAATTGCATAACTGAAGTTGAAATAGCTTAATTTGGCTTTTGGCGCTCTCTACACAGCAGGAAGTTGAAGGAAGAACACTCTTCCTTCAACTTCCCTTACTCCTTGTGAAATGAGAGTTACAGGATTCAGAGTTAGAAGTCCTCTAGTTCAACATTATTTCAAAATAAAGGCTTATAGTGTACACAGGCATTTTGTTATTTCGAAATGTTAGTTATTCCAAAATAATGCTGCTGTGTAGAGGTACTCTTAGAATTTTAAGAGAAACAGTGGGACGAGGAAAAGAGAAATAGGAATATACAAGAAAAGGAAAGCAAGACCTCATAAATCGCACTATTGTTTTGGGGAAAACTATGGCCAGAGCACATAAAACTTCTATTTTCTATTTTTCCCCCCACCTTCCTTAACTGTTGATTACCAGTGGCCTGATCTTCAGGCTCAACTTGAGACAGCTGCTGCACTCTCATGTTTGCTGCACTCTTGTCCTTACACAAAAAAAGTATCTCTGACTCACTAAGTTTCTCAAGCATTATTCTGAGGCTATGTCTGCACAGCAGCGCTATTTCAGAATAACTGACATTCTTTCAAAATAACAAAATGTGCGTCTACACAGCACGACATTATTTTGAAATAATGTCGAGATGAAGGACTTCTTACAATGACTCCTGTAATCCTCATTTCATGAGGAATAAGGGAAGTTGAGGAAGAGTGTTCTTCCTTTGACTTTCTTCTGTGTAGACAGCACCAAAAGTTGAATTAAGCTATTTCGACGTTAGCTATGCAATTGATGTAGCTGAAGTTGCATATCTTAATTCAGCTTTTGTCCTGCTGTGTAGACATGCCCTAAGTAAGCACAGTTCTTAAGAATGGGCGTAAAGTTGGGATTTCATATTTTTCATTGTTTTTTGTTTGCCTGGAAAATGATGAATTTCATATAGTCTCTGTGATGGTATATGTGTTTTATTATTATAAATGAAAATCAACTGGATCCATTGGACTCTTAAGAAGTAACCAATGTGGTTTCTAATACTGTTAAATTTGAATTATATTACCATGTATCCTAATAAACATTTTGATAGTAGTTCATTTCTTGGTGCATGACTTGCTATAGTCTCTTAAATATATATGCATATTTTTAGTTCTGAGACTAATTACTATGCACACTCAGCTACTGTAAATCTGAAATTACAAAGTATTTCATCATGTCTTAGTTTTCTGTCCTATATTCCATACCACTGGAATAGCACAATAACAGATTTTTCTATCACTCTCAATTAGTTAAACACAAAATAGTAATTTCTCTGCTTGAACAGATTTTAGAGAATAATTACACTGTACTTGAATATAACAATCTATTAACAAAAGATTTTTAACTAACCAATGTGACATGTCAAAGGAAATTGCTGAACTCTTGTTTGTTTGTCGTTCATTAGGGCTCTCAAGTGATTAAAAAATTAATCATGACTAATCATGCAATTAAAAAATTAAACATGCAATTCATCCTGCTGTTAAACAATAATAGAATACCATTTATTTAATTTTTTTGTTTTCTACATTTTAAAATATATTGATTTGAATGACAGCACAGCATACAAATTGCACAATGCTCACTTTATATTTTTCATTACAAATATTTTCATTGTAAAAAAAAGAAGATAAATAGTATTTTTCATTTCCTTCATTGCATGTAATGTTTTTCAATGTCTTTTTATCATGAAAGTTGAATTTACAAATGTAGAATTACATAAAACAAACCTACATTTAACAATTAAACATTATAAATGTTTTGAGCTCACAAGTCCATTCAGTCCTACTACTTGTTCAGCTAGTCACCAAGACAAACAATTTTGTTTAGATTTACAGGAGATAATGCTTCCCCTTTCTTGTTTACAATATCACATAAAAATGAGAACATACATTCACATGGCATAGCTGTAACCAGTGTCTCAAAATATTTGCATGTTAAATGCTCTAAAGATTCATTGTTCCCTTCATACTTCAACCACCATCCTACAGGGCATGCACTCCATGTTCCAATGGATTCTGCTTGATAATGATCCAAAGCAGTGCTGACTGATGTATGTTCATTTTTATCATCTGAGTCTTGCACTTGGGATGGAAGAATCACAAGCATTATTACAGGTTGGGGACCAACTGGCTAAGTAGCAGTTCAGTAGAAAAGGACCTGGGGATTACAGTGGATGAGAAGCTGGATATGAGTCAACAGTGTACCCTTGTAGCCAAGAAGGCTAATGGCATATTAGGGTGCATTAGGAGGAGCATTTCCAGCAGATCTAGAGAAGTAATTATTCTCCTTTATTAGGCACTGGTTAAGCCACATTTGGATTATTGCGTTCAATTCTGAAGCCCCCACTATAGAAAGGAGAGGGTCCAGCAGAGGGCAACCAAAATGATCAGGGGGCTGGAGCACATGACCTACAAGAAGTGACTGAGGGATTTGGGCTTATTTAGTCTGCAGAAGAGAAGAGTGAGGTGGGATTTGATAGCAGCCTTCAACATTCTGAAGAGAGGTTCCAAAGAGGATGGAGAGAGGCTGTTCTCAGTAGTGACAGATGGCAGAACAAGGAACAATGGTCTCAAGCTACAGTGGTGGAGGTCTATGTTGGATATTATGAAAAACTATTTCATTAGGAGGAGGGTGGTGAAGTACTGGAATGGGTTACCTAGGGAGGTGGTGGAATCTCCATCCCTAGAGGTTTTTAAGTCTCAGTTTGACAAAGCCCTGGCTGGGATGATTTAGTTGGTGTTGGTCCTACTTTGGGCAGGGGGCTGGACTCGATGACCTCCTGAGGTCTATTCCAGCCCTATGATTGTATGTGTTTTTTTGGTGATTCGAGTTCTGTAGTTTCCACATGGGAGTATTGCTCTTTTAAGACATCTGAAAGCATGCTCCACACCACATCTCTCTCAGATGTTGGCACTTTAGATTTGAAATCTTGGATCAAGTGCTGTAGCTTTCTTTAAAAATATCACTTTGGTACCCTGTTTGTGTTTTGTCAAATCCGCAGTGAAAGTGCTCTTAAAAGAAACAAGCAACTGCTGTGCCATCATCTGAGATTGTTATAACATGAAATATATGGCAGACTCTTAGTAATACAAAGCAGGAGGCATACAATTCTCCCCCAAGGAGTTAAGTCACAAAAGTAATTAGCACATTTTTTTTAATGAGTGTTATCAGTATGGAAGCATGTCCTCTGTAATTGTGACTGAAACATAAAGGAGCCTATGAATGTTTAGCATATCAAGCACATAAGTACCTTGCAATAGTAATTGGAGGTATTACCATTTGGTCCCTTCCTGTCCTACGATTCTATGAATGCAAGGTACAAAAAAAATGCCATCCAAATGCCTGTTCTCACTTCCAGGTGGTAGTGTGAATAATAAGTGGGCATCATTAGAACCCATATATGTAAACAAATTTGTTTGTCTTTGTGAATGGCTGAACAAGAAGTAGGACTGAGTGGACTTGTAGGATCTGAAGATTTACATTGTTTTGGTTTCGAGTGCAGTTATCCAACAAAAAATCTACATTTGTAAACTGCACTTTCATGATGAAGAGATTGCACTACAATACCTGTATGAAGTAAACTTAACAATATTATTTCTTTTTATATTTTTATGGCACAAATATCTGTAATAAATACTGTACACTTTGTATTCTGTGTTTCAATTGAAATTAATATATGTGAAGATGTAGAAAAACATCCAAATATTTAATGAACATTACTTGCTATTCTATTGCTTAATAAAAAATTAAGACTGAGAATAATCACTATTAGTTTTTAAAATCACAATTAATGTTTTAATCATGTGAGTTAACTATAATTACTCAACATCTCTATTTTTCACACATACCCTTAAATGGGAGCTGTTTTTGGGAGGTATAGTGAACCAAGATGCACTTTGAGGGGGGAACTTTTATTTTAAAAAATTATCCTCTTATTGTTTAACTCGTTAATGATTCAGGGTAGCTGATGACCGATCAATAGCTATGCTTCAGCCATCTGTGTGAATAGGGCTGTAATCCTAGCTAGGGCTACAAAATGGCTGTAAATAGTTCACTTTATAAAGAACCTGCTGACTGTAAGAAACATGGAATCTTTTTGTGGTATTATTTAGTTTGTGGAATATCAACAGTTTCTAGACTGTACACATGCTGAAAAGTAGTTGGTTTCTAAGAATTGGTTGCCAGGGGAGATAATGCTATGGAAAATGCTGGCAATAAAATGTAAAACCATTTTTTATATATTTCAGGTATATAAGAAAGACGGCTTAAGAATAATGAATTCTGAACTTATGTTTGAATAAATTATGAATGACTTTCTCACAGTTCTGGTCAGTCAATCTTTGGCATTGTAAACAACTTGAAATATGTAGTTTCTAATAATTTTGTCATGAAACCTTATGATGCTAGAGGTTTCACTTGAATTTCACTTGGAATTTAAGTGTGAATGCTAAACTCATAATATCCATCATTTGATGTGAATTTATAGGGATTAACGCTTGGGGGAAGTTCCTATGAGACCTATTGTCATATACCTTTGCTTTGGGAAATAAGTTAATGCAAGTTCAGGAGTGTTCTTTTCAATTTCACTGGGTGATTGGTATTGAGAGCTTCTATTCTCAAATGTCATTGTCTCCACCATGAAATGAAAAGCAAGTAACCACAAAAATTTACAGGATATGTGGTGTTATAGCATATTGGTCACAGGATATTAGACAGGAAAGGTGTGTGAAGTAATATCTTTTATTGAACAAATTTCTGTTGATGAGAGGCAAGCTTTCAATCATACAGAGAGCTTGTTTGTCTCCAAAACAAGTTGACCAATCAAGGACTTTGCCTCTCTAATTCAAGAACAGTCATTTTTCTTCAAAATGTCTTACCTACTATGATACCATTGATGCATAAGGCAGCCTGTAGCTTAAACAGACATATTTTCTCTGTTACACCAACTTGAAGACATTTGATTTTCAAATGTATCTGACTTTTTTTATAGTTTTCCATACCAAGGAAGGGGTCTATGAGAGTGCTGTTGTTAGCAATTACATTAAATCTTGTTTATCTTGAACTTACATCTGTCCTATTGTCATTTTTATTTACATATATGAAAGAAGATGACAAGAAAAATATGTTCATTTTCTTTCTTCCCCTTTATTTCTATAACTTTGACCCAAGGCGAAAAGCAAAATTAATGTACAGAGTGCACATCCTTGTAACAACTGCATTAGGTGGGGATCAGTCATCCCTGAAGAGTGCTCTGATGACTCTTAAGAAGGTGGGAAATGTGTTATATAAGGGGAAGGGCTTGCCACCAACAGTTCCATCTTGCAAAAAATGTCGAGAGTTTGACATTTGTTTTCAATAGGCATCAAACTATTGGTTATTCTGGTGTCTCTCTGTCTTTGGTTTTCACTTGAAATCCCAGAATTGAGAAACTTTATTGGGCTTTTTTTTTCTTTGTCAAAAGACATTGTATCAAAACATTTGCCAATCAGTTCTTTTCAAGAAAAATTAGCCATAGAAAATGGAATGTGAATTTCACCATTTAACAAAAGACAGTCAGTTCCCTCCCCCAGCTAGAATTTTTCTATGAATATCAGGTTATCAACATGGAATCCATAGAAAATACTTTGTGAGTCACAGCTGGTTCAAAGGAACAGAAAGATTTATGGAACACATTTGGGTCAAGCAGCCATCCGCAAACTAAGAAAATGAAGCATGCTTACAAAGCATTCTCCAACTGTCCACAGAAGACAGATGATCCTTGTTGTGGATTCAGAACTGAAAACAATTGGAAGAACATTCTGCAAGGAACTGGCAGACAGCAGGACACTGTGCTGAGTTCAAGAGTCAAGACATGATATTTCACTCTTTGGGCTTGTCTACATTACTCACCAGATCAACGGCAGTGATCAATCTAGCAGGAGTTGATTTATTGTGTCTAGGATAGACTTGATCAATTGACCACTCAGCACTCTCCCATCTACTCCTGTACTCCACCGGAATGAGAAGTGCAGGTGGAGTTGATGGAGGATCACCAGCTGTCAGCTTACTGCAGTAAAGACACTGTGGTAAGTAGATCTAAGAATAACAACTTCATCTACGTTACTCATATAGCTGAAGTTGCATAACTTAGATCTATGGCCTCTTCTAGTATAAACCAAACCTAAGAAAGGATAGTCTTCTGAAGTAGATGGGCTAGATTCCATTGGAAATGATTCATATTGGCACTAGTGACACTGTACAGCAGGATATCTCACACAATAGATTACTTCAGGGAATTTAGAAGTGGGCTGAAGAAGAATGTCCAAAAGATTATCTGTGATCCTTTCTGCCCCATGAGCAAAGGATGACAAAAGATGATGAAAGTCAACTGTTGGCTAGGTAAATGATGTAGAAGGGAAGGTTTTGTGGGACTTTGACAGATGCTGGACATCTCATGTTGTCAGTACTAAAACATTGTTGGAATATCTAAAAATGATAGATGACAATTTCCTAATTCAAAAAGTATTGCATAAGGGTATGTCTACACAGCAAAGTTATTTTGAAATAACAACCCTTATTTCAAAATAACTTTCCTAGCGTCTACGCAGCCAAACCGCTATTTTGAAATAAATTCAAAATAGTGGAGTGCTTATTTCGAATTTGGTAAACCTCATTCTATGAGGAATAACACCAAATTCAAAATACCTATTTTGAAATAAGTCCTGTGTAGACACTTATTTCGAAATAGGGGGCCTCCAGCCTTCCCAGGGTGCCCTTGTGGCCACTCCAGCCTCAACCAAGAACACTTCTCTCCCTTCCCCCCCCCGGAGCCCTTAAAGGGGTAGACTCTGGCCACAGTGCCTATGCCAGCTCCAAGCCTGCCAGCCCATAGCCAGCAGTCACTCACTGCCCCTGACCCAGTGGCCCCAAAACATGAGCCAGGAAGGACATGAGGGAGGAATGAGGCACAAGCCCCCAGTGGGGCAGACCAGGGAGGCTCTTAGTGCTCCTCAGGGTGGAAGCTCTCCCTCAGGGCCTCCTGGATACTGACAGCCCCCTGATGGACCTCCCAGATGGCAGCCTGCAGAAAGTGCAGCCAGGGTCACAGAAATTCATCCAAGAGAAGCACCAGAGTGCCCAGTGGCAGCTCTGGCTCCATGTTGCAGAGTGCTATGGTATCCCGAGTGAGGGCAACCAGAGCACGCAGAGACGAAATGCTTTGCTGTCCCTCATCGAGGTAGACAAGCAAGCAGGGAAACCTGAGAACTGACTGTCCGGGGGGGTCCCTTTAAGCACAGACCTCAGATAGCCTCAGGCAGCAGCCCCACACAGTAAGTCCTGACCTGGTGCCCTGCCGGAACTGGTTCCGGCCAGCCTTAAATGCGATTCAGACTCTACTCAGTGTGGACACGATATTTCAAAATAGCAAAACACTATTTCAAAATGTATTTTGTGTGTAGACGTGTTATTTTGAAATAAGATATTTCGAAATAACACTGTAGTGTAGACATACCCTAAGGGAATTCAATGTAAGATATCATCTTGACAGATAAAGAAAAACTGATCACAGAACCCAAATAATGATAATTTAGGTACAAGTGAACATGACTTAATCACCTTTATAGTGTGCAAACAGAATAAAGTCCAGATTAGTTATATAAACATCTGATGCTTTACAAGGGCCAACTAAAAAAAAAGATTATTTATTTATTATGTATTTAACATATTTTAAGCCTAATATTATGAGCCTAATATTATGAGCCTAATCAGCTAGGCAGAATAATTTTAATCAGGAAAATGCGAATATTTGGTAATTGTTTAAGAACACTTTACTAGATGCCTAAGAAGCCAAATCTCACAATCAAGGGAAAAGATTGTTTTGGTTAAAAAACAGAACTGACATAGAAGAGAAAGCAGCTATACAAACTAAAAAGAAAATATACAACACATGTATAAAAGAGAAAGGTGATAATAATGAATTTATAAATCAGAAGCTAGGAACTGTAAACAATTGATATGGGAAGCATAGGGTTACTGGGATGCCAAAATAGCACACCCGTTATTTCAAAAAATATTTCAAAATACCACGTGGCTTGCGTAGATGCAGGGTAGCTATTTTGGGATACCTCTAGAGTCCCGAAATAGTCGTGCAGTGTAGACATACCCAAGGTGTTTATATTAGGAGTAGAAAGAACCCTTTGGTATTGGTTCACTACTAGAGAGAAACGATATAATTATCAAAATAAGGCCAAAGTGTTCAATTAGTATTTCTGTTTGATACTTGGGGTAAAATAGATAAGGTAGTCATATCATATGATAACACACTTTCCATTCTATTAATATTTCAGGAGTATCTTTAATACCAGGTACTGACATTAGACTACAGGTTTGGAATCAGCAAGTCTGGATATTTGCAATCAGGAGTTTTAAAAAGGCTGTCTGAATTGCTCACTGGGCATTAAGGTTGATTTTTCAGTATGTCTTCGGTCACTGAGGAAGATGAAAAAGCTTTAGATTGGGGTGGGGAACCTAAGGCCCCAGGGGCTGGATGTGGCCCCCAGCTTGCCTCTATCCAGCTCCTCCAGCATTGGAGAGTCTGCACTGGTGCTCAAGCCTCCCTACCAACACCCTGTGGGGGCTGGGGCACACAAAATCTGGATGCCCCGCCCCAAGCTTTAGTTTGTGAGGAGAATGTGAGGAGTGTTTTTCTCCTTCTCAGTAGGGGGCCATGTCAGTGAGGGTCCCTGATTTTTCTGTGGCACACAACGCAAAAAAGGTTCCCCACCCCTGCTTTAGATGGGTAAATGGGATGACCCATGTAATTACATGCCACCCAGTCTGACACTGATCCTAGGAAAGATAATGGGGTAGCTAATGTGGTGCTCAATTAATAAAGAATTAAAGGAGGCTGGGAAGTAAGCACTGAAGCTGGTAACCTTAGAAGAGGAGGTGGAGCCTCTGGTGGGTTGGTCAGTCTGACAGTTGAAAGTGGATCTCAAGAATGGGAGATCTGAGGGTGCTGACAAGGCAATCACTGGGAACAGGGAGTTGGACAGTCAGACAGAAGGTTTGGCTCAACTTGCCTGAAGAATGGTTAATAGAGCAGTGAGGATAGACCTTGAAGAGGCTGAAGAAAGGTTGTGTTGGTGTGTGTGGCTCCAGACTCTTCCTATGGAGGTGAAGCATGCTGGGTTTTGGAGGTGGGGGTTGTGCTGAGAAGTGACATTAGCCACAGACAGGTCACAGCACTATTTATAACTAGCCAATTAGCCCATCATAAAACGGGATTTCCAGGTCTCTCCTCCATGTCCTATTCCCTTTCTATCTCGGTCTTCTCTCCTGAGCCTCCGGTCTCTCGCTCCATCTCTCTCTCTCTCCCTTCCTCCTACTGCCTCCCCCTCTCTCTCTCTCAGCTGTCCTCCATCTCCTGCCTCTCTCTCCGTCTCTCTGTCTCTTCTCCTCCTCCTCCTGCCTCTCACTCTCTCTTTTTCTTCTCCTCCTCCTGCTGCATGGGGAGCACGGAGCCCAAACAGCTGTTTGCGCCGCTTGCTCCCGCGTGGCAGCCCAGCTGAGTGGCTGCCTATGAGCTCCAGCTGCCCCCCTGCACAGTTTCCCTTCACCCCAGCACTGATCCTGCAGCCTCCCAGTTGTTCTCCCCCTCCCCCTTATTCCCCCTCCCTCCCCCCAGCCAGGGTCTGTTTACAGCCAGGGGGCAGGGCCTGGAGCCACTATCACACCACATGTCACCACCCTGCCCCCCTTCGCTTCCCGCTGTGGTGCTCGGCTGACTTCTGCGCCGCTCAGCCGGGCCCGCCACGCGGGAGCAAGTGGTGCAAGCAGCCGTTTGGGCCCTGCACTCCCCATGCAGCATTTCAGCGTTACAGAGTCACAGACATTGGGCTACTATATATATGATACTTGTAATAAACAAGAAGCTCAAGACAGACTTATGTGGATGGGGTAAGATGAGCAGTTTCTGTTATAACTTAGGTACAAATGAACATGACTTATTTCCTGTTTTTCTGATGCTTCCAGTTCCATGTGACATTATATTTGTTCTTAATGTAATAAATAGGTACTTTATTTTCACTAACTGTAGGACAAAGCCTGATATATGCTACTAAGCAATTTAGATACCTAACTGCTACTTCTCTCAGGGACACTACATAATAATTATGATATACCGGAATATATCTCTGGGTTTCCAGTTCCTCGAGAAAAAAGACTAAAGCTCTTAAATGGTATGTATAAACCAGACAGGGAGTGCATACTGAATGTTGGAAATAAAGGTACAGGTATAGTCAATGAGTATGCATGTATATGGCAGTTACTTCTCAGTGGGGAATAGCAAATCACTAAAGATTTAATATATTTAATGCTAACCAACTGGGGTTGTAGAAAATTGATCCCGTCAAACTGGATTTTTTTTTGAGGAGATTAGAAGTTTCACTGAAAGATAATAGGATTAACATACTTAGGCTTCTGTAAGTCATTTAATTTGATACCACATGACATTTTGAAAGATATAAAAATAGCATGGTACACATTCAATGGACAGGTTTCAGTTTAATTGTAATGGGTACCCGTTCTCAAATGGGTGAATTTCTAGAGAAGTCCTGTAGGGATCTGTTCTTAGCCCTATGCTTTTTAACATTTTTATTAACAACCTGGACAAAAACATAAAATCATCACTGATAAAGTTGGCAGAATACAGAAAATGTGGGAGACTGGTAAATAATGAAAAAGACAGTTCACCAATTCAGGGTGATTTAGATCACTTGGTAAGTTGGATGCGAGCAAACAATATGGCTATGTCTAGACTACATGGCTCCGTCGACGGAGCCATGTAAAATAGTTTACTCGGCATAGGCAAAGAAGCGGGGATTTAAATAACCCCCGCTTCATTAAAATAAAAATGGCCGCCACGCTGTGCCGACGATCAGCTGATCCGGCACAGTGGGGCAGTCTAGATGCGCCGTGGTCGACAAGGGAAGCCTTGTTTCATGAGGCATACCGGCGCAGTCGACAAAGGCTTCCCTTGTCGACTGCAGCGCGTCTAGACTGCCCCGCTGTGCCGGATCAGCTGATCGTCGGCACAGCGCGGCGGCCATTTTTATTTAAGGAAGCGGGGATTATTTAAATCCCCGCTTCTTTGCCTATGCCGAATAAACTATTTTACATGTCTCCGTCGACGGAGCCATGTAGTCTAGACATAGCCTATGTGTTTTAATATTGCTAAATATATACATTTAGGAACAAAAAAATGGAGGCTATATTTACTTGATGGGGGAATGGGAAGCAGTGACTGAAAAAGATTTGGAGGTTGTGATGGATAGTCAACTGAATGTGATCTCTCAGTGCAATGCTGTGTCCAAAAGGACTGATGCAGTCCTTGGGTGCATAAATAGAGATCTTGAATAAGAATACAAACATTGTTTTACTTCTGTATTTGGCATTGCTGTGACCACTGGTGCTATACTGTGTCTAGTTCTGGTGTCAACAATTCAAGAAGGATGTTGATTACAGAATGAGAAAATAAGTTTTATGGCCTGAGGTTTTTTTCAGGTTGTCAGACTGAAATGATCGCAGTGGTTTCTTCTGGCCAGGACTGCTGACAGAATTGCTGGGCCCATGAGAAAGTGTGTGGGGCTCCGGGCCCAAAAGGCTGAGATCTTGGATGGAAGAGGTAGGGCGGGAGCTGCCTGGCCTGCACCACCCCGGGCTCCAACAGCGATTTAAAAGGCCTAGGGCTTTGGCTGCTGCCCTTTTTGCCCCCACCTGTCAGTGGCCCTGCTTCTGGCATTAGAATCTTGAAATCTCTGAATTACTTTATGCAATAGCAAGTGTTTCCATTTTGACAGATCATGAAGCACTCTTCTGGTCAAAAATTGCAACAACAGTTTCCATCAGACACTACAGTCTTTGACACAACTTTTTGTTTTTATAGGACAATTCTTGGTTGGTCTTCATCAAAATTCTTTGTACACAGCACTTTCCTGGGTAAAATATCTGATCATTTTATTGTTTGATTGTTAAAGGTCATTTTTTCAATGGTGGGAATTTGCAGTCACTTCAGTAAAATCTTTGCGCTCTACTTGAGATGTTTTTTATTTTTAGTAACTACATTTCACAGCTCTATTCTTTTTCTCGGTAACACTTTAATTCCCTGCACTTCACAGTTCCATTCTTTCTGTTTTTGTGTTTATTCTTATTACACAAGATGCTGAAATGATTTCTTTCTCAAATATTTCAACTGATCACATTGACACATTTTGTATTTAGACCCAAAATGTTTTAAGATATACCTTTCAGTATCTTCTAAGGCATTTTTAACATCCTCAAAAGTATCAGAAATGTATTGCATTTATATCACATACCAAACAAAAAGATAATGAATCCACAGAGGAGATGGAAAGGACTTGTGTGACCCCTTATCAACAGAGCCATGCTTTGAGCCCCGTCAAGGAGTATATTATTTTTATAATATAGTCAAGCTATATTATTTTTAAGCTATCTTCCATTTTTCTAGCAGAGGGCTGCATCTAAAGATCATCTCCACAGACATTTTTTCAGTGCCAGTTTTGTTTGAGGCATTTCCTAAAGCATCTTCTCACTAACAATTCCCCATTTCTTAGGCTAATCATTGTGGACATAAAATGGCTGCATTTGAGCGGAGGAAGTGCTACATTGTTTTGCACGCCATCCAAAAAGTAAAGTCCAGTGTTACTTGTTAAAATCTCTAGTTCTCCCTGTTTCTGGTCACTAATGTCACAACACTCAACCAAACCCTCTGAGGAAAAGAGATTTTTTTTCCCCAACGAATGTCACCAAATTGCTGTTAAAGGTGGAACATTTTTGAGGGAACTCCTTGTTAAAATTCTATCAACGTATCATTGAATGCATCCATTTCAGACTTTGCACTGCTACAAACTAAACTTACTTGACTAGATACGGGAGATACTTATTTTTGTTTGGTGCCTTGTATTTGTACTTAGCCTTTTATATTCACTGCTTTATATTGTTATTTGCACTGCTTTTCTATGTGGCAAATTGCTGTGTGGCAAGTCAGCATGTCAATTTACAGCACACCAAGTTGTCACACAGTACCACTTAAAAATGTAGAATCCCAAGCAGCACGCTGTGCTTTACCAGTATCCATATAGGATGTTCCTGAGCAGGAAGCTGATGCACTGTAAATTCATATTCTGGCTTGCTGTACTCTAAGCAAATTTAGGCACATCTCTGGAAAGTTTTATGCTGGCATAGTTTTTAATATAGGTCCAAATGACTACTGTGTTCCAGTTTTACACTAGTGGAAATCCCATTGAGTTCATGGGAATGAAGTCGGCTGTCATTATGGTACTTTTATTGCAGCTGGCTCTATAGACTCCAAAAATGACCATGATAAGGGAATCTTGCATTGGACTTTTAAAGGGGAAGAAGAAAAATAAACTACATTGTGACTGAATTTTTGTTTGTTATTTTGTTTGTACATGTTTTCAGTGGTAAGGGTATCTCTCTGGTTGCTCTAACAGCCTGCTTCTCTCTCTCTCTCTCTCTCTCACACACACACACACACCCACCCACACACTTCTATTCCTTCTAGCCATAAACAGGCACAAGGTAAAAGAATTAGATAAAGTAAATTTATTTTTAAATTTAACTATATATTTGAGAGTCTGTTTGTTCAAGAATTCCTAAATGGTAAGAGCTAAGAGCACCAAATTCAGTATACAGCGTCCTCTTACGACAACATAACAAAGTAAGAGGTTGGTTGTGCCAGGAAAATGGGATGTGCCTGGAATGGGATTGTGTCTCATAAAACCATACAGAAAAGAGACAGAATCACCAGGCAGGTGAAAGGGCTGGCTGGGGGCCTGTCCCCACCCCCAAGCTTCCCACCCACTAGGCGCTGTTAGAGAGGGTGTGGGGGGTGAAGTCCGCCCCTCCATTTATACAGGAACATTGATGGCTGTTCCCCTTCATCAGGGGGTGAGGGGAAATGCAGTTTGCTACATTCCTCACTCTGGCTGGGGAATGCAGGTAGCAGACAAACCTAGACCTGCCCCAGCTAGGGGACATACACCCCTCAGTTGGCTGTGCCTGCTGGAGGTGCAGAGGCCATGAAGAGGCACTTCTCACCTGGCCCCAGGCTGCTGTGTGTACTGGGGTAGCCCTCTCTCCCTGCAGCAGTATGTGTATTGAACCTTTCATCCCCAGCCCCTCTTCAGAACAGTGATTCAAATGAAGCATGCACATTTTCATTTTGTTTTCCAAAAACCAAAAATTGCAATTCTGGGTAAATCTTCTAGTCTAATATAACTATTACAAGGCCAAATCTATACAAGCCACATCAACTCATTTGAAAAAGAGAAGGAATACTTGTTACATATAGAAAAGGTATTTTAAAAATAACTCCTATTAAATTAGAAAGTATCTCAAGTCCTTTTAGTTCTATAAAGCTTCTGAACAACAACTTTTCTCTGAGAGAGAAATCAACCAGTTCTTTGGATGAATTATTCTGGCTCAGTGGGAAATTTCTACCAGCTAACCTTCTATTCACGGAATTTATCTCAGTCAGGAAGAGAAGGTGTTTCTCAAGACTCTCCCTTTATTTGGCCTTTCTGGATGTTCAGGTCTAACCACCTTTTTCATTCTTTCCACTGCCTCAGCAATTAAGGCTAGGTAGGGAAAGGAGCTTTTGAATTATAGTGGTAAGTACCATCTGAGCAAAGTCTCAGCTCTGTAATACTCTTAGTCAGAAGAATCCCAAAGTTCTTGTTAGCTATTGCATTTTTATTTATTAGGAGTAATAAATTAGGATCAATACAGAGTGGCTTTCATTAGGTTTAACACTCTGGGGACTGCCAAAACCCACTGCAATCTTTAAAACCTAACAGCACCTGTAGTTACTTCAGTTCCATGATTATGTGAAAATTATGGATAACTCATGTTGTATTCAATTATAGTAGAGCAGGTAAGAAAAGGAATGCAAATTTAGGAGAATTCTTCAATAAGAGGCGCACATAACTCATCAGGAGGTAGACTACATCCCTTAGCACTCTGAATTAGCCCTTCCCCTACCCTCCACAATCTGTCATTACACTTCAGTAGTAACAATCGATGTGATCTGGATGTCATATGCTAACCTAGGAAATGAAAGATTTTATATCCTAGTGCCAATCATTTGAGCCCACCTGTATCCCAGAAATGCAGGTATTTTTAAAGTGTTGGGGAGTATTTTATATGCTGTTTGATCATATAAAAATTCTTCCATACCAGTTTGCATGGTAATAATCATATATATTCTATCCATCATTCTGCTTGCACTAGTGAATATAGTATGGCTACAAATGCTTTGTTTTTCATGGTCAATTCCTGTGGTGCTTGCAACACATGAAGAAATAAAACAAAGAGCATAAACCACATCAAATGTAATCCCCTGGATATGTTTTTGGTTTTGTGCTTTCTTAAAGAGATGATTTTTTGGTTGTGTCTGCCTAAAAGATCTCATATTCCATCACTTGTGCTAGTGCTGGCAAACATACAGCTTTACTTGACTCCACTTCATTTATTTGCTTTTTAATTTGACATTCTAAGAACTAGAATGCTGTTGATAATGTTGGATTTGTTTGGCTTGTAGTCCTGCTTCTCATTGTTATAACCACTTTCTAATGCATTCAAGCTTCTTTTCAACTAAAACAGTTGTTTGTGACATTGATAGCATTGCCAAGATATTTAGAGTTTATTGTGCAGGCTGTGCTCTATGACATCCATAAATACATTATTATGAAATTTATTTCTAGTGGGCACTTTGCCAGCCAGCTGTAGGCTTGAGCTGTAGACTTCTCTTCAGATCTTACCTAAGGCTTCAACCTAAAAACAATTGGGTGGGAAACTACCCAAGAAAATCCAGGATGCTGTAGAAAATAGTGGATCAAGCAGTGGAATTTCCTCTTTTATGGAGTACTTATGGCCTCAGCAGGATGCTATGCAGCTGAAGTTATTGTCTTACTCTTATAGATGAGGTACAAAATCTGTTTGTATGTGTACATTCATATGTATACACACAAGTAAACCCATTATGGTACCATATACATAGGAATGATCATAACTGTGCTAATACCAAAACACCACAATTGTCACTTAGGTTCAGGAAAAAACATTTAAAAATTACTTGAATTTTTTGTTGCTGAGTGGCATGGCCAGTTGCCTGGTTTTTGACCATACAATCTCGTTGAGACCTTGCAGTGTCTGGTCAGATCTACTGATAAGGCACCAATAATCCAGTTACCTTGACCAGAAGAGGTGGAGAGGTGGTGGCAGCTCACAGTCCCAGATCCATAGGCAAGTCCCTTCTGACTCATGCAGCAGGGGATGGGAAGGAAAAGTAGTGAGCAGTTTTGAGGGAGGAGGGGAAAAAAACAAAGTGTGTGGGGGTGGTTCAGGGCCTCAGGAAAAGAGGCAGGGCATGAGAAATTACAGTACTTCTTACTGGAGTATCCAATTTTTAAATATTAACAAGCTGGCCCCTCTATTGCTGAGTGAAAGTTGAAACTGAACCAGTTCTGCCATCTGCCTATGATGTTTAATTCAACAATTTCCTCTTCCCTCGCTGAGATGCAGCCACCTTTGCTAACACAGTAATTGTTTATACCTACACATTCTGAGATGAATGTCAATTACAGTTGCAACTTCAGTGGGAATTTAGGTACCCACTATATAGCTACAAGAATTGGCCTTTGGCCAATATGTCTAAATTACCAATGATTCTACCCTCACAAAATATACTATGAGAATTTTAGTGTTCCTTAGTAGTGAAAACATCATTTATGCCTCAACTGAAACATGCCACCTAGTCCTAACAGGGGACATTGTTCCTACATTGGTAGATAGAATACTTCTTGCTAAATTACTGACACTTCTTGTTGCCTTGTTTAAGTATTGCTTGGAGGTCTGTTCAAATACAGATGCAGCCAGCCCTGTTTAGCTTATAAAATATGACAGAACTGCCAATCAAAATGCAATGGCTGCGGGCATGTGAGGATCTAGCATGCTCTAACAATGTAAGGGTCTATCATTCAAAAGAATTACCAGGAGACATTTTAATCTGTTGTAATTTAATCCTTTCATGAGGTGCTCAATACAATGTGAAAGTAAAGAAAGAAATTATTAATGGTTAATAGAAAGAAATGTCTGCTGTCCAGATGTTAGTTTAGACAAATGCATTTATATTTTTTCTGTATAAGGAAATTAGGTATAGCACATATACAGTATTATCCCTGAATAGTCATTTGGTCTTGGAATAAATCAACTTTAATTTGTGAAGACACCTGAGGTAGGATTTTCAAAAGACCTCCGCAGTGACCAAACTCTGCTTCTGTTTTCAAGAGTGCTCAGTATTGTCCTAATTCTGAGCCCACTGGAGTCAATGGATGAAATCCTGGTTCTACTGATGTCAATGGGAACTTTGCTATTGATTTTAGTGGAGACGGGATTTCACCTGACTTTTACAATGGATTTCAAAGTCACAGCAGAGTTATAAAAAAATGGGAGCTTTTGAGAAATTGTACCCTGTAGTGTTGATAAAAAGCATTGTGACAATTTTTACAGGAAGAATCTGGGCCAATGGTAATTGACAAGGAACAAGTGCATCAGGAAGGTGTGATATTCTCAGGATAGAGCATGTGTGCAGGCAGGTGGCTGGTTCCTCATCTTGGTTCAGAAGATACTGTTTTTGTATCAATGGACTGATGGAGACAAGTATGTTACTACTGGAGAAATGACACTATGCATTCTTTGGCAGCATCCTCAATAAGTGTCAAATTCCTGCATTCTATATCCAGCTCTTAAGATGCCTCCCTCGGTAGCATTGGGCTTCATTTTATTTCTTTGAATAAGTATTTTAATCCTATCCATAAATTGAGGATATAACACTCCCTTCAGCAGGACTACTCAAACCCTGTAAAGGGCTAGAAATTTCCTGATTCATTATTGGGAATCATTCAATCTTGGCATTAAATGAGACAGTTGTGAATGTCGGAGTTTAAAGTTTTGGGTTTTCTTTAACCTATATCCTAGACCCTGTTTTGTGTGAAGTAACATGATAAGTAAGGACCAGAACACATATGTGTGGTTTTGAAATACTGATAAATATGGGTTGAGTTCTCAACATTAATGTTCTCCTCCCACATTCCTGAAAAAAATGCCAAAAGAAACTTACAATACATCCATAAAGATAAAACTTTAAAGCTGAGTACTAGCAATTGACCCTATGAATTACTCTGCCCTGTCTGCAAGTCCAAATGTGATCAGGTTGCTACTTAAGGCCCCCACCACCAGTTAATAAGGGCCTTTGACAATTACAAGATTTTAACAGCTTGGACCAAATGTGTATCTTTGAGGCACTTTTAACTTTAGTAATAAGTTATTTGTTGCTGTTCACTATGGTGCTCTTGGATGGTCTAAGGCCCCCAGGTGCCAAGATGATGGGCAACTTTAATGATTTATAAAGGGTTGACATTCAAAGGGTTGACATTCTTGTGCTCCTATAGTCACATAGGCTCTCTTGAAAATTTCCCCCTTCCTGTTTTAGGCGCTCTATGCTATTACCAGGGGAGGGATAGCTCAGTGGTTTGTGTATTAGTCTGTTAAATTCAGGGTTGTGAGTTCAACCCTTGAGAGTGCTATTTAGGGGTCTGGGACAAAATCTGTCAGGGATGGTGCAGGGGACTAGACTCAATGACTCTCATGGTCCTTTCCAGCTCTATGAGATAGGTGTACCTCCATATATTTATTATTAACCACCTTTAACAGAAATGATTCCTTTTGGGAAGTGTAATAGTTATTTTTAATGTACAATTAATGGGGGGGGGATTTTTTCCCTTTTCCTTTAAATTGTAATGTGCTTTGCAGATGAGTGCATGGGCTGTGTAGTCTTGTGAGAATTGATGTAAAGGGAACTGTGAAAGTTGTGATAATGGTTCATAATAGATACATCCCTGGGGCATGTGCATCATGGTCATTTAGGCAGAGTATCTGTTACCATTAGTTGCAGCATCATTCTTGTTTAAGAACTGCAGCATTCAGAATTTCTAAGTTCATAACAAAGGTAGGAAAGAGTGCAGAGCCATGAAGTCAGGTGAGGAAATCTGTTAGCCAGCAGTGGTGCCAAAGTTCTCAGTAAGAGAGAGCTATAGACAGTGTCATAGATATAAAATTAGAATTAGGATCCTTGGTAGGTTGTCTCTCTTCCCCCATTTAATTCCTCCACTGACTTAATTAAGATTAACAGTTTTTCATTAGTGAGCTTGCTTGACAGGAGGGCTTCTTCTACAACTTATCTCATTGTTTTCCCATGTGTTAAAATCATAATCCTGCTTTTGCAATATCACAAAATGATTACAGCACACACATCCAGAGAGAAGTCTCTCTCATGGATCTTTCAGTTTCTCTGTTGATACTAATAATAACTTGAGAAGCTTTCTTGGGGGGCTGGAGGGTATAAAAAACAAAAACCCAGTTTGCTAGTAAAGCACATTTTTTCCAAATTGTCACATCTCTAATACCTCAGTATGGATGACTTGGTGTCTCTCTCTGTATGTGTGAAATAATGTGCCGAGAGCTTAACCTAAGCTCACTGAGATTCAAAATTACAGTTTTTAGAAACATGACCATATATGTTTGCAATTTCTGGTTTCTGAGATCTTTTGTGGAAATTTCTCTGTGAAAAGATGTTTCTTCCATATTTTGGGTGGATAAGAAACCAGGGCATGGTACAATTGTCACACACTTCAATGTAACAATAGATATCATCTCCTAGCTAGACCTCAGACCATTCTAATGTCGTCTATGACCTCACTACTAGTGATCTCTCCATTATTTGATTACTTATGTGATTGAAATCCCACAGCTGCCTTGCAACTGGTTATGTATCAACTACATTATACATACAAAATACACTTAAAAAACAACAAATAGAACGGTCACACTTTAAAGACTAACAAAACATGTAGATGGTATCATGAGCTTTCATGGGCACAGCCCACTTCTTCAGATGACCGGCTTCAGATCTGAAGAAGTGGGCTGTGCCCACAAAAGCTCATGATACCATCTGCATGTTTTGTTAGTCTTTAAAGTGCTACCATTCTATTGGTTGTTTTTTAAGTTTATCCTGTACAGACTAATTTGGCTACCTCTCTGAAGCTTTTGATTATACATACAGTCACACATATGATTATGACGTTACTGCATAAGCAATTACTTTAGAAAGGAAAGTCTCAGAGGGATAGCTGTGTTACTCTGTTACTTAACTGTAGCACCTTAGGGTATGTCTACACTAGCCCCCTAGTTCGAGCTATGGAGGCTAATGTAGGCATTTGAAGTTGCAAATCAAGCCCGGGATTTAAATATCCCGCGCTTGATTTGCATCTTCCCAGCCAGTTGCCATTTTTTGAAATTTACAAGTCCGGACTAACTGCCCGCGTCTACACGCGGCAGGGACCCAGTAGTTCAAAATAAAGCCCTAGTTCAAACTACCTGTTATTCGAACTACCTGGAATGAGGTTTAACAGGTAGTTCGAACTAGGGCTTTATTTACAACTACCGGGTCCCTGCCGCGTGTAGACGCGGGCAGTTAGTCCGGACTTGTAAATTTCAAAAAATGGCGACCGGCCAGGAAGATGCAAATCAAGCGCGAGATATTTAAATCCCGGGCTTGATTTGCAACTTCAAATGCCTACATTAGCCTCCCTAGTTCGAACTAGGGGGCTAGTGTAGACATACCCTTAGAGACTAACAAATATATATATATATAGTATCATGAGCTTTTATTGGCACAACTCACTTCTTCTCATCTGAAGAAGTGGGCTGTGCCCACAAAAGCTCATGATACCATCTACGTATTTTGTTCGTCTTTAAAGTGCTACGAGACTATTTGTTTTATGTATACGTTTTGTTAGTATCTGAGGTGCTACAGGACCACTCAGTGTTTTTCCTTTTTTTTTAGAAAGGAAAATATTCTTATAAAAATGAAGTAGAAGCAGTAGGGAAGATATATAGAAAATTCTGTTACAGACCCAGTTTCAGTATTAGAGATTAATTTATTTGCAATTTCCTTTGCAGAATAAGAGAAAAAGCATCAAACATCACTTTATTTCTTGTTAGAGGTACTAAGTGAATTTATTAATTTGGTACCAAAAAAGAATTCAATTATTTTTCCTCCAAATGTGTAATTGGTGTTTACATTTCCCTTCAGCAAGAAACTCCAATATTTGCATGGAGCATTATATATAACATGTATATGTGAATCGTACTTATGAAAGCTAGACACTGACGGTTTGGTGGAATAAAGTCCTCTAACAAATATAGTACAGATGGCAAAAATACAAGTTTTCCCCTCATTGTCCTGCTAATGTTTCAATTCTGATCTAGAGAGGTCTGTGGTCAAGAATCCTTAAGCACAAATCCCACTAAAAACTACAGCTGATTGAGAAGCCATTATTTTTCCAGTAATAAATATTGAATACAAGGAAAAACCTTTGATTTTAAATATTTTTGGTCAACATTTTCTGTTTTCCTGATGGGAAATGTAAATTTTCATTTCAGATTAAGATTTGAGAGCTAAATAAAAATTTTAATTTCAGTTTAAAATGGCATTTCAATGGCGTGTATGTTGTCTTTTGTCATGTCATTTCATTTCAGATTTTTGGTTTAAAATTTAAACAGAATAATGAAATGCCATATTAAGTTGATGCAAAACAAAAAAATGGTATTTTTGAATCAGTCTTGACTAGGCTTGCCAGTTCTGCGTTACAAAAAACATGTATCTAGGAGGAGGTTAAGTGTATGAAACTGGACAGCTGACATTATATACTGAAGACTCTTAGATTTCCTGAAACAGATACCTTAAAGGGTTAATCCTGGAACAAATAGAACATGTGGCAACTTTAATGCTGACATAAAAAGTCATTTAGTTTATTTGTTAAAGGAAAAGTTGAAACAAAACTATATTTAAAGTCAAAAGAAACAAAAATCATTTGCTAGCAAGAATAGTGTGGGAAACTATATCAAAAGCTTTGCTCAAGTCAAGGTATATCACATCCACTGTCTTCCTCATATCCACAGAGCCAGTAATATCATCATAGAAGTCAATCAGGTTGGTCAGGCATGACTTTCCCTTGGTGAATCCGTGCTGACTGTTCCTGATCACTTTCTTCTCCTTCAAGTGGAATCCTTGAGGATCTGATCCATGATTTTCCCAGGGACTGAGGTGAGGCAGATCCATCTGTAGTTCCCTGGATCCTCCTTCTTTCCCTTTTTTGAAGATGGGCGCTACGTTTGCCTTTGTTCAGTCATTTGGGACCTTTCCCAGTTGCCACGCATCTTCAAAGCCAGTGGCTCTGCAGTCACATCAGCCAACTCTCTGAGTGCCTTCAGATGCATTAGATTGGCCCCATGGTCTTGTGCATGTCCAGCTTTTATAAACAGCTTCCAATGAAGTCAGTGGATCTATGCCTACTTGGATGAGCTGAGGACCTTCCCCATGGTGTTTCCTTCACTCACATGTATAGTAATTTCCCCCCAGAAATATAAATTTTTGCAGGTAGTGAATAAATTTACAAAAGAACAGATGTTACCTGCCCTATTGCCCCAATTTGCTCTTACAGTGAAGCGGGTGGGGGGCGTGGAATATGTCCACTAAGTACTTACTTATTTGGATCAATGTCCTGCTTTGACGTGATTGTTTTCTATAAACACTCTCAAATACTCTATAGAGTCCATTGACAATGGATAAATACCAGCAGCATCTGTATGAAGCCAATACATTTAAAATCAGAATGTTAAATAGGGGCACGTAAATGAATCTTGGAGGATACACCGCACTGGTACAATGAAATTTGCAGGGGGTACTCATATTGAGCCCTGTCAGTATTTACTGCCAGTCAAATAAAGGTATAAATGCGAGAGGCTGGAAGAACATACCTGGCATGCTTTTCTGTTTTTCTCTCTCTCACTTTCTAAGATAGTGGATTGGACAAGAGCTTAATTAGTCAGTGGAGAAATTTCAGAAAAGATGCAAATGTAATAGCATTAGTTCTGGGTTTAAAAAAATAATAAAAAGCCCGCTCCCTGCTGTCTTGCTCTGATAAAGTAAGCATTACAACAAGCATTTAGACCACTGACTGAATACATTCAGAGCTAGCAAATTTTCTGCCATTGAAGGTTCTTTATATATTCATCCTATGGAGATGGTTCACCAGGATGACCTACAAGAGTTACCATGGAAGTGTAAGACTTCAACTTAATGAGGAATTTAAAGATTTTTACAGCACGCGCAGGATGGCATTATTCTGGACATCATGTATAGCATACAATAAAAACAATGAAGTGATTTTTTATCGTAGAATTTATTTTGTAATGGGCATAGGTATGACTTGCATCCAGGACTCCATTGCTAAGAGTAGTTGACCCATCTGCAAACCATGCCACTTGATTTTTTTAAAGAAGAATGAGGATCAAGTACAGGACAAATCCAGAACATACCTAAGAAATGGTGTCTTGCCAGTGGTTTATTTTCTTTTCTCTTCTTTATCCTGAATATACAGTAGCTGATGCTGCAGGCATTTCATGCCTCTTTGAGCGTATTGAGGGTTTTCAGGTAAGGTATCTGTTTGTACAGGATTACTTTATTGTTTTGAAAGGGAACAATGGCTTGCAGTCAGATGATTGACACCATACACTAATGGAGATGTACCAAAGGATAATGATAATGATATGCCAGCCGTGGCATCACTTGATTGCCAAATGTGTAAAATAAACATTTTCTTGCTTTCCCCACACTATTTGCTTATTATATGACTAGACACTGGAGAGGGGACAGAGTGATCTGAAAAGTAAATACACTGCTATGTGGGGGAAATAGTTTTAGCAACAAATCACAACATTATCATGCATTACATACGCATCTGCACCGAGTGCCCAAAAGTATACAGGTAACAAATATGTAAATATCGGTGCCTTTCATATTTACTTTCCATCTTTCTAACAAAAGCCTTAACAGCAGAGTTTGAATTGCCAATGAACAGCTTGCATCTCCCCTGGTTTAAACTGCCTGGAGTGCTAACTGGATATTGAAGCAATCCTATAATATTTCCATACCTTAGACCCATGAATAGATGAGCATCTTTGAGTAGTTCTACGTAACTACATGTTCAGCTTGTCAGCCTCTGGGCAAAACTGCTTTCTGCTTTACCAGCCCTGTAGACAGTAACACTAAAGTATGTTAGTTGAAATACAAAAATGAAAAAAAAATTTTTGAATTGATTTCCCAATTTCCCCTCCCCCTTCCTTTCCATTCTTGTCTTACTACAACACTCACTTCATAACTGTTAGAACAGGCCGGAGGCTGAAAAATTGCAACCTCTGAATATATATATATATGTTCCAGGGGCCAGATCCAGCCCACCAAGCAGTGGGATCCAGCCCATGGGTCAGTGGAAGACTCAGGCAGGCTCCCTGCTAGCTCCATCCCTCTATGCCACTCAGAGCAACTAGCTAAAGGGAACATTGTTTCTCTGAGTGCCGCCATGAGCAGGGTGGGGACAGGGACTACCCTGCACTGCATCTGACCCCAGCACAATCTTGAAGCTCCCATTGGCTGGAAACTGACCAATGTGAGCTACCTTTTTGCAGGGTAGGCAGGTAGGCAGCAGGCAAATTACTCCCCCGCCCCCAGGACTTGCGGTGCTCAGAGAGGCCCATGTCTCCTACAGCCTGCCACTCTGTGTGGTATGTGGAGACAGGGCAGGCAGGGAGCCTGCCTGAAGGACATACTGGACTACTGGCCAGGAGTCACCTAAGTAAGCACCTCCCTGCTATAGCTTGCCTCTGCCCCCTTCCTGCACCCCTACCCCACTTAACCCAAACCCTCTGTACCCCTGCTCTTGAATCTGTGCCTCTTCCCAGACCCTGCACCCCAGCCCCCTGCTCCAGGTCATAACCCCTTCCCAGGCCCTGCACCCCCTCTTACACCCTTCCTGCAGATCCTCTTGTAATCATATCCATGCCTCCTCCCGGGCCCTGCACACCCTCCTTCACGCCAATACCCTGCTCCAGGTCACAACACTCTCTTTCACCCAAACTCCCTTCTGGATTCCACACCCCTCCTGCACTGCAGTTGTTTATGCAAAGCTCCCTTCTTCACCCAACCTCCCTTCCAGACCCTGGACCTCCTCCATTAATATCATGGAAGAGTGCAGCCATCGACCACTAACCAAATTCTTGGAGTTACCCTCATTAAAATTATTTCCCACCCCTGTTCTAGACTATCCCTGACAGGTGTTTGTTTAACCTGTAGTCCAATTCTACATGTTGAACATGCTGCTTTCCACACAAGTTCAAGAAGACCCTGTCAAATGGCTGGAGGGAGCTGTGCTGTTGTGCATATTTTACTACTAGTGTGGAAGTGAGCTCTGTGGATGAACAACTAAACACATTATCTGCATTACCTGGCTGAGGACAGCCATACATAGCATGGAGCACTGACTAGAGCAGAAGCTAGGTCTGCTTGTTAGTAAAGTTGAGTGAATAATTGATTTTTCTGTTTGGTGGCCAAACCAGAAAACAAAGTTTTTTGTGGTTGACTGAAAACAGAAATAATCTTTTTTTTCTTACCAAAACAAAAATATTTTGAGTGGAATGAATCAGATCATTTAACCCAGAACAAAATGTTATGTTTTGGGGTATGTGTTACATTTTTAAAGAATACATTTTAGCTAAATCAAAACATTTTGTTTATAAAATGTCAAAATGAAACATTTTGACCCTCTTGGAAGCTCCCTCCCCCCATTATTTTCAGCCAAAACTATTTGCCAGTATCACAGATAGTTTTGGTCAACACCAAAATGCATTTTTAGCAAATAAACTTTGTCCACAATGCTTTGCCCAGTGTAGAGCTCTCTCCTGAGCCCAGTGAAGAGGTCATGTTTTGCTCTTTTCTCAAAAGAAATAGGCTCCCAACTCAAACTCCTGTTCTCAGTTCATCTATCAACACAAAACGAAAACTGGCTGTAAGTATCCACCAGATCCCATTGCTCTTGGAAGTTGTATACCTAACTATGTGCCCTGGAATTTAGATAAGGTTTTCTAAGTCATATACATTACATTTTCCTTTGGACACACTTTTAAAAATGTATTCAAATATAAGTACAAACAATAAAGTTTAAACTATTTTATATTTTGAACTAGTAGGGAAGTTTCTAATGGTGCAAATTATTGTCAAGTGAGGTGCCAGAAATTACCAGGGAGTTTTCAATAATGAGAGATTAAATAGAAATGTACTATGTTGGTTGACATTTTCAAACTAATTTATTTTGATTCAGCTTTTTTCAGTTAGTTTCCCACAAATATTTCTGGGACTGGCAGAAGTTGCTGGCAGTAAGGTTTACTGTAAGAGTGAATTAAAAGTGAATATTGCAGATTATTTGTGTAAAGCAAAGTTCAAATTCACATACAAGGATATTCACATCAAATCAAATTCTTAGAATTATCCTCATTCAGTTAGGGGACACAAACATATTTTATTAAACGGTGCTGAATCAAGTTGGGGCTTCAGATTTGCAGTGAAACCCAGGTCTGTCTGATTTAGGTTTTGTTGTGAAAGTTTCTTGTAAGTCTACTTGGAAAGTGCTTTTCTATCCTCTTCACTTCTCTGTGACTCCCTGGGTGATAAGCTGTGTTGCACTAAATGGCGGGAATAACTATGACTCTCTTAATCTTTAGGGCCTTGCACACTTCCCTAAGATTCCACTCCCTGCCAAGGTTGCCCTATATTTCCCTTTGGGGTCATACAGTCTTGTGCTGTGACTGTTCAACAACTATTGTCCAGGAAGTACATTCCCAGGCCCACAGGGTGACTCAGTGATTGTCCCTTGTGGCAGAAAATCCAAAATGGCTATGTTGGTGAAAAAAAACAATTAGAGTGAAGCGGAGTCTCTGGTTCACAGCATCACCTTTCTTTGCGTTGAGGACACCGGGGATCCTCATCCCATCTACGCTGTCCTTACTCAACATCTACTCCGGATCGGGCCTGCAATGAAGGCCTGGTTACTTACCCTGGCTCGAGTGGGTGTGCAAACTGTTACTACCTCGCCTTGGCTCATGGACCCAGCGACAGCAGTGTTTGCATTGAACTCTTGGCTTACTCACTGGGGATGTCCACAGATGCATGCCAGACCTGCAGTAGTGGAAATTCCAAATCTGGAGGTGGTGGGCGCAACCCTGAAATAAAGGACTGGAGAACGGGGAAACTGACCTTGAACAAGGACTGCCTTGTCTGTGACACTGCCATTAAAGAGGGATTTGAAGACCAACGTTCCATGAGGTCCTATCCCTCATGTGTTGTCCTTCTCCACTTTCCTCCTTTGTCTTATCCAGCTGTCGACCCTTCCCTTTCATGGGAATCTCATAATGATTATATTCTCATGCTCGCTGTAACTGGACATGACACTGGGTAGGATGGGCCACCAGGAGCACTTCCACCTCACTCCGAATAACCCAAAAGAGAAAACCCTCTTTTGAAGGTTTTGAAAAATAGCCAAAGTTCCTGTGTCAGGAGAAATCATCCCTGGACCTTTGTTGGTCCTTTACATCCTTTATAAAGCTACTAGAACAGAGGATAGAATCCCTCTCTGTGTGTCTCTGAAATTCCTTTTCCAGTTCTTCCATGAGTTTCAATATCTTATCAATTCAGTGCAATTAATAATGGCAAGTGAATGGGTATTTTGGCTTGCACTCTATTTGCACAATGGACACATTCGGGCACAGGCCCACAACCGGGGACAAACTATAAGAAGCTCACAAGCTATAGCTGAACTGCAAGTGAGGAAAAGACCTTTTCATCTTTTTTTTATCCCTCTGTCAATGCAACACTGTTCTGTACAATATGCTCCCATTCATTTTAATACAGGCTAGCTCATGCATCTATTTGCATTAAAACAACAAAATGCAGCTGTTTGCTACTTTGAGCCTTGACTAGTAGTGTTGATTTATTGTGAGAATACTCGTCCTGCCACCTTCATAGAACCGGCAGAGCCCTTGCAAGTCAAACAGTTTTTACGTAACTATCCAAATAAAATGGGATATAACATTTATTAGAGTGCTGTGTTTCAGAAGCAAGGCAGAAGCTTTGCACTCAGTGTTGCTGAGATTAAGGGAAGTGCTTTTCTGTTCCTACTTCATATAAATTCCATCCCCATGTTATCTGGTCAAGAAAACTTCTGATTTAATGAGATGAAGGGCCCCAATAACAAGCTGGTTTCCCTGCTACTGCACTGTCAATACCTCCTTATGACTTCTGGAGTCTTTTGCAGTTAAAATGTGTTGGCATCAATGGGAATTTTTGATTGGGTGGAGAGCGAAGAATTAGACCATGCAACAAGAGTGAGTATGGATGACATAGTCATTGATATGTGGCACAGCTGAGACAAACTTGTGCAAACTAACTGAAGCTGGCAGAAAAACTTAGAGATATTTCTTGTCAAACTTCCCCCTATATTCTGTAGAATTGCGCCACTTCCTATTCTGTGAACAAATTTGACAAAAGTTTCCTGAACAACTCTAAAAACTTAAATGCAGATGCGTCTCCAGAACATGACTCCTGAATCTTACTTTGTATGCTGTAAGAGGTTCCTATAAAACTCAGTTATAGACTACAAAATATTAGTGTACCCAGCTTTAAACATCTTATTGTGGTCCTGTAAGGTTTATCTGGAAGTAAGCCTTGTTGGCTTCCAGCGAGTTTGCCTGGAATACACTCAGCCCACTTCAGTTCTCAGGCTTTCTGTGGCTATAATGTCCTGTCTAAAAGCTAAATACTTCAGAGGTACAACCTCTGAAAATGACACAACAACCAAGTTTGTAAAGCAACATGAAATCCCCATCCTACATTCACATTGGCTAGTATCAGCATAGCACAGAGGAGTATATTAATCTACTGAACAGATGGAACATCAGTGATACCTCTAGTCACCTTTCCAGAATACTGTTTGACTCTGACAAAGGGCAGTACACTATAGCTTTGCTGATGTAAATATTTAAAGAGAGATGCAATTTCCCTCATTTAGTTCTACTGATAACAAGCAGATGTTTTCTCTATAACATTTGCTTGTGAAGATTTTCAGCCAAAATTCAGTTAATATATCTGACACTGGCAAAAATCCCTTCTACTGAATATGATTAAGAGATACCAGCTTTCTCTCCTTCCTGTTCCCTTTTTTTCTTTTAATGAATTGGTGCCAAAACTTTGACACCTTGACCTTGAAAATATAAGACTATGATCCTCTCTGATGTGTTAATTTATCTGTAGTTTTATTGGCTGAGGGACCCTGCCACAGTGGCATTAATTAAACATAATTAATCTGCATGCAGATGGCATCAACAAACCTACATCTAAGTAATATAATCAGCTGCTGTGGTACAGCATTGTATAAATAATAACAACGACTGTACTTCCCCTACAGTGACAGGTGGAAAAAAACCCTGAAGTTTGATTATGGGCCATCAATCTTCGGCAGGAAGTTGGCAGGAGTTTTACCAGCCTATATCCAGAAATCAGGTGATCAGGTAAAGTGGCAGAACAAGGAAGACTCTACCTGCATTTAGTACTGACATTGTACTTCAAATGGCAGGACTCAGCACTCATTAAAAATATAGCAGTATATATGCTCCATAGAAGAAATTACAGTTGAGATAGTGACCTTAATATTTATGCGCCTGCCTGAGTTATACTATCTCTGAGTTGAAATAACTTCTTTAAGCAAAGAAAGGAGCATATTTCAGCACATTTAATGATTACAAAATCTTTTCCTCTCATGGTCCATCTTCCTATTGCAAATTTTGTACTCATTCCATGTGCAGAACATGCAATAGATATCCACACTGGAAATAAGACAGACGAGTTTTGCCATCAATTTCAAGTTGTTTAGAAGATAAGGTACAGTAGTCTTCTAGACAAAAAAGATATTTAGGAAATAATCTTCAAGCAGTACAGGTTTTTAAAAGATGGGCTAAGTGGAGGTCTACATTAATATCACTGTGACTAATCTGTGAAGCTTTCAGTTCTGGCTGGGAAAAGTCCTATATTTCTTACTGATACAGTCAGAAGTCGGAATCAGCCAAACCTGCAAGAAATCTAACTGGTAGAATGAATGTGTCTATCTTACCACAATAGTCATATTCGACACCTCTTAAAAGGCTAAACCATTGCAGATAACAAAAGATCCCCTGAAATATGTCTGAAAGAATCTAAATCTCTACTTAGTGATAAAAGCCCCAGGGGTGTTCCTTTGAAAAGTTCTGCAGTTAAGCACATAGGAGGTGAGAGGGCTATTCGCAAAGACTTCAATTCCCCTTTGTAGTTTTATTTAGTACTTTAAAATGCTGAAATAGGTGAACAAATCAAGATAGAGGATGCAGTCCTGGAAATGAGTGAAGATCATCTTCGATGGGTTTATAGACAGTATTAAGTTTAAAAATGCCCTTGGGGGGAAATACTTGACACATGTAATAGATACCACATATCCTTCACTAAAAGCACTCGATTGTAAACCTGAATAAACCTAAAGAAATCAAGAATTATTCCTTATGACAATTCACAGAATCATAATAAAAAATATTCCACCTGTAGGACACATCCTCAGCTGATATAAATTAGTGTGTCTGCATGGAAATCAATTGAGTTACCCCTATTTACACCAGCTGAATTCTGGTTCATACATGTGTCCTGAAAGACAGGGCACGTCTAGACTACATGGCTCCATCAACGGAGCCATGTAGATTAGGGTTGTAGGCAAAGGGAAATGAAGCGGCGATTTAAATAATTGCCACTTCATTTAAATTAAAATGGCTGCCGCGCTGTGCCGATCAGCTGTTTGTCGGCACAGCGCTGTAGTCTGGACACTCCGCGGTTGACATCAAAGGCATTTGTCGATCTCCCCGGTATGCCTCATGGGATGAGGTTTACCGGGGAGGTTGACAAATGCCTTTGATGTCAACCGCGGAGCGTCCAGACTACAGCGCTGTGCCGACAAACAGCTGATCGGCACAGTGCGGCAGCCATTTTAATTTAAATGAAGCCGCGATTATTTAAATCGCCGCTTCATTTCCCTTTGCCTAGTAAACAAATCTACATGGCTCCGTCGACGGAGCCATGTAGTCTAGACGTGCCCACAGTGTGGTATAATCAGAAATCTCAAACCTAATGTGTTTGAGTGGAAATTAAAAACAAAACCTTTAGACAGCAGACATAACCTGAAGACAAATTCCATCTGATGAAAAAGGTAGTATGTTCTGGAAAATAAAAAAGTGCCTTTCAATTAAACAGCTGGAGCCACTCAATGTTATATCAGCAGAAAAGAGTAAAATAGGAGAAAAATATACTAGCAACCCTTTGAGATAGATTCATAAATGGCAATGAAAATCCAATGGCCAATCTGAAAACAAAATAAGATGTTTATTGTGTTTAGGTTAATGAAAGATAATCTCAATGATTTATGTTAAACTTTTCAGTCAAGATTTTTTAAAGAGAAGCTCAATTTATTCAAATGTGATAGCCTCATTGTTCAGTGTGTAAAGCATGTAGCTCAATCATTTTACAGGTGTTTATTTCTTAATTTGTTCAGATGTATTAGTTTTTTATACAAAGCTCCAGAAATAATTAAAGGAAAGGTTAAATAATGGTATGTTTTAATATGGATGGGAAAAGTATTTTAAGCAGCACTGACTCACCTGTTCAATTTCTATCTACATTTAAGCCTTTGGTTCTTGGGTAATAAAGATCAAAATCAATTCCTTTAAACTAGACATAGAGTCAGAAAAACATATTTTCATTTTAATGGAACCTTACTTGTTGGATCTCATTTTTTAGTGACAGAATGGAAACCACCACTGATTTTAGATTCAACGGCTGTGGGAATATATCATAATTTCCAGGCTTCTGGTGCTTGTTCATGACATGGACAAACAAAATATCCTCCCCTATTTAAATAAATCTTACTTGCTTCTGGAACATACAACAAAAAAATGCAACCCTTGTGCTTAACTGTGTTAGGAAGATGTTGAAGACAGCAATGCTATACATAGCAAAACTTAAGCATGAAACTTGAAGGGAATCAGCCTCTAAACCATCCTCTAAAACATTAGCAGCATGCAACTTGCCAGCACTGAGTCTAGCCCAAACACAGGGAAAAGCTCAGAAATCAGCCAGTGCTTTGCCAAACTATATCTCTGTGCATGAGATAAACAATAACTGAGTATTTTTAAAAGCTTCAGAGTGGTAGCCGAATTAGTCTGTACAGGATAAACTTAAAAAACAAATAGCATGGTAGCACTTTAAAGACTAACAAAACATGTAGATGGCACAGCCTACTTCTTCAGATGACTGGAGTGTTCACCAGAGTGTTGAGTATTTTTATTCACTGAGGGCAATATACGAGCCATGTATGAACAAACTGATTCCAGTGAGTGATAGATCTCATGCATAAAAAAAAAACATGTTTAAAAAAATCCTGAAATTCAGATTCCATGATACTGGACTTCATTGTGCAATCCACTGTTGGAAATGGTTCAACAAGTTCATCTGCAACAAGCCTTCTTTATCCAGATTTAGAGCTGAACAAATAATGAATTTTTCATTTTGGGGGCTAAAATGAACATCGCGCCTCCCCCCCAAATTGTTGGGGGTCAAATAAAAAATGTTAGATGACAAATGAAATGTAATGGGGAAGGGTTTATTTTGTATGTCAAGCAGTTCTGGGATTTTTTTCATCTTTTTAATAGCTGTATTTCTAAATAAAATGTCTTATCAAAATGAAATGCAGAAGCATTTTGTTTCAGAAATGTTGAAACAATATTTCTGAATTTTTTTTCCAGTTTTGTTTTGGTGCCCTGAATGTTTTTTCAGTGTTTTTCCTGTTTGTCCAAAAAACAAAATCACCCAGCTCTGCCTAGAATAAAATGGAATAGAGTACTTAAAACTACCATATCAGAAGAAAAAAATATTATATAGGATTCTGTTCTGCTCTCTTTGGCTATGTATACACAGCAACATTATTCCAAAATAACATAGTCCACGTCTACAGGGCAAGCATTTATTTTGACATAATGTCAAAATAATGTTGACCTGAAGGACTTCTTACTCTGACTGCTGTAATCCTCATTTTACAAGGAGCAAGGGAAGTCAGAAGAAGAGTGCTCTAACTCGGACTTCCTGCTGTGTAGACAGCGTCAAAGGCCAAACTAAGCTATTTCGACTAATGCTATGCAATTGATGTAGCTCAAGTTGCGTAGCTTATTTCAGCTTTAGCTCTGCTGTGTAGATGTGCCCTTTGACTGAATAGCATAAATCACATGAACTTGCAAGATCTGACATGTTGTTTATACACTCCCATACCTTCAATGTAATATGCCAGTTCGTAGAATCATAGAATCCTAGGGCTGGAAAAGTCCTCAGGAGGTCATCAAGTCCAGCCCCCCTCCCCAAAGCAGGACCAATCCCAACTAAATCAACCCAGCCAGAGCTTTGTCAAGCCGAGACTTAAAAACCTCTAGGGATAGCTGGTGGTTTTTAGTTCTTCCACTTTTTCTATTATGTTCTCCTTCATTTTCTTTCTTTCTTATCGTATCTTTCTTCTTCATTTGCCTTTCTACCTTTCTACCAATAACTGTGTTCTCACCATTTGAGGATCTTTGATGCAATTAATTGTTCTGTGAAAGAAAATATAGGATCTGTTCATGATTACATGGTTTTACTTTTATTCTATATTTATATCTGTTATTTTAAATAAATACTATTTATATAGAAATAGCATTTTTTCTTTGCTAAGAGCATTATATCTAATTAATTTATTTTGGGCCTAATGCAAAGCCCACTGAAGTTAATGGGAGTCTGGATGAAGTCCTAATGCAATCTGCTTTTCTAAGAATGAATTCAGTTGTGGGAGGAAAACTGTCTCTCTCTTATTCTGTCTCTCTCTTATTGATCTCTCTCTTTTTGTCTGTCTTTCCACTGTATGGCTGGGTTAAGTCAAGTTTCCCAGATGCATGAGTTATTAGAATTCACTCAAGTGCCTTCGGTCTGGTATGCTTTGAAAATAGGATGATTGTCTGTCACCATTCAGGGAAAGAGATAAACCAGGGAGGTAATTTATCATTGCAGTTAACTAGCCTTTGGAGCTCTTTCACTAATTCTAAGCAGAACAGATGGAAGTCTTCGCCTTCCCATATTTCAATCTTCCCTCATAAGCAATTTCAAGTTATGTCATAGCTCACATTTTACAAATGTTTACTAATTTATAGCAGAGAGTCACACACACATACACATGCACACACACACAAAGCCTAACATAGGCTGATATAAGATTATAAATGGCAATATAAACATTTAGCTGTTTCTCATCCTGTTCTCTGTCTGAATTAGCTCTCTTCATTTTCTTTCTCTTTCTGAATGTGGTTCATATTAAAGGGGAAAAGGTGCATATCTACCACTTTGATTCCTCATTGTTATTCATTGGTCCAAGAAAGCTGAGATGGGCATCTCAATTTATTTAATCAGTAGCTCTCTGCAAGAAAGGTTAGGAATCATCTCTGTGTATTAGAACTGATATGTAGCAGTGCCCGTCAGAAGAGATTAGTAGGTCCATGTCAACGTGGAGGCAGCAGGGTAGAATGAAACCTGAAGCTGGGTTAAGTAATTGGGTACTTGTTCAATAAAAGTGCTTGTTTGTGTGTTTTAATGAAAGATCTTTGGTGCAATAGATGTCTGAGTCCAAATACCCCCTGGATTTTCTGATGGAGAAAGAGATAAGGGTGAAAGGGATTTAATTTAGAACTATTGAAAAACTTTAAAGAGATTAGAGGAATTCGTAAATGTGCTCGCTCTTTTATCAGGGTGCCTTTTGTGACATATCAGAACAGATATTTTTTAAAAAATGACACAGGAAGATGGGCTTTGTGCGTGTGTGTGTGTGTGGGGTGCTTATTGCCATCTTTACTACCTATCTGAGGTGCAGGTGCAGAAGAAGATAATGAATTTTTTTGTTGTCGTTTTCATGCTTGTCTTCTTTACCCTGAATTTAGGAAAGTAGTTTTTCAGTTGCTTTTCATCTGAGTGTCTTATGAAAGCCAAGGACAGCAGGGCTGCCAAAGTCTCTTGTTCAGATTAAGAGTTGTCCTTCCAAGGTCAGGTCACACCACTGTTGATCTAAGCTTTTGTTTGAATAGCTCTCCTAAATGCTGTCCTTAAAGCTGAGAATGACTGGTTTGGTTTGGTTTGGTTTGGTTTGGTAGGATAGGGAAGGCTTCTTGATGGCATAGTAGTGCTATTGCTGTTAGTTGTAACATTCCATTGACTCTACGGTAAACTGTTACACACACAAAATGATCAGTATGTAAGACAAGAATACACGGGGTGGGATGAAAAAAATCAAGCTTATTTTTAAGGATAACTAAACATTAGCAATGTGAAACCCTTACAGCCACACATAAAGCTCAGACAAATTTATTGATAACTCAATGTTGCTATATTACTTATCTTAGAACAGTGTTTCACTTCAAATGCATTTGTCTTTTAATGGTTAACCTAACTCTCTCCTGGTTTATTAATTCCACTCAACAGAAATGCAACCACTTGTGTTGGACTGAAAAATACTTTTCCTGTTAGACTTGTACATTTAATAAAATATACAGACTTGCCAAATTTAAAGGTGTAATAAGACCTACACTAGCAGAAAGCAGAGTATGTTATTTCCTGATGGCAGGATTATCAATCCACCATGGGAATTGCTTTGATTTTCCATAAAAAGCTACACTCCTGCCAGAGGAAGGTAATGTAAACAATCCTATGGCTAGATACTTCAAAAAATCTCAAAAGCACAAGCCACTACCACTTGAGTTATCTCTGCTTGACAGCTTGTGTCTTGTAGTACTGCCAACCACAAGCATTCAAAAATCACAAATCAGGCCTCAAATCATGAGATTATCTTAAATCTTTAGAAGTTTTTTTTTTTAAATGAGTATTACACTCTTTTTATTTACTTTCTACTAGCAGAACTTAGGATGACTTTGGGTCATAATTTTAATGTTTATTCTGAAATTTAGAGCTTGAAACTTTTTTTTAAATAATAAAAGCTGAGAAACACAGAAAAAAGCATAAGACTCATGATAAAATCATGGGAATGGGGTTATATGGCTGTATATATGTATTATATGGCTATGACTTAATTACAAAATGGCATCTCAAATGGGACTTGAACTCCTGGATGACTCCAAAGCTCAAAAAGCACCACATTATTTTGAATAGGGTGAGCTGGCCAAATGCAGTCATCATGCCTCTTTCTACAAGCTGTTCTCAGTAAGATCTTTTTTTCACTTAGGCTATGTCTAGACTGTAGAGTTATATCATGAAAAGATACGCAAATTGTGGTTTGCAATTTGTGTACCTTTTTCCGCTTTTTTTTCTGAAGAGGCTTTTCCAAAATTTGGCCCGTCTACCCAGGGCCAAATTTCAGAAAAACCTCCTCTTTTGGAACATCCCTTATTCCTCATACAATGAGGAATACAGGGCTGCTGAAAGAACACATCTGCTATTTTGGAAACTGTTCTGAAAAAGTGGACATGTTCCTTGGATGCGGCATAGCTTTTCAAGGATACCTCTGATATCCCGGAAAAGCTCTGCAGTGTAGACATAGCCTTACAGTTGATATAGCTATTTATTTCTTTCAAAAGCTAGGAGGTTATGCTTCTGAATAGCTCAAATTCTGTCCTTGCTAATGACCATGTTATTTCCATGCATGTGACCACAAAATTATTTCAGTAAATTTCAATTGAATTGTAGGTGGAATAATTTCAACATTATGTTACATTATATTTTGATATAAAATATTTTGTTAAAATAAAATAAGATGTTTTGACATTATCAAAGTAAAACAGTACAACAAATCATTTTAGTAAAAATATTTGCTATATGATTTTTTTTTTACTTTTTTTGTTCTAGTTCAGAACAAAAATGCATTTCAGAACGTTAGAATTTCCCACAGGACAAAAATTCCATTTCCAATCAGCTCTAAAAATCAGGGTATAAAAAAACTAGACTTTGTCCCTTCCCGTCCTTCATCCAAGCTCATGTTTTATGATAGATTAATATATCAGGCAAAAGAAGTAGCTTCAGAGTCAGAATCTTCCCAGCATATTTTTCAGGTGTCAGACATAGTAATACTTATCTTGAAGACTAACCCCTCCACGTCAGCCAAGTTCAGGACAAGATGTTCCCCTTTGTTTCCAAGTATGAAAAGAAAATTTCTCTTATTTATTTTGCCATTATGATAAGCTAACACCGCCTCTGAACTGTTTAAATCAGATGATGCTCAGATGACTTTTGCTTTCACAACACAATATTATTGTCTTTGTTAGAAATGGTAGAAAGGGGTAAAACCTTTTTTTTTTTTTTTCAGTACAGGAGTCATGGAGAGCTGGCGGTATTTTAAAGAAACCTTACTGAAGGCACAGGAACAAATAATCCCGATGTGCAGTAAGAAAAGCAAATACGATAGGTGACCAGCTTGGCTTAGCAGTGAAAAACTTGGTGAGCTTAAACACAAAAGGGAAGCTTACAAGAAGTGGAAACTTGGACAGATGACTAGGGAAGAGTATAAATATATTCCTTGAGTATGCTAGGTGTAATCAGGAAGGTCAAAACACAACTGGAATTGCAGCTAGCCAGGGATGTAAAGAGTAACAAGAAAGGTTTCCACATGCATACTAGCAATAAGAGGGTGGTCAGGGAAGGAGTGGGACCCTTACTGCATGAGAGAGGTAACCTAGTGACAGATGATGTGGGAAAAGCTGAAGTACTCAATGCTGTTTTTGCTTCTGTCTTCACAGACAAGCTCAGCTCCCTGACTACTGCAGTAGGCAACACAGTATGGGAAGGAGGTGGGCAGCCCTCAGTGGTGAAAGTACAGGTTAAGAACTATTTAAAAAAGTTGGACATACACAAATCCATGGGGCTGGATCTAATGCGAGGGAGCTGAGGGAGTTGACTGATGTGATTGCAGAGCCATTGGCCATTATCTTTGAAAACCTGTGGCGATTGGGAGAAGTCCCAGATGATTGAAAAAAAGTCAACTATAGAGCCCATCTTTAAAAAAGAGAAGACGAACAATCCAGGGAACTACAGAACAGTCAGTCTTACCTCAGTACTTGGAAAAATCATGGGGGGGATTCTTAAGGAATCCATTTGGAAGCACTTGGAAGAGAGGAAAGTGATCAGGAACACTCAACATGGACTCACAAAGGGCAGGTCATGCTTGACCAACCTGATTGCCTTCTGTGAGAAGGTAACTGGCTCTGTTGATGCGGGGAAGGCAGTGGACATGGTATATCTTGACTTTAGCAAAGCTTTTGATAGTCTGCCACAGTTTTCTTACCAGCAAGTTAAGGAAGTATGGATTGGATAATGGACTGTAAGGTGGCTGGAAAGCTGGCTAGATTGTCAGGCTCAATGGGTAGTGATCAATGGCTGGATGTCTGATTGTCAGTAGGTATCAATTAGAGTTCCCCAGGGGTTGGTTAATTTCCTTGTTTTGTAGTTTGATTAAATTCCTTTGTGCTGAGTCCATGGCTTCATGTACACCACAGGGTTTTTGCAGAAGAAGCCTTTTGTGCAAGAGTTTTTGCGCAAAAACTTCTTGCGCAAAAGCACATCCAGACCTCAAAGGGCATTGCAAAAGCGATGTGCTTTTGTGCAACGGAGCATCTACACTTCATGGACACGCTTGCACAAGAAAGCTCTGATGGCCATTCACAGAATGGCCATCAGAGCACCTGTGCTTTTTCCAATAGGGGTTTCTTGCGCAAGAAAACCCTGTGGAACGTCCACACCTGCCTTTTTGCCCAAGAGCTATAGTGCAAAAAGGAGTTATTCCTCTTAGGGAAAGGAATAACTCTGCCAGCAAAAGCCCTCTGTTCTGTCAATTTTCTTGTGCAAAAGCACACTTGAGGTGTGGACATTCCGCCGTTTTTTGCGCAAAAACCTTGTCGTGTAGACATAGCCCATGTGTCCTTGCCCCCTCCCCGTAACTAAAGCTGAAACTCAGGGAAGCAATTCTCGGTGCTTTAATCAATTTTTTCTCAGTTGCTCTATAAAACCTAGCAACCAAGTATGCTTTACCAAGTATATCTTTTTTGATTTTGTTTTTGTTAATAAAACGACCTTTTTAAAGACTACGTGTTATTTTGAAATAATGGGCTTGTTATTTCGAAATAATAACTCCTGCTTGTGAAGAGGAATAAGCTTATTTCAAAATAGTTATTTCAGGAGTTAATATTTCTAATTAACTTTTTCTAGAAATAACCTGGTAGTGTTAACATAGCCTCAGAGATTACAGTTTGTTTTCTTTTCTTTTTTTCAAGTTTCTCTTAATATGTCTACACTGTGGAGCTATTTAGGATTCCAGAAGTATCCTGAAATAGCTATTCCGTGTCTATTGAAGCAGCCCATTATTTCGAAATAGATTTTGAAATAGATTTCAAAATAATGGGCGGCTTATTCTCACACCCTTGTTCCACAAGGTTAAGGGGAATTTCAGAATAGTGAGTTATTTCGAAATTTGGCACTGTGTAGACAGCACCAAATTATGAAATAAGTTATTTTGAAATAGTATTGAAATTAGCTATGCAATTTGTGTAGCGCAAATTGCATAGCTTATTTTGAGCGAATGGTGCTGTATAGACGAAACCTCCTGATAAAAGATCTTGAGGTACCTCTCTGGAAGAAGTTCCCAAATGAATCTTCCTGATTTTTTTTTCACTTGGGTAGTGGCAGCATATCTCCCAAGGTCTATGAATCTGTGACCTTGAAGGGTATTTAAAACAGAAGCCTCTAGAGGCAAGGTATTTTTAAAGACTCTTGCGGGCCCCCAATTTCTGTACTCGAAGTGCCAGAGTGGAGAACAGCCTTGACATTAGCTATACATTTATTTTTTGTGCATTCAATATTTATTGTGAATCAACAACAAAACTAATCCAAAACTGTTGCTGGGCAGGATGAAAACTAGTGCTGGACAGCGTATGATTAGAAACCTTCACTTGAGTCACAGTCACAGCAGGACCTGGAGGACTGTGCTCCTCTGGCAAGGAGTCCCTTCTGTACATGTGCAGATCCACCAAGGTCATCCAGTGGACACCTTGATTGACAGCCCATAGACTGTACTTGCTCTATTGGCTGTATGCTGTTAATGTTAGCCCTATAACATCTTCAACCTTTGTGGCCTCAACAAATACATTAGATATATGAGTTTCTGAACTGCCAACCTAGTGACTGTCTCTCCCATGTTGTCTCAGAATGACTGCAGTTTTGGACTTTCAGGGTACATACTTTCATGTGGTGATTTTACCAAACCACAGAAAATTCCTTTGCTTTGATGTGGAAGAACAGTGTTCTTATTACCCAGTCTTCCAATTTGTCCTCTTCTGCCTCCTGAGTTTTCATGAAATACATGGTTGTGATTATAGCATATTTAAGAAAAAAAGGGAATCCACATTTTATTGTACCTTGATGATTGGTTACTAAGGGGTAGATCCAGAAAGGAAGTTCTTCTTTATTTCAGCACCATGTTGCACTTGTTTGACCGTCTAGGTCTTATTCTATACTCAAGAAAGTCAACATTTGCTCCCATGCAAAAAATAAGTTCCTGTCATCTGAATAAGTGGGTTGTGCCCACGAAAGCTCATGATACCATCTAGATGTGTTGTTAAATCTTTAAGGTGCTACTAGACTATTTGTTGTTTTTTAAGTTTTTCCATATCAACATGTTAGAGCTTTGGGACACCCACAATCATGAGCATCAGGTTTGCCTAATTTTTGGTGGTGTCCAGAATGGTCCCATGCAATCACCATGGGCCCTGAATTTCAGGCTGGGGGAGAGGATGGAAGTGGGAAAGATTCCTTTAATGAATTTTAACTCTCACCTTTCTTTCTTTTTATTAAAAAAAAAAGAGCTTTAGATTTTTAGATACTAAAGAAGTGGCAACATTTTGACTACTGGGTAAGATCTGAGTTGTGTACGTGACCTGGGTATGTGGCTAAGCAAGCCCTTTGGGAACAGAAAAAACTTTTGTTTGATGAAATTGGTTTTAAATAACTACTCATCATTAAGTTCAGTGTTTTTGACAGTGATACAAGGACTGGAATTCTTAGGAAAACAGGCTTTCTGACTCCTTTTTAATCAGTTTAGTGAAACAGAAGTTTACTTTTGTTGGTGGTTTACTATATTTTATGGGAGAATAGTCATCAGTTTTGGAGTGTCTTCCCTGTTTCTCGCAGTTAGTCCTGAATTTTGCTATTGTCATTTGTGACCCACAGGTTCGTGGTTCATTCTCATTGCCCCAGTATGGCTGAAGTGGTGCTTGTTCTCTGACCTTTCATGCTGTTGATTTAGACTCCTATGTCACTTTCTTTTCTTCCTGAGCTGCTCATTCATAATCATGCTTGCACTTTGTATCCTGTGTTCAATTTCCTGCATGTCATGGAATGTCTGCTTCATGGCTGAATGGAGAGGAAAAGCAGTTTTTACAAGTCCTACTCAGTAGTAAGAAGTGTTCTTCCAGGATGGTCTACTTACGAAAATGAAGAGATTTTCAGTGTGGTTCTTGGCTTGCAAGTAGGAGTGACATTTCAGATTTTGGTAGGTGGGAGCTACCTATGCATGCTGTGATTGGGTGGGGGAGAGTGAGAGCATAGGGGACAGACTGAGGACAATGCCTTCAGCGGTATTTCTGAGCATGCTCAGTTCAAGCCAAACAGCAAAATGGGGGGAAAGAACACATCTCCCCCCCCCCGACGCATCACCTTTTTTCAGGGGCTACTGAAGCACTGGAATACTCAGATAACTTTGGCAGATAAATTAGCAATTAGCTGACAGGAGGACTGTATCTAATTCCTATATAAAAGAAAGAAAATTAATTAAATATTAGATTAACTCAGCTTTTAATACAGGTGGAAACTCCCTTAACTGGGATTCTCTGGTCTGGCAACATCCATGATCTGGCGTGGATGTTGCAGGATCAAAGAGTCCTGGTGGAGAGCCAACAAAGGGAGTAAAGATCCCTGTAGGGCTGGCAGAACAGTGGGTTGCCTGCAGGAGTTGATGATGGGGCTGCTCAGCACATGGCAGTGGGGCTGCTCAGTGCGCTTAGGTGACCCAGCGTGTGGCTGCCCAGTGGGGCTGGGATCCCCAGCACACATGCAGCTGCTCAGCGAGCCCTGGTGGTTTGCAGGGCGGCCCCGAGAGCACCAGCGCTTCAGATGAGAGGCTGCTCATGGTGCCCTGGTGCAGCATGCACAGCTGCTCAGGAAGCCCTGGTGTGCAGCATGGGGGGCTGCTCAGAAAGCCAGAAGGAAGGGCAGCAGCCGGGCTGGGGGGGTCAGTGGCAAGGATCCAAAAATGACCTCCCCTGGTCTGGCAAAATCCCTCATCCAGGACCAGTCCAGTCCTGAGAGTGCCAGACCAGGGAGGTCCAACCTGTACTAACATGTTCTGACATCTTGTGGCAAGTCACTCAAGGAACACTAGGTAGCCTTTAAGTGGTGCCATTCCCTGCAGGATCTAACCAATCTGGACTTCATATCCAGGACATCCTGAAGTATCAGTTGGACCTCCAAAAACCAGGACTCTCTGGTCCAGCAACATCCATGGTCCAGTAGGACCACAAATGTTGCTGGATCAGGGAGACCTGGCTGGGAGACCTGTGTCAGAAGGGCTGGCAGCTGGGAGCCAGGGCTGGTACCTGGGCAGGAGCTCTGGCAGGGGAGTTCCAGTAGCAGAACCCAGGCCAGGGAAGCAACAGCACTGCTATCAGAGCCAAGGCTGGGGCCAGAGCAGTGGCAGTCCTGGTAGTGGAGTCATAGCTGGGACTGGGGCCATGCTGGATCACGGCAGCCCTGCAGTGAGGATGGCAGCAGGGAGGGGCAGTGGGCTGAGGGGCCGGTAGCATGAGCCCTCCCCTGCTTTGGTAAATTCCCTTGTTTGGGACCGGTCAGGTTCCAAGGGTAGCGGACCAGAGAGGTTCAACCTGTACCTGCAACAGTTTCAGAAATAGGGACAGGACCTTAGTTCATTGAGTTTATCTAGCAACAAATTTCATCCCCCTATTCGAGGAAAATCAGTCTTCTCCAATGCCATGGCGATTTGATTCCTGAAAAAGCTTCTCCATCTCCATCCTCCTGTCCATAGCAGAATCTGTGTATGGTTCTGGTGGCTCTAACAGGTCCTGAATTTGAGCCCTTAGCACCTTGTCCACTGACTGTCTTGTGTCATAAAATGGCATGATCACATCTGCAGGAAGGGTGTATGAGTTGCGTGCTCCGATGGGCTGGATTTTTAATAGTGTTTGCCACTGTACTAAGCAGGCTGAGGTTTCTGTGCACCAAACCTTGTTTATCACGTTTTAAAGTAGGACAGCGAATGAGTTATATTAACACCTTAGGTTATGTTATGTTACCATGTAACAAGGCTTTCTGTTTCACAGAGTATTTCACAATACTTCTTTTGTTTTCATTCCAAATCAGAATTTCCAAATACCAAAATGCCCTTTGCTTGAAAACTGGCCAATTATTTTGCTCTAAAATGCCATATTAGTTAAAGTTTCCAAGAAAGTGAGCATATTTTTGAGTTAATAATGAAGATGACAAACTTTAAATTTCAAATATTTTTACATTTTGCTGGAAAGATTTTGTATGCCCCTAGGAAATGTCTTCGGCTGTGCCAAAGACAACAGATCAATGCATGATAAGCAGCACTGTTTTCCAACCCTCCTACAATAACAGAGGCTTAGTGGCTTCATGTTCCTGAAAGACAGCATCCGTGCTTGTGACCATAGATATTTACTTAGCTTGCTGACAGAATTAAATTTTAATCTGAACTACAAACCAAATAATTCCATCCCTGCATTCTGGTTTGGATACAATGAGCTTTCTTTCAAAGTTTCATAATGATGTTTTTGTTTTTGCAGAATGTGTGGCCTGTTTTAAAAACAGGTGGGAAGCTTCTAGACTATTATAAATTCATGTATTTTTATAGTATGGTAGTGCCTAATGTCCTGTATTCCATCAGGCAAATATATGTACCTAACGAGAGAGAGTCCTGATCCCCAAGAGCTCACCATCATAAATGGCAATTTGGTTCCTCTGGAGCAATGTTGATTTACACCAGCTGAGCATTTGGCCCCCAGTCTGTGGTCTGTGATGGTTTATCACAAAAGACCCCCTGTATTTACAACAAAGGATCTTCTTTATTGTGAAAATAATGTTGAAGATTAAACAATTTTACTGATTGTCAAGCAAAGAAGTTGGTGTTGAATAATAGCATTACATTCTAATTATATTTCTCTTACTCAATACAGAACCAATTGCAACAATTAGGACAGTAACTATGAAAATGGATCCTTTCCAATGCATGTGCTGCACAGTTGTATACTATTATTTGTATTAATATACATTATTTGTATTGCCAGAATGACTCAGAGACCTAGTCATGAAGCAGGACCAATTGTGGTAGGCACTGTACTAACATTGAACAAGAGAAATAGCGTTTTCTGAGGCCAAACTAGATACAGTATTTTATTAACAAAAATAACTCTTCATCAGTAGTGTATATAAGTAGTTTTATATAGCTGTCTTTTGTTTTGCCACTAAACATTGTGTCCCTACTGGTGAAAAACTGAGACACTGATGAAGGCTAAAAATAACAGGCCTTCCCATGTGGAACCACATTCCACTCCTTCCTCAAGCTGCATAAAAATAATTAAGTTTTCACAATCAAGAACCATACAAGGGAGCAAGGAATCCCACATGCAGTACATTTGCAGCTAGCATAATACATTTAGCAGGAGCTGATATTAGGCACAATTTGCCATTGGTAATTACAGATTATTTGATTATGAAAATAGGGGTGGCGGCATGAAACTGCAATAAGCAACTGAAAGAAAAATTTGGGATAAGAGTTACATTTGTCTTTCTTCATGAATTACATCAAATTAGCATTAAAAATCCTCCCACAATGATTTTTTTTTAAATCACACTTATTGTTTGAGGGAAAAAAGTTGTTTGTTCAAAAAAAGGTTTGAAAATAAACAGGCAGTTCCACTTTGCAAGCAACTTTGTTAAATGGCCTTTAGATTGCTCTTGCTGTATGTTTTGTTAAAGTATTATAAGAATCTATGTTTAGGAGTGAGTAAACTTGGCAAGTGTTTGCCACTCAGTAAGTTTGCTCTTACGAGACTCCTGTCTGGAACAGCATTATTCTATATTTATAGTAACTTTTGTCCCAACATGTTTCGTGGTGTACACACACAAAGTATATATGAAAGATAATTGACTCTGGGCAGCAACTAGTTTATAGCTTAATGAGAGTTTCATTTTAGCCAAGAACATTGGAGCAATTCCTACACTCATGAAAAATATCATGCAGAGTGTGTGTGTGTGTGTGTGTGTGTGTGGGCATAGCTGTAGCTGTCTAATATTATACATCTGCAGAAGTGGATATACAAATTAGCAGAAATGGCATTAGTAAATCATACTATCAAGTGTGCTTCATGAACAGTTGTTTGTCCAGAGGTATTTTGAGATTCTTAAAGCCAGAGCTTTTATGAGAAGTCTCATTCAAGCAGGATGTATATTAATAACAAAGAGAACAAAACATGCAGGACTTGGTGTCTGTTGCACATAGCTATGCCAGAGCCTGTTCAAAGTGATGTAAACTTTGGGTCCTGGGCTGAAAATTTGAACAGGATGTGAAATGAGGCAGTTGGGGTACATGAGCTGAGTTATGTTATCCTTCCCAGCTTTGCCAAAGGAAACTGAATATGATAATCAATATATAAGTATGGTCAAAGGATGTCTTAAAAATTTGCCTCTTTGGTAGCTTGCAGCAGGAGGCACAGGAGACCACTGTTCAGAGAAGCTCATCAAGAAGTGTCCAGTGATATTATTCTCCAAAGCTGCTGGTTCTTATTTGACAAGACAGCTTATGTCAGAGCAAGCTGTGTAGAAAGTGTTATCCCATGCTGTGCCATCTAATGAGGTAATGTGAACATCTTGGGTAGGGCTGGGCAAGATGCCTCCTGGGGGCCAGATCCAGCCCACCAAACACTTGGATCTGGCCTGTGGACTGCATCTGGCCCCTTTCCATTTATATCCTGCTGCCTGTGCCACCAGATTTCCAGGTGGTGACTCTGGCAGCAGGATCCTATTTAAATGGCTCCCAGCTCCCGGTCAGCACTACCCCAGCAGGGGCTGGAGCTGTGAGCCCTTTAAATAACCCCAGGTGGCTGCCAGGCAATGCGGTAGCGGTGAGGCTGGGAGCTGTGAGACTGTTGCTGTGTTTTTAATTCAGAGCCTCTGGATCTAGACAGCTCTGTGGGGAGGCAGTCCCCGCCCCGCCCCGCCCCGCCCCGCCCCGCCCCATGGCACCCCAGGCTCCGCCCTTGCCGGGGGATGGAGCTGGCCCATGACCAGTATCAAAATTCATTAAGTGGCCCCTCTGCAGAAATTATTGCCCACCCATGATCTTCGGTGTACTTGGCATTAACTTCATTCTGCTCTAAGGGTAAATGTGCACTGAATTAAGCCGCTTCAATAGGATCCAGCCTGTGCCCCAGAAGGGCCTGGCTTTTACTATAGTGTGGAGTTCTAGGGGGATCTGTCTTTCTGAACTCCCTGGCAGGCACAGAGGTTGCACCCTCCCTTAGAATGGTGTGGCTTACCTCTCTTGGCATGCCCAGAAGACTCTGCAAGCAGGCAAAGACCATTTGTTTAGAAGAGGCACAGGCCATTCGGAATTATTTGTGCTCCTTGAGGTCCACAGAAGGGAGCAATCTCTTCGCTCATCAAGCACAGTAATCACTAGTACACTGTGCCTCTTATGTGGGGAAAAATGTCCTGCTGGTATATGGTAGATACAAGACTGCTACTAGTTGCTCAAAGTTCTATACCAATCTGGGACTGGATATAGAGCTTCCTCATAGAGAAAGAGAGGAGATGTGTTGTCTTTAAGACACTTTCATACACTGCCAGTTATGGCTGTTCAAGTAAGGTATCTTATTCATTGCCATAGCTAATGTCTGGACATTATAAAACAGTGTTAGCTTTCCAAAAGAAACAGTTCCATATGTATTTGCACTGGGGTCAGGCAACAGTCCTGAATCATAGAACTGGAAGAGACCTCAAGAGGTCATCAAGTCCAGCCCCCTGCCCAAGGTAAGACCAATCCCAACTAAGTCAACCCAGCCAGGGCTTTGTCAAGCTGAGACTTAAACACCTCTAGTGATGGAGAATCCACCACCTCCCTAGGTAACCCATTCCAGCATTTCACCATCCTCCTAGGGAAATAGTTTTTCCTAATATCCAACCTAGACCTCACCCACTGTAACTTGAGACCATTGCTCCTTGTTCTGTCACTACAGTGAACAGTCTCTCTCCATCCTCTTTGGAACCTCCCTTCAGGAAATTGAAGGCTGCTATCAAATCCCCCCTCACTCTTCTCTTCTGCAGACTAAACAAACCCAAATCCCTGCATCTCTCCTCATAGGTCATACGCTCCAGCCTCCTAATCATTTTGGTCGCCCTCCGCTGGACCCTCTCCAATGCGTCCACATCCTTTGTATAGTGGGGGGCCCAGAACTGGACACAATATTCCAGATGTGGCCTCACCAGAGCTGAATAAAGGGAATAATCGCTTCTCTGGATCTGCTGGCAATGCTCCTCCCAATACATCCTAATATGCCATTAGCCTTCTTGGCTATAAGGACACACTGTTGACTCATATCCATCTTCTTATCCACTGTAATCCCCAGGTCCTTTTCTGCAGAACTGTTACTTAGCCATTCAGTCCCCAGCCTGTAACAATGTTTGGGATTCTTCCGTCCCAAGTGCAGGACACTACACTTGTCCTTGCTGAACCTCATCAGATTTCTTTTGGCCCAATCTTCTAATCTGTCCAGGTCACTCTGGACCCTATCCCTGCCCTACAGCATATCTACCTCTCCCCCTAGCTTAGTGTCATCTGCAAACTTGCTGAGGGTGCAATCCATCCCCTCATTCAGGTAATTAATAAAGATATTGAACAAAACCGGTCCAAGAACAGATCCTTGGGGTACTCCGCTAGAAACCGACTGCCAACCTGACATCGAGCCATTGATCACTACCCGTTGGGCCCGACAGTCTAGCCAGCTTTCTGTCCATTTTACAGTCCATTTATCCAATCCATACTCCCTTAACTTGCTGGCAAGAATATTGTGGGATACCATATCAAAAGCCTTGCTAAAGTCAAGGTATATCACATCCACTGACTTTCCCATATCTACAGAGCCAGTTACCTCATCATAGAAGCTAATCAGATTGGTCAGGTATGACTTGCCCTTCATGAATCAATGCTGACTATTCCTGATCACCTTCCCCTCTTCTAAGTGCTTCAAAATGGATTCCTTGAGGATCCCCTCCATGATTTTTCCCTAACATCTTAGGTCTGAGCCGTGTGTGCATTGATCACTTCACCTGAACAGAATAGCTAAGGAGTAAATAAAGACTCATCCTTCTGTAGCACGCTACCTAGGCTGATGATGCCATCTTTTGCTTCTTATGCCTTCCAAAGTGTCAGAAAATAGGCTGACTTTACTGCAGCCTCTTTGGTCTAGCAGTGTTACCGCTACTCCTGCTCTGTACTGTCTGTGCACAAGTACTATGGAGCATGGTTAAGAACTAGTAAGATGTGATTGGCAGTGTTCTTCTTCCATGCTTTTCTATATGTTTTTCTTTCCCCTGACTGCTATCAGAAGTGGGACAGTATGGCACAAAGTACATTGACAAGGCTGAGATTTTCAAAGTTGCCAAAAGGATTTGGATGCCCAATTCCCAGTAAAAATAATGGAAATTAGGCACCACATTTTCTAGACTGTTGTGAAAAATCTCAGTTTTGAAGGGATTATTTTTAAAAGTGACCATGCTGCATAGATCTAATTTTGGGCCAGGGAGAAATATCACCCAACATCTAGTGAATCCAAACCTTGCCTTAAAATTATTACTTCCTTGAATTTCTTGTGCAAATGCAAAGACAGAGTATGGGATAGATGAACAGTATATGCGGATAAAGTAAAATGAAGAGAAAAGCAAACGTGTAACCACCTCCAAGGAGAGAGGAAAAGAGCAACCCAGTTCTGGGAAAAGGGAACAAAGAATAATACAAATAACTCAAGCAAAAAAAAAAATCATGAGCTGAAAACTAAATACATGGTTTCTGACTGCATGATGTAAAGTCGCAGTTCTCAGACTGTAGGTTGGGACCTAAAAGTGGGTTGGAATAACATTTTAATGGGGTCGCCAGGCCAGCCAAAGTCAAAACTGGAGGGCATCAGCCCTGGGCGCCAAGGCTCAGGTTATAGCCCTCCGCCCTACCTGGGGCTGAAATTCTTGGGCTTCAACTTTGGTCCCCTTCTTCATGAGTGGTGGGGCTCAGGCTTTGCCCTTCACCAGCACAGCAGGGCTTGGATGCACTCCAGCTTCTGTTCCCTGTGCCCCCCTCTGGAGTCCATGTAGTCATTTTTGTTATCAGAAGAGAGTCATGGTGCAATGACATTTGAGAACCCCTGCTATAAAACATTTTGGCCATATGTATTGTAGGGAAATCTCAATTTTTATAATGTGATAGCTGATTGACAGCAGTTGGGAACTCTTAGATAAATAATCTCAGATTCCAAACTGTGCGTCAAAACTGAATGGCAGATGGGCTGCAAACAAGCAATGACAGGTAAATGCTCTGGTAGACAAAGACAACTGGGTTTTATTTGTACATAGAATATGAGTTATTTGTTGGCTTTTCTCTATCAAATGTTTGTTTTACTTTTTTCCAGACTGACTTTATTTAATCCACATTTGTTTCTACTTGCAATAAGATGTCTAAACTTTTTGTTTAGGCTGGATTGAAATCTAAAAACAAGGATTTATAGACTTGGAAATATTTGTCCTGTGTCTTGAATTTCCCTGCCAACTGAGTTTTTCATGTCTGAAGTCTTCCTTAAAATGATCATGGGAGATAGCTTCTCAGTGTGGCGTCATTGCACTGGAAGGAGCCCCTTTATAACGGCTTTATTTCATTTGTTCAGAAATGTAATCTTCTTTATTTTTATTTTATTTATATAATCATTTTACACATGAAAGCTCTAGTCAGGTAACAAACCACCTTCCTCTCATGAAGGTTTTGCTGCAGGGAGCTATTGCACACAATCACATGGCACATTATAAACTATATAATACCTATAACACAGGGAGAAAAAACACAATAAAATGGTCCTCTCCCAGCTGGAGTCTCACTGCTGCTCTCATTAAATTTGTGGCATCAATCACACTGCATCCAGCTTTACAACTTGTAAAGCTGTGTTTGCTCTCTGCACTGAGCTCTCATTGAGGACAATGGGTGTCCACACATACAGCAAGGATCAATTGCTTATGCCTGTATATTTAAAAACATGTTTGGTGAAGCCCCTCCTTTTTCTTTCAGCCACCACTGAGATAAGCCCCAGTGCACATACCTACAAAGAGTCTGGATTGCCTCACCTGTTAAGAGGATGCAGTTCCAGTCTGAGCTGGGGTCGTCACTATTAGTTGGTTTTCTTTCTGAATTATTGTATTTGGTTCTTTTGATGGGGTGACCATATTTTCTAAAACCATGTTTTTTCTCTCTTTTTTTACAGTGCTGTAAATAATCTGTACCTTAATGACAGATACACTTGGGTCCCTTTACACTGCTATGGCATTTCTGTTGCAATAAGCGGCAAGCTTCAAAACAATCTGAACCTTACACTTTTGTAGTCCTGTTCTATAGCAACCCACAAACAATATTTACTCTCCCAAAGCCCCTGTAAAATAGGTACAAATAGGGAAACAAAGAAACAGAGAGGTTTAATGACTAGTACAAGGCTGGCCATAGTTAGTTACTGACCTGGAAACAGAACCCCAGTTGTTCCCACTAACCCCCAGACCACACATTTCATCCTCAAGACACATCTAAGTTTCACCCTAAACAGGCTGTAACACAAAGATCATAACACTTTATCATTCTACATAAATGTCATGTATTCAATTTGCAGGTTAAGGCACCTTGTTTACTCAAGTAAGAGCACAGATAGTGTTAAGGTAAAAATTAATGGCAATGTAAAATATATGGCTTCTGCCATCCTGACTATGAAAAACGGGTTTAAATAACCTATACCACAACATGTTTGTTATATTATGAGAATGCTATGTGAAGGTTAATATGGGAATTTTTAACTTGGAAGAAGAAAACTGAGTTATACTTCATTATGGCTTCTTAGGTTTCTTAGTTTTTAGAGGGAAAAGGAGAGGAGGAGATGAGAGAACAAGAGCGAGCGAGATGGATATGATATATGTTCCAAGAAACCTTAGCGATTTAAAAAGTCTGAGTGACATTGACCCAAATATAATCTTGCAAGTAGTTTGTTGGAGGGAGAAAAAAATTGATTCTTTTAAGCTGCTCCTGTATGATTTCTTAACTCTTGTGGTTTTGTACTGCTGTATTGATCACTACTGATACTTATCTCTCAGAGTCTGCACAGTGTCTGTCCCAAGCAGTTATCTGTTCAACCCTAAAGTCCACCACATGCTTCCTCGAGTTGACCTCTGTTAACCCCTTTTGCTTTGTCAAGCATCAGATGTTAGCTATAGAAGTCCACACCTTGCCCTGTGGGATTATGATTATATGACTTTTATGTCTAAGACTTTGTTATTTACAGAAACCTTTAGTGACACGCTGCTGCAGTCTAGACAGTTGAGGCACTCTAGATACATGGCAGTATTTCTTTATGTTCTGCAGCTATGAAGGTTTAACTAGAGATGTAATCAAGCCAGGTCTTTTTTTTTTTTTTTGGCCACCTTTCACAGCCACAGAAGACTGAAGGCCAGATTCTGATCTTATTTATTCTTGTATAAATTTGAAGTAACTCCACTGAGACTAATAGGTACACCAATGCAAAACCAACATAAGATCAGAATCCATCTCTGAATACTGAATTTAAAAGGAAAATCCATATTCTTTTTGGTGTCAGCATGAACATTTAAAAATCAATTTATGTAGCTGTTCTTTAGGGTCAAAAGAATACTTAATATTCTTACCTTGAATGAGGGTTATATGACCCAATTGATAATAAAACAAGATGAGCAGTAGCTTGGATTTTTCTATATATTTTTGATCCACGATGGGAAGAGTTTTCTTTCATATTTTTAGCTTCCAACATCTCAGTTAACTCCCATATCTGTCTAACTCAGAAATCATGTTTAAATCATAGATAATACATGTAAAAAAAGAAATTCCTATTCATTTCTATTGTCATTTCTACTGTCATTCCTAAGTAGGGTGACCAGTTTTCAAAGGGTCAGCTCCATATTTAAGCACTCCCTACCCCTTCTTAAAAATGGGAAAATTGTCCCATAATTTCTGCCCTGCCTCCCATCAGTACTAGTGTGTTCTGCTGCTGGCTAGATGCCTGCTCACCAGATGCCCATCCACCAGTGGGGTCCAGTGATCAGCAGTGGGGGTGGGGGTGCAAGGTGGTGGCAGGGTGAAGATGCAGCAAATGGAGTCAGCCACTTCTCTTGCTGGTCTGTCAATGCAATCCTCAGTGTGTGCCGGTCTTGTTCCCCCTCCCTCCCCCAAACACACACACTCTCATTGACTGCTGAAATTGGCTTTCAGCTGCTGTGCTTGGTGAGTGTGGGCACATGGCAGCCAGCAGCCAGTTGTGTGCTACCTCTGCTGTCCATCTACCAGTCCTTTACATGCTCTTGTGGTCCTCTCTCTGCTTCCCCCCATCCCACTGCTCCTTCATATCTCGCCTAGTGGGAGCATATCCTGCTCCCTGCACTATGTGGAGAACCAGCCCTAATTGGAGTGTTGAGATCACCTGCAGCTTGGCTGGCAGGCTTCTTCCTTTCCCTACTACCCCTGGCTGGGACTGTGCACCAGGAAAGCCCAAGGCTCTCCAGGCAAGGGTGCTGGCCAGTAAAAGCCAAGCTCTGCATGTGCCACGGCTCCACCTTTCGCTGGCTTGGGAAAGCCTCTTCATCCCTCAGCTAAGCTCTGGAGTAGCAAGGTTGGGGGAAGCAATTTTCAGCCTGTTTACATGCTGAACATGAACACACACACACACACACACACACACACACACACACACACAGGTCCTGCCCCAGGGAGCACAGGGCTGTTCTGTTCCCAAGACACCCTCCTGTGCTAAGACACCACTCTGGCAGGGTTCCATGAAGCCCCTAGAGTCAGGATTCTTGGACCCAGGATTCTTGGATCCTTAGGACTTAACACCTTCCCACTCACACTATAGCAGGAGAACAGGAGGCAGTTGGGTTATGTTTGTTGGCCACATCCCCTCTTATACTTCACCGCACCCCCACCCCATGTCAGAGTGGTGTACGGGAGTGTGTGTATGTGTGTCATCCCTTCCTGTATGAACACTAAAATCTTAAAGAGAAGAAGGTAAATAAAAGAATCCAGCTATACAGTATTTCTTTTTAACATGGACTCAGTCAACTTGCTGTTAATTTGAACATTTGCACAATTGATTGCTATTGAACTTGCTTGAATATGAGTAATTTTGCCAGGTGTCCCATAGTCAGTATGAGGAAATATGGTCACACTACTCCTAAGGACACAAGTCAAAGATCAAAGCCCCATTGCACTAGGTGCTATATAAACAAAGACATTTCCTGATCCAGAAAGCTCATCATACAGTATTTAGATAATATACAAACAAATACTTTGACACAAAGAAGTCAGGTTGAGACTGCTAGCTTAAAGTTGTTGAGACTGTTACCTTAAATTTGCATAAATTAATAGTCACAGGCGCTTTGCAAACCTAACCTGTACCCAATGTATAATCAGTTATCTAATAGAAAGCAGGCAAAGAGTGATAGTCTCCGTGATAAAGTTTTTCCACCATCAACACAAGTACAAAGAATGCATAAAGTAAATAGATTTTGTATAATTGTCCATGCAATTATAAAGAGTATCTAAAGAATAAGCACAGGGTATAGCCTTAATATTTACTATCAAAGGTAAAGTTAATTTACTATTGTTCTATCTTTTTTTAGTGTGAAAACTCTATAGATGTTGTTTGTCTGTTTAACTACTGCATGGATCTCCATGGATGAAAACTAAAATATATTTACTTAACCACATGGAGAAACTGGCCTGCAGAGTATATTTTAAGTTTCTGGTCTTTTATGGCATAAGAAAAGGAACAGATTAATCAATGCATCAATAATTGCTAAATGCACACGGGATAATATATCATTTATAACCATGGCTTGAAGATAAAACTGATTCCTGTTTCCGTAGAGGCAAGCCTTCATAATGTCCTCTGATCATATACAACTGACATTTGATTAGCACTCACTTATAGAATAATTTTTATGTAAAGTTTATGCTGCAATAGGAAATAGCTAAGGTGCTGAATGTTTGGTGTTTTTACATTAAGCTAAAAATACATTTTCTTTAAACAACTAGATTTTTAATATGACTAAAAGGCTGGGTTTTTAATTTATTTTTGCAGTTAAGTGCTAAAGCAACTTGAGACTTTTGGGCAATTTCTGCTTCCATAGTGCCATTACTGCAAATGGTAATAACTTTTACTGAATTTGCTTGCTTAGGACATTAAAAAGTTAGGGCTAAAAAGTCTTCTGTTGTTGCAGTGTGTTGACTTCAGTAGAGCTTGTACCATTATAACTATATGGTGAATTTGATTCCTAACTCAGCTCCCCTGTTCAAGCCTCCCCTATTGAGGCACTGTCCTCAAACAGCAGCAATTGATTAACAAAACTGCTATATTAAAACAGAATAAAGTTGCATACAGCATATAGTTTTACATTTCTTTACTTAATTATTAACAAGTTTTGAAATGCAAGCATTACCTGGGGAGGAAGCAGGTGAAGAGATACTGCCTAATAAAACACTACAATAAACATTCATAGGTTTGTAGAGAAATCACTGTATTAGGCCTTCATAATTTCAGGGTACAGAAGAGGTTAATGTCTATCCTTGAATTAGTGCCATAGGAATAAATTGCATGAGAGCTGGATAACATCACCATAATAATGCATGACAAATCACTGTTGCATCTTTTAGTGGTCACAGAATTAACATTAATGATGCTGACTTATTCTAATAGTCAGGTTTGTCATACCTTGTATCCATAGGAATTCCATTGTTCTTCATTGTTCTTTAGCATAAACTGATTTGAAAGTTTTAATTATTACTGCTATATTGAACCAGAGATAGAGAACTTAAACAAAACCTTGTTATTTCATCCATAAGATGTGGCAGTGTATTTTTAGAATAGTATCAAGCTGAATCAGTTTCATAGTTTTGCTTTCAAAAGAAATTGACAGATTAAGAAATACAGAAATGTCCTTTCATCAAATAAACTTTTACCACTGAAAAATGATGTCACAAAAGTATAAGATATTTGACCAGTGTGTGCTGAGCACTCTTCGCTCTCTTTCTTTCTATAGCAAAGTATAAAATCAATAACGAAAGTTGATTATTATGTAATATCCTTCCATTTCCTCACCAAGTCACCAAAACTTGTTCTGACTTCTACTGTTACAAGTAAGCAAAAGATGTTTGTACAATGTTTGTCTGGGGGACAAAGAGCCACTCAAAGCCATTAGATTTTACAAGGCATATACTGTAATGATAAATGGGAGAGGGTAGGGGGAAGCACAGACATTAACCCCACAGCATTCCGAGCTCAGCAGGCTGGGAAAGGATGGCAGAGCAAGCGGAGCAGGCTGCTGGGTCACAGTGGTAAGTGCAGTGGGGGAGGGAGGGCAAAGGTGATCCTTGCTGCCACCCCATGCCAAGTGACCAGGTAATCCCCCAGCTCAGAGTAGGGGGCTTCAGGCAAGCGGGCAGAGCAGGGGCAGGAAGGGGTTTGATGGGGTGGAGCAGTGGCAGGGTTTGGGGGAAGCGGTTGGGTGGGGTTGGAGCAGAGGCAGGGTGGGGCCTGAGGCAGGGGGGTTGTCCTGGGCCCTGTGTCTAGGGTATTGGGGGGTTGCCCGAGGGTCCATGCCCCGATACTGATTTCTTCGTTATTTGTCCCCTATTTTAGCATCATTTGCAAACTTTACAAAAGATGTTACAATAGAAATGCTTTCTTCCAGCTTATTAATAAAAAGTCCAGTATAATAGGGCCAAGAACTGATCCCTGTGGGACCCCATTGAAAACAGATCTGTTTGCATTCCCTGTTCACAGTTTCATTGACACCTATCGTTTAGAAAGTTTTCAATCCATATAATATGTGTCATGTTAATTTTATGTGGTTCTCTCATATTTTCATCAAAATGTCATGTGTTACCAAGTTCACATACCTTATAGAAGTATTTACGTCAACACAGTTGCCTTTATCAAGCAAACTTGTAATCTCGTTAAAAAATCAAGTTAGATTGAAAGGATCTGTTTTCAATAAGTGTAGGTTGATTTCCATTAAATAATATTGCATTCCTTTAAAACTCTTGGATGTAAGTTATCTGGCTCTTCTGATTTAAAAATGTCCAATTTTAATAGCTGATGTCTAACAGCCTCCAAAGAAACTAGTGGACTTGAAAGAGTGTTATCACCATATGACAAGATGATATGATTTGTTTTTCCCCCAAATAAAAGAACAGAAATATTTATTGAACACTCCTGCATTTTCTGCATTATTATTAATTGTCCCATTTCCATCTAGTAATGGGAAGATACAATGTGGGTCAGGATTCTTTTTGTTTACAAGTCTCCAAATTTGAAGTATTCATACTCTTATGATCCAGAAACAGACACAATGCTGTGCAACTTATCTGGCCAATTATTAGCAGCTAATTTCCAACCTATGTTATTTTTAATTGATCAATACAATACAATTTCCAAGCTTACCAGATATATTGAATAATGGATATGAAGTATATGGAAGTTTCAGCTTTCTTGAAAACATTCAATGAGCAGACTTTGATAAAGTCAGCTAGCACATAAATATGCCTCACTGAGCACTGTATATTGTTTTAGAGGGACAAAAATGAGATTGCAGATGGTGGTAAGCCAGGAGGGGAAAAGCAACTATACAATTTCTGTGTTGCATTATAATGCAAAGGGGAAAATGACAGATTAAATGAATGTCAAACACTTTTAGGCAACAGTAGCCCAAATTTCACTTTTTTGGAGATATTTAGTTAATTTATCAAATGAACTAACAATTAAATTATTAGAGTGGCCAAGAATACCTGTGCACCAATATGAATAGGTAATAAAAAATAAGGCCTAAATGACCCCTATGGGTATGTCTATGGGACAAAGTCGAATTAAGATATGCCACTTCAGCTATGTTAACTGCAGAGCTGAAGTCAAAGTTGCTTAACTCGGCTTTTGGTGCTGTCTACACTGCAGAAAGTCAAAGGAAGGACACTCTTCCTTCGACTTCCCTTACTCCTCATGAAAGCAGGGTTACTGGCATCAAATAGAGTACCCTCTCACTTTGAATTAGCTGTCTTAACTACACTTGCTAATTTGAACCCTGGAAGATCAACAGAAGCTGCTTTAATCTTCCTTTGTAGTGTGGACGTACCCTTAGGGTGTGTCTACACTACATCCCTCTTTCAACAGAGGGATGTAAATTAGACACTTTGAAATTGCAAATGAAGCCAGGATTTGAATTTCTCGCACTTCATTTGCATAATTGCGTTATAACGCTCTTTCGAAAAAGCGCTATTTCAAAATTGAAACCGCAGTCTAGATGCGGTTCTTTTGAAAACAGAAGCATTTTTCGAAAGATCCTGTAAACCTGTAAACTGCCATTTTTCTGAAAAAACGTCACCTACGTCCACACTGCAATCCTGTTGTTTCGAAAGAAAATCAAAAGAACGCAGGGGTTTTTCCTACATTGGTAAACCTCATTCTATGAGGAAGAATGCCTTTTCCAAAAGAGCTCTTTCGGAAAAAGGTGTGCGTGGGAAGAAGGAGCTCTTTTAAAAAGAAGGCCTCCAGGAAAAAGCACAGGTGGATACTCCGTCCAAACTAATCATAGCTCTATAGTTCCCGTCTCCTGCCAGCTTTTAAAGCTGCAGGCACCCAGGACAAGCCTTGTGACAGGAAGCCGGCCCTGGAGCAGCACCCTGACCATGTGGCTCTCCCTGCCACAGGCCTGCTGACCCATGGTACAGCCACAAGGCCCCCAAGTCCCTCTGGCCCTTCCAGGGAGCAGCACCAGGGGTCCCAGGACCCACCCAGGGACATCAAACATCGGGCGCCTTCCTGGACCGGGCCAGAGATCCTGTCACTCCTGGAGCTTGTGGGGGGAGGATGAGGCCTTGAAGGACACCACCCCCGCACGCTCGACCAAGTCCAGAGCAAGGTCAAGGAGCTCCAGCAAAGGTATGCCTGGGCTAGGGAGTGCAGCTCTCACTCCGGGGCAGAACCCCACTCCTGCCCATACTATAGAGAGCTGTGCCAGATCCTGGGTGGTGGTGAAGCCCTTTCCCCACCTGTACTGGTGGACTCGGGCATGGAGACACCAGTGCTCGCCCGGCCGGAGCTCCTGGAGTGGGAGGAGGACAACAACCAACAGGTGCAGGAGGAGGACACTGGCAGCATCATCACCCTCAGCCTGGAGCCAGTACCCCAGACCCTTGAGATCTCCCAGGCATCATCTGATGCCAAGGAGGGATCATCAGGTGAGTGCTCTCAGTTTGTCACACACACAGGGCAGGGGAGGTGGGTGCACAGGGGATGGGGTGCGATCGTCACTCAGCATGCTCGGCCTGACAGTGTGCAGCTGTCCGTGCACATGCAAGCATGTGCAGCGGCAGTGTGCATCACATGGTCTCAGGAGCCAGTCCCAGAGCACACTTAGGCTGCTGCTCACAGGCTGGGAGGACACCACACACACATCTGACCCCTGGGAGGGCCGTCCTCCCCCCGCCAGCCACTGCTGGAAGCAGGCTGGGCACAGGGACACATGCACAACCCCCCACAGACCAAGGAGTGTGGCACATACCACATGGCCATGCCTGCACACGCGAGGCACCACCCTCTCCCACAGACAGCGCTGCCAGGTGCAGGTGTGTGTGTGGGTCTCAGGGAGGGCCAGGCCACTCCAGGCCCCTCTCCCGCCCATGGGATCCCATTGTGGCCGGACACTTCCCTGGCCTGCTTGACCATGGGGGGCGGGGAGTGGGCAGGATGGTCCCCTGAGCACCTCAGTGCCCCTGTGAGGCTGGGCCTGCTGTGTAGACCACACCTGGCCTTGCTCTCGGGACATCACTGTCCCCTGTTCCAAGGACAGTTGCTTGCTGCTCACAGAGGAGGGCACGGCCTCAGGGACAGTGTCAGCATCCAAAGACTGTGGACGCTCTCTTTTGAAAAAGCAGATTGCTTTTTCGATGCACTTCTGCAGTGTGGACGCTCTCTTCTGAAAGAAGCTTGCAGTCTCGACATACCCCTAGTGTAGACCTGGCTTAACAGATTTATTAGGGCATAATGAAGCTAATTAAGTCAGGGTGAAAATGAGTCATGCATGTTGTTATGAATGCAGGATCCTGGTGGGCAAGGGGGACAGTGCGGCTTGAATTAAAACACCTCAACAGAGTCATTCATGCCTGCGAATACACTATATCCCAATTCCCTGCAAGGAAACAGGAGAAAATGATGAAAGGAGGAGCACCACTACGTACAGTGCCCAAGTCAAAAGTGTACACTGCAATCACTACAACACCAGTTGTGAGGCTTTGGGTCCTGGTTTCTTTGGGACATGGTGGGGCTGTATCTAAGCAGTTGGAGCTCTTTGTTATTCCAAGTTGGCCATGATCTTTCAGAGCTCAGAAACACACCAAGCAAGAGTAGCCCTAAAAAGTAAGTCTGTCTCTTTCTTACTTTGTCCCATCACATCTTCTCTTCAAATGAAAAAATTTGCTAAAGGTTGAACTTTCTTGGTATAGTGAACATGCAACATTGCTAAATTTCCTGGAAGAAGTAAATTCAATGTGCAAAAACAAAACAAAACAAAATTGTGCCCTAAAAATTTATGAAAAACAAAGTATTTTATGGGTCCTCACACCATGGGATGTGACTCAGCTAGACATTTAATGCAAAAACTTTTCCAGCAGTTTTGTCAGCCTTACTAGATATGCAGAAACCTCCAAATAATAAGCAGAACAGTGAGATAAATTGGGTATTTTGGAAACATGAAGTGAAAGACAGAGACAGACTTTTCAGAGTGAGCAAAGTATCGTGGCAGGATACAGAATTCTTGCGGGCCAAGGAAACTGGATTCAAGCTGTTAGACATAATGGCAGTAGCCCAGTTGGGCAAAGAAATGCAGAGTTCTGAGGAGCCTTCTAAACCCATCTGGTACTATATTTCACTCCATGGTTATTAGCACAGTCACACTCTGACAGAAGTTTACGTGTACAGTTGGCAAAATCCAGAATAATATTCTCTTGAAGGTGGTGAAGTCAATCTACAAAATCTCAAGCCATGTGTGCAGATAGAGCTGAACATATCAATAGAGACTGTCTAGAAGTATTACAATCTGGAAAATCAGATGAGAATGTTGTTATTCATAAACTTTTGGAATTTTTTCATGAGAAAAATCATTGTAAAAAGTTACTAAATTGCTTTTAGAGAAACACTCTGTGGTGTTGTTCAGACAGCTCCAACCTAAAGGGCAGGTTCTTATGACATACATGTTTACTAATTATTTGCCCATTTGTGCCTGTCTTTTAGGGTGGTGGAGGAGGGCACAAAAAGCCTGTGATGATTACAGCCCCTTTATTCAAGAGAAACACCGGGATTGCTCCCTCCCATGACCCATGGGCGTGTGTGTGGGTACAATACTTCCCACTATCCCTTTCCACTCTCTGTGAAGCAGGATGCACCCCTAGAAGGTGTGAACATCTGGGACATCACAAAGGGCCTGAGACTTGGGGAAAGTGTCTGTGCAGGAGCACCAGAGAAATGTGCCTAAATAGTATAATTAAGCAGTGAGCAGAATGGATCAAAGCATTTCTCTACCAGGTTATTTTTAAGGAATGAAACATCTTAAAACATGTGACTACTCTAAATTCTAACTAGTATGTTAAAGAAAGTGTTCATATTATTTTAAATCATTTATTTACATTTATAAAGCATTATAATATATACTGTTTGAGCTAAGAAATTATTCCGCAAGACAGCACAAAATTTGGAACAATACTCTAATTTTGTAAGATATTATATACATAAAAAGGGAATTCAGAACCACTGTGACTGTTGTTCAAATGTCTCAATTCTGTGTGAAGGACATGCACCCCCTAAATATAATACATAAATACTATTACAATGTTTCTTGCACATGTACTAGACTGAATCATGAATAAATGTTTTTAATTTTACCTGGGGAAGGGTAGCAAATCTCCAAAATAATAAGGATAGGATATGAGTGTGTGCCAGTTAACTCTGTCACTAAAGAATGGATAATGAATGGCACACTTTGTTAGCCTAAATTAAAATGGTTACTAGTTGGAAGGAGAAAACTAAATGAAAGCCCGATCAGTCAAAGAAGAGAAATCATTGACATAATTCAGTAACATACTTCAAAAATGCTTTGGAATAGAAAGTAGCTTTATTTTACTGGAAAGAGAAGAGTTTGAAATCAAACCTGGGCCAGTTAGTGCAAGCTTAAATGTAGTATACAATTTCAGAGAGGAGAATAAGCTTGCAGTCATCTTTCTGGTGATGGTTGATATTCAAATCCACAAGGTGCTCTATAAACCACAGGAAGCTTAGGTGTAAATAATGTGTTAAACTTTTCATTTACATATATGTGGAGTTATTGCACCAAAGATTCATTTTAAAGCAGATTCACATGAATCAAGTGTTCTTTATCAATTATATAGACAGCATAATAACTGCTTAAATCACAATACATCTATCAAGTACTGAACCTGAAAATGCAGACAATTTCCAAATGTACAGAAACTGTAAATTGATAGCCAAACATAATAAAAGCCAAAACATTACAAAGAAAAGCATTATATATAACACATATTTAAGCAACTTAACTTTGTCTTTAGCCATGAATATTGATTCATTCTTTACAGGAACACAGAATATTTACAGAGAATGTCTGATATATAAAATCAAAAGCTAACCCCTAAGCTCAAACGGGAACTAATGCTATCAAGACTGTATCCTTGGGTACAAAGGTCAAAGGGGATGAGACTGTCAAATGTAACTCAAGCCCAGTTGGAAGTCTAGGATGAGATGCCCTTTCACCTCCATCATAGTAACAGTTACTGGTTGAAACCTATGACACCTAACAGAATTTGACATTGTCAGGGCTGTTCCCCACTATGGCACTCCAAGTGGAGAAGATGGGGGCCCTCAAAGGAGCTCTAAAGGCTTTGCTTAGAAAAACTTCCTAGAGTCACAGATTTGCTGACTTCAGGGTGTAGCTGCCACCATCAAGTAATTTAACCCTGAAAAACAGGAAGGAACACTTGAATTCCTTCCCCAGGGGTATCCCAAGCTCTTTTGCCCTAAGAGAGCTTGAAAAAAGAAGCAAAAAACACAGGAAAACAAACTGTATCTGATTGCTGACCTCCAAGACTAGGCAGACACACACAGACCTTTCAGGTCACAAGAATCAAATCATCGCCTTAAAAAAGATGATTTTATTAACAAAACAAAAAGATATACTTGATAACACATACTTGGTTGCTAGGTGTTACAGAGCAATGAAGAAAAGAACAGATCAAAACACAAAGAATCATAGTTCTTCGGGCTGTAACTTAAATGATAAGTGCGGGAAGGAAGGCAGAGATTCACACAGAGAAATTTAAGTAAACAACCAAAAAAAGAAAAGTACACTGATCACTACTAAATAAATATTTTCCCTCTACTCACAATCCACGCTGACCCATGCTTCAAGGCCCCGTTCACTCCCACATCTAATATTTCTTAAAGGCATGGTAATTCTGATTACTGAATTTGCTTCCTCCAGCCCTTAACTTAGAATATTTCTACGAAGAGAGCAGTCCAGGTATCTAAATACAATTCAGATTTCAGCACAATATCCCCATTGGTTCTTCTGGCTCCCTGACAACACCCTTGCTAGCTACCTCAGTTTAACTCCTTAGTCACCAGCTGCTGGCCAGCACTCCTCCTAGCCATCACAGACACAGTACCTGACAAAAGTGTAGTTATGCAGCTTAATAGTAGGGCAGCAGAGTCTACAGTCATAGAAGAGTTACAACTTGAATCGGTTGCAACAAATTATATTAATGATTCACAAACTTTTAGAAATGTTGTGGAAAACTGTAGTCTTTTGGCATAAAATGTAGGACTGGGAAGACATTGTTGCCATAAATAACAAAGCTTATCATCAAGTCACACAAGTCAGACCCAGGTGATCCCTCAAAAAAATGTTAATAGCAATTTCCACATAATGATCTTACAATACCTTTATGAATACTAATGGATTAAGCTCACAGTCCTCCTGAAAGATAGGCAAGTAGCATTATTCCCATAGTACATCTGGAGGAAACTGAAGTCCAGGAAAATTAAGTGAGGGTATATCTACACTACCACCCTAGTTCGAACTAGGGTGGTAGTGTAGACATACCCTATATTACTCCAGGATCATATAGGATATCTATAGTTTAGCCAGGACTAGATCACCAATTTGACTTCAGTCCCATGCTCTAAGCATCTAGACCATGTACCTTTGTTAAATTTTGGCTAATTCAAGTTGCTGTAAAAATGAGGTACTGTAAACCTCTGAAAATACACTGTTCTCATAAGAGTTCTCAACCAAAACATTTTGGATAGTTCAGATCAGCAGCTAAATTTTTTTAACTTTGTCCACACTGAATCTCAAACTATTTGGAATCTTCATTTCTTAGGGCTAGAGTCAGACATCCTTACTCACACTGAATAGTACCCTACTGCACAGAGAGGTCCCACCAAACTGCACAGAAGTGTTTGTGGAATAAGGAACTACACAAAATTACTAAGAATGTTAGAATCTGACCCTTAATAGGTTTTGGGCCTACTTTTGATGTATTTCCACCATATCTTTATTTCAAGAAAAAAATATTTAACAAAAAGTGATCTTACATTACTACTGCTTTCAAATGGCACTTGATGCCCCATGAACTTTGCTTCTCAAGATGAATTTCAGTGTCAGGAAATGAGTTAATTCAATGCATTAGACTTCAGTGTGGCTAATAATTTATTACACAGTTTAAAATGTCCAATCATATTACCTTCTACATTGAAACAGTTATTACAGATTCACCTATAAGGAAATAGATTTATATACATGAAAAGATGTATTTCAATATACACAGTATCTGAGCACATGAATGTAGTGAAAATATGTGGTGAATATAACGTGAAGATGAAGATGTTGTCAAATGTGCTTACCTTGATTTATTACAGATTTATCAACAGATTCTGGAAGATGATGGGTTGAAGCCATATTTGATCATTAATATTCATAAAAGATTGTATCACTGTAACCAGCTGTCTTATGGTATGGACATAGATTTTTTGAATGTTTCAGAAAATATCTTCTCAAACCACCTGGCATTAGAATGAGTTTTTTTCTAATTGCTTAAAATTACAGTCACTCTGAAAATTAATTCCAATTAACTCTAAGGTCTGGTCTACATTAGATCAGGGAGGTTAGCTTACAGAATGCCATCCAGGTATTCATAGCTGAATTTGGCTTACTTTAAGCCAGTGGTCACCAACCAGTAGATTGGGATCTACCAGTAGATCTTGGAGCTTCTGACAGGTGATCCTGACTGATTCTCTTATGCTTAAATTTAATTCTTTGATTCTAAAATGCCTAACCTGTCATGTCTGGAGTAATTATCCCTGTGGCAATTGTGCTTGGAGTCTCCATATGCTGTCCTTGCCCGTGGATACCACTCTTGCAATTCCCATTGATCAGTGATGGAGAGCTGTGGGGTTGGTGCCTGTAGATGAGGCACCAACACGGAGCCACTGCACGGAGCCACTGCAGTACATGCTAGCTGCTTTCAGGAGTAAGCCTGCCTTCGCTCTGCTGCTCCATCCCTGGGGGCAGCTGTCTCGCCACTCCCAGGCTATGTCTACACTGGCGGGTTATTCTGCAAGAGCGGCCGTTCTTCCGCAAAGCGTCCACACTTCCCGCCCGCTCTTGCGCAAGAAGATTTACAGTAAAGCATGGTAAAAGAGGGCTTCTTGTGCAAGAGCTATGCTCTTTTCTAACAAGTGTAAGCCCTCTTGTGCAAGAGGGCAGTGTGGATGCATGGCAGGGGGTTCTTGCGCAAGCGTCCACACAGCCATGGATGTTCTTGTGCAAGAATCAGCCAGTGTAGACATAGTCCCAGGGTGGGCAGAGGAGTAAAGCTCAAGCCCACAGCCCTGTGCTCCCCAGGCAAATGCCTATCCTCATGGCCACTCCAGAACCCAGCCCACCTCAGAAGGTCCCTTATCCTGTATTGGCTGTCTGGTCACTCTGATGGTGGTTAGAGGGGGGCCAGGACTTGAACTGCTGAGGGGGTACAGAACTTAAGTCCACCACCCACGTGAATGTCCAGGCCACTCCCAAGCTGAGGCCCACACCTTCAGAGGGTCTATTATCCTGCTTTCTAAACAGAGGAGCCAGGTACATTCCTGGGCAGCTTGTGTTAGCTATCTGGCTTCTCCTTGGGTGGGCAGAACTTGAACCCACCACACTGTGCTCCCTAAGTGAATGCTCGAGCCCTTAGCCCACTCCAGAACCCACCCCACTTGCTTGCCTTCAGGGCATCCCTTATCCTGCCTTCCTAATATGAGCACCAGCTCCATCCCTGGGGGCAGCCTGTGTTGTCTGTTCAGGTGCTCCCAGGGTGGGCGGAGGGAGATCTTTGTGTGTGGGAGGGAGATGTTTTCTAACTTTATAGCTTAGCTGGAAACATTTTCCAAATACTTGATTTTTATTTCAAAATCATCACAATTGCTTCATTGTTAGCTGTCACCGGTCAGAAGAGACAGCTTTCCTAACCCCCAAATGAATGAGCAAACACCTAAAAAATTCTGTTATGAAGTCACATCACTATGAATATAAAATTGACCATGAAGAAATGTTTGCTTATAACAACTTTGAAATTTGCTTTCATAGTCTTTCATACCCAATGAAATCTAACTCTTAAGGAAAGCAAACACAAAGGGGTCCAAATCTAATTAAAAAATGTTCATTTAAAAAAAAGGCAGGATAAGGGACCCTCTGAAGAGAGCATGGTGTGGTGGGCTCTGGAGTGGACTGGCTGATAGGGCATTAACAGGGGGTGGTGGGTTCAATTCCTACCCACCCTGGGAGTAGTTAAGCAGTTAACACAGGCTGCCCCAGGGATATAGCTGTCTCCTGCATTTGGAAAGCAGAATGATAGACACTCTGAAGGTATGGAGTGGCCTAGTCATCTATGTGCATGGTGGGCTTGAGTTTTGTCCCCTCACAACAGCTCAAGCTCTGGCCCCCCTCCACCCACCCTCAGAGTGACCAGACAGCCAATACAGGATGTGTTTGTGCTTGTTGAATTTCATCCTATTTACCTCAGAGCATTTGTCTAGTTCCTTTTGATTTTATTGCAAGAGATGCAAATGGTTGATGAGCAAAGGTGTTAAGAGATTAATTAATAGTTACTCAGTAAATGGTTGCAACTCTGAAATTTGTATAGTAGTGTGAAGTGCATGAACACCCAAACACATCTTTCTTGTTTTTGTGACAACTTGGTCTGCTGATTATATAGTGAGCATTTCTTGACCAAGAATTCCCTGGATTGAATTGGGAATTTCCAGAGCTGAAAGCATGAGTCTACAAAGTCAGGCTTTGGATGGGGGCTGTAACAGTCAGTCATCTTCAGTGGATCAGGCACAGGGGAACACACAGCACACGGTGTTTAGCGGGTTACATGTATGTAATCCATGGATTTCAATTAATTTTGCTTCAAGCGACAAAAGAGTACAAACTAAATGTAAACAAAAAGCCAAAATATATTTGTGCTCTGGGAATTATGGGGCATCAAGATAAACAAAGTGGATGTTTTTACCAAAGCTACCCTGTCTTTTTTTTTTCAGGATGGCCTATACTTTTTTCCTATATTCCCTAGTCAAAACACAAAGGTGTTGACAGCAAGGAACAAGGCTAAGATTAAAGCACTGAAAATAAAAGTTCTGCAATCATTTGCCATCTCCCAGGCTTGACCTTGTTCACAGTGCTGATAGCAAAGTTGAACTACTGACTCTCCTAACAGAGGCTCCCAACCGAGGTGGCTTAAACAGTTGACAGGGCAAATGATTGAGGCCAAAATGTCAGGAAAATGAGCTACGATAGGACTTGCATGCTGTGTGAGGAGTAATGTGGTATTTCCCTGAATGAGACAGTGAATGGAACCCAGGGCTGTCAACAGTGTCATTCAGCTGACCTTGCTAGACCTGCAGCCTCCTTAAGATTGTTGTACTGAATATGATTAAATTTTGCTCAACTCGTTTTTCTAAAGTGTGTCCCTTTTTAATATTATTGATATAAAACACACAAACTTCAATCCACGGTGTCGGACCACTTTGGTGATCTGAACCTCAATTACCCAATATTCCTTGTTATGCAAAATGGGTCTTGTCCCTGACAGTGTTAATGTATTAAATGTGCCATCCCCTCATGTCACTGAGAGTATCTGTCTACAGATACAAAGATGCGCATGTTCTGTATCATGTAACAGTAAAATGTTGAAGCAAGGATTTTGAATTAATAAATTGGTCCTCCTTCCCTAGGGGTCACTCTGTATAGTCAGTGCTTAACTCCTGTTTTAACTTATCCTTGGTATCCATATTGCTGTAAAATTTCTCCTTCCTCTTGACTTTTTTCTTCATTCATTGTTTTTCCTTTTTTTCCTAACTCCTCCCTTACTCCACATCAATCGATTTGAGCACATTTCACAATCCATTTGCCCTGATTATTTACTAGAAAGTAAATGTTTTCAAGTTATTCATGCTCCTGTTATATATTATTTGTCTGACCATTGGCGTCATGAAATTTTACTCGACTGAATGCTCAGAAGAAGCACATTTTAAGCTTTCACAAACAAGCTGTCTTTTATGAGAGATGGAATATTGTTTGAGATAGCTGAGAGGGGGTTCTTAAAACCCCTCTCCACAATGATGATCAAGAGACAATGCAATGACATTCAGAGATCTGACCCACTACACTTTTTGCAAAACTTCATGTGCAATTTTTGGCGAATGTCACACTCATCCAAAAAGAGAATTAATTTCATATATCAAGTGAGTAATACCATAATGACCCTCCCAACTCCTAGCTGACAACCATGGAATAGGATAACACTACAGGCAGCCTGCCTCAGTTTTCCCACTTAAACTGTTCAAGAAACCCATTAACAATAAACAGTGAGGTGGTAAAGTTTGCAAACATTGCAATATTACTCAAAATATATTAGAATTGGAAAAAAGTACAGAGAAGGGCAACAAAAAAGATTAGGGGTCTGGAACAGTTTCCATATGAAAAGATACTAAATAGGCTAGCACTGTTCAGCCCGGGAAAGAGACAACTGATGAGAGATATGGTACAGCTCTATATACACAGATCCATGAGACAGATCTAATGCATCTGAAGTTGCTGAAGGAATTGTATGATGAGACTGTAGTGCCATTGGCCATTATCTTTGAAAACTCATGGCAATTAGGAGAGGTCCTCGACAACTGGAAAAAAACAAATATAGTGCCCATCTTTGAAAAAGGGAAGAAGGAGATTCCAGAGAACTACAGACCAGTCAGCCTCACCTTAGTCCCCAGAAAAATCATGGAGGGGTTCCTCAAGGAATCCATTTTGAAGCACTGGGAAGAGGAGAATAGTCAACATGGATTTACCAAGGGAAGTCATTCCTGACCAACATGATTGCCTTATATGATGAGGTAACTGGGATTGTGGATATGGAGAAGGCAGGGGATGTGATATACCTTGACTTTAGCAAAGCTTTTGGTAATGGTCTCCCACAGTATTCTTGCCAGCAAGTTAAGGAAGTATGGATGGGATAAATGTACTGTAAGGTGAGTAGAAAGCTGCCTAGATCATCAGACTCAACAGGTAGTGATCAAAGGCTCAATGTTTAGTTGGCGGTTGGTATCAAGAGGAATGCTCCACAGGTCAGTTTTATTCAACATTTTAATTAATGACATGAATGAGGGGATGGATTGCACGCTCAGCGAGTTGGGGATGACACTAAGCAAGGGGGATAGGTAGATATGCTAGAGGGTAAGGATAGAGTCCAGAATGACCTGAACAAGTTGGAGGTTGGGCCAAAAGAAATTTGATGAGGTTCCACAAGGACAAGTGCAGAGTCTTGCACTTGGAACGGAGAAATCCCAAGCACTGCTATACGCTGGGGGCTGACTGGCTAAGCAGCAGTTTGGCAGAAAAGGACCTGGGAATTGTCATGGATAAGAAACTCATTGTCAGGGATTGTTACCTGCACAAATTTCTCTATCCGTACCACACTGTAGGGAAACACACCTTTACCCAGTTCCTAGGGCTCAAGGTGCAACCCTGTTAATTTATACACCCACCCTTACCCAATTCCTAGGGCTCAGGGAGCATCTTCCTGCAGGTTTTGCAGGATCTTTAGCCACTAAAAGAGCCTCACACAGTAATATCCTTATCCTCTGTTTGTTGACAATTCCCAAACAAGCAGAATACACATGCTAAGCATACAATGTCATGCTCACCAATACGGGTGCAGGCAGACTTCCTCTCTTGGCCAGGCAATAGCAGTCTCTCTGGTCTTAGGCTGTGTCTTGGAGGTGAGTTCTTCTTTTCCAGGTCTTCCCCCTTCTCTTGGTGTTCCTGGTCTTCTTCCAGCCTTTTCTTTCTTCTTCTTCTGTTACTTCCGATCTTCTTCCTGGTCTCCTTCTTGGACCCCAGTTTATATAATGAAACCTGAGTCCTGCTTAGCTATACCTTAACCAATTATTTTAGTATAATTTTACTAACCAATCATAACAAAATTACCTAACCAATCATACCCCACCACCTTAATTGATTTACACCTGGCAAAATTAATTATACAGCAGACAGGAACAGTTATAAATCAGACAGAGATCATACAGTCAAACAATAGGAAAGTGTAATGACAATGATCGTAGAATGAGGATTCTACATTCTCTATTGATAAGCAGTTTCTTGCCAGATAGAATGGTGTTACTTAAGTTTTCTTTACCCGTCTTGTTTCTTTATCTAGTATCAATGGGGGAGCTATCAGGACAAAGTCCCTTCCTCACAGCTTGGTGTGACACTTTTTAATACAATTTAGATGGAATGTGAGTATGTGACTCCAGGCCTTACAGCTAATGGCTGCTGCTCTTCAGTCTGGCTGCAGAAGGAGGCTTTGGTTCAGGCCTACCACAGGCCTTCCAACATGGCTACAGAAAAGCCATATTGTTACAGGGTTATTCTGAAAACCTAAATGTAAGAAAAAAGGATACTGGACTGGATGGACAATTCTCCATTTCCATCCCTTCTAGGGTTGTACTTCATTAAAATAGCAAACATTCAAACTAAAGTTTCCAGCACTTTGAAAAGTCCCCACAAAAAGGTTTCTCTTTCTCTTCACAGATCGTCCTCCTGGCTGGGACCTTACCTTCTTTGGCAGGTGACTTGATAGCCCTACCTACCTGCCTCTCAATCCTAACTCCAAAGACTCTCTATTAAATTCTGTTCATTCATATTGGTTTCTAATCCCTGCACCCCACTCCCACTTGTGTCCTGCCTCTGGATAGGCAATCAGTGCAATCTCTCCCAAGTATGGCTCATTTTGTAATGAGGGTTGGTTGGCTCTTAAGGTGTGAGCAGCCTCCCTGTTACAAATACTCCAAGTGCTTACAATCAATACATAAAAGCAAAGAACCACTTATGCAAAATGACGTGTAAATTTCAGCTAAGGAATGTGAAGAAATTTTAGTCAGTTGGGGGAATGTCTGGGAGCTAAAAAGAAGGCAAATTATTCACCATGAATTATTTGTTCAGCTCTGCACAACCAGGGTTATCCCTTCAGTTCTGTGTTTCTTCTTTCATTCCAGAAATCTAATTGTCATCAACTTGCTTTTCTCTCATTATATCATCATGTCCTACAAAGTGTCCTACTTATTTTACTAATGCAATTGTTTCCATGAGTGTTATCTAATTACTCTCTTTGCTCTTCTTATCCATTATCTCCTTTCTATAGAACTTTGATAACATCCTATTTCTTCATCAGCTTTTCATTTCAGAATGTGTATATCACATTAATCATAGAAATTAGAGACAGAAAAGATATGTGAGGTCATTGAGTCCAAACTCCTTACTAGGGAAATGTTATTTCTTGTCGATTCCCATATGTTTTATCCAGCTGAGTACTAAATAAGTGAAGTTGCTGTATTTCCACAACTTGGTTCATACCTTTATGTGGTATTTTTCCTTCCTTTAGTTCCCCTCCTTTTTGATACTTCAGTCAGTTGCTAACAAGCAAAAAGCACTTCTTGACAGATGTAAAATTGTACAGGCTTGTAAAACCTCAGGCACTGTGTCAGGAACATCATACTCTCTACCATTGTTATTAATATGTTAACTGGTGGAAACTTATTATTGTCTGACTGCTTCAAGTGTGAAAATATCTTATGCTCTTTTCATTTTTAGTAGTTTACAGTTACACTTGATTAAAGCTGGGAATGTTAGCATTTTAAGTTGTAATTCACAGAGAGAACATTCTTAGCGCTTTAGACAGAAATCTGTTACTTATAGATTCAGGTAAAATATCAATGGTAGTTTTTAATCTGAATGAATTCTAAACTATTCACATTTTTTGTTTAGATTTTGGAGATTTTGGTTTGTGTTTTAAGTGTTGGATAACTGTACATCGCTGATCACATTAATACAGCTGGCACAGAACAAAGAAAAAATGAAGGGAAGGATTAGGCTGCAGCTTTCAAATAACCCATTGCCTTAACAATACAAAACAATCCCCCATGACTTGTCAACATATATTGTATCAAAATGAAGGATTTTAGTAATTTTTTGATGGATGCAGTCCCCTTCAGGCAATGCCACTTCTGTATCTCGCTTGTTTTTACAAGCCAGCTGTTTGCAGAAGGAAAAGTTGAAACTCTGGAGAGAGAGGGAGAGAGGAAAGGAGAGAGACTGCCACTATAAGTGCTTTAGGTATGCACTCCAGAGGTCAGTTTGGGCCCCTACTCCGCTCACTTACGTGAAATAAAAGTGGGGTTCATACGTTTTTCTGTGTAATCATTCAGCACACATACACATGTTTGCAAGAATGACTGTTTCATATGTCTTGTTGTATTGGAACTTTGTGAGCTACTCTAATGCATATTTCAATGCACTGTAAATCGATTCTTAGTTTTTAATAACTAAATTCTGACACCTTTCTGCCATTTGTTTCTTAGTCTTTCCATCAGTTTACCACTCAGATTTCCCACACTACAAGTGCCATGTGCTGTATCTCTCCAGGGCTTATATTTGATCATCTCTTTGATGGGGTACAAAGTGCAATCCAGATCAGTAAGAGATTGTGTCACCACTTGCTCTGCAACCCTAGGTGCTCCCAGTGTTTTCCTGCTGTAGCCTCCAAGAACTAGCCTACAGGCAAGCCAATTACACCATGAGTGTCTATACTAGACATAGGTTGCAAAGAATTCATGAATTTTTAGCTTCCAAATGATACTTCACAGGGCATCTTTTGTACAAAGATTATAACAGTACTGTTCAATACAAGGGAGCTTAGTGTCTCAATCTCCTTTTTGCTTTTTCTAAATTCTAGCAGAATAGTGAGATTTCCATGTGAAAAGTGGTCATATCTATTTTTATAAGTATTCCATTTGCTACTGATCTAGTTTAAAAAGCAAACAAACCAACCTCTGTCATGCTTGGGGATAAAGGTAGGGAGGTGTTTGGAGTATGTTTGTTTCACAAATGCAAATGACTTCAACAGCCAACACAGGCTATTACTTTGCTAAGGGGAATCTCAGAATAGTGTCCTGGTCTTGGAATTTGAAAGAGTTGCTATGGCTACTGGTACTAAAAAAGCCAGGTGCTGAGTATGGAGAAGAAAAACATAACTATTCAAATTCAAGTTAGGACACTTGTTGTTTTTCTATTGAAAAAAAAAAAAACATGTTAACAGTCATTTTCCACACAACTCTGAAGTGGTTGTTTCTTGTGATGTTCCATGTTGAATTTGGACTCTGAAGTTTATCACATGTGAATTCCTCATTTGTTGTCTTGGGCTTTGTGTATGTTTTGTTTCCAGTGTGTGTGTGTATGACAATATTTTTCAGGCTCATGAATGGAATCAGTACACTTCTGTTTAATCCCAATTAGTGTGACAGGGTTTTCTTAAATGAAGTTATCCAATGTGCTAAATAAAACATCAAATATAATCTGGAGCCAGAAACATTAAATGGATAACTGTCTTTAGCCGAGTACCTGACAGCCTGCTCTGCATCGGCGCTCACCTAATGGTGAGGTAGGCAGGGTGATGGAACAATTGGACAGCTACAAGATTTACATAATATACCTACATTTAATGTGTTGCTCATGCAAACATCCAAAATGTCCAGGATTATCAACTATGTAATTTCTTGCAGATACAATTATTTGCATAAAGTGGCAAAGCATTACTGTGTTCTGGAAGTAAAACAGCTTTTAAAAATATTTCTGCTACAAAATATAGACTGTTGTGGTTGGTGGTAATTGACATTTGATATTCTATCTATTATTGCCTTAAATTTGGAAGTGTAGTGGTAGCATGACTCAGTGACCTGGGCTGGGTCAGATTAACTCTTCTGGGGGCTCAGGGCTTTTAGATTTTGTGGAGTCACCTAAGTTCTGGGTGGAGCAAAAAAAGAGGTGTTCAGGGGCTGGAGTTTGAGACAGACAGGCAGGTGTGAAAGGGGGTGAGGGCTCGGGGGGGCTATGGATGAGGTGTTTGAGGTGCAGGAGGGGGCTGCAGACTGGGGTTTGGACTGTATGAGTGGGTTCAGGGCAGGAGGTTGCTGTGGGAATACAGGGTCTGGGTGGGAGTGAGGATGTAGGAGGGGGCTCACAGTTGGAGCATGCGCCCTACGAGGGGAGATAAGGTGCTGGAACAGGTGCAAGGTTGGGATGCAGGGTCTGGACAGGAGTTAGGTAGTTAGGGTGCAGAAGCAGACTCAGGGCTGAGGCTCTGGGCAGGGGAGCCGACAGCCATGTCAGGTCTGTTGGCAAGGGGGGAGGGCAGGCTCTCTGTTCCTGGAAGGGGTAGGACCTCCAGATGAAGAGGGGACAGCCAGCCACACATCCCTTAAAGCCACCTGGAGTGTGCCACACTGTGTTCTGATAGTGATTGAAAGGGCCCAGGGCTCCAAGCACACGGTGGCCAGGAGTCCCATGCCCCAGTGGTTCTGTGTTGGAGTGAGGGATCTAGGAGGGAATTAGGGTATGGAAGAGGGCTCAGGGCTGGGGCAAGGGATTAGAGTGCGGGGTGCTTTGCTGGACAGCTACAAGGTTTATGTAATATGCTACATACAATGTGCTGCTCACTACAAACACCTGAGATGTCCAAGATTATGAAATATATATTGTCTTATAAATACATTTGACCGCATCAGGTGGCAAAGCATTAATGTGGTCTGGAAGTAAAATGGCTTTTTAAAATAAAAAAACCTGGGGCAGCTCCCATTTGGTGGGGAGGGGAACAGGTGGCTCTGTGCTGCCCCACACTCGCCTGGGGCATCACCTCTGGCAGCTCCAAATGGCTGTAACTCTCGGTCAACGGGAGCTGGGGAGCAGAGCATCCAGGTGAGGGCAGCAAGGGGACAGAGCTTCCTGAGGCTTGTGGTGATGCAACTTCAGAAAGGGAGAGGAAGGGCTGGCCAGGAAGACAGGGACTTTAGTGGCTGCAGCTTCCCCCACCCCCCAACTTAGCCTAGGGCCTTGGGCTGTAGCTCTTTTCTTAATCTGGCCTTGGATCTGGGTTGTAACTGGAATACCTGTGTCATCCTTAATTATGGGAGATGTATTCCATTAACATAATGGCTGAAGTACTAGTTAAAACAGAATAGTTTGACCTAACTGAAACAAAACATTTTGGAATTTCCTGTTGACAACATTGACACAATTGATTAGTTCCCATGAAACATTTTAGTTTTGTTGAACCACTATCTTTCTATGGATAACAATTCCATTGAGATTTTTAACCCACTCTAACTCTATTCCTTGTTGAAGTACCAAACATTCAATATATGAGTGGGTTTGAAAAGTTAGCAAAATGAATTTGCTTATCACTGTTTTGTCTAATTTTACAGTCTCTGGCTGTCCTCCAAGATAAATCAAGTATAAAGGCCTTATTCTTCAGAGCCAAATCCTGTAGACCTTAGTGAGTCTTTATTCAGAGGAAAATGCCATTTCATCCAAGTGAATGCAAGAGAACTTTGGGATACTTGAGGAATGCAGGATTTGGACCAAAGCGATCCACACATTAGAGTTGCCTTTAGTATAAAATCATAATGGTGATGCTCAAATAATTTACAAGATACTTTAACTCTTGTCAGTCTTTCAAGTGTATGGATTTTTCCTTATGGAAAAGTCCTATGCAACTGATCAGAAAGTTGTATTTTTTTCTATAGGATATTTTGAAATATTAAAGGAAACACCTAGAGAGAAGATGCCATTATTTATTGAATTGAATTTATTATTTATACAGGTTTTTAAGTGACTTGTACAGAATCCTATTGGTTTAATATCTGCTGAGTTCTGTAGGACTTTTCAATATGAGTTGGTTTTATAATGAAACCCTCTTTAGCAGAGATTGAATGCTTTTAATGTGTTTTTCTCATACACAATGTTTCTTACACACACAGCTAAAACAGTACCAGCAGTGCCACTTTGGCAGATCACTGTTTTATCTTCAAGCTATGTTTTGTATTTTGTATTCCTAATGCTCCTTTTCAATTCCTTTCTCTTTTATTGGCCATGACCTTGTTAGTTTCACTTAGGAGAACACCACTGAGATACTGTTCAAGTCCAGAACGGTGATTTACCTGCGGCAGTAGAGGGCTACTGTATAGCAGTTTCTGCATAAGTAGCAATGCTTACACTGTCTCATAAACAAGCACAAAAGGAAAGTAAATAATTGCTCAAGCTAGGGGGGAACTGATAAAGTAAATTAATGTTCCTTATTGTATTTTTCTTGTACATTTTTGAGCTTGGATTTTAAAGAGCCTAATGGAGTTAACTGCCCGTACCCCACTGAAATTCAATACAAGTTGGTGCCTAAATCATTTGAAAAGCCCACTCTAGGGGACAATTTTCCCCAGAATAATTACTTCAAATAATTTAAGATGTGTTAATATATATTACCATTACTTTCAGGAATATTTTGCTGGCCTTCGATAGGCAATGTCACTATTTCTATATTCAAGTGTTTTCCCTTTTTATGGAAAAGTTCTGTAGCATGTAATAGTTTTTAAACCATCAAAGACTCCACAGAAATTACTCAAAATTCGGTAGCATTTACCGTGTTCCACAATGGTTTTAAGCCAATATATGGAATTTTAGAGATTTTTATTCCTTCTAAGAAGTGTTTTGCTGACTACAGAACATTTCATTCCCTGTTAAAATCCATAGCTTTTTTCCTATAAAGCTTCTATTCAGTTTATATCAAGAGAGGCAGTTGGCTCCAATGAGAAAATGAATATGATATACAGCAGGTAAGTGATTAATGGTTCAACTGTTTTTGCTTATACTGTAGACTCCTAAATATTCAGACTGACACTGAGAGCAAGTATAGAAAACTTGAGGTCAAGCACTTAAAAGTGAGCAAAGTTGTAAGAACTGGAAATGGAGCTTATGCAACTTTCAGTGCAAGCATCACTACCTGCTTCATCTGCAACAGGGCAATGTTTTCTTAGAAAATGGAGGCAAGACTAGAGGAATACAATATGGCTGAGTTTAGACACTATGCATAACTCTAGTTTACCAGGAGAAAAGCCTACAGGTTTAAGTACTAAATAGTATCTTCCACATAGCTGTGCAAGTCTTTTCTTTGACCTTCAGAGCTTGGTGAAGCTGCTTTTTTATTTGTGACTCATCCTGCTCACCAGTTTGTGTCCTTTTAGCCAAGCTGTCATTTCCAAATCGCATATCACATGTCTTGTGTAATGGCAGGCTGACAGTCTATGTCCTTGTGGTATTCTTCCTATGTCTTTTTGCTTTAAGGTCTTTCTCTTGTTTATAGGTATTATGATTTAGCCCTGTACAATGAGTATTTAGATTGGATTTCTTCAGTGTTTAATATTTCATCATATGTTTCAGTGTATCTAAAATGAATGAACTTTCAATCCTCTAAATTCAGATTCTTCACCCTCCTAATTTGCTTTTGTGTGGGCAGAGAACAGGGCAAGATCAGTAAGAATCTTGCAGGAAAAGGGGTTTTTGTGCAAAAAAGGAAACGTCCACACTGCTTGTTTTTGCGCAAAAACCCTAGCGAAAAACCGGATCAGCAGAAAATATGCAAATGAGATCACGACTCATGTAGATGAGTCCCTCATTAGATTATTTTTGCCGAGAAAAATCATAGTGTAGACGTAGCCTACTTGTTCCGTGCACTTCAGTGGACTTCACTCTACATGCAGCACCTTTACAAGCATAAACCTCTCTCTTTCTCAAAGACAGTAGAATCCACAATTCAAACCAAAATGAATTTAAATCACTTCAAAGAGTACAGTTTACATTTTTTAAAAGGGGGTCCCCAAAACTTTCTCAGCCATGAATCCTGATGCTGATAGAAATGTGCAACATGGGGCCATCTTATAGGCTGGTGGGCTTCTTCCAATATGACTGAATGGCTTAGTAGAGTTCTACACTGAAGCTGAAGATAGCAAAAATAAACTTATCTTTTATCTTTAGTTTGCCCTGTCCACCAAATCTAGAATAATAATGACAGATCTTTGATAAATGTGATAAACATGTCCATTTTCTGTACCATAAGGGTGGTATAGTATACAAGTGAGTAGAAGATATCACAGGGGAAAAACACTTTGTTGATGTTTGCTTGTGCTTAAAAAGGATTTGGATTCAACACATTAAAAAAAGGAGACACTCCATTTACCTATAAACCCAAATCTTCTGTTTCCAGATTTGTGAGCTATTGCACACCACACCTGTGCATCCTGTTTTCTAATGGACAACTTGTTAGCTGATATTTTTGCCAAAGCTTTTACATTAAGAGTGATTGTTATGCATAGTAGATATCAATGAATTATTTATCAAATGTGTTTCATTATTTTTCATAAGCAAAAACATAGCTTATGTCCTTTTCTAATGTTCCATTGTAACAGTAATTTATACAGAGAGTGAGTCTTTGTTTTGACAAATATTCATGGATAGGCATTCATATAAAGATTGAAAGAGCTATTATGATTACAAACACCATGCCATATTTTGAAAGTACAAAGAGAATAATTAGTGAATAATTATATCATTGATAATCAATGCTCTTTATTGCACACTTAACTTCCTTTTCGAATTTAACATGTGACATTACTAAGGGTGTATAAAGTACCTGCATCTTGTATTTTAGATCTCAGTTTTTCCATATGGAGATAATGGTAATAGGCCGTAGGTGGTGGAATTATGACCTCAATAGTAACAAAGTTAGGGTTAGTTTCATTAACACAAGCAACTTCCTCCTTATATCTACCCCTGATGTGTACCCGGGCTGCTTCTCTAACTTACACTCTGATTCATCTGATGAAGAGGCTTTTACCCACGAAAGCTTATACCCTAGTTAATCTCTTAGGCTAGGTCCACACTAAGACTTTACATCAACTTTAGCTGCATATGGTCAATATTCTAAGCAATACATCAATGCTACCAAGCCTGTTGCATAAATCTTAAAGGCTGCTGAAGTTGATTTAAGTACTCCTGCTGTTAACGAGGAGTAACACTATTCTTGACCTTGTATTGTCAAATGTACAGCAGTATAGACACAGGGTTACTGAAGTTTGAGGCTATTGGCCTCCAGAAGGCCTCCCACAGTTCCCTGCTCTTACCACTCTAGCCAGAATTTGTGCTTTTACTGCTCCCTGGTGAGCACAAAGGGTATGTCTAGACTACATGGCTCTGTCGACGGAGCCATGTAGATGAGTTTACTAGACATAGGAAAATGAAGCGGGGATTTAAATAATTGCCGCTTCATTTACATCAAAATGGCCACTGCGCTGTGCCGATCAGCTGTTTGGCGGCACAGCAGGGCAGTCTGGATGTGCTGCGGTCGACAAGGGAAGCCTTTCTTGACCGCTCCGGTAAGCCTCATTTCACGAAAGGCTTCCCTTGTCGACCGCGGCGCATCCAGACTGCCCCGCTGTGCCGCCAAACAGCTGATTGGCACAGCATGGCGGCCATTTTGATGTAAATGAAGCGGCGATTATTTAAATCGCCGCTTCATTTTCCTATGTCTAGTAAACTCACCTACATGGCTCTGTCAATGGAGCCATGTAGTCTAGACATACTCAAAAAGCCATGGGAAAAATTGATTAACTTTTTCCATGTAACCAGCATTGCGAGCACATTCAGAGCAAACGGCACACCACAGCACACATGGAGATGACCTCGAACAATCCTACCAGAACTGCGACAACTTTGAATACTTCTGCTCCCACGGGCTCCAGTTCTCAGTGGCATAGAGGAGCACCAACGAGGAGTGTCCAGGAGATCTTTGACCTCATCGAGACGTAGGGAGATGAAGCCATCCTTTCCGAGCTCCAAACCAGCAATAGGAATGCTGACATTTAAGGCAAGATTGCAAGGTGCCTGGTGTCTAAAGGCTATTCTGGGGATGCCCAGCAGTGGCAAATGAAAATCAAGGCACTGCAGCAGTCCTACCATAAGGTGAAGGAGGCAAGGGCATAGTCTGGTGCATCACCTCACATGTACCACTACTATGAGCAGCTGGAAACATTTGCAGGAGGGCTGGCATGATCATGGAGTCCAGTCAAGAAATGCCTGGCATCAGCATGGAGGACAGTATAGTGGTGATGGGGCAGGAGAAGGAGGAAGTAGAGACTAGCTAGCTGGCAATCCCCAACAGCCAGGAGCGGGTCATGACACTGGAGCCAGTCTCCTCCTCCCAGTACATCTCCCAGTCCAGCACCGACCCTGGGGAGGACACTTCCAACCATAGATTTCCTCACACAACATTTATTCCCCATGATCTGTAGCTGTCTGGCATGGCAAGCTTCCATAGGGCAATTGTTACATGATTCTCCACGATCACAGTGGCTCTCTTGAGGGTATCCTGGCACCTCAGGCAAGGGGAAAGACATTCACAGAGTTCCAGGAACGTGGCTTCCATATGTGGAAGTTCTGCAGCCACTGCTGATTATCCCATCTCTGCATCACAATGGTCTCAGCTTGTCTCACAGTACCAGAACCAGTGTTCAACTGTGCCCTGAGGATTGACTGGTGGGTGTGCTAGCATGAGTGCCAGGCCTTGCCAGAACAACTCCTCCATGACACTCCAAGCTTCATCTTCATCCTCTTCCTAGCAGAGTCCCATTCATATACCCTTTAAGCACAGTGCCATGACACACGTGACCAAAATGATGTTTTCCTGTACCTTAGGCTCCATGCTCACACTGCTCTGGCATCCATGAGGACAACCAGGGCACCAAAAGGCACAAGCACACTGTGTCCCTTTTATCTCGCATGAGCAGGGAGGGACTAGGGGAGTGCCTTATGGGACGCAGCCGACATGACCCCTCTAACCAACTGCAGCAGAGTTTTGGACTGAGTGGAAGCATAACCCAGACTGCAAAGCTACCCACAATGTCTTGTTCTCTGAGTCAATGATAGGCTCCCTAATGGGGATGCATTACTTCAGACAACATTCGATTCTTCCCTGTAGTGCGGACATGGACCTTTAACTTCTCAAAATCACGTACCCAGAAACTGACCATAGTAGGTTCAACCTAATCTCATAGTGTAGATGTGCCCCAAGTATGCATACACAAATTTAGTTCGCTATTTCAAGGTATAACTGCTGCCCAAAGCAAAGGATTAAATTTAAGAAAGGAAAAAAATAGTTCAAAAAATAGGGAAAATTTTCTGACACTGATGACAGTCTTGCAAGGGAAATAGCAGAAAGCCAATCACTAACAACTTTTGATCTAAAATAGACCAAAAAACAACAACAAACCTAGAAAATGTACTGCGGGGAACAATCTTGAATAGATAAAGACATTGTTTGGAAAATCTAATGACTTTATCCATTTCTAACTTCTCAATTCTATTACCTTATTACATAATCTTTTAAATTAGAGCCAGATTCTGCTCTCTAAATTTTGACTGTAAATCCATGCATTTACTGGTGTTTATAAAATCATAGAAAATTTCTCTAAGAAGATGTGGCTCACACTGTCCAAAAGTGTGAAAATCCCTGTCTCAGATCATTGTACATTGTCAGTTAGGTTGTATTCAATCAATTTGCAGGAGACACTGCATTTTACATCATTTCTTACATAATTAAATCTTGTATCTTGCTCTTGAATTAGCTTTCCTTCCATTAGCAACTTAGCATGGACACTTTCTAATGCCATCAGCTAATTCATCCCATCAATTCTAAATTTAGCAGTAGGAAGTAAATATCCCTTTGTGGTCTTTATTTGCAGTAGATAATTTTGTTTGAGCCTTTGGAGAGCTTGCTGGAAAAAATCCAGGCATTTGCATCTATGTAAAGTCACAAGGCTTTCAGAGACAGCCAGAAAGTCTATTAGCATTTTTGACTCTTGGGCAAAAATGTGTTTTCAGGGTCATTAACTGTTCCTGCTTGGCAGAAATAAAGCATCATATTTTAGCCTTTCCTGGATTAGGGATATACTATAATTCTCTCCATTGGTGCTTTCATATTGATAGACCTACTGCAGAATACACAAAGCAAGAAAATCTCATTTTAACAAAGACAGTGATAAATCCTGTGATAGAACAACAGGGACATAAAATGCTGTCCTATGACTACTATCAAATTCTGTATTACATTCACCATCTCAGCTGCTGCCATTGACAATTTCCCATTTCTTCCCAAGAGGAGTTCCTAGCATAGCACACTTTTCTTTACTTTGTTAGTCCACATCGCTAATGCTTCAAAATCAAATTCATTCAGGCAATCACAGTCTGGAACTGGGCTAATTATGCATAACATGAGCCTATGGTGTTTAGGCACATGTTATGCATAATTATGCATTCTATTCAGGCTGAAAGTGGCTATTTGTTATTTGCCTAGGATGCCTGCATTTTTTAATACTGGTCAGTTATTCACTGCTATTTTCCTCCTTCAGGACATTGTAAAATATTTGCTTTTGAAACTCCCCTTTTCATTTTCTAGCTCTCTTTTTTTAAAAAAAGTATTTGTGCAGGGGAGAACAGCTCATGGAAAAAAAATCTTTTGTCAGATAAAGTGGCTGACCTGTAGGCCTCTCTTAGACTTTTCTTACCACCAGACGATATCACACACTTCATTATTTTTTGAACATATACATATATATATATGTAATTTTTTTCTCTCCCCAAGTGAAGTTGCTGATTTGGATGGTTTTTGCAGTAAATAATGTCAGCTTTCAGAGCTCTCAAGAATGTCCCAATTTAGTTTAATTGTCCTCCTCTGTTGTCAGAAATCAGATGACAGTTGTTCTTGCAAATCTTTCCTATTAAAGCAATGAATTTCAATCCTTTTGCTACAGCTGATATGCCACATACACAATTACTTACACCCTGACAACAGCACCAGTCTAATTTCTTCATGCCCATTGTACTGGAAGTCAATTTCCATATATCTGTCCCTTATTTTGCCTAATTCAGGGATAATGGGTTACCTCCCTTATATCTCATACCTCCTTGAATAACACATTGCTCTTAGTTGCCCTGAAAGAACTGGTTTCTTTTTCCTCACACTGAGATCTTTCATTCACTATGCATTTTCTCACTACTCACAGCAACAAAAATTCCCAAAATGTCTGGTTTTATTACTCTTCCCAAATAAGCTCCTTGGCAGATAATAGAAGCAGCATGCTGTAGTTTAAAACATGCTGTTCCCAGCCAATTAGTCAGTCTCAGAAATCACACTATATGTGTCTATGTGTCTCTAGTAAAAATGACGAGATCAGTGTGGCACCATAAAGACTAATAATTTTATTATTGCATAAGCTTTCATGAAATTGTTAGTCTTTAAGGTGCCACTGGACTCCTTGTTTTTGCTGAAATAGACTAATAGGGCTACCTCTGAAACCTGTCTCTACTAAGTGGTTTGGCAGAGATGCATTTTTATACAACCTAAAAATGCCCAAAAGGCAAATTGTTCTATTAAAGTTGATGGGGAAAAATAAACTTTGGGGGAAAGTATTATCTGTCTTTTCCATATTTTTTATTACTCATGATGGCAGGAGGGGAAAAATTATGGTAAATAATCTTTCCATGTGTTTTAAGTAGCTGACAGCTTTCTGTAGATTCGTTCATTTGTTTATTTATTTATTTAATATTACTGTTTATTTCAACTATAAATCACAGCAGGGGTCAATTAGTATAACTGTAAATGTTTTAGTGTTGTTAGCTAGGTTTTAGATTTTAAAGCATTGTAAAATGTTCTGAATTGTATTGTAAGCATTTCTCTGTTACTGTAGGACTACTAATTTACTTCCAAGAAAAAGGTTGGGTTTCATTCTTTTTTTTTCAATCTCCCAAATTTGTTAGGCTTAGCAGGAGTTTCTTTCTGACTCACAACATGAATACATAGAAGATACTGCTGTAGCTTTTGAAGTATTATCTATATTTATTCTTATTTTCATTTCAGAGATTATGTGCATGTTCAGGTTAGCAGGAAGAACGGCAATGACAATATAAAGTGCAGTATTACAGAGCAATAGACAGGAAGAGGTAGATAACAGAGGGGGCATAAAGAAAAGAGTAATAGGCAAGTTTGGCTGTGGGAAGGAGGAGAAACGGAAATAAAAATGCATATATATATATAGAAGCTGCATGCTGTAGTTTAAAACATGCTGTTCCCAGCAAATATCTGCGTATGGGTATGTGTATATATATGTTAGGCTGAACAGCTACAGAATGTGCCTTTGAACATTTAAAGAGGAAGTTCAGGAGTCTCCTGACCCACTCAGACCTCAGCAACACCCCTTTGTGGTGTCAGCCTGTTGTGTGCTCCATAACCTGTACAAGAACAAGGGGGAAACTTTCCTGGCAGGGTGGGAGGTTGAGGCAGAGTTCGTAGCCCGAGAGTCTGAGCAGCCAGACACCTGCACCATAAGGAGACCACAGTAAGGGGCAATGCAAATCAGAGACACCTTAAAGGATAGTGTTATGCAAGACCTCTTTTGAGACTTTTCGCCATGGCTCTCCACAAGTTACCATGCATTCCTTGGATTTCCCCTTAATGCCCCACACCACCCCTGCAATACAATCAATAAAAAGTCCATTGTTCAAAGAACGGGAGTTTTTGAGGAAAACAGCTGGGAAAGGACTGAACTGAGAACCGGAAGGAGGAAGTTTGGCTCAATAATGGGAGTGGGACTACCTTTGGCCTCCCGAGGGCCAGGACACGCCGGCTCACCTTGAGTTCCTCCCCATGTCGAAAGCCCCAGCACACCCTGGGGTTCCTGGGATGGAAACCACAGGGCTCGTGGAGGAGGGACTGGTGTTGTCTTCAGGGTGGGCAGAGTTCTGGAAGGTGGCCCATTCAAGGCAGGTTACGACATGCTCCAAGACAGCTGTCAGGGAGGCAAACATTGTCTCATGCTGCCATGCCAGCTGCTCCCTAGGGGCTCTCTTCTCTTGCTGCTTGGTGATCTGGTCCTGCTGCTCTGCCTGGATCTCTACCATGAGGATATTCGTGCAGTCCATCGGCTCCTGGAACATCTTCCTCATGCGTTTGTGCCTGTGGATCATAGGCAGGCAAGCAGATGCTGTAGAAGATGGAAGATGCACTGAGCTGACTGCTGGCCCAGTTGCAAAGAAAAATTACAAGGGAAGATGTTTCAGGAGACACATTGTGTGAAGCCTAATCCTAATCTCTTAGCATACACCAAGGCTGCGTCTAGACTGGCAAGATTTTGCGCAAAAGCAACCGCTTTTGCGCAAAAACTTGCCAGCTGTCTACACTGGCCGCTTGAATTTGCACAAGAGCACTGATGTTCTAATGTAAGAAATCAGTGCTTCTTGCGGAAATACTTTGACGCTCCCGTTCGGGCAAAAGTCCTTTTACGCAAAAGCTTTTGCGCAAAAGGGCCAGTGTAGACAGCTCAGATTTGTTTTGCGCAAAAAAGCCCCGATGGCTAAAATGGCGATCGGGGTTTTCTTGTGCAAAACCGTGTCTAGATTGGCCAGGGATGCTTTTGCGCAAAAGCGCTTTTGCGCAAAAGCATCCGTGCCAATCTAGATGCGCTTTTGCACAAATACTTTTAACGGAAAAACTTTTCCGTTAAAAGTATTTCCGCAAAATCATGCCAGTCTAGACGTAGCCCAAAGGTCTCTGTAAAGACAATGGAGAAGTGTTATGTGCAATGTCAAATGTTTGCTTTAAAGTGGGCCCTTTACAGCAGGTACTCAGACATCTCAGGGAGCATCAGGACTCACTTTGTAAGCAGTCAAGACAGCAGGGTAAGGAACCTGCTAGGAGAGGAGACTGTAGGCAGGACGAGGGAGGCAGCAGAAGGCAGCTTCCTGGTGTGTCTGGAACACACCAGGTCTAGCACATGGGGCCTCCAGCTTAGCATGATAATAGGTTCCCCTCCTCCTTCATGCAGGTTGCCATTTGTGATATCAATCTTCTCCGAATCACAACAGGTGATTAGACATGTATGCTGACTGAATGTGGCCATAAATCTGGGCCTTATGTTGCACTGCTTTGTGGTTCATTGATGCCAGACCTCTTACTGGTGATTTGGCATAGTAAGGTATCCTATTGTGGAGGATGACATAAGGCTGGACTTCCTAAAAACCTTGTGACAAGGATCAAAAAGTTCCTACATGAGATCTTTATGGAACTGTGCAGACAAGACTCCCACTCCGTCTGCAGACATGAGAACAAGCTGTTCCACACCCCCTGTGCTGTGTAGGCAGAGAGAGAGAGTGTGCCACACCTCACACCCCATTGTCTGAACTCACTTGTAGTTAGAAAAAGTTTGTGAACTCACCAGAAGTGCCCTCACCATGGTCATTGATGGACTGGGAGACGTCCTGGGAAGGGGGACCAGCTCCAGTGTCATGACGAGCTCCTGGATCTCCTAGTCTCCTCCTCCTTCTCCTGCCCCTCTGCCAGGTGTGTCTGGTCTGGTCTTGATGACCATGCTAGGAGAGCTGTCTGGGGGCCCTCTAGAATTGCTTCCAGCTGCTCATAGGAGCAGGACATGTGAGGTGCTGCCCCAGAGCATCTGCTCTTCTCCTTTGCCTTATGTTACGACTGGCACAGCTCCTTGATTTTTACACTGAATTGCTGATTGTCCCTGGAATATCCTTTAGCTGCCTGGGAGGTTTCAATCCTTCTGTAAATCTCGGAGTTCTGCTTGGTGGTTCTGAACTCATTCAGGATGACTTCATCTCCACACACAAGATTTCCTGGACAGTCCAACAGGCTGGTGCTCTTCTGCGCCCCTGGGAACTGGAGCCCAGGGGAGCAGAAGTACTTCATTGCAGTATCCAATGGAACATTGAAGGAACTCATCTCTATGTGTGACATGGTGTACTGCTCGCTCGCAATGCTGGCCACATGGGACAGGCCATTCTTAAAAGTTCCTGGGGCTTTTTTGAGCTCAACAGGAGAACAGTAGAGGTGGAAGTTCTGGCCAGAGTGGATAGAGGTCTCCTGGCAGTCAATAGCATCGAATTTCTGGTAATGCTTCATTTATACTAGTGTAACTTTGACCATGCAATGTTGGGAATAGCAATATTCCTGGTGAAAAGCAGGAGTACAGAGATAGACTTCAGTGGCTCCTAAGGGTGACACAACATGCTTGGTAATGTGGATGCATCACTTAGACAATTGACTATATGGGGCTAAGGTTGATGTAAACTCCTAGTGTAGACCAGGCGTTGGTGTGTACACCCTTAAATGTTATAGTGTCCCATCCTTAATCATTACATAGTCATGTCAGTATACATTAGAGCTAGTACAATGCTGAAAAGTACTTGGTTCCAGCTCTGAATGGCTGTTCAGTTTGACCCCCATTATATTAGAACACTTGTGCAAATACCTGCAAATGTTTAGGGAACAGCATCTATTCATACAAATATTCATCTTTCCTTGCAAACATCTGTTTACATGCACATACAGAATGATTTGTTAATCATTATCATTTTGCTGTTTAAAATGTTTGTCATCTAGTCAGTAAGCAGAAAGCAATATCACATGGAGTAGCCAAGCAATTGTATAAATAATGAAAATCATATAAGAAATTGGCCCCTTGACAGTCCAAGTTGGAACTCAAGGGTTTGTCTTAATATGCCCCTGATTCAGCTACACTGCTTGATATGAATAATAATTAGCTAAATTTAAGTACTTATAGTATTTTTTATTAAATGAAATTTTGCAAAGACTCATATGCAAATTTGTTTAACTCTTATGCTGGTCTGTTCTCAAACTGCTTGGTGGATGCATAATTAATACATTTGTGGTAGTCAGAAACAATTTTCAAAGAATTCATGCACAGAAGAAAAGCCTAAATTCATTCAACAATTTTTTTAATATCATCATCATCATCAGCAGCAGCAGCAGCAGCAGCAGCAGCAGCAGCAGCAGCATCTCCCTCTTAGGTCTGGTCTACACTAGAGTTTAGGTCGAACTTAACCACATTGGGGTGATTTTCTAAACAATGAGTCCACACTGCCAAGCTTCTTCCATCAATTTTAAGGGTTGTTGAAGTCAATTTCAGTACTCCTGCTTTTCACGAGAAGTAATGATAAATTCTTTGCATAGTCGACTTTAGGGTAGTGCAGATGCAGCATTGGGAAAGTCGATGTTCTTGGCCTTCAGCAGGTGTCCCACAGTACCCCAATGTGACAACTTTGGCCAGTACTTGCAATTCTACTTCTCTCCAGGTGCACAGAAAAACTCCTGGGAATTTAATCTTATTTTCTATGTGGCCAGCGTGGCAAGCAGACCTCAGATCAGGCTCACTTCAACAGAACACCTGACCAGGGCTACCAATGAGCACCAGCATGAAGTGTGCAGAAGATCCTGGATCTCATTGCTGTGTGGGGAGAGGAGTCAGTTCAGGCAGAACTACAAAGCATAAAAAAAAATGCTGGTATCTATGGCAAGATCGGAAAGGATATGGAGGAGAAAGGATACACCAGGGACACCCAGCCATGTTGTGTGAACATAAGGAGCTCACACAGGCAAACCAGAAGACTAGGAGCCAAATGGAATATCTGGGACAACACTTCAAACATGCTGCTACTATGATCAGTTATCTAGGATTCTAGGGGGGACCTGCCCAGTTTCCTGAGTGAGTCCATGGATTCCTCCCAAGACACTGGCAGCCTGGGAAGACATTGTGGATGAGGAAGAGGAGGAGGAGAATGGTCATCAGGCAAGCGAACATCCAATCTTACCAAAAGCCAGGACTTTTCTATAACTTTGGAGCCCATTCCCCTCTTCTTAGGTCATATTGCTGTCAGGCCCTGATGGTGGGGAAGGCACTTATGGTGAGTTCACATTTTTAATCATGCCACACATGGGTTAAGGCAATTGGATGTGATCTGTGGTGGCCACTTTTTGTGTACATGGTGGGGGCTCCCTGGAACAGCTTTTTAACATGCCTGGCAATAGAGCGGGAATCCTCCCTACACATCTCCATGTAGCTCTCCTGGAAGAACTTTTTAATCCTTTTCACAAGGTTTCTGGAAGGCCCGCCTTATTCCGTCCTCTGTGGTAGGACACCTTTCCACACCAAGCCACCAGTAAATGATCTGGCATGGTTGCAGCACAAAGCATTGCAGCATAAGGTTCAGGTTTCTTGCCACATTCACTCAGAGGACTGATATTGCACATGACGTCCTGGGTGAGGCAGGGCAAGCTATTTAACTGATACCACCACAGTACATGTCCATTTGCTCATCCCCAATAAGGTATTGTTTGAGTCCCTGTCCTTCCGCCATACCCAGATCTCCTTCCCCTCCTGCCCGCAGGATCCTTAGTGTCTGTGTGAGCCCCTGACCTTTCAACAAGCCCAGGATCCCTTTCCTCTCCCATCCTCATGCTCCTGTTGAAAGGGAAAGTTGCATTCTCTTGCCTGGCAAACAGGGAGTGCCAGACACACGGTCACTGCATGAGCCCCAGCTCTGTTGCCACCATGCCAACGTGGCCCCCTTTAGCAAATGCAGATGCTTGCCTAGCTGTGTGAGCTCGTGTTTGCAAGCACAATGTCACACATGCATTCAAAGTGAAAGAAAAGAGCGAGACCTGACCTGTCCCTTATCATATCTGCCACCAAACCGAGTCTAGCTGCTCCTTTTGGATCTCTGGGGTTTACCTGATGCACAGTGAGCACTTAAAAGCATAATGTTGGCCTTGTACATACATGTGCCTATTGTCCTGGACAGATGATCCTTTATATTAAGATATTAGGTTCTACATTCCACCTATTACCCTCTCCCCTGGCTCCTCCAGCTGTTCAGCTAGCACAGATACAAAGGCAAAAAAACAATGGGGATGAAATGTTCAATGAGCAATGCAATCTGCCCACTTGGACAGGACACAATTAAATGAGTGGAGGAGACCACTGCTTCAGGAGATGTGAGCGGTGTGTGAGGAGAGAAGAGTATGCAAGGAGTGAAAAATGAAGATACACGAGGATGTCTTGAAGGTCATGGCAGAGCTGATGATGCTCCTGGTAGACTCACTGGAGAGTCAGATGCATAGAGACCCCCACCCCAGCCCATACTGACTCAGATTCCCTCACCTGGTTCCACAGCCTCCTCTCCTAGGTGCCCTAAAATGGGGGGCAGGGAAGGGAGAAGGAAAGGAGGAGTCAAGGCCAGCCTCACATTCAATCCCCAGGGATGTGTCCTGGAACAAAAGGCAATCATTCTCACACCTGTGTGACTGCTGAATGGGGGGATTGTAATGCTACTGAACTGGGTCCATGCTTGCCTTGCTATGGCATCTCCATGGATAATCAGGATAAAAGGGGCACAAAAGGATTGTTTGTCATTGCTTTCAAGCAAGGGGGAGGGAGGCTACTAGTGCATTATGGGACACTGACACCATGTACCCAGAACTTTGTTTCAGTCCCATCAGGCACTGGGAGCCTAACCCAGAACGGTGGGATGGCTACCCACAGTGCATCACTGTCAAAGTCGACAGTACCACACACCTAGGGACACACTACATCAAACTACGTTGAACTCCTGCACACGGTGGGGCCATGAACCTTCAACTTTACAAAATCAGGTGCTAAAATTGGACCTTAATAAATTCAACCTTTTCTCGTTATTTAGACAAGGCCAGTGAGTTTTGCTGTTGGGCTCTGCTGCTGCCTGCAGCTCATCCTATTGTCAAATCTTGTTTTGCTGTTACTCATACTCCTTTTTCACCTGACTCCTCTTCCCTAACACATATAGGCCCTTGCTGCTTCTCTCTTTAACTTACATTACCATTATGTCAACACAATCAATGATCTGACAGAATGCACTGCTGCCTGTCATACTGGCTCAAGAACTTTTTGTGACTGAATTACTATTGATTGTACAATGGGAGGCACTTTACTATCGGAACCCTTAAGTTTAATGTACATCAAGAAATATTCAGTGGCAGGAACCTTCCAATAAACACATTTGTTTTCTAAATCCCAGAAGCTTATGTAATTAGGTTGAACCATTTATATTGTATTTGTAAATGTTGCATTATTTTAACATTTCCTGTCATGTTCTATAATGTAGGTATATGCAATAAACATAATACACACATGGTCTTATGCATATCTAATATGCTTCCTTTCTTTATTTGGATCTTGATTGGCGTCTGAGTAACAAAGAGAAATGGGACAGTGCAGTTTCTCAGGGCTAACTTGTCATTCATGAAATATCAGTCTGAAATGGATGACAGTGCTCATTCCTGCTGCTCAATATCTAGGCAGGTGCTGGAGCCCCAGAAAATCTCACCCCATCAGATGCAGCCTCCAAATGACTAGCATAAAAGTATCATACTGCAGCTCTCATCTCAGGCCCTGGCTAACACCCTAGGCCACATCATCTCCTACCTTGAAACCACTGCTAAGCTGTCAGTTTAATAAATGAGTAGCCACTTTGTTTTGATCAACATTGTCAGAGTTTATTTCAAAAAGTGATTCTGATTCCTTCTCACAGCCTCGCCCAGCCAAAGTCAATTGGTACAATTTCAAGGTGAATTTATTCATTCTTTGTAAAAGTTCTATGTACGAATATATCAAGACAGTTGAATAAATTGAAATAAATAGACTTGGAGTTACATATTCTCCCAGTAATTGAAATAGTTTCCCCCCAATATATTTGTAGTAATAATGCTACCTTTATGAATACTGGACTATCTACAGAGAGGAAAGCATGGAATTACCATTTTGATAACATATTTGGAAAATGCAATTGAAGCTAATGTGTTGAAAAGGGCAACTGAAAGTTGTCCTTGCCTTTAACTTGCTCAGTGCTAAAGATAAATTGAGAACACATTTTACTACTAAATAATGATACACAATTAGCTGGCTATTGGATTATTCATAGCCCTACATAATTTGCTTTCTAGATACAATGCCAATCTTGACTCTGCCTTGAGGTTCCAATGAATCAGTGTTAACTATTGGGGTACAGTATGTAACTCTGAATATGGATAGTATTAGCTGTCATGAGAGTGCACATTATGAATGTCCTGTTTCATATGATTTCAACAAGTGGAGACTGTCTAGCCCTTGAAGTGATGGAACTGAAAGCCCAGCATTTGCTTTTGTTGGCAATGAGTAATAGTACCAATGGCATAGATGCTGAAGCATGCACCTTTATTTTGTCGGGTAGCTAAGGGAAGATGTGAAAACTTTTTCTATTGCTCATTCAGAAAAGAATCTATAGCTGAAAAACTGCAAAAAGAAAATGCCCTTGCTCTTCAGAGGGAAGGAGAGAAAGTGAATGAGTGAATATGTGGCTCAGTGAGGGAAATTGCCTCAGTTCACTATTCTGGGTAGATTTCAAAGTTGGCAAATTCTTTATCAGTCAGAATTCAGCTCGGAGTTGAATCTCAGTCTCGCACGTCCTCCTGGAGACTGAAGGACAAATGAGACTAGCTGCTTTTTGTGCTGTTAGGTCATTGAGATTTCAGAGTAACAACAAGGGAGTTAAGCAAACGGTTTGCATCTACCTGTCTAGGTTTTGGCTTGGGGCCTGGTATGATAGAACATTAATCTTTTAGAAGTTTTTTAAGAGAGGGTTTTAGCTCTTGTGTTGTTTGTAACATGAGTAAACAAGGACAGATCAGACTGGTCATTATGATAGAAAAGGGTAAAATATTTATTTTCTCTGTTTATTTTGCTTTAACGTTCTCCACCAGCCGCTTTTCATTTCAATTGACAGGCATTTATGAACAGTATTTCCCATACTACTTTCCTGGATACCTACTTTCCTGAAAGCTTTTTTCCCACTGATTCCCTTCTAATGGAAGATGTAGGGGAAAGGACCTGGGGTTAGCCAGAAAGGGCAAGAGGGGAGCTTCCCTCATTGCATCTCTGCTACTTCAGTTGCTTGGAGATTCCTGCCACTTTCTCTTTTCTGAGTTGGGGGAGGGATGCTGATGCTGGGCAAAGCAGGGAGATGGTTGTCAGGAGCCTCTTGCACAGTTGCCCTAACCCTTCAATTTGCTGGTGCTTTCTAATGCTTTCCCCTCTTATTGGAGAATGCATTTGGGCGGGGGGGGGGGGGAGAGGGAGAAGCAGGGAGGAGTCTCCAATCTGACAGAGGCGACAAAGGATGCTATAGACATAGCATGATCCTCAGTGTGCTGCTTGTGTCTCTGGGTACTCAGTAGTGGGCATAGGTCTCAGAAATTCCTATACTGCCTTCCAAGTTTCATGCTGATTCCTTCACTTTCCTCATCTTTCTCAGCAAAAGTGGTCTTCATTCCAACTTGTATCTTGTATTCTGCAGGCTGAGGGAGCTGCATGGTTGAAGTGCCACTCATGCACCTGTGAACTCAGTCAAGGCCTATGTGGAATCACTTCAGCCCTTGAGTGTGGAAGGGGAGTTTCTCTTTGGACTGCCGTAGCACTGAGTGGGGCACAGGATTAGATGGCAAGAATAGTGCAGGGCACTGTAAGAGAAAGAAAAGCCTGGCATCCTAACTCAGCAAAGTTCTTAAACATACCTAAAAGTAAGTAGCTGCACCACAGATGGCTTGTGGTTTGCTTCCTTTTGTGTACTTTTCTATTTGTATTTCCCCTTTTTTCTGTGCTCTAAATAAGTAGAGTAAAAATTAAATGCCAAGAGAAAGTACAATATTCAAGCATGGAATTTCAATTCTACAGCACAGTTCTCTGGAGTATATTTGAATTCTGGCATCACATATATTTCCCTCAATTTTAACTTTTAATGAATGTAATTAATTGGGAAGAGGCGTATTGTTTACTTAACAGACTATAATTTGTTTTCCTCAGAGATCCATTGAATTTTATTTTTGATAACTAAATATTTTGATCAAACATATATATTTTAACCAATAAAAACAGCCATACCTTAGCCTGTAAAAAAATAGGCTTTATCAAGGAATACATTTTAAGTGCTTTTTAACTAAGCCATTTCTCATTCAGTACAGTATAACAGCTCCTGAAGAAATGATGTGGACTATTGTTCATACATTTCTGAATTCATGAATTGTTACCCAAAGCCATATTATGAACTAATGCCCTCTAAATATTGTAGTTTGATTTAACATTTTGATTTACAAGAGAAGGCAGAAATTCTAAAACCTTGTAAATAACAAATAGACAAATAAATCTTGGCCTGATAATCCTGAGTAAATTTCATCCCAGAGCAAAATTTTACAGATAACTTACATATCTCCTTGAAATCAAAAGTTTATAGTGGAAGCACCAGTGTTACGTTAGCTATTTTGGAGCAAATAGTGCTGCCATGCTAAGAGAAAAATATATGTCTGAATATGGGAGATTCATCTTTTTCCCAAATCACGATAAGTAGATGGCAGGACAGTATAGAACTGAATCGAATGCAAAGATAACAAAGATTTGAAATATGAATCTCTTGCCAGTATAAATGATGAAGATGACAGTTGTAATCTCTTCAAATTCATAATTTACTGAGTTCTAGGCAGCCTGAAATGATTGATTGTCTCTAGGCAGGGTTTAGTGATTTGAAAAGCATTTTATTGCATTACGCAAATGTGAAATATAAAAGTTTTAGGCTATGCTTATCTGTAATTTGTACAGCTCAGGGAACTGATCTATTTCTGGAAAGTAAATGTACTGTAACTTATCACTTTGTACATAATTTCCTGTACAGTGGGTTATACCCATTGATGAAATGGCCATTGGAGGAGGTTCACCCTTGCCCCTTCCCCTTCTGCCTGAGGCCCCGCCCTTCCCCATCTGCTCCTTTCCCTCACCAGAGTTCTAGAGCATCTCCACCAGGGCCACCAGCCTTCTTTCCACAGCTCCCTGGGGACCATTAATTGTTCCTCTTCTGAAAAACGGCTATAGCAAGCTTGTGTTAAACACATCCTGTAGTACATTATCATACGATAATGGTGAAATTAACTTGTGCACCCAAAACATTTGTATATTTGCAATCACTGATTTCAGAGTAACTTTAGAAATATAAACAAAGTAGTTCAATGTTAATTATTTCTAAACACTTGTATAGAAAACAGGGACATAGAGTAACCCTTCTTTCTAAAGTAAGTTATATTGTATTTCTATCAGACTTTCATTGCTGAATTCTGCCTTCTCTTAAACTGATATAAATCTGAAGTAAGTAAAGTAAGCCATTTGACATCATTGGAGTTACTTCTGATTTTCACTGGCATAACTGAGGACTAGATATGGTCCTGAATATCTCATTTTGAAGATGAAGTGTAAGATATTGGTAATTTAATTTTCTCCAATTAAAGGCAGATGTGCTGGTATTGACATGAAATATCCTTAGCACAGCATTGTCTGTATGTATAATGAACAGGGATGCTTGAATTTGTTCAGATAAAATTAAAGAGAAGCTGTCATGTTAGTATGATTATGCTTATACCAGTGACTATTACAATCTCCAATTTAAAGTTAAGAGAGTTACTCTTAATGATTAGGGGTTTCTACTTTATATAATGAAGGTGTGAGCTTCAATTCCCTCTGACAGCCTTTTGTGATCTTGCTAGGAGATGGGCTGATGATTCTGATCTCATGGTCACCACTTTAATACTGTTGCTTAAGTGGAACAACTCTGGATTTAGCTAGATATATTTAGGTCAAAATCAGACACTTTAATTTGTGGGCTTCAGACAGGTAGAGTGAACTTTTTTTTTTTCACGAGTGATGTATTGGTAACACCTTGGTTACATCTGTATGATCCTGTTTCCTCTATAGAGATTGTTCCACAGAGGATTAATCTATTACCACCTAATGGGAGTTTTTTCTGTAACTTAAGTGACAGGAGCTTTTGTCTTTTGGTACTAAAAAATTCAGTTTTAAGGTTGTTTCATTGCTTTTAAATCTAAACTTTCCTAGAGTGCATGAGTGTTCAGATCTACAACTGGAAGTAATTTTTAATTCAAAGCTTTTCCTGCAGCCAATGAAAATAAAATTTTTGCTTAAAAATGGCAATTGTTAAGAATGGCAATTTTAAAATTGTATGTATTTTCTTATTCACCCAGTTAAAAATGTTGTCCTTGATCAGCTGTTTGGGATTTTGTTGCTAAAAATAGGGGAAATATGTATTACATTTTTTACAAATAAAAAATTGTACAAAAACTCACAAAATCATTGATTTTCTGTTTCTTATTTTAGATCTAAAAGTATTCTCTTTTTTGTTCTTGTGGGGAAAATATTTCCTGCCTAACTTTTTCAGAGCTTTGATTTTGGTTTGGCATTATTTCTGGTATGTAGTGATGGTTGAAATTGGTGAATTTTGAGTTTTTTGGTTAAATGTTATATTTTTATTATCCCTTCGTCCAATAAATAAATACCATAAGAATATAAGAACAGCCACAATGGGTCAGACCAAAGGACCATCTAGCCCAGAATCCTGTCTTCCAACAGAGGCCAATGCCAGATGCCCCAGAGGGAGTAAACACAACAGGAAATCATCAGGTGATTGGCTCATAAGATAAAACTGAGGAAGAGCTTAATTGGAAATGTTTGGGATTCTGTTTTTTTTTTATACTTTATTGACAGCAAAAATGTTAAGTGTTTTTTCAAACTTTGTAAAAAATAAGGGTAAACTATTCTGAAGAGTTCTTGTAAAGTGTTTTACTGTAGGAATTAGAATACACTTTCTAATCATCAGAGTAGTGAGGTTCCCAAGAAGGGTCAGCCTGCCAATAAAGACCAAACAACCTAACTAATTTTAAAATGGAGCTTGATAATTTTATGAGAAGAATTATGTGACAAAGTTGCCTGCAGTAGCCGGAGACGGCACTCCATGACCCAGGATGTTCCTTCCAGTCCTGTGTTCTATGAATGGATGTGATTCTGTGAAAAATGTGAATGGAAGCAAGCCATTGGTTGTAGCTATAAAAGTCTTCAGTTGTCTTTGTTTGCTTAGATCCTGCTCCCACTGAAGTCAGTAGAAAATCTTTCTTTGACTTTTGTGCTGCAAGATCACACTCTTTTATTGATTAACTCTGAAAGCAGCATGATTCAAATATCATGTGGGGGGCGATTTCCCTGATATTTCTACCCTGAGCAGAACAAGACAGGAAAACTGTTCTGGCGATTTAGGGCAGTAACCTGGGATCAGGAAACTTAGATTCAATGATCTGCTCCACTACAGACTTTCTGTGTGACCTTGGGCAAGTCAATTAGGACCAGATTCTTTATGATGTTTAGTCTAGGCTCCTACTTCCCATTGAAATCTCTGTGTGTGTGTGTGTAAACAACGAGAAGTCCTGTGGCACCTTATAGACTAACAGATTTATTGGAGCATAAGCTTTCGTGGGCAAAGACCCACTTCATCAGATGCATGTGTGTGTGTGTGTGTGTGTGTGTGTGTGTTTTAATTTCTGCCAGGCATATATCTGCATTTTAGATGACTAAATACCTTTAAAAATCAGGCCCTTAGTTTCTCTGTATTTCAGAGACAACACATAGTAAACATAGTAGTGCACATATACTACAGTAATGGGGGCTATGTAGGTACCTAAGATGGATAGAAGCCAGGAGGTAAAGGAATTCTCACAAAAAGCCTTGATCTCATGTCACTTGCATTCCTATTTTAACACAAACTAGTTTCTGAGAAGCATTCATATTGTTCAGTCTTTGAGGTGTATCCATCTTTTGAAACTTTGTGAAGTAAGCTGTTCAAGAGCAATTTTAACTTAGACATAAAGTCCCACTTGAAGCTCTCTGTGAAATGATGACAAACACAGTTGTTTGCTTGTTAGGCTCAAGATAGAAAGCAAACATAAAAGCCCTAATATTTGTATTTGATTCAGCTGTGTTATCTAGCTATGACTGCAATCAAAGAGACAAAGATTTTGTCAGCTGAAAGCAAGCAGAAATGGGCCTATGCCACAAAGTTCAGGCCTGATTTCCCCAAAGTTCAGGAGGTGTTCAGCTCTAAGATATGGCTCCAGGCACATCTCTAAAAAACAAAAGGGCCAAACTCTACATGCATGGATCTGCTACTGCTATCAGTGGGAGTTTTCCAGGCTTGATCAACAAAATGGGCTCACTATCTGGTGAACTCAAATGAAGTCAGTACTGGAGTTGAAACATGCAGATCTCAGAGATAATTTTCTCTAATATAGACCATACACAGCGGGTAACATTTTTAATAGCATTCAGTCTGAGCCTAAGTCAACAATAAAATACCCATTGATTTCAATGGGAGTAGAGTTAGGCCAATGGTTGGCACTTTTGCAAAGCCTACCGTTATAGTATGTACCCTCCCCCCCCCTTTGGAAATGTATTGTCTTCAAGAGCTAGATTAGATTCTACTGTTAGATCCAGATTGTATTATGACAGTAATTTTCATGGAAAGTGTAATAGCCACCCTATCACCTTTGCTTTCATATTAACAGATTATACTGAGCTATATTCTGAAGGTTTGCTGTCCCCAATGTCTTTTAAAAATGAGTGAATAATTTTGATATTTGGAAGATTTTTCCTTTCAATATATTAGCAGTTTAGAGGGTTTCATTTATCACATTTCTAAACTAGATTTTTTTTCTTTATGCACAAGTACTTTTATTTACAAAATATTTTAATGCATACCCCACTTCAGAGGAAATACTTCTGTACTGAACTGGAACCAGATGTTCTGCTTTAGAAACTAAAATATTTTAAAAGGACAATATTACCTAAGAGGAAATGGAACTTGCATTTTTCATTCATTCACATACATATGAACAAACTTTAAATGTCAGAATGCTCAAATGAGAAGACAAACAAATCCCGAGAGTTTTGATGCAACAGGGTTACTTTGCAATAGGATTACATACATCTTTAAAATAACACCACTAACAGCAAACCTTGCGTGGATGGAATATGTTTAGTACTGGCATGTAATACAGAGTTTGTGTTTGATACATTTCCTGGTAATGGAAGTTGGGTGCTGTCAACAGAAATTCTCAAATAAGTTGCCATTGGAAGACAGAGGCACAAGGGAACTCTTATTACAAGGTAACTTCAGAGCTTAGCAATCTCAAACATCATCCTCTCATATGTCAAAAATTGGAATGCTAAATCCCTGTATGGATTGCAAGGCAGGGAAAGAAAACATACACCAGATAGAGGACCAGATTGTGGCTTCCTTCTGCACAGGAGCACAAAATGAGGGAGCCACCTCACTTCTGCCTCCTGCTCATGATTTCGGCCACTGGTTTTCAAAGTACAGGTTGTAACCCAGTACTGGGTTGTGGAAAGTCAGGCACTGGGTCATCCTGCTATAGGGTGACAAGGTGACCAGCGGGGGTGCTAAGGTAGCTACTTCCTTCCTGTCCTGGCACTGCAGCCTGCACTTTGCCCTGGAAGCAGCCAGCAGCAGGTCCAGCTCCTAGGTGGAGGCAAGAAGCCAACAAGCCAAAAACAAGCAAAACAAGCCAAAAAATGAAGCCAAAGTCAACAAACAAGACAAAAAATGAAGCCAAAGTCAACAAACAATCCAAATACAGGCAATTCCCTTTTCAGTTGGCTCAGCCCACATTCAACAAATACACCCCAAACAAGCCATACTTCAAAAAGGGTATTTTTTTAAATTCTAGACACAAAGCAGTAAGCATATGCAATCCCCACCCAACCCAAGTCTCAGATTTGTACCCACCAAACCAACATGCAAGACCCCTAGGGGGCAATCTGCCAGGCCAGGACCACATCTCCTCCCCAATCCCCCATGTATCCTTCAAACTAACAAGCAACCCCAACCACACACCCGTCCCTGATCCAAGCCCTACTTAGGCTTGAAGTGGTAGGTAGGAATGAAGCCTAGCACCCAGGAGAACTCCCAGGCATCCAAGTTTGAGTGTCCTGTCTGTGTGAGTCTGACTCTGACTGAGATGTTGGGGAAAAAAAGCAGCATGGAATCTGAGACTCCCACCCCATTTCTTCGTTCCCTGAATCCTTTATCCCAGGGTTGGGGAACCTTTTTTGGGTCAGGAGTCGCTGACCCATAGAAAAATCAGTTGGGGACCACACACAAGTGAGAAGCAAAAAAAAAAAAAAAATCACTGAAAGACATTCCTCACATTCCCCTCACGCACCAGAGCCTTGGTGGTGGTGGAACAGGCTATTAGATTTTGTGTGTTCTAGCCTCATGGAGGGGTGGCAGAAGGCTGGACTGCCAGATCCTGGCAAGACGGTGGCTGCATCAGTAATCTTCCTGAAAACACCATCTTGGCCATCATGGATGTAGAAGCTCTCTACACCAACATTCCACACAATGATGGGTTACAGGCTCTCAGGAACACTATCCGTAATGATGCCACTACACACCTGGTTACTGAGCTCTGTGACTTTGTCCTCAACCACAACTATTTCCAATTTGGGGACAATTTATATCTTCAAGTCAGTAGCACAGCTATGGGCACCTGCATGGCCCCACAATATGCCAACATCTTGATGGCTGAACTTGAACAATGTTTCCTCAGCTATCACACCCTCCCACCCTTACACTACTTACGCTACACTGATGACATTTTCATCATATGGACCCATGGAAAGGAGGCCCTTGAAGAATTCCACAGGGATTTCAACAACTTCCATCCCACCATCAACCTCAGCCTGGACCAGTCCACACAAGAGATCCTCTTCCTTGACACCACAGTGCAATTACATGATGGTCACATTTACACCACCTTATACCGGAAACCTGCCAACCATTACACTTACCTACATGCCTCTAGCTTCCATCCAAGACACATTTCACAGTCAACTGTTTACAGCCAGGCCCTAAGATACAACCAGATTTGCTCCAATCCCACAGATAGACAAACACCTACAGGATCTATACCAAGCATTCTTAAAATTGAAATACTCATCTGGAGAAGTGAAAAAAACAGATTGACAGAGCCAGATGAACATCCAGGTATCAGCTTCTTCAAGATAGGCCCGACAAAGGAAACAACAGAATACCACTGGTCGTCACCTACAGCCCCCAACTTAAACCCCTCCAGCACATTATTAACTATCTACAACCTGTCCTGGAAAATGACCCCTCACTCTCACAGGCCTTGGGCAACAGACCAATCCACGCCTACAGACAGCCCCCTAACCTCAAACAAATTCTTTCCAGCAGCCATGCAGCACACTTCCATCATACTCAGTCAGGAACCGAGCCCTGCAATCAGCCCTGGTGCCAACTCTGTCCACACATCTATACAAGTGACATCATCACAGGACCTAACCACATAAACCACTATATCAGAGGCACATATAACTGCACATCCACCAATGTGATCTATGGCATCAAGTGCCAGCAATGCCCCTTTGCCATGTATATTAGCCAAATTGGACAGTCTCTATGGGAATGGATTAATGGACTCAAATCAGATATTTGAAATGGTAACATACAGAAACCAGTTGAGGACTTGCCTGGGTACTCACTAATGGATCTAAAAGTGTCTATATTATTTCAAAGCAATTTCAAAAGTCCCCCGGAGAGAGAAACTACAGAACTGCGTTTCATTTACAAGTCTGACACCTTGAATAGAGGTTTAAACAGAGACCTAACCTAGACAGGCCATTACTTTCCACATCTTAATGACATAAAATGCTAAGCACCGAATACTTAGAATACTTATAGCCCACTCTATTAGCCTCATTTATGGACACTCTTATTGACAACATTTTTTCTCCTTTTCTTCTCCTTTTTTCTTTCCTTCCCCATCCCCCCACTTTCTCTGCTATTTATTTGCAACCTGGACTCCTATACTCCATTCATCTGAAGAAGTAGATTGTGCCCATGAAAGCTCACGATACCATCTACATGTTTTGTTAGTCTCTAAGTGCTGCAAGACTATTTGCTGTTTTTCAAGTTTTTTCAGCTAGGGTACATCTACACAGCACCTTTAGCTTGAAATAATCTACGCAATTTGTACTACGCAAATAGTACTTGAGTATTATTGAACTCAAGTTAAAGATTCATGTGTGGGTGGAACTTGAGTTAAGAGATCACCCTTAGGGCAAAGCTGTAGCTGAAAGCTATAGAATGGACGCCACTCTGTTATGAGTTCACCCAGTGCCTGATGCAAGCCTCCTGAGAGCTAGGTAGGATTTCTTTTAGGCACTCTGTTTCATTATTTCTTGTAATCAATTATCAGTAAGAGCAGAGAAATCTTATCTGGCCAGTAGTGAGGAGAAAGCCAAGGAAGGTGCTTATTAGTAATAAAAGAAATTCAACAAATTTTGGATAATAGTATGAGCAATCCGATAAATTAATTTTTAAAGATATTTGAAAGGGAAAAATTGAATAGATGCATTCATTCAACCATGAACATTATGAGTTTCATGTCCACAGGGGTGTCAGGCCTGACACATTATTAAAAAGATCAGATTAGAATTCAGAGAAATTTAGTTAATAACAGAGAGCACACATAAATTCCATAATGTAATTGCTTCTTACAGTTTTTGGCCTTTTGTCCACCACCTGCCATGCTCTACTAACCTGTATTTAGGAAAGGCCATCATATAATAACTTTTTATATTATAACAAGATTGTTTTCTTGCATTAACATGCAGGCACAAACATTTAGAATTAACTGTGTGAATACATCTAAGCTGTACCTTGTTATGTGTGATATGGCTCTTCTCAGAGTGTATAGTATACCTTTGTCCTTTTTAGCTTCTTCTATATCTTCTTGGTGAATCGTTAATAAATGCATATGACTTGTACGTGAACAAAGTACAAGATAATAGCAAGAATAAGAATGGATGACAGAGATTTTATGGGAACTTTGGTTTAATAACTAAGAAGCTATAATTAACACCTCTGTGTTGGTGATCAAGTGCAACTTAATTAAGAGAATCAAAATTATACCACCTTGCTGTCCCATTAATTGGTATACAAAAACTGACTTTTTTTTCTTATTCTTATTTACTATTTCTATTAGTCTAATAAGCAAAGGCATACTGTTTTACTCCCAGCTGCCAGTTATGTAGTATCAATGTTGATTTTACAGTACATACCAGGCTTTGTGGCTAAAAATATGGCAGCTGTTAGAAAAAAAAGGTGTGTCAAGTATTAGGACTATAAAAAACTAGAACAAAGCAAAGTGGGGGTGAAAACGTATTAAGAGTCCTGTATGTCTCACTAGTTTAGGGTGTGGGCTAAGCATAAGACACTGAAATTGATTTTAAAATCACAGATTTGAAGAGAAAGGCTTGTTTTCATGTGTCACACTCTGCAGTAGCTATACATTCAAAGGAAATAGTTATGCTATAAATGCATTTGAAAAGGTTAACAAAATACCTGCTCTCCATATTTTTCCTGTGGCTAAAAAACATTACTTTGATCCCTAACTGAGTGCCAAATTAGATTGTTTTATTTACTTTCCAGAATACATTGGGTGGGATTCACAAGGAGGACTTAAGTGCTTAATATTTTTGTGGTCATCTAGCCCTTTAGGCACCTAAACTCCCAAGGTGTCTAAATTCCACTGTTAAAGAGCCCCAGGGACATAAATTTCAACAGCTGGGCCTGAGGACAAGGGTGCTATTTTGGGCACATAGGTGGGGCAGTAGCTGTGAGCTCTGGGACACAGCTAGCTTTTCATCCCATTCCCTGCGTGCTAAGGGAATGAGGGGAAAGTGCTCGCATTCCACGCATTCCTCTCACATCTGGCTGGTGTGAAAGGAATGCATGGAATGCAAGCACTTTCCCTTTACTCCCCTAGCATCTAGGGAACAAGTAGAAAAGCTAGCCGCATCCTGGAGCACACAGCTGCTACCCTCCTATTCTCCCAAAATGGCACCCTTATCCACAGGCCCAGCTGTTGAAATTTATGTCTCTGGGGCACTTTAACAGTGGAATTTAGACACCGCGGGAGTTTAGGTGCCTAAAGAGTTAGATGACCATAAAAATGTTAAGCACCTAAGTCTTCCTTGTGAATCCCAACCAATGTATTCTGGAATGTAAATCTATGCAATTTGCACTACGCAAATAGTACCTGTAGTCTTGACATTGCCCAGCAGTTTAGTATTAACTCATGCCTAAGCTGAAGCAGCATTCACAAACCAGGTGTTCACTTGCTTATCTTGCCTTCCTGGCTGGATCTGGTAGATATAGTTTTAGTATATCTAAACATGTATAAAGTAGCACATGTATAAAGTTGCAGTCCTTACAACCTAGGTTTCAGTGATTAGAAAATTCATTCAATATATGAGAGACCCAGGATCAAATCCTTTTGTTATTAGTTACACATCAAGGATTTGAACTTGGCTCACCTACTCGCCAGCAGGCTACACTAATCACTACTTCTGTCATCTGAAGTGGGCTTTGCCCATGAAAGCTCATGATACCATTTACATGTTTTGTTAGTCTTTAAAGTGCTACTAGTCTATTGTTATTTTTTTAAGTTTTTCCTATTACAGACTAACCCTCTGACACTATTCTTGGGCATCTTTGCCTTAGTATCTCTTGTTTTAGCTGTTTCACTGAAGAAATAATTATTGAAGAAATAATTATTAAATAATCATTGGGTCAAACAGAGCATTAGAATTACTGTCTAGCCCAATGGTTAGCACAATTATTCAGGAAGCAAGGTTACAGCTATGTGGCAGGGCAAAGGTCGAATTAAGCTATGCGACTTCTGCTATGTCAATTGCATAGCAGTAGTCAAAATATTTTGGCGCTGTCTACACAGCAGGAAGTCAAAAGAAGAACACTCTTCCTTCAACTTCCCTTACTCCTCGTGAAATGAGGGTTACAGGAGTCGGAGTAAGAAGTCCTCCATCTTGACATTATTTCGAAATAATGGCTTGCTGTGTAGACGTACCCTAAGAGACTAGTAAGGATCTAGTTTTTCATTTTCTTCATTTTTTTTCATGAAAAAAAGACTGATCCAATCTCAGTGCTTAACTATAGGAGAGGATTCATGGCTGTGAATCCTGAGTAGAGATACATCCATAACTCTGTGGGATGGGGCTTAAAAATGTTTGTTCTGAACCCTGTTTGCCAAGAGTCATTCCTGTCACTTCTGATTAAAAGTTTGTCAGAAGCTGGGAATGGGTCACAGGGGAGGGATCACTTGATGATTCCCTGTTCTGTTCATTCCCTCTGGGGCACCCAGCATTGGCCATTGTTGGATGATAGAATATTGAGTTAGATGGACCTTTTGTCTGACCCAGTATGGCCGTTCTTATGTAGAGCTAGAATAAACTTTTTTGTCAAAACAGTTTTCTGTCAGAAAATGTTGGTTCAACTAAATCATTGTTTCTTTTTCAAAACATGTGAATTTGGATGAAATTTTATTTATAAAAAACAGTCTGAAAATGTCAGGTGTCTCATTTTGATATTTTTGGAATTATGTTTTTTTCATTTTCATTTTGACATGACTTTTGGTTTGAAAATATACTATATTATATATAAATGTTTTTAAAGGCTCAAAATCAAAATTTCAAAGTTATTAAAACTAAATGTTTCAATTAATCAATCAATCCACAGTGAATTTATTTTTAGAACTGTATTTCATGAAATATGATGAAATAAAGGTTTGGTCCTGAATTGGGATATTTTAATCTCAAATTCTTCAAAAAATAAAAAAATTATTTGTGGGTGGAATACCATCTATTCTCTGACCAGCTCTACTTCCTATTCATCCTGACTCTACCTGTGACCATTTCCTTCTCTTCTGTTATCACCTTCTGACACCCTCTGCCAATAACTAGAGGGAAGAGGGAAATAGAGTCTGTCCATTCTAAGAGGTACCCCAATCGTAAATTCTAACCAAACTCTCTTGATTTTTGTGGCATGATAAAATTACATCCCGAGGGAAAAAATGGATATTAGGGAGCAAACTGAACCATATGTCAAGCAGCCAGAGAGACTTTTATGAAATGTTAAAGAGAACAACAGTCAATACTGTGAAATGTAATTCATTTAGAAATAAATCTTTCATTTCTGAATGTTTTTTTTCATGCATTCCACATGCTGAAGAATTTTCCATTTGCTGCACAGTCCAGAAGTACATTGTTCCATAATTTAGCTATAGTATCTCATCAGGTACCTGGGGGATGCTGAAGGCTATTCCCCTTTATCTTGCCTTCTACATGAATAGTGAACCACTAAATCAAAATTTAAATGTGTACTTTCAGACCATTGTCAAAATTCCACTGAATTTCCTTTCTTCTCTCTGGCCAAATGATTTTAAACAAGACTTTATATGGAGATATACCTGTCTCATAGATCTGGAAAGGACCTTGGGAGGTCATTGAATCTAGTCCCCTGCCCTCACAGTAGGACCAAGTACCATCCCTGACAGATTTGCCCCAGATCCCTAGGGGTGTGTCTAGACTACATGGCTCCGTCAACAGAGCCATGTAGATGAGGCAGGACGACAAAGGGGAATGAAGTGGCGATTTAAATAATCGCCGCTTCATTTAAATCAAAATGGCCACCGCACTGTGCCGATCAGCTGTTTGTCGGCAGAGCACAGCAGTCTAGACGGGGATCTGCCAACCCCAGAACCCTTTGTCAGCAGATCCTTTATGCCTCGCGGTGGCCATTTTGATTTAAATGAAGTGGCAATTATTTAAATTGCCACTTCATTTCCCTTTGTCGAGTAAACTAATCTACATGGCTCCGTCGACAGAGCCACGTAGTCTAGACGTACTCTAAGTGGCCCCCTCAAGGACTGAACTCACAAACCTGGGCTAACACTCAAGCCACTGAGCTATCCCTCCCTCTCTGATATGATTAATAAACTCTGGAGCAGATAGTAAGGTGGTACAGAAATTTTTTTGTTTGTTTTTGTTGTTTTTAAGTTCTGTTGTTTGCAATAGAGCTGTACTGATTTACCCCACTTGAGGACCTCGTCAAAAAAACCATAACAGGGACCAGCAAACAGTCCAGGAGTGTTAAACAATCTGACAAGTAGACATCATTGCAAGTTATCTGACAGTTCATTTTTTCTATTGGAAAATGATGATTTCATGAAATCAAAATAAATATACTTTGTATTGATTTTATAAAAATGAATGAAATGTGTCATTAAAGTGGAAACATTTTTTGATTTTATCATTTTGACTTTTATGATGTAATTTATAATCACTGAAACATTTTAACATTTATGTTGTAATTTATATAATATAAAACTGAAACAAAGTTAAGGTGAAATATTTTAAGTTGAGATGGTCAGTAACTGGAATTCTGCTTTGTTGAAAATACTGGTATGATTTTTTTTCACTTCACATTGACATCATTTTGATTCTATATTAAATAGCAAGCAATATATTACACAGGTATCATATAAAATATTGCATAGTTTTAGTAAAATATAATCTATATTTAATAAAATAGAAAATTTCAACACAAAATGCATTTACATGAAACTGCTGGAACAAAATATTTTGACTCTGTCAAAACAAAATAGTGTGACTTTTTCCTCATTGAAAAATGTAGTGGAAAGTATGTGATCCAGAAAAAAAAATCAATTTAAATAAAATATATTTTCAACAGAAAACTTTCCATCAAAAATTTAGTTTTGACCTTGTATTGAAACAAATTTGATAAGATCAAAACATAATATTTTTTAGACTATTTCATTCATGAAAAATTATGAGATTTCTCCTTTTTCTCCCAATTCAGCTTGAACCCATATTTTTTAATATTGCAATTTCTCACCTCATGGAAATTCCATTTTTTGACCAGCTCTACTCACAATTGTTCATTAGTGATCCCACGTCCCTTTCACTTGTGCATTCATACTTCTGGGTAAATGGGTCATACAGTCCTCCATAGATCATACAGTTTCTGTTATCACCCTTGTTCATTTTCATTGATATAGATTTTTCCAGCATTGCAACATCAAAATGATATTTACATATTGAAATGCTAAAATACTGAATATCCAATTAATCTGGCTACCTGTGTACCATCTGGAGATTCAGTATTGACACTGTTTTATGTGGCATATTTCTTCATTATAATTTATTATTTTTCTCATAAAAGTGACTTCGATTTACTTATACATAATTCAAATATTTCTTAGATGTTAGTTTATAGTGATGGAGTAGTGTGCAAACTTCCCACAGTTTGGCTCAGACCAACAGCTGAATCAAATTAACATTTAAACATATGAGTGCATCTGCAGTGGGATGGAATAAGCCCAAAGGCCCCCTGATGGAGGCCTCAGTGTTCTGCTACACCCATCTCAGGAAAGAACCAGAGTAGAGGTCTTCCAAGTGGCCTAGACAGGCAACTAATCAAAGATGCTGCTTCAGTGACCGATCAGGGGACAGGAGGACCCTATCAAAGGAGTTGCAGAAAACAGCAGTAGATAGTTGCTGCTTATAACTGCAGAAGAAAGGTCTGTGGGTCTGGCTGGAAGAGCAGCAGCACCAAAAACAGTTTTCTGAGAGGGAGCCAGAAGATCTAGAGGCTCCTGGCTGGCTGCTAGGACTAAGCCAAAGACAATTTGCTAGCAGGGACCAGGGGACCATTGAGGAAACTCCTGGCTGGCTGGGAGAACTGAGTTTGGGGAGGGCTGCAGGAAGATAGTGTCTCCAGGGAGGATACCAGGCTGCTGACTACTTTCTGAAAAGAATACAGATACACCCAACCAGAATAGTCTGAGAGGAGTAAAGAGTAGCCATGTTAGTCTGTAACTTTAAAAACAATAAGTAGTCCTGTGGTACTTTTATCATTGTTTTCCAACCAGAATAGGTGCTTGTGAGAGATGGGTGCCAACCCTTTTAGAAGGACAAAGTCAGTGGGAATAGCAATGTGGATTTAATTGCTCAGGTGTAAGTGTTGGCAGGATTGGGTCCTTATGCCAAATGGAAAGTCACATTTGTCTTTTTCTGAAGAAAACAAAAGACTGTTTTATCACTGACTTCTGCATATGGTTTGTCCTCTTTGTTTATGGCACAATTACTGTACATGTATTAATAATTACAGTTCCTGAACCCAATAATTTATGCATTAATATTTTGCCCCTTGTCATTTCTTTAATTTTTGCAATTATTTGTTTTAATAACAGGTTAATTGCACTATTCATCACAATTGCTTAATTGTGGAGTTGTAGAAAAATAAGAACCTTTAAATATAAAGGGCATGTTGACTAATCATGGTTGTCATTCCAGCTGAAAGGGAAATGTCCTGAAATGGCCTAATAGAGTTATTCAATTGGCCTAGTCTTGTGGTTCACAACAGATCTTTTTCAGACAAACAGAGATATAAGAAGCCATTAGTTACTAAAAATAATATTTGGCATAACAGTCTCTTGTTTTCTTCCTAGTGCATGAGGCACTAGAACTGGGGAATGGAAAGAGATGTGTTCCTATTTGTTTCACTTTATATAAATAGTTGTGCTTAAAATGTGCTCTTGGGATCTCCTAGAGCTTCAGTGCAGAAAACATGTGTTATGGATACTCTAGTGATTTCCTTTTACTACAGAGTTAAATGATGAGGATGAAGATGGCTATTCAGCTAGCTACTACTCAGCCAAGAAGGCCTGTGATAAAACGAAACCCACAACTAACAAATACATATGGCTTTATATAACCCAAATGTTTTACATCATTAATCACCAATTAAACACTAAGACAGAGATTGTTAAAGGATTTGTCAAACCAAGGATTTGGATGCAGAGTTCCTAGTAAATTTCAATCAGGAGGGTTTATGATCCAATGCAACTCAGCACAGAAGGGAAGAACATGGCTCTCAGGCCATTGTTCCACCATTTCTTAGAGGAATGTTTTACCTGTAAGAGAAAAGCAGTCTCTTGTCTGCCTTCCACAGCAATATCATCACAGGAGGACACAGTTTTGCCCTAGTTAATTTTTAGTAGAGAGAGGCTGGAGTATGTTAGCCAGCTATTCACAGCCCCTTCAAGAGTCTTTCCTGTAGTATTATGTCTCCCCATCTGGTCGCACCATTTCCTTCCATTATAGCACACACAGGCCATAGATATTATAGAAGAAAGGACTGATAAAATCTATTGTCCTTCAAAAGTTTTGTCTTCTTAGCAAATTGCAGACAACATTAGCAGCTTTTGAAGGAACTATTTTGATAAGAGTGCTGTGATATTTTTGAGGACTGATCTAGGAAATCTTGATCTGCTGATGAAATATAAGAGGGTAAACTGGCACCCCTTTATACCCAAACTGTATAATTTCTCCACTGATTTTTATAAGTAATCTGGTGTAAAGGAAATTATTAAAATAGGAAATACTAGTGATGAACAACTGAATAACACTATTCTAGGCATCAGTGAATAGTATTTTCAGACAAAGGATCTTCATCCTAAGTTATCATAGCTTAAAAAGTCACAGGAAGAAATTAGAGGAACTTTATTCCGCTTTACTTAGCACAACTTACATGTTACTAATTCCAGCATCATTATTATTTTATTATCCCTATGCTGCAATACAGTTGAGGCTGATGTCAGAAAGCTATGTATGGTCACAAAGGTCTATCCACATAGATGCAATTGTAAGATCAGGATCCTGCATTTTTGGGCAATGGATGGGTTTGTTCCTTTGCTAGACTTATATGCAAAGGCTCTGATTCTGATTTGGATCTTTTCTCATTACTGCAAACAGGTACTAAATCATAAAATATTTCCAGACATTTTATATATTAAATATATTTGTGGCTATTAGAATCATACGATCATTTCCCTGGCACTGTGTGGGGAGGACTATTTTCCAACACGTATATGCATATGAATATGAACACCGCTCAAAAATAATTCCTGAACTAAGTATTCATAGCTGAAATGATAATTATATCTTCCTTTCTGACAATGTGTCACTGTACTTATATATCATACATAAGAAATGGAACTTTTGACATTTATTAATAACTTTAAATGATAAGCAGAAATTAACCCTTAGAAACTGTAACAGCTAGTTATGTTAAGCTGCTACTCATCTCCACTATGAATATGGGTTTTAAGCACCAAACAGAAGGTTTTATATTTTGGCTGTACTGATGCTGAAGGCATCAGTTAAATTAGAATGCTTTGATATGTTAATTATTTATCATTGTAAATTATGCATCCTTTAAAATCAAAGAGACACATAACCTATAATTTATTATTCATTTAGCGCGAAACTTTGTCTTTATATAACTGTTTCTCTGTTAGGTACAGAATTCTGTTTTGTTGTAAAACCTATAACATGGACTACCAATGTAACACAGTAGTTGATTTTTTTTTTAAATTGATAATCTGCTCTAAGACTCAATTTAACTCAGCCAGTTGCTTTAACAAACCTCTGAGTTCCTGAAACTCTCATAAGTTGGGATTCATTACAGATGGGCTAAACAGATCTAGTTCAATTCAGATTGCTCTGGAAATGGTCATGGAGTTTGTAACTAAATGTAGATTCTGCTGCTTTTGAGCTGTGAAGAATGGTACTATGTCTGTCATGCCATTACAAGAAACAGTATAGTTTCCCTAAGAACTGTGAAAATGTGGCCTTTTTATGATCTTGGGTGGAAGCAGTGGAAACTGTGGCCTTTATAGTTGAGATTTTCTCTGAGTTTTTGTTATCATTTAGAATAACTGAAAGGGTATGAACCTACAAAAAACTGAAAGGAGACACAGATTTGTATGATTGTAATAAGGTTATAAGTATTTTATAAGTTTAATGAAACAATCCTGCTTTTTGTGTGTTTGGTAGCTGTGGCCTGTGTCATGTTTTGTTGCTACAGTGTGCATTACAATGTTGACTTTTTTCATTGCAATGATTATTAGTATTTGTGTAATCTCTTAGGTGTGGTCAACATGAGACCAGGCAGGTCAATTTAAGGTACGCCACCCAGCTACACATTTTGCGTAGTTTGGATTCAGCTTCCTTAAACCGAATTGCCACAGCATCTACACTGCACCTGCTCCCATCAGCTTCCCTTACTCCTCACAGAATGAGGATGCATGATGCCAGGGGATGCCCTTAACATTTGATTTGGGGGTCTACATTAGATCCGCTAAATTAAATGCTAGAAGATCGACCTCCGGGGGGGTTGATCTTCTCTATAGTGCAGACATGCCCTCATAGATGCTTCAAAATTTGGCGTTGTCCCTGGCTGCTATGCAGAAATTCTAACCCTGCAAGTATGGAATGTGTTGGAAATGTAATCCTTGAATTCTGTGCAATTTTGGACAAGGGCATTCATCTCCTAGAGGTCTTTATATGGGAAGTATACAAATGTAGGAGTTGAGAGAAAGAAATACCATGCTCACTGCTTCTGTTATTTTTTGCTTCTTTATTGCTTAAAATATTTTGTGTTTTTTAAAAAATACCAACACAGTTTAACAACCTAATGATACCTTTTAATGAAAATAGAAGAATACACTATGCAGGGAAAACTAAGAAACACGTTAGAACACATCAATGACAGAAAATACTGTGCTCTTTGAACTGTCCGAAAATTAATCAACATTATTTATACAGTCTTCTTTAGAATAGGTATGGTATTTAGAATTGTACAGTTTTTAGAACTGTTTATATAATATAGGTAATATTAATGAAACTTGAAAAAACTGTTACATCATTGACACACATGATTTCTGACAAAATGTGTTAATGGTGTACCCTTTAGAAGATGTTGATTTATGAACAACTTTTGCATAGAAAGAGTTAAAGGTGCATAGCAACAACTGCTCTTCGAGGAAGGGTGGATAAAAACCTTCTTTGTCAGGGTCTAAATCCTTCCTGTTTTGTTTTGTTTTGTTTTGTTTTGTTTGTATTACAACAAAATACTTTTTTTCCAAATTATTCGGAGTGTCTTGGACTAAAGTTTTCATGGTGTAAAGTGCATATGATGGGGAGAGGGGATGAAAAAGGTCTTTAACCAAATGGATACATGAGCTTCCTAGAGAAAAAGAATGGCCCTAGACTTCTTAATAAAGCTAAACAGTATTTTTCTGAGGTTTCTTGCGGGTGAACTTTGTTGCCATGTCTGTTCAAGGAAATGAGACTTGTGTACATTTTGTTAATAAAATCACAGGGTATGTCTACGCTTGCACCCTAGTTAGAACTAGGGATGCAAATGTAGGCATTCGAAATAGTCAATGAAGCGGGGATTTAAATATCCCGCGCTTCATTAACATGATCTCACCGGCGCGTTACTCCAATCAACAGCTGTTTCGAAAGTGAAAGTGAGCTCTGGGATGCGTTAGTTCGAACCAAACCCCTTGGTTCGAACTAACGTTACTCCTCAAAAAATGAGGCGTGCGCTTTCACTTTCAAAACAGCTGTTGATTGGAGTAACGCGCCGGTGAGATCATGCTAATGAAACGCGGGATATTTAAATCCCCGCTTCATTGACTATTTTGAATGCCTATATTTGCATCCCTAGTTCGAACTAGGGTGCAAGTGTGGACATACCCACATTACATAAATATGTAACTTTATCACCAATTTCTGTTTCAAGTCAGCCAATACCTTTTAGGTCTTAGAATCTGCTTTTCACTCAAAAACTGTCAGTTATTTGAAATCTTGCTGATGAGATAATGTCGGACATGTTTTTGTTTTTTGAACATGAAGATTTTAAAGCCAGTTCTACATCCACTTCTTTCACACACAGACTGATTTTTACTGAAAGGAGAGTGAACGAAAATGCTAATAATTTTAAATAAATTAAAAAGGATTTTTCAGCTGTTTCTGCAAACTCTATGAAATTCATAATTTCCTAGTTTTGCTCTATTTGATGCCATTTAGATTTCATATAGCTAATATTTATAAAACTTTCCTAAAATACAGATCATTGTACATCAGAGGAAAAATGTGAACAGTGAGTCAATACAGTGGAGGAAGCTTTATTCCACCTACTTGGTTCCATTAGGAAACTCAGAAATTGAAGACTTTGATTGTCAGTTTTCAAATGTAAATGTCACTGAAAGTCTTATAAAGACAATGCAGACTTACATAATGTTCATGGATGTGGTTACTTCCTTTAGTAAATTCTTTAGTTTTATTTATCTGATAATCCTGTTTTACTGTCTACTGCAAGAACATTTGATTCCTAATCGATTGAGATAACAATGGTATTTCTTTATCAAATACAACATTCTCCCTTTATGTCATGTCTCTCTACATGATGAATGAGATGATCAGAGTAGGAGCCTAGTGTCCACTAAAATATTCCATTTAATGGGTAATACTGTAGGAAGTATCTGTTTCAGTAGCTTTTACAGTACATATACTCAGGTTGTCTTCTCTCTCTCTCTCTCTACAAAAAGGTTTTTCCTACCATGTGACCTGGGGTGTGTCTAGACTTCAGGGTTTTGTCGACAAAAGTAGACTTTTGTCGACAAAACTATACCTGCGTCTACACTACCGCTGAGTTCTGTCGATCGTAAGTCGACAGAATGCGGTAGTTTTGTCAACGGCGGTAAACCTCATTCTATGAGGAATAACGCCTTTTGTCGACAGAGTTCTGTGCTTTTTCAAAAGAGAGCGTCTAGACTCTCTGTCGAAAAAGCGGCTTGCTTTGTCGACAGAACTAGCTGTAGTCTAGACGCTCTTTGTTGACAGAGGCTTTGTCAACAGTATCTGTCGACAAAGCGTCTGTCAACAAAAGCCTGTAGTCTAGATGTACCCAGAGTGACATCATCAGGCTCGCCAGAGAAAGGGGGGTTGGCAAGCATGGCGAGCAGGGGGTTTTCACAGCCAGAGAGCGGGGTGGGACGGGGGAAGGGAGGGGAGAGAAGTTAGCAAGTTTAGCGAGCTGGGACAGCCCCTAGTAATACTGAACAGAGGCTTTGCTGAATATAAAGCTTCAGAAAGTTACTTCTGCCATGAAGTTATTTTCCCATCATATCTTACCACAAAGGATAATAATCATATCTCATAATCTAGAGATATAATCTCTGCACCATAAATCACTATAACACTAAACTTTAATATTTATTGCGTGTTTCATCTTGCTTCTGACATTCCTATTAATGCTTCACTTAGCAAGTAAAAAATGATATTCTATACTTTATAGTACTAGAAGAGATTGAGAAAACTCTTTGTACACAAGGAAGCATAACTTATATGTTACAGTGCAAGAAGATTAAATACATGGCAATGAAATCCTTGAAATCACGGTAACTGGAATAGAGGTTTCTTCTGATTGCATTAATAAATCCTTTAAGTATGCTTTCAATCTCTCAACAGTCCCTTGGGTGCTTAGTTGCTGTTCTGAGTCTGCCGACATCTAAAGTTCCAGTTGTCACCTCCTCCCTCAGTGCTTTATGAAAATTGGCTTATGAATACGCATAACTCAAAGATGATTTAGACAAAATAATTCATATAACACATCAATTTTAAAGTTACAATTTGTATCTTCATGTATGTGAAGTTAGAAGTATGAAGTGTGAATCTAGTTTTAATTCTAAATGTGCTAATAAGGGCCATTATGGGTACTTTAGAATCTTAATGACTCAGTGCACAAATCAATGACCTGTGAATAGTTTTGATTGTCCTGCCAGCCCAAACCACAATTGGTCCTAGAAAGATATGTGGCCAGGCCACTGATGCTAAAACCCATTTTGGATCTTGCACTTTTCCTTCTGAGGTGAGAAAAGATTGAACTGAGGACAAAGAATTCCCTCCTTTGGCAAAAGGTATATTAAGGGGATATTGAGAGTATTCTGATTATCCAAAATGTCTGGTACTTGGGAGAACACTTGTAATTTTTTTAAATCTTGAAAAAATCAGTTTCCATATGTCTGAACCAAAGTTCAATATCACAACAGGTTGACCCTCTCTAGTCCAAAAGTCTCTGGTCCGGAAAGGTCCATCATCTGGGATTATTTAAGTTAGCTGGATGTCCACTTTTCATGGATGTGGCCAAGTTTCCCGCCGTTCTGTAAAGTTTGTTTACAGAAATCACTCCTAGCTCTCAGTATTCTGTGCTGTTATTCTGTGCTCTACTTTACCCCTAACTGTCTTCTAACAGCCCAGTAAGAAGTGGAAGTGTTAGTAATGCTATTAGACAATATTGACCTTCTGTGGTCTGGACAATTTTCTTATTTGGAACTGGCCAGGTCCCGAGAGTGCCAGACCAGAGAGGTTCAACCTCTACCAGGGATGGAGGAGATTTTACCCAATACACAAGCATATGCCCAAATACTCTGTGTATGTGTGTGCACATGTGTGTGTATGTGTAAAGAGGGAGGAGAAAATAAGTTTTCATTTCCAAGAGATTTTATTTCTTAAATCACATGGGAAGGAAAAATGATAACTATACATTTATATACCTAAAATGATACTTTTTGGCAATTTCCTTCTGCTTTTGACCTATGAAAAAATGGTGTTGTAAATATCAAGGTTATATCAATCTATGCACGATCTTTGATGATCCTATTTAAGCAATGTACAAAACTTAAAATGTATGTGTTGGCTGGGAGATGTCAATGAACACTTGAAAAATCATTTGAATATAGATCAAATTTAAAAAAAAAGAATTTGTGGTGGGGTTTGCATTGTGTTCACGTCCCATTTATATTTTAGCTGAATAAGTTTACTTGCATGAATGCTTGCAGAGGAGCATATTTTGGCTATGTCTAGACTGCAGTGCTTTTCTGGGATCCACGTCCAAGGAATGCGTCTGCTTTTCTGAAAAAAAATTCAGAAAAGCAGACCGCTCTTTCACCATCCCTGTAAACCTCGTGGAAAGAGCAGGTTTTTCCGAAATTTGACGCTATGTAAATGTGCCAAATTTCAGAAAAGCCTCTTTCAACAGAAAAGCAGGAAAAGATATGCAAATTGCAGTTTGCAATTTGCATATCTTTTTCCAACTTACCTTTGTAGTCTAGACATAGCCTCTAAGTCAGAATATGACCAGAAAGCAAACTTTGAACTTATAGACAAAAATATTTTACAAAATGTAGGTAATGGAATAGAGTAGTTTCCCAGGAAAAACATGATTAAAGTGCATTCCATTATGGAATCTATAGTACATTCATCATGAAAATTTCCTGTTGCAATACCAGAACAACTGATATAAGAGATTTTTAGGATGGAAAACAAATGGACCTAGGGAACAGAGGAGAAACCTCACCCAGGAAAATGGCAAAAGTACCTAGATAAATTATCTGTAAATAGTTTAGTGGGACTATCATCAGCTTTCTCTATTTATCAATGTAGCTAAATTTCTGATGTCTGATTTCAGTGTATTTGGAGGTGAGACTGATAATATCAGACAAAGGCAATTCATAGCCAATCACTTTAATAACCCAGAAAGAAAATTTCCTGCCTAAGTATTGGTATTTATTCAGATTGAAAAAAAGAAGCAGCAAAAGAGTTTCCAAAGGAGATGGAAGAAATACTCATTGAGACTTCATGGGTTTGTGTCATTAAGTATGACATGTTAACTATCAGTGCTACCAAGGGAGACTATCATGGCAGTCTTTTACCAGCTCAAAATAATACTATGGTGCAATTCTCAGTGATTGTTCTCCGCTACATTTTCAAGGTTGGACTTGATACCCTTGTTTAAAGAAAGGTGAACTAACTTTTTTCCTTCAATTGATCTGGTGTTACCTTAGCAAAGGCTCAAGGCTATGTAGATGCAAGAAGGGAACTCATATAAATATCTTTTTTATATATCCTCAGAAACTTTATCAAAAATAGATGGAGGAAACTGTGTATCAGTCCGTGGTAGAAAAATTACAAATTAGTCAGTCTTTGGAAAAGAGCTCTTGGAACAGCATCACCTAGTTTGCAAAAACAACACAGTGGTGAAAAAAAGACAGGGAAAGGATATACCTGACACTGGGAGCAGATTGTTCTTGGTAGGCACAACAATAGGTTGGAAACATTTGTGACCCAGTTTTATTTATTCATGTCCAGTTCCTGTGTCAGACAAGAAAAATAAACAGAACTAAGGGCATGTCTACACTAGGAAATTATTTCATTTTGAAATAAATGAAATAACTTATAAATTTATAATAATAATTTGAAATAACTTCTGAAATAACAAAATCGAAATAATTTGTCCCCACTACAGAGGGGCCTTGAAATTAGACCAAGGCAAGGTCTTTACTGTGAGCATGCTACTTCAACTTAGACCCCAGGAAGCACTGGGGAGTAATTACTTCGAATGACTCTGGGGAGTAGTTATTTCAAAATAGCAGCAGCAGAGTATCCACGCTACCACTACTTCAAAATAATTAATTCAAAATAAGTGTTATTCCCTGAGGAAAGCAGGCATACAGATTTCAAAATAACCAGAAGTTTATTTCAAAATAATGGGCTTGGCACTGATAGTTAACATGTCATACTTTGCCTAAGCACTTTCCTTACTTACATCATTATCAATGTCCCTGGTCCTCCAGATTAGGGAATACTGATAAGTGATAATGCATGGTTGGTGTTTTCCCCAACTAGGGAACCTAACTTTCATAGACTCACAGAGAACCAACCACATTATAGGAATGTATTTTTAGCATACATTATTATAATTCTTTATATGCCACCATACATACATCACACCATAAATATTAATTTTACCAGTTTGCATATGACACCTTAAAAGACACATTCAAGATGCGAATTATAAAAACAGTGAGTTGGGAATATGAGTGTGTCACACCTGATGAGAGCTACGGTACAGTGTGCCCTCTGCCAGCTGGCATTGAGGGGCACCCTGAGCCTCCACTGGCTGTTAGCATGAAGAAGAAAATATGTCCACTAGCTCATGCATTATACTAAGAGCTATAGTATGGGTGGTCTAAATCCCACCTGCCCAGCTGATGAGCAGTGTATGTCCCTCCCCACACATTGTTCCGTCCAGTAGCCAAGCTGTCCAGGACCCTCCTGCCCCAGAGAAGGGATTAGGGAGAGGAACATGCAGGACAGCTGTTCCAGTCTGAGGCATGAATGGTGACATAAACTAGAGCTTCTTAAAGAGGCAGTGAACTATTCCTAAGATTTCTCTAGCAGTCATCTATCTTTCTCTCTCATGCACACATACACAAACACACACACTCTCCCACGCAGTCTCTCCCACACGCACACACTTTCAGTTTCTGTGCCACATGCACACACACATATGCACCCCATCTCTGTGCCACACACTATATCTCTGCCTCATGAATACATATAGGCATTGTACACACACACATACACTGTACCACACACACTCTCCCAGTCTCTGTACTACATAGTCACACACCCACACAATCTGTATCTCAGTACTTTCCAGGGCCCAGAGCCAGTCCCTGACAACTTCCTAAAATTCATAGAAATATTGTATTCTTGGCTCTGCCACTGAACTTTTGTGTGTTTCAGGTCAAGTCATTTTGACAGATTCGTGACTGAGGTTACACGACTGATAAAAGGACATAATATTTACCTACCTTATAATGGTGCTCTGAGACTTAATGTTTACAAAGGGCTCATCTACACAGCAAGGCAAAAGTTGAATTAAGCTACCCAACTTCAGCTATGTCGATTGCGTAGCTGAAGTCGAAATAGCTTAAATCGGCTTTTGGTGCAGTCTACACAACAGGAAGTCTAAGGAAGAATCCTAGTGAACTGAGGATTACAGGAGTGAGTAAAAAGTCCTCCAGCTCATCATTATTTTGAAATAATGGCTTGCTATGTAGATGCGCTCTTTGCTATTTCGGAATACCATCAGTTATTCCGAAATAACGCTGCTTTGTAGATATACCCAAAGTGCTTTGAGCATCACAAAAAGAAGAGATATTAACAAATCAAGTGACAACTGACCACTTACCAAAGAACATGGCAAAGACATTAGTAATGTGGAACTGCAACGATCATGGCTTTATACATTACTTTGCGTATGTATATGGGTGTATGTGCATGAACACCAAAGGCACAATAATACAAGATTTCATTGATAACTGTCAGTCATTCTGCAATAAAATAATTTCTGAAGAATCTACAATGATGAAGTTTATATTGAAACAATATTACATTCTTATCTGAATCATAGATCCATAAGGCTTTTGAGCCTACAATATTTTTCTGCAGATTACTTTTTAATCTTTTCTAAATATATTAATTTATATACTTCCTAAATTAATTTAGGAGGCTTCCACCAGAGGAATCTGATCTTGTTCTCCTCTTCAAGCTTGATGTTCCAAATGTGAGCCCAAATGATATCTGTTTAGAGTCTCAGAATTAGTTATTCTTGATACTAACAAAGTCAGTATTAGATATGAATGAATTAATGAGTTGATTAATTGAATGAATTCTTCATTAATAAAATAAATTGTCTGTGTCCCCTTGGATTCTTCATTATCTGCAGATTTAATCTCATAACCTAAACTGTTTTAAATTGGGCAGCGCATTTTAGTGTGCTTGACCTAACCGCTCCAAATGAAGCTCACCTTACGCATGAATGGTATCCGTGAAGTCAATAAATATATTTCAAGTCATTGGGATTATTCAAATGAATAAGAAGAGCTTTTCAGCCATATTGTTGGAGTGCCTTAAGGCTCTTTTCACGATTCCATCATTTTGGTAGTGCTTAGGCTCCATGACTATGTAGTAATACATATTTGTACTATGGTAGCACCCAATGACTCCAGTTAGGATCTGAGCCCTAAAGTGCTGAACACTGTACAGACATAGAGAAGAGACAATCTCTGTCTTGTAGGGATAATACTTTCCTGTTGGCACTGAGGCAACCATTCCCTGAAAGGCTCCCTGATCCTTTTCCATTCCCACACTTCTATCAAGGCCCTCGACTCCTCTACTTAACTTCCCTACTATACCTTACTGCTCACTCTCTTCTGACCACATTCTTGCAAAGAGTAAGATGCTGCTTTAGTCCTCAATCTTCACTGCTCCACTCAGGCCACTAAGATTTTCCCCAGTTCACATAGGATGATCCTGAGAGCCGACAAACTTCCAGGTCAGCTTTTGGCTTTTATGCTTTAAGGGCCTAACACTTTTTGGCAGGCCATTGAGAACGTTGAAAGTATTTTACAAAGATTTTTTCTTATTTTCTTTTACTGACAAGTGGCCTTAGACTTGCTCAGAAAAACATCGCTATTATTTACTTTTAAGATGAGCTATTTTTAGAGAAAGTGGGAACAACGCCTGCTGAGAAAGCAGTCATACAGTTGCCACAACATGTTACTGCCTCTGACAATGTAGCATAGACAGCAGGGTCTGTTATGTTTCAAGTGATATATAGGTGTTGAAATCTCTCTCTCTTTACATATATATATATATATATATATATATATATATATATACGCCTTCACTCAGTCAGATGTTACTCTGTATGAATTTTTGCACTATTTTCTTGAAATTGTCTGTACCAGATAAAAATGCCCCAAGCACTCTAGAATGGTTTTGAAAAATAAAAATGACAGGAACAGTATACAAGAATTTCTGTAATTTTTTTAACACATTTTTGGGTCTTTTTTTGTAATATCTGCCAACGGTATATACAGTGAATGGTCATATTTTGCTTATGGAACTAATCTAAACAATAAGATTATAAAATGCAATAAGTGTGTGAAGACAGACAGATCTGGATCTGTAGATAGAAATACATGCTACATTTTATAATCATATCATTTAGATTAGTTATATAAGCATCATATGAGCATTCAGAGTAAATACAGACACACACACACTCACACACATATACACACATACTCACTGCATTTTATAGTCTTTTATGATAGATACACTCATAATGGAGTGTCTCATTTTGGTGTCCTTGCACAGCAGTTTTGGGGCTAGTTCAGCCCACAGCTCCAGGAAGGTTGCTTTATGCATTCTAAAGTTCTGGAGCCACTGCTCTTTGTTCCGTACCTGAATGACAATGCGACCCTACCACTCAGGGCTGGTTTCCCTAGTCCAAAAGCACCTAGATACCCTATTCAGCTACTCTGAGTGCCAAATGCAATGACAGGTTGTCGCTGTCCATATCATGCACATTGTCAGGCTCCCTGGAGTCTATTTCCTCTGTCAGTAATATCAAGATGCTCTCTGCTTCCATGGGTTAACCACAGTTAACAGAGCATGTGAAAGAAGAGTGGGATCCATTCTTTCTCACTACAGATGCCAGATTGCACAGTAGAGAATTACAGTTGGAAAAAAGGGGTGAAAGTATGACAGAAGCCCCTGAACAAAGCAATGCCTGACTGGATGTTTTGCACTGTCCCAAAACACCTAGTGATAGATTGTGTTGCCAGGCACTATGGGATACATAACCACAATGTAAAATGGGGCATACTGAAAACAGCTATATAAATAAATCAAAGACATGTCCATTAAGTAAAAACATAAAAATATGCACAGCTTTAAGATGCTAAACCAATCTATGAGTCAACTAGAAATAGTCAAGCTCTCCTTGAAAATATTAATACAATGTTTACTGACACTGGAAAGGAGAGTAAAAGGCATTTACTCAGGCTTATGAACTTTCTCTGGGGAATGTTTAGGATTCATGCTATGCAAGTGAAACAGAGACCTGTAAAAATGGATAAAAGTTGTAGTTTGAAACTTTCACTTTGTGTGTGTGAGACTAACCCAAAGACTCAGGGGTAGTCATGTTAGTCTGTAACTTAAAAAAAAAAGCTTAAAAAACAATGAGTGGTCCTGTAGCACTTTAGGGTATGTCTACACTTGCACCCCAATTTGAACTAGGGATGCAAATGCAGGCATTTGAAATAGTCAATGAAGCGGGGATTTAAATATCCCACGCTTCATTAAATGAGGAGTAAAGTTAGTTCGAACCAAGGGGTTTGGTTCAAACTAACGTGTCCCGGCACACACTTCCTGGTTCGAATCAGCTGTGATTCAAACCAGCGTGCTGGCGAGATCATGCTAATGAAGCGCAGGATATTTAAATCCCCGCTTCATTGACTATTTCGAATGCCTGCATTTGCATCCCTAGTTCAAACTAGGGTGCAAGTATAGCTATGCCCTTTGAGACTAACAAAAATATATAGTTTTTGTCACCTGAAGAAGTGGGTTGTACCCACGAAAGCTCATAGAATCATAGGGTTGGAAGAGACTTCAGGAGATCACTGAATCTAACCCCCTGCCCAAAGCAGGACCAACCCTCACTAAATCATCCTAGCCCAGGCTTTGTCAAGCCAGGACTTAAAAACCTCTAGGGACGGAGATTCTACCACCTCCCTAGATAACTCATTCCAGAGCTTCACCACCCTCCTGGTAAAATAGTTTTACCTCCCCTACTGCAACTTGAGACCATTGCTCCTCATTCTGTCATCTGTCACCACTGAGAATAGCCTCTTTCCATCCTCTTTGGAACCTCCTTTCAAATAGTTAAAGGCTGTTATCAAATCCCACCCCCCTTTGGTTTTTTAAGCTTTTGTTTACTAACTCAAAGAGTAGAAGCCCCAGAGTACTTGTCTAGAATCCAACCCAAAGTGAAAAGCCAAATTAAACAGGATCCATGGTAAAGTTCTTGAAGGATTTTAAAAATAACTAAGATCAGAGTTTGCAGATATCTACAACACTAAAAAATCTATTAAAAGAATCTTTTTCTGTCTTACCTTAAGTTATTAACACTTACGTAAACTTTGTTTGAAATGTAATCAGTCAAATGTCATGAGCTAGGCCTTTTGTTCCAGTAATCAAAAGCAGTCTAAAAGCTTTTAACCCACCTGAAATTTTGATACCACCCCATGTAGCCTGCCCCAATCCAGGAGAGAGTCCCATATCTTGCAGCCCAACTAGGGTTGATACATAGCTAAAAGAGAGGTATCTACTGGAATAGAAAAATGTGTAGCATTGCTCTTACATTTATCAGTGAAATTGAGTTGGTGATGTGTACTTCAAATAGAAATGAGGGTAACTCTGAACAGGGCAATAGTCTTCAAACTCTGCCCAGCTGGCCATGGCCCAGGAGTGTGGTTGAATGGTGTTGGGGCTAAATGATGGCAAGCTGCCGGACAACAATTTCCTGTGTTCAAATAAAATTAAAAGATTCCCTCAGACAGGCTACATACAATATTGTATTTGTGATAACATAACACAACCACTAGTTTCCCAATTTAAGGAGAGCCTCCCTCCCCACATGCAATGACTAACAGCACTTTTATATCAAGACAAATTCTTAGATCCATTAATCATGCTGACGAATACTGTGCCCCCACTCACACAAACTACAGCTTTTTCTCATTCCATGTTCTCATTCCAGGTAAGAGAAAATATTTGTCACTCTTATCTAGTCATAGGTAAAACTTATTAATGCCTTTATAATTTGTGCCTCAGATCATCTTCCCTTAACTATGGGAATTATACAGTGTCTCATACATAGATTATGAGTTGATATAAAACTGTCTGTTAGTTACTTTTTTCATAAGTATTTGTTGCTTAAGAAGTGTTATTTTTCTCTCAATGTCTCCTCCCTCCCCAGTCATTTCACCTTCATTCTATATGGGTATATTTACACTACAGATTTTTTTCATAAAAACGGCTGTTTTTCCAAAAAAAACTTCACTTATGTCCACACTGAAATCGCATTCTTTCGAAAGAAAATCAAAAGAACAAAGGGGTTTTTCCAGCATTGGTAATCCTCTTTCTACAAGGAAGAAGCCTTTTTCTGAAAGAGGTCTTTTGGAAAAAGGTGTGTGTGTATGGAGTTCTTTTGCAAGAAGAGGAAAGAGGAAAAAGTACAGGTGCCCGGGTGGCTACTCAGTCCATAGTAACTACCATTTAAATGTGAGATAGCGTCCATTCAGTGTGAACGCTATCTTTCGAAAGAGCAGATTGCTTTTTCGATGCGCTTTGGTGGTGTGGACGTGCTCTTTCAGAAGAAGTTTTTTTTGGAAGATCTCTTTCTGAAAAGCTTCTTCCAAAAGAAACCTGCAGACTGGACATAGCCTACGATGAAACATTCAAGCAAAGATACTTCCAAGAGCAAGCCTACAGTTGTAGAATACCTAAGAAATTCAAGATGCAAGCTGTCTGATGCTATTTATGGAAGATGTTACATTTGTGCTATAAACAGCTTATTGACTATATAGCCATGCAGGAGAGAGTAGCATTCTAGTACAGATGCACATCACTTGGAAATAATCCAGCTGCTAGTGAGGTATTTCCCCTATTAATTTTTCTGGTAATCTCTTTTCTCAGTACTGTTCTGTGGCTTGCACCAGGTTCATATCTTTGTAACTAAAATAAAGTAGGTGAGTTTGGCCTCCTGTATCTGTGATACTGTAAAATAAACCTGGAACACAGTGATTTGAGTCTGATCCTGCTGTGCTTACTTAGACAGAATTCCCATTGTTTTCCCAAAGAGCAGCCAGCATAAGAATTTCGGAACTGAGCTTTTGGTGCAAATTCTACTGTTAACCATGTGTAAATTCCAGAGTATATAATTTTTGTGGTTCACCTGAGAGCAGACTTTATATGTTCTGGGTCAGATTTTGAACTCACTTATACAAGTGCAAATCAGGTATACTTCAATTGAAGTTACATAAGGCAACTGCAAGATCAAAGCAGAGAACATGATCCTGCCATATGCTGAGCACTGTAACCCAGTCCAACAAAACTCCTCAGAAAATGAATAGCCTCAGACACAGGCATAAGTGTTTTGATAGACTGGGCTGGAAGGCTGAACGCATTGGCAGGACCAAGTCAAGAATTAGACCCTTTTGTCCTCAATAGCATTTGCCACTGAAATAGATTGTGAATAATAAGACTCTCCTCTAAGACTATAGATGATATGCGCTGAAAAGAGTTAGTCTAATATAAAAAGATGCCAGGACAAGATGTAATTTATTTTCCCCCAAAGAAGCAATTTGCACTTATTTTTAATCCTGGACATTAGTTACCCTGTTAACATAACCATGGAAAAAGCAATGATTTAATTTCACAGTATTAATGAGAACAAATTATAGTTAATGTAAACTATCCTAATTAATTGTTACCTGCATTGCAGTATATGAATGTGCTTACTTGTGCTCTTTACAAAAGTTAGCAGTTATTAAAAATAAGTCTCCAATAACTTTATCATTAGTTAACATATCAGTTGCCTAAATATATTTAGTGCAATCATTCTATTGTCTACATTTCCACTTATCCAAGTTTTCTCCCATTAGTCGCTATGCTATAATGGCTTGTGGAAAGATTGCACAGGAAACTGAATTAAGGCATGCTATTTCTCGATCATTTTCCAGTCTCATAAAATGATTAAAGCTGATGTAAGAGGTCTCATTAAAACTAAAAAACATTAGGCTCATTAAAAAGCCATTAAACCACCTCACTTTTGTGATTTATTTTACTAGAGCTGTATCTGGCCACTGTTTACAAGTCTTTTTTTTTTTATTACCAGAGATGGTGCCCATCACCCGAAACTGAGTCCAGGCCTATTCTTTGCTTCTCAGCTTTTAACAAAGTTTGTAATAGCTCTATTTCAGAAGGCTCCAATCCTGCAATTGCTTGCATACATGCTTAACTTTAAGCAAAGTCTTGCTGAAATCAGTGTTACTCCTCAAATGCCTAAGCAATCCGCTAATGAAAATGTTACAGAATTGAATCAGAATTATTTGACTAATTAAAATTGAAATCTGCTATGGCCTAATTAGATCAAATTTAATTTCACACATTTAGTTTAGGAATTACATCAAAAGCAATACTTTTTTCCTAGTGTACGTGAAGAAGTTGACATTGGGCTGCTTTGAAATACAAGTGTAGTTAATATGAATTAATGATTTCTTCAAGTTTTCTTTCTTCCTTAAAATATAGAAATGTAAAATTCCACTTCTGGAAAAAGACAGATTTTTATCTGAAGCCTCAATTGTGGTTGGGTCCTGATCCCTCAAAGACTTATAAGAACATAAGAATGGCCATTTTGTGTCAGAGCAAAGGTCCTTCTAGCCCAGTATACCATCTTGCAGGTATTCCACGAGGAATGAAGAAAACAAGTAGTTCTCAGTGTTCCCTCTAAGCTTTGGGGCAGCACATCTTCACAGGTGATTAATCAGCCCCACCCAGTCAGAGGCTCAGGGCTCCCTGAATGGAGCTGACTTAGGTCAAATTTATAAGTGAAACATCCACAATACCAAACCCGTTTTTCAAAATAACAGTTAACTTATTTAGAAATCTGTACTCCTGCTTTCCTCGGGGAATAACGCTAATTTTGAAATAGTTATTTTGAAATAGTGGTAGTGTGGACCCTCCGAAGCTGCTATTTCAAAATAACTACTCTCCAGAGTAATTCGAACTAATTACTCCAGAGCTTCCTGGGGCTCTGAGTTAAGGTAGCACATCCACATTAACGGAGCCTGCCTTTGACTAATTTTGAGGCTTCCCCTTAGTGGGGACATGCTTGATTTTGTTAAATCAAGAGTTATTAACTTGAATGTAGTTATTTCAAAATAATTTCCTTGTGTAGACATGCCCACACTAAGGGTGCATCTACACAGCACCCTAAACTCGAAATAAGATACGCAATTTCTGCTATGCAAATTGCGTATCGTATCTCAAATCTATTTCAAAATAGCTTATTTTGAAATTTGGTGTGTTTACACAGCGACAAATTTCAAAATAACACGCTATTTCGAGCCATCTCTTAAACCTCGTGTAACAAGGTTTAGCAGGATGGTGACATAACGCACCCATTATTTTGGAAAATATTTTAAAATAATGGACAGATTGTGTAGATGCAGGGTAGCTATTTCAGGATACCTCTAGTATCCTAAAATAGCTGTGCAGTGTAGACATACCCTACGATAGGCTAAGGTATATCTTCACTACATACTTAAGAAAAGTATTTACCTTGGTCTAATTCAAAGCCAGCTCATCTGAGGTTCAAGAGCCCGAACTGGTTGAACTCAGTATGGAGTGAGGTCTCAGAATAAATTGCTCACGTGCTGACAGTCCTCGAGTGCACTGCCCATAATTCCCTCGAAGGACAGTGAGTTGACATAACTGACTGAGAGACAATCCTTGAACTTCTCGCCATGATAAACTCTGGGGTACACCCCTAGCCACACATAGATAAATGCAGAAGCAGTGAAGACACAGCAACATGGTTAGGGATTTGCAGTAGGAATGCTTGCACCTGGACTAAGTGAACTCAGGTTCTTAGACCTGAGTTGCTATTGCTCGAGCTAATTCTTCTTTGAAGCATAATGGAGAGTGTTCATCCCAGGACAGTTGCACGAAACGGTTTCTTCTTCAAGTGCTGTACCTAGGGGCACTGCACTTTAAGTGTCCGTGTGTAACCCACACACCTGGGGTACGTCTAAACTACATGGCTCCGTCGATGGAGCCATGTAGATTAGTTTACTCGAAAAAGGGAAATGAAGCGGTGATTTAAATAATCGCCGCTTCATTTAAATCAAAATGGCCACCGCGCTGTGCCGATCAGCTGTTTGTCAGCACAGCGCGGCAGTCTAGACGGGGATCTGCCGACCCCAGAACCCTTCGTCAGCAGATCCTGTAAGCCTCGTGAACAGGTGAGATCTCTGGGAAGGAGTTTGGGCGCAGGGGGACTCACGTCTAGGGCAGGAGGTTGGGTGCTAGAGTGGGTTCAGGGCTGGGACAGGGGTTCAGGAAGCAGGCTCTGGCTGGGCACGAGTGTTCCTGCTAGGGAGTGTAGTTGGCCCCCTTGTAAACCCCCTTGTCCTGAGCCTGCTCTCCAGCAGGAGTGTTGGGCGGCCAGGAGAAGTGAGGCAAGCCCTCAATGCTGCGATGCGGCTAGAGAACAATCAATTCAGGTATTTTTGTGTAGCTCATGTAGTCATATTTTGCTAGTTGTGCTGCATAGTTGGCCTTGTGGAGGTGAAGTGTGGTTGAGGAATAAACCTTATAGACAAACTTGGGATGCTGTTCCCTGCCACACTGGTGGGCCACTTTGATCTTTAGAGAATTAGATGCTAGGTGTGAGAGAAAGAATTCTGAGTCCTTCACTGGGAAATAATATGTTTTTTCAGACCTGTAGCTCATTGGAGGGGCAGTTGCAGGGGTCTGCCAAATGGTTTTGACAGGGTCCATCAGCGCATCATTCATGGGAAAGGAAATCTTGGATTAAGCTACAATATGTACAATATCCACAAGCTTATGTAGTGTTCCTTGTACTTCCTCAAGTCACACCATATCAGGGGGCTCCCAGACCAGTCACTTACACCGTTACTACTCTCGGTCTTACACCAAAGACAGCACTGGCAGCCAATTCCATAGTGAACTAAATTTAGTAGCTAAGAAAAGGAAGTGAGAGTCCTTGAAAGGTTATGACAGTACAATGTATGCACAGGTGAGTCACTGCTTGTAATTCCAAATGATAATATAAACTGACAGTTTGCCGAAAGTCTTTTTCGGAGTACCCAGGTTTTCTCTGGGAATCTCCACTTTATATCTGGTACACTTCCTTGTAAAAGTCTGAACAGTCCAGTCATGCATGATCTTTCATTGAATCCATTCTTATAGCTTCTTTTTCAGAGAAAACAGGCTGACAGTGCCACTGCCAGCTTGGGCTTGTCTTCTGATGGCAAGAGAATGCATTTTGAGTCTTTGACCTCTGATCATCACACACAGGGACCATGTGCTTTGAGATGAGCACTTTCCTGTTAAAGTTCTTCATTCACATTTCACCAGGCTTCTTTCTCATCTGTTGGATTATTTAATTACAGGAGAATTGTAGCAGGATCCCTTCACTGGTGTGGCGCCTCCTGCTGGGCTCCTTGGGAATCCCTATTGACCAGTGCCTCACCCTCAGTTGCCTTTCTTCTTCAGGTACTGCCCCACACCACTGCCCCCGCACTCACGCTGGGGGCCTTTCCCAGAGAATCTCAATCCCCCTATGCCCATCTTGCCTCAGTGACCCATTGCCAGTCTTCATCTAGCCCCTACCTCCGGGGCAACCTGTAGTCTGAAATAGCCACTCATCAACAATCACTCTAATCGATACAAATACACAAGTGAATTGGTTGGGGTTCTGGCATGAGCTAACACCTGATCTGCCAGAATCCCCACCCCATGACCATCTGGAAATATCTTCAAATACATTGTTAATCTTCCCTTAATAGAATTCCTGATTGCACTAGAGTACATTACACCAGCATGAAACAAAAAAATCTGTTGTCTGGCCTTCTTAAGGCTGGATGTCCTGATAGCCCATTTGTGATATTTCCAGGGGATTTAGGTGACAAGAACCTTCCACTCAGGCTGCAGAAGAGGAGGAGGGTAGGGAAAAGAGTGAGCTACCTACCCTGTAAAGAGCTTGGGGTGGAGAGATGTGGCCAGCTGGCTGCTCCCAAAGATGTCTGAAAGGAAGGGGATTTGTAGAACACCCTCTTTAGAAAGCTCTTCATGTAAGGGCAGGGGAGCTTCAACCTTGTATATGAGTGTGGTGCCAGGTTATTGGTTAGGTGGCAAGTGCCACAAGAATTCCTTACATTGTCATTTGGAGTAATCATGTTGGCTCAACCCTCAAATTCAGGTATCACACACCAGGCCAACCAAATCTGCCAGTTAATTCATACAAAATCCAGTTAGATTGCTTTCTGTGGTGTTTGCTTTGCCCTTTATGATGCACTAACTTTTCTGAATACCATGGAAGATATTCTTGGTACTGTATCATGCACATGCCTCTTCTCTCCTTCTCTTCCTGTAGTTCATTTGATTTGCACTTCCCTAGGAATCTAAGGCAAACACTGAGCTGAAAAGAGAATTGTTATATAGCTAGCAATTTTGAAGGTAAAAGTCAATCACTATTGCCACTGAGTCAAGCAGCAGTAGAAAAAAAGGAACCTCTGAGTCCAGTTCAAAAAAGTGAGTATTCATGTCACTTTAACGCTGAGGGTGGGTCAACACAGCAGGACTTAACTTGAAATAAGCTATGAAATTTGAGCTACGTAAATTGCGTAGCTTATTTCAGAATAGCTTATTTCCAAATTGGGAGCATCTACACAGCACTTATTTCGAAATAGAGCATTCTTCCTCTGACTTTCCTTAGTCCTCATACAATGAGGGTTACAGGAGCCAAAGCAAGAAGTCCTCCAGCTTGACAGTATTTCGACATTGTTTAGAAATAACTGCCTGCTGTGTAGACACGGACTAACTTATTTCGAAATAATAATAGTGTAGATGTACCCTGAATGTGCCATTCCACTTTAAAGCAGTGCTGTCTGAAGGTGTGGCCAATGGTTAATTAGTTGGAATATTATATTTTAGTGCCACTAGTCAAGTCTGATTTGTGCAGGTAACCTACACGTGGGAGAAAGTCATTCCACCACTCACACAGAACCTGAAAGAGTTGTAGGCTATCTAAACTGGCAAGTTTTTGTGCAAAAGCGGCCTCTTTTGCGTAAAAACTTGCCAGCTGTCTACACTGGCCGCTTGAATTTGCGCAAGAACACTGATGATATAATGTAAGATTGTCAGTGTTCTTGCGCAAATACTATGATGCTCCCACTCAGGGATAAGCCCTCTTGTGCAAATGCTTTTGTGCAAGAGGGCCAGTGCAGACAGGTAAAAACTCTTTTGCGCAAAAAAGCCCCGATGGAGAAAATGGTGATCGGGGCTTTCTTGTGCAAAACCGCATCTAGATTGGCACAGATGCTTTTCCGCAAAAAGTGCTTTTGCGCAAAAGCATCCGTGCCAATCTAGATGCTCTTTTCCGCAAATGCTTTTAACGGAAAAGTTTTTCCGTTAAAAGCATTTGCGGAAAATCATGCCAGTCTAGATGTAGCCGTAGTGTTTTTGACCAGTGGTTTCATGTAATCATGCACAAACTGCTAATGCCTCCTCCCAGACGGCAGCTGAAAGCTCACTAGGCAGCCATTAGCAATATTACTTCATTTTAGGCCTTGTTTCCCAAACAGGCTATGTATTTAAGTGCTTGAGTTAATATAAAAATATGCTGCTTCTGCTCCCTTGGAGGCTGGATTTTTCTGTGCATTTCATAGTCTAGTGTATGCTTGTCTGGTTCATTAGAACCATTTATATGGATCAGCTGCAGGCTTATAATGATAGAACATTGGGAAATAACTATGTGACTTAAGACTCAAACTGAGATCTGCTCCTCTGTTCTAGAGAGCAGAGCGCTCTGTGCATCTCATCCATAACGGTGTTCATTGAACAAATGGGAAAAAAACCCAGTGTGTCTTTGTGTTGGGCATGTTCGATGCATTTTTGACTGCTTAGGCTAATAGATAATCTTTGAAAAAAGTAACACCTGAATTATTGATGCACTTATCTATAAATTGATATCAAATACCTTATTCTGCTCTTTCTGAACATTAAAATTAGTGCTTTTCTGTACCCAGCAAAGTGTGAATTGGCCACATTGAAAGATTTATTTTTATGCTAACCTGTATCAAAGTATTGGAGGAAAAGATGCAGGCTCATGAGAGGAATAGTCATAAAGGTGAGGTCCTAATTTACTTCCCGGTTTTATTTCACCTTAGTTCTCGATTGCCATGAGGCATAAAAGTTATTGAGTTCTACTACAGTCGCCTCATGCTGGTTTCCTATCAAACAGAATATCAGTGGAACACCTCTGCTGAGCTCTCTACATGAAATTGTCCTTTTGTACGTTTCATAATCGGCTGCGATGTGGCCAAGCATCTGGTGGTGACAAGCAGACGTCTTTGATTTATTGGCTAATATCCCTGCTTGTTAGTGGATGGTTGAGCAGGAGACTAAAAGAGCATAAAATCAGAGAGAATAAATTATGAAGGCACCGAACTGTGGCATTATAAACCCCTCCTTGTCACAGCTGTGACATCTCTCAGGAAATGGAGGATGAGAGAGACGTTCCCTCTTCAAAGGACCATGGTCACTGCCTTCTGTTCCTGAATGAAATAATAAAATATATAAACATTTTGCCTAAGCAGAAAGTGGTTTCTCCTGCTGCAGCACTCTGCATCCACACTGCTGCTTTTGCTTGGGAAACAAGGCAATTAGCAGGCACTTAAGAAGTGTCTGCAATGGGAGTATTTTCTCCTCCCACAAGCTGTGGCCTGTAGCTTTTTATACATTGTGAAAAAAATGATTTAACCACACACACCAGCCAAACAATACCTAACTTTTTAACACACTTGATATCAGTAGGCATCTTGCCCAGTAATTAAGTACAGTATGTACAGTCTTTATTGTGCAGCCTCTTCCCAGCAGATTCCTGGCTGGTGAGGAAGTTCCTTGAGGAATGTTCTGCTGTAATTCTTGCACCAGGGCACTTTGTTTAATAAAATCATGTGCAGCAAAATAATCATCTGACAAAACAATAATTAGAAACTTTCATAATCCTTGTTTGCCAGGGATTGGTTCCTGTGGTATACCAGTGCTGTACCAGACCCATAAACCATGTGAGTATGCATGCCAAAAATGTTCATCTGGCCCCCTTTTACAATTATTAGTCATTTGAATAGTGGTAACACCTACAGAGTCCCAGGCAAAAAACCCAGATGTGGAAGGCACTGTAAACATATCAAACAAAAGAGACAGTCCATTCCCCAAGAAGCTGTCTGGCATGGGTTAGGCCACAGAAATCCACTTGAGACTCTCACCTGAAGCATTGAAATACCACTGAGCCTGTATACCTGGGGTGCTCTACCACTGTGTCTGGCTAAGCCATATCCTCTGATCTCCTCCAGCAATGCCAGTTGGGAGTCCCAGTCTACATCAGAGTAATACAGATACTCCGATCAGCTCGGTGCTGGGAAGGCTCCATCAAAGGCGCTTGCCCCAGTACCCAAGTGCACAGCTCCAATGGGACCAGAACCCAGCAAAATCCATTTTACTCTGCATAAAGCTCTATACAGTGCAAGCTCATAAATTGTTTGCCCCCTTTATTAATGAGAGATATGAACAGCTGTTCCCACCCAGGTAACAACATTGGGTTTATTAATAAAGAAGTTCAGACAACTGAGAGAAGCTTCCAGATCGCAGGCCCTGGTTCTCGTGGGGGACTTTAATCACCCTGACATCTGTTGGGAGACCAATACAGCAGTACACAGGCAATCCAGGAAGTTTTTAGAGAATGTTGGGGATAACTTCTTGGTACAAGTCCTGAAGGATCTGACCAGGGGCTGTGCGCAGCTTGACCTTCTGCTCACAAACAGGGAGGAACTAACAGGGGAAGTAGAGGTGGGTGACAACCTGGGAAGCAGTGATCATGAGATGGTAGATTTCAGGATCTTGACCAAAGGAAGAAAAGAGAGTAGTAAAATACACACCTTGGACTTCGGAAAAGAAGACTTTGACTCCGTCAGAGACCTGATGGGCAGAATCCCCTGGGATGCAAACATGAAGGGGAAAGGAGTCCAGGACAGCTGGCAGTATTTTAAAGAAGCCTTATTAAAGGCACAGAAAGAAACCACCCTGATGTGCAGCAAGAGAAGCAAACATGTTAGGAGACCGGATTGGCTTACAGGGGAAATCCTTGGTGAACTTAAGCACAAAAAGGGAGCTTACAAAAAGTGGAAACATGGACAAATGACCAGGGAGAGCTATAAATGTATAGCTCGAGAATGCCGGGGGGTTATCAGGAAGGCAAAAGCACAATTGGAATTGCGACTGGGAAAGGATGTGAAGGATAACAAGAAATGTTTCTACAGGCATGTTAGCAAGAAGAAGGTGATCAGAGAGGGTGTGGGGCCCCTACTGGATGAAGGTGGTAACCTAGGGTACGTCTAAACTACATGGCTCCGTCGACAGAGCCATGTAGATTAGTTTACTCAAAAAAGGGAAATGAAGCGGCAATTTAAATAATCGCCACTTCATTTAAATCAAAATGGCTGCCACGCTGTGCCAATCAGCTGTTTGTTGGCACAGCGCGGCAGTCTAGATGGGGATGTGCCGACCCCAGAACCCTTCATCAGCAGATCCTGTAAGCCTCGTTTCACAAGGCATAAACAATCTGCCGACGAAGGGTTCTGGGGTCGGCAGATCCCCGTCTAGACTGCTGCGCTGTGCCAACAAACAGCTGATCAGCACAGCGCGGTGGCTATTTTGATTTAAATGAAGTGGCGATTATTTAAAATGCCGCTTCATTTCCCTTTGTCATCCTGCCTCATCTACATGGCTCCGTCGACGGAGCCACGTAGTCTAGACATACCCCAGTGACAGATGATGTGGGGAAAGCTGAAGTACTCAATGCTTTCTTTGCCTCTGTCATCACGGACAAGGTCAGCTCCTAGACTAATGCGCTAAGTGATGCAAGATGGGATGAAGATGGACAGCCCTTGGTGGATAAAGAACAGGTTAGGAACTATTTAGAAAAGCTAAACATACACAAATCCATGGGTCCGGACTTAATGCATCCGAGGGTACTGAGGGAGTTGGCAAATGTCATTGAGGAACCTTTGGCCATTATCTTTGAAAAGTCGTGGAGATCGGGAGAGATCCCGGATGATTGGAAAAAGGCAAATGTAGTACCAATCTTCAAAAAAGGGAAGAAGGACGATCCAGGGAACTATAGGCCAGTCAGTTTTACCTCAGTCCCTAGAAAAATCATGGAAGGGATCCTTAAGGAATCCATTTTGAGGCACTTGGAAGAGGGGAAAGTGATCAAGAATAGTCAGCATGGATTCACAAAGGGCAAGTCGTGCCTGACCAATCTGTTTAGCTTCTATGATGAGGTAACTGGCTCTGTAGACCTGGGAAAGTCAGTGGATGTGATATACCTTGACTTTAGCAAGGCTTTTGATACGGTCTCCCACAATATTCTTGCCAGCAAGTTAAGGGAATGTGCATTGGATAAATGGACGGTAAGATGGATAGACAGCTGGCTAGAAGGCCAGGCCCAGCGGGTAGTGATCAATGGCTCGATGTCAGGATGGTGGTCGGTTTCTAGCAGAGTGCCCCAAGGTTCGGTTCTAGGACCAGTTTTGTTCAATATCTTTATTAATGACCTGGATGAGAGGACAGATTGCACCCTCAGCAAGTTTGCAGATGACACTAAGCTAGGGAGAGAGGTAGATACACTCGAGGGCAGAGATAGGGTCCAGAGTGACTTAGATAAATTGGAGGATTGGGCCACAAGAAATCTGATGAGGTTCAACAAGGACAAGTGCAGAGTCCTGCACTTGGGACGGAAGAATCCCAAGCATTGTTACAGACTGGGGACCAACCAGCTAAGTAGTAGTTCTGCAGAAAAGGACCTGGGGATTACAGTGGATGAGAAGCTGGATATGAGTCAACAGTGTGCCCTTGTAGCCAAGAAGGCTAATGGCATATTAGGGTGCATTAGGAGGAGCATTGCCAGGAGATCCAGAGATGTGATTATTCCCCTTTATTCGGCTCTTGTGAGGCCACATCTGGAGTATTGTGCCCAGTTCTGGGCCCCCCCACTACAAAAAGGATGTGGACTCATTGGAGAGGGTCCAGCGGAGGGCAACCAAAATGATTAGGGGGCTGGAGCATATGACCTACGAGGAGAGGCTGAGGGAGTTGGGTCTGTTTAGTCTGCAGAAGAGAAGAGTGAGGGGGGATTTGATAGCAGCCTTCAACTTCCTGAAGGGAGGTTCCAAAGAGGCTGGAGAAAGGCCGTTCTCAGTGGTGACGGATGGCAGAACAAGGAACAATGGTCTCAAGTTGCGGTGGGAGAGGTCCAGGTTGGATATTAGGAAAAACTATTTCACTAGGAGAGTGGTGAAGCACTGGAATAGGTTACTTAGGGATGTAGTGGGGTCTCCATCCCTAGAGATTTTTAAGGCTCGGCTTGACAAAGCCCTGACTGGGTTGATTTAGTTGGAATTGGTCCTGCCTAGGCCAGGGAACTGGACATGATGACCTTCTGAGGTCTCTTCCAGCTCTATGGTTCTATGATTTTATGATTCTATGAAAAGTGATTTCATTAAGTATAAAAAATAGGATTTGAGTGGTTACAAGTGATAGCAGAGACATCAAAGTTACTATGCAAAACAGATGAAAACACACCAGCTAAGCCTAATACTCAAAGAAATGTTGTTACATGCAATTTCTTACCCAAGCAGTAGTCTAATAATGGGTACAAAAGAACACTTAATACCTTGTAGTGGTCAATTGCGGAAGAACTTTGTACATGCTAGTTTGGGGGTGGTGAGGCCTGCATTCTTTCCCCCCTTTCCCTTTTCCCTATATCTGATGAGCCAGAAGCAAGTCTTTGGAACATACGCCATTTAAGATAAGCATTGTTGCCAGTATAGCAAGAACAAGTATAAGATAAGGGTAAAGGGCAAGAACACATAAACAACTCTGTTTACCTGAACGTACTGATCACATAAACAGGGCCAAAGAACAAGTAGAACTAGATCAGAACCAGATCGATATCTAACAGCTAAGGCCTACATCAGCACGTAATGAGTAACTCCTGGAAATTTCCAAACTGCCAAACAAGGCAGGAAAACTGTATTTAAGGCTGTCTCAGAGCCTAGCAAATAGGACCTCACCGATGGGCTTTGGGTACCGGCGCCTCAGAAGCTGACACAACCTCCCACTTCGTCCACAGCCTGCCCGGGGTTCCAGGCTTGCAGGAAGGGACGTGAGATATGCTGCTTCTTTGTTATATTGTTCTTCCATTTATGGGGCACAGCTGTTAGCTGTCAGGAAATAAACTGCTTGGCTGCATCTAGACTGGCAAGATTTTGCGCAAGAACACTGACGTTCTAATGTAAGAAATCAGTGCTTCTTGTGCAAATACTTTGACGCTCCTGTTTGGGCAAAAGTCCTTTTGCACAAAAGGGCCAGTGTAGACAGCTCAGATTTGTTTTGCACAAAAGGGCCAGTGTAGACAGCTCAGATTTGTTTTGCACAAAAGGGCCAGTGTAGACAGCTCAGATTTGTTTTGCACAAAAAAGCCCCGATGGCTAAAATGGAGATCGGGGCTTTCTTGCGCAAAACCGCGTCTAGATTGGCCAGGGATGCTTTTGCGCAAAAGCGCTTTTGCGCAAAAGCATCCTTGACAATCTAGACGCGCTTTTGCGCAAATACTTTTCGCGGAAAAACTTTTCCATTAAAAGTATTTCCGCAATATCATGCCAGTCTAGATGCAGCCCTTGTGTTTGACAGATACCTGTGTGGTGTCTTTTGTACCTGGAGAGCCCAGTGTCAGACCTGAGACTTACTCTTGCTGTCTACATACCTTCTCTATCAGCTTCATGTAGCATGGACACTCAAATTAACTATTCTTTTCCCTTTTTTTCCTTTCCCCCCTTCTTTTTCATTCTCCTCTTCTTTTCCCCCCATCTGCTATTTATTTAGAAACTGGACCTTTAATAATTCCATTCATCTAAAGAAGTGGGTTGTGCCCATGAAAGCTCACAATACCAGCTACATGTTTTGTTAAACTCTAAGCTGCAAGGACTATTTGTTGTTTCTTAAGTTTTTTTAGTAATGCTAATAATATTTTCTCACAAGCTAGGAAGACTCTCAAGTTGGGCCTGATCCTTCTCATTACATTCTCAAGTCCCATGGGATTGGATCTAATGCATCAGAGGATGCTGAGAGAGTTGGCTGATGTGATGGGAGAGACATTGACCATTATCTTCAAAAACTTGTGGCAATTGGGAGAGGCCCCACATAATTAGAAAAAGGCAAATATAGTGCCCATCTTTAAAAGAGGGAAGCAGGAAGAAATGGGGAACTACAGAACAGTCAGCCTAATCTCAGTTGCAGCCGGTATTAAGTGGAGTGCCCCAGGAGTTGATCCTAGAGCCATTTTTGTTCAGCATCGTCATTAATTATCTGCTGATGGGTTGGTTTGCACCATCAGCAGGTTTGCAGATGGCATTAAGCTGTGGGGAGAAGTGCATATGCAGGAGGGTAGGGATAGGGTCCAGAGTGACCTAGACAAATTGGGGCATTGGGACAAAAGAAATCTGATGAGTTCAACAAGCACAAGTGGAGAGTCCTTCATTTAAGACAGAGGAATCCCATACACTGCTACTGGCTAAGTGGCAGTTTTGCAGAAAAGGACCTGGGGATTAGAGTAGACTTGAAGTTGGATATAAATCAACAGTGTACTCTAGTTATCAAGAAGGCTAATGGCATATTGTGCTGCATTAGTAGAAACATTGTCTGTAGAACAAAGGAAGTGATTGTTGCCCTGGATTTGGTACTAGTAAGGCAGCGTCTGGAGTATTGCATCCAGTTTTGGACCCTGCGTTTGGGAGTTTGGAAGTATGTGGACAAATTGGAGAGAGTCCAGCAGAGGGCAATGCAAATTATTAGGGGTTTGGAGGACATAACATATTAGGAGAGGCTAAGGGAAATGGGCTTAGTCCACAGAAGGGAAGAATGATGGGGTATTTGGTAGCAGCCTTAAACTACTTGAAGGGGAGTATCAAAGAGGAAGCAGACAGGCTATTTTCAGTGGTGTGGCAGATGACAGAACAAGTATCCATGGTCTCAAGATACAGTGAGGAAGGTCTAGATTGGATAGTAGAAAGAAACTATTTCCCTTGGAGGGTACATCAGTCTTAAGCAGCTTCTGGAAGTGTGGTATGAGAACATACATATACTGTCGTTAAAAGAACAGGAAGGAGTCACAAGCTTTTAGAGGAAGAGATAAGGACAGTGGGTTAGTGCTGTGCACCCTGAGGCAGAGGTATGCCAATATGGCACAACATAAATTGTTTTCCTAGATTTCTTAAGACCTCCTGTTTAAAGACTTCAGTTCACAAGGGAAGGAATCAGGATACCATAACTGAAAATGATTTTCATAAAATTCTACTTAAAAGCAAGAAATTGCCCGTATGCAAAAGGCTAGCCCTGAGATACTTGATACACACAACAGTTTCCTAGTAATCCAGGCTACTTCACACTATGAAACATGTAATTTGAATGTTGGGTAACTTCCTACTGAAAAGTGTAACACTATTTGAAATGAGCAAACCTTTTATAGGTTAAAAATCTCTCTCTCTGAATGGCCCTATTTTGTGTGTGTGTGTGTGTGTGTTAAGTGAGAGTTGTATGGGTAATGGATTTGAAAAGTATTCTGAAAAGTTTTCCTATTATAGCTATTTAAATGCTAGTGGATTCTGCTCATGTTCACTTAAATGTTTCTCAAGTGGTTCAGGCCATCTCAGGTTTAAATAAAAATCAGTACAGCTGCTAATGATGAGTTTCCCCACTACCAGCTCCCTCATGGACAAGATCAGCTGATAAAACCCTTCCATGGCTTCACAGTCAGCTAGAAAAATACTATATCCTGAAACAGAATATTTCTTTCATAGACAGTGACCACCTGAGGGTCAAAATGATACTGACAATGAAAGACATTCAAAAGCCACAAATACAACTATGTTGTGAAAGACTAATCAGATGGAGAAATTCTCAGAGGGGTAGCCATGTTAGTCTGTAACTTAAAAAAAAAAAAGAGCAGTCCTGTGGCACCTTAGAGACTAATAATATATACTATATATATCGTATCGTGAGCTTTCTTTCATGGGCAAAACCCACTTCCTCAGATTATATCTATCTATCTATCTATCTATCTATCTAATGTTAGTCTCTACAGGACTCATTTTAATCAGATGGAAGATAGTATATTAAATAGAAAACATGGGATTAACCATCACCAAAATGCTTTTTTTTTTTCACAGTGCATAAGTCTCTATTCACCAGAGACATCAGGGTCTTCGTGAATAAACATTTGTAAACTGTTTTCCCCTTAATACCAGGGTGGGGGAGATATAGTTTCACAAGAAATGCTATCTTGCTCCAGAAATGTAATAAAACCCCCAGAGAGAAAGAATAGTGGAACCCAGGAGAGCTGGATTTAGTTCTCGCTGCTGTGTGAGACCTTGGACAAGAACTTGCTCTGTAATGATCCTTTCTGTTTTTATTTCCTATTTTCAGTGCCTCAGTAATAACTAATCTAGTCCTTGGCTGATAAACTTTATCTTTTATAGAACTTTGATAACTGTCTCCTGTATAACACAGATGGCTACTGATTACTGAACATGGAGATGAGTGTGTGTGTGTGCAATATGAACACACTGCCAAGGACAGGCATTTTTCAGTTCCAGGAAGCATAGGGTTCCCATGCATAGCTGCAAACAAAAGAATAACACATAACATGGGTTACCAGTAGTACAGCCCTATTTTAAAGTTCCACAAAACTGCAATTGATGGAGTTTCTGACCTCTCTTGCCCCCACCCCAAATGCAAATTACCCTACTACTGGAGAGCATATATATCCCTGTGTCTACAAATACTTAGTAAGCCTGGAGGGACAAAATAATCTGTTAATTTGTTTTTCCCCTTAAAGAGAGCACATGCTATTTAGAATCAAAGAAAGAAGCAATCCCATTGGGCAAATGGATGTATATTAAGCCAAATTTTAATGGAAGTCTAGAAAAATATGATGGGTTTGATTTACTATGTCCCTACACTAGAGCAGAGTGAGTGCTAGTGAGAATGGTTGCTGTGCTCCAAACTTCAGGTATTCTCAACAAATTTCCTGGGAAAGGATCCTTAAATCTTTCCCCTCTCCCCACACACATACTTAACCTTGTGTGTAATTTGAAGTGAATCACTGTGCTATACTGCCAATATATTTTGTGTCCAATCTACTGCCTTGCTCCTTATATTGTCATTCACACCTGTCTGAGGTGAGCATAAACACTCCACATTTTGCACTAGCATAGGGCAATGGTGAATCAGACCCTTTATTTAGCTTGGCTGTGCTCCATTGGGAGAATACAGTTTGGCTCAAAAACCCAGACAGGTTTACTGCAATTGCATCTACATGATATAGGAAGAAAATTTCCTCAGAAGTGCTGACTGATGGTAGCAATCCATACTGTGGTATGGTGAAGAATCAAACCACACAAGCGCAAGAACCGGTTTTATGTCTAGCTCCTATGCTCTGCTACATACCCCTTCATTTCATATTATGCCCACACACAGGGCTAGGCAAAGTATGGTCTGAACAGAACAGTAGCCTGTTTAGCAAGTGACAGAGAAGGTTCCATAGCATGTGAAAACCTTTATAATCAGATTTTAGTCACTCTTCAGTATCCTGGCAATTAAACCATTACTATAGCAAACTCAGTGGCTCAGCGATAGAACATTTCTTGTATATTTGAGTGAATGGAAGTGTAACCATGTGCAACCATGTGTGGCGAATCTGTCAGAACTAACAGCAGGAACTTTGATAAGAGTTCTCCATCAGTAAACCTGTTTGATAGCTCGATCTTTGAATTGTTATTATAAGTGGCACCCAGTAGTTCTGCTACAGTTAAGGGTCTGTCAGAATTTCCCCCTCCCTGCTCCCCAGATTTATTATACCTCAGTCATTTCTAGTTGTGTCAGGGCAGAAGCCATCGCATGTAAGTTGACAGCAATATGCCATTCTATTTCTCTCCTCCGAAGATCAAATGGATTTTGTAGGGCAAGAATAGATGCTCACCAGACAGGCTGAAGAACATGTCACCATATGCCTTATGGTGCAGGAGTGATTTGGAGTGATTAACAGCAATTAACAGGAACACACATTGTTTGTGAATGAGGTCTCTCTTCCTATCAGGAGAATGGGAAAATCTGTACATGGAAGTTTATGAGCCAGAATAGAAAAGGGGGTTCTTCTGAAGAATGGGTTTCTGTTGTAGGGAAGTCCTTTGGCCTACAACAGAAGATAGGGAGGTAAAGTGGATTTAGCATATTTATCCTGTCACAAAACCTGTGCTACATGTTCGTCAGATTTTCCCAGAAATAACTGGGCAACTTCTAGCCTCAGTGAAGTCAATGGAACCTCCAGGAATTCAAAAGCAGGCATGTTTGAGTGTGTATGTCTCTTGGTTTATATATATTTTGGCTCACATTATATATAAAACCAAGAGATATACACTCAAACATATATATAAATATATTTAAATAATAAATAATATAATACATTTATTATATATTTTGAAGAGTTTGTTTGTTTGTTTGTTTGTTTGTACAGTTGTTTGTACAAAATAAAGTCATACTTTGCAATTACCTACAGAAACCAAATTTTGCATAAACAATCCTGCCACTTGAATTAACAGAACACACTACTTTTTACACCAGAATACGCTGGGTGAAAGGTTTAAATAATTATTTTTATTTTTCATTGGATAAAAGTCATGATTACTAGATTAGAGTTCATAAAAATATTTGCTAACAAAATTAAAATTAAGCCACCTATTCCACTGTCATTTTAGCACAAAGAAAATGTTTACTGTTACAAATCACAAAATAATTCAAATTGGTTTTGAAAAGAGTAATGGAAGCTTTATAAGTTTCTGATTCAAATTTTCTATGGATGGTAATTATTCAATAAAATGAATAATGTTTTGAAGTTGAAGTCCTACAAATTTAAAACTGTTCTTCTACTTCCCTTTTGCAAGCACATTAATAAATGTTCTATGGCATAGATTTAATTTCTTGAACTTTTCTATACATATAATCTACACAAAATGACTTTGCCCAGTCAACAACTACTCACTTACTAGTATATATAGATATAATAGTATATAGAAACTCTGTAGCCAATTTCTTCTTTGCTGAACCCAAGGCTCAACTGCTCTCTTTTGCATGTATGCATGGAGGCAAGAACAAGGTAGATCACAGCTAGGGGAACATGAGACTCTATTTCATGAGATGCACCCATCTCTCTGTAATAAAGCCCCTCCATGGAAATGGGCTCTGGGGTTTGTTGGAATTGGCTATTCTTCCTGGGATTCATTCCGCACCAATCCTTTGTGGTGACATAACGGAAAGTAAAGCTCACTCCACTAAGGGGGAGTTGGAGAGTTCTAGCAGTTATGAAAGACGTGGCAATAAAACACAGAGGCAATAGTGAGGAATGCTGTATCTCAGCAGATTCCTCAGGATCCTGGCTTCGGGAGGAGAGAGAAGGAAAGGGAGCTGGGATTACAACTGCTGTGGCAAGGGAAGGAAGAAATCAGCCAACCTGTATATTAACCAAAAATCATGGAATGAACAGAAACACTGGAATTATGATTTATCGCAACAATCTGTCACCCACTAGCCCCTCTTTTTCCCTATGACTACAGAGGAGTTGATGGGCCACTCTATTTTGAATGGTTCCTTATAATGTGTACTAACTATTTGTTTCACCTTGTGTTTTGCTCTGAGATTGGGAATTCCTGTCCCTGAAGGAGAGCGCTGTGTAGTTCCAAAACTCGTCTTTCTCACCAAAAAAAGTTGATCTAACCAGTAAGAGTTATTACTCACCCATTGTATGTCTAATATACTGGAACCAACATAGCTATAACTACACTGCACACAACACCTTCTAGCAGCGTGTATTTATTTTTTGCATCTATCTCAGGACAAATATAAATTGTCCAGGGACACTTTGATTAACTGTATAATCTATTTTTTTCAGTAGGCAAGTAGAAATGTCAAGAGAGTGAAGCAACTTCTGTAGTTGACATTCCCAAAGGATTTTTGTAATGTGATTTAAAACCCTGGGGAGCTTGTAAACCAGTTCCTAACTCCAAAGGGACTAAACTGGGTATAATCGCATAGGGACTGCAAAATGCAATCTTGAAGATCAGGACACTCTGTCCTGCCATGGTCCATGGCTTCAAACATTCCCTGAGGTGACATATTTTAGCTGTCTACAAAACCAGGGAGTTTTGAGAAGACCCCAAGAAGTACAGCAGTTATAGGAAATCTGTAAAGTAGCTTTGTAAATCATTTGTTCTACAGCTCTAGGGGGGCTCCCATTAAGTCATTCTGTAGTTCTAATGATGCAATCTCTGTAAGTAGGACTTTCGGAATCTATTGTGCTTTTGCCTTATACAAGGGACTATGTAAACTGCTCTATTAGACCTGTGCACTGCTTGGTGAATCCACCAGTTCCCCCTGGAACTGCACTCTCCCTTCCAAAGTGATTTTGTGACTCGCTGGCTCTTCAAACTCTCGATATTCAAAGCATGCTACAAAGTTAGTACTGCCAGCAGATACCTGGCTTCAAAGCTCCATACATTACTTCAAACCCTAGATTAGCTTCTCCACGTGATCTAGAAGGGCAACTGCAGCTGCTGTGACTCACCACATTGTCCTCACTACTCCATTTCTTCTTCAAATATTCAAAGCTGCTCTTCACTCCCATCTGCCACTCCCCCCTAAGCTTTATCTTTAAGTATTTTATCCTAGTCACTCTGCACTTCCTCTGTGACTTACAATGCATCTCATCTCTGGGCAATACCATCTCCAATGTCCTCTTACTGGTTAGACCAACTTCTCTGGTGAGAGAGACAAGCATTGGAGCTGGAAAGAGCTCTCTTTCAGGGGAAGGAATTCCCAGCTTCAGAGCAAACACAAGATGAAACAAATAGTACCTATTCTAAGGGACCATTCAAGATAGCGTGGTCTATCAACCCCTCTGTGTTCATAGGGCAAAAAGAGGAGGTTAGTTGGTGACAACTTGTTGCAAAAACTCATAATTTCAGTGTCTCTTCATTCCAGGATTTTTGGTGTCTAGCAGAACAATGATTCTAAACTCCCAGCATAAATACACAGTAGGCATGATATGGGAAATTTGAGTCTTAATTAAGTGCTCCATAAATTACATAGTCATTTCACCGCACTGGATTTTCTTCCTTAATCTTTGCCTTAATAGTGCTTCTGTTTTATTCAGAGTGATTCAGAAGAGTAGCTGCTCTTCTGTGTTGTGGAAAAGTGCATTATCTGTGCACAAGGCAACAATTTAAGAAGTGAGATGACTTTTTGCACCAGGAAAAAACACCAGCCATACTTATGGTTATACATTTAAACCAGACCCTCAATCTCTTTTTCTCAAGGTTTTGAAATCTTGAAAATGATCAAAGGTCAGAAAATCATTTCCCCTCCAGTTCTTCTACCCACTGATGAACACCAGTGCTGCAACTGATCAGACTGTTAACTTTACAACAAAAATCTGGCCAATTTTACCCCTGCTATGCAGAGGTTGGCAATAGTGAAAGAGACAAGAATCATGTAAATGTTATTTAGAGGCTTCCAGAGTTTCTAGAATTTCTTAGCTCTAAGAAAGCTCACCAAATAGGCAGCAGGAATCCCAGAGAACTTAACTTGTTTCAAGCTTGTGTTTCTGATACAAAATATTGCTGGAATTCCAATGAAAATCTCTCTTTTTGTGTTTTCATCCCAGTTCAAGAAGAAAATATTTCTTAAACTCAAAAAGTTTCCATGAAACCAAAATTTGGTTTCCCGCACGACTCTATTTTCAAAGAACTTATGCAAATGAAAGGGACCAATGTCCTTTTTGTTTTCACTTGTGCAAATATCAATATATTTGGGGTTAAACTTTAATATTGCAAAAGCATCATAAAGTCAGGATTTGGCCCAAATCCTTCTGGCAAAAATCTGAACTTTGGACTGTTTTTTTTCCCCAAATTGAACAGTCCATCAGTATTTTAGCTCACCCTAGTATTTTAGCTCATCTAGAAATGGTGTCAATGAATTAGAATTTAACACATTAATTTTTAACCAGAGAATTGAAATACTATAAAGATTTACAATAGTAACTCCAACATTTTTTTGAGCTGGGGTGACTTATTCATAGCAAAAATGTTTGCATTTACTTAAAAGTGTAGGATAGGCAATATGCAATGGATAAAGTATCTTCAGCTTTATTTAATCACTTCACTTTTCATTTGAAAAGTAATTCATCATGGAAACTCAGTGGGGTAGAGAGAGCACTAATTGCAGCAAAATATCAAGGACAGTTTTTCTCTGTCTTAATTAAACATTAATGGGTAAAGTTATTTGCAAATGTATGCAGTGGGGATGGACACGTCTATCTAAGTTTGGTAAATAGTGACACTGGGTGTCAAAATAGAACACCTTAATTGATTTATACAGAAATGGTTTAAGAAGAGTGCACCTGGTCTGACATTTCTTCAGGTTTTTATAGAGTATTTTCCTTATGAATTATTTATAGAGAAACTTGGTCTGACCTCTCTTAATTACACAAGTGATTGTTTCCAAACTAATCAATTTTATAAGCGAAGTGAATCTCTACACTGTTAGCCCTTTCTACCTCAAGGATATCGAATGAAAAATATGACATATTTTGATTAAAATCTTTTTCTCGTCTCAATTTGTCAGTGCCCACTATATCTATTGTCACACTGCCAGTATTATTCTTCCATTGTGTACACTTCAGAGGGCTAGTTCTAATTTTAAATGTGACTAAATTATGCACATATTGGTGAGGATTGGCTAGCGAGCAGGATGGCTGTGAGAAATATAAGAGCAGTACCTACTTTTGTAAGCCTAGCCATAGGACACATATAATAAATGAAAATGATAATAAATAAAGAGTCCAGATTATTTAGTATTAGGGGAAATTGGAATTCAATTGATGAGTGGTAAATATTCAGCATTTTGATATGGTCTCCCACAATATTCTTACTAGCAAATTAAAAAAGTTTGAATTGGATAGCTGGATAAGGTAGATAAAAAGTTGGTTCAGCAGGTAGTGATCAATGGCTTGATGTCTAGTTGGTGGTTGGTATCAAGCAGAGTGCTCCAGGGATTGGTTCTGGGGCCAATTTTGTTCAACATCTTTATTAATTACCTGAATTAGGGGATGGATTGCACCCTCAATAAGTTCATGGATAAGCTAGGGGGAGAGGTAGATATGCTAGAGGGTAGGGATAGGGCCCAGAATGACTTAGACAAACTGAAGGATTGGGCTAAAACAAATCTGATGAGGTTCAACAAAGTGAAGTGCAGAATCCTGTACTTGCGATGGAAGAATCCCAAGCATTGTTACAGGCTGGGGACCGACTGGCTAAGTGACAGTTCTTCAGAAAAGGGCCTTGGGGATTACAGTGAATGAGAAGCTGGATATGAGTCAACAGTGCACCCCTGTAGCCAAAAAGGCTAACAGCATATTTCTATTAAGAGTAATGCCAGCAGATCTAGGGAAGTGATTATTCCCTTTTTTTCAGCACTGGTGAGGTCACCTCTGGAATACTGTGTACAATTCTAGGCCCCTCATTATAGAAAAGATGTGGCTAGACTGGAGACAGTTCAGGGTTGGGCAACAAAAATGATTAGGGGGTTGGAGCACATGATTTATTTGATAGCAGCCTTCAACTACCTGAAGGGCGGTTTCAAAGAGGATGGAGAGAGGCTGTTCTTAGTGGTGACATATGACAGAACAAGGAGCAATGGTCTCAAGAAGCAGTGGAGGAGGTCTAGATTGGATATTAGAAAAAAAACTATTTTACTAGGAGGGGGGTGAAGCACTGAAATGGGTCACCTAGGGAGGTGGATGAAACGCCATACCTAGAGGTTTTTATGTCCTGGTTTGATAAAGCCCTGGCTGGGATAATTTAGTTAGGGTTGGTCTTGCTTTGGGCAGGGGGTTGGCCTCTGTGATCTCCTGAGGTCTCTTCCAATGCTATAATTCTGTGATTCTATGATTTCTCAACAATCTCATAAAGTAGATAACAAGAAAAGAAGCTCAATGAGCGAACTTCCCTTTTTCTTCCTAGGCACCTATATTTTTTATTTATTGAATGTTTTCACAACAATAGAAATGCATACTCAAAATAAAAAGCAAAGAGACAAGAGCCAAAAGTTGTCAGATCTAAGAATTACAACCCCCCACACACCTGAATTTTACACTATAGAAAAATAAAACTAATAAATGACAACAGCAATATATTTGAATCTGAAGAAGACCTTTCTCCTAGGAAAAGAATGTGAATTGGGTCTCCTATTAATAAAAGCAATCGGGAATGATACTTAACAGGAAAGGTCTAACATTATTTGTTGCAAAGTTCTACTCTACTAACTTCTTCAAGCAGAAAACATAAACTGAAGACATTATAGCAGCAAGACTAATATATACAGGAGAAAAGATAAATAGAAAGTTAAGCTCTATTTAGGAGAGCAACCAGATTCAGGAGAATATGAAAGCAAATGGACAAATCCCAATGGGTGTGTCTAGACCACAGGGTTTTGTCAACAAAAGTGGACTTTTGTCGACAAAACTGTACCTGTGTCTACACTACCACTGAGTTCTGTTGACAGTAAGTCAACAGAATGCGGCAGTTTTGTCGATGGCGGTAAACCTCATTCTACGAGGAATAACACCTTTTGTCGACAGAGTTCTGTCGACAAAAGGCGCTATTGCATCCACACTGTGCTTTTTCAAAAGAGAGCGTCTAAACTCTCTGTCGACAAAGCGGCTTGCTTTGTCGACAGAACTGGATGTAGTCTAGACGCTCTTTGTCGACAGTATCTGTCGACAAATCCTCTGTCGACAAAAGCCTGTAATCTAGACATACCCAATTACTCCTGTAACACTTACATGTTTCCTGTATCAGAGCCATAGTGTCATCCCATAACTCTAAAGAAAAATATTTCCATGCTGCTTTATATATACTGTACTGGCATTCATTTATTGAACTCTGTGGGATTATTTTCCATATGGTGAAGTTATATGGCTACCTAAGTCTTTGCAGAATTGGGGGCTAATAAGTGCCTGGAATCATCTCTGAAATCTCTGTGTTTACAAAGAGCATCATCCAGGGTCCAGACATGAAGCACTTAAACAGGAGTAATGCTTGTGGAATAGTCCCACTGAAACCACCAAGCACACTCCTGTGAGTGTTTGTAGAGAAGTAGATAATAAATTCCAAAGCAGTTTTATTCATGAATGAAAACTAAGTCTACAAATTGTTGCAGTCTTCAGAGAACACCACTGTACGCACATTTTGTGTGACTCCAAAGCCACTTCTTTTGAGCCTTAGAAATATTGTAGGATTAGGAAAGATTAGGTTTTTATTGAGATATGATGGTTTCCCACACAACTAATGAAAAAAAATTCTGTTGATTATGATCAACTTTTACAGACTGGCAAAATAATAAAAATGCTGCTTGAGAACTGATTAGAATTTGATATAAGGCTTTCTGTATGTTTTCACATGCGATATTGACATTTTGTGGTTTAATGACTATAAAGCTTTAAGTTTTTGAAATAATTTTCTGCTGTCATGAAATAATGGTGGTCTGACCTACCGTAGTTTCCCACAGCTGTAAACACTCAAATAAAAATCCATAACAACCATAATTTTGGGCAAAAGTGAACACTCACATCCCTAAAAATGAAAGAAGAGCTTTAAAATAAACATTGAATTTATCTGTCAACATTATTTTAAAAAATGAATTCTGCCAAGCCTATGTCTATTTTGTCTGTGTATACATTTTAGGAATGTCTGTCTGTCTATCTGTCTGCAAGTTCGGTTTACTCAAGAACTCCTCCTAAATGGTAAGAGCAAGGACCACCAAACGTGGTATTCAGCTTCCTCTTAGCCTAACTTAAAGCAAGGTCAGGGTATGGTTGTGCCAAGAAAATGGGAAGTGTCAGGAATGGGTCCATTTTTCATAACATGGAAAGGGAAGGGGCAGAGGAGGGACGCAAAAGGCAGAGGCACAGACAGGAGGGACATGATACTAAGAGTGGCCACTGGTGACAGCGAACATGCAGGGCAGAGTTATATGCAGAGTGGGCACTGGGGGTAGCCACACCAAGGGAGTTGCCAGCTGTATTGGGGCTCACCATCTTGCCTGCTGCCAGACCAGGTAAGTAGCCCCTCTGCCCCAAACACCTTCCTCTAGGTCCCTGGACAAAGTGACAGAGGGGTGAGAGGCAATTCCCATGGTAGCCAGGAGGGCTGGAGGAGGGAAGAAGGCCCTTAGTGACCAGGGAGGTTGGGGGAAGACAGAAGGCCCAGGCACACTGGCCGGGAGTGAGAGAAAGTCCTGCCAGATGGGACCCTTTCCCTAAGCCACTCCTCACACCCTCCAACCCTCACATCTGCCCTCCCCAATCTCCAAGGCCCTGTTCCCCTCCCACTGTCTTTCTTTGTTACAAAACAAAGGGTCAGCATGTCACACCCCTTTATGTATGTTGGTGGGCAGTTACTCACATGAATTTACATTGGAACTACTTATACAGGTTGGACATCTCTGGTCCGGCACTCTCAGGACCTGGCCATTCCAGAAGAGGGATTTTGCAGGACCAGGACCATTTCTCCAGTTATTCCAAAATAACGACCGTTATTCCAAAATATCAATGTGAGCATCTACCCATCAATTCCATTATTTTGAAATAAATTCAAAATAAAGAACATCTTATTCCAACTTCTGTAAATCTAATTCCTTGAGGAATAACACCTATTCCAAAATAGCTATTTCGGAATAGCGGTAGTATGGATACTCCACTGCTGCTGTTATTTCAAAATAGCTCCTCCCCAGAGCCATTCAAAATAATTACTTCCCAGTGCCTCCTGGGGCTCTAAATCAAGGTAGCGCATCCACATTAGGGGAGCCTGACTCGGACTAATTTTGAGGCTTCCTTGTAGTGTAGACGTGTGATTTCGAAATAAGCTATTTCAGAGTATTTCTTCGGGACTAGCTTATTTTGAAATAAGGGTGCAGTGTAGATGTACCCTAAGTAGAGCTTCTTGTTGTCCCTCCCTTCAACTCCTTTCCCTTCGTATCTGCCCTGTTAGCTTCCTCCCCCCCCCCCTTTTTTTTGGTCTTGTACATGTGCTAGATGTGCAATTGTTAGTAAAACTGCACACAACATGACTGATCAGAGTTTCACAATCTGTCCCTTTATTCTATCACTGCTATTTCATACACATATCTCCTTTCACATTCACTTTTACATTGCAGTGAATTTTGCTGACATTCAGTTGCTTAGGCAGGTGGATAACACTGATAACTTATGATTGGGTAAGTCCTGACACTAGCTCTGATGACAAACAATGCATTATGTCTGTTCTAAACAGGAAACTGTGTACACTTCATCAACATGTCAGCTCTATACATTTCCCATCGAACTGTCATCTAACATGCCATTATTGCAAACAATGAAGTCATTCGATATAATGGAAGTTATTATGGCAAATGATGATATGGAGTTATTTGCATATGCAAACACAATAGGTACAAATGAGAGTTCTGCAAAATCCTGCAAAAAGGAACTGCAGAAGCTAGGGGTTGTGCCTTGAGGGACCTACAAAATTCTAAAGAATCTGCCAGAACTGTGAGGAAACTTAAGAACTTATTTAAATATGTGTAATTATTGTATCTACTTCCATTGAGAAGCCTATAGAAAGTGAGAAAGGGGACTATGTTATGGAGTTCACAGGTAACTGTCCATCAGGAAGCATGTGATTGTATTGACTGACTCACCCACTGATGAACTGTTCTCTGCCAGTAGGATTTTCCTAATGGCTGATGTCTTTGTGCTAAGGTAAATTATTTGGCCGTAGTCCAGATGGAGTGGGTGATCTTTCCTCCTGCCAATTCAGATCCTCTATATCTGGAGCTACAGTTCTAGCTCTTTGTTTGTCCCATCCTATGTAATAGATCACTTTGATGTACTTTTAACACTTTGAGACCCTATTCCAGTTCACTCAGGTTCTAATTTAGAAACCATTTAGACCATTTCACTGGTCTCTCCGGGTGTGACTCCACAGTAAGACTTAACTCGAAATAACCTGTGCAAATTGAGCTACATCAATTGTGTATCTCATTTCGAAATAGCTTATTTCAAAATAGGGAGTGTCTTCACAACACTTATTTCAAAATAGAGCACTCTTCCTCTGACTTCCCTTATTCCTTGTACAATGAGAGTTACAGGAGTCGGGGTAAGAAGTCCTTCAGCTTGACAGCATTTTGACACTATTTCAAAATAACTGCCTGCTGTGTAGATGCGGACTAAGTTATTTCGTAATAGCGCTAGTTATTTCGAAATAGTGTTGCAGTGTAGACGTACCTTCCATGAAGATTCTCATGCATATTCTGCATGACACAAGTTTTCATATGATCCTGGTCCTGAATAAAGTGTCTTATTTGTGCGATCACACTAAATTTTCAACAGGGATCATTAAGACTGCATTTGTGAAGCACATCATTTAAAACAGAAACTGAGCATAATAAGAGTTGGATGGATTTGCAGAAAATGTGATTTTCATGGAGTGATAGGAGGATGGTTCTAAAACTGTGTTGGACTAGAAATAAATTCTTTGGTGGGTGTGTAGCTTAATGAGTCTACCACATTAAAAGACAGGATTTATTTTTTTCTGATTAGGGGGACATTATCCAATCCTCTCCCAATAAAATTTGCAATTTGTCATTTCTTTAATTTCTGTGAGGACAAATAAGGGAATAGGATGTTAAGGAACCTGCTCCTTCTACAGGTTCTATAGTAAGGAATATTGTAGGTCCTTCAGTATATAACTAATGGAGGATATTTTTAACTGTATTTATGGCAGCAATATGTTCCCCTCCACACATTCACACACAAAGAAATGCCATTTTCCACAAGTTAAGACCAGTAACATTGGTCATTTATGGGGCTCTACGCTGAACATTTCAGTGTTACTTGAAAATTTTTTCCAGTAGATTATCAGATTTTTTTTAAAATCTAGCAGTTTCCTTAGGATACTTACATCTTAAGATGATATTTTCTATTTCTAGATGTACTTGTGCATCTCAGATGGTTTTGTGATGTCTCTCAAGAATTTTGCCTGGGTCATTTTTTAGAAATATTTAGAATGATGGTCCATTTCACCTGTTCTACCTTTCAGGTATTAAAATTTAAATTATCTGCCACAATAGGTGATGATGGTATTAAGCATAGGTGACAATTATGTTGGCTAGAACCACATAACATTTCATGATCTTTAACAGATCTGGTTAAAGATCAGAAAAACATATTCACTGATTTAGTTATTCAGTGAAAGGCGCCTTAATTAAATTATTAATTGAATAGCATCTGATCAACTGTGCAACTAGTCTAAAAATGCCCTAAGATTTGAATAACAAAATTTCCCAAAAAATATTTTCAACAAAAAATTCAATCAGCTGTGATATTTAATTTCCCACAAACTACAGGTAATAGTTCACGATGACGTCTTACTCAATAAGAAAAAAGGTCACAGAAATGACCTGGTATTTCCTGCTAATCATGCAATTCATGTCTGTCATTGCTCTGAATATCAGTTAAATAATCGTTTTTTTTCCATCTGTGTTGCTGTGTTCCACACATGTCAATGTGATCACTGAACTTTGGGATTTATTTAGCCTTTCATATTTTTGCTTCTACTTAGCACTGAGCCATGCACTTCAGTTTGACACAAATGTGGCAGTGCTATTAGTAAGAGTTTACCTTAACATTAAGGAAAAGCTACTACAGAGGGAGGAGAATTGGGTTCCGCAAAAGTATAAATTATTTTACTGTGTACTTGTATATAACAAAGAACTTAGTAAGCTCTCATTTATATTTGCCACAATGCAAGCAGCATCTCAGTACTGAAGCTGTTTTTAGCTACTATGATATAAATAAGCACATGAGTGGCTAGGGTGACCATATTTCCCTATGCTGAATATGGGACACTTGGTAAAATATTCATAGTCAAGCAAATTCAGTGGCAACCAGCCACATAAACATTCAAATTAACATAAAGCTGACTGAGCCCCTGTTAAAAAGAAATACTGAGTTGGATTGATTTTATTTAACTTCTTATCTTTAAGGCTTTAGGGTTCAAATGGGGACAGATCTCTCTCTCTCTCGCTCGCTCTCCTCCCATGGACCTGTCTCATGGGGGTGGTGACTGACTGACCCACTCTTCCTGCCTGGATCTCTCCAGCCTCCAGGTGTGGCTGGGCACCCAGGACCTTTCTCTCCTGGTACCTAGTACAATGTCTTCCTGGAGCAACATGGGGGCCTTCAGGATCAGACATGCCCCTCCTCAGATTTCTGCCTTGGTTCACACCAGAATGTGGCCAGAAGCAGCCTTCTGGCACAGTGCAGGAGAGAAGGGACAAGAGGTGCTTCCAGGCACCGGGGAGAGAGTGGGATGGTCTGGCAGAGCTCATCTCTTCCCCCCCTACCACCACTCTTCCCGTGTGGCTGGAAGTAGCTTGCCCCTTCCTGCCTCTGTAGTGTCAAAAGGCAGTGAACATGTCTAGGCTGCTATTGGTCACCAACATAACCCAGACCCCTCTTGTCCCCTGACTACAACATGGGCAGGAAGGGGTTCATCCCTAAGGATGCATTGTATGCCAGGGCCCAGAAAACCTGATTGTAGTGCTTCAGCCAGCGCAGCCAGAGAGGTGGCTCATCAGAGGAAGGTACCTAGGGGACAGAGCAGCCCTGAACTCCCTGGGAGAAGCATCCAGGGCTGGAGGGGGCTGGGCAGGTGAAGGAGGTGCTAATCCCCTGCCCTACGGGCTGCTATAGAGCAGGCTCAGAGTGCATACAAGCTGGAAATCACTCCCCCCTCCAGCTACTCCAAAACTTAGCTGAGAGACTGAGAGGCTTCCCTGTGCTAGTGCTGTGTAGTGCTAAGCTCTTTCTGGCCAGTGCTCTGGGCTGGAGGGTCTTAGACTTTCCCGGGGCACTGATCCAGCCAGAAACTGTGGGGGGAAGAAGAAGCCAGTCCACCAGACTGTAGGTGAGCTGAGCACTCCAGTGACAGGCTGGATTGGGACGTGCCCCTCTGGGGGAATATGGAGGAGCAGCAGTGTTGGGGGCATTGAAGAGGCAAAGCAGGGAGAGGACAACAAGAGGGGATGCCTGTAAAGAGCTGATGGGTGAGCAGCAGTGGTGACATGGAACCAGCTACTGCCTGGCACCTTCTCAAACTCACCAAGCACTGCAGCCAATGCCAGCTAGAAATGGGATGGGAGGTTTGGCCTTGCTGGCCGAGAGCTGGGATGCAGCAGGGGCTGTGCTGACGACCAGCAAGGGGAGCAGACAGCACTATGCACTGCATCTTCGCTCTGCCACCAATTGTGTACACCCACCTCCATTGTCCACCACTGGATCCACCATAACCCACTGCTGGTGGACCGGAGGCTGGCAGACAGATATCTGGCCAGCAGCAGGACCCCCCAGTACAGATGGGTGGGAAGACAGAAAATATGGGACAATTTGCTCATTTTTAAGAAAAAGGACACCCCACAGGAGGGCCTAAATATGTGTCTGTCCCTTTAAAAAATGTGACATCTAGTCGCCCTGTCAGTAAAGTTATTTTTAACAGCATTTCTTTTCTTTATGGATAGCCTTCACTTGTGAACTTATTATTCTCACTTCCATCTGTTTCTGTGTAAGGATATATGCCTACCATATAAATATTTAAGTGCTCAGCATAACCTTACCTATGAAGTCATGACCAGCATCTCCAGAACATGTATTATTCTGTAGAGGAAAGCAAAACTCGACAGCCTGTTCTTCCGATACTTGTATCCTGAGTGCTAGAATATTAGAGTATTTTTGTTTCTATGGCTCGGCAAAAATTGCCTGCAGCCATACCATTGTGCTGTGATCCCATCAGGCTGCACTAGATTAGCAGTGTCACCGTGGATCAGCACTTAGATGTGAGACCTCCAAGGAACATTGGGTGCTGTGGGAAGTGAGAGACACTCAGCTGGTCTCCATTCCTTCCAAAAAGTCTATACCATACATAGCCCTGACAGAGCAGCACTGACTTGCCACGCACGTCGGTCCTACTTCTCTCCTCAGTTTTGAAGTAGCAGTTTTGAAGTAACTCCGTTTGGTTCAATATATTTGCTGTTATTTACATCAGTGTGAGTGGACTATCCGGTTAAATGTGGTTTAGAAGAGATAAGAAATGGAGAAATAAACCAAAGATTCTTACAGCATCTATACAGATTCTACTTGTTAGTAAGTAACCAGAGGCGGGTTTAGACTAGCTGCCAGCAACTGGCACCCTAGGTGAACCATGCAATCGGCGTCCCTACCTCCAAACCCCTCAATGATATTGTGCCACTATTTGGTGCCCCATTTAACTTGGCACCCTAGGGGATCGCCTAGTTTGCCTATATGGATGGGCCACCCCTGTAAGTACCTTTTGCCTACCTCACATTATTCTGCAGTTTGTTGGCTATGGATCTTTATTTCCTGACCTAAACTATTTTGTAATATTGGCCAATACCCTCAAGCTAGCCATGTTTTCCCATTCCAGAGATCCGTATCTATCCTTTGCACTGTCAGTGTTACCAGCCACTCTCCTGCCAGCCTTTTGCCCCCTTGTGTGCATAACCAGCTCTTAAACTCAAGCCAGCAGTATCATTCCCCTTTTGGCAGCTAGATCAGTTAGGAAAATCCCAGAACCAGCTTGCTCCTTTCAACAGGGAATATTTGGGTGGAAGAGGATGGTCACTCTTTGCCACCAGGAGCAAGCTCCATATCCCACTAGAAAAGAGGTTTGGGTCTTGTTAATTTTAATATACATTGTAAATTATTTAATTTAAGGTTAAAAATAAAAATAGTTCTAATATGGCTGGAGAACAAATTGTTCACCTTCTAGAAGAGCTAAAAGAGGGGGGAAAGGACTGACCCCCTCCCAGATGTGGTGGAGCCAGTCATAATATTGGCAGGTCCGTGGGGCCACCCCTGAGCAGGAGCTGTGCTCTCTGGCCTTGGTATAGGCCTGCCTGAGCTCCTTCACCTTCATCTGCACCTGTTCCTGGGTGAAGTTGTGTCCCCTCTGACCCAGGCTCTCGGCCATCCAGCAGTAGACATTGGCATTCCTGTGCCGGGTGAGGAGATCCTGGTGGTTCGCCTCATCTCCCCAGATCTCCATGAGTTTCAGGATCTCTGTGACAGACCAGGATGGGGCCTGCCTCCTCCACCCCTGGGCAGGGGCTTGGGATCTGGCTGGACCTGTGCTCGCAGCTGTGGGGGGCTCAGACTGAGCACTGTGTTCTGTCATGACAGCAGGGCAGGCAGAGCTGGGCACTGCTGTGTGGCACAGTGCGAGCTGGGTCTGCCATGTGCAAGCTAGGCTTGCCATGTGCCACATATTGTTGCCCCTGAGGCTGCACCTTTAAAGCCTGCAGGGGAAGGGGAACTATAGAGTCCTGATGAGTGTGGACAGAGTGGCCAGCAGGGCACCTGTGGGAAGTCCTGCGGGCCACTTATTTCAAAATAACCACAGCTGCCCCATCTACACATGCCCTATTTTCAAAATAGACATTATGCCTAGTAAAATGAGGGTTACAGTTTTCAGAATAAGACACCCAATATTTCAAAATTATTTTGAAATAACGGGTTTTCTGTGAAGATGCTCACCTAGTTATTTCGAAATAATGCTGATGTGTAGACATGCCCTAAGTCTCTTTTTCCAGAATAGGAGAATCAGTAACAATTCTGTGTGCTCAATGATGGGACTGAAATGTTATCAGGGAGGGTTAATATCCCAGCCCTGTCAGTATCTTTTTTTCAATATAAACAAAAGATCAAACACTGAGGTTTGAATACTAAATTCAAATTCGGTATTTCCTTTGCAACTAGGGGAAAAATTCTCACTCATTGACATGTGGAAGTGAAGACATGAGGTCAAATCTTCAGCTATGTGGTATTTTTTCCCCTGTTCAGGTTTGAATATGATCTGGAGGCTGGATTTTATCTCCTTATAATTCGGGTGTGGTTTGATCAAGTAGAGTTTCAGTCCTTAAAGAGATAGAGTTATTTACCTGAAGCTGTGTGCCTGTTCATTGCTCTCTGTCCTGGCTCCTACATATGAGCACCACAGTTTCCTTGTCTTTTTGGCTCTGGACATTCCATATAGCTTCCTGTATAGTTCTTTTGTAAAATTCCTCCGGCATTCAGCTGTGGGTCCATGACTTTCCTTTTTCTCGTCTTGTAGAAGTGGAGCAGGAGTGTTGGGCATTTCATTATGAATGGCATTGAACTGTAACAAAATACCATCTATGAGCCATTAGCAGTTCAAAACCTGACTGTGGCATAGAGTGCAGCGTGCTACGATACATCTGCAAGGAAATTGCAACAGAATTTATTTTTATGAAATTTAAATATCAACTAAGAATTTAAACTATTAAAGTGCACATGGTTTTATGCTTTGGCACCAGCTAATGACTAATCTTTATTATATTACTGGAGTGTGAAATGGAAATATTTGGAAAATACAAAAGCAAGAGAATAAACTAAAGCAAAGCTAGGGAGAACATACTGGATCAGACTGATTGTCCATCTAGTCTACTATTCTGTATTCCGGCAGTGACCAGTGCCAGGTGCCCAAGAGGGAATGAGCAGAACAGGGCATTTTATTGATTCTCCATCCCCTGTCATCCAGTCCCAGCTTCTGCCAGTCAGAGGTTTAGAGACAACCAGAACATAGGGTTGCATCCCTGTCCATCTTGGCTAATAGCCAACAGCCAACCTATCCTCTTTTATTGACTTTCTCCCAGAGGTGAAAATAAGCTGGTGTGCCCTGTGCACCACTCCAGGAAGAGATGGTTGGGCTGCTTGGCTTCAGGAGGAGTGGTGGCTGCTTCCAGCCAGGCTCCTGGGGCTCCCCTTCTTTTGTGTGTTTAACTCACTGCAGTTGTACTTTGAGCTGTCAAAGAACTATCCACAATGACTCCAAAATCTCTTTCTTCAGTGGTAACATAGACCCCATCATTTATTATGTACAGATGGCATTGCATTTTCCACTATGCATTACTTTGCCTTTATCAACATTGAATTTCGTCTGTTTTAGCAAGTTACTGCTCCATCTTCCCTCTCGTCCCATGCCTGCTTATGAACCTTTGGTGAGGGACATTGTCAAAGGTTTTCTGAAGGTCCAGGTATACTCTATCCATTGGATCATCTTTGTCCAGAAGTTTGCTGGCTCCCTCAATAAATGCTAGGAAAAGGGTGATTGAACTCATCTGCATACCAGTTTCTCACAATAGAGGTGCGATTGCTATGGAGATTGTGATCCATAAAACATAATCACCATGGTCAGATTATATGGGAAGCAAAAACAAGAGTGCCAATCTAATCATAGAACAATGATGAGAAAGGAGGTAAATTAACCAAAAAAGAGCAAATAGGGAAGAAATTGCTTAGGAGGCAAAGTGATGAAACATGCACACAAGAGTAAAGAATTGAGACCCAGATGTTCAACTAGAAATCACTGGAAATGATATCCTGATATAAAAGATTACTACTGAAATATTTTCAAAGAAGAAATTTCATATTACTAAGCATAAATTACTTCCATTAGTGTGCAACACATTTTTGCCCTAATGATTCAATTAAAATATGATATTGAAACTAGACAGCTCAACGAATTATACTGGACTGGCTGGCTCAGGTAACAGGTGATGACACAGCCTCTTGCCTGTAGGCCAAGAACTTGAAACTAGACCAGCTATTACCAAGTGATGATGGTTAATGGTCTCCATTTAACCTCCCATGGACCAGTACTATGGCACCTCCATCAACTGGCACTAGATGGCAGCTTTATTGATATTCTCAGCAGATCATCCAAGAACCCAGAATGCAAAGAACTGGTTTGGATCCTGGCACTGCTGCTATAGCTTGCACCACTTCTGCAAAGGCTCCCTTATGCACTAAAAGAGCACAGAATTAACTGGATTGCAAGAATACTTCAGCTACTCATGCTTCTCTTCCTTCTCCCGGGTTTGCAACGTGACTAAACGAAAAGCAGGAGTTATACCAGCCCTACAGCCCCTTTTTCGCCAGTGTAGCAGAGCAGGAAGAATCAATCCCTGGCCTATGTGTTCAAGTGGTGAAAGACAACAACAAGCAAGAGGTAGTCACTGCTGTGATTTTGTATGTGTCTAATTCAATACTGAACTTCAGACATAACCAGCAATAGCTTGTTATAAAGAGCTTGGTTTGAATTTAGAGAATTGTATTGAAGTGGAAACAAACTAGACCAGGCAAGGACATTAATTTCTAAATATTCATTCTTTACTTAGTTAAATTCATCTCCACAGCATACATTTTTAAACTTGTGTTTTTAAAGACATTTCAAAAACCTTTTGCTCTTCCCAGTAATTATAGCACATAATCCATTAGATAGTTTCTTAGCCTGTAATAGGGCTATGTGGAAAATTGGAATGAAAAAAAAATCCTTTTTCTTATATTATAAATTATGACAAATCTAAGGTTGTCTACAACTTGCCTGAAGTCCCAATTTAGCATTAGATTTCTTTTTCTTACAATCAATTTAAACATTTTCTATTATCTCTCAGGATCAAATGAATCAATCAACATCTTACGCATCCTTGTGGGTCCTCAATCATGCTTGCCGAAGGCAATGGAAATCAAATCAAAAGCTGCCTGTATGGGTAGGGGGTTTATAATTCAATACAACGGAATATACAGTAGTAGCACAAAACCCACCATGCATAAATTGCAATACAATGTAGCTATTTGTAGCAAATTGTTTCTTTTAAGCTTGCATAGGGATTTACTTTGTCTTGTCTTTTAATATATGATTTTTAAAGAGCTCTTTCATTCTGATCTGAAAATTTCTTTGTCCCTCTTGGGTTTTTAACCTAAACTTTATATGCCTAATTATAATTTCATAGATTCCTACTGGTTGTTACTGTATTGCAGCTTCTAAATCCTGGTTTAGATCTTTTCTCTTGGTGGGGGGGAAGGGTGTGGAGAAAAAAAGTTCTTCCCCTGTCATTTCCTGTGTTTAAACATGAGCATCAGATACTAGCTAAGTAAATGTGAAAAAAAATTAATATATAATTTGAAACATTTTATAGTACAGTTTTGTAATAGACTTGCTGGTACTTAAGGAACATAATGGCTTGATACTCAGTACAAAGATCTGTGAATAGTTTAGTTCTTCCTGTAAGCCTGGTATAGGGCTGGTCCTGCTAAGGCAAGTGGCAGGGTCACTTGATGCTGGAACTCATTTTGAATGTGGTACTTTTCCATGGGGCTGTATAAGGGTTAAAGCTGAACAAAAGAGATTCCCACCTTGGCAAAATCTATTTATAGGCAGGGAACCATGCATTGGCAGTTGTAAAACACCTAGACACCTTACTTACCACCCAAATGACTGCTGGAAACGTCTGAGACTGAAGAAGGGGTAGGACTGTGTCCAAACTACGAGGCTGCCTAATTGGTGAGAAAGATGACTAAAACTACTATTAGGGTAAGAAATTGCCTGTAAGACTAGACTGTTAAGCTTAGCTGACATGTTTTGTTTTATTATCCTTAATAACTTCCTTTGATCTGTCGGTTATCACTTGCAACCATTTAAATCCTACTTTTTATACTTAATAAAATCACATTTGTTTATTTATAAATACAGTTTAAATCCTTGTTACTTGAGGATGGACAACAGCTGTGCACATCTCTCTTTCATTGATAAAGGGGGCTGTATAAACTTTATGCATAATGAGAGGGATTTATCTGGGATTCTGGTCCCACTGGGGCTGTGTACCTGGGGTGTTGTGTTGAGTCCCTATGACTGAGCCTTCCCAGAGCTGAGTTGCTCTCCATGTTGGTGTTGTTCTGCTTTGGGCCATGACTGCCCATCGACAGGGTGGGGGGAGTAAAGAGGGAAACTATCCTGGGGCCCAGCGATTCAAAGGGGCCTGAGACTCTGGCCACCACCACTGCCACAGTGTAACACCTCCAGAGCCCTATATAATATGCAGCAGAGCCATGGGCTGCACTCTCCAGATGAACTGGTATGTTGTCAATCAGAAGTCACTGAGGGATACTAACTACTGAACATTACACAGGTAAAATAGCCAAAGCAACATCTGATAAAATAAATCAATTTAGTCAAACTCACAAATCAGTATATCCTGAGTCCATTGCCTTTTTACTTGGGTAAATAAGTAAAATATCTGATGTAGCCAACAGTTATGTTCTAGAATAAAATCAGTTTCAGTGGCTCTTTCACAGAGATTGTGTGTCATTTAAAAAAAAAGATGTTTTTTGAATAGTATACGTGTCCTGTCTGTTCTTGAGTACCCTGTTCCCTGCATGATGGCAGAGGTTTACAAACTTAATCATTATGTTACCAAATGATAAAATGTGCATTTATTAACTAAATTAAGTATTTGAAAGATTTGAACATTAAGCTGAAAAGAAATTGCATAGAGAAGCACCACTGGTTGAAGGATAATATTTAAAAAAGGGGAAAAATAAGTCTTTTAGAACAGGTTGAAATTTACTGAGTTTTCAAGTTTCAGTGAAATCTTGTCACTTTTTTGTTTTATCAAACTTTGACAAGTCCCCACCTGCCACTACATTTTTGGGCAGATATAAAGGAGGTTGACATTTTTCAAATTTGGAAAGTGACAAAATTCAAAAGGGGGGGGGATCACATTTTTATCAGCTCTAGACAGAACATCAGGAAAATTATCTCTTGTGAAATGTGTTATATGTGTGATTGTCTGATAAAAAGTGTCAAGAAGACCCAAATACTTTGGTCATTTAATATTAATTCAAATGATTAAATACTAAATGGTTGATGCAAATAGGTAACTAACAGAAAACAGGTTCTTATGCTTGAAAGTGCTGGTCAACCTTAAGTGAAGGCAGCACCAATTTGCAAAGATCTAGAAGATAGTAGGTAATAAGTAACAGCATGACTGTATCAAGAACAAGTTCTGCCTGTCACAGAATGATGGGACTGGAAGGGACCCAAGAGTTTATCTGGTATAGTTCCTTGCAAACATGGCAGGACCAAGTATTATTTGGACAGTTGTTTGTCTAACCCTAACAGCTGTTTGCCTAACCTACTTCCACAATCTTCCTCGGCAATTTATTCCAGTGGTTAACTACCCAGACAGTTAGAAACTTTTTCCTAATGTCCACCCTAAACCTTCCTTGCTGCAATTTAAGCCCATTGCTTCTTGTCCTATCCTCGGAGCTTAAGAAGAGCAATTGTGCTCCCTCCTCCTTGTAACAATTTTTTAGGTACTTGAAAATTGTTAGCATGTCTCCTTTCAGTTTCTCTTTTCCAGACTAAACACATCCAATCTTTCAATCTTTGCTTATGTTTTCTAGGTCCTTAATCATTTTGTTGTTCCTCTTTGGACTTTTTCTAGTTTTTCCACATCTTTCCTGAAATATGATGCCAGAACTGGACGCAATAATGCAGTTGAGGCATAATCAGTAGAGTGAAAGAGTTACTTCTCATTTCTTACTTACGACAATCCTGATAATACATCCCAGAATGATATTCACTTTTTTTGCAGTATTGTTAAGTTGTTGACTCACATTTAACTTGCGCTCGACTACAGATTCCTTTCTAGGCAGTCATTTCTCATTTTGTATGTGCAAATGACGGTTCTTTCCTAAGTGGAGTACTTTCCTTGTGTCCTATTGAATTTCATCCTATTTACCTCAGGCCATTTTACTAGTTTTCCAGGTCATTTTGAATTATAATCCTATCTTCCAATCACTCACAGCTTTTCCCAGCTTGGTATCATCTTCAAACTTTGTAAGTGCACCCTCTATGCAAATATCTAAATAACCAATGAGGCTATTGAACATAATCTGACCCAGAACTTATCTCTGTGAGACCCTATTTGATATGTCCTTCCATCTTGACTGTGAACGACTGATAACTATTCTCCGGGAATGGCTTTCCAACCAGTTATATACCCATTCAAGTTTTGTTTTCCTAGTTTGTTTACAAGAAGATTATGTGAGACAGTATCAAAAACCTTACTAAAGTCAACCTATGCCACCTCTCCCACTTTCTTCCATCCATAAGGCTTGTTATCTTGTCAGAGAAAGCTGTCAACTTGGTTTGACATGATTTGTTCTTGAAAAATACACACTGACTGTTGCTTACTATCATAGGATATGTTTACACTAGCTCGTTAGTTCGAGCTAGGTAGGCAAATGAGGGCAACCGGAGTTGCAAATGAAGCCCGGGATTTAAATATCCCGGGCTTCATTTGCATGTTCCTGGGCGACGCCATTTTTAAGTCCCCCTTAGTCCGAACTCCGTGCCCGCGGCTACACGTGGCACGGAGTAGGTAGTTCAAATTAGAGATCCTAATTCGAACTACCGTTACTCCTCGTTCCGCGAGGCAACTCCGGTTGCCCTCATTTGCCTACCTAGCTCGAACTAACGAGCTAGTGTAGACATACCCTTACTGTCTTCTAGATGTTTGTAAGTTGCTTAATTGTTTGCTCCATTATCTTTACAGCTATAGATATTAAGGTGACTATAATTCTTTGGATTGTCCTTATTTCCCCTTTAATAGATAGGCTCTATATTTGCCTTATTCTAGTCCTCCGGAATTTTTCCCATATTCCAGGACTTTTCACAGACAATCACTAATGGCTCAGATATCTCCTCAGTCAGCTTATTGAGTATTCTAAGATACATTTCAGCAGGCCTTGGTGACTTGAAGCCATCTAACTTGTTGAAGTAATTTTTAATGTGTTCTTTCTTCACATTAGCCTCTGATCCTACCTCATTTTCAGTGGCATGAACTAGGTTAGACACCCAATAGCCACCAACTTTCTAGGTGAAAATTGAAGTAAGCAAGGCATTAAGTACATTTGCCATTACCACATTTTTTGTTATTGTTGTCCCCATGCCTCCACTGAGAAATGGGCCTATCCTGTCCTTGGTATTCCTCTTGTGTCTAATGTATTTTTAGAATGCTTTTGTCACCCTTTATGTCTCTAGGTAGTTTGATCTCATTTTGTACCTTGACCTTTATAATTTTATCCCTACATATTGATCTATTTATATTCATGCTTTGTAATTTGACCTAGTTTCCACTTTTCGTAGCTCTGCTGGTGACATCATCTTCACAACCAGGCATTTATCCCAGGATGCTGCAGAATCATAGCGAGCCTGGTGGTTTTAGGTTCAGGCAAAAAGCTAAAGCAAATATCACCTTCACAGCATTGAAGTTGTTTCTAGTTTGGAGTGAAAAACATAAGAAGACGGTCCTGTTCAATTCTTAATTGGACCTTGCTTTGTTTTATATTTGCTAGTTAACCAAACCATCTGTCTTTAAGTCTTTACTGAGGCCAGGTCTATACTAGACCTTGCAGGTTGCATTACAGTACACAACTCCAGATACATAAAATACATGGCTTACCTGAGTCAGGCTGACAGAAGCAAATGTTCCCATCAACTTCCCTTACTCCTTGTGACTGCCAGGAGTACCAGCGCCAACTGGAGTTGTCCTCAGTGTTTCCCTGTTTAAACAGATGGATCTTAACTGGATCCATTAAACTGAATGCCCAAAGATTGATTTCTAGCACAGTAAGTGAAGACATGGCTTGAGAGAGCTGTTTGCTGTTTTACTACAAGCATGAAATTAATAATATGCTACGATGTTAAGTATGGGATTGACTCTGGTTCCATTGATTTCGCTGGAGTGTTGCAACAAGCTGCTTGGGTCCAAGACCATGTCATCTTGCCTTTCGGTACTACATTTAGCATGATGTAGGTTCTACGTATGGCAATGATAATAGCCTTTTTAACTCCCATTTCAATAATATTAGGGCAAAATTCTGCTTTGAGTAGCTTTAGAGCTCACATATTCCTGCCTCATCTTTTTTTCAAAACCACTTTAAATATTTTCAGTTTTGAAAAAGTCAATGACATTCATATGAGCTCTTCCTAAAGCTTTTGTTGTGGGATAGATTCAATGTTATATTTGTCCCAATGTCAGCATTTTCTAGCTTTTAGCTAGATAATATTCTCACTTACAGGGTGAGAATTAAATAAGTCTTCCCTGACTCTGTATATTGTCTCCTACACACTTTGTCCATTAACACCATGAACCTGTGGGATACAATTTGTCATTGGCACCTATTTAGCCACTATGAAGATGAATCTTCCAGGAGATTTTCCAGCAAATATAACACTAGTACAAATGATATGCCCTAGGAGCATATCTTTGCTAGCTCTACACGTCAATGAGAAAATGCTACTGAGGGACACTGTTGTGCTGTGGGAACTAATCTATACTTCCTGCTACTTTACAAAACAAATAAACATTTTTAGGGTCCAGTATTGTGTCTTATAGGACTGTTTTTTATTCTCTTCAAAGCTATGTATTAAAAAAGCAGCTTGCTAGCATAGTACACTGTACAATCTCATGCATGGATGTTGCATTTCATCTTAAACCATTGCTCAACTAGTGGGAGAAATTGTAGAAACAGACTTGCAAGTTTCTTTATTAATATTAATCATAGCTTATAATAACTTGTTGCACAGCTGACATCTAAATAGTTATCATTCAGATATCATTCATAGAGGTGTACAAATTAATCTAAATGGAGTTGAATTTAGTTTTATCACCTGCTGATTTCAGTGAAAATGTGTTTCTATGTTTCCAGAAGTTGGCTTTTATTAGTGCTGATAAATTTGCCTTTCCTTTGAAGTATTAATGGAACTTCAAGTTATAAGTAAAATCCTGTTTATAGTACAGATTCATAGCTATAAGTGATGTAACAGTAACAACACAGAGGAAAAAACCTTCACGGGTTAAAAAAAAACCTTATACTCACTTAAGCCTTAATAACACTAATGTGGGGTTGTGTGTTTGTAACTCTTTTACTAACCGAGGTTTCTAGGGCTGCCCCTTTCAATGTGGCTGAGCCAAAAACCATAGTTATAAGTTGTTGTGGAGCTAATTGCTACTTATCTCTCTTTTACGGTTTGTAAGTGCTTTCAATTTCTGTTTTCACCTTCTTGATTTCCACATAGTCAAATAACACAGATAACTGGGTCAATATGACTAGTTGATACAAATGCAAAATAATGGATATTCTCTTGTTTTCTTGCCACCTTTTAGCTTCTCCATAAATTGCTTTGCTTTTCTTCTTTATATTGGTTATCCTTTGAATTTTCCTGGTAAGAAGGGTTTTAGAGCAAACTACTGTGGGAAACAGCAGAAGAGAAAATGTTGCATCAATTGGAAGGCTCATAACCCAAGAGCAAAAAGGGGTGAATCCCTGTCTTGTGTGGAGCTGCTGGAAACTGGGAGAATGGCCATCCTCCAGACAGCCCTTCATTCCTGGGGGTGTGTCTAGACTACAGGGTTTTTTTGAAAAAAGTGACCTTTTTTCGAAAAAACTTTACCTGCATCTAGACTACCGCAGTGTTCTGTCGACAGTAAATCGAAAGAACGCGGCGGTTTTGTCAAAGGCGGTAATCTCATTCTATGAGGAATAAAGCCTTTTTTTGAAAGTCATCATTCGAAAAAAAGTGCTATTGCAAGAAAACAGGGCTTTTTCAAAAGAGAGCATCTAGACTCTCTTTTGAAAAAGCAATCCGCTTTTTCAAAAAATCTTCTTGTTGTCTAGACGCTCTTTTTCAAAAGAGGCTTTTTCGAAAGATACTTTCAAAAAAGCCTCTTTCGAAAGAGGCTTGTAGTCTGGACGTACCCTGACTGTGTTAGGAGCTGCTCAAGGGAAGACACCTGTCATGAGAAGCTGTACTTCTATACTGTTAGGAATCCCAGCCCAGGTCTACACTAGGGAGTTATTTTGAAATAACCCCACTTATTTTGAAATAATAAGCAGAAAGCATCCACATTACCAAGCCTGTTGTTTCAAAATAACAGGCTGGTTATTTCAAAATCCGTACTCCTGCTTTTCCAGGGAATAAACTTATTTTGAAATAGTTATTCAGCAGTTATTATTTCAAAATAATTTCCTAGTATAGACATGCCCCCAGAGAGCATTTATCTCTCCCACTTCCCTCCATCACATTACCTTTTAGTGGTTTATGCAAATGTTTCATCACTCTTCTAGTGAAGTTCCTGAGACTTGCTAAGCTGATATTTCTCTGTTGTTCTGCTGAGAAATAGTCTTCAGTTTGAGAAAGGTTGTGGTTTGTCAAATGACTTCATAATCATTGCCATTCCATTCTCACATTGATGGATAATTGAATGCAGCTGTGCTGCCATGTAGTTTAGATACAATGTGCCACAAAACTTTTGAGGCCTTGATTGTAAGGGTGATATTGCTGGTTCCCAAAGGTAGGGAATACATTTATGCATTTTTGGATGGTCTATAGGTAGTGCCATTACTTGTGGCAATCCTCACCGGAACTCATAATAAAGTGACTGATCTTCCTCAGCACTGAAATGGCTGGCAGAACTTCTCTGACCACCCTGATGCATGTTTATAGCATTCTGTTAAAAATATTGCCCCCATAAAGGTGACCAAGATTTAAATTCTGATTGATTGCACTGTGGTGTTATATCGACTAATCATCATGTCCCAGAGGGAGTTCTTATAAGAATGACATGACTAGGTGGAGAAGGATGGAGGAAAGTAAAGGGGAGGTGTTCAGGGTAACTGGATATATGATCATTTAAGTTTTCTATAGTCACTAATAGGCAGTGGATTTTTTTGTGAGCTAAATCTATTTTTAAGATGTAATCAGAGCTACTAGAAAATATATAGTGAGATTATCCTTTTCCAAAATGCCTGATGCTCATGAATAGCAAGGATATTAACTTAACTAATGATCCTTTAAATGGGTATGTAAAATATAATTTCAACTACTTGCAACATGCGAAAGTGAGGCATCATTCATTACTGCCAAGCTCACTGGCATGTGGAAATCAGAAAATCATTAGCCTTGATAGAAATAGTTTAAAACAACAGGGAAGAGAACACATTATTTAGAGCAGTTAAATGACAATTGATGCAACTACTGGTAAAATGCAGAAAAATGAGTGTGATTTACCAAATGATAAATACAGCATTTACAACTTGCATATGAAAAAATTGAATCTTTCCTCATTATATGGTATATTTAGCCAGAGAGAGATAAACTTTGTTGAAATATTTCACGTACAAATCCTAATTTTTGTAAAGGTTCTAGATCATGAGTGAAGTTAAAATAAAATGCTTTATTGGATGAGGAGTTTCAGACATACTCTTTTTCTATAATGGGAGTAAAGTTATATAAGCAGAAGATAGTTTCACGCTATTAAAATATTTAGTTGTTACCATCCAAAGGCTTGTCTAGATTAGGGAAATTGTCACTATGCTAATAGAGTCATGCCAATGTTCATGCAGACACACTGGCCCTGATTTCAGTGACTGGCCTATGCTAAGATAAAGATGCCTTATGTCAGTATAGCTGTTGCATTACCCATATGGGAATAGCTATACCATGGGGTGGAGAGCGGTGACAGTTGCACTGGTATATTAGAGTAGCAAAATACTTACACCTTCTTAGTGTGGACAAGGGCAAAGTTTGTAGCTTTGTCAGGAAAAAAACCCAAAAGCCACACATTTTTAGGAAAACTGAGAGTCCTGGCAGGTGAGGCACATTATTCAGGGTAAATAACTAAAAAATATTTTTAAAGTATTTCAATTTCTCAGGATCTATAGAGAGACAAATTTGTTGAATTCATGGTGACTAAAACCTTGAGTTGTTATGACACTTCCTAAATCTCTCATATAGAAATCATGGCTGCTATAGCCAAGCTTGGGAGCTTGGGAGGCAGAAACAAAACATATTCCTTGTGAAATGGATGGAAGGGAGAAATGCTGAACTTATGTGCATCAAGCAGACACAACTCAAAGTTCTGGTGCTGCACCCATTTCCTCTGGACTATGCTAATGGATACAATGAACAGAGTAGCATGAGAGGTCTGTAATAGATACACAGGCACCTGACTCTAACCTCACAATTTTATGCTGTGCAATTCAGTTGACTTCAGTGTAGCTCGTCCTGATTTACCAGTATGCGCATGAAGATCAGACCCGTTGCTTCTCATGTCTGTCTTTAAATTACTCTGGTTGGAACATCTGGGGATTTGTTGCCAACCTTTTGTTTTGCAGTAATACTAAAGCAGCTTCGGACATGGCAAAATGCAGAGCATTTACAACAATGCCAATCAAATACTATGTTTGACTAGACTAGGAGTACTGTGCCATAACAAAATATACATTTAAAAAACCTTTTTGGGTTGATTGTAACAAAAGAAGTGAAGGAAAAATATTGGGTTTTTTTCAAGTGTTAAGGGTGTCAAATTGTGGCACTCATATTTTCTCCTTTGTCCTTTGTCATAGTATAATGAGCTTCCAGCACCTTATCTAAAATGTATCTGGATGGTTTGTCCTTTGAAGGTAGATCTTTGCAATTAACAAAAAGCCATGGATATGACAAAAAGCATGGTTTGTACTGCCTGGTAATGTAAATGGCAAAGGATCATGGCCAATGTACTAGAGGGAGGTAATTTTGGAGATAAAGCTTTATATAGTTGGACAGATGTACCCTACATGTCAGAAGAATAAGAATAAGAAGAAATGCTTGTGACACAGATGTCTACATTGGCTTACTAAGGGTATGTCTACACAGCAAAGTTATTTCGAAATAACAGCCGTTATTTCGAAATAACTTTACTAGTGTCTACACAGGCAAATACAGTGAATTAATTTTGAAATAGCGGAGGGCTTATTTCAAAATTGGTAAACCTCATTCCACGAGGAATAACACCAAATTCGAAATAGCTATTTCGAAAAAAGTGCTGTGTAGACACTTATATCGAAATAGGGGGCCTCCAGCCTTCCCAGGGTGCCCTGGTGGCCACTCCAGCCTCAACCAAGAACACTCCTCTCCCTCCCCCCTCCCCAGAACCCTTAAAGGGGTTGACTCTGGCCACAGTGCCTGTGCCAGTTCCAAGCCTGCCAGCCCAGAGCCAGCAGTCACTGCCCCTGACCCAGTGGCCCCAAAACATGAGCCAGCAAGCCACTGGCAGCCAGCCCTCCACCTCTCCCCAGGAGCAGTCTGTCAGTTCCCAGGAGCCTGCCAGGCCCCGGAGAAGGCGGGCACCTTCCTGGTCCAGGGTGAAGATCATGGACCTTATTCAGGTTTGGGGGCGATGCCCCCAACGTCCATGATCTCTGCACTAGATGGAGGAACGTGGCTCTCTATAGCAGGATAGCTGCCAGCCTGGCCACCAAAGGCCACATGCGAACCCAGGAGCAGGTTTGCATGAAAATCAAGTTGGTCCAGTGAGACCGCCAACCCTGAGCCCTGAGCTTCCCTCCCCCTTCTTCCCCTTGCTTCCCCCTTCCAGCTCCATTCTCCCAGGTTTCTCCCTCCCCTCTCCCACCCTCTCTCTTCCCCTCTCCCACCTCCTTTCCCCAGTCTCACCAGAGTTTCATTCCTGCCCCCAAGTTTTGTTAAATAAAGAGAGTTTGTGTTCATGAAAATACGTGTATTTTATTTGACATCAGAAAGGGGGGTTAGTGAGGGGTAAGTGGAAGGACGTGAGGGCAGAATGAAGCACAAGCCCCCAGTGGGGCAGACCAGGGAGGCTTTTAGTGGTCCTCAGGGTGGAAGCTCTCCCACAGGGCCTCCTGGATACTGACAGCCCCCCGATGGACCTCCTGGATGGCAGCCTGCAAGAAGTGCAGCCAGGCTCGCAGCAACATGTCCAAGAGAAGCACCAGAGTGTCCAGGGGCAGCTCTGGCTCCATGTCCCCCATGAGGGCAACCAGAGCATGCAGAGACAAAATGCTTTGCTATTTCTCATTGAGGTAGGCAAGCAAGCAGGGAAACCTGAGAACCGGCTGTCTGGGGGAGGGGTCCCTTTAAGCACAGGTCTCAGATAGCCTCAGGCAGCAGCCACACAAGCTAACTCCTGACTTGATGCCTTGCCAGAACCGGTTCTGGCCGGCCTTAAATGAGATTCAGCGTCCTATCAGTGTGGACGCTCTATTTCGAAATAGCAAAATGCTATTTCGAAATGCATTTTGTGTGTAAACGCATTATTTCGAAATAAGCTATTTTAAAATAACTATTTCTAAATAAGATATTTCGAAATAACGCTGTAGGATAGACATATCCTTAGTGTATTTGCCTTAACAATGTTAAAAATGTAGCAATGGGAAAAGCTTATAAATAGTTTTTTTTTTTGAGAAGTGAAACTGTCACTCTTTACAATCTAACTACAGGGACATAAGCCATTAATAGCAATTCATATCCATAATGTTTTTCCCATTACCTATTTTTCAGGTCTCAGCGGAGCTCAGAGACTTTAGGACAACTGGAATTCTCTTCTTAGATTCCTTTGGAATGTGAAGGTAAGTTCTAGTTTTCTTTTTTTTTTTTTTTTTTGTCATCTGCAACCTGCATCAGACCAGAAATGTGTACACTCTCACACAAGCTGCTAAATTATGATTGTTTCAATCAGTTGTGCTCTACTTTGTATACAAGAATTTTTTTCAGTGATTTATTGTGGTCTGCATTATGGTTTTTAAATAAACAGCTATGTTCTGCATTATGGCTCCTATAAGAGCAAGACATGAAGAAAAGTCTGATTTTAAAACTTTGTTGCTGGCAATCAACACAGCGAGGAAATCAATAAAAATAATAGCTAAAGTGCACCTGCTGTTTCCTTTATATCTTGAAGTATTTAAGTTAGAATTGTAATTACTAACTAAGTATTTCTTTGAGCTATTCAATCCTCTGCATACCTACAGAAAAAGAACCTAATTCACGCAAGCAATCCAAGGTATTACTTCTCTGGAAAAAGTCTATATTTGACTGAGCTATACATAATTGCTGTCATCCAATGGACCACATTTTCAAAGACACCTCAACAAGTTTCTACTATTGTGCCTCTATTTTGGTGGAAGTAATTAAGGTGCACATGATTATATTCAGACATCTGACCACTTTACGTAATTGATAAACATAAAGTATGAGCCCATAAATCCAATAATTGAGGGTGAAATTTTTCAAAAGCAATCCAATGACTTGTCCCATATGGCAATGAACATGCTATAACATCCTATATACAACAGAGTAAACTTCTGTTCCTAAGTGAGTGCCTTAAACTTCTGTTCCTAAGTGAGTGCCTTTGAAAATCCCATCGAGAAGGGCTAAATCCAGTCTGAACCTATAACTGTCTGCATTTAAATGTTTTGATTGCAGTTGATTGTGTGTGCAGTTATTTTTGTAAATTGGCAACACATACATTAAAATGCCATTTTAAGCAGTATAAATTACAATGTGAATTTCAGGAAATCCTATGCTGGGAAAATAATATTCTATCATTGGTTTAAAAGGTAGCTAAGCTGTTCAATGTTTAGTTTAGGTAGGCTCAATGACATGACAATGTGATCCACTTGTGCATAGAAGTGAGGTAGTGAATATTGAATGTTCAGGTGGGGAAGGAGAAACAAATCATAAGACTCGTGATCTCTAATAATCAAATCTAGCATTGCATTGCCCACTTGTAAATATTCTTAATGCCATTCATCAGTTCTCTGCCCCACCTTGCAGCTCTTCTTGGGATTTATAAATGTACAGGTCAATAGGACTGTGGCCAGTGACTGCAACAGAGGATGGATTAGGCTTGTCACAGTTTGTCCTTTGTCACAAAAGTCCTGAGTCATGAGGCTGAGTCACTCTAAAACATATCAGTTTCTATAGACAACTGTACACATGGACTGATGTGACTGGCATCACATCTAGCCTCCTTTGACTTCCCTCACCCTATGGATCAGGTACCATTCTACAGAATGGCAGGTTTTCAGTATAAGATGAACTGAGACTTGAACACACAACATCATGGGTTGTGGTCAAATGCCTTAGCCATTTATCTATCACAGTGAACTAAAAGTAAATAACTGATATCATGAGCCTTGGGATAAAATCACAAAAGACAGGGATACAGAACTGCTATTATGTCGTTCACAATCACATTTTTGTCCACTGTACAACCAATGCATGTTTACAGTGTTGACTTCATGTCTTTATTTTGTCATGTATCTGTTTTACTACTCATTACGAAATATTCATATATTGTACCTTTTGCAAATTAGATTTTTCTTCAAGTGGCAAAAAAGAATAAGCAAACACGTTGCATTCAAAAAGTAAAGGTTTGTACGTATGTGTACACACACAGACTCACACAGAGAAACACTTATGTTATACTAGGATCTTATAATCAGCTAAAAGATGGCAAACACAGAACTGAAGTTCAGTAGATCAATGTCCATGAACATTATGTGTCGATATATAATTTGGTGTCAGTTTTATTTACTAACAGCTCATTGGTCTTCTTAATTCATTTTTTCACAGCCAATTGTCTAAACATGATTTCTAGCTCTGTCAGGGTACTTGGAGTACATCAGCATTTCTTGGTATGAATAATGAAGCAGAGAGCTTATGTGATTTGCTAAAGGTCCCTCAGTGACAGACTCACAGAGTAGAAAACTGTTTTTCTGATACCCATCTAACTTTACAGATACTTTTCCTCCATGGGCCTAAATTATGGATGTCATGACAGTATTAACTGAGAAAGTCCTTTTTACTGAAGAGTAAGTCTCAGCCATCATATTGTTCCAGAAGTTTCAATGTAATAGTAATTTTTAATATTGAACTCCTACAACTAAACAGAAACTCAGTTGAAGACTCACTTTTTCTGGATTATGACTCAAATCACATATGTTTAAATCCCTATGTTTGTTTTGAATTCAAGCCAGGTTAATCAGAATGTTTTCAAAATAAACCTGGAACCTCAGATGAGAATTGGAACTGGAAATTAAGACATTTTGACCTAGGTTGAGTTTCTCTATGAAAGGAGAATTACACAACACTGACTATAAGATCTATTATTTTAGGCTAATCACAAGGATAAATTCTATTTTGCTGCTGTAACAAGATGTCATACAATGAATGTCAAATGAGGTAGGCAAAACTGGTATGTAATGATGCCTACAGAGTAAACATAACACTGATTATTGTACACGGTAGACAGAGACTACCATAAGGAGCCTACACTAGTTTTTACTTTTGGGACTATCATAATGATATCATAATAAAGCCTTCATTGGTTATCATTAAAACAATTTACACTATCACAGCACCTTTCCAAGTGCTTAGTACTTGATGGAGTTTACCCAGTTGTTTGCTGGAGGAAGGGAATCTTCAGCATTTTTTTCTATTGGAAAATGCCATTTTTATAAAAACCAAAATATTTTGCACAAACATAGCCTGCTGTAAAACAACTGCAATAAGAGAGGACACTCTTGGGAATAGCGAGCCCCATAGATGGACCAATATTTTTTTCAACTGAATGTAAACATGGAACACTTCTAATTAAAACTGATAATTGTTCTGATCCCAAACTGATTTCTAAAATGAGTTCAATCAGCCTGAAAGAACACAATAACTCTGTAGCTTGCTGAAATTTGAAGTGTAAAACGATTCCTTTACAAATGGTAATAATTTCTAGTCTTTCAGGTGAAAAGGTTCCAGAGATTGAATTCTTGTTACAATTTCCATACCTTATGTTCTGAATCATGTATTTATTTAAAGAAGTGATTCTGCTAAATAGGATTATTTCTGTATATACACATTTGCATACAGAGTAACACTTGAGACTTTGAAAATTCCAATTTAACAAACCAAAATGTTTTGTGCAAACATAGACTGGAAATTAAGGCACTCATCTGGCACATGGGAGGCCCCATTTCAAGAAAAGCAAAATTACTGAAAAATGCATTTATTTGAAGGGCACCTTGGATGGGTTGAAAAAAAGGATATATTCTAAAAGGTGATTGCTAACTATTAACTGTGGTTATTAATTAATTAATATGCATTAATTGAGGCATGTTCATACAAATTATATTTTCTAACTATCCCAATTCCAAAGTGTTTTGTTTATTTGCTCTCCAACCTTTAGATCATCATACAATCTGAAACCATACTTAAAATAGTAATACTGAATATGAACAAAGAAAAAAATGCCACCATCACACTATTACTTATGTTGAGACTTGGACTATATAAGTGTTTTAAAGTGTCATTTTGTATTGCATGATCTGTTTTATTCTTCTCTTCATTCTATCAAAACCAGGAGACCTATGACTAATAACAAAAAACAGCCCACAAGTCAGTTTATATCTTCCTGAAAGTCTACCATGAAACTTAACTGAATCAGAATAAAAAGCAATGGCAAGCACAAAATTAAAAAGTTAGATACAGTTCTCATTGTCAATATATTTAATTAAAGCAGATAAAAAGAGTGAAATTATTTTTGCAAACAGTTTGTGTTTTCCATCAAAAACCTTTTTGAAAGAAATTTTGAGAACTGTTGTATTTGCCCCCTGAGTCAATGTTCTTTATCTTTTCCAACTGGCGTAACTTGACAATTTGATCATGCAAATCTCTGAGTTTAGAAAAAAAATCTTCCAACAAATCCAAAACCATAATAGATTACGGTAATTTTTGCAATAATTCCTGCTTCTAAAGTAACTTCAGACTCTATAATCAATGGCATGTTTCAGAAGTGAGAATTAGAAATTGCTTGTTATATACCTCCTATAGAAGTGAATTGACACCTGGTTTCAATTAGTAAAACCAGAGCTCAGGAATAGGATGAGTTTATTGCAGTTTGTTGCACACATCTGGAAACTGGTTCCAAAGACAGTCTCACTACCACTCCTTCCCTATAAGTTTAATCAAAGCATTTTTGTATGTCTCTGAGGCATGTAAATCACTGTACCTTTTCAACACTTAATAAGTATCTGTGTCTGTATCAAGGAATACATAAGAAAATATACATGCAAATCAGAGGCAGCCCATATAGTGAGTTTCCAATGTGGCCTTAATCAATGTGAGGTCTTTTCCCCACTTATCTGTAAATAGCTTACGATGAACTTTTTGTGCAAAGTCTGTTTTCCATGATATCCAATGTCTCATCTAAACGACAAAGCAGGAAGTCGTTGATGGAGAACAGGGGAAAATCATGAAGTGCAGACTCTGGATTCTGCCTGAAAGCAAAGTGATTGCTGAAAATGAGGCCACATTAGGGAAACTACGGCTTTAGCAAGACATATCTATATCCATATCCATATCTATATATCTATATCTATATCTATATCTATATCTATATCTATAATGTTAACTATTAGGCAACTTAAATATGTCAGTTACTACCCCTGTAATTTGATACACATCCTGAGAACTGAGACTGAAGCATTCCTCTGAGTTCCTAGTGCCCTAAACAGAGTGTGGGAGATAGAAAATAAATAACAGTAGCCTTCTACAAGGTGTTTTAAACACCAACATCTAACATGGTTTAACTACCATCTGTAGGGCACAACCCACCAGTTCAGATGAATGGAGTTATTAAAAGTCCAGTTTCTACAATTTTGATTCCTGTATTTACAAGTTTGATTTACAATTTACAAAATTTACAGGTTTGATTCCTGTAACAGAGGTATGAATAAAGGCATTGCCTGGATGGCCTGCTGCATTCCGCATCCTAATGACATAAAAAACCAGTGTGTACTTAAGAACAATTAGTACCTTCTCTATCAGCTTCATGTATCATGCACACTCTAATTGACTATTTCTTTCCCCCTTCTTTCTTTTTTTTCCTTCTTTTTCCTTCTCCTCCTTCCCCCATTTATTTAGAAACTGGACCTTTAATAACTCCATTCATCTGAACTGGTGGGTTGTGCCCACAAAAGCTCATGATACCATCTACATATTTCATTATTCCCTAAGGTGCTGCAAGACTATTCATTGTTGTTTAGGTTTTTCCAGTTAGTCTGTAACTCGGCTACCCCTTTGAAGCTTCTTTACCATATGTTGGGTAAATTTTATTTGCACCTAATTCCAAATAACCTGAGACATACATGCATGTGCGTGTTCACACACACAGATTGAGGAATCCATTGTAGTCTAAGGAGCCAGAGCTTTGCTAGCAAAAGGGGAAATAGAATGTACTATGTGTCCATTCCCAGTAGATACCAGGAACAGGCATCGTGCTCATTCTAGTCATTAATGGCATCAATCTACTTAAATAGTCTGTTGACTGGTTCACAGCGGGTTGGGCCATGCTCATACTCCTTTCTCACTGAAATAGATGCATTTTGTGGTGGTGCGTGTTGTCAGCAGCACCTACCTCTGAGCCCTCCCTAACAGCCCTGCATCTCTTCAAGTGCTCCATGTGCCCTCCTCCTCACCCTCCACTGCTCCATTGTGCAGCTTCCATAAGGAGATGCCAACATGGCAAATCTCTGAGATTCAGTGGAACATCCTGGGAGAGAACTTAAAAGACTTTTAGGTTCTCTTTTACTCTGTTGCTTTGCCATGTTTGCATGGTCAAATTGTCAAGTTACTCCAGTTGGAAAAGATAAAGAACATTGACTCAGGTGGCAAATAGAACTGTTGACTATTTTTTAAGAGTAAAAGAGATGGTTTGTGGTAAAACCAGCGAATGGAGAGTCAAGACTGTTCTCAAAATTTCTTGAGACATGCCAGAGTTTATGCTCCTTTCCATTTTCCTCACTAGGATTTGACTGCCAATTTTTAAAGCATGCCTTTTTACCACAAAATTTCAAAATTTCTCCATTCACTGGTTTAACCATTACACAATACTCGCCCTGAAATATATTTTAAGCAATGGAGTCATGGGATTATAGACTTCAGAACTTGCAAAGTTTTCTCTTTGTCATCTGGCAGTAATTATTCTTGCATTAGCTCCCTTCCTCCCATGTGCCAACTCTGTCATAGCTTGATCATGGTTCTCATAACACTAATTAAACTATCTTTAACAGGGCAAGCTTTGTAGAAGAGATATGCAGTGATTCCACTGTGAAAATAATCCCCATTTCATCACAAACAGCATTTACTACACAACATTTCATCAATGTGTTGTAATCCTGGTGGGTTTTGTAGGGAAGAAAAGATTGTTGGTATTGTTACATTTTCTATTTTTATGGAGCAAAACCACCCCTTCATTTATAGCAATGCAGTGTAACAGAGACTCTACTGGCAGAAAAATAATGGATTAGTTTTCTTTTTCTATAAGTGGCAGAAGCAGTGAGTCATAATTCACTCATGTTGCACTGGATATGGAAACAAAATAATGTTCTTTAAATTGATTTTGGGCAGGAGATCATAACATAATCTTTATGTTTTAAATTTTCACCAAGTTGTACAAAGCTATTTAACTTCCTATTTGTCTGAGAATCAATATAAGAGTGGGAAGCAACATAATGAAATCTGCTGGCTGTAGAGATAAAACAGAATACTTTATTTGCCATTTTAAAGACCAAGTGATTAGAAAATTGGGGAAATAATTAGTAAAATATGTGAGAAACTGCATAAACTTTGTTAAGGATAAAATGTCACGCAGTAAGTTTTTTTCCCCATAAAGCATCTCTGGTTCCCCCTCCGCTAACTCCCTCCCCGCCCCCCGCACATGTTTCCTGCCCGTTCCCCTCTGCTTTAAGAACCTTGGCTGTGGAAAACACAGGTTCAAATTTCAATTCTAGTTCAGAATGCAGGTCTTCCTTTATTGCCTGCCTATGAGAGTGTCCTAGCCAGCGGACTGTAGGATAGTCTTAGGCGTCTCTCTCTGTATCTCCTTTTAGAGTTGTTCCAGTTTGAAGTAGGCAGCAAAAAAAAAAAAAAACAAAAACAAAAACAAAAAAAAATCACAGAGCAACTAACAAAAGATTCAAAAACTAAAAGCAATTTTTAAAAAGTACATCAGAAGCAGGAAGACTGCCAAACAACCAGTGGACCCACCGGATGATCCAGGTGATAAAGGAACACTCAGGCAAAACCAGGTGAATGTGGAAAAGCTAAATGAATTCCTTGCATTGCTCTTCATTACAGAGGGCGGGAGGGAGATTCCTACACTTAAGCCATTCTTTTGGGTGACAAATCTGAGGAACTGTCCCAATTTAAGGTGTCAGTAGAGAGGATTTTAGCACAAACTCATAAATTAAACAGCAGAAAGTCAGCAGGCCCAGGTGGCATACACCCAAGAGTTCTGAAGGAACTACAGTATGCAATTGCTGAGCTATTAACTGTGTTATATAACATATCACTTCAAGTAACTTCTATACCAGATGACAGGAGGATGACGAATGCACAGAAGAGTGATGCCAATTTAAAAAAAAAAGGGCTCCTGAACCAATCCTGGCAATTATAGGCAATTAAAGAACAGAGTTATCAGACACATAGATGAACATAAAGGTCAACATGGCCTTTGTAAAAGGATATTGTGCCTGACCAATCTGTTGGAATTAATTAAAGGTGTTAGCAAGCATGTGGACAAGGGTGATCAAGTGGATATGGGTTATTTGGACTTTCAGAAAGCCTTCATCAAGGTCCTAAACAAAGTCTTTTAAACAAGGTAAGCAGCCATGACATAATAAGGTTCTTTCATGGATTAGTAACAAGTTAAAAGATAGGAAACAAAGGGATGAAATAAATGGTTAGTTTTCACGTCGGAGAGAGGTAAAAAGTGGTGTCCCTCATGGATCTGTACAGGGGACAGTGTTGTTCAATGTATTTATAAATGATCTGGGAGTAAGATAGCAAGGTTTGTAGATCATACAAAATTACTCAAGATAGCTAAGTCCAAAGTTACAAAAGATTATCACAAATTGGGCAAGAAAATGGCAAATGAAATTCAGTGTTGAAAAATGTGAAATAATACATACTGGATGGGGATACAATTAGCTTTTACCACTCAAGAAGATGATCTTCTGGTATTCGTTCTGGATAGTTCCCTGGGGGGAAGAAAAACCCTCTCAATGTGCAGTGTGTAAGAGGTCCCCAGTGTTGATACAGTTTGCATAGTTTAACTTATGGTCATTGTCACTGAATAATATGTGCATGCAATGAAGTTAGTACTTTTACTTACTCCTTTCTCACATTGTCTTTAGTAAAATTCAAAAAAAGTACTTTCCAAGATCTGCAGGTTTCATAACTCCTCTTGAAATATCAGGATATTTAAGAGCTCTTAAAAAGTTCTATGACACATTTTTTTCTGCAAAATTCAAAAATAAAATATCACGTTTGCTTTTTTCATTTTCATTCTTCTCAGAAACACTGAACATTCAATTTACAAAGCTCAGAACGTTTGAATAAGTCTGAACAATACTCTGGCATTAAATCTTTGTTAAAACTTATCTCACATTAAAAGAATGATTGAAAACATAAGGTTCTTCTATTTATGCAGTCTTAAGCTTCCTAATTTGTATTAATCTCATGTATTCATTTATTCCCACTTTTGGAACATATAGGGCTTTTAGGTTAAGAATTTCTCTGAAAACTGACACAGTTCTGCCACTGTTTAAAAAGGCCATTATCTCTGTGGATTACCTAGGGAGGTGGTGGAATCTCCATCACTAGAGGTCTTTAAGTCCTGGTTTGACAAAGCTCTGGCTGGGATAATTTAGTTGGGGTTGCTCCTGCTTTGGGCAGGGGGCTGGACTCAATGGCCTCCTGAGGTCTCTTCCAGCCCTAGGATTCTATGATTGTATGGTAAAAATGTATAAAATAATGTGTTTAAATTATGGGAAACATGTGTAAATTTTAAACTTCATTATTAGCCGAAATCAAGCAGACACACAACTTTTGCAAACTATTCTTCTTACCAGCCCACTTATGCTTAGGGGTCCAGTAAAGTAGGGATATACCTTTCTGGCTAGCTGCTCCTTCCATTCCTGGGTCCATTCCATGTTGCACGTGGTTGGGGTACTGTGCTGTTACCCATAGCCAGAGTGACCCATAACCAGAGTTACCCATAGCCAGGGAAGAGCTTTTGCACCTTTGTAAAATGCTTTGAGAGCTATGAGCACAAAATCTCATCTAAATTCAAACTCTGATGCTGTTGCCTGAGAGTCTGAAGGGAAACTCACTGTGTATAAAGCTCTGTCAAGTACAGAGATTGAACCAATGAGCAGAGAGAGAGAATATTTTCTCTTTATAAACTTTCCGTTTTAGCCACATGAGATGTTACCTTTAATGATAATAAACTAAAAAAACTGAAAGAAAGAATAATAAACTCTTGTCTTAAAGAGTTGGTAGATAGTCCCTTTAAGTTGTATTATACAATCTTTATAAGTTTCAGTGTTGGTGAGAGTATAAAAAGATGTTTATAGCAGTAGCTGAAAAAGAATCAGCTTGAGTCTGAGAGGCTGGCTATAGCTCAGTGAGACACTTTTTTTTGTTTGGTTTTTTGTTTTTTAATTGTTTTCTTACAAAAGACATGGACAAACCAAACTATGGATTCTCCTTTTCTATCTTGCTCTGCTTCTGCTGCCCCAAGCTATTTATTTTTTGTACCACTCCACTGAAGTGCAAGCCGCTTTCTATGGAACCTGCTAAGTAGGCATGAATAGAATATCTCTGCAGCAGGGCAGTAGTGCTCTTAATAAGTGACGTTGGTATTTCGTAGTCTCACTGAAAAAAATGTGCCTGCTTTATTGAGGTTGCGTAGAGAGGCTCTTACTTTGATACTGCATGGAAGCAGCAACAAAAGTGTGGGGAATCTCTTTCAAGTGACAAGTTAAAAAAAGAACTCCAGTCAATGAGTAATCCTGAAAAAAGTAGCAAAGAGAGAGTATTGTTGAGAATTTGAGAGTCAGAAAAAAATGTTGTGAAAAATTGAAGAAGAGTTGGTATCGTGGATTGTAATGAGCATTTTTGCTCTTTTTGTCTCTGAGTTTTTTTCTCTTAAGATTTTCCAGAGATTTTATTTGAATTTAGAAGGTCAGGGAATCACAATGTATATGTATCTATATCTATATCTATATCTGAAGTTGGTTTCTGTGCACAACTGTCATATATCTATGTAACAAAGTTTGTATCATATCATTCAGTGGGTAATGAAAAAGTAGATTATTCTGACCTGTCACATACAGAAAGTGGCATCATAGCATTCAGCAGTGGAGAGGAGAAATATAAAATTTTTGTTTATGCAGGAAAAGTAACATGAAATACAGAAATTCCTTATCACCCCAAACAATTTTTTTATTATTGTCTTAAAGGCTTAAAAAGCGGACACACCACCATCTGTCTCCTGGCTCTGGCTTAGGAAATGTGTAGTCAGTGCTCTTCCTTCTTCATTCTAATCAGAATTATCTGCTTTAGGGATGATCAAGTTAAAAGTCACCTTTTCTCCAAGAATCTCAAGGCAGGGTTTTTTTAGTTTTAATCAACTCTTGGAATACCCATGTGAAGATGGTACTTATACACATCCCTTTTACAATGAGGAGACTGAAAGTCTTCTAAGTGAAACAGCTTGTTCAAGGTCACAACACTAAACTAATAGCAGAGATGGGTATAGAATGCAAAATTTCAAATTTTTAGTCCCTGCTTGGAACTTTGAACCATGGAGTGTCCAGCAATTTGCTAGACGTGTCTTCACTTGCTGGTACAGTTAGGACCTCCCTGGTCCAATATCCTGGGGACCTAAGCGGTCCTGACCCACTGAATTTGCTGGGCTGGGGAGGTCAAAGTTCCCCTCCCGACTGTTGGCCCTGCTCCCTCCAGCCCTGGTGGAGCTGTGCTCCTGCCTGGAGATGGGGCTGCTCTCCCCACTGTGCTGCGGGAACCAGAGCTTGCTGCTTCTGAGCTGGCCAGGGAAGCCCTCTTTGCTCTGCTGGCAAAGTAGGAACAGTAACATGGGCCTGCTCCCCTGACACCACTGGTCCCTCTGCCTTCAAACTGAGCAGGGATGCAATCCCTGCTATGCTGGCTTGGCCAGAGATGTGCTCTTGGCCACCAACCCTGCTGCCAGCAGCCCAGTGCCCAGATAGGACCATGTTTTCCACCGCGTGGCCCGCTGCTGCCAGGGCTGCATTCCCCACCACCAACCCAGCCCCTGAACCTGGCCAGCCGGGGCTCTCTGATCCAACCACGGATGTTGCCAGACTGGAGAGTTCTGGATTTTAGAGGGTTTAACCTGTGGATCATCACTGAAGCAATCAATGCAGCAATTGTTGATGTAGTAGTGGATCTGGAGAAGATACGCTAAACTGATGGGAGAGCATTTTCCCATAGATTTGTGTACTTCACTTCCTCAAGAAGCATAAGGAAAATCCACGGGAGGTGCTCTGTCATTGACACAGTGCACTGTAGTCACCATGGTACGTGGATCTAAGAACATTATCTTCAGTTATATTATTCACGTAACTGAAGTTGCATAAGTGAGATTGAGTTGTCGTGGTAATTTAGACCGGCCTGTACCTTCTACCGAAAATCGATTTCCTTTCTTCTCTCATGTTAAGTCTCTTCTTTCTATACGTTCATATTCATTCTCTTAATGCCAATGGAAATATAAGTGAAAATCTAAAGAAAAGGCTCTAATTTGTATCAATTATTCCTTCACTCACCATGTTCTGCTTTCCCAAGTTTCACCATTAGACATCACTCAAATGATCTCTCCCTGTTGTGCATCAGGTGATTTGATTATATTCTCAGGATCATTAAATTAACTTCTAACTCAGCCAAGCAGGTCACATGGTGTATTTCCCACTGAACCAACAGTGGATTCTGAATTTGAGCATTGACTTTTTTTCCTTATTCTGAAACTAATCTTTAAAATTCTGAAACTATGACAAAATTTCTATTAAAAAGCATTGGTGATTGAATGTAAAAATTAACGGCATAAACAGGAGACCAAGTCTATTTTCAGTTGCTGGTTGTTAGTTGTTCTAGTTTTGGTAATCTTTTTTCCTCATTACTTCTCCTTGCTTATGCCGTTCTTTGCTTGGCTTTCTTTGTATTCAGTGACACCCCGGTCTCCTGCTGACAGAGCCGGTGAGTTATACTCCTTGAGGAATTTTCTACCCCGTCTTGGAAGAGGAGCATGGATAGTAATCCTCCTCTAGAGAGATTGAACATATCACTTCTTTGACACACTTAGCCTTTTCTGACCTGAGGCCCATGAGCCTAAGTTTTATATGTGGGTGACAATATATTACCTTCTTATTGTATTATGAGCTGATCTCCAAATAGGCTGTAGTTTTGTGAGCTTTTATACTTGAATGCAGAAAGGATTAGAAATTCACATATTGTGTGGATCTCTTGGCTAGAGACACTTATCTTCAGTTGTTGAAAAGATCTAATACCAAAAAACCATTGCATTTTAAAAAAAAAATTACAGCACGCTATGATAATATATCATAATTCTGAAATTATAGGAGTTCAGTCTGTGATTTATGAAACCTGAGCTCAATCCTTGTCTAAGTTTATCCTGTGTTCTGTAGATGGATGGGACATATTGTTATTTAGCATCTCAGAGAGCACGAAAGAATATTAGGCATGAAACATTAATCAGGAAATTATGCATTGCTTTCACAATTAATGTGCAACTGGACTTTACTTTGTAATATTGTATTAGCTCTTAACATGCAAATTATTTTAGGTAATTACCTCATTTTTCAGTGGCCATTTGATAGATTTAAGTTTCATGCAGAATGTTCTGTGTAATTTAAAATCTTGCACTGATTTGTTTCTTTACTTGTTCATAAAAATCTCTGTTTTCTTTGTCATACATCAGGCATGTAGGGTGGAAGATACTGTAAAATTCAGTGTGCAAAATTCATTTTTTTTAGTCATTTTAACCCTAACTAGAGTTGACAATTTGGTCAAGTGTTATAGAAAATGTGTCTCATGGCATAGTAAAAATAAAACAAAGTGCTGAGGAACTGCATTTGTAGCATGAGCCTAGCTATCTTTGTACTGTTCCATCTCTTTGAAACAAAAATGAAACAGGAGTTTAACTTTATATAACTTAATTTCAGCTCTATTGGTATTGTATGTGTATATTGTATAGCCAGGGTGGGGAATCTAAGGCTCGGGTGCCGGACTGGCCCTGCTTGCCTGGACCCGGCCCTGAGGCTCAGGGCTCCCCCATCAGCATTGGAGAGCCTGTTCTGGTCCTCCAGCCCCTTCCATTGTCCCACCGCTGGGCTGGGACACACGAAATCTAGTAGCCTGGGCCCTAGGCTCTGGTGTGCAAGGGGAATGTGGAGAGTGTCTTTCTGCTTCTCGGTTAGGGGCCAGGTAAGTGAAGTGAGAGGTTGGTTTTTTTTACTTTGTTTTGTTTTGTTTCTCACTTTTCTCACTTGTATGAGGCCACTGAATGATTTTTCTCTGGGTCAGCGGCCCTTGACCTAAAAAAGGTTCCCCACCATTGCTGTATAGTAAATATGCAAGTCTAAAATGTCAATGGATGCTTTTCCATATTCAGTAACATGTTCTGATCAATAAAAATATATAATTTCAAAATTATTTAATTCTATGATTTAAATACCAAAACCCTTCAGTAGTTTTAAAACTAAAGATAACTGGTCTGTGTATTTATGTCCAGTTCTGCATTTATGATGTTACATGTCATATCTGAAACAAGTTTCTGACCCATAAAAGTATTTTGATATTTATGTGAATAGCTGTGAATATTTAGCTCAGTCTTTCCCCATATTTTTCAATCTTGAATGTCACCTAATCACAAGTATTTGTTGTGATCTTGTCTATTCAGAATCCTGTTGCTGTAAAATAGCTTCCCCATAAATGTCAAGCAATGTAAAATTGAATGCCTATATTTAAATAGATTTAACAGATAGTAAAACTCAAGATTAAAATGGTTTCATTCAGTGAGACAGACAGTTACTTCAGTAGTGTGCAATTTGTGTCACATTATGTAAAATACAAGTCCAAAAACACACAAAAAATAGAAGTATGAATCTAAAAGTATATTTTAAAATGAAGCTAGAAACGTTGTATTTTAATCCTAGGTCAAGTACAGAATGAAAAAGATAATAGCAGGGTACCGAATCCTGTTTTTTAAACATTGTAGTGCAATGTTTTGATTTGTTTTCCTACCTCTTCATGTGTCTGTGACACCCAAATTTCAAGCTCTATAATTAGAATTTTCTCCTCCCCGACATCTTCTAACATTCCTTTGTTTAAGGGAAAGCAAAAGAATTAGAGTATTTTGACACTCGATTATGTCAAGCACAAGAGAAAATTGCTTTTCCATTTGCAGGTACCCATTTGGCATCTTATCACAGAATACTGAGATACAACACAACTTACAATTGGTCTACCAACACAAAAGGATGTATCATGTCTCTTGTGATAACAGCTACAGACAGTCTTTCACTCACTAAATATTAAAATGGACACGTGAAATTATGTGACTGAAAATTATTGTTTTCATCCATCTAGTGCCCAAGAATAAGACTTATCAGACATCCTATTGAAATCTGTTATATTGAGTTTAGTTTGAATTTACCATCAGGAAAACCATTTTTACAATCAGTCAGCATAGCTTGCAGATGAATTAAAACAGCACACTGGTCATTACTGACCACTTGATAGGTGAGGAGAAAAAATGGACAAGATGAGTGAATCCTAAATTACATGCTGGTTTACTGTGCATGGATAATTGAAGTTAATCATTTTATCAAGCAAAGTTAGTTGATTTTCGTGTTTGACTCACATTTTAAAGTTGTTAAGTTCATATGGCCACTTAAGGGCTAGACTTTCAAAGGAACAATAATGGGTGCCTGCCAGCAAGTGCTTGCTTGGACCCTCACAACAGTGTTTTTAGTAGGGCTGAAAACTAGGCCTGACGGGAACACATCCAGGGTATCGCTATCGGTAGCATTTAAGCACTATAGAATCATAGAATCATAGAACTGGAAGAGACCTCAGGAGGTCATCAAGTCCAGCCCCCTGCCCAAGGCAGGACCAATCCCAACTAACTCAACCCAGCCAGGGCTTTGTCAAGCCGGGACTTAAAAACCTCTAGGGATGGAGATTCCACCACCTCCCTAGGTAATCCATTCCAGTGCTTCACCACCCTCCTAGTGAAATAGTTTTTCCTAATATCCAACCTAGACCTCCCGCACTGTAACTTGAGACCATTGCTCCTGGCTCTGCCATCTGACACTACTGAGAACAGCCTTTCTCCATCCCCTTTGGAATCTTCCTTCAGGAAGTTGAAGGCTGCTATCAAATCCTCCCTCACTCTTCTCTTCTTCAGACTAAACAAAGCCAAATCCCTTAGTCTCTCCTCATAGGTCATGTGCCTCAGCCCCCTAATCATTTTGGTCACCCTCTGCTGGACCCTCTCCAATGTGTCCACATCCTTTCTATAGTGGGGGAGGAGGGGAAGAACTGGACAAAATACTCCAGATGTGGCCTCACCAGAGCCGAATAAAGGGGAATAATCACTTCTCTAGATCTGCTGGAAATGCTCCTCTTAATGCAACCTAATATGCCATTAGCCTTCTTGGCTACAAGGGCACACTGTTGACTCATATCCAGCTTCTCATCCACTGCAATCCCCGGGTCCTTTTCTGCTGAACTGCTACATAGCCAGGCAGTCCTCAGCCTGTAACCATGCTTTGGATTCTTCCGTCCAAGTGCAGGACTCTGCACTTGTCTCTGTTGAACCTCATCAGATTTCTTTTAGCCCAATCCTTTAATCTGTCTACGTCACTCTGGATCCTATCCCTGCCCTCCAGCATACCTAGCTCTCCCCCTAACTTAGTGTCATCTGCAAACTTGCTGATGGTGCAATCCATCCCCTCATACAGGTCATTAATAAAAATGTTGAACAAAACCGGTCCGAGAACAGATCCTTGGGGTACTCTGCTAGAAACCAACCACCAAACTGACATCAAGCCATTTATCACTACCCGTTGGGCCCGATAGTCTAGCCAGCTTTCTATACATCTTACAGTCCATTTATCCAATCCGTATTCCCTTAACTTGCTGACAAGAATATTGTGGGAGACGGTACTAAAAGCTTTGCTAAAGTTAAGGTATATCACTGACTTTCCCATATCTACGGAGCCAGTTACCTCATCATAGAAGCTAATCAGATTGGTCAGGCATGACTTGCCCTTCATAAACCATCTTGTTAGTCTTTAAAGTGCTGCATAGTCCTGTCTTTTGCCCTTCATGAATCCTTGTTGACTATTCCTGATTACTTTCCCCTTTACCAAGTGCCTCAAAGTGAATTCCTTCAGGATCCCTTCCATGATTTTTCTGGGGACTGAGGTAAGGCTAACTGGTCTGTAGTTCCCTGGATTGTCCTTCTTCTCTTTTTTAAAGATGGGCACTACATTGCCTTTTTCCAGTCATCTGGGATCTCTCCCGATCTCCACGAGTTTTCAAAGTTAATGGCCAAAGTCTACGCAATGACATTTGCCAACTCCCTCAGTACTGTCGGATGCATTAAATCCAGACCCGTGGATTTGTGTATGTTTAGTTTTTCTAAATAGTTACTAACCTGTTCTTTCCCCACCAAGGGCTTTCCACCTCCTTCCCATACTGCGTTGCCCAGTGCATTTGTCTGGGCGCATACCTTGTCTGTGAAGGCAGACGCAAAGAAAGCATTGAGTACTTCAGCTTTTCCCACATCATCTGTCACTAGGTTACCTCCCTCATCTGTAAGGGCCCCACATCCTCTCAGATCACCCTCTTATTGCTAACATGCCTGTAGAAGCTTTTCTTGTTACCCTTCACATCCCTTGCTAGCTGCAATTCCAATTGCGCTTTCACCTTCCTGATAACTCCCCTGCATTCTCGAGCAATATATTTATACTCCTCCCTAGTTATCTGTCCAAGTTTCCACTTCTTGTAAGCTTCCTTTTAGTGTTTAATCTCACCAAGGATTTCCCCAGTAAGCCAATCTTGCTGCATACCATATTTGCTTTTCTTGCTGCGCATTGGGATGGTTTCTTCCTGTGCCTTCAATAAGACTTCTTTAAAATACTGCCAGCTCTCCTGGACTCCTTTCCCCTTCATGTAAGCATCCCAGGGAATCCTGCCCATCAGTTCTGTGAGGGAGTTAAAGTTTGCTTTTCTGAAATCCAGGGTGTGGATTTTGCTACTCTCTTTTCTTCCTTTGGTCAGGATCCTGAAATCTACCATCTCATGATCACTGCTTCCCAGGTTGTCACCCACCTCTACTTCCCCTACTAGTTCCTCCCTGTTTGTGAGCATTAGGTCAAGCTGCACGTGGCCGCTGGTCGGTTCCTTCAGCACTTGTACCAGGAAGTTATCCCCAACATTCTCCAAAAACTTCCTGGATTGTCTGTGTACTGCTGTATTGGTCTCCCAACAGATGTCAGGGTGATTAAAGTCCCCCATGAGAACCAGGGCCTGTGATCTGGAAGCGTCTCTCAGTTGTTTGAAGAAAGTTTCGTCTACCTCATCCACGTGATCTGGCAATCTATAGCAGACACCAACCACAACATCACCTCTGTTGCTTCCACCTCTAATTTAACCCATAGACTCTCAACAGGCTTTTCTCCTTCTATATACTGGAGCTCTGAGCAATCATACTGCTCTCTTATGTACAACGCAACTCCTCCTCCTTTTCTCCCCCACCTGTTCTTCCTGAACAGTTTATACCCTTCCATGACAGTGCTCCATTCATGCGAGTCATGCCACCAAGTCTCCATTATTCCAATCAAATCATAGTTCTTTGACTGGGCCCAGGCTTCTAATTCTTCCTCTTTGTTTCCCAGGCTTCTTGCATTGGTGTAGAAACACCTTAGATAACCAGTTGATTGTCCTACCTTCTTCATTCGAATCAGGGGTCCTCCTTTGTTGCTCGTTCCTCCTTGTATTTCTTCCCAGTATCTGACTTCCCCACTTACCTGAGGGCTTTGGTCACTGTCCCCCAATGAACCTAGTTTAAAGCCCTTCTCACTAGGTTTGCAAGCCTGCCTGTGAAGATGCTCTTTCCTCTCTTGGTTAGGTGGATCCCATCTCTTCCTAACAATCCTTGTGCCCAGAACAGAATCCCATGGTCGAAGAAACCAAAGCCCTCTCTCCATCACCACCTGCGCAACCACCCATTTACTTCCTGAATTAGACACTCCCTACCTGGACCTTTTCTTTCAACAGGGAGGATGGACGAGATCACCACTTGCGCTTCAAATTCCTTGATCCTTGATTCCAGCACTACATAATCTGCAGTGACCCACTCAAGATCATTCTTGGCTGTATCGTTAGTTCCTACATGAAGAAGCTATGAGCTGCTTGTTATTCCTTCACCTAATGTTAGACATAATGCAGACCACCTACATTCAGTTTTATTCATTTTAAATAGCAACCTTCCCCACCCCACCAAATCTTAGCTTTACTCTTTAACTAACTGAGTAACAATGATGGCAAAAATAGTTGGCAGGCAATTAAAAATAGCCTGATCCACTCTGCCTAAAGAACCACAGCATACTTTGAAAGTCAGCTTGCTCAAGCTATTGCAGATCAAGATGGGATGTGAATTCCCACATCCTACCATTATTCTTTTTCTTAAACCTATTTGGCTCCAGCTCAAATGGTGTGCTAGTTGCAGCTGCAGTATTACCAGGCAGGGAGAGAGGCTGTCTTTCAAAAAGGCAAATCCCAGGACAGTTAGGACTTTATAGATTTACTTAAAATACCTTAAACTCTATTGTGAAATGAATAGATGGTGATTATATTACTGTAATACTGTTATCGCCTTATGCTTCTTATCCATACCCTATCGCACACTAAATTCATATCATGCCTTCTCACAGTCAAATTAACTTGCTGCAATGAATTTGATTCCTGAAACACTTCTGACTAATATAGATGTTTAATATTAAATTAAAAAAAGACAATATATTGCTTGTTGGCACCAAATATACATTGTTGAAATTCCTATCTCAGTACTTGACTGGGAGAGATTTCCAAGAGAAATCATGAAGCATTGACCTTGATGGAGCTGTCTTGGTTGGTTGCACTTTATATGGGATCCTCCACGGCATTTGTAGCTTTAGATCTGTAGTGGTGACACATTCTCAGCTGACCTATGGGAGATAATGTCATTATCAAGTTGCAAGGGTCAACATGAGTTGTCTGTCACCTCTCATTTGCCACTGTTTCTCACAGACTTTCTTTTCACTTTGGGCTTGCATGACAAGCCATACACAATGTCACCATGCTGCTGAGTCTGGGGAAATAGCATTTGTCACCAAGGCAGATTATTCAGTATCAAGCACTGAAGAAATAAGCAGTACTAAGGAACAAAGCAGTGTGACTCACTATAATGGAATATGGTGATTGGTTCCATACTGGCACATGAATATTAAAGGCATATTTACCTTGGGAGAGAAAGAATTCCTTCCACCTTGGGAATTTTCAGAGTTTGTAAATTGTATCTTCTCAGTTAACTGATACATTACAGATTTTAAACCATGCTAATTTTATTTTTTGTGCCATTTTATGATTTTTACAATGAGTTTCATAAATACAAAGTACATACAACAAAATTCCTATTTCCCAACAGGAACTGCATTGGGATAGAACCCAGTTCCAGTAAAGTCACTTCAAAGAAAGAGAAGTAGATTTCAGTGTCACACATAAGAGTAGTGCATGCAATTTCACTGTACCTGTGTTCAAATCTTGAATGGTAAGGGACTCCAAATGGAAGCATGGAGGAACTAAATCTGATAATGTAGTGTTCCATACACTTAATTAAGATGCATTGGAGAGAGTCCAGCAGAGGGCAACAAAAATTATTAGGGGGATGGAGCACATGACTTATAAGGAGAGACTGAGGGCTTATTTAGTCTAGTGAGGGGGGATTTGATAGCAGCCTTCAACTACTTGAGGAGGGGTTCCAAAGAGGATGGAGAGAGGCTGTTCTCAGTGGTGACAGATGACAGAACAAGAAGCAGATGACCGAACATCTTAAGTTGATGTGGGGGAGGTCTAGGTTGGATATTAGAAAAAAATTATTTCACTAGGAGGGTGGTGAAGCACTGGAATGTGCTTTCTAGGGAGATGGTAGAACCTCCATTCCTAGTGGCTTTAAAGTCTTGGCTTCACAAAGCCCTGCCTGGGATGATTTATTTTGGGGTTGGTCCTGCTTTTAGCAGAGAGTTGGACTTGACCTCCTGAGGTCTCTTCCAATCTTACAATTCTATGATTCTGTATAAAAATGGACATGGTACAAACATATATACATAAGCCAATCAAACACAATGTTCAAATGACCTCTATCCTAGTGATCCAGCAGGACATTATCAACAGTTATATAATAACAATGGAACGTAATTACATAAGAAATAAATTGTAAGATTTATTTCTCATTCTACTCAAGGTAATTAATGTCTAAAACAATTTTCTCATGCTGTCACAGAAAACACATCTTGGAACCATAAACTGTCTTGTGTTGTCTGCACTATAAATGAAAAATTAAGAGCACTTTCAAATATATTGTGAATCATATATAAAAAGGAAGGGAGTGATCTATTTGTAGATATATCTATGCACAATATATATCGTGATAGCTATATGGCAGACTCCCGACTGTTGTGATATATTGGATTTTATCATGCAGCTTTGATTATCTTATCGACACTGCCTGCTAATTTCTGCTAGAACTACTGCCATTTCTGTGTCTCTGAACAACTTCAAATAGGTATAATTGCTAAAGTCAAGCAAATAAAACAAAGGAAAAATCCTGTGAGAGATATGTTGAGTCAATTCACCTTCACTCCAGCTCAGCAGGAATTCTTTTGTGTTATACGGACATATAATTGGGACAGTACTTTTGCTGTTTCTCCCATTATACCTAATTTTGATTCTGACTACATATCAGAAAGAAAGACAGAAAACACCAATCATTGCCTTCATTCAAACTATTCAAGAAAAGAAAAGAAAAGAAAAGAAAAGAAAAGAAAAGAAAAGAAAAGAAAAGAAAAGAAAGTTCAGTCTCTGTTTGTCAGCATTCTTCATTATCCACTCCTCCTCCTTCTCTTGGCCATCTGTCTAAGCAACAGCTTTTTTAAGTGTTGACAGAACTATCCAATCTAGTTAGCTCCTCGGGTTCACTTGCCACAACAATGGTGGGGAGTTATAAGATAAAAATGTATTCTAATTCATAAACTGTCCAGGAGCATTTAGCTTAGGTATAGTGTTAGTGTGAATCCAGCAAAGGCACCTAGTCAAGTAATACAAATCTGTGACTAGAAAAGTGTAAAGTCTTTAGCCTACAAGTCTAGGTTTGATATCAAGAGGAAAATGAACAAAGGTGGTCCCAAGGATGAGCAAGTGGTCCAAAGGAGAAAAGGAAAAAACAAACAAACATGGAGGTAAATTCAAAACAAAGTTTTCCTATTTTGTCCCAAATGATTAGTCAAATTGCAGGGCCCTGGGGATGTTCCAGTTGGGAACAGAAATTAATTATGTAGTCTGGTGTTTGATGCAATCTTGTTTATTTATGAGAAATTTATAAAGTCCTGCTTCTGCAAACATAGGATGAAAAACAAACAAACACACGCTGCAGCAACAGATTATAGTTTCTTGGGCTTACATCCCCATGCCTCTTTTTTTAGGTTACCACAAGGTCACTGGGCATATAGGCTGCAGTGTGGATTTTTTCTTGCCTCTGAGTCTCTGAGTTTCTTGTCTGCTACCAAGTTGCTAGTTATCCATCTACCTCATTAGAACAATGTTCCCATGTTGCTTTTTTTCTGGGCAGATGCTATTATGCCTTGTTTTAGGTGTGGCTGTATCTTACAACTATCTTAAATTAAGGCCTGTTGACATATACGTTTCCATATGCAAGGTTCTCACTCCAACCATACCTAAGTTTAACCCAATTCATAACAATAGCATATGTTTCAAAGAGGATCCAGTTAAATTCTCAGTCTAAGGTCCATCACCAACTTTGTTTCAGTATATGGAGGTGATAATAGTACCATTCATGTCCTTAATATTTTAAAATTTTAGACTTAACAGTTGAGAAAATTAGTCTTCCCCCACCAGAAAATCTAACCTGTCTCATAATTACTTCTCCATACAGGCCAGACTCTCTTCATCACAACTCCTCCCACAGTGGAAAGTTCCGTACTACCTAGTAAGGGCATTATGCGTCTACAGAAATATTGAGGCTGTGTCCAGGGCTCCAAAGTCAATTTTTCTTGTTTATAGTAAGTGAAATGTGGACTCAAGAACTGTTTGTCGTTATTACAGTACCTCTCAACACAAAGTTGCCCCCTACCTAGCCCATATCCTCTCATATCTCTTGACTGTGTTCTGAGCAAGAACAACTTCCATTGTTACATTGCTACAATTAAACCTCATTTGTACCTTTATGGCTTTGTGGTAATACCTGATGTTTCTTCTTGTTGTTTTGCTCATGCCTTTCTGTTGATGCATCTATATTCTGTTTGTTTCCTATTAAAAGAAGGATGGGCAATAATCTTTGACTGGAGGCCACTTCAGAAATTTTTGAAGTGGCTACAGGCTGCCCCAGAAGGAGCGGAGCCTCAGGAAGAAGGGATGGGGCCAGGACACTTCCATGCTTCCCCACCCACACATCCTGATTGGGGTGGGGGTGGGGGTGGGGGAGCGCACAAAGTCTTTGGCCCCCCCCCCAGAGAGAACCGCCAGCTGTTCTGAACAGCTGGCAATTCCCTTTAGGTACCCATGTCCCTGGCGATGGAAGCAGACTTCACATGCTCCCCCCACTGCCCCCAGGTCAACCAGGGCCTGGGTAGGTGGAGCACGTCAAGTCTCTCACGCTCTGCCCCTGCCCAGAAAGGGAGCACCGCACTTAGTCATCCACCAGCTGAGCAGCATCTGTTGGTTAACTTTAAGTGCTGAGCCTCTTGCAGGTTGAGGGGAGACTTCATGTTCTCCTCCCACCCCCCAAGATCAGATTGGCCTGGGGGTGGGGAAGCACATAGTCTCCTCCCACCCTTCCCCTGTCCTGCAAGGAGTGTGTGGCGCTTGGAAGTGCCCCACCCCTCGCAGGACGGGAGGAGGCTTCACATGCTCCCCAGGCCAATCGGGCTTGGGGGCAGGGGGAGAGTGCGAAGTCTCCTCCCACCCTGCCAAGAGTGCATGGCACTTAGAAGCACCGTGCACTCCTTACAGAGCAGGGGCAGGGTGGGAGGAAACTTTGTGCGCTTCCCCCCACCCCCAGGCCCTGGTTGGCCTGGGGCCGGGGGGAGCGGCAGGGCCTCCGTGGACCATATCAACTCACTTGGCGGGCCAAATCTGGCCCACGGAGGCCCTTTTGCCTCCCCCCCCCGGATTAAAGCATATTTTATTAGGTTAACTCTATGGTGAAGAGCAAGGTTTCCAAGCGCAGGAAGGAGGTTTAATGTCTCATGAATATGTAGTTTTCATGTAATCATAACAGATTTTGCCTAGGAAGCAAATAAAATATGAATTAGATATTTATATGACGTTATAAATTTTTAGATTATTTAAATTATTTTAGATTATTTAAACCTTACAAACATTATCTCATAAGAGCTAAAATAATAATATTGTGGATGGTTGGCAACATGTTTTATTGTTATTTTTGGACTGTAACCTTGGTGACTCTGATATCTTTTCTAGAAAATGCAAATTATCTAGTCTTGCAGATCAATTAATTATTTGGGAATATAGTCAAGTGAAGGAAAAGAAAAAGAAGTCTTTGTGTAATTAAAGGGCCCAACTCATCAACAGTTTTCAGCTGAGTCATCCTTATCTAAAGAAGTAGTTCCACTGAAAACAGTGCAACAATATAAACAAGAATACTTCATGTGAGAAACAGAAACAAATTCATCCTGTATATTTCCAAGCCACTCCTCCTGACTTTGAGGAACATTTCACAGTGGACTGGGGAAGCCAGGCATGCTGCTTTTCCTGTACTAATGGCATGAAATAAAAAATGAATGAATATTTCTTTCAACCACCCAACAATAAAGCCATTTGCAATGATTTCCCATAACACAGTGTTCTTTATTATACAAAGCATTGTGTTTAACGAAATATTTCCATCATTTGTTCTGCTGAAAAAGGTAGAAAACATGAAAGCCTGAACATTAACCGGGACCTCATAAGAGGAAAAGTAATATACACATACCCTGTACAAACAAGACAATGGCAACCAAGGAGAGATATTCCCCTCAGGAGGGGAAACATGGAGAAAAGTGCTGTGACCTCATTACTCTTTTTGAAATAGGCTGGTCAGCTTTGGAACCCCTGAATAACTCATGGCAATGCTGCTAACCCCAATCCTCCCTCTCTGCCTGAACAGACTGTGAGAGGCCCATCGCCTGGCTTCTCCCAAGTAGGGGAGGTCTTCGTTGGATATTAGGAAAAGCTACTTCCCTAGGACGGTGGTGAAGCACTAGAATGGGTTACCTAGGGAGGTGGTAGAATCTTCATCCCTAGAAGTCTTTAAGTCTTGGCTTGACAAAGCCCTGGCTGGGATGATTTAGTTGGGATTGATCCTGCTTTGGGCATGGGGCTGGATTTGATGACCTCCTGAGGTCTCTTCCAGCCCTAGGATTCTATGATTTTATGATTCTACGAATGAAAGGAACTAAAATCTATATATGAATAAAAGCTTCAGAGAGGTAGCTGAGGTAGTCTGTAACGAAAAACTTGAAAAACAACAAATAGTCTTGTAGCACCTTAAAGACTAACAAAACATGTAGATGGTATCATGAGCTTTTGTGGGTAAAACCCACTTCTTTGATCATCTGAAGAAGTGGGTTTTGCCCACAAAAGCTCATGATACCATCTACATGTTTTGTTAGTCTTTAAGGTGCTACAAGACTATTTGTTGTTTTATACATGAATAGTTAGTCTATAATGTGATATTGTTGTAGTATAAATGCTCATGAATGATACCCATTGCAAGACTATTATAGTATATAGTGGGAAAATATAGTAGAAAATATATTAGTATATTTTAGTAAACATTTATCTATTTTCAATTGATTAATGTTCTTGTCTCAAGTGAAAGGTGACATTTCAGCAAAACCAAGTGAAAATTCAGATTGTTCCATACTTTGAGCTGAAAAAATACATCTTTCACAGAATTCTAGCACATTGAAGAGCTAGCAGTATAGGGGAGTTACAGACTCCCAGATGTTGATGCTTACAGTGTGATAAAAAGGCTTGTGGTGAGAATGTGAGGTAACTTTGGTAAGTTAGGGGCTTTATTTGTCACAGTATTTCTCAATGAAGCTGCTTCGTTGGAACAGGATGTTGCAGAGAATAACATTTAGATTACAACTAGATTATTATGTTGTTGTTTTTTTGCCAGCTGAGCAATGAGTCATGCAGACATTTGTCAAGAAGTATTTTGTCGAAGAGAACATTGACACTTCTCAAAGAAGTAGAGTAATGAGAAGCTTAGATTTCTACTCAAAGAATTCTGAAAAGGCTCAGAATTCTGATGCTTAATGTGTCCTAACATGTCCCCAGTTATCGTCAATAATTTTAAAATCATACGATCCTTTGGAAGAGAAATGTCTTCATTTATTTTTCTTGCTTAACTGTACTTTTTGTTCCTCAAGAACAAGAACAAGAACTGTACTTCTTGTTCCTCAGAAGGATCTTGATATTAACTCAGGGGTGAGCAATAAGTGGACTGTGGACCAGATGCAGTTCACCGGAGTTGGCCCCTGATGAGCCGTCAGATGCTTTCTTTATGTGAGTGTCTGCAGGTACAGTTGCTCACAGATCCCAATGGCTAAAGTTTGCCATTCCTGGCCAATGACAACTGCTGAAAGTGGCATGGGTCAGGCCACCACTTCCCACAGAAACCATTGGTTGGGAATGGCGAACACAGGCAACAGGAACTGCAAAGAGCCATACTTGAAGATATTCAGGTAAATAAAGCATGTAGCGTTCCACCACGGGCTAACCCGGATGAACCACATCCAGCCCACAGACCTCTTATCATCCCCCCTGGCCTAACTGCTAACAGGTTTTAGATATTTGGTAAGGTCATTAAGTATGGTATCTCTACACGCAAACTTACAGTTTATATTATTTCCCAGTTGTGTTACATTTTGTGTTCCAGGAACGGGCAATTGTTGACGTGAGCTGGAGAGGTGGCATCTTAAGGTGTCACAGTTAAAGAAATGTCAATGAAGTCCCCTGGATGGAAATAAACACTAGAGAAATCACAAAGTTTAAAAAGTAAAGTGGAAAGAGAGTACAAAGTAATACAGAATGGAACTACTATAAAAGTGTTCAAAAATATTAAAATTCTTGCAAGTATATTTGATCCTTTCCATTCATTATTGATTTTCTGTCTTCATCCAAGTTCATGGTGTATTGCTATCTCTTGTTTCATCCATCTATTTTAAGGCCTTGTCCTATGAGATCCTGAGACTTCAGTTCCTACTGTAATAGATATTGGCTCTTTAGATTGCTTATTCCATGGGGCAGGAACCTTGTTTCCATTCATCTGTAAAAGTGTCTGGCAACTCTGTGATATTGCTACTGTTGTGTGAATTTGTATTTGCAAAGTTTAAATCATGCAGTGAATTTCATGATAATGAAAAAGGTGTCTGGGTGTTTAGGATGTGGGAAGTTTCTTGCTGAAATGAAAGCAGATTTTGGATCTTAGCATTAGGAGAAAAGATAGAGGAGGAAGAAAGAAAAGAAAAGACCTACTCTGAGAAGAGGGGGAGGGGGGGAGAAAGAATTTTGGAAGACCCCAGACTGGGAGGAAGGAAGAAGATGTTAGTTATCTGGGCATGCAGAAAATGTCTTCAACTAATTTCTATGATTGACACGAGCATTTCTATCAAGTAGTAAGATATATCTATTTTCTCTAGTATTTATGCTCTATTGCTTGTGGGAAATAGACAATTATTTTCCCTGCTACTAGCAGATAGGTATGTTTACAAATAGTACCAGTTCTAATATTACAAGAAAATAGATTTTTCCTTAAATGAACCAAAATGTTCCATAGAATCTTTATGGATAGTAATTCCATGCTCTAATAGTAAGAATATAGCAGTAGGGATATACTATCGACCACCTGCCAAGGATAGTGACAGTGAATATGAAATGCTAAGGGAGATTAGAGAGGCTATAAAAATTTTTTAAAAAACCTAAATAATAGTGGGGGATTTCAACTATCCCCCATTTTGACTAGGTACATATCATCTCAGGACAGGAAGCAGAAATAAAGTTTCTTGACAATTTAAATGACTGCTTTGTGGAGCAGCTGGTTCTGGAACCCACAAGAAGAGAGGCAATTCTTGATTAGTCCTAAGTGAAGCCCAGGGTTTGGTCCAAGAGGTAAATATGACTGGACCACTTTGAAATAGTGACCATAATATAATAAAATTTAACATCCCTGTGGTAAGAAAAAACCATCTCAGCAGACCAACACTGTGGCATTTAATTTCAGAAAGGGGAACTACTCAAAAGTGAGGAGGTTAGTTAAACAGAAATTAAAAGGTACAGTACCAAAAGTTAAATTCCCTTCAAGTTATATGGAGACTTTTCAAAAACACCCCAATAGAGGCTCAACTTCAATGTATACCCCAAATTAAAAAACACAGTAAGAGAATGAAAGAAGTGTTTAACAACCAAGCAAAAGAAGCAGTGAGAGATAAAAAGGCATCGTTTAAAAAGTGGAAGTTAAATTCCAGTGAGGAAAATAGAAAGGAACAAAAATTTAGTGTAAAAATATAATAAGGAAAGCCAAAAAGGAGTTTGAAGGAAAAAACACAAAAAGCCAAAAGCACAAAAAGTACAAGCACAATGTTTTTTAAGTGCATCAAAAGCAGGAAGCCTGCTAAACAACCAGTTGTGCCACTGGATGATCAAGATGCTAAAGGAGCACTCGAACGGGATAAGGTCATTGTGGAGAAACTAATGAATTCTTTCCTTCTGTCTTCATGACTGAGGAAGTTAGGGAGATTCCCAAACCTGAGGCATGTTTTTTAGGTGACAAATTGGAGAAACTGTCCCGAATTGAGGTGTCATTAGAGGAGGTTTTAGAACAAATTGATAAACTTAACAGTAGCAAGTCACCGGGACCAGACGGCATTCACCCAAGAATTCTGAAAGAACTCAAATGTGAAATTGCAGAACTATTAACTGTGGTTTGTAACCTATCCTTTAAATCAGCTTCTGTACCTAATGACTGAAAGATAACTAATGTGATGCCAATATTAAAAAGGGCTTTAGATGTGATCCGGGCAATTACAGGATCTAACATCAGTGCCGGGCAAATTAGTTGAAACTATAGCTGAGAATAGAATTGTCAGACACACAAATGGATTCTGTAAAGGGAAATCTAATCATCTACTAGAGTTCTTTGAGAGGATTCACAAGCATGCAGACAAGGGGGATCCAGTGGATATAGTGTACTTAGATTTCCAGAAAGTTTTTGACAAGGTCCCTCATCAACTTAATAAAGTAACTTAAGTAAAGTTAGTTGTCATTAGATAAGAGGGTCCTCTCATGGACTCACAACTGGTTAAAGAACAGGAAACAAAGTGTAGGAATAAATTATCAGTTTTCAGATTGGAGAGAGGTAACTAGTGGTGTCCCCCAATAGTCCGTCCTGGGACCAATCCTATTTAACTTATATATAAATGATCTGGATAAAGGGGTAAACAGTGAGGTGGCAAAATGTGCAGATGATACTAAACTGCTCAAGATAGTTAAGAACAAAGAAGACTGTGAAGAGCTTCAAAAGAATCTCACAAAACTAGGTGATTGGGCAACAAAATGGCAAATGAATTGTAATGCTGATTAATGCAAAGTAATGCACATTGGAACCAGTAATTCCAAGTACACATACAAAACCATGGGGACTAATTTAGCTATAACTGCTCAAGAGAGAGTTCTTGGAATCATTGTGGTGTGGATAGTTCTCTGAAAACATCCACTCAATGTGCACGACAGTCAATAGAGCAAACAGAATGTTTGGAATTGTTAAAAAAGGGATAGAGAATAAGACAGAGAACATCTTTTGCCTCTGTATAAAACCATGGTGCAACCATATCTTGAATACTGCGTACAGATGTGGTCGCCTCATCTCAAAAAAGATATATTGGAATTGGAAAAGATTTGAAAAAGGACGGGTCCCATATGAGGAGAGATTAAGAAGACTGGGACTTTTCAGCTTAGAAAAGAGGAGACTGGGGGAGGGGATATGGTAGAGGTCTATAAAATCATGACTGGTGTGGAAAAATTAAATAAGGAAAAGTTATTTTCTTGTTCCCATAACATAAGAACTAGCGGTCACCAAATTAAATTAGTAGGTAGAAGGTTTAAAACAAACAAAAGGAAGATTTTCTTCACACAGTGCACAGTCAACCTGTGGAACTCCTTGCCAGAGGAAGTTGTGAAGACCAGGACTTTAACAGGGTTCAAGAAAGAACTGAATAAATTCATGGAGGTTAGGTCCATCAATACTTATGAACCAAAATCGGTAAGAATGGTGTCCTTAGCCTCTGTTTGTCAGGGCCTGGAAATGGATGACAGGAGAGGGATCACTTGATGGTTGCCTGTTCTGATCACTTCCTTTGGGGCATCTGGCATTGACCACTGTCGGAAGTAAGAATACTGGGCTAGATGGACTTTTGGTCTGACCCACTGTGGCCATTCTTATGTTCTAGTAAAGATGAAATTTGTGGTAGTTATACACATATACACAGACATATGGCATATGTAAATACTACTAAACAATCAGTATTCACAATAATGACTGGTTTATATATTCTTAATTATGCTTTATGCATTGATTATATGAAGGTAAAACAGAAGCTATGTCTATTTTTGTTGGTGGGAATGCAATTCCCAGTTCTTGTAATGTAGACATATTCATACTAGCTCTCACCAAGAAATCACAGGAAAATAGTAGCGTATGGCACTATAGGCAGCGGGGACCTGTGCTAGCCACCCAAGTATGTATCCATGCTCCAGGCAGTTTTGTTGTCTGGCTGGCTAGGTTTGTGGGGCTACTTCAGTACAAGTAATAATCACAGACTAATTAGTCCTCTCTAAGGGTATGTCTACACTACAGCACTAATTTGAACTAACTTAATTCGAATTAGTTAATTCGAACTAAGCTAATTCGAACTAGTGCATCTGGACCTAAAAACTAATTCGAATTAGCGTTTTGCTAATTCGAACTAACATGTCCACATTGAGTGGACCCTGAACCGAAGTTAAGGTTGGCCAGAACCAGTGCCAGCAGGGCATCAGGTTAGGGCTTACAGCGTGGAGCTACTGCCTCAGGCTAGCCGAGGGCTGTGCTTAAAGGGACCCGACCCCCCACCCTGGACAGACAGTTCTCAGGGTTCCCCGATTGCTTGTCTACCTTGATGAGGGACAACAAAGCAGTCCTGACTTGGAGTGCCCTGAGTGCCCACGTTTGGCACATCAGAGCACTCGGCCATCAGCCCGGCTGCACTTGCCGCAGGCTGCCATCCCGGCGGGGGGCGTCATTCGGGGGGCTGTCAGGATCCAGGAGGCCCTGCAGGACAACTTCCACCCCGAGGAGCCCGCAGAGCCACCCCAGTCCTCCCCATCGGGGGCTCGTGCCCCATTCCTCCCTCACCTCCTTCCACTTACCCCTCCCTAGCCCCCCTTCCTGATGTAAAAAATAAAGGACACGTGTTCAAAAATAGAAACTCTCTTTATTTAACAAAACTGGGGGTGGGGGGATTAACCTCTGGGGAGACTGGAAAAAGGAGGTGGGAGAGGGGAAGAGAGAGGGTGGGAGAGGGGAGGTGAAAACCTGGGAGGAGGGAGCTGGAAGGGGGAAGCCAGGGGAAGAAGGAGGAGGGGAAGTATAAAACTATGGTACACCATATCTTCAGTATTGTGTAGAGATGGGGTCTCCTCACCTCAAAAAAGATATTTTGGCCTTGGAAAGGGTTCAGAAAAGGATAACTAAAATGATTAGGGGGTTGGAACAGGTCCCATATGAAGAGAGGCTAAAGAGACTGGGACTTTTCAGCTTAGAAAAGAGGAGACTGAGGGGGGATATGATAGAGGTCTATAAAATCATGAGTGGTGTGGAGAGGGTGCATAAAGAAAAGTTCTTCATTAGTTCCCAGAATAGAAGGACTAGAGGACACCAAATGAAATGAATGGGTAGCAGGCTTCAAACTAAAAAAGAAAGTTCTTCTTCACAAAGCAAATAGTCAACCTGTGGAACTCCTTGCCACAGGAGGCTGTGAAGCCTAGAACTAGAACAGAGTTTAAAGAGAAGTTAGATAAAGTCATGGAGGTTGGGTCCATGAAGTGCTATTAGCCAGGGGGTAGGAACGGTGTCCCTGGCCTCTGTTTGTGGAAGGCTGGAGATGGATGGCACGAGACAAATGGCTTGGTCATTGTCTTCGGTCCATCCCCTCCAGGGTACCTGGCGTTGGCCGCTGTCGGCAGACAGGCTACTGGGCTAGATGGACCTTTGGTCTGACCCAGTATGGCCATTCTTATGTTCTTATGTTCTAAGCTCAGGGTCGAGGGTCTCACTGGACCAACTTGATTTTCATGCAAACCTGCTCCTGGGTTCACATGTGGCCTTTGGTGGCCAGGCTGGCAGCTATCCTGCCATAGACGGCCACATTCCTGTGCCTAGTGCGGAGATTGTGGACGTTGGAGGCCTCCCCCCAAACCTCGATGAGGTCCACAATCTCCGCACTAGACCAGGCAGGCGCCCGCCTCTTGCGGCCCTGGGCAGGCTCCTGGGAGCCACCAGCCTGGTCCTGGGAAGAGGGGGAGGGCTGGGTGGCAGCGGGTGGCTGGCTCATGCCGTGCCAGGTGCAGGGTCTGCTGGCTGGGTGCTGGCAGTCTTGCACCTGGCACGGGCACCGTAGCCAGACCGTGGCCCTTTAAGGGCTCTGGGGCTGGGAGGGGGGCAGAAGAGTTTCCCTGGCTTGGCCCAGAGTGGCCACCAGTGCAAGCTGGGAAGGGCTAGCCTCCAACTAGTTCGAATTAAGTGGCTACACAGCCCTTAATTCGAACTACTTAATTCGAACTAGGCGTTAGTCCTCGTAGAATGAGGTTTACCTAGTTCGAATTAAGTGCTCCGCTAGTTCGAATTAAGTTCGAACTAGCAGTTTGCGTGTGTAGCGCCTATGAAAGTTAATTCGAACTAACGGCTGTTAGTTCGAATTAACTTTGTAGTGTAGACATATCCTAAATGTCATATTTAATAGATACAAAATAATTATAATGTAACCCTTCACTGTGATTTAGAAAAAAATGTTACATTTATCAGAATTAAGAAAATAATTGGCTAAAATATTCATTGCAAATTAGTCCTCAAGCCTGTGAAATATCCCTGAGCAAGTTTTGATTTTCTTGTTTGGTTTGAAACTATAATTTAACAAACTAGCAAATATGGTTTTAGCTTCCTGGATTAGTGATGGGTATCTTGCAGCAAGTATTCAGAAACCAAGCTATGCTGCTTAGTTGGATTGTTTGGATTAATCACCTGGTATTGGTAATGTTTCCTGATCAGATGAGCACATGAGAAATTTTGGTTGCAGTTCGAAATTATTCTTGAAAATTTGTTTTCTGCAAATATTTATGCTACTCAGTCTAAGTCAAGCAACTATAAATGTGGCCTGAACACAAAAGGGGGCCTGAGCATTGCCAAAATGAATGAATTAAAAACCTTGCCAAAGATCACAGATTTCAATCCTCCTCTGGCTCTATATTCTGCATCAATGAGCCCTAGCCCTTGACTTCACCGATATATAGGAGTCCACCCATGCAGGAATTGATGCCTGGTTTCATAGCATTCACACATTTTCACTATAATGACATAATATTTACTGTGAGCCATATTGCCTGTGATCGGTGTGCCCCAGAGTGAAGAAAACCCCAATTCCTAACAAATCCGGTTTCCCATTCCCTTACCAAAATCTGATTCTTGGCCTGATGCCCAACTAACTTGTCACAATATCAGTGCACAGGTATTGTGAGAAATGTGAGAGAAGTAAACTAAGTGGTTGTTGTTGTGATGGGATGAGATCACAGGAGACTCCTCAGGATTGTTCCCCGGTGTGTTGATTATGCCTCTGAAACTCAGGGTATGTCTACACTACAGCGCTATTTCGAATTAATTAATTCGAATTAAGCTAATTCGAAATAATGCATCTAAAGACAAAAACTAAATCGAAATAGCGTTTTTCTAATTCGAAATAGCGCATCCACATTGAGTGGACCCTGAATTGAAGGTAAGGCTGGCCTGACCCAGTGCCGGCAGGGCATCAGGGTCGGACTTAATGTGTGGGTCTGCTGCCTCAGGCTATCCGAGGTCTGTGCTTAAGGGACCTGACCCTCCATCCCAGACAGACAGTTCTCAGGTTTCTCTGCTTGCTGGTCTACCTCGCGGAGGGACAGCAAAGCATTTGTGTCTCGGCGTGCTCTGCTTGCCCTCACTCGGGACACCACGGCACTCTGCAACATGGAACCAGATCTGCCCCCAGGGACTATGCTGTGTCTCATGGACACGTTGCCAGCAGCCTGGCTGCACTGTCTGCAGGCTGCCATCCGGGAGGACCATCGAGGGGCTGTCAGGATCCAGGGGGCCCTGCGGGAGAGCTTCTACGCTGAGGAGCGCTAACAGTCTCCCTGGTCTGCCCCACTGGGGGCTTGTGCCCCATTCCTCCCTCTCGTCCTTCCACTTACCCTTCCCTAGCCCCACCCCTTTCCTGATGTCAAATAAAATACGCGTATTTTGAAAAATAGAAATTGTCTTTATTTAACACAACTGGGGGGGATGAACCTCTGGGGAGATGGGGGAAAGGAGGCGGGAGAGGGCAGGAGAGAGAGTGGGAGAAGGGAGGGGGAAAACTTGGAGGAGGGAGCTGGAAGGGGGAAGCAAGGGGAAGAAGGGGGAGGGGAAGCTCAGCACTCAGGGGTGGGGGTCTCACTGGGCCAACTGCCTCCCAGCACCATGGAGGAGAGGGTCTCAGCGTCCCCGGGGGGATGGGGAGGAGGGTGCGGAGGTTGAGGTGGGGGGTGTGGAGATTGAGGAGGAGGGTGAGGAGGTTGAGGAGGAAGAGGTGGGAGGGGGGGCAGGAGTGGGAGGAGGAACAGTAGCTGGGGGGGCAGCAGGCGCAGGACTGGCACAAGGCAGCATGCTCTGCACCAGGGCCTGCAGATGGTGACAGATGGCACGACCCTGGGCAAGCAGCTCCCGCTGGAAGTCCCGGTTGTCCTGCACCTGCTGCTCCATGATCCGGGTCTGGGCTCACAGAGCCTGCAGGTGCTGCTCTCTGTACCCCTGCCACATGGTGGTGGTCCTGCTGAGGCCACGGGTGCGGGAGCATGTCCCGGACGGGGTGGTGCGTCCTGCACAAGCAGCTGGTGCAGCTGTAGAGAAAGAAGAGAAGTGGTCAGTTCTCCCTGGGGACACAGTGGATGATGCCCAGCCCCCCCTGCAAGGTGAGGGCAACTGTGCCCTGCACCGTCAGAGCCGATGTGCTTGCATAGGGGCCATGGTCCGCATGTCCAGCTCTGCCCAGGAGTGGGAGATGCCCCAAGACCACACCCGTGCCCCTGTGCTGTGTATAGTACGGCCGGGGCGGGTGGGAGATGTCCCCTGCCCCTGTGTAGAGGGGGGGCGTGTGAAGGGAGGGCGTCCTGGTGTGTCCCACTCCGAGGTCGGGAGCGTGTCAGGTCTCTTCGCTGAGGATCTGCAGCTGCTGGCAGGCCTGGCTCTAGCACGTGCCCAGTGGCCAGACTCTACCCCTTTAAGTGCCCCGGGGCTGGGGGAGAGGCGAAGAGTTTTCCTGGTTGTGCCCAGAGTGGCCACCAGGGGAAACTGGGAAGGGCTGGAGGCCCTCTAATTCGAATTAAGTGTCTACACAGCACTTAATTTGAAATAGCTATTTCGAATTTGGCTTTATTCCTCATAGAATGAGGTTTACCAAATTCAAAATAAGTGCTCCGCTATTTCAAATTAAATTCGAAATAGCGGTTTGCATGTGTAGACGCTATTGAAGTTAATTCGAAATAACTGCTGTTTTTTCCAATTAACTTTGTAGAGTAGACATACCCTTAGTGTCTTGCTCTCTGGGGCTTCCCAACACTATGCCTTGCTGGACCAGATACTCTGGTCTCCCGCAGACAAGGAACAGATTTGGGGTTACCATCCCCGTGAAGAGCAATGCAGACACTGAACGACTTCAGATCTCAGAGGAAGCAGTTCTCGGTCACAGCACCCAGGAGCTCTTGTACATTTCAAAAGGAAGCCCTGTGCTCCCTGAGGGACTTCTGCTTTTGAACTGTAGCAAGGGCCTATCAGGGGATCTTGCTACAGTTCAAATATGGAGGCGCCCTTATAGACTAATCGAATAGTCAATGGCAATCCCATTGACTATTCGATTACTTAATTAATCTAAATTTAACATTCCTATTTCAAATGCACAGGCACCTTAATCACTGAATGATCAGCTTAACTGCCTGTAAACAGACAGGTTTGGTCTCTTAAGTTTGAACAGTAGTTGGTTCTGGAGAGACATGTGAACAAACCAGCTTATACTGGTATATCAGTTCAACCAGGTAATTTTCCAGAGAAGGGAGGTATAGAAACAAAGGATTGCTACCCAAAATGAAATTTATTTAAGTTGGAAAGTTGTCAGTTTTTTTGTCTTTGGCGGATGTGACACACCCAAGGTCAGAGTAAGGGTATGTCTAGACTACAAGCCTCTTTCAAAATCTTTTGAAAAAGCCTCTTTCGAAAGAGAGCATCTAGACTACAAGCAGATTTTTTGAAAAAGCAAGCTGCTTTTTTGAAAGAGAGTCTAGACACTCTCTTTCGAAAAAGCAGTTTCCATTCAATAGCGCCTTTTTTTGAAAGAGTACTTTCGAAAAAAGGCATTATTCCTTGTAACATGAGGTTTACCGCGATCAAAAAAACTGCTGCGTTCTTTCAATTTACTTTCAAAAGAATGCAGCTGTAGTCTAGATGCAGGTGAAGGTTTTTTGAGAAAAGGCTACTTTTTTCGAAAAAACCCTGTAGTCTAGGCACAACCTAAAAGATCTTCTCTGACTTAAAGGTTTGCCTGAAATAAGAACAATTTTAGGGTAAGCTTTAGTGTTTTAGTACTAGCTATGCATTTTCTTTTATTTTAAATTTCTGATTTACTTTGATATGTTCGTTTTCACTTGCAATCACTTAAATTCTACTGTGGGTACTTAAAAAAATTACTGTCAAGCCCAAGGTAAATAATTGGTATCTGCGGGGAACAATCAGTGTGCACATCCTCCTTTCATTGCCAAAGGGGGCTTACCTGAATGAGCTCTCAATGTGTGAAACTCTCATATAGTGAAAGACGGATTTACTTGGGCTGTGTCTAGACTGGCCAGTTTTTCCGGAAAATCAGCCGCTTTTCCAGAAAAACTTGCCAGCTGTCTACACTGGCTGCTTGAATTTCCGCAAGAACACTGACGATCTCATGTATGATTGTCAGTGTTCTTGCGCAAATAATATGCTGCTCCCGTTTGGGCAAAAGCCCTCTTGTGCAAATGCTTTTGCGCAAGAGGGCCAGTGTAGACAACATGGTATTGTTTTGCGCAAAAAAGCCCCGATGGCTAAAATGGCGATCGGGGCTTTCTTGCGCAAAAGTGCGTCTAGATTGGCCAGGGACGCTTTTCTGCAAAAAGTGCTTTTGTGGAAAAGCGTCTGTGCCAATCTAGACGCTCTGTTCCGAAAATGCTTTTAACGGAAAACTTTTCCGTTAAAAGCATTTCCGGAAAATCATGCCAATCTAGACGCAGCCTTGGGGTTTTGATCCCGTTCGGTTGTTGGTTTCCTGTATGCTATTTCCGAGAACTGCATTCTCCCAGCATCAAAGTGATTCAGTGTCTGTGTTGCTCTTTGGGGGAAAGAAGGGGTGGGCATCATCTCAGCTCCATACCTTGGCTGGAGGATACTAGGAGATCTAGAACAAGAGGACAGGGTGATGTGGAGCCCCAGAGAGCAAGAAGGAGAGTGTCTATACAGAACAGGGGTGGGCAATAATTTTTGAGCAGGGGCCACTCCAAAAATTTTGAAGTGGTTGTGGGATGCCCCCAAAAGGTGCGGGGCCTCAGACAGAAGGGGCAGAGTCTTGGATGGAAGGGGCGGAGCCTTAAAATAGCAGGAGTTGAAAGGGCTCACACCTCCCCTGCAGCTCTCAGGCATGACATTAGCCAGAGGTGAGAGCTGCAAGCCCTTTCAGTTCCTGCTATCTAAAAGGCTTGTTGCTCCTGGCCTCGCTCCTAGTGTGCTGCCTGGGAGCCAGGGACACACGAGCCCTTTCAACTGCTTTTATTCAAAGGACTGCTGCCTTCCCTGGACCTGTTGCCTACCAGCCACAGGGAAGGTGTGAGCCCTTTAAATAGAAGCTGTTGAAAGGGCTTGCGTGTCCCTGGCTCCCAGGCAACGGGCCAGCGTAGGGCTGGACCTGCGATCTCAATTGCTTCTATTTAAAGGGCTGACAGGCAGCTGCCCGGGAGGCACGAGCCCTTTAAATAGAAGCAGTTAAAAGAGCTCGCAGCTTCGGCGTCATTAGTGCATTGCCTGGGAGCCAGACCTGCATGAGCCCTTTCAACTGTGTCTATTTACAGGGCTTGCGCTTTCCCGGGGCTGCCAGGCAACGTGTTACCGGGAAGATGAAAGCCCTTTAAATAGAAGCAGTTAAAAGGGCTCACACAGCTCCGGCTCCCAAGCAACGCGCTAGGGGGCAGGGCCTGGAACAGCCGTGCGGGCTGGATCAAAGCCCTAGGTGGGTCAGATTCAGCCCGCTGAGTGGCTTTTGCCCACACCAGGTATAGAATCAATAGAATGATGGGGTTGGAAGAGACCTCAGGAGGTCATTGAGTCCAACCCCCTGTCCAAAGCAGGATCAACCCCAACCAAATCATCCCAGCCAGGGCTTTGTAAAGCCAGAACATAAAAACCTCCAGGGATGGAGATTCTACCCCCTCCCTAGGTAACCCATTCCAGTGCTTCACCACCTTCCTAGTGAAATAGTTTTTCCTAATATCCAACCTAGACCTCCCCCACTGCAACTTGAGACCTTTGCTCCTCATTCTGTCATCTGTCACTACTGAGAACAGCTTCTCTCCATCCTCTGGAACCCCCCTGCAGATAGTTAAAGGCTGCTATCAAATCCCCCCTCACTCTTCCCTTCTGTAGACTAAATAAGCCCAAATCCCTCAGTCTCTTCTCATAAATCATGTGCTCCAGCCCCCTAATCATTTTTGTTGTCCTCTCTGGACCCTCTCCAATGCATCCATATCCCTTCTGTAATGGGGGGCACATAATTGGATGTAATACGCCAGATGTGGTCTCATCATTGGCCAATGAAGGGGGATAATCACTTCTCAGAGCCGGCCCAAGCTACGGGCTGACCGGGCTCCCGCCCGGGGCACCCCATTGTAGGGGACGCCACGTGGGGCTGCTGGACTGGGTGGGGGCAGGGCCATGCATGCGCCGCACTCCCGGGGGCAGCACCGCACTCCCGGGGCCCGGGGCGCACGAATGGCTCGGACCGGCCCTGTCACTACTCTAGATCTGCTGGCAAAGTTCCTCCTAATCTACCCCATATGCTGTTAGCTTTCTTGGCTACAAGGGCACACTGCTAACAGTGTTTTTATCAGCACACCAGGAAACAGCCCCAGCAGGTCTTCTGTGACCGCAACCTGTCACAATGCACACTAATTGTCCCCCACTCCAGGTAGCAATTATTTACACTGGGCCTGATAGTAAACAAAAATGTTTTTATTAAGTGGGATTTAAGTGATTTCAATTGAAAACAGACAGATCAAAGTTACTCAAAATATAAAGAAAATACATAGCTAGTTCTAATTCACTAAAAACTTATTGCAAGCAGATTTTTACCCTAACCAGCGTTCTTATTCCAGGCAAGTCTTCAAGTCAAAGATGATCTTTTACTCTGATGTTGGTTTCCATTTCTCTTTGTTTTCAAGACAGCAGAAGACAAAACCTGATAACTATCCCTTACTTATGTAGGCTTTCCACAGGGGTGGGAATCTTTTGTTCTTCATTACACCTAGAAAATTACCTGATCAAAATGCAATCTAAGTTCCAGATGTTATGGTCACATGAGTTGTTAAGATGATCACTCAGTCTTTAAAGCTTTCCAACACCAGTGATGGCTCTCATTAGCACATTTAAAATTATAAACAGTCCCATACTTCATATTTTTAACTTTGCATACAAGAATGATACATGCACCAAAAATAGGATACACAAATTATAACATTAAAATTGGTAGGTTACTTGAGGTATTTTGTCATAAGTATCTTTAAGTTATGCATATTTATATTCATAAACCAATTTCATAAAGCATGGGGAGGAACCATTACAGTTATGTTAAAATAAGTATATTTGAGATCCTGGGGGGAAGATCACTTTGCTAGAGAAAAAAAAGACATCACAAATTACTTCAGCCTTTGGCTTAATTGCCCCATGACCTAAGCAGGAGTACACAGGGATGGTTCAAAGAGTTGTTCCTATTAACTAGAGGAAAGAATATGTTTGTGAGGCAACAAAATGACTCTATTGCTAGTTTTAACTATAGCACCCCTGCTGTACAGGGAGCAAGAATAGCAGATTATAGGTATTCCCTTGATTGATTTAGGCCCCAATTAAGTCATGTAAGTACATAAACAGTTCTATAGGAACATGTTTAAGTAATTTTCTAATTTGAGGACTTAACTTCCTGTTTTGTTGCCTCTTTATTGCTTTCTCCCATTGAAAATAATGTCCCTCAGCAGTGGCTCATGATTCTGGGGAATACTTTTCCATAGTTGGGTAAGTTCCAGAAATTAAATAAGAATGTTCACTCACTTGAGCTTAAGTATAAAGTTAGGGTGAAAGGTGTGATTTAAGAGGAACAAGACACTAACTTGCTCTTTAGATAGATGTTTGATAGATTATTGAAATACATTACGAATTGAAAATTTCAGACTCGCTTATAATTATTTTTCTGCATCTGTTCCAACTGTTTACATGGTTTATGCGTGTAAATAGGTGTTAATGAAATAAGAATGCTGTAACAATGTGGAACATCAGAATCACAATTGACTGGAGAAGAAAACACTCTAAATTCTCCATGGAAATCTCTTCACTTCAGTGATAACTCTTGGGTGTTACACAACATGAACAGAAACATACCATTATACTACAAAGGCTTAGCTCAATTTTATAAAGAACAGAAAATTCACACCAAACAGGGGTATTTTACTTTTCTGCAGAATTACATTCCTTTTTTCTCCAGTCTTTTTTCTATAATTATTCTTAGCTCTGTCTTTATCAATGCTGATAAGCAGCTATTCATTGCATAAAGTTTTATATATATATATATATATATATATATATATATTCCCTTCACATATACTCTGTATCTCTGTATTTCTAACAACCTCTGAACACTAAATAGGAGGAAAGAATACCTCCCAAATTCTCTTTTATTATAAAGTTACCTACATTTAATACACATTTATTGTGCTCCTGGTGAGGAGAGAGAAAGACACAGGTCTCCATCCCAGAGAGATGATGACTAAGGAGCTAGGACCCTCTAGTGAATGCTCTTGTTGCAGTACAGAGAAGAAATATAGAGGCAACTGCCCTGAACCATGTCAAGCATGTCTTACAAAGTAGGAATGGGACAAATGAAGAAAGATACGTAGAAGGCTAAACTCCCAGTAGAATAGAGTTCAGATGTTTTGATGCCTGTGCATTTCTATGCTTCCAAGTTTGTCTTATATTTAACTTTAGTTCAATCTATAAATGTTTTATTTGGGTATACGCTATGAACACTTGCACCATCCTCCTCCATTATCATCATGATCATGGCACCTAGGAGCTTCAATTATGGGCCCAGATACCATTGTGCTAAGCAGTTTATAAATGCAGAACACCTAGATGGTATCCACATCAAAGAGTTTACAATCTGAGCTAAGCCAAATGAATACTGAACCATTTCAGTACTTCCAAACACTAGGGTGCACTATTTGTCTTAAGAGTTCCAGGAGTGGGCAAAGATGAAGCTGCGGAGAGTAACTTATATACAAACATTTTCAGATAAAACAGGAACAGTTCTACATTGTTAATTCATTTACATGGCTATTGTGAAAGTCTTTCCTTATTACAGTAAATGACAAAATACAGAAAATTTCATCATACATACAATGCCATTAAAGATTTAAATAAATACTTTGCCCAAAATATCTCTTTTAGCACCAGCTGGAGCAGTATTACACCAGATTAAAGAATCATATTGTTGACTGGAAAAAAAAGAATAAATGCTGTGCCTGAAAATCCTTGATTCATACTAATTCTCTGTGCATCTTAAGTGACAAAACTAAGATGTAGAGATGTGCTGATCGTTAAAGCAGATGAGATTGAAGATTATTTATGCAGTAGTTCAATAATCTATATAGCAGAATTTATTTCAATATTGAATCTTGGATTAAACAACAGTATAACAGATGAGTAAGTGGAGCAGGGATTCAGTCATGCATAGCAACATTCTTTGGGTTTTTCCTCCTGCCCAAGAAAAGTCATTTTAGAATCATAATTCCAATGTTTTAGATTTACCACCTGCTCACTATACTTGCCAATCCCCTCCATCTTTTCCCCCCAGTCACCGGGGAAAGCTGGCCTGAGGCACGCCAGCCCTGGCTTCCCCCCATCCCCTGTGGCCACCGGGCAAAGCCTGGACCAACCCTGGTTCTCCTCCACCCCCAGCAGTTGGGCAAGGCTGAGACCGAGTGAGCCCCGGCTCTCCCTCTCCAGCCCTGCAACTTGCATTTCAATTTGATCCCCCTGTCTCCATTCCTGTACTCGCCATCCTCCCTAACTCTTCTCTCCAACCCCACACTGCCTATCCCTACACCCACCCCCTTCCTTTATTCTTCCATCCCCACACTGAGAGAGAGAGAAAGAGAGAGAGAGAAGCATGCAGTAAGCCATAGTTTGCTTGAAGTTCTCCAAGCACCTCTGGATATTTCTATATGCTACTACCTAAAGTAGATGGTTGATTAGTTGAGATGCTGCTATGTAGGCTTAATCTGACAGGAAGATGTAAACACCCATAATCTAACATCAGGTGTAAACACTGTTTATTCTTGTAAGGGAACCACTTACTAAAAGGGAGGAGATATCTTGGTGCAATGTATCTTGATCTTCACCTGACTGTGATAGCATCTAAATGTGAAAAGTGAGCACCTACATGTAGAAAAGCAATATGGAGTTACTGACAGAGAAATCCTCTGTTTACTTTCAGAGTTATATTACTTAAAGGTCATATACTCAGCGATTGCATCCTGATGGCACTTATTGCAAAATCCTACAGCTGAGACATACAGAATCTCATACTATAACTTAAGACAATATATGGAAGTTCAGAGTGAGGCACATTCATATATAGTAAGGATAAATAAGTACAAAACCAGGTAGTATAAGTGATTTTGCTCCAATATGAATTACAGCATGGAATTTGAGGAGAATTTTACCCCTGTAAGCAGTATTGCTGTGGATTTGTAAAGTAGATTATCCTGATTATTCCTCCCCACTCTTACCAAAGCATTTAAATTTTTCTTTCTCACTCATATGAGCCTTTAGCTTCACATGAAACAATAAGGTAGTATGGGCCAAGATTCTAGAAAAGCGCCAAGTGATTTTAGGTATCTATTTCTGAATATCCAACTTGAAACATCTCCAACGGACTGGATTTTCAGAATGTACTAAGCACCTATCCACTGCAAATGAGGCTTTTTTAAGAAGTGACACATTTGTTGAAGCAACTAAAATTTTCACATTAGAAAATCTTGGTCATATGGTAATAGGAAGATTTTGGGAGAATATGATATTGTCATCTTGACATATGTCCACAGAAGAAGCAAAAAATCCACAATTTAATTGAGAATGAATCATCTTGAATCTAAATCAATATGTACCTCCTTGAAAATTGCTATAATTAAAGATGAAATAATATCACCCTTCAATTAAGTGTCTCTGAACTCCAGTGAATGTTTTTGGAAGTTTACAATTGATTATTTCAATTGGATATTCACTGTATAACCCATTTTCTTTTGTATTCCTTAAAGATATTTTTCAGAGCTTTATACACCAAATTGTTTTTGAAACGTTAATGAAAACAATATATCACTTATGAAGAATTCTCACCCAAAATCTGAGAAATCTCACATCTCCATGATTGTTTAATTTGTCAAACTGTTCATGGAAAATTCAGACCCCATGCATTTGTCTCATATCTTTCCCTTGAACATATCCAAGCAAAGGAATATAATAAGGGCTACAATGTAATTAATGTTATGGGGGGTTTTTTGGTGTGTGGAGGAAGCATATGCTGGTACATAGGTCAAGCAATCTCATTTTGGTTTCTTTCTGATCAGTATTCTCAGACCTGAAATATAAATCAGGTTTGTTAGTTGACACAGATTACTTTCTCCCCCTCCTTGTTTTCATTCCAGATACTCTGCTGACTATCAAATATATCTGAGACATTTTGCATATAAGTAAAGCATAGCTCACCATTCAGAAGAAGTTTTAAAATACTTAAATATACCCTTGCCAAGCTATTTTAGTCTGAAGAATCATTACTTCATTGTTATGATTAGAAAGTAATTATTTGGTTTGGAAGTTGGTTCTTGAGATAATTTGCCTTGTTACCTTAAACTTCAGGGTAGTTAAACACTGGAATAAATTTCCTAGGGGGTTTGTGGAATCTCCAGTGCTGGAGATTTTGAAGAGCAGATTAGACAAACACTTGGCCAGGAATCATCTAGGCAGAGCTTGGTCCTGCCATGCATGCAGGGACTTGATGACCTCTCAAAGTTCTTCCAGTTCTAGTATTCTATGAAGAATTGGTTTTAAAATAAGTTTTAAACATTATTTTGTAGCCTCACAGATGGCATTATTCAGATGAAAGTCTGATAACCTTGGTGATAAGTCTGATAACCTCTTTTGCCTCTACCCTGTTTTCATTACCTTAAGACTGGGAGCTTCATATGAAGAGGCCCTAAACCTATTACTATATTAATTAATGAGATTTTATTAAAAACAATTCTCCTAATTGTTTCTAGATTGCAAGACTGAGCTGTGAGGGCAAGTTATATCCTCATAGCAGAGGTATTAGTTCTGCTGGCCAATGATATCCCTTCCTTGTTAGGAGAGTTGCTATGGGATAAGCAGAAGTGGATTCTGAGGGAGGTCTGCACCTCTGCTAGCGGGTAGTGCTTACAGACACAACAAAAAAACCCATCTATGGACTTGGTGGGTTTGAAAAACTGAAAGGCTTTCCCCTTCCTCTCTGTCATGCTTGTAGATGAAAGGCAGGCACTTGAAAAATTACAGATTTTTCTTACTGCTAAGCAAATCTTTGCAGCATTCACCAAGCAGTCTGATCGCTTAGATCTGTTGGTGCTATTAGCACATGAATAAAAGGAGTTCAGCTCAATCAAATAATAAATGGAAAACGGATACCAATGTCTACAATTAATTTAAACAACAAACTATTGTTTGACTAGAGGCACATTTTTAGTGATCAACATAAATGAGAGAATTTATAATACAAAGATTTTCCAGGAATGCTAATTGCTCTCATATTGTTCTCAGTATCAAATTAAATTATTATTTCATTTATTTCTATAGAAAACAGAGTGCAAATTCCCTGACTGGGGTGGGGAGGATCTAGCCAAACCAAACTAAACAAACTGATAAGTGCCTGAACAGAAAAGAGCACACAACTGATGTGGTTTATTCAAGTTGTGTGAAACCAGATTCCATTGATATCTAATAGAGCCAATTTTTTTTTTTTCAAAAACTCTTGAATAAAATGGAAATTTTAATTTAAGTCAAAATATTTTGCAGAATTATTTTGTGATGAAACAAAAATCAAGACATTCTAATTGCCTATTGCTCTCCCTTAAGTCACTTCATTTTCAAAAAGCCACTCATTAATTAGAGGGGGAAAAACTGATTACAAATGTTGCTCAACTCCAGTCTCTCCTTCCCTCCCTTCACTTCAAGTGCATTTTAAGCCTGGTCACTTAAGGCAACGGAAAGACCTCCCAATGAAAAGGCCCTCAATCATACATGACTTTGAAGTGACTGTTCACTTCTAGAGTCTTCTAAAGGAATTGGCCAGGTGTGGCACTCCACAATACTGATGTCTTCACTTTTTCTGATTGTTCAAACCCACAGAAATTTCCTTCCTCCCAAAGGGACATAGTTTTAGATACATCTACTAATCTGGCACTATAGAATATTAAGTCATATAGTTGCTAATTATAATGCTGGCCTCAAAGAAGTGTGAGAGATTATTTTAACTCTCATTCATTGGAAGTAACGTCTATCTAAACATCAGGACAAATATATCCATATGGCCTACAGCTGACACTGTTTCAGGGTTTAGCTATGTCAGTGAATAGAAATGAAGGCTCATTAATGTTTCGCTGTATATCTTTTGCTCTCATTGTCATTTTTACACCTGTGATAAATGAGTGTGATGGGCTAGTAAATCAGAATAGCAGTGTGTCTCTCACCGCATGGTATGAATGAGTACAAAAGTCCCAGGGCAATGAAGAATAAGGGATCTCTTTCTCCCATGTATAGATATCTTTAAAACAGATTCATAACTTTAAATAAATAGTAAAAATACACTTGAACTGTTGTGAAACATTACCAATGCTAATTTTAATAGCTGGATTTGTTTGCTTTTCATCTGTGAATGCTGCCACTAAGGAGGAACCTTCTTTCATTAGCATTTCTGCAGTCTAGGTCTGTGATTGTCTCTCTCTTGCTTTCTTGTGTAGTTATAATGGGGCCATCACTCTGCTATCTGAAATAAATCTGTAAATAAAACAATTCTTGCCTTTCTGATCCACACTGATAGTGCCCCTCATCTTGTTCAGTCCTGGTAGATTATTAGATATTTAATTCTGTGCCAAACTACATTAGGGGAACAATTAAGATTGAAATTGTTACGGTTAAGGGAACAATTAACTAAAAAGTTATGAAATGCCAGATTTATGGTTGCTTGGGCTTCATTAATTTGACCCTTTGTGTATATTCATTATTAAAGATTTTAACTGAACAGTTTTTTCCACCAGATCCCATATTTTCAGTGAATCTAGACCCTATTTCGGAGACTTTCAAAACACCTGTTACAAGAACCAAATACAGAAGTGCACACTAGCTAGGAACATCTCATTGGTAACAATGGAACATCAGTTTATTAATTTTCCAATCACAGGTTCTCATCACACTAGTGCCCCCTGCTGGCCATGTCAGGAATTAGTCCTGGTCAGCACATGGTGGTGGCTCTCCCATCCTTATCTCCACCTGCAGACACACTGTAGTTCCAGCTTCACTGCTGCTTGTCCAAACACTACCCTAATTGACTACAGTAATTTCCCCAACTGGCTGTTTCCTTGCAGCCCTCCAGGCTGGATATTAACCTGATTAGGGCCAGTGTGGGGCAGATGCCCTGTCACACACCCTCCCACTCAAACCTAGAACCTTGTGGGTTTCTGACATCTCCTAATCAGTATATCTCCTACAGCAGTCCTGAAGTTCATACCTCTCCTCCTCTATTCTTTTTAAGAGAAAGCAGATATTTTCCCTCTTCTTTTGCTTATTGGACCTGGGTTTTCTGGAACTCTAAGTTCCCCTCTGAGACCTGCAGGGCCTGCTCCTCAGCTATTAATTTTCCCTGCAGCTCCCAGCCAGTGGAGGTCCTCCAGTCCCTTTTTCTCCATAGTCGGGGTCCCCACAGCAGTCTGCTATACAATGGAATTTGCCCTTGAATCTGTCTGGGTCCTCTCTGTTCCAGTCCCATCCTCTATCATCTCTCCACTTACCAGATGTTGGAGATCAGTCTCAACCAGGACCACGGTCTACGTTGCCCCATCCCTCTGGTAAGTCTCCAGTGTGGCTTAGTTCCCAGCACCCCTCTTTTAGCCTGCTATAAGCTAAAGGGCCACCTCCTGGCAACAGAAAATTATCTTCTGCTTCTCCTGGCCATGGATCCCATGTTCTCTTTTCCTTGCTCAGGCTCCTCCCCTGTCTAGTCCTACCTCTGTGGCTCTTCTCTAGGCACTCCCTCGCCAAGAGTCCCTGCTGCCCATAGGCCAAACATACCCTTCCCATCCCTGTTCTCTTCACAGGGGTGGGTATACCCTGAGCTTTCTTGCCTTCCAGTTTTCCAGGTGAGGGTTTCCGCATTTTTCTTGATCCCAGCGGCTTTCCCAGACCACTGTTCTCAACAGCTTAAGTATACACAGCTTCTGCTCTGGCAGTTGGGCCATATAAGCCTGCAGGTAGTCTTCATATCTCTGCTGGGTTTTGAGTACCTGCTGGAGCAGCTGCCACAACTCCCTAACTGGCTATTTCCTTTCAGCCCTCCAGGCTGTGTTTTAACCTTACCATGGTGTAGTGAGCAGGGGTGGCCGCTCACTGACCCCGATGAGGAAGAACCCCTCTCTGAGCCCGGGGGGGGGGGCAAGATGGAGCCTGCCCCTTTAAGTTTGCAGAGTCCTAGGGGAGGGGCAAGAAGTATAAAAGCCCAGCCAAGGAGCTCAGTGGGGGTTGACCTGCTGGAGGGAGTAGAGGCCTATGTTGAGCTCTCATGCTTAGGCCCTGAGGATCTGGCGGAGGTAGACAACTGGCCCAGACTGCCAGGCCCAGGCACTGAAGAGGAGACTTTCTGTACCCTGTCACCACATGCAGAGTACTCGGATCCTGTGAACCCATCGCTGACCGGGAGTCAGGTACAGATGGAGGGGGAGTTCGGAAGTGGCCCAGGGGAAGCAGTTGATGATCAGGTGGATCTGATAGCCCTTTGACGTGTGTCGGTGTGTTTCAGATTGGATTCCCTGCTGACCCCAGTGGCGGCCAAGGTTGCTACTGCTAGGGCCCTGGGCCAGGATGCGGTGGAAGTAGGGAGGGCCTGGGTTCCCGCTGCTAGTCCACATACTGGGTGGCAGTCTCCTCCTCCCCACTTGTGCTGGGAACTGTTTGCCTGCCCTGCCCTGAATGAGGGCTTGGGTTGACACTGACTCTGGGAACTGTTTGTTTGATTGCCCTGCCCTGAACCAAGGCCTGGGCTAAAACTGATTCTGGGAACTGGACGTTTGTCTGCCCCACCCTGAACCAGGTCCTGGACTCTACTGTCTATGGAATGGTGTGAGCGTTGCAGCCTGCCCCTCCCTCTGGCCCCACCATCTTAAAGGGGCCGTCAGGCTGGTAGTTATAGGCCTGATCACCAGAAATCTCACTGATCACAAGAAATCAGTAAGTTATGGTCCTAGTTCTCCTCTTGACCTGATTTTGATTCAGCTAACCTGACTGATGACAATAGGAGAGTGTGATCGCTTACACGTGGCTAGTGCAGGGCATATGCCCTACCACACTCTCCTTAGAACACCTGGGTCTGACTCTTCCTCTGCTTATACTAGTGATAATCAGGAGTCTTCCTCTGCTTATACTAGTGATAATCAGGAGTCATCTTATTGTCATCAGTCAGGTTAGCTGAATCAAAATCAGTGCAAGAGGAGAACTCGGACCATAACTTACTGATTTCTTTAATATTAAAGATAATTCTTCCAAATCAGTGGCTTATGTTGTTAAAATGAAAGCAATTTTTGGATATTCCCTGAGACCACACTGTGCTGCTAGGCATGCTTCCATCAGTCTGACAACAATGAGACATTTTACCACCTGAGGGAGGTAGAAAATGGGATCCATTATAGTTTTATGCCTCAAAAGCCCCATTTGACTTTTCAGTTTGGCTCTTCATATATTTTTGAGGTGTATATCTTCTTATAACAAAGAGCTTCCTATGTATTAAATATTAAAAATTAAAACAAACACAAATTATATTTACTTTTTCTTTATTGAGCTCCTTGCTCAGACTGTTGCAACATCAAGTACTTGCTGTATCTGGAGTCTGAAGTAGCAATAAGAACAGCAATATAAATAAATACAAAGGGCAAAATCAAACAAGATTTTGAGAGTAATAGTTGAACAGTTCAAGTCCAGTGAATTGCACAGCAAAGTAGGAAACATATGGAATAAAGGTGTCCATGTTGTCCAAAATGCAATTGTAGAATCCCAGAATAAGGATGTAAAATATGCCAAGGGCAACATTTCACACTCTTTATAGGCCCTGGAAGAATGCAGATATTTTCCCTTCACTTCAAAGAGCAAAATTTTCTCTTCTGCTAGGAAAGGGACCCCTCAATATTTGATTCTGCTTTAGATCTAGAGGTATCAGATCTATGGGTAAATTACTATAGTAAATGATGAGTGGCCACAAGCATACGTAGGTACATAACCAGATGTTTATAGCTTTGTAGTAAAAAAAAACAGGTTTCCAAATCCAGATATTAATAGTTTTCCATCAACTTTGTAATAATTTAAGAAGTGACACATTTTAATTTCAAAATATGGTATATGAATTTCTAGCCAGACTAAAATCTGTAATTCTCAATATATAATGAATCATCCTTTGATCACAGTAACAATTATGTTAAAGTAAATCCTATCAGTTTTGTGCTTCAATAACCACTGGCAATAGAACTAGATGCTTCCAGGTCCTGTTCACTGCTCATAGCCTATCTTAAGGATCCTCCATAAATGGTGCACACAAGTCAAAACTGAGATTAAAAACGCTTCACAAGTTAATACTTCCTAAAAATCCAGTTCAGTGACCTTTCACTTCTGAAACAATTTTAAGGAATCGAATATGGCTTGGAAATGTGTCTTAATCTATAAATTAATATTATGAATAGTCCTTTATAGATTCAAGATTCCATCTGGAAACAAATCTGAGGTCTTAGTATGTTCAGTAGGAATTTGACTAAATATTATGCAAATATTTATTTTAAATAGTGTGTGGGAATCTTACAGATTTATTCACTCAGTTGTATTCAGGCTACTGTGGTTATTTTACAGCATGATCAAGTGGAAACAGATAAACATTTTGTTGCAAAGGTGTTACCTTATTTTGCTATGTAGAAAATGTAATACAGAATAATCCTTGAAAGCAGTTGGATGTAAAATTCAAAAGCACTGCCTAAGCTTGTGAAGTTCATGAATTATTCCCACACCACCTATCATGTTCTGAAATGTGAATGTGAGCAGCCATACCAGTGCAATAATCAAGACAACTGCAGCTAAACAAAATGCTTTTAGACTCAGACAAGACAATTATGTTCATTGTGCCGCTTGTAATTACATCTTTCATTGCATTGTATCTACCCTCAAATTATTTTTGCAACCAAATTGATTATTTTGCAGTTGCATTTGAATAGTAGCCACTCTCAGATTATAATCTTAGCATCGCAATTGCCTCATTGCTCATAAGACAAGCCCTGTTATAAAAGGGGCCACAAGAGACACAGTTCAAACCAACATAATGAGGAAACACATACATCACACATAAAACCATGCCGTATACATCACCAAGGGTATTTCTACACTACAGCTCTATTTCGAATTAACTTATTTCAAATTCAGTTTATTCAAAATAAGCTATTCAAAATAATGCATCTAGACACAAAAACTAATTCAAAATAGCATTTTTCTAATTCAAAATAGCGTGTCCACATTGGGTGGACCCTGAATCGAAGGTAAGGCTGGCTGGAACCAGTGCCGGCAGGGCATCAGGGTCGGACATAGTGTGTGGGTCTGCTGCCTCAGGTTATCCGAGGTCTGTGCTTAAGGGACCCGACCCCCGCATCCCGGACAGACTGTTCTCAGGTTTCTCTGCTTGCTGGTCTACCTCACGGAGGGACAGCAAAGCATTTGTGTCTCGGCGTGCTCTGCTTGCCCTCACTTAGGACATCACGGCACTCTGCAACATGGAACCAGACCTGCCCCTGGGGACTCTGCTGCATCTCGTGGACACATTGCCAGCAGCCTGGCTGCACTGTCTGCAGGCTGCCATCGGGGAGGACCATCGAGGGGCTGTCAGGATCCAGGGGGCCCTGCGGGAGAGCTTCCACCCTGAGCAGCACTAACAGTTTCCCTGGTCTGCCCCACTGGGGGCTTGTACCCCATTCCTCCCTCTTGTCCTTCCACTTACCCTTCCCTAGCCCTGCCCCCTTCCTGATATCAAATAAAATATGCGTATTTTCAAAAATAGAAACTGTCTTTATTTAACACAACTGGGGGGGGATGAACCTCTGGGGAGACTGGGGAAAGGAGGTGGGAGAGGGCAGGAGAGAGGGTGGGAGAGGGTAGGGGGAAAACTTGGAGGAGGGAGCTGGAAGGGGGAAGCAAGGGGAAGAAGGGGGAGGGGAAGCTCAGCACTCGGGTGGGGGTCTCGCTGGGCCAACTGCCTCCCAGCACCACGTGGGAGGGGGCCTCGGCGTCCCCAGGGGGATGGGGAAGAGGGTGCGGCGGTTGAGGTGGGGGGTGTGGAGATGGAAGAGGTGGGAGGGGGGGCAGGAGTGGGAGGAGGGGGGGCAGCAGGCCCAGGACTGGCACAAGGCAGCATGCTCTGCACCAGGGCCTGCAGATGGTGACAGATGGCACGACCCTGGGCAAGCAGCTCCTGCTGGAACTCCCGGTTGTCCTGCACCTGCTGCTCCATGATCTGGGTCTGGGCTCGCAGGGCCTGCAGGTGCTGCTCTCTGTACCCCTGCCGCATGGTGGTGGTCCTGCTGAGGCCGTGGGTGCGGGAGCATGTCTTGGGCGGGGAGGTGCGTCCTGCACAAGCAGCTGGTGCGGCTGTAGAGAAAGAAGAGAAGTGGTCAGTTGTCTCTGGGGACACAGTGGATGATGCCCAGCTCCCCCACGAGGTGAGGATGACCGTCAGAGGCCATGGTCAGCATGTCCAGCTCTGCCTGGGAGTGGGAGCTGCCCTGAGACCGCACCCGTGCCCCTGTGCTGTGTATAGTGCGGCCGGGGCAGGTGGGAGATGTCCCCTGCCCCTGTGTAGAGGGGGCGTGTGAAGGGAGGGCGTCCTGCTGTGTCCCGCCCCGAGGTCGGGAGCGTGTCGGGTCTCTTCACACACACACACACACACACACACACACACACACACACAGTGTGGCTATCGGGCTGCGGCCCCTGTGTGGCACGCAGCTGGAACCACCTGCCCAAGGGTGGCATGGCACATGCCCGCATGTGCACAGGTGGCTGCATGATCTGTGGGAGGCATGGCCCACACTTGCAGTCCCTGCTCTCCCTCTCCGCCTCCCCCCTGGGTAGGAGACAGTGCTGGCATTTACCTGGTATGGTCTCCCCACATGCCCCTGCCGACTCCGGTGCCAGGACAGCTGGTGGTGGCCCCTCTGCTGCTCCTGGGTCAGGGCCCTCAGCTCCCAGCTCGCTGCCCCCCGGGCTGGCGTGGACTGCCCCATCCCCCAGGATTCGGTCAAGGGTGGGGAAGTAGGGGCAAGTGGCCCTGGTGTATGCCTGCTGCAGCTCCTTAACTTTCATGCGCACCTGCTCCTGGGTGTGACTGTGTCCCTTGCAGGCCATGGTGGCCGCTATGCGGCTATAGATGGCGGCATTCCTCTGACTGGTGTGGAGATCATGGACATTGGGGGCCTCCCCCCACATCTCAATGAGGTCCATGATCTCTGCACCAGTCCAGGCGGGCGTGCGCCATCTATGGCCCCTGGGTGCTGGGGGACTGGGCGGGGGACGGCTGGTTGCCACTGTCTGCCATTGTGCAGCCACTGGCTGAGGGGCTGCGGCTGCTGGCAGGCCTTGCTCTCGCACGTGCCTAGGGTCTACCCCTTTAAGGGCTGCGGGGCTGGGGGAGAGGAGAGGCGTTTTCCTGGTTTGGCCCAGAGTGGCCACCAGGGGAAACTGGGAAGGGCTAGAGGCCCCCTAATTCGAAATAACTGTCTACACAGCACTTATTTCGAATTAGCTATTTGGAATTTGGTAGTGTTCCTCGTAGAATGAGGTTTACCAAATTCAAAATAAGTGCTCCACTATTTTGAATTTATTTCTAAATAGCGGTTTGGCTGTATAGACGCTATTAAAGTTAATTCAAAATAACTGCTGTTATTTTGAATTAACTTTGTAGTGTAGACATATCCGTAGTGATGTACATACATTGAGTTAAACACACTGAATGATACACATGAACTATCAGCCAAGAAGACGTAAATCACTTCAATTTTGGAAAAACCTGTGGAAAGGCTTTTCAGCACAATCATTTTGAGCTTCTTCTGAACTGCTGCTCAGCTAATAGGCTGTGCAAAATGTTAGTAGCTAAAGTTAGCTTGCAATGCATGGTATATGATGGCAATACCTAGGACACTGCATGGGAATTATAAAGAATATTTACTGCTGGCTCACAATAGCAATTGGTTATTGATACCTTCAGCCGAGATATTAGAGCATGAAGGAGCAGAGAGATGGCTGCCAGCAAGAGTTAAAGAAAATTTCTGGGTTCTGCTAGCCCCACCTCATTATACTTACTGACAGACAGTGCCAGGCCTTGAGGGGGAAGAAGAGAAGCAGGCCCAGCCAAAGAGTTTATGGGGCCCAAGACGGCATGTTATGGTTGGCTGCACTGCGTGGCTGGGTGGCTCCCAGCCAAGGCAGTGAGCGAGGAGCTGGGCAGTGCGGGGCCCTGAAGGCGTGGGGCCCAAGGCAACCGCCTTGCTTGCTTTGCCCTAAGGCCAGGCCTGAAGAGAAGAAAGCCTGGTTCAGTCAACAACTGACTGGTGAAGAGACAGGAGCTCTCGGGGGCCTGCCTGCCCACCTGCCTACCTGAAGACAAAGATATGTCTGCCATTGTAGCCATTGGAGGCAAGAGAAGCCCGCAGACAAGCCCCAACTGTGGGGAAACTGGACTACTAGGGCCATGCCCCAAACTAAGGGATGTACACAGGGAGCAGCTCAAGACAACAGATCCTGAACACTCCCTCACTGCTGGGAGGAAGACCCATCAGCCCTGGTTAGGGCTGTGAGTGACCTAGGATTCTGAGCCAGGACCTGAGGGGAAAGGTAGGGTCAGGTCCCCCTACAGCTCCTAATCAATGATGTAGGCTACCCAGTCACTGAAGGCCATAACACATAGAGGGACTGAAGTGTCACTGGGTCAAAGGAAATTAGGACCAGAGACGTGTCCTACATGGAAATCCCTAGCACCAGCCAAGTGTTAGGAGAAAGATCAGTAGTTTAATATCTGTGGTTTGTTTTTTATGTTGATACTATCACCAAAGTGGATGGGCATACAGTGTGTTTGTACCCTAAAAAGGACTGTTTAGGATTGGTAGTTTCTTTCTTAGAATATCTGCTCAGTAGGAATATTCCTCATCATACCTACTGACTTCAATGACAATAGGGTTCTGCAGGTAATTCAGTTAGAATTTGGCCTGTGGAATTGCCAGCTGGTAATGATCAGTCTTGAGGGAATTCTTCAGTTTTACTATGGCTCCAAATGCAACAGTTGTAGATTTCTCCCAGGACTAAATGATACACAAGCCATGGAAAACCTTGACTGATATGGGGGTCACCTTTGTTCCTGAGCACAGTTACAAGCCTCTGTGTAAATACAATTATTTTATTTACACACGATGATCATATGTCACTCATCTAATGCTAATCATGAAAATTACACCAGGCCATAAAAGAGTAAAAGCTCAAAAGTGGTAAAACCTAGGAGCCTTTTGACTTAATAAAATCTTAGGTCTAGGCAGATTGTTAGTGATGGACCTGTCTGGTGACTCTTTTGTTGCCTATGTGAAATGAGTTAGGGGCCTTCAGTCCAGTCTTTAGTAGTCAGGGGTGATACCAAATCATCACCCCAAAAATATGGCCGCCTTGGCAGTATCAGAAGCAAGGCCAAAGATTGAACAGAAACTGTACTATAGTTGCAATTCAGGGTAGACAGCAAGCCAGGTTTGCATACCTGTTTTCCAATGCTGTACTCGTTCTGCTGATATAGCACAGATTTCAGACTTGCAGGTTGTCAGTCTTACATCTGACAAAAGCTAAATTCACTTTAAAAAGTAACACACCTTGTCCTCAGCAAGTTGGAATTCTTTATCCTGCAGTATCTTCAATGAAACAAAGAACTGCGCTTCATCTGGAGACAAGAATGTAGTTGATGGAAATACAGGCTGTTCCTTCGTAAACAGCATCCTAGCCTAGCCACAAAGATAAAAATAACATAAATAAAATAAACTATGGCTACTCAATTCTGCCAAACCCAATAAAAGGAAAGTCTTTTGCGGTTTGAGTGCTCAAAGAAAAGTGAAACGATAAGGACATACAACAGAGCAAAGCCACAACCTCTGAGCAGTCTGAAACATCTTAGATAACACTATCCTACTGGAAAAGAACAAAGTTCTTTTTTAGTCTAGACTGACCACCATATCTTTTTATTATCAGTATCCTTGTCAGCACACTACTAAGGAACTGTGCACGTGGTCATTATTTCCAAGGTCACACCCATTCATTGTCTTAAACAGTGCTAGACCTGGATAATAAAAGCCATATTTTTGACGTTTCTCAAGTCTTGGCACAACTGATTTAGGGTGAAATTTTCCTCGTTACACAAATAATTTTTCCCCTTTAAAATAGGATGAAATTACACTGTAGAACAGCCTACTCATAGAACCGCAACCAAGGGGAGCTGTGAGCAGCCATAGCTGCAGATGTGCAGGTAAATAAAGCATCTGGCAGCCTGCCAGGGCTAATCCTGGTGAACTGAGTCCAGCCCACAAACCACTTATTGCTCACCTGTGTTCCCTGTAAGCTTTGCACTTGTGGGGTCACTCAGGAGAGATTCAAATGTCACCTAGGTGATCGACAGAATACCCATAGCTAGTTTTTTTTCCTACTGATGGTGCATATTTGCACATGCCTTGGTGCATATAAAAAAGTTATTCCACACATGGATGGAAAAGATCTCAGGAAACATTGTTGCCCTCCCCTGCCATAATCAGTCACTTTTCCTGTCTTAACATCTGTTTACAAACACAAATGCCTGTCTGATGCATTTCTACCAGCAGCACTAGGCATTCCTTTCTGCTAATCAGGCTATGTCTAGACTGCAAGCTTCTTGCGCAAGAAGCTTTTATCGGAAGAGATCTTCTGCAAAAACGTCTTGTGCAAGAGCACGTCCACACTGCAAAAGTGCATCGAAAAAGTGCGAAATAGAGTGTCCAGATTGCATAGACACTCTCTCAAAAGTAAGCATTGATTGCTATGCACAGAATGGCCATCAGGGCACCTCTGCTTTTTCCTCTTTCCTCTTTTTGTGAAAAACCTCCCTCTTCTCCATCCACGCACACCTTTTTGTGAAAAAACTCTTTCACAAAAAGGTTTCTTCCTCATAGAAAGAAGATTACCAATTGCACAAAACCCCCTCTGTTCTTTCGATTCTCTTGTGCAAAAACACGCTTGAGTTGTGGACGCTCCACGGGTTTTTGCGGGAAAACAGCCTTTTTCCCACAAAAACTCTGTAGTGTAGACATAGCCTCAGAGAGGGTGGCTTGCAGAGTACAATAAGCACATTTTATAGGACTTATTACCTTAATTATACTTATTGCATTCTTATACATACACTAAAATACTACATTTTGGCTATAATAAGCTGAAACTGGGTTGTGTTTTGAACAATTTAGACTTACCACTTTGTTGTTATAGTCAGATTGCACACCTACTCAGTCACTGTCTCTGTTCCTCCAAATAGGTGTCTGAAACATTCAAAGTAAAAAATAGACTCTAAGGTGCTTGAGACAAGGATTGGCAACTACTCTGTGTTTGTAAACTGCCTATCACACTATCACATTTCATTGTTTGTTGGCCCTTAGGCACTATCATAATATGCATAATTAGTAATAGACTTTTCCTGTTAATCCTTCCTGCTAAAATTTGTGACACTTTCAGGATTCCTAAAGACCTTCACGTATACTCATCCATGCACTTGTAAATAACAAATAGGTTGGGGGAGGTCTAGGTTGGATATTAGGAAAAACTATTTCACTAGGAGGGTGGTGAAGTACTGGAATGGGTTACCTAGGGAGGTGGTGGAATCTTCATCCCTAGAGGTTTTTAAGTTTTTAAGGTTAAGTCTCGGCTTGACAAAGCCCTGGCTGAGTTGATTTAGTTAGGATTGGTCTTGCCTTGATGACTTCCTGAGGTCTCTTCCAGCTCTATGGGTATGTCTACACTACCACCCTAGTTCAAACTAGGGTGGCTAATGTAGGCATTCGAAGTTGCAAATGAAGCCCGGGATTTAAATATCCCAGGCTTCATTTGCATCTTGCCGGGCGGGCGCCATTTTTAAATCCACTTAGGTCGAACTCCGTGCCCGCGGCTACATGCAGCACGGAGTTCGACCTAAGGGGATTTAAAAATGGCTCCCGCCTGGCAAGATGCAAATGAAGCCCGGGATATTTAAATCCCGGGCTTCATTTGCAACTTCGAATGCCTACATTAGCCCCCTAGTTCGAACTAGGGTGGTAGTGTAGACATACCCTATGATTCTATGATTCTATCACATAAGGAATAATAGTGATTCCCACAGTTTTATTTGTTTTCCTGAATATATTTGCAAATCAATTTTTTGTTGTTGTTTAGAGGTCTACCAGTTCCAATAACACAGAATGTATTTAAATTAGGTTCCTTAAATTAAGGGCTGCATAATCCATTGCCAATTCCCTGAGCCTGTAACTCATCCTAATCTCTTGTTTATTTGTTGAGTGTAGAAAAGAAAAACAAATGAGTCAAATGGAGCTTTTAAAATGTCTTTTTCTCAAAACCATTGAAAATGTGATCACTCCTCTACTGTCGGGCCCTTGGTCTCTTGCCCCATCTTAGTGACCTATTCCATGTATAAAGCTGGTGTTCTCTAAACTGAACAAAAGCATAATTTAGTGGATTCCATCAAATTCCACTTCCAGAAACTCTCAGTGCTCAAGAGGAATACTTAGGGGCTCTCTTTTCTAACAATGTATCAGAACATTCCAACAACCCATGGAAAGTGTTTTCAGGTCTGTTTAGACCTGACCTTTCACCTTCAGTCAAGCCACTCTATATTCTGCAAGATAAATACTACCTGAATGGGTTCTTGTTGCTAAGAGCAATGGATAGAAAGTGTCTCCATTTGCTAATACAGGGTGAGATCATTACAATGCTGAAAACTGCAGAGGCTACAAAATTTATTATAAACTGACCACAGGGAAGAACATAATAGTATGACAGTATGTTTTTGTCTCATTTTTTCTGAAAAAGCTACAAGGCTACTACTGTACTAATGTGACTTGTTAATATATTTGTATTTTCTTCTGGCTAAACAGCTTAGAAAAACAAAACAAAAAACTACAGCAATATGTTTGAAGAGAAAAAAATATACTGGTTAATTTTAGTTGTTTTACCTTACAGCTAGGATACATATATACTCATTTTTTTTCAGTACCAGGGAGGATTAAAATTTGCCTTGCTCAATTTGAACACTTACAGTAAGCTGCAGGCTTGATCATATTCTCAGGTACAGAGGTATCCATTACCATTTATCTGAGGGAAAGTGTAGAGAAGTGAGCTTAACACATGTGTAGTATAGGTAGGTATTTTTTATTAGTATATTGAAACTGAACTGTTCTATATAAGCAATTGAAGTTTCAACGGCCAAGCTGAACAATTGAGAAATTCAGATCTTCATTTGAGAGAGATATGAAATTGTTCCTTTTAGCCTGACTCAATCACTGTGGTTTTTTAAATCTATATTATAATTTTCAGTGGCAGTATAACCAGGCTATAATGTATTGGTGTTAATTTATAATACTACTTACCACATGCTTTTTAAAGGAGTGTATACTTTTATGGCAAATCTTGAGCAGGCTGCAGACTAACATCTCATAAGCAGAAATTTAAAAACACTAGTTTACTATCACTCAATGAAAAATATATAATATATATACACATCTCCAGAGAATTGCTGTGCCACATAATTCAATGTGCACTTTTACTTTGTGAGGCATGATGGAGCACAGACCATTAGGAGCTCTTTAAAAGTACAAAATAAAAGGAGTTCTGCATTGAGAAGAAAAAAGAAAACAAAATACAAAACATTTATCATCTGTAAATGTTTCAGAATGATTATTTTTCCGTCCAATAAACACTCAGACTTTACCCTTGGACCTTGCAGCAGATGTCATTATTGGTGTGGTTTGCTGTTTCTCTCTAAAAGCATCAGGACAAAATTCTTCCCTTTCAAACTACAACAAGTGCATTCATGGAAAAATGTGGCAGACATCTTCATGTCCAAAGGAAACATTACCAGCACCGTGAATGGGTATATACTTCATGGCCAGTGTTGAAACTGTTTTTGTTCATGTATTTCCCTATTGGTATATTTCTATCTATATTGTACCTTGTTTTACTTTTCACACACAGAATTGGATTCACATTTTTGCATTACTTATAACAAGCCTTGATAGAAGGAACTGGCATTATTCAATGCCAAATTATGTTTGAGTGGACACTCCTCCAGAGTCCCCATCAACTATGAGCAATTTCTATAACTGAGAAAAAATGTACATTCACCAGGACAGTTTGACTATCAGATTGTTTATCCCATCTAATAGGATTGATCCTGTTAAGTCACATAAATATTTGTCCCCTCAGATATCAGTCAGCTAACAAATACAGGAGCCTGGGTTAGGAAAGTAAATGCCCCAGACGTGACACAGTGAATAACTGAGAAACACATTGATTAATCTGATCCCTTCTCCATTCCTTGCGTTCCAAGCAATATGAAATATCTACAGATTGAAGATGTTGATCATGTTAGATATCACAGCCTTTTCTGATAGAATCCCTCAGCAGAGATTCAAGAAAATTCAAGTCAGAGCTTTATCAGCCCAGTCTCCCTAAGCCTGCTGTACATTGGTGTAATGTAAATTTGAACTGTGGAAATAAAATAGAAATCATATGTCATATTAATAGTTAAATGAAACACGTTAATACCAGGAGCATCATATACCCCCTCGGAAAGAAATAGTAGAATATTCAGCCTGTAACATGGTTGGACTCACCGCTGCAGCATCTCTCTGTCCACGGGAGTGTGCCACCTTCCGGCCACAGCCTCGCCCATCATCATGCTGCTCTATTCTCTCCATGGATCTGCATCACTCTCTTGATCGTAGCATTCTCTTCAGGGCACTGCACTCCAGCAGTACACACGTCCCTTTCTCCCCACTCTGGGGGTATCAGCAGTCCTCAGTCTTTCACCTGTCACTGTGGCAGCCCCAAATTCTAGCCCTATACCTCAGGGTACGTTGCAGTCTGCACTGGTCATGTTCCAGCGTGGCCCAGTGCAGTGCAAAGGGGGAAATGGGGAGGACCCAGGGCAGCCCACTACTCTGGATCCTGACCCAGGAATCTTCTAGTATCAACCATTCCCTGCCCTCCTTTTTTGCCCCTCCCATTCCCTGGGCCACTTCCCTGTGACCCTTGTACCTTCTCAGGCCTTCTGTCAAGGCTGCAGCCTGGCAGGTGTCAGGCTGAGCCTTTCTCTGCTCCTCTGAGCCTGCGCAGCACTACTACACCCAAGGTGTTTCTCCCTGGTAACCAGTCCTGTACCCTAGATCAGGACCCAACTGCCACCTGCTCTACTGAGCAGCTTCTTATATCAGGGCTGCCCCAACAAGCCACATTTTGATTGGCTCCGTACACCTCTGATCAGAGAGGTATGTACAGGCTCACTCCAACTTGCTTTTAACCCCTCCCTTCCCAACTGCCCCACTACACAGACCAACAGGATAATGTTGAGGGATGTTGTGAACAGACTGGGAGAAGCACCAAGCAAACCCAAGTTCTGTATAAGGATTGCAGTGAGGCATGAGCTCCTATGTGATGCTATAAAGACTCTGTGGCTTGCCTGCAGATAGGGGTAGGGGAAGGTCTGTTTCCCAGATGTCCACGGATTTTGCTGAAGAAAGGAAAAGTACTGGCGCTAGATAGTGATAGTGTGTGTATACACTCCAAGCATATATGGGTGAATCCTGTGTCTGCTGTTCATGATGTCTTCTGCAGGTGAGGAGAGCCACACACAATATTGGAAGTAGGTGGAGGAGCTAAGCTCATGAAAGGATGGGAATATGGCAGGAGATTTGCAGATTTGCCCTGTGCAAATTCACAGCATTAACCATGACTCAGAGAGGAGTAGCACTATGGATTACCCAAGACTATAACTTAGTTGTTAGGACAGTGCACTGAGTTATTATTATGTATTGCATGTCAAAAATGATTAAGTAAAATTAATAATAAATCCTGCTCTTCATTTTAATAACAAGTCCACTTAAAATACAATTTTCTCTAAAATACACCATGATTTCATACAGAAAAAAACTCTCTCAAAATAAGAGAGAAACACCTTCCTCAACACCACTGATTTATACTAAACAAGGAATCTGTAAAGCCATTTTAACCTGCATTTGCAAAAGTGATCTGCAAAATTATGATTGCAAATGGAGAAAATAACTCAATGGGAATTAGCTGTTTTGTGCCTGCAAGTATCTATTTATATGTAAAATGTGGTTTTAAATGCATGTAACATTCTAGGGGCTATTTAAAAAATCATTTTTATTTGGAAGAAATACTGATTTTTTTTTTTAAACCAGAAGTGTATATTTATTATGATGAAACCTTTTTGGGATGGGATCAGATTCTGGGGATGAACTGGAGATAAAACCAACAGGCGAATTTTAGAAAATTTTATAAATAACCATGAACTGTTCATGTTTAAGAATGAAAGGGATCATTTTGAAGCGACTCAGGACATTGTAATCTGCTTTCCACTGATGGAGTGAGAATGGGGACATTGTCTTGCTTCACGAGAAAAGCAGCTTGGCAAGCTTCTAACCAGTTACTCCCCTGGAACGTTAAGCAGGAGGCCTGACTCGTAACATCAGTGTTGATACATAGCCCCTATGGGATGTGGGTCTGCATTTTGGAGTCTTCATATTTATGGATATGCTTCTGTGGCTATCTATAGGTGCTAGGGTTCACACATTGCAGCAGCTGCTAACTAGGTTGCCCCCAGTTTCTTTTCAGCTGGACAAGATGGCTCCAGTACTCTTGGCTTGACTATTACCATTCTGTAACACTGTCTAACAAGGCCAAAGCTTTGCCTTGAGGCACTGAGTTTCTTGCAGAGTTTGAATGACCTTGGAATCATAAAGCTTGCTGTTATGAAATGGATGCAGATTGGTCTATTATCATGTTCTTTTTTTTCTTTGAACTGTCAGTTGGCTTAGTTCTGTGAAAGGTGAACTGGTTATAAAACAACATCATCTTCTGCACATATTTTAAAAATAATAATAATAAAAACAATGCCAGGAAGAGTTCAGCATTTGATATATGGCTATAGCTAAATCAGCAAAGATCAATGTTATTTTTATTTAGCTTTTTATTTAGCTTTTACTAGGGGGGCTGCACTCCCTGCTCGCTATACTCACCAACCCCCCTCCTATAGTGGCCAATGCCAGATGCCCCAGAGGGAGTGAACAGAACAGGGAATCTTCAAGCAATCCCTCTCCCGTCATTCATTCCCAGCCTCTGACAGAGGCTAGGGACACAATTCCTACCGCTCTGGCTAACAGCCATTGATGGACCTAACCTCCATGAATTTATCTAGTTTTTTCTTGAACCCTATTAAAGTCTTGAACTTCACAACCTCCTCTGGCAAGGAGTTCCACGGGTCAACTATGCGGTGTGTGAAGAAAAACTTCCTTTTATTTGTTATAAACCTGCTACCTATTAATTTTATTTTGTGACCCCCAGTTCTTATGTTATGGGAACAAGTAAATAACTATTCCTTATTTAATTTTTCCACACCAGTCATAATTTTATAGATCTCTACCATATCCCTCCCCCTCAGTCTCCTCTTTCTAAAATGAAAAGTCTGTCCTTCTTAATCTCTCTTCATACGGGACCTGTTGCAAACCCCTAATCATTTCTGTTGTCCTTTTTTGAATCTTTTCCAATGCCAAGATATCTTTTTTGAGATGAGACGGCCACATCTGTATGCAGTATTCAAGATGTGAGTGCACCATGGTTTTATACAGAGGCAATAAGATGTTCTCTGTCTTATTCTCTATCCCTTTTTTAATGATTCCAAACATTCGGTTTGCTTTATTGACGGTCGTGCACATTGAGTGGATGTTTTCAGAGAACTATCCACACCACAATGACTCCAAGAACTCTCTCTTGAGCAGTTATAGCTAAATTAGTCCCCATCATTTTGTATGTATACTTGGGATTTCAGTTTCTAATGTGCATTACTTTGCATTAATCAGCATTACAATTCATTTGCCATTTTGTTGCCCAATCACCTAGTTTTGTGAGATCCTTTTGAAGCTCTTCAGTCTTCTTTGTTCTTAACTATCTTGAGCGGTTTAGTATTAGCTGCACATTTTGCCACCTCACTGTTTACCCCTTTATCAGATCATTTATAACTTGGTTAAATAGGATTGGTCTCAGGACAGACCATTGGGGGACACCACTAGTTACCTCTCTCCAATCTGAAAACTGATAATTTATTCCTACACTTTGTTTCCTGTCCTTTAACCAGTTATCAGTCTATGAGAGGACCTTACCTCTTATCCAATGACAACTAACTTTACTTAAGTTTCTTTATTAAGCTGCTGAGTGACCTTGTCAAAAGGCTTTCTGGAAATCTAAGTACACTATAGCTCTTGTTGTTTAGAATTCTAGCATTTGTGCATAAGCACTTTACAAATTTGTCACTGTTTATCTCTCTGCCATTTCCTGATGTGTTAGACTCTTTTTCATTTGATTGTTTCACATCTGATCTTATTCATACTTTGTCATCTTCCATTCTCTCTTCTTTACTAGAACATAGGTATTCTCTATTTATAGATCCTCTTCTAAGAGATGTCTCTGTCCGATCCATGTGCTCCTCCGTGCCCGTCAACTTTCCCCCACCCATAGTTTAAAAACTGCTCTGCAGCCTTTTTTAATGTTAAGTGCCAGCAATCTGGTTCCATTTTGGTTTAGGTGGAGCCCATCATCCTATACAGGCTCCCCCTTTCCCAAAAGTTTCCCTAGTTCCTAATAAATCTAAACCTCTCCTCCCTATACCATCATCTCATCCACACATAGGTCTATACCAGGGGTGTGCAAAAGGGCCTCTCTGGGCCGGATCCAGCCCACCAAGCAGGTTGATATGGCCTGCAGAGGCCTGCCGCTACCCCACGCCAGCCCAGTTGGGGCCTGTGGGCGGCGGGAAGCACACACAGTTTCCTCCATCTTGCCAGGAGCACTTGGCTTTGAAGCACCACGCGCACCTGGCAGGGTAGGAGGAGATTTTGCATGCTCCTCCGCACCCAAGCCCTGATTGACCTGGGGGTGGGGGTGCATGGGAAGTCTCCTCCCACCACCAGGGGCATGGGTGCTTAGTGGGAACCGGGGGGGGGGGGAAGGGGCTCCCCCACCCTTAGACGAATCATGGTCTGTAGGTGTAGAGGCCTGGAAGCATCCTGGTAGTGCCCCTTCCATTTGAGGCCCCACCTCTTCTGGTGCAGCCCTGGGCCACTTTAAAAATGTTTGAAGTGGCCCCCGGCAAAAAATTATTGCCCACCCCTGGTCTATACTAAAGCCTGAAGCTTGACTTACGGTATGCAACTCCAGCTATGTAAATAACATAACTGTAGTTAACAATACCTTAAGTTTCAGAACCATCCCCAGAGCAGGAGGTTGATAGGAGAAACACTCCCACTGACTTCCCTTACTTTCCGCAAATACGAGAAGTACCGGGGTCGATGGAGTGCTATCAGTGTTTGATTTAGCAGTTCTCTACTAGACCCACTAAACTGAACGCCAGAAGACTGAATGTCAGAAGATGGACCGTCACAACAAGGGCTTGTCCTCACTGCCACAGATCAACACTCCAATTTATGAATATCTTTCCTATAGTATTGTGCTCAGAACTGGACACACAAATCCAGGTGAGGCGTCACCAGTGCTTCATAGAGCTGTAAAGTTACCTTCTCTGTCTCATGACATTTCTGCAATACACTGTGGAAAAATATTAGCCAGTTTCACAAGTGCATCACATTGACTTGTAATCAATTTGTAATCTACTGTAGCCCCCAGCTCCTTTTCAGCAGTTCTACTGTCCAGCTAGTTATGTAGATTTCAGACCAGTTCTCCAAGTTGTTAAGGAAATCTTGAATTCTAAGCCTGTCCTCCAGCATTCTTGAAGAGCCTCCCAGCTCAGTATCATTGACACATTCTATAAGCATACTCAATTACCCATGACATTAATGACAACATTGAAAAGTACTGGATCCAGGATGCACTCATGTGATAATCCTCCCAATGTAATCACCAGTCTCATGATATTGATGATTTTTTAAAAAGTCCTGGATTTATATGATTGTGAGTATCTCTGTTTTTATTTTGACCAAAGTCAATTTATAGCCCTCTGGATTCTGAAAATAATGAACCCTACAGGCTCAGAAATAGAACAAAACCAGAATTTTATTATTTTTATAATCTTATGTTTTCAGGAATTATAAAACAATTTTTTGAAAATTTGGGGCTTGCTTCTTCATTTTCAGATTATGGATAGGTTGGTATTATATAGTTGAGCTATTATGTAATCCCATTGAAATTCTTACTCATGTAGGTAGTGCTCAGCAATGAGATAAGGCGTTTGCAATCTGCCACAGAGTAATATATTCTCTTCCACTGAAAAGTTCACTATAAAATTAGAGGATCTGACTTCAAAATAATGCTGCCTTCCTACTCCTAACCTGATGGATTACATGGTCTTTTTCATTTTTGATAGAAGGCATTCAAAGTTGAGGATAGATATGGAAGACAATACCCTCCCTTCCTTTGGAGGAGCAGTTGTAAAGCAAGATGATCCTGGTTTCCTCTGAATCCTTGGAAACATCTGCCATCAGATTTGATTCTGCCTCTGATTGGTAAAAGTAGAAGATGGGAAGTACATGAAAATCCCTTTAGAATCTCTCTGCTGGGTGAAAAGGCTGCATATGTGGGTTGTACACTGGGACTTGATATGTATTTATTTTTCTTGCCAAAGCTTTCCCTTTAGGGATATTTCCTCTTGTTTAAATTTGAGTTGCCCTGCCACATTCTGACTGTGTAAGGGACCCATGTGAGCACTGATAAGCATTAGTATCAGGGGCTAGAGAAAACGTCACTGTGCCCTTGCTCCCAATCATGTAGCCATGCAGTCATTTGGATTGAACTCTATGGTATCCTTTCACTTCATTTTGATTATGCATCATGCAGCAATTTTCAGAATACAATTTGAAGCTTATTTTGTCGTTCAGCCAATAGCTTCAGTTGTGAAATATTGTTTAAGATGAATAAAGGAAGCAGGGGATGTGTCCTTATTTTATGGACAGCACAGCTAGAGGTCTGCCAAAAGATTCAATTACAGTTTGGAAAGTGGCAGGTGCTGGGTTCCTGCCAGTCTGCTAGTAGACTGGGCAGTTTGCTACTCCTGACAACATGTGTGCAATTTAAAATGACTAAAAATACAGTTCTCCATTGGCTCCTTTGACAAGAGCAAATGACGTGAACATTAGAAATATCAGACAATGTGAGGCTTCATGATAGGGCTCTAGATACTATCCACATTTTGGAACTAGAGCCATGGATTTATACTATGAAATAAAAATCCATCATGTAAGAGTTTGTAAAGCATGGGGGAGGGAGGTTGTTCCCCAAACTTTTCATATTTCACTCTATTTCAAAAGACTACTTTGATTAGTGAAATTTGACATTTGTCTCTATAAATATCCCACGTCCGTATGTTTTGCTATTCGCATCTGGGCTGAAGATCTTTAACACCATTTGTGAGATGCATCCAATTACGTGAAAATATTTGAAATTGGCACAATAAATTGCACAAAGCAAAATTTTGCAGCACGTACCTCCCCAGGGTAAAAATCGTAGCTGAATACAGTTCTGTGAAACACTAAGAATAAATCCAAATGTGGAATGATGAGAGCCATCGTGGTGTTTAAAAATTGTTCTGTACAGTTGATTTAATCAGTGAGCATGAATGTACAGGCATTATTTCATACTAACATTGTCTCTCAAATTACCTTCCATTCTCTGTACAATGTCCTCATTCTCAGTTCTCCATATACAGCACCTGATCAATCTACCAGGCCTTAAATGTTGTGCTGTTTCCTCCCCAAAGTATTCTTAACCATTAAAGTAATGATCAGGAAACAGCTAAGAGAGCAGCGGGGCTCCCCGGGATACTCCCAGGGGCACCATTTCAGATTGGAGGAGGGGGCATTTGTGCATGCCAGGGGAGGAAGTGATGGCATGGTGGAAGACTTAGGACAGCAGCTGCAGCAGTGTTACTGAGCATGCTCAGTAGAAGCCAAGCAGTAAATCCTAGGGAGGAGGGAACCTTATCCACCCTCCCCCACACCACCTCTTTCCAGGGACTACTAAGGCTCTTGAAAACTCTATTTTTTTGGCAGATAACTTATAAGTTATCTGACAAGAGCATTGTATCTACTTTCTATATAGCAAAGAAAAATAAATATTAGATCCACTCTGCTCTAACACTAACATGTTCTGACATCTTGTGGCAAGTCACTTAAGGGATACTGGTTACACTTAAATTTTAATGTATATTCTTTGTTACAAACTCTGCAGAGAAAGATGTGGAGAGAGGGACACTATCAGGATTCCTGGGCTCTATCTCAGCTCTGAGAGGTGTATGGGGTCTAGTGGGTTGCAGCCGGGGCAGATACATCTGGGTTCTATAAAAGAACATCAGACTGGCCATACTGGGTCAGACCAATGGTCTATCTAGCCCAGTATCCAACGGTGGTCTATGACAGGTGCTTCAGAAAGAATGAACAGAAGAGGCAGATATCAAGCGATCCATGCCCTGTCACCCATTCATAGCTTCTGAAAAACAGAGGCTAGGGACACCATCCCTGTTCATCCAGGCTAGTAGCCATTGATGGACCTATCCTTCCTGAATTTCTTACTGAAACACTAGTTTGGGCCTTTCCACCATACCCTGACAGTTACACAGCTTGACAGTGAAATAATAATTTCTTTTGGTTGTTTTAAATCTGCTGCCTAGCAATTTAATTTGGTGACCTTCTTGTGTTCTGTTAGTGAAGGAGTAAATAACATTTCCTTATTCAATTTTTCCACACCATTTATAGTTTTCTAGACCTCTGACACACCCCCCACCCTTTAATAATTAATTTTCCAACCTGAAAAATCCCAATCTTTTTAATCTCTCTTCATATGGAAGTTGTACATTATCCCAGTCACTTCTGTTGATCATCTCTGTACCTTTTCAAAATCCAAACTATATCTTTTTTTAGACGGGATGAACAGATCTGTATGTGCTATTCAAGATGTGGGCATACCATGATGACTTTACATATCGTCAATATGATATATTCTGTGTTATCTTTTTATTTTCTAATGATTTCCAGTATTCTGTTAGGGTATGTCTACACTAGCCCCCTAGTTAGAACTAGGGAGACTAATGTAGGCATTCGAACTTGCAAATGAAGCCCGGGATTTAAATATCCCGGGCTTCATTTGCATGTTCCCGGGCGGGCGCCATTTTTAAATCCCCCTAGTCCGAATTAACTGCCCGCGGCTACACGCGGCAGTTAAAAGTTAATTCGAACTAAATCCTTAGTTCGAATTAACTGTTACACCTCATTCCACAAGGTGGAAGCAATCTGTGAGGACTTTGCTTTGCCTTCCTTGCCTGAGACTTAGACAAAACAATGTGAGCAGAGTCTTGAGGAGTTTTTTCAGCCTGGAGAGCCACCATAACACATTTCTTCTCCAGGAATAATAGACCTTAATGTAGAAAAGGAAAAAAGAACTTACAGTGTGTGTGTGTATGGGGGGGGGGGAAGCTGTGTTCAGCAATTTCAATACCTATCATTGTGTTCAATAAAAATAGATGAGGTTCTGTGTTGCAACTCTAAATGGTGCTGCTTTGCCACCTCCAGTGCTGTTTGGATATTTGGACAGCCAAGTGGGCTATCCAAGGGCTTATCCTTGCTCAAAATGCTGCATCAGCTCAACTGTGCTGTTGAAGCACTTTAATGAAGATACACCATGCTCTGGGGAAAGATCTGTCCCATCAACACAATAAATCCACCTCCACAAGAGGTAATATAAGTGCACTACTCAGGGTGTAGAATTTTTCAAGACAGTTACAAGGCAGTTGTACTGGTATAAGTCTGTAGTATAGATGAGATCTATGTTAGAGCAGCCCCTCTGGATTGCCCTGTGGACACAATATTGTCCGGAATATCTGCAGCGCAATCCTACCGCAGACCCACCCCAACACATCTAGAATGCTAGGACTTTTAAGGGGAAACTTGAAAGAAAGCCTTCAACACCTCCCTCATTTCATGCATTGGGCAGGGAGGATTGAACCTCTGGCTAGATCTGGGACTTTTAGATACCTTCTCCAGTGCATCATCTTTTTTTTTAAATTATCTGGTATAAAGGGGCTGGATCAGAGAAGAGGATCTCTCATCCTATGGGCACGTCTAAATTACTACTTTTTTCGAAAGAGGATATGCAAATTCTGCGGGAAATTGCATATCTTCTTCCGATCTCACTTTTGAAAGAGGATCTTTCGAAAGTGAAAGTAGTCTGGATGTGGTTTTTTGGGGGGGGAAAAACCCCTTTTCGAAAAAAACCACATAAACCTCTTTTTTTTTTTTTTTTTTTAAGGAAGAGCGGTTTTTTCGAAAAGGTTTTTTTCCAAAAAAACCACGTCCAGACTGCCTTCACTTTCGAAACATACTCTTTTGAAAGTGAGATCGGAAGAAAATATGCAAATATGGAATTTGCATATACTCTTTCAAAAATTCTACATAGTCTAGACATAGCCTAAGTGTCAGCTCCTCACTTTCTAAATAATGAGATTTAACTTTAAAATAATAATATTTAGGTGAATTTTATTTTTCTTCTCTCTGGTTTCTGACCCTTAAGGTTCACATTTTCAATCATTTTATAGTCATGAGGTCTGTAAACTTATTTAAAATGAAAGCTGAGATTCAGATGTGTTCACATGATTCCAGGAGCTGGGACTTTATGAGAAACACTAGCTATTGTAAGACTCATCATTTTTTAAAAAATGATAAATAACAACGAAGGGGGGAGTGTTTAGGGGGTACGGAAGACAATAACAATGAAAGAGTTTTGGTGGGAGGGTTGAGTAAAGAAAGAGTAGTATTGATGGGAAAGGAGCGATTGAAGGAGAAAAGTGACTGAAATAACAGAGAAGATCAGAAAAAGGGGGAGGAAGAATGGCTGAAAATATCACTGAAAAATAAGTTTGAGCAGGAAGTAAGCACACAAAAAAGAAGAAAAGTAAATCACAATATGTAGTGGAAAGCCTTGTGTTACATACTAAGTGTCGTATATTTTCTTATGCAATACAAACTATATGAATAAATCACACTGGTACACCTGGTTCCCCAATAATAGTGTGTGGTAAACATAACACACAAACATATCATACCTAGCTACTTATCCACCAGAGAAGTTGAATGTAACAGTGGCTTCCACAGCACAGAGCGCAGTGTAGGTCTCTGGAGGGCTCACACTATTTAAAGCGATACTATGTTATTCCTATACACATTATTAAGTGAACAGTGATAAAAGCAAAACAGACTTGTGGTAATGGATGCAGAGGGATGAAGAAGTGGTCTAATGTCCTGATGTTGGAGTTGGGCTGGGAAAAGGAAGGCTACAGAACTAACACTTCCAGTCAAATGATCCCTGGAATTAAAGATGTGATGGGAGCTGATAAGGATAAAATCAGAGACAAGATGAATTATTGATCCACAAAAAGACAGGGTTTAATTTTTAAATTGCTTGAGGCAAATAAACCATATCTATCAGTACTCGATCTTACTGTGGCTGCTTTGCAATGGGAGATGCATCCGATTCTAGGCAGTTTCATGATAGCCTGCTAGAAGCGTTACATACGGTATGCTTCTTTAGGGAGAGACTGGCCCCTTATGTTTTATCCTTGGGAACAGCTTGTAAATACAATAAGCATTATTAGGGAATGCTCATCTTGCTTGAGGCAGATAAGAAAAATAAGTGGACTGAATAGTCACTATTTGAATGGATAACAAGTACTGTATGCTCCTCCCCCCCCTTCAAAAGCCCAACAAATCATTTTCTTCTATTTATTTTTGAATAGAGTGCATTAAGCAATGATATCAACAGAACTTGACAAGTTATAAAATTAATTAAACCATTTTAAAAAACTCAGCAAATACCCCGTAGTATTTAACATTGCATACCTTTTGGCTGGTCTTATTACAATTATATAAATGAAAGCAATATTGCTGGAGAAATGTTAGTTATTGTTTTGGTTTGCGAACAATGATATTCTATTAAACTAATGGACTATTAAACATTGCTAAGTACTTATGTTTTGTGTTTTAGGGGAAATACCTTTTCACACATTATAAGTTTGAAGGCTGCAAAAAGCAATTCATAAAACGGCTGACCTAATCTCTACGGTTTAGAATACATTCAATATATTTATGGCATGATGCAGGCTTTCTAACCCTAACCTTGCAGGAATCTAATATTTTATTAATTGCAGGAATCTTGACCATTTGGAACCCCCAAGAAATGAAAATGTTAAGTGATTTTTTGGCCACATCTTTTGTTCTGCTGTCCTGAGTTCTGTTAGCTATAAGCAATTTCCTCTTATTAAAAAAATGGGGTGGGGGACTGGAGTCTAAGGCATAGTTTTACAATGGATTTTGTATGTAAATTCACAAGACCGTTGCATCACTTAAATCCCACTTGAATCCTATTTTGATGATATAAGTGGTGCACAGGTCTTGTGATAGACCTCTGCACAGGGAAGAATTTCACTCTGTAACCTAAGGAGTCATATGTTTCCATGATGCTAACATCAAGCTGCATGAACTCAGTCTCCCCTTTGAACCATGGATATTCATCTAACACTGGCATTGTTTCAGGTCATTGTTCGGTATCACATTCTCCTCTGAGTGGTTACAGACATGGGCTCTACTCCACTTTACACATGCCAAGAGCACCAAAGCCAGGGAACTTTACCTACTTCCCATACCGGTGGTATGTTTGTGCCTTCTGGCTCTTTTGCTCCTCCCCAGGCTCTTTAAAGGTGTCATCTCTCCAACCTCCTCATTCTTTCTCGCTGCCCTCAGCTAGCGTTTGAGCAACAAGTGTGGTATTTTTCTTTGGGTTTGTTATCTCAGTGTCTCTGGGACTTCCTTGTATATTCTAAATAGTATAGTTTAGCCATACCACTAGGTTGAGTTTGTTGTGGTTAGTTTAAGACAAATAATCACCCTCACTGGTTTAAACATTGTCCATCATGTGGCATGGCTATTCCCATTAGTGGCTCCCCCATGCAATGTTTGCTGTACCTGGGAGAAGGACACATTTAAAAAAAACACCTTAAAAAAATAACTGTCTAGTAGCACTTTAAAGATTTTAAAGACTCCGGTCATCTGAAGAAGTGGGTTGTGCCCATGAAAGCTCATGATACCATCTACATGTGTTGTTAGTCGTTAAAGTGCTACTAGTCTATTTGTTGTTTTTTAAGTTTTTCCTGTTACAGACTAACTTGCGACCCCTCAGAAGCTTTTAAACATTAAAGAAAGGTGCTTCATCTGCAAGTCATGTAAAAAGAGAACATTGTGCTGTTTTATCCAAATCCTAGTCAAATGCATAATTTTGGGAAAGGTGGTCTTGCAGTTGCTTTTTGGGTAGATTCTAAGCTCCACCTCCTGATACTACTTGTGACTCACCTGAGGGTAATACACGTCTGCAACCACTTGAAGAAAAGCTGGTTACTTACTTGTACTGTGACAGTTGTTCTTCAAAATGTGAATGCTGGTGTGTGTTCCATAACAGAACATCCATCTCCTGGGCATAGGAGACACAGCTCTTGACATTGGGTGCAAAGGAATAGAAGGGGGATGGAGTATTTCTGCCTTTAAATAGCCTATTGAGAGACTAAGGGACTAGAGCAGGGATGGGCAGTAAGCTGGACACAGATCCCCAGTGTTAGCTCCTGGTGGGCTGCTAGCACTTTATTTACATGCGCCTTCGCAGGTAAGGGTAGTTGGAACTCCCATTAGTCAGAGATCGCTGTTTCCAGCGAATGGGAGCTGTAGGTATCTTTCTGGGTATATTTGTACAAATTCTTTCTATTCCCCATGCTACCTTTCTGTATCATTAGCCCATTCTAATCTTAGAATTATAGAATCATAGAGCTGGAAGAGACCTCAGGAGGTCATCAAGTCCAGCCCTCTGCTAAAGTCAAGGTATTTCACATCCACTGACTTTCCCATGTCCACAAAGCACATTACCTCATCATAGAAGCTAATCAGATTGGTCAGGCATGACTTGCCCTTCGTGAATCAATGTTGACTTTTCCTGATTACTTTCCCCTCTTATAAGTGCCTCAAAATGGATTCCTTGAGGATCCCCTCCATGATTTTTCTGGGGACTGAGGTAAGGATGACTGGTCTGTATTTCCTTGGAGTGTCCTTTTTCCCTTTTTTAAAGATGGGCACTATATTTGCCTTTTTCCAGTCATCTGGGATCTCTCCTGATCTCCACGAGTTTTCAAAGATAATGGCCAAAGGCTCTGCAATGAAATTTGCCAACTCTCTCAGTAACCTCGGCTGCATTAAATCCGGACCCATGGATTTGTGTTTGTCTGGCTTTTCTAAATAGTTCCTAACTTGTTCTTTACCCACCAAGAGCTCTCCACCTCCTTCCCCTACTGTGTTGTCTAGTGCATTAGTGTGGGAGCTGACCTTGTCCATGAAGACAGAGGCAATGAAAGGATTGAGTACTTCAGCTTTTCCCACATCATCTGTCACTAGGTTACCTCCCTCATCCAGTAGGACTCCATGGTCTCTCACCCTTTCCTTGCTAACATGCCTGTAGAAACCTTTCTTATTACTCCTCACATCCTTTGCTAGCTGCAATTCCAATTGCACTTTTGCCTCCCTGATAACTCCCCTGCATTCTCGAGCAATATATTTATACTCCTCCCTAGTCATCTCTCCAAGTCTCCACTTCTTGTAAGCTTCCTTTTTGTGTTTAAGCTCACCAAGGATTTCCCCGATAAGCTAATCTGGTGGCCTAACATATTTACTTTTCTTGCTGCGCATCGGTATGGTTTCTTTCTGTGCCTTCAATAAGGCTTCTTTAAATACTGCCAGCTCTCCTGGACTCCTTTCCCCTTCATGTGAGCATCCCAGGGAATCCTGCCCATAAGTTCTCCAAGGGAGTCAAAATCTGCTTTTTCTGAAGTCCAGGGTGTGTATTTTGCGACTCTCTTTTCTTCCTTTGGTCAGGATCCTGAAATCTACCATCTCATGATCACTGCTTCCCAGGTTGTCACCCACCTCTACTTCCCCTACTAGTTCTTCCCTGTTTGAGAACAGGAGGTCAAGCTGTGCTTGACCCCTGGTCGGTTCCTTCAGCACTTGTACCAAGAAGTTATCCCCAACATTCTCCAAAAACTTCCTGGATTGTCTGTGTACTGCTGTATTGGTCTCCCAACAGATGTCAGGGTGATTAAAGTCCCCCATGAGAACCACGGCCTGTGATCTGGAAGCGTCTCTCAGTTGTTTGAAGAAAGCTTCGTCTACCTCATCCACGTGATCTGGCAATCTATAGCAGACACCAACCACATCATCACCCCTGTTGCTTCCACCTCTAATTTAACCCATAGACTCTCAACAGGCTTTTCTCCCACTATATACTGGAGCTCTGAGCAATCATACTGCTCTCTTGTACAATGCAACTCCTCCTCCTTTTCTTCCCACCTGTTCTTCCTGAACAGTTTATACCATTCCATGATAGTGCTCCAGTCATGCGAGTCATCCTACCAAGTCTTCGTTATTCCAATCAAATCATAGTTCTTTGACTGGGCCCGGACTTCTAATTCTTCCTCTTTGTTTCCCAGGCTTCTCACATTTATGTACAAACACCTTAGATAACCAGCTGATTGCCCTACCTTCTCCATCAAGTCAGGGGTCCTCCTTTGTTGCTCATTCCTCCTTGTGTTTCTTCCCGGTATCCGACTTCCCCACTTACCTCAGGGCTTTGGTCACCGTCCCCCAACGAACCTAGTTTAAAGCCCTTTTCACTAGGTTTGCAAGCCTGCCTGTGAAGATGCTCTTTCCTCTCTTGGTTAGGTGGATCCCATCTCTTCCTAACAATCCTTGTGCCTGAAACAGAGTTCCATGGTCAAAGAAATCAAAGCCCTCTCTCCGACACCACCTGCTCAACCATGCATTTACTTCCTGAATTCAACGATCCCTACCTGGACCTTTTCCTTCAACTGGAAGGATGAACGAGAACACCACTTGTGCTTCAAATTCCTTGATCCTTCTTTCCAGCGCTACATAATCTGCAGTGACCCGCTCAAGGTCATTCTTGGCCATATTGTTAGTTCCTACATGGAGAAGCAGGAAGGGGTAGCGATCTGAAGGTTTAATCAATTTTGGAAGACTCACGGTTACATCCTGAATGCGAGCTCCTGGTAAGCAGCACACTTCTCAAGATTGCAGGTCTGGACAGCAGATGGATGACTCAGTCCCTCTTAGGAGAGAGTCCCCAACCACCACCACCCATCTTCTTCTTTTGCGGGGGTGGTGCAACCCCCATCCTGAGGACTACTCATCCCATGCCTTCTGGTAGATGGTGTTCCCTTCTGATTTCTTCCCTGAGAGGTCCCTGCCAATGCATTCTCCACCACAGTGCCTGTGGAGAGAGCCTGAAAGCGGTTACTTACCTCTACAGGAATGGGGGATACCTGAGTTGGCCGCCTTCTTCTTCTAGAGGTTACATGCTGCCAGTTCTCTTCCTTGTCCTGTACTGCCCTCACTGGCTCTTCAGCCTGCTGTGCCTGTAGGATTAAATGCTGCCTTCTATTGAGGAAGTCTTCATCCTCTCCGATGGAAGTCTTCATCCTCAAGTCCTCTAATTTTTTCTTCCAAAATGGTGACCAGCTTGCACTTAGTGCAGATGAAATCCCTTCTTTCTTCCGGAAGAAAGACAAACGTGGCACATGCTGTGCAGGTAACAACAGCAGACCTATCACCGTCCATACCTGCCTTCCTTCTGAGAGATTCTTCAGATGTTACTAAATGCCTCCTTGAAGGGCAGGAGAGAGAGAAGAAAAAAAAAATTTCTTCAAGGAAGAGAGCACCAAACACTACAGGGGTCTCCCAGGGTGAATTCCCAGGTAAACTCCCGTGTTGGCTGCTGCCCTGTTTGCTGCTCTCTGCGTTCACTCTGGCTGCCTTTTAACTTCCTTCTTCTTTTGAGCTTCAAGACTTAACAAATTCAGCATATTTCTCTTTAGTCTCTTGCACTCCTCTAACACAATAAAAGCAAAGAGGGTATTCCTTCAGTAGTTTCCTTAAATAAAGCACAAATCTCAGTCAAAACGAGATCTATCCTAGAGGCTTGAATGCACTTTGGGTCTGGCACGAAGTAAGCAGATGCACAAACAATGGGCATGCTGAAGTGTGTGAATAAAAAGATTTCACTACTGCAAGGGTGGGCAATAAAATCATGGCAGTTCACCAGGGTTAGCTCCTGGTGGGCTGCCTCCACTATATTTACCTGTGCCTCCAAAAGTACAGGTGATTGCAGCTCCTGTTGGCTGCCAATTGCCATTCCCAGCCAATGGGAGCTGCAGGAAGTAGCGTGGACTGGTACAAGACTTCCTGCAGCTCCCATTGGCCGGGAACAGTGACCCGCAGCCAAAGGGAGCTGCAATTGCCTGTACCTGCAGAGGCAAAAAATATAGCAGTAGCCATCCACCAGGGGCTAACCCTGGCAAATCGGATCCAGCCCATGGGCCAATATTGATAATCCATGGGCTTATATTTCCTAAGACTCTTACAAATTCTTTTTAGCAATGTTCTAAGAAGTGTGCAAAGTACAATTTGCAACAAACTGCTTTATCATCCTTAACTAAGTGACACTTTTTGTCATTCAGTGTTTGGATATTATTTGCAAGGAGATATTTTACCCCACACTATTGGGGTATATAAGCTGAATAGTTTTGTCTTTTTCAAGGAAATTTTTCACTTTTGCTTCTACAACATTAAAAATTATTCTGAATTAACTGCATTAATGGCAAAAAAAAAAGTATGTTGTTACTACCCTTCAGACTTATCAATAAGGGCTTTGTAAACTCTCCAAATGCCTTCAAATACTGAGAATGTGTAAACTGTGGAAATGTTGCTGGTTTAAACATTGACATAAGAGAGTAAGGCTCATGGTCACTATCTTAAGAGAAGACAGACATAACTGTGCATAACTCTCCTGTTCTCCTTCCAGCTGTCTATCTTCCTCTTCCCCCCTGCCACACAGGCTATGTTCTTCCTTTGTTTCCATCAAGTGGAAGAAAATAAACTAGGTTAGGAAGTGAGTGGAGGCTAACAGATGGTGGATGCTGTGCAGACGAGTATTTTATATGTGGTGTAGCTTGGCTTCAAAGTTTGCCAGGATCCCTTCTCCTGCAAGTGAAGCATTAGCTAATTTAAGCAAGTTTAAACTTAGTATAACTGTTTGAGGGGCTTTCATTGGAAGTCAGATTTTCTCAGTTCATATTAATAGTGATGAATTTTTCTCAAAAAATTAGGACGTGGTTTACTTCTCCTGTATCTCTTTCTGCAAGACTGTGCTGAGAATCTGATGGGAACAGTTTATCTTGTTCAGTTTCTGCTGTTTCTTCTTTCCATATAGGCAAGAAATATCTCATACATATCTCAGACATGCATCTGATGAAGTGGGTCTTTGCCCATGAAAGCTTATGCTCTGTTAGTCTATCTGTTAGTCTATAAGGTGCCACAGGACTCCTTGTCACTTATCTCAAACATACTATTTCAATGCATCCATTTCTAGTCCAAAAGAAATAATTTTGTTTTCTATTGCTGTTCCTATTACTGCTTCTATTTGTTCAACGATTAAAGATCTTTTAATACCCTTTCCAACTGTTACACATTTTTCAAAACATTATCAAATACCAGCTGACACCTAACTTGGTACTAGTATTTATTGCTCCCTTTTGATCTGATTAGTTACATTGCGCTAAAAGTTCTAGAAATACATGGCACACCACTGGTTGTAGTACATTATCATCTTCAAGACATAATATCAATTAAGAGACATGAAACCTCAGATTCTTAAAAGTCTGTAAGAAGAGGATTACAGTTCATGGTCAATTTAAGCACCACTAAACCATGGCTCTGGAGCAGAGGATTGTATGCTACCACTGCTCACTGACTGAGTTTGCATTACTTCAGAAGTGCACGAGCAATTTTGCTTGTGCTTGTCAAAGACTGAGTCATTATCCTTTCCAAATGTCTGCAGCATTCTGTATTAAATAAACCTATGCTTGGTGCTATTTACTGATTTAGTCTGGGACAAGTTATAATGAGTCTTTTGGACAGAGAAACAAATGCAATATGGACATTAAAGTCCAGTCTATTAATACTGGACATTAAATATGAGACAATAATAGGAAAAATACAGGAAAACAGATTATTATTATTATTATTATTAATAATAATAATAATTATTATTATTATTACGATAGCATAAGTAGTAATTGAAACAAAGACAATTGAAATAAACAGTGTTACTAAACCAGCTAACTGTTAGATAATCTGACATCTAACCTGACAGAAACAGTGATTGGTGTGTGCTGAAAGCTACAGATAAGTGATTAAGGCATAAGGAGGAATCTTCTAGACTTTAGTCTTTTTACACTGATCTTAAAATAAGACACCTGCTCTGAGGAACATAACTGGCAAAGCACAGTGGCAAAGCAACCATTGAAATCACAACATCCGATTTCCAGTACATCTATTTGGATCCAAAAAATATGAAATCCAACAAAATGCAACTCTTGAAAAGTAGTTTTGTCTCTGTCTAAATGTTTTTTCTCCAATTTTTAATTATTTATTGTAAAAATTAATCATACAACATTTTGAAATGGAAAATCAAAATGTTAAATTTCAGATGCTCAGGGGAAAAAAGCCCTACATTATTTTTTTTTTAAATCAACATGTTCCACAACATGTTCACTTTAAAAGAATCATCAATTACTAATGGAAAAACATTCCCATGGATGTTTCACTAGATTTACCTACAGCCATAACACTGATGTTCCTGGTCAGTATTGTAAAGTTTATATTCCAGTTTGTTAAATTTATGGAACAGTTGGTTAAGATGCCTAATGCCATAAAGTTTTACTAGACATTGCACAAATGAGTAATTCCTAAATAAAAGTTTGTTCTTTCCTGTCACTGGGACTTGATTCATAAATTGTTTTGAAAATTAAGACCCAGGATATATCTACACAGCACTCTTAGATCAAAATAAGCTACGCAATTTGAGCTATGCAAATTGCATAGCTTATTTCAAGTGTATTTTGAAATAGCTTATTTTGTAATTTGGCGCTGCCTACATAGCACCAAATTTTAAAAATACCGCTATTCCAAAATGTCCCTTAATCCTATGGAACGAGGCTTACAAGGATGTCAGAATAGCACACCCGTTATTTCAAAAGACATTCCAAAATAACAGGTACGCTGTCAAAACGTGGAATACTTAATAGCGCCGCAGGGTAAATGTATCCCAAGACTTTAAACTGGCATTGAAAACTCACATGGAGAAAGGGAAACACTTTGAGCATGGATCTTAGGTGCTCAGGGAAAATACAAACCCTGAAGAAGACAGGCAGTCACAAGTTTTACCAACTGGAGTCTGTGTATTATCTTCCCATTCAATAAAAAATTTAAATGGGCTACAACCCATCCCTATCTTACAGAACACATAACATTTTGAAAGCTGAGCACTTTCTGAAGTGCTTTGCTAACTTGGGGGCTTAGTTTAAATAAAATTACTCCACTCGTAATGCCTATTTTATAAATGTGAATTGTATATCTAAATGTATCCATGTTTGTATGTGTAAAATGATTTAGCAGCAGCATGGTGAACAGGAGGTCCTGGAAGAGTACTGGGAACAAACTATGATTTCTCAGGCCATGTCTACATTGCAGAAGTAGATCAAAGCAGCCACAGTCGATCTTCCGGCATTTCAATTATTAGGTCTAGTGAAGACATGCTAATTCAAACTGAGAGGGCGCTCCCTTCAATGCTGGTAGTCCTGCCCCTATGAGGAGTAAGGGAAGTCAAAGGGAGAGTGTGCTCCCTTTGACTTCCCTCAGTTTGGATGGCACCAAAATTCAAGTTAAAATACTTCGACCTAAGGTATGTAATGAATGCAGTGGAAGTTATCCCCTAGTGTAAACCCAGGGTCAAAGAGGTTAATGAGAAACAGCAGTCTGCTTCGATGCCATGTTGGTGAGTGGACACCATACAGGTGGAGTGGCTGTAGTAAAGAGAACCAGATTGCTTAGTTAGCCAATTCAGTGGCTCCTGGATGGGAATCAATTAATGATTAGACCAGTTAGGGAGAAGTAGCCTCATGGTTCCTAATAAAGGAGGACTGCAAGGCAATGTAGGGAGAAAACCCAGAGGATAAGTAGTTGAGAGTTCTCTCTGTGTGGGAAAGGAACCACTGCAGGAAGGAACTTGTGCCTTGAGACTGCTCCTGAAGGGAACAAGCAGTTGGGAAGGAGCCTCCTGAAGCAGGCATGAGAGATGCAGGGCTGGAAGCTCTGAATCCCAGTGGTTGGGGAGGAGGTGGGCTCCCAGCAGAAAGTTGTAAATGGCAGTGCTCTGTAACAGTGCAAAGCAAACAAACTTCAACAGAGCCTGGGAGAAGGGAACAGAGTACTCTACAGAGTGAGCGTGGGAAAGGTGGAAGAGTTTTTCTTCCTTTGGGATCTGAGTTTGAATATTATTACCTTGGAATGGGTGGGACTATTAGTGTGACCTGGCTGGAGAATCAAATCACTGTACAGAACATCAAAGTCCGGAAGAAAGTGAAGCAGAAAGGCTACAATGCTGGGTCTTGCCACAAAGAGGCACTCTAATTGGTGCTTTCATGACAGGATGCATAGACAAAGAGTTTACAAAAATATGAACTGATACCTTGTCAACATGTGTGAAGAATCCAGTCACAAATTTGGGACTGAGAGCACAAAGAGGTAGTGGAATACTTGAATTTACAAAATGATCTTGACAGACTTCATAGGGGTGTACATACTGTAAGGCTAGCAAATGCCACAGAAAAGACATAATCTTAGAAGAGATAAGCAGAGGAAACAGTTTTCCCCTTCAGCAGCTTCTGCAACATCTAATATGCGAGATACAGTGTGTCCTTACTGAACTTCTGCACAATGTTGACAACTAAGAGAGTTTCTGCTGTTTGAATCACCATAAAGATACCCAAATTGCAGCTGTTATCCTGGACTTTGATAGAGCTTTGGAAGAATTGGATGGAAATGTCTATTCTGTGTTACACAGATTTGGCTTTTAAATTGTTCTGTACAAACACTGAAGTAGCAATTGTTATGAAGGTTAGGCTTTCAATTGTCAGCGGTTTGAATTGCTCTATACGAGCAGTTGTTAGTAATCCTAGATTTTTATTCAAGGTCCTTCTTGATTTTCAAGGATACTAGGCAAAGCTGCTCTGTGTCCCCACTATTGTCTGACATTGCCTTGGAGCTGTTAATTATAGCAAACAGCCAAAACTGAGAGCCAAATGAGGAGGACGAGGGAACAATGTGGTTTATATGTTGTGATACCCCTGTTTGTTACACATGATCTACATCACACTGTACTGTTTTTGTTTAAATTCTTATTGACTTTGGGGGCAAATTGAATAATATCGCTAATTGCTAAATACCTCAGACCACTGTGCATGCTATAAAAGCCTCTCTTTGTTAACTGGCATTTTAGGGAGGTAAATAATTGGGATTCAGTATTTGTGTGTGAGACTGCAACAAGTTTAATGATTTGGACATTCATGTTCCATATTGGTCCAAATCTTGCCATCTCAAAATGGGTCTGGTATGCTGGTAGCAACTACAACTGACTGTGCAAAGTGGTATACTTCTGAGGGTATGTCTACACTACAAAGTTAATTGGAACTAACAACTGTTAGTTCGAATTAACTTTCATAGGCGCTACACATGCAAACCGCTAGTTCGAACTTAATTCAAACTAGATAAACCTCATTCTACGAGGACTAACACCTAGTTTGAATTAAGTAGTTCGAATTAAGGGCTGTGTAGCCACTTAATTCTAACTAGTTGGAGGCTAGCTCTTCCCAGCTTGCCCTGGTGGCCACTCTGGGCCAAGCCAGGGAAACTCTTCTGCCCCCCTCCCGGCCCCGGAGCCCTTAAAGGGGCACGGTCTGGCTACAGTGCCCGTGCCAGGTGCAAGCCTGCCAGCACCCAGCCAGCAGACCCTGCACCTGGCATGGCATGAGCCAGCCACCCGCTGCCACCCAGCCCTCCGCCTCTTCCCAGGACCAGGCTGGCGGCTCCCAGGAGCCTGCCCGGGGCCGCAAGAGGCAGGCGCCTGCCTGGTCTAGTGCGGAGATCGTGGACCTCATCGAGGTTTGGGGGGAGACCTCCAACGTCCACGACCTCCGCATTAGGCACAGGAATGAGGCCGTCTAGGGCAGGATAGCTGCCAGCCTGGCCACCAAAGGCCACATGAGAACCCAGGAGCAGGTTTGCATGAAAATCAAGTTGGTCCAGTGAGACTCCCCGACCCTGAGCCCTGAGCTTAGAACATAAGAACATAAGAACGGCCATACTGGGTCAGACCAAAGGTCCATCTAGCCCAGTAGCCTGTCTGCCAACAGCGGCCAACACCAGGATACCCCGGAGGGGATGGACCGAAGACAATGACCAAGCCATTTGTCTCGTGCCATCCATCTCCAGCCTTCCACAAACAGAGGCCAGGGACACCGTTCCTACCCCCTGGCTAATAGCACTCCATGGACCCAACCTCCATGACTTTATCTAACTTCTCTTTAAACTCTGTTATAGTTCTAGCCTTCACAGCCTCCTGTGGCAAGGCGTTCCACAGGTTGACTATTTGCTTTGTGAAGAAGAACTTTCTTTTATTAGTTTGAAGCCTGCTACCCATTCATTTCATTTGGTGTCCTCTAGTCCTTCTATTCTGGGAACTAATGAAGAACTTTTCTTTATGCACCCTCTCCACACCACTCATGATTTTATAGACCTCTATCATATCCCCCCTCAGTCTCCTCTTTTCTAAGCTGAAAAGTCCCAGTCTCTTTAGCCTCTCTTCATATGGGACCTGTTCCAAACCCCTAATCATTGTAGTTGCCCTTTTCTGAACCCTTTCCAAGGCCAAAATATCTTTTTTGAGGTGAGGAGACCACATCTCTACACAATACTGAAGATATGGCGTACCATAGTTTTATACTTCCCCTCCTCCTTCCCCTGGCTTCCCTCTTCCAGCTCCCTCCTCCCAGGTTTCCACTCCCCTCTCCCACCCTCTCTCTTCCCTTCTCCCACCTCCTTTTCCCAGTCTCCCCAGAGGTTAATCCCCCCGCCCCTAGTTTTGTTAAATAAAGAGAGTTTCTATTTTTGAACACGTGTCCTTTATTTTTTACATCAGGAAGGGGGGCTAGGGAGGGGTAAGTGGAAGGAGGTGAGGGAGGAACGGGGCATGCGCCCCCGATGGGGAGGACTGGGGTGGCTCTGCGGGCTCCTCAGAGTGGAAGTTGTCCTGCAGGGCCTCCTGGATCCTGACAGCCCCCCGATTGACCCCCCCCAGATGGCAGCCTGCGGCAAGTGCAGCCGGGCTGATGGCCGAGTGCTGTGATGTGCCGAGTGTGGGCACTCAGGGCACTCCAAGTCAGGACTGCTTTGCTGTCCCTCATCGAGGTAGACAAGCAAGCGGGGAACCCTGAGAACTGTCTGTCCGGGGTGGGGGTCGGGACCCTTTAAGCACAGCCCTCGGCTAGCCTGAGGCAGCAGCTCCATGCTCTAAGTCCTGGTTCCGGCCAGCCTTAACTTCGGTTCAGGGTCCACTCAATGTGGACATGCTAGTTCAAATTAGCAAAACGCTAATTCGAATTAGTTTTTAGGTCTAGATGTACTCATTCGAATTAGCTTAGTTCGAATTAACTAATTCGAATTAAGTTAGTTAGAATTAGTGCTGTAGTGTAGACATACCCTGAGTGATTAGCCTCCTAATCATAATTGCTGTAATGATTAGGTTACAATCCTCAATCTATTTTCTTATACTTTTAACAAAAAGGGGATTATTTTCTGTGGGGCAAGTGCCAAAAAACAAAACAAAAAATCCTACCCCTGTCATCACCGAGTTTTTCTAAACTGTTCAACTTATTCCTATGTTCTAAAATTACAAAAGATGACCAATTATTTTAAAACTAGCCAATAACCCGTCATACAACGGGATTTTTCGGGACTCTCCTCCATGTCCGTCTCTCTCTCTCTCTCCTCCTCCTCCTTCTCCTGCCTCCCCCCTCCCTCTCTCAGCTCTCCTCCTCCTCCTGCCTCTCACTCTCCCTTTCTCTTCTCCTCCCCCTCCTGCCTCTCTTTCAGGGGGCCGCGGAGCCCAAATGGCTGTTTGGGCTCCGCGCTCCCCATGCGGGGGCAAGCAGCGCAAGTGGCTGTTTGGGCTCCATGCTCCTCATGCAGCACCGGGAGCGCGGAGCCTAAACAGCCGCTTGCACTGCTTGCTCCCCCGCAGCGGCCCGGCTGAGCAGCTCAGAACTCAGCCGAGCACCACGGCCCCGCCCCCTGGCCGTGTATGTCACCTCCCCGCCCCCCTTCCCCTCCCGCTGTGGCGCTCGGCTGAGTTCTGGGCCACGGTGGGGGAGCAAGCGGCGGCAAGAGGCCGTCTGGGGTCCGCGCTCCCCATGCAGCGGCTGCATGGGGAGCGCGGACCCCAAACGGCTGTTTGCTCCCCCACCGTGGCCCAGCTGAGCGCACAGAACTCAGCCAAGCACCACGGCGGGAGGCAAGAGCGCCCCCCAGAGGTGAGTCTGTAATGCGACAGCGTTACAGACTCTCAGACATTGGGCTACTATATATATGATCTATTGGTAGTGTAAGGGAGTTTGTATTTTTTTTGAAGTTTTAGAGATGGTTTAGTTAAGTCACAGAAAACATGTCAGAGTAGCGTGTTATACAGCCAGCAGGGCCAACAATGGCCTCAGGGCAAGATGCGTGGAAGTGACGGGATCTGAGCAGAAGGAGCAGGGACAAGGGGCAGCCCGGATCATGGCACGCCCTCCCAGCCCTCAGAGCCATGCAGAGCAGCGCTCCAAGTGTCATTCAAAGAGACCGAGGCCCCAGCTGCCACTGCTACTTCAGCGGTGGCTGGAGCCCCAGGCCCCTTTGAATCACCAGGCCCTGGGGCAATTGCCCCCTTTATGCCCCCCCTTCCCACACTATCGGTAGGCTGTATATGGCACAATTTTATTTTTAATTATTGTTACTGATTCAAATTCTTATCGGGGACATCTTATAAGAGTGTGAAAATCTAGATTTCAGGAGATTGCTTGATGAAATTTTCATTCATCAGTACTTCAACGGAGCTATGATTTGCATGCTGTAATTACTAGATGTAATTGTTATGTCTGTTTTGCACTCCATTGGCTAGGTAACCAAAGGGATGCTATCGAGATAAATGTTGCCAGAGGAATAAAGTGATGAGCAGAATAGGTGAGAAACACAAACACAAATTGCGTCTGGTGCTTTCTAGTTACATGTTCATGGTCTGGAGGAATCAGACCTGGGGGAGTCAACCAGGGGAGTGGGAGTCTTGAAGACTTGGAGCCAAATTATCCCATCGGGTGTGAAAATGCAACTCCCATGGTTGTATCATAGACTTCCTTCATGAACCTAGGCAAATCCCTTCGTGTTTCCATGCCTCGGTTTCCTTATACGGTATACGATTTACTCACTCTCATAAGCTGCTTTGAAATATTCCAAGGAAATCATGGAAGTACAAAATACTATCCCACTACTACAGATACAAAACTGAGTCAGCCAACAAACCATAAACAATGTACAGTATCTAGAGATTCCTAGTATAATTAGAGCATAGTACAAATGGCTTCTCAATTACAATGTATACAAGAATTTTTAAAAAAGTGGAAGCTGGGGTTAGAAATGCTGAAAAGCACATATGCTTAACAGACTATGTTAGCCTATCTCCTGATTTGTGTCTGTTAAAAAGTAAAAGTAGAGAGAACCTTGAAACTCAGCAGATTGTATGGCTGAGATCCAAAATGCAAACAGATAATTATTCAGACAAATCATTCATATGTATAATTAAGTATTGCAAAGTGTTCCGATTGTAAGAGATTGTTCTCATATTGTACAAATGACTTGTTACTTATTAAACATGCATCCGTTCCAGCTTCTGCAGAAGATAATAGCAAAATTCCCATTGACTGAAGTGGTAACAAGATATGCTAATGATATGGGGATTATGGTTGCCTTTAAGTCATCCATATTTACCAAAAGAGCTAGGTGAAAATGTATCTGCAATTTCTAAAATAAAACTTGGCAATTCATTTGGCTAGTATTTGCTGACCTTTTATTATCAAACTTTCAGGTGAGTAATCAGTAATTTACTGACGTGAAACAATATGCTGTTTGTATTTTCCACGAGGCAGTTCCCATACCACCTGGCCTCACAGTCCTAGTAATCAAGCAAGTCAGTGAATCCTCGAGGGATCTAGATGCAGCCTTCATAATAGGGACCATGCATGTGCATGCACACAATTAGCTGGTGTGAATGTGATGAGAAAACAGAATATGACATCTGTGTATAAAGCTGATAAAAACCTAGTTTGTCTGTCTCTTTTTTTCTTGAGTAAGGAAGAAATCCTCATTTTTAAAGGTGAGTTCCACACATGTAGTGAAATACAGAACCAGGTTTGGAAAGATATTGGAATCGATCCACTGGGGTAAGGAGTATGGAAGGATGCTACTCTTTCATTGGCCAATATCATGGCTTGTTGCAGATTAGGCTTTTGTGGAGCCTCGTTGGGGTGCCAGGAATGAAAGTAATGGGGAGCTTAGACACAATCAGAAAGCAGTGTGCAGCAGCAGGCTGTAACACGTGTACAGTTCCCCAGTGCCCTGTAGGATTGAGTGGTGCCACCCTCGCCCCTGATGATTGAATCAGACACTATAAGGGCTTTTCTAGACTCCGTGGAAATTTGTATATCTTCTTCCAATCGCACTTTGAAAGCAGAGCTTTAGAAAGTGAAAGTAGTTTAGACGTGGCTTTTTTGGCGACCCCCCCCCCTTGTTGAAAAGCTGCTCTTCCTCAGAAAATGAGATTTATTTGCATAGCCTTTTTCGACTGTTCCACGTAGTCTAGATAAGCCCCAAGGATATGTCTACGCTGTAACCACCACCCTTTGGCACCAAGTCTCAGAGCTTGAGGTCTCAGGCTGTGTTTCTGTTTGAGCTCAAACCTAGCACTCCTCCCATCCATTACAAACAGGAATGTTATATGATACATGGGATATAATTGTCTTTCTATACTGAGCACTGGGTAGGAATCAGCTGGGTACTGTGCCCAATGCTGGGCACTGACTTTAGGAAAGTTGTGAACTGGAGAGAGTTCAGAGCAGAGCATCAGAAATTATTAAAGATTTAGAAAACCTTGCTCATGAGGAAATTATTTTTTTAAACTGGGCATGACTTGATAAAAGTAGTTTTGAGTGTGGTCATGGCAGGAGATAAAGTATGTTTTCAGATGTTTTAAGGGCTGTCATAGAAGGACTGTGGTCAATTATTTTCCACGTACATGGAAGGAGGGACAAGAAATAATGGGCTTTAATCTACAGCAACAAAGAATTAAGTTAAATATTATGAAACTTTCTAACCATAAGGGTTGTTTAGCTCTGAAATAAACTTCTAAGGGATGCCCTGGAATTTCCATTTCTGGAGGTTTTTAAGTACATGATGGACAAACTCCTTTCAGGGATGATCGAGGTTTATCTAGTCTTGCCTCAGCTCTGTAGGGCTGGATTTTGATGACCTCTCAATGGTCCTTCAGCCCCTACATATCAGTGATTCTATGTATAAATCAGTGGTGCTTGACTATTCATCACCAGATGAAATAATTTGGTGAATGTTGCCATTTTTATTGATTAAATCAATAATACATTTTTACTAGCACTAGTTTCCAAAAAAAACATCATTCTGTAAATGATTACACTGGGAATAGGTGCATGCTTCACTAGCCATATCACATGAGTGAGGGAAGTAAGAAGGATTCATGCTATCAGAGATACTGAAATGTCACATAAAATATATAAATGTAAAGGTTTTCTCTGAAAATCAATGAGTGCATATCATTAAGGGTTAAGCTGAGACTTCAGATATTTCAAATGAACCAGAACTTTCATAAAATATAATAAGTGCTGGACACCTTTATGCAAATCTGGGCATTAACATCATATGTGGTTCATCACAGCTCCTGTATAAGCAAATCAAAATATCCTATATATGTTTAAAATGTTTGGTGCTTTTGCCAAACCCTTCACTATGCTCGGCTTCTATCTGTAAAACTAAAACAACTGTGGTTCCAATCCAAATCCCACTTGTCTGACTAAACCAGTGTTCATGAGTGGGAGGAGAAATTTCCAGCATGACTTTATTTCTTTCTCCGAGAAGATGAGAAAATGTGATTTAGGTTTGGTTTTGAAAGATTTCATCTACTAGACTTTTCTTTTGTTAAATCCAAACCATTGCTGGCTTTGGATTCTGTTTATCCAAAGCTAGTGTGATTTAGATGCAAGACTCCATTTCTGACCATTCATTAGAAAGCTAAATGCTTGCCTCTGATAAGGTTATTAACTACAGGTTTAGATAATTTTATTTTTGCCTTTGAGCAAAATCATTAATCTGCAATTAATAGGCATTACTACTTCCAGAACTATAGGCAGAACTGTAGGAGGATCTCTTCCTGAAAAGAACAGCAAAGTACAATATGTGGGGACATATTGTTTATATGTACTTAAAGGTTATCACATCCTATTCACTATATGAATAGCCCCAACTGACATTTTCCTGCTCTTCTCAAGCGATGCATGTCTTGTTCATTGTGCTATGCAGAGTCAGCTGTCAGTCAGTGCATCAGGGGACCAAAACCTATTTTCTTTTGCTGTTTTGTTTGCACTTCCACTAAAAAGCTTTGAATCTTTGAATTTCTGTGAAGTAGAAAAACTAATCCATGACCAAGGATAGCAACTTTTATCAGACTAAGAAAGTTTGGAGTCACATGATTATACATTTCAGCAGTATCCTGTGTGATAACAAGTATAAAAGAGGAGGTTAACTTTGGAGGAGGGGAGGGGGTTAAAGGTCACAGATTCACAGAGGATTCTTTCTTATTATCAAACACACAAACACACACAGAACCCCAGGAATAATAGTTATTCAAGTTCACAATACTCACAGTATGAGCTTAATTAAAGTCAATGGAGAGTTTAAGAGCTGGGGGAAAGCATGTTGTTTCTTAATTGTGTTGCTGACTTAATATATAATGGATCTCACCAACTCATTTTATATAAAGCAATTAGCATGTCTTACTGTCTGCGGATAGCATAGCAATGGCACACAGACAATTGAATATATCTAGCACACAAGTCTTTGACTTCGCAGAATAGGCAGAATTTGAAGGGGTAAGGATTATTTGTAGGTAGTTCTAGAGACAAAACATTTGGGAATAGAAATAATCCCTTACTCTTACTCTCTGGAGACTCCTTTGTTAAATAAAATGTCACAATCTTCCTCTTAGAAACACTGATATCTGGGAATACTGAATGTGTATGACTTACCCACTTTGTGTAACGTAAACAAAAGATCATAGAATCATAGAACCATAGAGCTGGAAGAGACCTCAGAAGGTCATCAAGTCCAACCCCCTGCCCTAGGCAGGACCAATCCCAACTAAATCAACCCAGCCAGGGCTTTGTCAAGCTGAGACTTAAAAATCTCTAGGGATGGAGACTCCACTACTTCCCTAGATAACCCATTCCACTGCTTCACCACTCTCCTAGTGAAATAGTTTTTCCTAATATCCAACCTGGACCTCTCCCACTGCAACTTGAGACCATTGCTCCTTGTTCTGCCATCCGTCACTACTGAGAACAGCCTTTCTCCAGCCTCTTTGGAACCTCCCTTCAGGAAGTTGAAGGCTGCTATCAAATCCCCCCTCATTCTTTGCTTCTGCAGACTAAATAGACCCAACTCCCTCAACCTCTCCTCATAGGTCATATGCTCCAGCCTCCTAATCATTTTGGTTGCCCTCCGCTGGACCCTCTCCAATGCATCCAAATGGGCACTAAATGAGCTGTGATGTTAATAGAATTTTAGGTCTCTCTAAAGATTTTTAATACAGAACAAGAACAGGATAATCAGCAATATTAAATCACTGATGATACATAACACACATTACAATGGAGAAACATGAAATAATGCATTTAGTAGGAACAGCATTGTGCAAGGGACACTCAAGCCTAGTCTAAACTTAAAATTTAGGTTGACAGAGTTACCATGCTCAGAGTTGTGAAATATGCACAATCCTGAGCACCATCATTAAGCTGAACTAACCCCCAGTGTATGGATGGAAAAACAATCTTGTCATTATAGGAAGCATCTAAACTACAGTAGCATAGCTACAATATCTATAATGTAGACATGGCCAAAGATTTCAGTTTTCACTAGCCTTCAGATCCTACCAGCTCAGAAATTCACATAGCTATGCATTGTTTGCTGCTTCGTTTCAAGAGGGATGAAATCATAGGAGGACAGTGGTTGGTTAGTTGTTTTTTTTCTTTGCACTATGTCTGTACTTCCAAAGACAGGAACTTTTCTGGGAGGGGATCGGGGGGGGGGGGGGATAGAAGGAAGCGTCAGGATTGGATTCCATGATCACATTCATGTTTTTATTGAACCTTTAGATTTTAAAGATGGATCTGAAATCAGAATACCAGATCTGAACGTCAAGAAAGTTTAAATCATCTCCAAACTTTACAGTTACCCTCATACTGTCAATCTTAGAACCAAAACCTACCTCCAAAGAAAAACTCCTGATTTCTGATAGAACTGTGATAGAATGATCTATCAGAACTGGATTTTTTCCAATTTAATCCAATTAATACCTCTGGGAGCAAGAACAATAGCAAACTTAGCAAAGAGTTTGGTTAGAAAATTATACTGCCAGGCAAATCACATACCAAAGAGAATATACTATAGATGGTGATCTTCTGACTTAATATTTGTTTCTCATTTTCATTACATTTATCTCAAGCTTGTCAGTGATTCTTATTCCATATTCAAAACTAATGCCTCTTTTTTATCCTTTTTGGCTTGACTTAAATGAGATGGAATGATGACACATGAAAATGAAAATAGAGAAATTGTTTTGAAAGTGGTATTACCTTTGTTGTATATCACACAAGTCTATCCTTAGAGCCCTGTGCAGATACAAAATTGGTATCCACATCAGCATCCATATCCACAAAAATAAGGCATGACTACCTGCATCAATGTCTGCGGATGCAGATATCTGTGGATATAAAGAGGATATCTGTAGATTTGCAGGGATGTACCTATACTTTCATCACATAACTGTTCATCATGATAGACGTCATTAAAATCACATATAATAAGATCATATATCTCTAAGGAACAGGGCCATTATGAATACCCCTTTGTCTTATTTTCCTGAGTTGCTAAGGTCAGGTCTACCCTAAAGACTTACTAGGATATGTATGTTAGGTATGTATGTATGTTAATAGCATTCTATACCATCAAAAACCCTAGTGCGTCTGTTTATATCAGCAAAAAAGAGCTTTTCCCAGAATAACTTATTACCTTCAAGCAACTGGTCTAAATTATAAGAGTACTTATAAACTGGCATAAGCTGTATCTGTACTAGGAGGATTTCCCACTATATCTATACTGGTATAGACCAGATGTGACTTTTTGTTTTTCTTACACCAAAAATTAACAAATGTGTTTTGAGGGTTTCACGCTTCCTTATTTAGGCAGGGGTGGACTCTACCAGTAACAACAAAAATAAAGTTTCAAACTTAGATTTTGGTGTAATGATTGTATTCTTAATACTTTTACTCATTTCAGTATCTGACTTGCAAAAAAAAATCTTGCAAAACTTGATTGATCTCCCCCTCGGCACGTTTTACTTGTTTGCCTAATTGGGACATGGAAGCTGCAATATATGTCAGTTGAAGCATCTAAGATGGGTTGGGCCAAGATCAGGCCCGGGGTGGGGGTCAGATCCAGACCACCCAGCCTATAAGTCCATCCTGCAGCCCATCCCACTGGACCCACAGGCAGGGCGCAGCCCTAGGGTTCACAGTGGCTGGCTACTCCATCTAACTCTTTGCACTGGGGGGTAGGGGGAAGCTTTGTGCTCTGAGAACCGCTCCTTCACCCAAACTCCCTCTCAGACCCCACTCCCTCTCCTGTACCCTGAGCTCCCTTCTTCACCCAACCACCGTCTCAGACTCCGCACCCCCTCCATAGAAAAGTGCAGCCCTTGACCACTTACCCAAATTGTGAAATGACCTCCCTCATAAAAATTATTGCCCGCCCCTGATCTAAGAAATAACTGTCCTATTCAAATAGACAATTTTATCTACCGATATGTATGGTTTTCCTCTTTTTAATATAGGATTTGGGGGGGAGAGAGAAAATCCAGTAACACAATTCTGGTGAATAGACAATTTCAAGTGGCTTGAAAAATAAATATAAATGGACTTTGGCAAAAGTCCCAAGAACCTTTTATTGTAATTAGGGGCTATATGGCATCAGTTCTGTTAAGTGAGCAACAAGCACTTTCATGCTGTTCTTTTTGTCCAGTAGGGACAAACATACACTAAGCACATCACCACTGGACAACAAGCAAAAATAAGTTATTGCTGTATGTTGGTAAATCTAAAAATACAGAACTTCTCATTTATACATAAATATCTTATTATTGGTTAAGGGAAAATAGCTGAACAAATCTAATTTCTTCAATTTCCTTTTAAAATGTAATTGAATGATGAGAAATTATGAGTAGACCTACAACTAATTTTATGAGAAAGAAACGTCCTCCTGATCCTACAGTTTTTACTCAGAAAAAGCTGCCAGAATGACCAGTTATGTCTGAGTAAAAGATGCAGGATCAGCCTGAAACGTTTTCCATAACAACATTGCAAGAGGATATAAAAGTATTAATATTACAGTCAGTTTACAGAGTACAAAAGACTCGCATCAAATGATTTAGCTCACATGTTGAAGCAGTATTTATTCTTCCGATCCGCTGATGGTGTTAGGCAACCTAAATTCCTTAGACTAATGCATGCATGCACACACACAAAATTATTGCCTCAGAAAGACATAAAACCTTATACGCTACTTATTTCCCAAAATACGTAGCCAAAGTGCAGCATGAGGACTATTGTTTTGGAATATGAAAGGGAGATGTAACTGATGGTTCTGATTTAAGCAGCTTTTTGAATTCCCTTTTTTCTAATGGAGATGATGAAAGCACATTTTGTATAGAGTTTTGTTTCGACTCAGTCTGCCACGAAGCTGTTTGAATCAAGGCTTATGCCCACATTATTCAGATTGCCAAAAACATCAAAACAGCAACAAAGGAAAAGCTAACCTTGAATTTTGAGTATGTATTTCAGCCCTGGTAAGCAAGTTACCATGGAGATGGTACCCAAGTGAGCTACATACTTGACTCAGAACTGCTGTAGACTTTGGACTAGCAGCAAAATATAACATGGTGTTGGTGCCATTTCTGAAAAAAATGCATTCACATAATGCACTTAAATGTTCTTCTGCAAAAATACAATGTGAAAGCTTGGAAATTGCTTAAAAAGCATTGAATTGCTTAATAGGAAGGCAAGGTGAGCAGAGAAGTTTTACCTTTTCAAATTATACAAATTAGGTAACATTTTGTTGGGGATGATGTGAGGTCACTCTCTCTGCCTTGTTAGCAAGATAAAGATCTGGAAAGAGTGTGGCTACAACAATTTTCACGAGAAAATTATTTCCAAGAATCTAAGAAAGGAATGTTATTGGGCTTTTTTGTTTGGTGGGTTTTAGGGTTTTTTTACACAAAAAATAGACTTACAGGTTTGTCATTATTGACCACAATTTATTTCTATTTCCATTGTTTGCATAGTGCTTCAGTAATATCTGAGAATCATGTTAGAAATAAAAATGAGTTACTATGTTTTTTGCAGAGGGTATGTCTACACTAGCCCCCTAGTTCGAACTAGGGAGGCTAATGTAGGCATTTGAAGTTGCAAATGAAGCCCAGGATTTAAATATCCTGGGCTTTATTTGCATCTTCCCGTCCAGGCGCCATTTTTAAATCCCCCTAGTCCGAACTAACTGCCCGCGGCTACACGCAGCAGTCAAACGTTAACTCGAACTAAGTCCTTAGTTCGAGTTAACTGTTACACCTCGTGGAATGAGATGTAACAGTTAACTCGAACTAAGGACTTAGTTCGAGTTAACGTTTGACTGCCGCGTGTAGCCGCGGGCAGTTAGTTCGGACTAGGGGGATTTAAAAATGGCACCCGGACGGGAAGATGCAAATAAAGCCCAGGATATTTAAATCCCGGGCTTCATTTGCAACTTCAAATGCCTACATTAGCCTCCCTAGTTCGAACTAGGGGGCTAGCGTAGACATACCCAAACTTATCTCTTGTGGACTGTCACAGCATATGCACACTCCTTCTCTTGGGGGTGGAGAGTACACGGGGGCATGGACACTGCCTAATCAGCCATTGAATCGTCGGCAGTCTCTCTCGCTGTCTATGAACATCAACCCTTGGTTCAGGGTAGTGCAGCCTAATAGCTAGAGTCAATGAGACGTAGCCCTCTAACTCAGGGCAGCGCACTCTAGTAGCCAAAATCAGTGTGGGATGGCCCTTTAACTCAGGGCAGCATGGCTGGGTAGCCAAAATCAATAGGGGTCGGCCCTTTAATTCAAGGCAGCATGGCCTAGTAGCCAAAGTCAGTGTGGGATGGCCCTTTAACTCAGGTCTACACAGCTTGGTAGACAGTCAGTAAGTTGAGGGGTTGGGGCCAGTCACCCTGTAGGGGACCTGGGCCTACACTACTCCACTGGGTCTCGACACAGAGCCCTGTGAGCAGCAGAGTGGTCTACCGTTCCTGCAGTGGGGAATCCGGCCGAAACACTCCAAGTTTACCGGGGTGGGAAAGGCTGCTCCTGCACCCTTCCTGGGTCACTTCCTACTGATGCTGGTGAGGTGGCATCCCATGTAGTGGCTGAGTCTTCCCCAGCAGCTCTTCTCCCTGGGGTTGTTCTCAGGCTGTATGGCAGCAGTTTCCTGGGGCTGTTTTTTCTGCTGTCTGGGTCACTGGCTGGGTAAGGCCTGGAGCTCCAGTTGAAGGTCCTTCTCCTTCAGTGGCCAGCCCAGACTGAGCTGCTTTTCTGCCTTTTATGCTGCCCCAGCACTTGGAGCATGCCCAGTCTGGGTGAAGGGGTGGGACTTCCCCCACACACAGTGTTTTAACCCCACCTGCTTCAGTGCAGGGGATGCCCACCCCATCACATGGACCTAGAAAAAGGATAATATAAAAAAATACTGGTTTTCTTGTCTTAAGGATTCTGAGAAAATTCCTGTGATGGGTTTGGTCATCCTTGAGACTGTCATTTGATGTGAAGAAATGAGAGGTAGCCTGAGCCTGCCTACCTGCCCTCTGGGGTGCCCTGCCACCCTTCCTACTGAGCCAGAAGTTCTGGTCTCCTCCAGTGATGGCACAGAGTTGGAGTCATAGCCCACAGCAGAGAAACAACACGGACATTGAGATCAGATCAACTCTGGAAAAGCTCATTTTCAGGGACTTGAAGCAGCACCCAGGTGCACAGTTCCAGGACCCCAGATAAATCTGTCATACTCTGTATAAAGTTTATACAGAAAAAGCTCATAATTTGTTTTCCCCCTTTGTCAATGAAAGAGAGATCTGCATAGCTGTCTCCCCTTCTCTCCCCCCCCCCCCCCGCCAGTAACAATTATTTACAGTGGGTTTATTAATAAACAAATGGTTTTATTAAGTATGAAAAATAGGATTTAAGTGGTTACAAGTGATAACAGACAGATCAAAGTAAATTACTATGAAAAATAAAACAACACATGCCAGCTAACCCTAATACATTAAGAGAACTTGTTACAAATCATGATTTCTCACCCTAGTTCTTATTTCAGGCCAGAGGTGTCCTTTCTGACATGGGTTCAGAGTTCTCCTCCACCTCTTTTGTTACAGTCCTTTTGTTTCCAGGTGTTTTCATGTACCCTCTGGAGGTGGAGAGTCTGTCTTCAGCTGATTTGACAATCATTTACTTCCTTTGCCTTATACAGAATTTCCCTAGGGTGGGCAGCCTTGGATTCCCTAACACCTCTGTGGAAAAGTATACAATTCAAGATGGATTACAGTGTCAGGTGAGATGGACGTGTCTGTAGCATGCTGCAAGGAGACAGTTTTCCCTTGCTAATGGACAGTCTCTTGCTAATGCACCATTAGCTCTGTGTCTGGCTTCTTCATTGTTGTTCCTAATGGGCTGAAAATAGGCTTTTGCCAACATGATCATGTTGATTAGAAACCGACAATCAATAGTCCTAATTACATACAAATAGAATATACACTTTTGGCAGATTGCAAGCTTTCCAGTGATATTTTACAAGTTGTATTTTGCATAAAGCATATTCAAGTTATATCATATTCCCATTCATAAGCATATTTTCATTGGGTAACTCTACACTGCAGAGCTATTTTGAGATACCAGAAGTATCCTGAAATAGCTTTCTGTGTCTATTGAAGCAGTCCTTTATTTTGAAATAGATTTCAAAGTAACAGGTGGCTTATTCTGTTCCGGTAACCCTCGTTCCACAAGGGTTAAGGGGAATTTCAGAATAGCGAATTATTTTGAAATTTGGTGCTGTTTAGACAGTGTCAAATTACAAAATAAGCTATTTTGAGCTAAGGGTGCTGTGTAGATGCACCCATAAAGAATAGGGGGTGCAACATCAATGAGGATTTCTCCATCAGATTGATAAAGTGTAGCAGTAAATGGATTAATTGACTTGCTCAAGGCCACCTAACAAGTCCAATGGAACAGATTCTGATCTCATTTGTGCTAGTGTAAATACATAATAGCTGCTTTCAAGTACTGATCCAGAATCCTGGCTCTCAGTCCCCTGAAATAAGCTCTAGAGGCACAAAACAAGGAAAAAATCCAATATTTCCACTACTTCAGGAAACAAGCTATTGCCTTGTATGCCTGATTTTAAGATTCCTTTCCATTTTTGAACTTGATGCTCAGTTAAAGGAATAGGGGATCTTTGTATACATTATATATGACATTATAATTAAGAAAGCTGTCTACTATATATGTCGTGGGGTGTCAAATGAGAGTGCTTCTTTAAGTATGGATCTGTTGGTCTAAATTTTAAAAAGTTATTACAGGTTGAACCTCTCTAGTCCAGCACTCGCTGGTCTGGCAACATGCACGGTTCAGCATGATTTTAGTTATCTGGATGTCCACTTATCATGGCTGTGGCCAAGTTTCATTCTGTTCCATAAAGTTTGTTTACAGCCACCAGTCTTGGCTCTCAGTGTTCTGTGCAGTTATTAAGCACTCATAGACTCATAGACTTTAAGGTCAGAAGGGACCATTTTGATCATCTAGTCTGACCCCCTGCACAATGCAGGCCACAGAATCTCACCCACCCACTGCTAGAATAATCCTCTCACCTATATCTCAGATATTGAAGTCCTTGAAACGATGGTTCAAAGACCCCAAGATGCAGAGAATCCTCCTGCTAGTGACCCGTGACCCATGCTACAGAGGAAGGCAAAAAACCTCCAGGGCCTCTGCCAATCTACCCTGGAGGAAAATTCCTTCCCGACCCCAATAAAAATTCCTTCCCGACCCCATTAAAAAGGCCGTAGAACAGTTTTTAAACTAAGAGATGGGGGAAAGCCGATTGGTGCGGAGATGCACGTAAATCAGAGGGAGACTTCTCTTAGAGGAGAATCCATTGATAGAGATTCTCTAAGCTGTAGTCAGAAAGAGAGGAGGGGAGAGGGCAAACCATGGGCCAGAGCAGACAAACAACCGCATACAAAGGAATCCAGTGCACCAGGGAAGGGCAGACAAATAAGCAGTGGCAAATTTTTAAAGTACTTCTACACAAATGCTAGGAGTCTGACTAATAAGATGGGTGAACTAGAGTACCTAGTATTAAATGAGGAGATTGACATAATAGGCATCACTGAAACCTGGTGGAATGAGGAAAATCTGTGGGACACAATCATACCGGGATATAAAATATATCGAAAGGATAGAGCAGGCTGGGTGGGTGGCAGAGTGACACTGTATGTGAAAGATAATGTAGAATCAAATGAAATAAAAATATTAAGTGAATCAACATGTTCAATAGAATCGCTATGGATAGTAATTCCATGCTCCAATAATAAGAAATTATCAGTAGGGATATATTACCAACCACCTGACCAGGACAGCGATACTGACATTGAAATACTGAGGGAGATTAGAGAGGCTACCAAAATAAAGAACTCTATAATAATGGGGGATTTTAATTATCCCCATATTGACTGGGTACATGTCACCTCAGGAAGAGAAGCAGAGATAAAATTTCTCAATGGATTAAATGACTGCTTCTTGGAGCAGCTGGTGCAGGAACACACAAGGGGAGAGGCAATTCTCGATTTAGTCCTGAGTGGAGCACAGGATCAGGTCCAGGAAATAACCGTTACAGGACCGCTTGGGAATAGTGACCATAATATAATAACATTCAACATTCCTGTGGTGGGTAGAACACTTCAGCAGTCCAGCACCCTGGCATTTAATTTCAAAAAGGGGAATTACACAAAAATGAGGAGGCTAGTTAAACAGAAATTAAAAGGCACAGTGACTAGAGCCAAATCCCTGCAAGCTGCATGGAAACTTTTTAAAGACACCATAATAGAGGCCCAACTTAAATGTATACCCCAAATTAAAAAACATAGCAAGAGACCTAAAAAAGAGTCACCGTGGCTTAACCACCATGTAAAAGAAGCAGTGAGGGACAAAAAGGCATCTTTTAAGAAGTGGAAGTCCAATCCTAGTGAGATAAATAGAAAGGAACATAAACATTGTCAAATCGAGTGTAAAAATGTAATAAGAAAAGCAAAAAAAGATTTTGAGGAACAGCTAGCCAAAAACTCAAAAAGAAATAACAAAATGTTTTTTAAGTACATTAGAAGCAGGAAGCCTGCTAAAAAACCTGTGGGTCCCCTAGACGATCGAACTATAAAAGGCGCAATCAAGGACGATAAAGCCATTGCGGAGAAACTAAATGATTTCTTTGCTTCAGTCTTCACGGCTGAGGATGTTGGGGAGATTCCCAAATCTGCACCGTCCTTTGTGGGTGATGAATCTGAGGAACTGTCCCGGATTGAAGTGTCATTAGAGGAGGTTTTGGAACAAATAGAAAAACTTAATGTTAACAAATCTCCGGGACCGGATGGCATTCATCCAAGGGTTCTAAAAGAACTCAAATGGGAAATTGCTGAACTATTATCTGTGGTTTGTAACCTATCCCTTAAATCAGCTTCCGTACCTAATGACTGGAAGGTAGCCAATGTGACACCAATATTTAAAAAGGGCTCTAGAGGCGATCCGGGCAATTACTGACCGGTAAGTCTAACTTCAGTACCGGGCAAATTAGTCAAAACAATAGTAAAGAATAAAATTGTGAAGCATGTAGAAGAACATAATTTGTTGGACAAAAGTCAACATGGTTTCTGTAAAGGGAAATCCTGTCTTACTAATCTATTAGAGTTCTTTGAAGGGGTTAACAAACATGCGGACAAGGGGGATCCAGTAGATATAGTATACTTAGATTTTCAGAAAGCCTTTGACAAGGTCCCTCACCAAAGGCTCTTGTGTAAATTACATGGCCATGGGATAAGAGGGAAGGTCCTTTCTTGGATTGAGAACTGGTTAAAAGACAGGAAACAAAGGGTAGGAATAAATGGTAAATTTTCAGAATGGAGAGAGGTAACTAGTGTTATCCCCCAAGGGTCGGTCCTAGGACCAATCCTGTTCAACTTATTCATAAATGATCTGGAGAAAGGGGTAAGCAGTGAGGTGGTAAAGTTTGCAGATGATACCAAGCTGTTTAGGATAGTCAAGACGGAAGCAGACTGTGAGGGACTCCAAGAAGATCTCACCAAACTGAGTGATTGGGCAACAAAATGGCAACTGAAATTTAATGTGGATAAGTGTAAAGTAATGCACATCGGGAAAAATAACCCCAACTATACGTACAGTATGATGGGGGCTAATTTGGCTATGACAAATCAGGAAAGAGATCTTGGAGTTATCATGGACAGTTCTCTGAAAACTTCCACGCAGTGTGCAGGGGCGGTCAAAAAGGCAAATAGGATGCTAGGAATTATTAAGAAAGGGATAGAAAATAAGACCCAGAATATCTTACTGCCCCTGTATAAAACTATGGTACGCCCACATCTTGAATACTGTGTACAGATATGGTCTCCTCACCTCAAAAAAGATATTTTGTCCTTGGAAAGGGTTCAGAAAAGGGCAACTAAAATGATTAGGGGTTTGGAACGGGTCCCATATGAGGGGAGGTTAAAGCGACTGGGACTTTTCAGTTTAGAAAAGAGGAGGCTGAGGGGGGATATGATAGAGGTATATAAAATCATGAGTGGTGTGGAGAGGGCCGATAAAGAAAAGTTATTTATTAGTTCCCTAAATAGAAGAACTAGAGGACACCAAATGAAATTAATGGGTAGCAGGTTTAAAACTAATAAAAGAAATTTCTTCTTCACACAGCGTGTAGTCAGCCTGTGGAACTCCTTGCCAGAGGAGGCTGTGAAGGGTAGGACTATAATAGAGTTTAAAGAGAAGCTAGATAATTTCATGGAGGTTAGGTCCATAAAAGGCTATTAGCCAGGGGATAAAATGGTGTCCTTGGCCTCTGTTTGTCAGAGGCTGGAGAAGGATGGTAGGAGACAAATCGCTTGATCATTGTCTTCGGTCCACCCTCTCTGGGGCACCTGGTGCTGGCCACTGTCGGCAGACAGGCTACTGGGCTAGATGGACCTTTGGTCTGACCCAGTACGGCCATTCTTATGTTCTTATGTTCAAATATGGCGATCAGCTGAACCCTGAGCATGTGGGCAAGACTCACGAGCCAGACACCCAGAAAAAAGTTCTCTATAGCAAATCCTATCTTCCCACCATTGGCCCATATACCATTGATAGTGAAATGTCAATTAATTGCCAAGATCATGTTACCTCATCAAACCATTCCCTTCATAAACCCATCTAGCTTTATCTTGAAGCCAGATAGGTTTTTTGCCCCCACTACTTCCCTTGGAAGGCTGTTCCAGAACTTCACTCCTCTGATAGTTAGAAACCTTCGCCTAATTTTGAGTCTAAACTTCCTGATAGCCAGCTTATATCCATTTGTTCTTGTGTCCACATTGGTATTGAGCTTAAATAATTCTTCTCCCTCCTTGGCATTTATCCCTCTAATATATTTAAAGAGAGCAATCATATCTCCCCTCAGCCTTCTTTTGGTTAAGGTAAACAAGCCAAGTTCCTTGAGTCTCCCTTCATAAGACAGGTTTGCCATTCCTCGGATCATCCTAGTGGCCCTTCTTTGTACCTGTTCCAGTTTGAATTCATCCTTCTTAAACATGGGAGACCAGAACTGCACACATTATTCCAAGTGAGGTCTCACCAATGCCTTGTATAACGGCACTAACACCTCCTTATCCCTACTGGAAATACCTCGCCTAATGCATCCCAAGACCGTATTAGCCTTTTTCACAGCCATGTCACAAAGGCGGCTCATAGTCATCCTGTGATCAACCAGGACTCCGAGGTCCTTCTCCTCTTCCGTTACTTCCAACTGATGTGTTCCGAGCTTATAACTAAAATTCTTGTTATTAATCCCTAAATGCATAACCTTACACTTCTCACTATTAAATTTCATCCTATTACTATTACTCCAATTTACAAGATCATCCAGATCTTCCTGTATGATATCCCGATCTTTTTCTAAATTGGCAATACCTCCCAACTTTGTGTCATCCGCAAACTTTATTAGCACACTCCCACTTTTAGTGCCGAGGTCAGTAATAAAAAGATTAAGCAATAATGGTCCCAGAACTGATCCCTGAGGAATTCCGCTAGTAACCTCTCTCCAGCCTGACAGTTCACCTTTCAGTATGACTCGCTGTAGTCTCGCCTTTAACCAGTTCCTTATCCACCTCTCAATTTTCATATTGATCCCCATCTTTTCCAATGTAACCAATAATTCCCCATGTGATATGTATCAAATGCCTTAATGAAATCGAGGTAGATTAGATCCACTGCATTAGATTAGATCCACTAATATACCCCATAAATGTTTTCTCAGAGTTCAATAAGCAGTGGACATGTTGGTAATGCAGATAGACAATACTGACCTCCCATGGTCTGGTAAATTCTCTGGTTTGGCATCGGTCAGGTCCTGAGGGTGCCGGACTATAGACGTTCATCCTGTAATGATTTGAGTTGCCCGACCTGAGGCCCTGCTAAATGTGCCTGATTTTCAAAAAAGTGTTGAACTCACTTTCTACAAATCAAGACCATTTAAGGTTTCTCCAGCTGGGCCACCCAAAAATCTCATGCCCTTTTAAAGGTTTAGGCCATTACCAGAAAGGATATGGATACACAACAACAGAAAGTGACATTTCTAGCTGTGATTAGTGTATGCATGCTATCTTTGATTGAGCAATCACCCAAAAGATAGCAGTTTAGTTGCAGTGTCACTGACTAGCCATTCAAATTTTCACCCAATGAAATTATACTGACGAAATTATACTTATGTGGCTAGTTCAGGCCATTGCAACCATTTGTTTCTGTAGTGTGGCGATAGTCTGAGGCTTTGCCATGTTGTAAAAGCTGGGCAGTGTAAACACCGTCAGCAGGTTTGCCAACAAAACACTTCTACCCCCTATGAGTGGGATTCCCATTGCAGACAGGAGAACATCCTGCTGACAACACACTTGCCATGGCAAAATTTTTGTCTTTCAGAGGAGGGAGGGTGTTATGCACCTATGAATGAGAAAAGTTTAGTTGCTCAATTGCAAGTCTAAGGCTGTCTATATTGGGAATGTTTGGTGACAAAAGTGCTATTGACAGGCAAAAAAAATCACTAAATGTGAAAACTGGTCAGACCAGTTTTTCTGCCTCCCATTGTCCACATGGCCACATTGCTAGCTTTCCTGTTGACAGATAGAGCAAAGCAATGTGGGTAAGCATCCCACTTTACAGTGTTGTAGGAAGATATAGCTTATCCTGGCCCTTCTTGGGATTCCCTCTTAGCTCTGTGAGCTTTCCATGCTAAGAAATGTCAAAGCAGCACAAGTCTCTCCAGCTCTCCTGCTGCAGCAGCAGAACAGAAGCATTCCAGTGAATTGTTTTTTGTTTGTTCTCCAAATGAAGAAGCTCATTCAGTTGTCAAATATTTCCTGGAGCTTTGAAAGGGGAGGGGGAGGCCCATGCCTGCAGGGCAGCAGAGATCACAAAACACTGAACACAACCTTCAGGACATGCATTGTGGGATACTGATGGAAGCCAGTTCTCTTGATGAAACAAACACCAGAATCCATACTTTATCAACAATAAAGGCAGGGGAAAAGACAAAAGTCTCTTGTAGGGGTGGACATTTGTTGCCAAACCTGGGTGTTTTTCCTGACCAAAGTCCCATTGTAGTGTAAACACCCTCACTGTTTTCAAAAGGCAGGTTTTGACAACAAAACATGCCAGGGTAGACCAGGCCTAAGATTGAAGGTATATAAGGTACGAAGTGCTGTATCTTTTACTTGCTCTCAAGTATGGCAATATCCAGGGAAGTTTTCAAGGTCATAGGCTACCCATGTTCTTTATGTAGTTAGCATATTAAAATGTAATTTATTCTGTTCCCTCAAACTTATGGGGAATACATTTTTTTCATTTTGTTTTTCAGTTATATGCATTATAGAAAAGGGAAATTGCATGCTAATTTGTAGTTTTTGTTTATTCTGTGTATCATCACCAGGAATGTGCTAAAGAGAAAGGAGGAGGTAAAAGAACAGACTTCAGATCTATTCTTTGTCCTTCCTTCTTCAAATATCCTGTCATTTTCCATCCTTTCTCTATTTTCCTGATTTCCTTATCTGTCATTTCCTCTGCTCTCCCTTCTTAAAAGCTTCTTTCCTATCTTCTTTTTATTTCAAGTTTCCTTCGCCTATCAACTTTTTATCTTTTTTTTTTCAGAAAGAACATGTGTTTTTAACTAGTTTGTTATTGTGCTGGTCTCTAACATAAGTCCAAATCTAAGGATGTTGAAGTGGATGGCAAAATTCCCTTCATTTCACTAACACGGGTCCCTTATTTCTTTTTGGATGGCACTTCAGACAATTTAACCAAACCAGTGCTATAGGATAAACTAATACATAATCACTCTCTGTCTCACATATCCAAACTTTACATCTGGAAGGTTTCAAATGAATAAGCCTTTAGAACAATTGATCAAATCAAATATATTGTCTCTTAAAGTAAAATGATAATTAAGTGAAAAATAGAACATGTAGTCATGGAGATACCTGAAATGGAATTGAAAAACTTTCCTTCATATTTTGTTTATATCTTGTTTAAATTTATGGGGGAATTTATCAGTGTTCAATGAAAAAAGAGGGCGACAATCAGTAAAATCTGAAGACACAGGCCAATGCACATATGGCAAGTGGATCCCGAGTACTCCTGGGAGGCAGCAAGCGGTGGTTAGTGTTTCTCAGGGTACATCTAGTCTGCAGAGTTTTTCCAAGATACTGGAAGTATCCTGGAAAAGCTCTGTCACATCCAAGGAATGTGTCTGCTTTTCAAAAAAAAATTTCGGAAAAGCAGACGTGTTTTTTCGGAACCCCTGTAAAACTTCATTCATATGAAGAAGGGATATTCGAAAAAAGGCTTTTTTTCCAAAATTTGGCTCAGTTTAGATGGGCCAATTGTTGGAAAAGCCTCTTTCAGAAGAAAAGCGGAGAAAGATACACAAATTGCGGTTCACAATTTGCATATCTTTTTCTGATAGAACTTTGTAGTCTAAACATACCCACAGTGCTCATAGAGGGCAGCAGGCTGGTGGTCTCAGCTGCTGGGACCATGCTATATCCCCTCCTCCAATGCACGGAGGAAGTGGATATGGCTGCCCTGAAGGTCCAGAGGGCTCGGTCTAGCAGGGAAATTGGACATTTAACTCCCTGCTTGTCTCATTCCCCAACAGCGCAGCAGCAGCTGCCAACTGGCATTTACTATCCTCTGTATAAGTGTACTGTGCCATCTGGCAGGGACTGTTTGAGTGAGCAGCTGGGACTGGGGAGTTCTGGCACTTGCCAAATTTGGGTAAAGATTGGTGGAACATGAATTCTTCCTTTTTCAAAGTGTATGATTTTTGGTGGAAGTTCAATACACTGAAAATAAAGGGCCTTATGTCTTTCCTACAATAAAAATGTAAAAATCAAAGTGTTAATCAAAGTAGGTAATTTATAGCCAACAATCTAAGATGAAAGGAATCTTTCTGCTGTAGAAATTGTCTGACCATGTTTGCAGACAGCTCCCCAGTGCTATATAATAATGCAAACAATGTCTTTCCTACCCAAAACAAAGTGGTTAAAATTATATTCTCCCTAGCTGTATGGAAATGCACTAATTTGTGTTTTTCTAAAGCCAACACATTTATGCTTTGGAGATACATAATTTAGCAATAAACAACAGACAGAATGTTTATCAGGTTTAAAAAATGGGTACAATAACCTTCAGACTTCAAATGAGCTGAGAATGCTCCATTGATATTTTCTGCTATCTAAAATGTAAAGGGTATTATTGTCCTTAAAGTTGCCTCCAAGAGGCAATGAACAAACCAGGAAGGTCCTGTTTATTAGTGTAATGTCCTAAAAATCCTATTAATGCCACATTGTATAACAGCAGAGAGAAAACAATTCAAACCTTGGTTTTCTTCACCGTCTCTGAAGAATGAAGATAATGAACTTTCCTTATGCTACTCACGGTTAGAGATGTTGAAACTGGTTTGGATTAAAAAAAACTTACCAGAATCAAGTGTTATCTTCAACTTCGTGAACTCTGATTTTCCCCTCCCACTCCAATGTTCACTTCTGCACAGTACCACTTCCAAGTTTGGGATGAAAGAAACAGAAATACCAACATTTACAAGAGATTAGGGGTTTCTTTGATTTCAAACATAGATGAAACCAGAAAGTATTAGAACACACTAAAAGGGACACCTTTTACAAAGATATTAAGCCAATTCTCAAGACCAAGAAGGCTTAGGTAAGCTTCATATATTGTAAGCATGTGATTTTGATGTGCTTAATCCATGATAAATTCAGAGATTTCTGTGGCTAACTTTTTAATAGTAGTAATATCACCATGTAAAAGAGATAAAAAAGGAAACATCTGCATTCTAAGTATAAATAGGTAATTCTATTTTGTTTTTTAGTTTGTAAATGTGACATAAATGGCACAATAGTGAAATTTGTCTTCAGAGAACTGAAATCTGAAGGATTTACATTAATGTGGAAATCTGTTGGATTAGCCCTTCATTTAAGTGTAATTAATCTTAATTTCCCATTGGCTTTTAAAGTAGACAGTCTCAGTTTTGAACCTTCATTTTGTAGCTAACTGTACTGAATGTTGTGAGTGTCAGAGGTGCCAGAAGTAATGCAATAGAGCTGTGATTCTACCAGGGTTCCCCACACCTCAGCCAAAATGGTAAAAATATTTTATAGCACTTCCAGCCTTTCTGCTTCTTCTCTCATCCAAACAACTTAAGATGAGTGACAACAGTAGTAAGAGATTCCTTTAGTGCAGTGGTCAGGCCTTGGCAAGGCTGCACACCGCGTGATTTGGGTATCTGTAATTGTGGGAAGCCATTGCTGTCACTCAAAGCATTGAAGGAAGCACAGAATGCCATGTTGCAGAATACAAGTTATTGTGCTTTATTTAACTGTAGGGCAGACATTTCATTAATATCTGCACATCATTACTTGTATACAGAAGGATATCACGTCCCTCAAGGAAAAGCAGCACAGTGATTATGTCTGCCCACCGCAGATGACACCTGTAGATTGAAGAGGAAGCAATGTAAGCAGTATGTTTATTAAAACAGATGGGCAGGACTATTTTTCAGTTACTATTTTTCAGTCCAGTTCTTTACTAGCTAAAAGAGACACATTTTGTAATATGAGGTAAATTTGGCAAAACTTGGATCTTTTTGTGATGGTACAGCTACATTACAAGTGGTACAGCGGCCCACTGCAGCTACCCACTGTAGTGTACTAGAATGATAGAAGTGTTTTTTTTCCTCACCATCTTGAGAGGCAGTAGCTAGGTCAATGGAAGAATTCTTCTATTGATATAGCTTTGTCTACAGTGGGGGTTAAGTCAATCTAAGTACATTACACAGAATGTGAAATTTTCACTTGTCATGAGCAAAGTAGCTAGGTTGACCTAAGTTTTTAGGGACCACGCCTTAGAATGCACATTGCTAATTTCTATAGGATGTACCTCCTGTTTCAATAAGTCCTTCTTAAGGTATCAGTACCATGTCATTGGTCAAGAAAGTTTTGTTGTTTTTCTTTTTAAATGTAGACCTCTCCCTCACAGTTATTTTGACTGATGACTTTCTCATTTTAAGATTAGATTACCATAATGTGCGCTACATGGGGTTACACCTTCAGAAAATTCAGAAACTGAAATAGTTCTAGAATATATTATTATCATGATCAAGCTGTGGTGGGTTTTTTTTTTAATACAGGAACATGTAACACCAGAGATCAGATAATACTATCAGTGTTTGACTTTTGTTTCTTAACCTAGAGAATCCTAAATGGTTGTGAGATCCATGTGCTTAAGCCACCTCTTTTCTACCTGCATGGGTTGAGATCATCTGAGTTGATTGTGGAGCTATTTGGAACAAAACATCTGAGTTCTTGGGCTCTTTCCTTAGCTCATCATAACTCTGATTTGGTGTTATTTTCAGAAGACTGTGTAAGATCCTTTTGTTCTGCCTTGCCTTTTTTTTTTTTTAATTGGGAACAGGAGGATGAAATTGGTTAGCTGTTAGGAGTGATACCTTATTCATAGAGTGACTGTTAGGCATTCTGCCTTCTTAAGTCCTAAGCCCTCTTTGTGCTTATTGCTATATTTTGAATGTGTAAAAGATTTGGGTTTAGTCTACATACTGAAACTAGAGTTATGTGATATTTTTCATCTCTTTGGGTACGTCTACACAGTGACATTATTTTGAAATAACTAGTATTATTTCAAAATAACTTAGTCTGCATCTACACAGCAGGCAGTTATTTTGAAATACTGTCAATCTGGAGGACTTCTTACTCCGACTTCTGCAACCTTCATTGTACGAGGAGTAAGGGAAGTTGGAGAAAGAGTACTCTATTTCAGAATAAGTGCTGTGTAGATGCTCCCAATTTCAGAATAATCTATTTTGAAATAAGGTATGCAATTGACATAACTCGAAATAAGCTACACAAATTGAGCTAAGCCCTGCTATGTAGACACGCCCTTTGACTGCCACTGCAGAAATAAATCTGATCTACATTAATAATAAAGGATAACAAGTGAAAAAAGGAATCCGTTAATTTCTAGTCCTATATGGATTTAGAAGCGAGGCTATACTTGTCTACAAGCCCAAGCCCACCATGCAATATTCATGAGGTAGCTTTCCTTTGAACTTTTTTTTTCTGTGGGATCATGATTTTCTTTCTTGGAGAAGGAAAATTCCAGAGCTTTTCAGTGCTTTCTCTTGTTTGTGACGGTAGCTAATAATGTAGCAAGGGATTTACCAGAAAGAAGACTCCAAAGTCATATAAACGCTTACAACAAAATCTGTGCAGTGATGCTGAAACTAGCAGTGCCAGGGGAGCAGCTGCACCCTCTGGCTTCCATCATCAGTACCCCACTACAAAAATATTGTTTTGGCACCCCTGAAACTAAGTATCTCCAGCATCCTTCCCATGTCAAGGAGGGATTGGATCTTCCCTTCATAGTCTTGAAGTCATATAAAGAGCAGCCATATGAAACCAATTGGGTTCCAAAAAAACATGCTTACTAAACTGATTTAAATTTACAAGGCCTAGTGGTGTGTGTTCACACTGCTGCTGTTAGGTTTGAGTGGCTTTAATATGTTAGCTTTTGCTATGGAAGCAGTGAGGCTGACAGGATGGGCCAGGATACTAAACTATGCTCTGAAGTATCCCTTGTTTGCCAGATGTTGGGAATGGACAACAGAGGATGGATCACTGTTTAATAAATCATTGTTCTGTTCACTCCCTGTGAAGCAGCTTGCATTGGCCACAGTTGCAAGACAGGATACTAGGTTAGAGGGCTCCAGTATGGTCATTCTTATAAACTTAAACTCTTGCCCCACAAAGCTTGCCTCTCATAAGCTTTTCACATTATGAAACATTGAATATACACTTGCAAAAAAAAAAGATGCTTTAGAAATAATATAAAATGGAACTACACTTAACAATCTTTGCATTAAACCAATCTTATGCTACCTGTACAAAGCAGATGGATTAATTTTTAAATCCACAGCTCTGCCATGAAACCAGGGAAAATGTTTGTGTCCCTGTAAATGCTAAATGATGGTGTGTTTTATGGTCAATGTGTGCACATACCTAACCATAAATTAATGCTTTGAGCTCACCTTAAGGAAAGCTGAAAGAGTGCATTTCACAGGAGATAAAAAACATTAGGATTACTGCAGCTGTAAAACATACTGACATAAATCAAAGCAACAAATATGGGGAAAATATTTTCTGGGACCACATCTACTCTTCTAAAAAAAGCTTTTGACTTTTGGGGGGTTTATTTGCTATCTGTGATCCAGTGTGGTTCCAGATTGCATGAAATGCATTCATTATGCCTCTGAATTCAAACCACTTCAGTCCTTTCTTCTTTGAATCACTTTCTTGCAGAGGCAAAGATAGCTATAGAACTCGGTGAAAATGACTCTTGATTTCCTCTTTCACTGATTTTATCTAACAATGATTAATCCTGTGGCACCTTAGAGAGTTACTATATATAGATATAGATTTAGATAGTATCATGAGCTTTCCTGGGCAAAACCCACTTCCTTAAATGAGCAGAGTGATTTTATCTGTTGCAGCCAGATTTGCTCTTCCATATGCAGGACATGCAGAAAAGTTTTGGAGTTTGACTTACACTGGTTAGTGACTCCTCATTTCAAGTAAAATAAAAACAAAACATTGAGTTTCACCTGGTTTATACCTAAAATCTGCCCCCATTTACCTCTTGGGCTGGGGATTTTTAGTGAAATGTTTTCACGGATCACATTACATCATGACAATAAATGGCTTAATCCCTCTGTAACAGTTAAATATGATTAAATGTATCAACTTGTGATTTCACTTGTTTTAGTGATTTCTAGTGGCATTCAGGATTGGGGAAGGATCAATCTGAATGATATTGAAAGGCTAAATATATGCTCCACACCCAATTAATATTTGTTTTCTTTTAATGAGTGGGAGGTGGAATGTACACATTTAAAAGGCTAATTCAAAATCAAATGGCAAATATTCATAATTGGCATGCACACGCTCATTTGTCATTGAAAGTTACAAGTCATTTACATCAACTTTCTAAAAATAATCCTGATTATCTCTTGGTGGCACTGACTAGTTCTAAGAAGTTTTTTGTTGACCACTGGCTTTTGTACCCTGACAATGATCTGCATTTTTAAGGCATTTGTCCATTGTGGAATTTTATGTGGAGCCCAAGCTACCCTAGCCAAAGCTCTGTGAGGCAGGACTTAAAAAAAAAGATGTGCTTTTAAACACAATGCATAATTAATTTGTGGAACTCATTGTCACAAGATATCATTTAAGCTAATGGTTTAGCAGGATTCCAAAAATTATTAGACATTCATATGAATAATGAGAATATCTGCAGTTATGCTAATTAGGGTAAAACAAAAAAGACAGCATTACAGCATTAGTCACCTATAACTGATGGTTAGGACTAAATTTTCCCTATAGGTCATAAAAAACACTGACTTTATGATGTTCCACTCCATATTCTTCATGGAAATATGCTTATGAACATGACATAACTGGAATATGCTTTATGAAAAATATTTCTTGTAACATAACATTGGGAGAGTTGTAATTTACTGAATATAATTTTCCTGTGTGTGTGCATGTATCTTCCCTGTATTTGAAGTTAGAAATATGAAGTGTAAACTTGTTTTACTAATATAGACTTGCTAAGTGAGGGCCATTAAGGATTTTTCAGAAACTTGATGATGGACAAAGGCAATGGATGAAGGACAATGATCTATACATGATTTAATTTTTCCTGTAGGTCAGTCCATAGGAGGCACTGACAGGCCTCACAAAACATGTATTTAGGTCACCTGATGTGAGTGTCCATCAATTTAGTATTTTTTCACAGAGGATGTGGGATCTATTTAAAAGGGGAGCCCCTAGAGGTGAGGTTTTCAGTCCAGAGAACACCCCCATTTTACCATCTAAAACCATGGTGTCCAACCAGTTCTGAAGCAGTAGCCACTATAGTGGCTGCTGCTATAGCAAACTAGCCACATTCAATCAGCCAAATAGCCACATTGTTCAAGCCAACTAGGCACACTCAACTGGCCAAATAGCCAAATGTGGCTAGTGGCTAGCATGTTGGACACCGCTGACTAAAATGTCTGCTGGAAACAACTGAAACTGAACATTAAGGATTGCGTCTGGACTACAGGTTTTCTTGTCTGTGAAATGATTAGAACTAATGTGACGGTAAGATGCTCCATGTAACTGGTTTCATTGGCCTGGTCTACACTAGGAGGTTAGACCAAATTTAGCCGCATAAGGTCAAATTTCTAAACAATGTGTCCACACCACAAAGCCTGTCTCGTTGACCTTCAGGGCCACTGAAGTCGATGTTAGGTACTCCTGATTTCACAAGGAGTAATGCTATTCCTGATTTTGCCTGGTCAAGTTTATGGTAGTGTAGATGCAGTGTTGATGAAAGTTGAGGTCCTTGGCCTCTAGGAGGCATCCCACAGTTCCCCACTCTGACTGCTCTGGCCAGAACTTGTGCCTCTACTGCTCTCTAGGTGAACAGGAAAAGCCCTGGGAAAGTTTGTATTTCATTTCCCATGTGGCCAGCATTATGAGCACACCTCAGAGTGGGTAGCACACCTGAGCAGCACATGTGGCCATGACTTCCAGCACTTCCAATTCTTCAAGTCCAATGAGCTCCAGTTCCAAGGGCAAAAGAGCACCAACATGGAGTATGAAGGAGATCTTGGACCTCATTGAGGCATGGGGAGTGGAATCCATTGTCTCCAAGTTCTGAACCAGTAAAAGAAATGCTGAGGTCTGTATGAAGATATCAAAGGCAATGAAGAAGAAAGGATACTCCAGGGATGCCCAGTGATGCAGAGTTAAAAGAGCTGAGGCAGTCCTACCACAAAGCAAAGGAGGCAAACAAACAGTAAGGTGCATCACCGCACATATGCTGTTTCTACAGCTGCAAGGGGTCCTAGGGGAGAGGCTGACCAGCTTCCCAAGCCTGATCCTGGAGTCTGACCAAGACACTCCTAGCAGCAGTGTGGAGGACAATATAGTGATTGAAGGGAGGGGCAGGACAAAGAGGAGGAAGAGGAGAAGAATGGGCAGACAGCAACTGGCAAAAGCCAAGAACTTTTTATCACTTTGGAGCCAGTCCCTTCCTCCCCAGACATCTCCCATGCGAGCACTGATTCCAGGCAGAGCACGTCTAGTGTTAAGGCAATTAAGTGTGATGTATGGCTTGCTCTGTGCCAACACAGTGCGGGAGGCCTGGAACAGCCTGTTAACTTGTTGGGAGATGGAGCAGGAATCCTCTCTGCACATCTCCATGAAACTCTCAGATAGGAACTCTTTGATCCTTCTCACAAGGTTTCTGCAGAGGCTTTCCACATCCATCTTCCATGATGATAAACTTTGCCACGCCAAGCCAACAGTAATTGGTCTGGTGTCATTGAACCACAAAGCATTTTAGCATAAGGCCACATTCAGCCAGCATCTGCTTCCTATCACTCTGTGATTCACAGAAGACTGATATCTCTCATGGCAACCTGAAGGAGGGGGAGAAGCTATTAGTGGCTGCCTCTGCTGCTAGCATGGCTTCAGCCTCTGGACTTTAAGGAGCCCATCCCTCCTGCCTGCAGGCTGTCCCACTGGCATGAGTGGACCTGGTCTCCTTCCCCCACCCCCGGGTACAGGCTGCTGCAGGATGGGAAAGTAGCACTGTCCCAGGAAGCCAAGTGTGTTGGACATCACCCTGCCCTGCCACCACAAGCAGAGCCCCACCCCCTTCCAACCACAGGATCATGTCCTGGCAGGCCCCTTACACTTTCAGATGGCCAGATCCAATATGGCATTGTATGTGAAACATGAAGTGCAATGTGGCAGCCAGTTTTCCTGCACCCTGACTAATCCAGGATCCCTGAGAAAATCCATCATCAGCCAGAAATACCACTATGCTGAATCAGTTTAGGATTGGTGCAAGCAGCAGGCTCATTTAATGATTTTTTTCCATTTAGCCACAACAGATGCTGCTCTTTTACTATCTTGCTCCCCCCACACACCGTCCCCCAAGTAATTGTCACAGTAAAAAATCTGGACACGACTTTAAAGAGAAGTAAATAAATCTCCATGAAATGCGGTGTTACTGCTATAACTAAGGATTTGGTTAAGACTGCAATGGCTATTGACTGTTACTGAGAATTCAGCAATAGATGAGATTAAAATCTACAGTAACTAGCAAACATTGCTTGCTGCTGTGAAAGCTGGCTTTAGAATAGTGCATACTTTTTTTTCTTTTCCAGAATTAATGAGTGAATATAGTGCTCATGAAAGTGAATGATAAATATCACTGGCCTGAATCTGGCATAACGCGAGCAGGTGCTGCACAAACTTTCCCACTCATTTGCTAAAAATCCATTGAAGTTTAAAGGCTTCTAATGTTGTATTACAATTCAAGGCTACCCACTGACTGATAAAACACCATGGGACCCTCATCACTTGCTAGGCAGGGATTTGAAGATCTTTAGAAAGGGAAAATTTTTCTGCTGATTGTGACTTAATCTGAAATCAAGTTACCAGAGCTGAAAGTCCCATTGGACTACTGTGACAGATAGCATTATATGTAGCATAGTAGAAATCTATTTTAATATAGAATTGTTGATAGAGATCAATTGCTCTGGAACTACCTCCACAAAAGAATTAATCTTCTAACAGAAATTTGTAGCACAGAAAAGTTTATTTTTAAAGTGAAATATTATTTGAAAGCTTAAGAAGTGTCTTGTGTGTCAATCCATAGCGTCTGACACTTAGCGACACTAGTATAATAGGATTTTAATTGTAAGGGCAGATTCATCACGTCACTTGGGGGGCACTGGAGCAGATTTACAAAGGTATTTAGGGGTTTAAAATGCAGATAGGTGTGATTTACATAAATTCCCAATTAAGTTCAGTGCTCAAATTGCTTAGATACTTTTGTACTTTCCATTAGCTGCCTCTGTAAATCTGGCCTTAGATGGTTTGCCCAACAGTGGTGTTTAAGCAGCTATAAACTCTGCTTAATGGTAAGACTAATGATATGACAGAGCACGTAAAGGAGTAGTTCAAAACCTTCTGTGTCTCAGGACCTACTGATGGCCTGTCATGACCCAGAAGGTGAGTCCTGGTTGTGGACAGTTGAAAATTCCACGTTTCATCTATGCCACAGCTGCATCTCCTATGGCTCTAGTTCCATGGGTCTAGCTATGCTAAGATGATTAGCATATCATGTTGGTGGCTGGATCTGCAGGAGGTGCCATGCAATCTTTTGAAATAGCCTAGTGACCCAATTTGCTGTTGTAACTCACTGGCTGAGAAGCCCTAAGCTAAAGCACACCAGTGACCTCTGAGAGCCAATATTTATCTAAACTTTAATAAGCAATATTTTGATGTTTTTTAGAAAAATATTCTGCTAGATCGTGAAATTGCTTTAATAAAAATGAAAAAACCCTAATAAGACACCATCACAATTAACAAGGAATAGAACCTCTCCAAGCTTAATGATCTGATACATATTTAGTATCTGTAGTGTAATCATCTCTGAGAATGACTGACCAAAGAGGATGCATCTAGACAACACCCTTATCACGGAATAAGCTACGTAATTTACGCTACTCAGATGCCAGAATAGCACGCCCATTGTTTCAAAATCTATTTTGAAATAACAGGCGCATGTAAAAGACACGAAATAGCTATTTCGGGTTACCTCTGGTATCCCGAAATAGCTCTGCTGTCTAATCGTACTTAGATTGTCCCAAATGAAGGTACAGTGATAACAATATTGTCAATCTTAATGACGCTTTTCCACTGAAGAGGGAAGGCTATTATGATTTCAAATTTTCTACCAAATTCTGTATCTTCAAATATTTTTAGGTTTTTTTTTTCTCAAAGATGAGTTAATGCTGCACCAGATAAATAAAGAAATGTCAATACAGTTGTTCACTGTACCAAGTATTCCAGTGGGCTCTTAACATGAGTTAGAACTTGCTCCAAGCACAGTCTCTTTGGATGAGTTTTCTTATATGACATAATAACACTGAGACATAGAATCTTATCAAATAATAGAATAAATAACAAGCAACTATGAGTTATGGGGATATAATTCCTCCCAGAAATTCTGGTGACATAAGATGACAAGAACAACTCCCAAGAGGTTTGTGTAGTTACTAGAACACTGAAATGGAATTGGATCACTGTAATTTAATGTCTGCTTGTTTCTTTACTTTAAATGAATCCAGTAGGAAGTCTCAGTATGTTCCTGTCAGATTTTTTTCTTTTTGTTTTACAAGCATTTTTCCTAACTGCTGATGTAGAGTCATGACAGCATGAAAGTTCTCCGCAACATATGAGCAACAAAGACCAACAGGTTAGTTTAGTGTTGCATCCACTTCATACTCACGAGTGAGGTTACTCCTGCAGGTTCAAAGAGTAATGGAACATCATCACGCCCTCATGCTTTCTGGATCTGAAAGCAGAGTCTGGGGTCATGGAACCGCACAGCAGTGCTGTACATGGCACAGGGACATGCCCGCACTTAGGCAGCATCTGCTCCTGGTCAAGCATAGTGATGTGGAGGAGACTGATCCCCTGCATGGGAACCTGCCGGGGGGAGGAAGTAGAGGCAACCTCAGTAGCACTCTCTGGCAAGCAGCATCTGCCACTCACACATACCTCCCCTGACATCCCCCCTCCAGTGGGCAGGGATAGAAGTTCTCTCTCTCTCTCTTTGGGATGCTGCTAGTGCCAGACTCAGAGTGTGTGGGACACAGAAGGAAGCTGAGCTGCCTCGTTCCCTGCTCCCACTTGAAAGCTCCAAGCCTGGCCAGCACCTTCCCATGCCTACTTGTCTCCAGGCTGTGAATGTAGTGAATGCTCCCCAGGACATCTGTGCCTCTGTAGGTAAGTGCCCTCTGTCTAGGCCGGTCGGTGTCCTGCTGGAGGCAGCCTGCAGACAGTGCAGAAGAACTGTGCCATGAGGTGCAGCACGAGGCCCGTGAGCCTGGCTCTGGTTTGCAGCAGCTCCAACTCCATGGTATCAGTGCTGCGGTATCTGCAAGGGCAAGCAGAGCACACTGCGTCTCTTTGGTGTCACATGGGGAGGCAGTGTGGAGGAGTGGTATGTAAGACGCAGCTGCAGAGAAAATATACGCCACAACTTGCCTGACCAAGCAGACCAAGCTTGACCGAGCAGTCAAAGGAAGTGTCTGCCCTACTGGTGCCCTCCTTGGAGTGCTTCTGTGGGCTCTAAATCTAAGGCAGGCTCCAAACACTGTGGACACATTATTTTGAAATAATTCTGAGCTATTCTGATGCTCCCCTGTAGTGGAGACCCCCTATATCAATTTCAGGAGTTATTATTTTCATATTACTTATTTTGAAATTATTTCCTAGTGTAGACATGGCCTCAGGGACCATTAGGACATCAGCTTTCTTAGGTAAAACCCACTTCATCAGATGAATTAGAGTGGAAGATACAGAGGCAGGGGTGTGTGTATGTAGCCTTATTAACAATATGTATTATATAATCAACTCAGGATGGAAATGGCTCATTCACAGCATTTGATATGGAGATGTAACTATAATGAGAGGGGAAATTGTATGTGTAGTGTATTAACCAGTTAAGATCCTCATTCAAATCTTAATTTCATTCTACTGAATTTGCAAATGAACTGTCTCAGCTGTCTCCCTTTGTAATCAGGTTTTGAAATTCTTTTGTAGAAGAATGGGGCTACTTTCAAATCCATTACTGGATGTCCAGGGAGGTTAAAATGTTCATGGAATCATAAAATCAGAGGGTTAGGAAGAGACCTCAGGAGGTCATCGAGTCCAATGCCCTGCTAAAAGCAAGACCAATCCCAACTAAATTATTTTAGCCAGGGCTTTGTCAAGCTGGAACACAAAAGGTGGCCTTCCACATGTGGAAGTTCTGGAGCCACTGCTGTTCGTCCCACCACTCCATGACCAGATGGTGCCACCAGTCCGAACTAGTGGTGAGCCTCCAAAAACGCCTCTCCACAGTAGGTTGCAGTTGCCAGAGTGTAGCTCCTGCACTCATGGAGGGGTCCCCAGAATGAGCTTGGGGTCGAGCTCATGCAGGCCCAGGAAGGCAGCTGGCACAAAGTGCTGCAAAAACTGCAGCATGTCTGTGTGGGGCCATCACATGCCCAGGGGCAGTTCCGGCTCCATGATACAAAGAACAAATCTGTGGTGTCCAAAAAAGCAGGGTAACCACAGCACAAACTGCGAGAGCTTTGCTGTCCCTCAAAAAGGTAGTGAGCACGCAGCAGAAGCAGAGAAATGGCTGTCCAGGGGAGTCCCTTTAAGTATGTGTCTCTGCAGGTCTCCGGCACCAGCAATCGGAAGCAACTGGTGACCTAAAGCCCTGCCTGAAGTGGTTCCGGGTAGCCTTTTATGTGAGAGAGCATCCAATCAGTCTGGACAGTCTCTTTCGAAAAAGTGCATCATTTTTTTGATACGCTTTTGTGTGTGGACACGCTCTTTCGAAAAAAGTTTTTTTGGAAGATCTCTTCTGAAATAAGCTTCTTCTGAAAGAAGCCTGCATTCTAGATGTAGCCTTATTGCTAATGTGCCTGCAGAAACCTTTCTTGTTTCCCTTCACATCCCTTGTTAGCTGCTATTCCAATTGCACGTTGGCCTTCCTGATTACACCCCTGCATGTGTGAGCAATATATTTATATTCTTCCCTAATCATCTGTCCAAGTTTCCACTTCTTGTAAGCTTCCTTTTTGTGTTTAAGCTCACCAGAGATTTCACTGTTAAGCCAACTTGTTTGCCTACCATATTTGCTTTCCTTACTGCGCATCGGGATGGTTTGTTCCTCTGCCTTCAATAAGGCTTCTTTAAAATACAGCCAGCTCTCCTGGATCTCTTTCCCCCTCTTGGTTAGCATCCCAGGGGATCCTGCCCATCATTTCCCTGAGGGACTCAGTCTGCTTTTCTAAAGTCCAGGGTGTGTATTTTCCTGCGCTCCTTTCTTCCTTTGGTCAGGATCCTGAAATCTACCATCTCATGATCACTGCTGCCTGGGTTGCCACCCACATCTACTTCCCCTACTAATTTCTCCCTAGAGGTTTATGTGTTACCTTTCCTGATGTCTGATTTATGTCCATTTATCCTTTTGCAGGTGGAATCAAACCTGGGACCTGTGGAGCTTAGTGCACGAGCCTCTCCCAACTGAGGGTGAGCCGAGGGGGCGGGGAAAAGGAGCTGTTTGACTATGTAGGTAGGGGAAGCAGTTTAACTGTTGGCTTCCACTCATCCTGACAGTAGTCTAGAATGTGTGGAAACTAGGGAATCAGAAACAATTCCAGAAAATTGAGGCAGTTCTGCTAGGAACCCTAATCAAAGAGCCCATGTTATAAGACATCATGGTGCCTCTAGTTGGTAGGGCTTTTTTGACACATCATCTTATTGTTGATGATAGATGTAACTCTAAGATAAACGAGAGGCAATTAGGGTACATCTACACAGCAGGGCTTAACTCAAAATAAGCTACACAAATTAAGCTATGTCAATTGCGTAGCTTATTTTGAAATAGCTTGTTTCGAAATTGAAAGCATCTGCACAGCACTTATTTTGAAATAGAGCACTCTTCCTCCGACTTCTCTTACTCCTTGTACAATGAGGGTTACAGGAGTCAGAGTAAGAAGTCCTCCAGCTTGACAGTACAGTAATTCCTCATTTAACACGTGCCCGCTTAACACGTTTTTGTGATAGCATGATTTTTTTTTTAGGGAACGTTTTTTGAATTACATGACCGTCCCCAGAATAACACGATTTCCCCAGCCAGCCCATTGCTGGAGGCTGCACAGGGCTTCCCCCACCTCCCTGCAAAGCGGCGGAGGGTTCGCCACTCGCCATGCCATTCCCCAGCGACCACCCCCCTTGCCAGACGCAGTGCAGGTCCCGGCAGACCCGTCACAGGGGCATACTCCCAACCCAATCCCCTTCCCCTCTCCTCTCCTTCCCTTCCCCAGAGCCAAATGCCTCCCCTCCCTGCTGTAACCCAGTCCCCTTTCTCCCCTAACCTTATGTCCTGGCCCCAACAGACATCACCGCTTGAAACACAACCCCCACCTTTTCCATTATTTTCAATGGGAAAATTGACCCCGCATAACACATTTTCACTTAACGCGATCATTTTCTGAAACATATCTATAGTGTTAAATGAGGAATTACTGTATTTTGACATTATTTTCAAATAACTGCCTGCTGTGTAGATGTGGACGAAGTGATTTTGAAATAACACTAGTTATTTTGAAATAATATTGCTGTGTAGATGTACCCTTAGAAACTGTTAAAATATATAAAGCTGAAACCATTAGACACATCTGTGTTGTGGGATACATGACTCCTGAAGCCAGCCAAATAAACAGTTCTCTATAGTGTAATAACAGACTTGAGCTATTTGATGATCTCTCTGTCTCTCTCTCCCAGTGGTATGCAGGAGTTAAGTCATTTCCACACTCTATTTTCAGGTTTTTAAATGCTATTCTCTAGTGTACTCATGCCTTTAGAAACATGTGGAAAATCTTCTCTGAATCGCTGCTTAATTATCATTCACTTGTCACCACTTTCAGATCCCTTAGGAATTGGATGGTTTCTGATGTTGCTTTCAAAGGGGGGTGCTTTCAAAGAGCATTCTTAAGTATATTCTGTGCTTTAATTTAAGCTCGTGATCTAGTTTTAACTTTCTAGTTCAGTTTCCTTTTGTGGCACATATTTCAGATTGCATGTTACATGTACTCGTTTTATAACTATCTTTTTGCCTGACTGTGCAGCGTTGTAGTGCTTAACCCTATATTCTAATTAGACCTTGGTGCATAATTGACAATGGGTAATTTATTGCACACAATTCAGAACATTATTTGCTCATTTCTTCAGTGAATAGTTCTAGATCTGTAGATTTGCAAATGACTCATTGAAAATAACTGAAATTGGTAATTTGTTAGCTGCATAAACAAGAACATATTGTTTCTGTTGTCTGCATGATTTATATAACTAACCAACATTTGCTGCCAACTGCAAAATACAAGATTTTCAGTGTTGTTGGTTTATAAAAATCAAATTCTCCTCTGACAGCAGAAACAGAAGTACTTTAATTTCCTTAGTAGGGTGGGTTTATCAGCATGCTAGTTTACAGTCTTCTTGTTCACCTAAAGCATATTAATATCTTTTATATTAATTCATAATGCAGTTCTATTTTTTTTTAAATCTCCATTGAATATGTAGTGAATATGGTGGCATCATTACCCAGGTGAAGGAACTTCCAAATCCCTTTTCAAGGACCTCACTTTTTTTTTTTTTTTTTACCTGCATTGCTTCTTGTTCTCAAGTGTACAACAGTAATAACACAACTTTAAGAGTAGGTTGGATAGACATCTAGCAGAGATGATGTTGATGGTGTTTGGTCCTACCATGAGGGCAGGGGACTGGACTTGATGACTTCTCAAGGTCCCTTCTAGCTCTATTATTCTATGATTTTAGGATTCTGCATATATCACTGAAGGTGTATGAATCATACTCCCCATCTCACCTCTCCTTCCCCTTCCAATCCTTCTATAGCGTGGACTGAAGCTCATTGCCACTGCTTGGTTCCCATCCTCTGCCAGCTTAGGAAATAATAATTAGTGCATAGCAAGGATAATATCTGAAGTTACATTATCTGGTATACAATTACAATAGCTATCAATTTCATGCTGAAGGCTTTAGGCTAATCACCAACTGGAATTGGGTAAATTTTCCCCTGTAGTATAGAATGTTGGGAGGCATTATGCATTTCTTTGAAGTGTCTGTGACCTTTGAAGGCAGGATATTGCAAAATTAACTGAATTCTTGACAGTTCAGGATTTGGTATTTTAGATTTGAGTGAGTAAAACCCATTTTAAACTGGAAAGAGTAAACAGATGCTGGAGTAAGTCTGTATGACACAAATCTTCCCTGAGACTCTATTTTAAAGGGTACATGAAAAAAAATTGAAGACATTAAATAAATTGGACTATTTGGACAATTATTCTAGTTTGATAGATTTAGGTAGATAGATACCAATAGATAGCAATCAATATAAATTAGAAGTGATGAAGTGTAGAAAATGGATAAGAGATGTCAAAGGCTTCAGGGAAAAAAAATCTGGCAATGATATAGGCCGGGGTGGGCAATAAACTGATGAATTTCATCAGGGTTCGACCCGGGTAGGCCGCCAAACACTTTATTGACCTGCGCATCCGCGGATACAGTCACTCACAGCTCTCATTGCCCGTGGATCATCATTGCTGGCCACTGTGAGCTGTGGAAAGTGGCTCCTGAGTAGCCTGGGCCAAATAATGGAGAAGCTGATACAGGATTCAATTAACAAAGATTTAAAGGATATGAATATAATTTATGCCAGTTGTCAAAGCTGTTCCCCCTCTGTCACTTTGAGTGCAGAAGGTGGGGCCCACAAGAGACTTAAAAATACCCTGCCACTAAAGTTTTCTGTTTAAAAACTCCCAAAGGTCACAGATTCCCTGACCTGGGGTGGTATGCTGCCACCACTACAAATGCAAAACCCCCTTTGAGAACTCAGGAAGGTACATTTTAGAATTTCTTCCTATGGGGTATGCTCAAGCTCTTTAACCCTCCCTCTGGAGAGAGCTTAAAAATCCCATAAATTCCTTAATAGCTGGCCTTGCAGTCTTAGGCACTTGCACACAAAACTTCCTGCCTTCTAGGCCAAAGGAATCAGATCATGGTCTTAAATGGGTTATATTTATCAACCAACCAAGGAAAACATTTTTTGGTTGCTTGGTGTTATTGGAAAAAAAGAAAGATTAAAGGTACAGAGCAACAGGAATTCTGTTCCTGAAGAGTCTAGGACCTACTGTCTTTCCATACAGGCAAATTAGTTAGCTGTATGGCTGGGATGACCAGAAAAGGCTTTTACCCCTCCCATTCATCACACCAGCCAACATGGTTTTATAGAAAATAGGTCATGTCAAACAAGTTTTTTTGAGGAAGTTACAAATTTGATCAAGATACTGTCTAGATGTAACATACTTAACTTTTATAAGGCTTTTGACTTGCATTCTAATTCTAAAAAATGCACTATAAAAATCAGTAAAGTGTGCATTAAATAGATTAAGCTCTATATAACAGGCAGATCTTTAAAAATTAGATATCAGTGTAAAAAGGTTATATACCAGGATCTTTTTGGTGGGTTTATTCAGTCATCAGTACTAGAACCAAAGCTATTCAAAATATGTATCAGCTATATGGAAGTAAATCTAAATCACAGTTGATAATATTTGCAGATGACATGATTGGCAGAATGGTAAACAGTAAGAGCATTCGTATAGAACACTCTGGATCTCTTGATAAACGGGGTCCAAATTAAATGTTTTATACATCTGGAAAACACAGAATAGGGGACTACATTCTGGAAAGCAGTGCAAAAGATGCGGAGTTTATAACAGACAAGCAACTGAATGAGCTTCTTGTGTGATGGTCTGGGGGAAAAAAGCTAATGCAATTCTTGGGTGTATAATAATAAGGGAGAATAATGAAGGGAATAATGAAAAGAATTGGGAAGTAATTTCACCTTTGCATACAACCAATAATATAATGCTATATACAGTTCTGGTGTCCAAATCTTTAAGAAAATGTGGAAAAATTGGAGAAAGTGGAGAAAAAAAAAAGCCCTCAAAATTAACTGGAGAAAATATTTCACAAATCTTAAGGATCTCAGTTAGCTTATTAAAAAGAAGATTGAAAGATGGCTTCATGGGGAGAAAAGATGGGGTGCTACGGTGGGCTGTTAATCTAGCAGAGAAAAGCAGAAAAAGTAGTAGTGGTTGGAAGCTGAAACTGGATAAATTTAAATTGGAAATTGGGCACACTAACTACTGGAATAAACAGCCAAGAGAAGTGGTAGGTTCTCCATCTCTTCAAGTCTTTAAATCAAGTCTGAAAAATATACTATAGCCAGAAAAGTACATTTTAGTCAAAAACAAGGTATTGGACACAATACATGTATTATTTGGTAAAATTTTGATGGGCTGATAGGTAATCTAATAGTCCCTTCTGGCCTTAAATTTATGTCAGTAATGGTTATTGAAATTAAAAAGGTTGTTTTCAGCAAACAAACCTGTATCCATATATTCTATTTTATGGTATATTCTATTTTATGGTATATAACATTGGTAACATAAATCCTCTCAGACATCAGTAGTTGGAATCTTCTCTTAGCCTTAGACTAGGTCTACATTTGAGGATAAATTCAAATTAAGATACGCAACTCCAGTTATGTTAATTATGTAGCTGGAGTCGAAGTATCTTACATCACATTTTGGCACTGTCCACACAGCGGGTGGTTGACATATTTTTCAAAATGTGGCCCTTATTACCTCGCTGCTTCCTCTTCACACTTGAATAGAAGGAGTGTTCATAGCTGTTTCACAAAGATATTTAGAAGCTGAATGAATTAATTTTCTCACAAGTCTCTGTGACCCTTTCTTTTTCTGGAAACACTGGCCTTATCAACAAAAAAATTGCTCTTATGAATGATCTTAGAAAAATGAATAAAAGGATTTGAGGCATGAATTCACTTTAAAGTTTATTTATGCTTTTTATTTGAATGGTTGTTCTCAGATAAGCTTTTGCAATATTTTCCCAGCTCTCCTGTGAGAGAATCTGCTTATGTGGCTTTGTATTGTGTGTGTGTGTATGTATATCATAAGACTTTCAGAAACATTATTTTCGTCAACTGAACAGAATACATACAGAAACTGCATCCACAACACATAACCCATTCTGAATGCATTTTATCTGAACCTTTACATAAAAGTCACAATTCTCTTTCCTCATTTTTATAATTTTGTAGTTAGAATACAAAATCTTTCACTCTTTACATGCCGTTACAGTGTTAGCTGTAAGTGCCAGAGAGTATCCTATTTATGAATTCCAGTCTCAAAAGCTAATTTAATTGGTGTATTCCAACTACTATTGCTTATTTCACACTTCAGTAGGTAAAGATGCATTAATAATCGAAGTTTCAAACTGTAATTAACATTAGCTTTAGGCTCCTGACAATGGAATGATTACATTTTTATGTATGGCTTGATAAACAAAGTTAATCTAACCTGTGAATGAATAACGAAAGGAACTTACACTTGCTTTGTAATGCAAATCACTACATATGTATGTATGTCCCAAGAAACCAGAGAAGGGAGGAGGGGAGGACTTAGTAGTGTCAGTAAAATCTGCCCTGATGTCCATACTTCAACACTGTATTTGACTACAATGGGCAGAAGACTTTAGACATTAGGAATTAGTTGATCTCTCTCCTTTCACATAGGCCACTAAATCACTACTAATCTGAACCAGCCATATCTAGTGTTTCCTCTCATCCATCCAACACTGAATTGTTTTCACCCCCTCTGCCCCACCCAGTAACCTGGGAAATTCACACAACACCTCTGGGCACCTGTAAGAGACAATGCTTCCCCATTCACAAGCAAGGAATCTGAGTCTATGTCTACACTACAGGCTTCTTGCTCAAGAACGGCTGTCCTTGCACAAAAACTTGTGGCGCATCCACACTACAAGCCTGTTCTTTTGCAAGAAAGTTTACAGTAGATCGTCAGAAGACAGGGCTTTTTGCACAAGAGTTATTCCTCTCCCCACGAGGAATAAGCCTTTTTGTGCAAGAGCTCTTGTGCAAAAAGGCTAGTGTGGACAGGAACAGGATGACCTGGATGAGAGGATGGATTGCACCCTCAGCAAGTTCTCAGATGACACTAAACTAGGGGGAGAGGTAGATATGCTGGAGGGCATGGATAGGGTCCAGAGTGACCTGGACAGACTAGAGGTTTGGGCCAAAAGAAATCTGATGCGGTTCAACAAGGACAAGTGCAGAGTCCTGCACTTGGAATGGAAGAATCCCAAGCATTGTTACAGGCTGGGGACCGAACGGCTAAGTAGCAATTCTGCAGAAAAGGACCCGGGGATTACAGTGGATGAGAAGCTGGATATGAGTCAACAGTGTGCCCTTGTAGCCAAGAGGGCTAATGGCATATTAGGGTGCATTAAGAGGAGCATTGCCAGCAGCTCCAGAGAAGTGATTATTTGCCATTATTCGGCTTTGGTGAGGCCACACCTGGAGTATTGTGTCCAGTTCTGGGCACCCCACTATAGAAAGGATGTGGACGCATTGGAGAGGGTCCAGCAGAGGGTGACCAAAATGATTAGGGGGCTGGAGCATATGACCTATGAGGAGACACTGAGGGATTTGGGTTTGTTTAGTATGCGGAAGAGAAGAGTGAGGGGGAATTTAATAGCAGCCTTCAACTTCCTGAAGGGAGGTTCCAAAGAGGATGGAGAAAGGCTGTTCACAGTAGTGACGGATGGCAGAACAAGGAGCAATGGTCTCAAGTTACAGTGGGAGAAGTCTAGGTTGGATATGAGGAAAAACTATTTCACTAGGAGGGTGGTGAAACACTGGAATGGGATACCTAGGGAGGTGGTGGAATCTCCATCTCTAGAGGTTTTTAAGTCTTGGCTTGACAAAGCCCTGGCTGGGTTGATTTAGTTGGGATTGGTCTTGCCTTGGGCAGGGGGCTGGACTTGATGACCTCCTGAGGTCTCTTCCAGTCCTAGGATTCTATGATTCTAGGGGTTTCTTGCGCAAGAGAGCTTCCACACTGCCATGGACACTCTTGTGCAAAAGCACATCTCTTGCACAAAAGCACATGGCAGTGTGGACACACCCTTGCACAAGAACTTTTGCACAAGAACTCTCGCGCAAAAAGTTCTTGAGCAAGAAGCCTGCAGTGTAGACATAGCCCCAGTGTAGAAAAGAAACTTTTAATAAAATGGAGGAAAGTAACTTGGCATTATTTTGGGAAAACACCACAAACTGGGCTCATAAACAAAATCATGAGTAAAAGTCCCCCTCACATGCCTAACCCTTTCTGCACCCTACTCACAGTTGCTGCTCTTGGTCAGGGTAGACCCAGAGTTCAGAGGCCCATCTGCAGATTTCATCTCCCATCCTTAGTGGGGAGAGGGAAAGAAGCATTTTTCTCCCTCTCCTGGTCACTCACCATCTGCTGGCTGGCCATTTGTTACATGCCACTAGCCTGCTGTCAGCTCTGCTGCTCCTTCTGGCCCCTCACTGTTCCCATTGGCCAGTCTGTTTGCTCATTGTTACTCCTGCTGACCTACCACTCACTGCTTCCACTGGCTTGTGGTGGACTTGGCTTGGACAAACCCCAGTAATATCAGCACTCAGTGATTTCAGCTTTTTGCCCGAAGCATAGTCCAGCCACAAGACATTTCAGCATACACAAGAGTACATTTTAATAATAAAAGAGGCTCCAGAAGGAGAAACAATGGGGAGAAACAGGTGAAACCAGCCTTACAGCTCACACCTTGGAGAACATGTATCCTGCTGATTCAGAGTCTTGTCCTCCCGCACTTAACTTCACAGGCAGTCTGTCCACCCATGGTCCTTCGCACTGACAGTGTCTCTCTCCTTTTGAACTGAGTTAAACACAGTCTGACTTTTCTGTATTCCCACAATAACTGCAAGCCTTGGTGATCATATTTTACAATTCCTGCATTTAGGCTACGTCTATACTGCTCCCTTCTTGCGCAAAAGCCTATGCAAATGAAGCACGGGTTAGCATATTGCCATGCTTCATTTGCATAATTAATTAGGGGCCATTTTTGCACAAGAGGCTTTTGCACAAAAAGGAGCTGTGTAGACAGCTCCTTTTTGCACAAAAACCCTCACTTGAACAAGAGCCGTTTTTCCTCATTTTTTCGGGAAGAACGGCTCTTGCACAAGAGGGGGTTTTGCGCAAAAAGGAGCCGTCTACATGGTTCTTTTTTGTGCAAAAGCCTCTTGAGCAAAAACGACCCCTAATTAATTATGCAAATGAAGCGCAGATTAGCATATTGCCACGCTTCGTTTGCATAGGCTTTTGTGCAAGAAGGAAGCAGTATAAACATAGCCCTAGTGTTAACCCAATTTGTGAACCCACCACAGCCAAATTGATTGCAATGGGCAAAACACCACTACATCACTTGAATATCTAGCAGATCTAAACAAACAGAAATGAACTTTATTTACATGCACACACCCAGAATCTCATTCTTTAAACTGAGAATGCTTCCCTCTTTTGTGCCAGGTTAAGCACAGACTTTCTTCTTTTGTATTCCCATAATAATTACAGACATTGCAATTAATATTAACACAATTTGTGAACCAACACCAGCCAAGATGATTATAATGAGCAAAACAGTATTCCATCAGCTGAATATGTAACACATCTAAGCAAAGCAGGAGCAAACTGTATTTATATAGACGTACTCAGGGTTTCTCTCCCATTCCAGCTGGCTGCAATGGAAGCACTCATTCATACCCTACTTACATGGATCTTTTCTGAGTCAGTGGTGATTTAACCAAGTTGACAAGGACAGTAACAAGGTGGCTAAAAGCAAAGTGGTACATTATAACAATAATGCCTGTCTTATGATTATGTAGGGTCTGAATCAATGCTTCCATTACAGCCAGTTGGAATGGGAAAGAAATCCTGGGTGTGCTTATGTAAATACAGTTTGCTGCTGCTTTGCTTAGATGTTAGATATGCAGCTGACAGAGTGGTGTTTTGTTCATTGTAATCAACTTGTCTGGTGTTTGGTCACAAATTGTGTTAATACTAATTTCAATGTCTATAATTATTGGGGGAATATAAAAGTAGAAGGTCTATGCTTAACCTAAAACAAAGGAGAGAAACACTCTTAGTTTAAAGAATGAGATTCTGGCCATGTGCATATAAATACAATTCCCTCAGTTTGCTTAAGCCTGACTGATATTCAGCTGTTACAATGGTGTTTTGCCATTGTAACCAATTTGGCTGTTGTGGGGTACAAATTGGGTTAAAACTAAATGCAGGAGTTGTGAGAGATGATCACCAATGTTTGCAGGTATTGTGGGAATGAAGAAAAGTCAGACTGTCTTTAACTCAGGTCAATGGGAAAGACACTATCAGTGTAAACAACCTGCACCCCCACCACCACATACACTCACATACCAGGTGAGCTATAAGACTGGTTCAACCTGCTTCTCCTCCCTCTTTTAATGATAGAACTAGAACAGACACCATAAGGAGTCTCTTTCATCATTTTAAATTTATTCCAGGGGATGATGGAATTTCTTGTGGCTGGACTGTGCTTTGGGCCAAGAGCTGAAATCACTAGGTTTGGCCCAGAACTAAATCCACCACAAGCCAGCAGAAGATGTGATGAGCAGCCAGCAGAGTGGTAATAGAGATGTGTGTAATGAGCAGCCAGCAGGGCAGTGATGGAGAGATTCAATGAGTGGCCAGCAGAGCAGTGGCAGTGAGGTGAGATGAACAGACAGCAAGGCAGCGCTGAAGTGTAACAAGCAGATGGATGGTGATTGACCAACAAAGTGAGTAAGATGCCTCCTACCTTGCCCGCCTCTCTCCCTTCCCCCCCCACCCCAGGACGGACGTGAACTCTGTGGATGAACTTCTGAACTCTAGGTCTGCCCTGACTAAGGGCAGCGACTGGGAGTGGGGTGCAGAGAAAGGTTGGTCATGTGAAGGGGACATGCACATTGCTGGACTTAAGAACCTGAGAGGAAAAGGACATTGCCCAACCCACTTGGGATGGGACTGTTTCTCATGGTTTTGGATATGAACTCTGTGGTGTTTTCCCAAATTAATGCCATGTTACTGCCCCCACCCCCTTTTATGAAAGATTTCTTTCTACACTCAGACTCTGTGCTTGCGAGTGGGGAAGCATTGCCCCTCAGAGGCACCCAAGAGTGTTGTATGAATTTCCCAGGATACTGGGTAAGGGCTCGAGTCAGTTCTGATTGGATGGAGGGAGAGAAACCCCTAGATATTGAATCCGGCCCTGGCAGCTGCTGGCATTACCTGGCAGAAGGGTTACAATTACAACAGTAGAGTGTGTAATTGGGACAGGAATTTGTAGCAATAAACAACAAGAGGATGAGCACTAGAACCTAAAACCACTGTTGTACTTGTCAGATGCACTGTGAGCTTAAGGCCAAAGACATGCACTAAGGGCTGCTTTCTGCACATTGCTGAATGCTTCAAAGAGGGCATAAGAGTCAGTGGAAGTTAAAAACCCAGCACCACTTCAGATCAAGCCCCAGTTACCATCTGATACACGTATGGCATGACTTGGTGCTCTGGGGGTACATTCCCTTCATTTTGCTTTTCAAAGTAAAAAAAAAATGTAAAATATAATTTTATACATTTTCCCTGTGAGAAATGTAATATTTATTAACAAGGTAAAAGAAAACAGCACGGGAAAGCTTCTAAATAAGTGTGTGTGTTTAGCAGCAGTTTATGGCACAGCAGTTTTCAAGAAGAAAGTGTTTTGATAGAGCAGTTGTATTTAGCATTTAAAAGAGAGAATAGGTTCAAAGTAGCTGGATGGGGCATCAACCTCTATTCAAAGGACAAATTTTGTGAAGAAGGGACATTATAACATTCACTTTTTTGCAGTGAGCTAGGTTCTGTCCCTTTTTTTCCCTCCAGTCATTGCCTATTTCCTCCTACAAATACAATTCTCTTGTGAATTCCTTTATTGTCAGTGTCCTTCTATTAACTCCTTCCCCAAGATACATTTTATGTCTTAACAAATTTCCTGTAGGGCTTCATGGGTGAGAATGCTTAGTGCTGAGTTTTCAGCTGTCCTTTGTTGAAAAAAAGTAACATGAGGGGGCCCAAGCAGACTCTAAGAACAATGCTTAACTTCATTTACAGATTTCGGACCCATCACAAAGGTATAATAAAGACCTTACCTGGCTAACACATTACCTTCCACATCCTAATGACGTAAAAACAAATAAAAAAACAAAACAAAAAATGGGTACTTAAGAACAATTTGCAGCTTTTCTATCTGGTTTCTATCTTATGTTTCTTTCATGTAATATAAACACTCTAATTCACTATTTTTTCCCTTCCTTCTCCCCTCCCCTGCCACCATCCCCTATTATTTTGGAACTGGATTTGTAATACTCCATTCATCTGAAGAAGTGGGTTGTACTCATGGAAGCTCATGATACTACCTACATGTTTTGTTAGTCTTTAAGGTGCTGCTAGACTATTCATTGTTTTTTAAGTTTCCCAATGCTGTGGGAAGTTAGCACCAACAGTACTGTTATGGTGGAAGGTTGGGCAAAACCTCATTGAAACTGAGTAGGCATAACCGCCACCATTCATTCTGTATAAAAATAAGGAAAAATCAAACTCCTTTGTAAAACTACACAGCTAAAGCAAAAGGAGCCAACACCCAAACCATAGACATATGCCAAAGTTTGAGTTTAAGTTGTACCAAGTTGACACAAGTCCCACTAATCACTGGAGCCTGGCACTGAAAAAGTAGAGGCTGTTAGTGGAGGGGTATGTGCGTAAGTGCTGGAACTAAAGGAGCACTGACAGTCTAGTTGTAGTGAAGACATAAACTAAAATATTCTTTTTAAAGTTCCTTTTCATTTATTATGTTTTAATTCAGAGTGATCTCTTTTGTTAACTTTTAAATAAATCTGACCAGATGGCATAAGGAATACATTAATTAAATTAGGTGGTATAATAAAGATATATAATTCCTTTTCATCTCCAGAAAGGCTTAACATGTCTCTCTCTTTTTATTGTTTATGTTCAATAATCCCAAATGTCATGAATAATTACATGTTGTTAATAATAATGCATTTCTGTTGAGCAGAAGTGTTTTAAAACAGATACTGTTGCAATTGTTTTGTCTTGTAAAGATAGTTTAGAACCAGACACTAAGTGAAAGATTAAGCTATTTTGCATAGTTCTGTGAAATGCTAATACATGTCTTTCTAGTCAAATAATTAGAGACTAATTTCCAAACCTGGCCACAATAGGTATGATTGCTAGCATGAGATTGCTAGCACCAACAAAAGACCACATTTTTGTGTGCAAACCAGATAACTGCATTCAAATATCAATTTTATTGAACAATTCATCTGATTTGTGCATGCAAAGGCATCTCTGCCATTTTAGATATGGGGCTTTTTATTTTCTCCTTTGCTTTTCAGTATTATTTCTCACTAAATTGTTCAGCCTTATGTCAGATATGGCATGTTTCCTCTTTATTGTGTATGAAATAGAACTGAATCTGGAAATGCAGAGGAGGGGCATTTTAAAAATTTGATACCTTATTGAGGCACATTGTAAAGTTGTTCCTTCCAAATTTCTAAAATCACCACAATAATTGGCACTAATTAGCACTGTCCATTTAGTGCAAACAGAGCTAGTATCATATCATATAATGCATACACAGAGAGGGCAGAATTAAAACTAGGTTATCAACATTAATTCTGACATTTCCTAACTTTTGCATGCTTGATTTAGCAATCTTAAAAAGGTTCTTTGAATATAGGTTTGTGTGTAATATGCCTATTGAAATATGTCTGCAATTATAGTATCTACTTAACAGGTAGTCTCCCTTAGGCTATGTCTACAATTCAGAGATTTCAGGGATACTGTCCAGGGAACACATCTGTTCTTCTGAATTTTTTTTCGGAAGAGCACACGCAGTTTTTCCGCATCCTTGTAAACCTTGTTTTACGAAGAAAAAGGGATGTTCCCAAAAACGTTTTTTTTCCTGACATTTGGCCCAGTGTAGATGGGCCAAATGTCAGAAAAGCCTCTTCCGAAAAAAGAAGCAGAAAAAGCGATGCAAACTGTGGTTCGCAATTTGCGTAGCTTTTTCCGGAAGAACAGTGTAGTGTAGACATAGCTTTAGAGAGAACAAGAAACAAATAGGATTAAAGGCTGAACTACTTTGTTACCTAATATTAAAAAAAAAACAGTTGCTTATTATTTATTCACATGAATAGCCCTGTTGAAGTTGATATGATGGTCCACATTTATAAGTTTTATATGGGTTTTTTTGTTTGTTTGTTTTTGTTTTTATTTTTATTTTGAGTATCAGGTCCTAGAGGTGACCATTCCAATAAGCATTCAGATAGATAGAGTAGAAAGACTATGGGTAGCTTGCATTGTTGTTGCCTATGTTATACCTGAATGTTATTACTCTGAATGAGTAATTTCTGTCTCTGCACCTCTAATGTCCTGGGACCAAAACAGCTGCCATAACATTGTGAAGCTCTGGAAATACTACTCAGGTGACCTAATCCCTTCCTCACCCTCCAAAAATATTTATCTGTTAAATTAATACCATACTGCTTAGAGTAGATCTCCATTGTTTTGCTTACCTCCTAGGTATCCAGGGCAGAAAATTCAGATTAATATATTCTTTGAGTGACATATATTGTAAGAAGACCATAAATCTATCCTCATGAAAAATCAATGTGCCTGGAAAATGGCCCAAAGTAACCCATCACCATTATGGTCTTTAGACTATAATCAACTCTACCTATTCTAATGCCATAGCATGGATGATGAACAGATGAAATCCAATTTGAATTCATAATACCACATTTAATTTGCACTACCACCTGTCAATAAGAAATAGACTGAGACATAGCTCCTGAAATATCCATAGGGAATATTCAATTATAATTAACCTTCCTATTTTTTGTTAAGTCTTTGTCATCCTAATGGATTGTTTGTGCCATTTCCCATTCTTGTAACAATCTGTCAAGAGAAAGTATTTGAATTTTAATTTATTTTCTGTGAAATAGAACAGAAGATGTTTCCTCTAATGTTCACGGTATCGTGATCAGATTGTCCATCACATTATTCTTGTCCTCTCATTCTTCATGCACAAACATGCATTAATAACTAATGTCAAGTACACCTACAGCCCCCAGCTTAAACCTCTCCAGCACATCACTGACAATCTACGACCTCTCCTGGAAAATGATCCCTCACTCTCAGAGATCTTGGGAAACAGGCTAATCCTCACCTATAGACAACCCAACCCGAAGCAAATATTTACCAGCAGCCACATACCACACTTCAGATATGCCAATCCAGGAACCTACCCCTGCAACAAACCCCATAATTCTGTCCCTCTACTTTGTATATTGGCTAAACTGGACAGTCTCTATGACAAAGGATAAATGGACACAAGTCGGACATCAGAAATGGTAACACACATAAACCTGTAGGGGAACAAAAGCTACAGAGGGGTAGCCGAGTTAGTCTGTAACTGGAAAAACTTAAAAGACAATGAATAGTTTAGCAGTACCTTAAAGACTAACAAAATATGTAGATGGTATCAAGACCTTTCATGGGTACAACCCACTTCTTCAGGTGACTGGAGTATTACAAGTCCAGATCCAAGAATAAATAAAAGAAGGTGGGGGAAGGGAGAGGAGAAGGAGGGGGAGAAAGAAAAAAAATAGTGAATTGGATTGTTCAAGTTACAAGAGGCTGATAAGAGTAATTTGCACCTCTATAAGTGCCCATTGTTTGATTGGTTCGTTAAGTCATTAGGATGTGGAAGGTAGTGAGCGGAGCCAGCCAATATCTTTATTAATTCCTCCCTGGTAGGCATCAAACTTGTAAATGAAGTTAAGTTCCAACCCTTCCCTGTGTATATGGATGGTGGAATTGGCCTGAAACAACACTGTGTTTTTGAGATCCATTAATGAGTGCCCGGGCAGGTTAAAGTGTTCTCCAACAGGTTTCTGTGTGTTGCCTTTTCAGATATCTGAATGGACACAAATCAGATAACTCCCAAAATAACTAAATAGCATGTCCACACTACAGGGAAACCTCAAAATTAGTCTGAGGCAGGTTCCCTTAATATGGATGTGCTGCCTCGACACTGGGGAATAATTACTTTGAATGACTATGGGGAGTAGTTTTTTTGAAATAGCAGCAGTGGAGCATCCACATTACTGCTATTTCAGAATAACTATTTTGAAATAAGCATTATTCCTCATGAAAAGCAGGCGTTATTATTTCAAAATAATCAGCCCATTATTTTGAAATAACAGGCTTGGTAATGTGGATGCTCCACAGCATTTTGCACTATTTGGAAATAACTCCCTAGTGTAGACCAGCGTTAAAGTGCCACAAGACTACTCATTGTTTTTAAAGTTACAGACTACCATGGCTACAACTCTGAGATTTAATGCCAAGTAAAAGCAGAATAGTTTTGTTCTTGAAAGGTGTAAGTAACCTCACACACCACTATAAATGAATGGAATATATGGTATAACCAAGGTTGCTATGTCACATTTCTCTGACAAAGATTGCCACAAACATATGAAATTATAATAAAAACTGGTATTCACAAAGACATAGTACAGTAATTATTATCATTAGATTGTAATCTTCGGCTCCTCTTTAAATATCATCATATGGTGCTAGCTGACATCAAATTTAAATTCATATTGCTACATTTAACTTTCTGCACCTACTGCAGTCCAGTAGTCCAAATTCTGAATATATACATCTGTGTAAACAACTTTTTAAATGAATGGATTATGTAAATAGACTCTCATAAAAATTAATGCAGATGAAATACGAATTGGTCTAAATCTGAACCTTATTTGAGATTTGGAGAAATGTGTCTGTTTGATTTGTGGGTTTTGTTGTTGTTTTCACTTACATTTATATTTCCTCTTCCTAGTCAGAAAATCCAATTCAGTTTGGCAGATCCAAAAGATTCAAGGTAGTTTCACTAAGCAACATGTATACTTCTAAATTTCTGAATGCCTTTTTGAATCAAGCATTCCACTTTTTAATGTGATAGCCCATTCCTATTAAAAGTCTTATTCCACAGAAAGTCATCAGAATTGAAAAAGGTTTACAAATACTGAAGTGTCAATTAATGCGTTTTTCCCCATTAACAATATGAGGGAAGAAAAAAGAATGTTGACAAAAGATCTCCCCTGAAAAAATGATTTTGTGTTTTGTTATATAAGGCAATAAAATAAGGGAAGCCCTTTAAAATCTAGAAGCTATGAAAAATTTGTTTGTTTCCCATTTGCAGAGCTTTTGTTTGAACTGGTATTCTGGTTTTGATTCAACTCTTCATTGCCTTTTAGTGTAAATTTTGAAATCAGATGAAAGTAAAGCACTGCCAGAGAGCCAGAGGTTTTCCCGATTTCCATCAAAATTCATAAATCCGTTCCTAGCACTGAGCCCAAACTCATTGGCTCAGTATCATGATTCATTATGTTATCTTAGCCTGACGTTTGGGTTGGAAGCAAAAATTTCACACAAACCAAGTAACCCTTCAGGAAACAAAGTCCACTGGGCTCAGAGTCAGGACACCTGGGTTCTATGACTGAGTTACTATATGGTCTTGGGCAAGTTTTTTCCACACTTTTGTGCTTCACCTATGCCATCTGTAAATGGGTGATTTTTATCCTTCTTTGTAAATCACTTTTGAAAGTTATGAATGGAGAGTGTTATATAGAATCATAGCAGTAGTAACTGTATAAATATTTAAAACATTCTGAAATCCATAAAGTTTCAAGATGGAAAGCAATACTTTTCCATCTTGGGCTTTTACTGGAATCCTAAAAACTGGACTGATTTTTTTTAAAGTTAACACCTGGAATTAGTAATAGAATGTAGCAATCCAAAAAGTTCCCCCAGTTTGAAGGGTTCTACCAATTAGAGAGAGATTTTTAAAGTTAGGAACTATGGTAGAATCTTTCAAACCTGACTTATGTAGTACAAATTTCCTTTACTTGATAGCATTACAATGAGCAATGGCCAAATGTTAAAAGACATGAAGGTTTGATTTGGTTGAGAAGCCAAAATATGAGATCAGATGCTTGTCCAAAGTCAACTGATCTTTTCTTTTGACACTCAACCATGGTCACCAAACTACACAAGCCTTTCTGTTCCTAATGTATCTCTGCTCCCTACCAACTGCAGTTGATTCAGGAAGAAGAAAGTTCCAGCGACCAGTCCGCTAGAAGAAATATGCTCTCATCTTCTTGGTTGGTCAGTTAGCTTAATCCCAGCAAAAATCCTCTTCAGGGAACAACTGGACAGTCTACTCTGACACAGAGGGATTCAGTCAGCCTAGTATCAGTTTCTGTCAATATCTGCCTTGACACCCTGGGCATCTTGGGGTTGTGCAGTTTTGTTCAGAGCTCTGACTGTAGCACTCTGCCAGCAGCCCACAAGCATCTCCCTAGTTGTACCTAACTTAGATTCTTCTTGAAAGCTGACCTTCCAACCCAGAATTGGTCTCACAACTACAGAGGCATAACAAGGGTGTTATGCGCCCAGAGGCAAAGGCAAAATTTGCACCCCCCAATCATTTGTTACCTACTCCTCCCGATGCATCAGCACCAGCAGAAGCACCTTCCCCTCCTGCTCCCCCCAGAGAAGGGGTTTACCTTTCAGCTAAGGAGTCACTCGTGCACACCTGGCACCTCGCACTCAGAAGTTGGACTAAGGGAAAAAGGTGCCCCCCGAGCGGCCGTCTCCTGTGCCTTTCACTCCGGCTCCCACCCCCAGCCCTGGGGCAGCCCGGGCAGGCTGAGAGGGGACTGGGGCTGCGCGGCTGCAGCTTGCCCCACGTGCATGAGATTCCGCCTTCCCTTGGCAGCGGCTCCTGGCTCCTGTCGGAGCAGCATCTTCTCGGGCGGCTTTGCCTTTTTCCTTCAGCGCTTTGCAGCTTGGCATTTCCGCCAGGCTCCCAGAGCGAGCTGAGCACGGAGCTGCGGGGGAGATAGCAGCTGTGTCCCAGCCCTGCCACAGCTGCCTAGTCAGCCATCCAGCGCCGCACACCCTCCCACCTTCAGAGCAGCCTGAGGGAGCCTGGAGCTGCGGGGGCGGGAGGCCCAAGGTGACGGAGCGTGCAGCAGCAGCAGCCTCCTCCTGGCCGCACCAGCACCGTGAACTGAAACCCCAAGAGAGGCGCCACAGCAGAATCAGAGAGCGGGACAGGAGTGTGGGAGGTAGCGGACATCTGCTGCATTTGCAGGCTCTGGCATAGATGCTGGGCTGCAAGTGGCATGAGGGCCTATGGGGAAACCTGATCCAGCAAAAAGCAACCCCCGGCCACCTCCATACAACATAACTTTTGGCAGCTAAATTGGTGCCCCCCGCCTGAGTGGCACCCGGGGGCAACTGTCTGCCCCCCACTCCCCTTGCTACGCCACTGCACAAATGTCCTCCAACAGAGTCCAGACCCACTTACTGGGCCATCAAAAGAAAAAGTATTAGGTTTGCTGCCTCTCTAGATCCAATATAATATTCCAATGGTCAGCTTATCAGAAACACACATTTTAATGAAGTTACCCAGCACTGATGATTTATTATGGGAGCAAAGCAGAAGTTTATTAACAAAAGAGCATGAATTAAGTGATAGCAAGTTGTAAAAAGAATAAAGCTAGATATGATTTTAAGCAAATAAAAGTGAAAACCTGCACTTCAAAGTGTAAAATTTAATCTAAGAGGGTACAGTTTTTGTTAAAGATGGAATGTAACTGGGGTGGCTGGATGTTCAATTCTTTGCCTGTTAAAACAGAATGTATATTCATAATTGCTTAAATAGTCTGTCGCTGGTTTGTAAACTTGTAAATTTGAAAATAAGTAACACAACGGCATAGCTCATATTTTAATATATGATGGGCTTTTTTTGAAAGTGTGGCTGAATTTTTCATAATCAAAGAGTATTGCTATGTGGGCCTGACATGGAAGAATATATATAGTATGCATGTTAAGATGATGCACCATTTTGCAACTAATGTATACAAATTACTTTCTAGTTGCAGAGGAAAGCACGAGCATTCCTTGATCAGTGAGTGCATTTTCATGCTGACATTTGCTATATAGAAGGGGGAGAGATGCCAATCTTGTTTTGGATGAGATCAGCAAGTCTGTTATCAACAGGAAGTTGATGTTACTTGGGAGCAGCTCTTACCCTGAAATATCACATTTATTATAATTAAATAAGAGGTGAATTTCAATCCCTGATCTCAGCACTATTGAAGAGAGAGTTCACAGAAGTGGGGACAGAGATGCCTGTGAGGAAGTAATAGACTTAATGCATCAAATGTAATGGTGTGAGTGATCTCATATAATTATTTCCAATGGGTTTGAGTCCACACACTATCTGCATTAGTGTGCAGATGCCAAAAGAAACCTGAAACTACAATTTCCACATCCTATTCACATAATGGATATGGAAATAGAAGTAATTTCAGATAGTAGATAGGTATCCTAAGCCAATAAAAAAACATATATAGCTCAATTTCCTCATCAGCACTATAATAGGAGGTAAACAGCTGCTCAGATGCCGTATAGTACTCTCTTGGATTGCTTTGGACATATGCAGCATGGTACCTTTGGAAGATTTGTGTAGAGTTCCTGTGTAAAACTTTGTTTTTAAAGTTTTTTTTAAAAAGTAGAGCTGGATTTTTTTTATATTTGTGACCTTTCTTCTCCATGGATACTTGCACTTTTTGTGGCATGTGATCTGCATTTTCACCAACTAATTTATTCATCTGTGATATCCAGATATGACTGTTGACAGAGACAGGAGTGCAAATGGAAAAAAAGCAGAACACTTCTGGTCCCAAAGAGATCCTTGTTCATTGAAGCTAACCAACTTCCATCTGTACTTTCTTTTCATGAGCCTGCCACTGAATAATGTAAAATCTTCTCTCTAGGTTGCTAGTGACTGGTGAGTTCAATTATGTATCCCTCCAGCCTAAGGGATTTTTTTGTCAGCCCCAAGTAGAAAGTGTAAAACCCTGTCTGTTTTATTTTTGTGGAGATAAGGCAATGTAAAGTTTCACAACAATGCACAAATATTTCATAAGTCAATACAGTGAGAAGGATGGTTTAAGTTTGCAAGTACATCTTAGTTGTGAAGAATTTGAAGATCTCTGCTTCTGTTATAACCCTTTCTCCCAACTTTTGTCTGTCTTTCCATTTAGATTGTAAGCTTTTTGTGGCAGGTGTTTCTACTGTGTTTGTGCACAATGGGAACCTAAGTTTAGTTAGCTTCTAAGCACTACCATAATAAACATGATTAATAGTGCAAATATTTAAAGAATTAGGAATTTTGCTCTACAGGACAGCATAAATAGTAAATATGATCCATTTGCATAAGAAGGATTTCCAGAACCCTCTCCCAAATCTTTACTAAGATAGCAAGTATCAGTTTTGTTAGTGATAATTTGTAAATAAATATTCATGGGGATAAACCCTTGCTAGGGAGCATGGAAAAACTGGAACCATCTGATTTAGTCATTTTCACTTTCAACTTCCATTTTTTGTGGAAATGAAAAGTAATTTTCTGCAATGCAAGGGTGACATTCTTTCATATGAATTCTTGTACCGAGCAAATCAAAGATCTCATGCTTCTGTAGCTTGTTCAATTTGTTGATCTTTTATTAAAATAGCCAATTAGATTTTCAGTACTTCGAACAACATACAGATTATTTATAGGGATATGTGAACCATAAAAAGTCTAGTATAAGCAAAGATTGTTATGCTTTTCTGAACACATCATTCACTTCACTCTGCAAAGTATATCTGAAAAATCTCCTGGCAGCAAGATGCTTCAATGGTCAAACTTCAAAAATCTTGGCATTCAATTTCGCCAAAAATTGGAATCTTTGAGATTGCAAAACTTCTTGAAGGGTAGTATCTTCAATTGACATTAGCATCACATTGACTTTGATGGGAAATTATCCTGTCCAGTATATCTCAGAATGGGGCTCAAAAAGCAAAAGTTCTCACCAGCTTTTTCTGTACATCTAGTTCACTTTTAGGAAGACTGATTTTGAGACAGGCTTTCCATGATGAGGAAAGATCAACTTGTTACCACTGTAAAAATATCAAAGTTTCCTCTCACAGACACTGGACTAGACTAGGTATGGGCATGGGCCACAGTTTCTAACATCTGTGGTAATACCAGTAAGTGAGCTTAAGTAAATGTAAAGATTTTACACAGAGAAAGGGATGATCTACACAATGATCTGCTACTGAAAATTTTTATAGAACTTTACAGAGCTAGCCTCATTTTCAAAAGTTGTCAAAAGTTAATTCTCTGTCTAACAGTTTGAAACTATAGTTTGGAGTTTCATGAATATGGATTTACTAAATTAGCGTTAATATCTGAATTCTGTCTCTCAGTCTCTGTGATTCCAAATGCCATAAGGTATGGAGGTGCAGAAGGGTTATAAGGTTCCTCTGGGTCTGGTATGGATGTTCCAGTTCACTAGTGTGTGTCCATGAAAGGTTTCTACTGAAAGTCTGTGCCAATATTGTAAGTCAGGTTTCACCAGATATTAGATGGGAAATGCTTATCTCCTTGTTTTAGTATTGTGTGGCTTACAAGGTGTGCCTATTTGTATACTGAATCAAATGCTAATGAAGGGAATGTGGAGCTTCAGAAAGAAAATTAAAGGGAAGAGATAAACAGAGATAAGAGGGGAGGGAGCTCAGTTTTAGTGCTGAAGAACAAAGGACTTGTCTGGTATATATAGGGGTGCAGATAGATGCCCTACCATCTTCCATTAGGGAGATAATTTTCCAGAAGGCTTGATCCCATAACAGGAAGGTTTCAGCCATCCTGCTTTGAAAATGCTTGAGAAGGACTTTGGGATAAGCAGTACCTTATTAGAGAAAAGGGCATCTTGTTAGTGGAGTTTAGACTCTATAGCAGTGTTCCCTCTAAGGTGTATGGCAGCACAGCTTCACAGGTGATGATTAATCAACTCCCTCTCCAGTCAGTCAGCTCTGTGCAGGGAACTCTAAGTCTCTGACTGGGCAGGGCTAATTAATCACCTGTGAAGCTGTGCTGCCATACACCTTAGCGGGAACACTTGCTCTAGAGTGTGTTGATTTTTTTGATATCACTCTTTGGTTTCCATTAATCACTTCTTTAATCATTCAAATGTTTTCCTATAAACATAGCTAGTATTGCATAGTTAGTGGGTCTGTGTTCTGAGGTACAGGCAAACTCTGGGGTATAGTTTGTATGAGCACAGCCAATCTGGTAATTCTATGAAAGTTCAGTGGATAAGTGGCTGGACACTCAGAGGACTTGGAGCTTGGCGATTGTTTATTACTAGTCTGTGTTGGCGAGTGGTGTATGCTTGTGCTTCCTGTGGCTGGTAGAGTCAAGGAGGTGAACTCTGGCAGGCACTGACCAGGCTTCCCCAAAAGATATGGCTAGCAAGGTGCCTCACAACCCTGTATATTCTTGGGGAGAGGCATAGTCTCAAATATAAAGCCACACCTTTACATACATATCGACTTAGATACCTATTGACTTAGACCAGCGATTGGGCAAGATAAGGGCCCCGGGCCCAAGCCTTTTGATCCGACCTATCGCCACCGCTGCCACACAGAACAAAACCAATCAAAATAGCTAGCTGCTCTGTGTTGTTTTCTGCACTGCGGGGAAGAGGAGAGAGGCTTTAGCACTCTGCTCTCCATCCCCAGCAAAATCTCTCAGTTGCTACTGGCCAGAAACCGGCCAATGGGAGTTGAGATTTTGCCAGGGTGCGAGGGCAGTGCAGCATAATTTCTCAGCTCCCATTTCCGGTTTCTGACCAATAGGAGCTGAGAGATTTTGTTGGGGGGGGGCAGTGCGTGAAGCCTCCCCCATTCCGGCAGAGAGCCACATGCACAGCCAGGCGCTAGTGTGGGGGCTGTGAAACCTGCCTGAAAGTGCTGCTGGCCGGGAACTGCTTAGGTAAGTGCCTGCCTCTGGTACCCCACCTCCTCCATGGCAACTTCCTCCCCACCAACTTCCTCCCCGCCCCTGCACACCTCCTAAAACTTCCCCCAATCCAGATTTCTTTTCCTGCTCCCATTACCCCCTCTTGGACCCTGTACCCCAATACGCTGTGCCCTCCTCCCCCTACCCTAGGTCACAACTCCCCCCTCCCCCCAAACCTTCCACCTTCTCTCAGGTGTGTGTCTAGACTACAGGGTTTTTTCGAAAAAAGTAGCCTTTTTTCAAAAAAACTTCCCCTGCGTCTAGACTGCTGCCGCTTTCTTTCAAAAGTAAATTGAAAGAATGCAGCAGTTTTTTCGATCACGGAAAACCTCGTTTTACGAGGAATAACGTCTTTTTTCAAAAGTGCTCTTTCGAAAAAAGGTGCTATGTAATGCAAACCATGCTTTTTCGAAAGAGAGCATACAGACTGCCTGGGTGCTCTCTTTCAAAAAAGCGGCTTGCTTTTTCGAAAGTACTGATTGTAGTCTAGGCACTCTTTTTCGAAAGTATCTTTCGAAAAAGCCTCTTTCAAAAGAGGCTTGTACTCTAGATGTAGCCTTACAGTCCTACCCCCTCAGCACAGAAACCTCTTCTGCACCCATACCTCCTATCAGACCCTGCACACCAATCCACTGCCCCAGATCACAGCCTCCTTCTTTACCCAAACTCCCTCTTAGACCCCTACACCCTTTCCTGCACCCCAGTCCCTTACCCTGAGCTCCCTTCTGCACCCAATCTCTGTCCCAGACCCCACAGTCCCTCCCTAGAAAAGTGCAGCGCTTGACCACTTACCAAAATCTTGGAGTGGCCCCCTCAACAAAAGTTATTGCCCACCCCTGACTTAGACTATATCATGCAAGCCTAAATTCTGTTTCCTTACATCTGTATAAATGAAGATAATTTAGATCAGCACAGGTATAAAAGAAATCAGAATTTCAACCATTTCAATTGATTCATTGCTTACAATTATATAGAAAATATTTCCTCACAAACCATTGGCAGTACTGAACCAGCTCTGTTAATTATCACAATACTCAAAATATCCTGCAACACCAGACTAGATCTTCAGGTGGCTTAAATCTGCATTGCTCCACTGGCTTAAATGGAACTCTCTTGATTTGCAACAGGTTAGAATTTTCCCCTCTGCCTAATTGTCTTTCTGTCCAGACAACACTTCTCCCCCCCACCAACACTTACCCAATGTGGTATTTTTAAAGTAGTGTAATAAAGCTCTTCTCACTATATAAGTAAAATATAATACTAAATGTAATGGGTGTATAGAATTTTTTGACTTGCCTTAGGTTTTTTTTAAACTACTTATAAATGATTGATTCTTCACACTTTAGTAATTAAAATGGTGATAATTGGCGTATTACCTCTATAATCCACTGAAAAACAATAGCACTAAGAGAATATGCTTAACATAGTAAAATGAAAACATCTTAAATCATTTTATGCTAAGCCAACACTAGTTAGACAGTAAATTTTATAGCAGTGGAGTCCCTTACGTTCTAATAAAAGCAAATAGATTTTCCATTATAGTAAACCACTCTCATAATGCCAGCAGGGTATATGGTGTTTCTAAACAGAAAGTAAATAATCACTAACACTGTCTTCATTTAAGTTTAAAAAGTAAAACAATTATGGTTCTTGCTATGTTCTCTTACTGGGGGCAGGGGATGATTTATTAGATGTACTACCTGGAATTAGGCTAGGGTAAGAAAAATCTTTGAGTGCGCATCTGTAGTATTTAATTTTTTTTTTCAGAGGAGATTTTCCTTCTCCTCAACACAAACTGTATTCAGAAATTTCAGGCCGTGAAAATAAGTTGATTCTGTAATTATTTCTTTCTGGTTAGGGAAAACTATCAGGACCATAACATCTCTCTTCAGTTTGGTACAGGGCAAAAGACTGCCCAGCAAGGCTGGTGTTATCATACCCAAAGATACAGCTGAAACTGTGCCTCCTTGACCACTTGAAATTGATATAGGGCCTGGTTCAAAACCCAGTGAAGTTAATGGGAGTCTTTTCCTTGAATTAATGGGTTGTGGATTAGGCCCTCTTAAGTGCCATCATAGTGACAGTATGGCTATGTCTAGACTACATCCCTCTTCCAAAAGAGGGATGTAAATTAGACATATTGAAATTGCAAATGAAGCGGAATTTGAATTTCCCGTGCTTCATTTACATAATCGCATCACAGCATTTTTTTGAAAAACGCTATTTCGAAAGTGAAAAGAAAAGCTTTTTTTGAAAGATCCTGTACTCCTCAAAAAAAGAGGTTTACAGGATCTTTCGAAAAGGCTTCTCTTTTCAAAAGAACCGCGTCTAGACCGCAGTTTCACTTTCGAAATAGCATTTTTCGAAAAAATGCCATGACGCGATTATGCAAATGAAGCGTGGGAAATTCAAATCCCAGCTTCATTTGCAATTTCAATATGTCTAATTTACATCCCTATTTTGAAAGAGGGATGTAGTTAGACACACCTTCTGATACAATTAGTTAAACATAGTCAATCAAGTATTATCACCTTTATATCTGTTAGCTCTTCTAGTTCCCACTAATACCAGTGAAATCTATCAAATTATTTGGATAAATGTTGTTGCTAATGATCATGAGAGACTTAGACAAATTGGAGGATTGGGCCACAAGAAATCTGATGAGGTTCAACAAGGACAAGTGCAGAGTCCTGCACTTGGGACAGAAGAATCCCAAGCATTGTTACAGGCTGGGAACCAACCAGCTAAGTAGTAGTTCTGCAGAAAAGGACCTGGGGGTTACAGTGGATGAGAAGCTGGATATGAGTCAACAGTGTGCCCTTGTAGCCAAGAAGGCTAATGGCATATTAGGTTGCATTAAGAGGAGCATTGCCAGCAGATCCAGAGATGTCATTATTCCCCTTTATTCGGCTCTGGTGAGGCCACATCTGGAGTATTGTGTCCAGTTCTGGGCCCCCCACTACAAAAAGGATGTGGACGCATTGGAGAGGGTCCAGCGGAGGGCAACCAAAATGATTAGGGGGCTGGAGCATACAACCTATGAGGAGAGGCTGAGGGAGTTGGGTCTGTTTAGTCTGCAGAAGTGAAGAGTGAGGGGGGATTTGATAGCAGCCTTCAACTTCCTGAAGGGAGGTTCCAAAGAGGATGGAGAAAGGCTGTTCTCAGTAGTGACGGATGGCAGAACAAGGAGCAATAGTCTTAAGTTGTGGTGGGAGAGGTCCAGGTTGGATATTAGGAAAAACTATTTCACTAGGAGAGTGGTGAAACACTGGAATGGGTTACCTAGGGAAGTAGTGGAGTCTCCATCCCTAGAGGTATTTAAGTCTCGGCTTGACAAAGCCCTGACTGGGTTGATCTAATTGAGATTGGTCCTGCCTAGAGCAGGGGGCTGGACTTGATGACCTCTTTCAGCTCTATGGTTCTATGATTCTATGAGAGCGTGTCTAGCTTCCTTGGATTTTGCTTGAGTAGAACTGTAATCTCATTCTGGACATTTTATGTTAATGCAATTTTATGTTTCACTTTTCTCCAGGCTTTTGGTACAATAAGAAGTAATTTAAACAACACAGACATTGTATATGTTCCAGGCCTAATGCATAAAATTTGCTATTTAAAAAAAAATGGCAGTCCAAATACTCTGTTTAAGCAATAAAGAGATTTCAGTGTGGGTTTTTTGTTTGTTTGTTTTTGTATTTTTTCTCTCTTCCATCTTCAGGTGTTAAAACTTGGAAATAGAATGAATATGGGCAGGAGAGGTATCTTACGTTATTTCTGAAATGTGGTGCATTTTGGAATTGATTGCATTAATATATTATAGAGATCATACTGTGTCTATATGTCATGGAATATATGATCTGCATTAAGAGCCAACTTGGACCCTTTCTATAGCCTCACTAGGGAGAGGAAAGGGCAAAGGGAAAACAAGATCTTTTCTTCCTGCCCAGACCATACGTAGCAGTTTGTGGGGATCCCAGTTTCTATAGAACTATTATTCCCCCTCCAATGTAGCAGGCAGAAGTGAGAGGATATAGATGAACTGCGGCAGAATGTAAGATTATAAAGCTAATTGAAAAATGTTTTTTTTCTCTCTCTGCAGAAAATTCCAATTTTAATAGAAAAAACAAAATTGGAATTTTTTCAACCAAACCCAAAAATAACACATTCTCCCCCAAATGGTTTTTCAGAAACCCAATTTCCCCCTGATTTTTTTTAATGGAAAAGTATATCCAGACTTAGAACTTTACTATATGTTTAATTTATGCTGAGCAAGCAGAGGTGTAAATGACAATGATAAGAAAGTTCAGACTGGAATACACTGAATGTTTTACCTGGGAGCTTGTGTTGTATGGGTATGTTGTAGAATTTATGTTGTAGAGCTGCATGTGAGCCTTCTGAATTTTTAAGAAAATTACAAGAAACCACTGTGCACTGAGTAGTACAGTTAAGTAAATTTAGCAGTTATTACTGACATCAGAACAAAATAATGTAAATGCTGAATCCTAATATTTTACTTTTATTACAGTCATTAATTAGACTGGTCAGCATATCAAAAGGTCTCATGACAAATTAAAGAGAGATATCTTTGCCTTGTGTTAATAGTAATGCTAATGGTGAATGATACAGAAGTCATTGTATTTTCAGGTAAGCTATAAAGTGAAAGTTTCTGGGTTCTTAAGTATGATGATAATTTAGGAAGTTTTAATATAATGGGGAATACTACTTTTCCAGAATAATTCAGAGACAATTTTTTAAGAGTAAATTATACTAGCCATGTTTTATGAAATAACTTACAAAAATCAGATGGAAAACTGAAGATTCACTTGGTATCAGACCTTGACATGTGATCTTCTCTCTTCTGTCTTCTCTCTTCTGAATTGGTCCTCAGTTATACAAAGGGCTGATTCTCACAGTTAATGTATAAACTTCGCCTCTGACTTGTCCAGTGTTTTCAGGCGTGTCCTCTCCCAGGTTTCCAGCCTCTGAGTGTCACCAGGCTCTTGGTGCAATCAATTGATTCTCCTACTCATAGGACCAGGCCTTGGCTGCACTCCTTAGTACAAACCATGATCACCTCCAGGGGTTTCACTTAGGGCAGTGGTCACCAACCAGTAGATTGGGATCTACTGGTAGATCTTGGAGCCTCTGTCAGGTGATCCTGACTAGTTTGGCCAAGAGGCTATCAAGTGCCAGCACTTCAGATGCCCCTCCGCCCACTGCTGCTCATCTCCTGCCCTTTGGAGCTGCCCCTCCTGCCAGGGAGCCTCCTGCTTTCTGTGAAGGGAAGAGGAGAGAGAGGAGGGGTGCCCCCTCCAACTCTGTATCCTTTCTCCACAGAGCAGAGAGGGGACACAACAGGACTTGGGATGGAGTTTGCTGGCTGCTTTAGATGGTGGTGAGCCCACCCTAGTCCCACTACCCCACCAACTAGAAGCCACCAACAATGTCCAGCTGGAACCCACATCCCAAACTCCTAGCCCTGTCATGAACCCCCTTCTGCACCCCAAACCCCTGCCCTAGCCCCAAGCACCCCTGTGTCCACCATCCCAGAGCCTACACCTAGAACCCCCTCTTACATCCCAACTGCCTGCACCAAAAGCAGCTCAGAGCCCCTCTCCCACTTCAAATCCCTTAATCCAATACCAGATTCTACACCCCAACCCTCTGCCACAGCCTGATGAAAGTGAGTGAGGATGGGCAAGAGAGGGAGGATGGAGTGTGCAGGGTTGGGGCCTTGGAGAAGGGGCAGGAAGGAGGCGGGGCAAGGGTATTTATATTTGAGGTAGATCTTGGATTGCACTTAAATTCAAAAAGTGATCTCGTGCTCAAAAAGTTGGAGACCACTGACTTAGGGTATGTCAGTATTTAAACAGCTATCACAGCACAGCTGCAGTATTCTGTCATTTCAATACAGAACCCATAGCAATGGGAGGGATACTCCCGAACCTTCCCCATAGATATAGATTTATAATCCATGTGCTTTTGAACTAGTAGCCACATTGATGGGGTTAGGTCAGCATAGGTATGTCTTGGTTGTGGATTTTTCACTACCTGAATAAGCATAACTATGCTTATGCAAGTTTCAGTCTAGACCAGCTCTTAGGCTCACTTCCTGCAGTTGATTTATTCTCTGGGCAATGACAGTGGGTAATCAATGACCCATCAGTTTCCTTAAATAGAAGTTATTTATATAGAATATAAACATTTCTTAGAGACAACAGAATTGCCTGTATGCATATCTAGCTTTTCTGTAAGATCTGGATGTAGGAAGTCTCATTTCTTTCCTCCCAGCCTTGACAGCTGTTGACAGGTGGACCTCCACCCTTAATCATAGAATCATAGAACCATAGAGCTGGAAGAGACCTCAGAAGGTCATCAAGTCCAGCCCCCTGCTCTAGGCAGGACCAATCCCAACTAAATCAACCCAGCCAGGCTTGGTCAAGCCGAGACTTAATTACCTCTAGGGATGGAGACTCCACTACTTCCCTAGGTAACCCATTCCAGTGTTTCACTACCCTCCTAGTGAAATAGTTTTTCCTAATATCCAACCTGGACCTCTTCCACCGCAACTTGAGACCATTGCTCCTTGTTCTGCCATCTGTCACTACTGAGAACAGCCTCTCTCCATCCTCTTTGGAACCTCCCTTCAGGAAGTTGAAGGCTGCTATCAAATCCCCCCTCACTCTTCGCTTCTGCAGACTAAACAGACCCAACTCCCTCAGCCTCTCCTCATAGGTTGTATGCTCCAGCCCCCTAATCATTTTGGTTGCCCTCCGCTGGACCCTCTCCAATGCGTCCACATCCTTTTTGTAGTGGGGGGGCCCAGAACTGGACACAATACTCCAGATGTGGCCTCACCAGAGCCGAATAAAGGGGAATAATGACATCTCTGGATCTGCTGGCAATGCTCCTCTTAATGCAACCTAATATGCCATTAGCCTTCTTGGCTACAAGGGCACACTGTTGACTCATATCCAGCTTCTCATCCACTGTAACCCCCAGGTCCTTTTCTGCAGAACTACTACTTAACTGGTTGGTCCCCAGCTTGTAACAATGCTTGGGATTCTTCCGTCCCAAGTGCAGGACTCTGCACTTGTCCTTGTTGAACTTCATCAGATTTCTTCAGAAAGGTATTTTATCTCTTCCATCTCTTTTGATCTCTAGCTTGGCAAACCAGTCCTGACCATTCAGCATGAGAGCATGCCATTGTTTTGTAATTACTCACAACCTTTACTGGGAGATCACGTTATCTTCCTACACAGTCATTGAATTCTCACATTATAGGTTTTAAAAACTGTTCTACCCCAGCCCCTAAGTTAGATATGTTAGATGAATGCCTTTATAGTAATGTTTTGTAAGATCCCCTCCTTGACCCGACCTGGTACAGCATTCATGAATGGATTATATCTCAGCATGTATACCGTTATTCCATACCAAAATTGTGTCTATTACATGGTTGAAATTTAGTAAAGATGACATCATTCATGAGTTAATTCAGCTTCATCAAAGTGACCTTATGAAATACAAAGAATCCTGATTAAAATGTGATGACCTTGACATTTAATGATTTCAGAATCCTCTGAAACTTCCTTTCCTATAGTGACAAAAAAGATGTAGCTGACAGCTTGCTCTGATTTAATTGTGTTTGCTAATATTTTGCTTGCTTGCTCTTATCCTTCCATTTTTAATATGGTTGCTTAGCATTGTAGAAGATAAATTTAATCTGTTCTTATAGGCATTGACCGTGCTTTATATTTTATATAGATAAGTAGCTGTAAAATTTCCTCATTACTCGGGTCACTTTATGTATTGTTTCTAAGTTTTCCATTTCATCAACTAATTGTCTAAGAGCTTCTGCTTGTTTGCCCTTATAAAATCATTGAAACATTGTACCACATCCATGACTTTTTTAGCTTAGCCTCAGAATCTACACAACCATCATTTTCTTTCACATAGCAAGATATAAAATTGTTGAGTTTTTTGAATGTGGAGTGCAAAAGGCTAGATCTTTCAGCAAGGGTGTGTTAAATCTCCATATTACTGTTTTAAAATTCTTGTATGATATCAAAATTAAGTCAATTTAATATTAGTATACAACAAGAAAAAGTACCAGTCTGTTTCTTCTTATGATGACCTTAATTTTGAAAAGAATAACATAATCACTTGGATACCTGATTTGTCATATATCCTTTAGATTTATTTTCTTCATGAAGAATTTGTGCTGGATCTCCATTACTGTTGGATTTTATTATCTTGGATCTGTGTAGATGCTTGTTAACAACAGTTTTCCAAACTCCTGCCACTGGTGTAGTTGTTTTTGTTTTTTCTTCCAAGGATTAACATTTGTGAAACATCTCTGAAGAACTAAGTTAGCACCACTTGAGTAATGTACAATGTCTACAGGAATTTCTTTAGATTGGATGATACTTTCAGTTATGATATATTGCCTTTCAGGTCACACCAGTACTTAATAAACCAATGTGAGATTTTTATTAGGTACCACTATTCCTTGAGTTAAAGGACGTCTGTTTTGCCAGCTACCAAGTCTTTTTAATTCTGCTGGCATCATTTTCCATCAAGTTAGTCTCTTTCAACGTTGTTATTTGATACTTCATTGATTTGAAATTATCTTAAGACTTTTAACCTCATTGGTTCATTAAGCCATGACCATTCCAGGAATATATGTTTAGTTGGCTTCCTTTATAGTTTAGAGGGTAGTGTGGATGAGTGAACTGGTCATTCATTTTGATTGTGTGTGTGTATATATATAACTGCACAAATCAAACCCATTGATCTGCACTGAACCCTTCCTTTATGCCTGTGTGACATCACAGATTTTAGTAAGAAAATCTTTGTGTTACAAATAATTTATCCTGTGCAATCTGCCCCCCAACCACCCACCCCCCCAAAAAATTAAAACGATCAGGTATATTTCTATCCCCAGTGATAATTATTCCAGCTATCCTCTCTCCCTCCATTCAGTACAAGATGATACATAAATAGATACACAAACTTTAGAGTGCAGGAAATTCAGAAGAAAAAAAACTGAAGCCTTTTAAATGAGAATTAACTATCCTATTACGAAACTTACACATGGCCATATCTGGTACAATCAATTGCATGAGATTTAACCATTGTGTCAAATATAAAAAGGGGAATAATCCTATGACAGTTCTGTGTTTTCTCAAGTTTCTTTACTTAATAAATAGTTTTTCACTAATCTTTTGTATAAATTAGCAGAAAGAATTCAATTTATGTAGCATAAAAATCTAAACAATTGGGAAACAATTTTTCACACTACAGAAAGTTAATTTTGGTTGTAATTTTGCAAATTGTTGCAAGTAAAGCCCCCACATCCATGTAGCACCCAATCAAAATCAGCTGAGCTTAGTGTAAGAGACAAAAATCTGCCCCCACACACCGTAGATTGCAGGTCTTGTAAAGACATTAACATTAAACTGAGAAATGACTGCTAAATATTTTAGTGAATTATAAATGTTCGGCTTATAATGTAAATATATTAAATGAGCCCTTTATGTTATTTCACCAATAAATATATATAAAATATTCTCTGAATGGCTTTCCAAGTAAATTTGTTTCTTCCTCTTCAACGTTATGATGATTAACAGGCTTGATTTTTCGCTGTCTTGATAATGAACCATATTGTGCTTATTCTTTTGTTTGTGTAATTCTAGATTTGAATTCCTATCTTTTTTTAACTTTAGCAAGTAAAATATATCTCCAAAGGTATTCACCTAATACCTGCTCTTAACTGGCTCTGTAGGATGATTAAACCAGCTTAGAAATGTATCACTGTGATGGTTCAGGGGAGAGAGGGCAATTATCTAAAAGATGGATATCATTTATATTTGTAGAATAAATATAGTCTTTGATCATTCAAACCTTTAACCATATGAATAATTTTTCCTTCTGAAATTATTAGAATTACCCACATAAGTAAATTTATTCTTATTTGCAGGATCTGGGCCATAATCAAACATCTAAATATATTCATTCTTAAAGGGGAAAACCCAAGAAAATATGAGTTAAATTAATAAATGTGTTAATGTGTTTCTTTTATGCATTACTAAATTAGTCAGTAGCTGGTCAGAAAGCATCTCTTTACAATAGTCTAGAATTAAAAAGCTTTATAGGCCGGATTGGAGAACCATCTATTATTATGGTTGACTGATATTTTGTATTATATGACCATGTTTTCAGTTGTCTATAACTTCAACTGTTTGGTCTGTAGTCTCATTGCAGGAGGAGTAATGGTAGTTCTAATTAAGAGTGTTAATTCGAACTATGTAGCCCGTGCCGTGTGTAGCCGCGGGCAGGTAGTTCGAGCTGCCGGGCATTTAAAAATGGCGGCGCCCGGGAACATGCAAATGAAGCCCGGGATATTTAAATCCCGGGCTTAATTTGCAAGTTCAAATGACTACATTAGCCATCCTAGTTCGAACTAGGGGGTTAGTGTAGCCATACCCCATAAGGTTCATTTTTTATGGAAAAAACATCGAGAATTGGTAGGTTGGACATTAGGAAAAACTTCCTAACTTTTCAGAGTGGGTAAACACTGGAATAAATTGCCTGGGGAGGTTTTGGAATCTCCATCATTGGAGATATTTAAGAGCAGGTTGGACAGACATCTGTCAGGGATGGGCAGTGAACTGAACTTGGTGATCTCTTAAAGTCACTTCCAGTTCTAGAATTCTATGATTCATCCTTTTTGGTGAATAAGACTTTGGAAAAACAGATTGTTTTGCCTTTCTTTGAAATTCTGAGGACCATATCTTTAAGCAACTCTAGCTCATCCATGTTTTGGCTCAGGGATTTCAAATTTGGCAGGGACTGCTTCTGTGTCAGGGATTTCCATATTGTTGTTGTGAAAATCTGCCCAAATTTGACCAAGGAACATATTTTGAAGAATTTCAAATCACGCTGGGTCATTAGAGTTCTTCATTTTTAGTAGTTAAAGCTCCAAAATATTCTCACTGGACATGCTCAAGCCTCTATCCAAACCTAGTGCTGACTTGACTGCTCATGTACCATTGTTTATTTTCTCTCTCTCTCTCATACACACACAAAAACACACACACATCCTACAAATGGCCTTATCAAATGGTCTGATCAATCTATCCATCTATCATAGCTCAAGTCGATGTAATGACCAATTAGACTGAGCAGTAGTTGGGGACCTGCGTTCTGTCAGTCAAAATCCGAAGCTCTGAATTTTTGTAGGATGACCCCAAGAAGCCATGGTAATATACCTTTATTTTTATAGTTGTAAGTTCCCATTCAAGTTTGTGGATTTTATCCTTCATCAGCATTTTGATGGTTCTCACTGGGAGTTTTCTGCATACGATGACACAGATTTTCCATTGTATGTCTCCCACATATTTTCTTGATGTTGTTTTCCACTATTCTTCTCTTACGCTATGTCTACACTGTCTAGATGGGGCTAAATGGCAGAAAAGCCTCTTCTGGAAAAACAATTGGAAAAAGCTAAGCAAATTGTGGAACACAATTTGCTTAGCTTTTTCTGATAAAACCCGATAGTGTAGGCCTAGCCTTATTCTTATCATGTGTGCAGCCTACCACAAATGCATGCTCTTCAGCCTATCGCTGAAAGTCCCAAGTTCCCCTAATTTCTTCAATGCATGCTGTAAACTATTGTCCACTTATAAGCCACGATCCTCTGTGTATTATTTTCTACTTATCTGCTTTTTCTTTTCTTCCTTCTGTACCATTTCCAAACCATAGAGCTGGTAGGAACAAATATAAGCAGCATTTGTATTTCCTTGCAGTTTGCTTCTTAATTGTCAGCCCAGCAAGTACTCCTGCCACCTTTTTCATTGCTGTGCATGTACATCACTTCTTTTTAACTGTCCAGATCCCCCTTTGGTGGCATTAAGCATATTTCCAAGTACACAGATTGTTCTTTGCTCCAACTTGTTTCCTGAAACTTCCGTCCACAGCTCTTCTTCCATCTTCGTGTCTGAATAATTTAAATTTGCCAGGTAGGCAGGTAGAGCTTCAGAGTCTCAATGCATGGATCAGATGATGGTGTAGAGAGGAGGGGTTTAGATTTATTAGGAACTGGGGAAACTTTTGGGATAGGGGGAGCCTATACAGGAAGGCTAGAGGGATAGGGGGAGCCTATACAGGAAGGATGGGCTCCACCTAAACCAAAATGGAACCAGACTGCTGGCACTTAACATTAAAAAGGTTGTAGAACAGTTTTTAAACTAAGGGCTGGGGGACAGCCGACGGGTGCAGAGAAGCACATGGATCGGACAGAGACATCTATTAGGGGAGGTTCTATTAATAGAGATGCTCTATGTTCTAGTCAGGAGGAGAGGATGGAAGTATGGGTCGGATCAGATGAGACACGAAATGAAAAAGAGTCTAACACATCAAGAAATGGCAGACAGCTAAATAGTGACAAATTATTAAAGTGCTTATACACAAATGCTAGAAGTCTAAATAGTAAAATGGTTGAACTAGAGTGCCTAGTTTTAAAGGGGGATACAGATATATTAGGTATCACAGAAACTTGGTGGAATGAGGACAGTCAATGGGACACAGTCATGCCAGGGTACAAAATATATCGGAAGGACAGAACAGGTTGTGCTGTTGGGGGAGTGGCACTATACATGAAAGAAAATGTAGAATCAAATGAAGTGAAAATCTTAAATGAGCCAAAATGTTCCATAGAATCTCTATGAATAGTAATTCCATGCTCCAATAATACGAATATAGAAGTAGGGATATATTATTGACCACCTGATCAGGACAGTGATAGTGACTATGAATGCTATGGGAGATTAGAGAGGCTATCAAATTAAAAAGCTCAATAATAGTGGGGGATTTCAACTATCCCCATATTGGCTGGGTACACATCACCTCAGGACGGGATGTAGAGATAAAATTTGTTGATACCTTAAATGACTGCTTCTTGGAGCAGCTGGTTCTGGAACCCACAAGGGGAGAGGCAGTTCTTGATTTAGTCCTAAGTGGAGTACAGGATCTGTTTCAAGAGGTAAAGAAAACTTGACCGCTTGGAAATAGTGACCATAATATAATAAAATTTAACACCCCTGTGGTAGGAAAAACATCTCAGCAGCCCAACACTGTGGCATTTAATTTCAGAAAGGGGAACTACACAAAAATGTGGAAGTTAGTTAAACAGAAATTAAAAGGTACAGTGACAAAAGTAAAATCTCTGTGAGCTGCATGGAAACTTTTCAAAGACACCATAATAGAGGCCCAACTTCAATGTATACCCCAAATTAGAAAACACAGTAAGAGAACCGAAAATGTGCCACTGTGGCTTGGCTTAACCAGATAAAAGAAGCCGTGGCAGATAAAAATATATCTTTTAAAAAGTAGAAGTCAAATCCTAGTGAGGAAAATAGAAAGGACCATAAACTTTGTCAAATTAAGTATAAAAATATAATAAGAAAAGCCAACAAGGAGTTTGAAGAACAGCTAGCCAAAAATTCAAAAAGTAATAGTAAAATGTTTTTTAAGTACATCAGAAGCAGGAAGCCAGCTAAACAACCAGTGGGGCCTTTGGACGATTGAAATGCTAAAGGAGCACTCGAAGATGATAGTCATAGCAGAAAAGGTAAATGAATTCTTTGCTTCAGTCTTCACAGCTGAGGATATTGGAGAGATTCCCAAACCTGAGTCATTCTTTTTAGGTGACAAATCTGAGAAATTGTCTCAGATCGAGGTGTCATTAGAAGAGGTTTTGCAACACATTGATAAACTTAACAGTAACAAGTTACCGGGACCAGATGGCATTCACCCAAGAGTTCTGAAAGAACTCAAATGGGAATATGCAGAACTATTAACTGTGGTTTGTAATCTATCCTTTAAATCAGCTTCTGTATCTAATGATTGGAAGATAGCTAATGTGATACCAATATTTAAAAAGGGCTCTAGAGGTGATTCTGGCAATTACAGACCAGTAAGTCTAAAGTACCAAGCAAATTAGTTGAAACTATAGTGAAGAATAAAATGGTCAGACACAAAGATGAATATAATTTGTTGGGGGAAATTCAACATGGTTTCTGTAAAGGGAAATCATGCCTTACTAAGCTGCTAGAGCATAGGTTCCCAAACTGGGGGGGGGCGTCCCCCCTGGGGGCCATGAAGAAATTCCAGGAGGGTGCAAAGCGACCCAGCCCCCCCCTCCGTTAATCTCCCCCCCCCAAAAAAAGAGCCCGGTCCATCCAGTAAAAAAAATTAGAAAATACCATGTGAAATGTCTGGAATTTTCTGTTTTCTGGGCTCAGGCATCCATTGGAACATGCGCAGCTCAGGCTGGCTGAGGCAGGGGGAGGATGGAGTGTCCTGGGCATACTTCAAAATGGCTGCCTTAAAAGGGCAATGCCTGATCTGCTCTTAAAAGGGAAATCTTTTTTTTTTTTTTTGGTTAACAACTTTTCCCCTGTAGTACTGGCACCTTTTTTTTTTTTACACTGGTCCCAGGAATTAAAAATGAAAGGGCCATGACTGTTTTTCATCCCTGGTCAGTTTTTGTTTTTGTTTTTTGCTCAACAAGTTTTGCTGCTATTTTTGGGGGGGAGGAGGGACTGAGGGTTTCTCAAAAATAAAAAAGGGGGCATGATGCTGAAAAGTTTGGGAACCGCTGTGTTAGAGTTCTTTGAAAGGTCTTTGAGGGGTCAACAAACGTGGACAAGGGAGATCCAGTTGATATAGTATACTTAGATTTTCAGAAAGCCTTTGACAAGGTCCCTCACCAAAGCCTCTTAAGTAAAGTAAGTTGTCATGGGATAAGAGGGAAGGTCCTTTCGTGAACTGATAACTGGTTAAAAGACAGGAAACAAGGGTAGGAATAAATGGTAAGTTTTCTAAATGGAGAGAGGTAACTAATGGGGTTCCCCAAGGAGTCTGTCCTGGGACCCATCCTATTCAACTTATTTATAAATGATCTAGAGAAAGGGGCAAACAGTGAGGTGGCAAAATTTGCAGATGATACCAAACTGCTCAAGTAGTTAAGACCAAAGCAGACAGTGAAGAGCTTCAAAAAGATTTCACCAAACTAAGTGACTGGGCAACAAAATGACAAACAAAATTTAATGCTGATAAATGTAAAGTAATGCACATTGGAAAAAATAATCCCAACTATATATACAATATATGGGGACTAATTTGGCTACAACTACTCAAGAGAGAGATCTTGGAGTGATTGTGGATAGTTCTCTGAAAACATCCACTCAGTGTGCAGCAGCAGTCAAAAAAGCAAATAGAATGTTAGGAGTCATTAAAAAAGGGATAGAGAATAAGAAAGAAAATATTATTATTGTCTCTGTATAAAACCATGGTACGCCCACATCTTGAATACTGCATACAGATGCAGTTGCCTCATCTCAAAAAAGATATCTTGGCATTGGAAAAGGTTCAGAAAAGGGCAACAAAAATGATTAGGGGTTTGGAACAGGTCTCATATGAAGAAGGATTAAAAAGACCTCCAACCACTTGAGCGTTCACTTCTCAATTCCTGATAGTACCTTGCCAACGCTGGGGAAGTCAACATTTGAAGCAGCAAATCAAATCTGGTAGTGAATCCTGGTCACATGCCACCTGAGGCATATTGTGATTACTCTAAGCAGACTGCCTAAAGAGACCACTTCTAATCAGGACCTACCAGGTAAGATAAGTAGACTTGCCTGCTTCTTCTGGGGAGCAGTGCTGGGTGAAGCTGAGATACGAGAGTAGCTTCCTGGTCCTAACTCAAAACATCTAGACACAGGTCAGGACTAAATAAACTGACCACACCCTCACATAACGCATGTGACAAATTGCTGATTTAGAGTAGTGTATAAAAGCCAATGAAGGCATTTTAATGGTATTTCAACTATTACAAGTATAGTCAGGGTTTGCTTCATGAGATGCCCTGCTTCTGGTGAGCTCTGACATTGTCCCATCACCTGCGAAAATGACCTGGAGCCTCCAGGATGGCTGAATGCATTAGTAAGCATTCTGGACTTACTTTTGACTGAGTTCATCAATTTACTTGGGAAGAAGTTAGGTAATAGAGTGTAGGTTGGTATAGGGAACCCTGAGGTTATTTTTCAGTGCAAAACCAGCACACTTTCCCTAGGAGTAGACTAATGTCAACATTTCTTCTGCAATTAACTACCTAAGATTCCTATGTACTAAGGTAAATTTTCTTGTATTACTCATGTAACCTTTGATTTTGTGCATGGTTGCCAGGATACTATGGTGGTGAGTCACTGGAAATACATATAAATAGACATTATACACTCTTGCAAAAAAGAGCATTGAAGAAAGAGCTTGGTTAAATGACTGAATTCCAGACATTACTGTACTTTCAATTTTGTCATTAGCACTTTGGATTCTTCTGGGATATGCTGCGAAAACCATAGGCTGCTATAACAACACCCTTCACCCACCTCTGCTCTGTTAGCTTCTTCTGAATCCTGTGAACCAGGAACCCATGTGGCACAGTAGGGGATTTGGGTGTGAGAGACTGTGGGGGATCTGTGTATTTACACTTGAACTTAATGTTAAACTCTTTCCCACAACCACAACCAGATACAGGAAAAACTGTTTGTATTTAGTGCAAGTTTCTGGAAAGATATGTCTTGCTTGAATGTGGGTATTGATTATGCAGCCTGGTTCAACTGGTCTGAATTGTGGGGAGAGGAAGAAGGTGCAGACCTTGTAAGTGGGCTCAGTGTCTCCTCCAGGAAATGTCTTTAAAATACTTCAATGTGAAAATGAAAGAGGAGAAGTGGAGGAACGCTTAGAGATAAGGGAGGTGTTTGTTGTATCCAAAAGCGGGGTGATGTCACTGCCTAGGACAGGGGTGGGCAAAAGGGCCCCCACGGGCCGGATCCGGCCTGCCAAGTGGGTGGATCTGGCCCACGGAGGCCCTGCTGCTCCCCCACCCCCAGGCCTTAATGGGGGAGCAGCAGGGCCTCCGTGGCCCTGGCCTGGGGGTGGGGGAGTGCCTGGGGGTGGGGGAGTGCACGAAGCCTCCTCCTGCCCTGCCAGGAGCAGCGCCATGTACTGCTCACAGGGTGGGGGGTGGGGGAGAGCGGAGGAGGCTTTGCGTGCTCCCCCGCCCCCAGGCCAATCAGGGCCGGGGGGGCAGGGGAGCTGTGCGAACCTTTCTTCGCCCTGCCCTGGTCCTGCGGGGAGGAGGCTTCCTGCGCTCCCCCGCTCCCAGGCCCTGGTTGGCCTGGGGGTGGGGGAGTGTGCCAAGCCTCTTCCAGGGCATGGGTGCCTAGTAGGAAGGGGGGGGCAAAGGGGCTCCCCCACCTCCAGACCAAACATGGTCTGGGGATGGGGTAGCCCCACCCCTTCCTATTTAGACCCTGCCCCTTCCAGGGTGGCCCGGGGCTACTTCAAGAAGTTTTGAAATGGCCCCTGGGCAAAAATTATTGCCCACGCCTGGAGGAAGTCATCCCCTATGTGCTTCACTCAGTTTAATGAAAACTTATATAAGAGGTCATCCCCTGAGGTAGTCAACATGCCCAAGGAGCTAGGCATCTAGAGCAACCAGCCAGATTAAGAAGAGGGGTTACTATGGTCAGCACTATCACACATTCCCAAAAGTTTGTTGGAGGCTGTGACACATAAAGACTATTCAGAGCTGTCCCTGGGAATGGTGAATCATGGTGACACGCTTTGAGGGGGTGATTGGCTGGCATCTGGTGCCCAGGGTCCCAGCTCTCAGCACTTCTGCTGAGTGGTGCCCCACAGCCAGCAGGGGGTCATTTTACCCAGGACCCTTTTGAGCCTACTATAGTCATGCCTACAGGTGGCAGTGGCATAGATTTTAAGTCCATAAGGAACTATTGTGATCAACTAGTGTGACTCTTGCATCACACAGTCTATAATCTATGGGTTGGGAATACATCAGAAAAAAGGTCTTTTTTTCCCAGTCACATTTAGAAAAATAAATTTGGTTTGATGAGCACCAGTAGCATAATGTGAGATGGCAGCGCACAATGCCAATAGAGTATCTCAGAGCAGCCTTACGTATCTTTTCAGTTGGGAGTTCGGAGGGGTGAGGAGGAGTGGTTAACGGTATTGAAGCCTACTTCTTCCAGTATCACCATCTGCCTGGCCAGTGTTATTGTTACCCTGGGACACAGTAACGAATGATTATTTAAACCCAATTAGGAGGACACGCCCTGACCTATAAATAAAGTAGATATCCCAGGTCCCAGAAGATTGAGATTGCCTGAGGCTGATTACTCGTGGCTGTATCTATCACCGGCGCGTGGGTATTCAAATAAAACTCCGAGTCACAGTTTAGGGCCAAACCATATATTGAATTTGGAAAATGAACTGAACAGAATATGACAACTCTTTATGAACAAAACCCTCCCTAACACCCTGAAGAGAAAGCAGATAGTGAAGACCCCTAAACATTGGGTATATGCATTACATTCCGCTGCATAGCGTAGATAGGAGCTCACGACCTCTATGCCTTGGCTAATTAAAAGCCGTAGCAGAGGAACAGTGAGGAGTCCCTTGATGTTCTTCAGGATCTAGTCAGGTCTTTCGTCGGGTGACGGGGAACAGTGGATTATGTCTCGTCGGCCTTCCGCACTCCAAGAGTAATCCGGTGGGATCAGTCTGAGGATCCTCCCAGGAATTCTCCACAGGAGTATCAAACTAATAGATCCCGCTATGATATCCCACACACACCCACTCACACCACGTGAGCTATGCTATTCACTCTCACCCCTCACACTCTCTCTTTCATCTATCATTCATACACAACAAGGGAGAGACTCTCTACAGTACCCACACACACTGGAACCCGAACAAAAACTGGGAACCTGAACTAACGTTGCCTAGGGTATATAAACCCTTTTAGGCGGGAAAAGCCCCAGTGGTGCTGAGTGCACTGGCTTGCGGGTGGTGTGCATAGAATTTGAGCCGTGTGCAGCGGTCTTGAACCGTGTGCAGCGGCTTTGAGCCATGTGCAGCGGCTTGGGACGGGGTGCAAAAACCTTAGAACCGTGTGCACCTACCTCAAGAAAAAAGGCGGGAAGCTCCTAACCGCTCACCCCCCCCCAAGGGATAATATTGAACTAGTAACTGAGTTTCATGCACACAACCCCTATTCAGTCACCTCAGGTTACATTATCAACTAGCATAGAATGCTGACAAAGCTAATAAAAACCATCATGGGAAACATTTTTTTTTGTTGCTATTTTGTGATCATTATCCAAAGCCTTCCCTGGTGCTGCTGCTGACCTGTCACTCAACAACTGGGCTGTGGTGCTTCATCCTGCCCGTAGAATCACGTTGCGAGGGTTTACCTGCTGCCCATGTTAACCTTAGGAAGGAATGAGTTTTGTATATTAATCGAATGTGTATTGAGTAGGGTAAGAATCTGGTGCCATAATTTATTCCAGATTTTGGTGGAATGTGAGGCATGGGATGGGATGCATCTGGGAAAATAAGAGGCTGGCATGAACTGAGGCTGTGAGGAGAGGAAGAAGATGACATGGGTGATTACTTTCTCCTGCCCTTCCTGCTCATATAATAGAGCCCACGCCACATAAGTTTCATTTCTACACCCCCAATCCTAATTAGAAAGAGAGGGATAAAGAGGAAAAACCTAGGGCACTGGAACCACATTAACTATTAAAGAGTAAGGAATAAAACACAATGAGCATTTATAAGGTTTGAACAATAAGGATGCAAATCAGCAAAAGTGTGTTGTTTAGTGACTAGCTGAATCACTGCAAGTATAAGAATCCCATCAGCCAACAAAGGAGCTATTGCAGAACTGTCTTGCTATAAAATGTACAGTCATTGTAAAAAGCCAATCTCAGCAGTTTAATTTGATAATTCATATATATGGGATTGGTCTGGTTTTCAAAAACACACTGTTTTGATAGTTTTCCAGACACAACTGTGTAATAATTGCATGTCTAGGGTGGTTGAAAGCAGAAGGCAAATACAATCTTAGCAAGTAGTTTTTTCAGAATAATTGTACGTTGTGTCATGTGCGATTGCATATGTGGCATACAAAGGGAGAACACAACACTAAATAAACAGCAAAAGCCACAAGAGCAGGCATTCTTTAATTAAAAGTATTATTAAATTCCACTATATTGACTGCAAAAGTGTAGGTACTTTATAACACTCAGTTCACTGTGAATGTTTCTTGCTGGAACTGTATGTGGGTGCTCTGATAATTCAGTGGACCAGATGGTGCCACGTCCTAGTACAAGAAAGGGAGAGTCACAGTCACAATTCCAGACCTCGTACTCAGCGCTCCCTCACAACTTCTTGGGCTCCTCCCCTCCCCCCAGAGGTATTCTGGTGATAATTTAAAGGGCCCAGGGGCACTGCCACTGCTGCAGTAGTGCAGATGTCAACCAGAGCCCCCTTTTGACAAGCTTGAGTAATGTAGAGATTTATTTATTTTCGTATTTAAGAAAATCTGACATTTTCAAATCAAATCTGAAAATCTTTATAACTTGGTATCAAGGATAATATGTTCTGCCAAATTACAATATTTACTCTGGTTTTTTTGTTGTCATGCTGCTTCAGACGAATCTTTCTTAAACTTTTCATCCTGTCAGCCATTGCTGCCCTAGCAATCAGTAACAGGCAAATTGTCTCTTATTGAATAAAAATGTTATCTCAGGCATTCTCTGTAGATTCCTCCACTTCACACCACAAGTCTGAGCACTTATCTGTTGTAAGAAGGAAGCTAATAACAGTCTCATTGAGTGGGAACTGGCAGAACAGAGCAGAGAACAGCTTTGACTATCCCTCAGGCTGAGTAATTGCTTACTCATCATATGATTCCATTGGCTTGCCTGGTATGCTTCAGAGAATATGGCAATACTTTGTGTGAGTAAGGATGTGGGACTTGGCCTTTCAAGAAGAAAATGTTGTCTTCTGAACCATGATTTGGTTCAATAAATGTTACTTGGCAGTTCGACCCTTATACCACGTTTCTAGTGAAAATGGTCCTATTGTACCCAAAATGAGAATGGAACAGAGTATATTTAAATTCTGAAATGAACCCTGGCTCTTAAGGCCTCATGAAGAATCATAAGGCCACTGTTGCTTTCCTTCCAGCAAACATGAGAGTTAATTGTTTAAAACATTCTTCTCTTAAATGCTTCACAGTCAGATGATTTTAGTATTTGCTACTCCCCCCACAAATCTAATTTCCATCAGCTAAAATACGGTACGCTATAAATATCTAAATGTGTTCAACAGTGGAATATAGAAGATTCTAGGAAAATGTATATAGTTTGTAAACTTTGATTGCGATGGCATTTCAAGGGCTTTTTTTTTTAAATATCTGACAGCAATATCTAACCCTCTATTGCAATAATATTGTATGACACCACCATTTGGACTGATAGATGGGAAATGACACAAGTCAGAAAGCTGCTTTGAACCTGTACCAGAGGTTAAAACTATTAACAGTGATCTTACTGAAATGAGATTCTACCCAAAATAACTGATGCCATTGATTTGTATAATGAGTTGTAGGTCCTGGCTGTAAGATGTGTGATTGTTTAAGCAGAGAGTATGTTACCTTCTTTTTTTTTTAAGACTGTCCCAGATAATTCGACCATTCCCACTGTTAAATTTCAATTAAAATTTGATTGAAAAATGTTAGAAATGTAAGTATGTTTCTTTTTATCTACATTGAGCTGTTGGCAATACAAACTGGATTTTCCATACATGGCATTTATTAATATTATTTTGAGTAATACTGAGCTTTTTAAGCTAAGTGTGGTGGAATTCTCATGTGGGATTATTAAATGAGTTGATTTGCATTCTAATGAGAACAAATGTTTGGGATTGCATTGTTAAAATGCTAAAATGGTGTGTGTGTATAATTATTTTGCAGCTTAGATTCGCAAAACTCATTTCCCCAAACTCTGTTTTTAAATAACTAAAGAGAAAGAGCATACTGACGGCTGGAGGGGAGGTGATTAGGGTAATTTAAACTGTTCACAAATGATTTTGCTACTGAATGAAAGCATTTTTTTGGCTTTGCTGTGCTCCTTTCATTATCTTTATGCGGCTGCAGTGTTGTGTCCCATAAGAAGTCCCACCAAGCTCTCTTTCCTTGGACAATTTCTCATTTGTATTGATTAATCATTTTGTAATTCCATTCTAGGTTGACTTGCTCATCTTTAAGGCATGTGCTGCTTTTTCTTTGCTTGTCTGTCCTGTACCGGTTATGTTGTCTCTTCTAATACCTTAGCTTTATCGCTGCAAGTCAAGCTTTAAAACATTAATCCTTTCATGCTTTAATTTCATATTCTATTACCAGAATGAATGCAAATATTGTTTCTTTTTTGCTCCTTTTTAATCATCTTTGCTACAGCTTTTTGCAAATGGTCCAACAGTAAAATAAGCTTTTTATTACAGTCTAAGTCAAAGATTTGTTCGGCTACTCTTTTCACATATTTTTCCACAGCTGTTGCCAAAACAAGAATTGTTTACTGCAAGCTTCTGAGATGGTCTGTAGCCTTTATATTCTCCCTCTCGGTCTGCTGCACAGAAGCATTATGTATATGCTGCTTTTCTAAGAAAAATCGTATGTTGCTCAGGGCAAATTACTAAGAAGTACTGCAGAGAGATTTAAATCAAGCTTTGTCTTTTTCGTGCAGCATACTGCCTTGTCATAAGCAATTTAGATAGTGAAGTGTTTGGGGGCAGGGACCATTGCTTAACTTTCTATGCAAACCCCATGTGCAGCTATAGAGCTATATACAAATCTGAAAATTATACAGAAGCCCCTTAGCAGCTCAGTAGTTATGACTGAGTTCTACCCTTAAAGAAGGTTTCAAATCTCTGAAATTAACTGTTCCAAAACCATCACCAAACTTGTATGATTTTAGTGAAGAGGACAGATGTGAAATTTCCTAGCTAATTTTCATACTACATTCAGCTGATGTTTCACAATTCTAAGTAATTTCAATTCATTCTTTTTGAATTTTTGGATGAGGGTTTTGGGGTTTTTTTGCAGGCCCCTGAAATTACGACAGCTTCTGATTTCAGACAGAGGCTTATTCCTGTGTTAAACACCATTAAAAGGGGAATCTTGAAACACAAAGTCTAAAGAAAGATGTTCCTCTTATTCATTATAACAGATATTTTGCACCAACAGAGAATGGCTTCTCTATGCACAAGAAAATATCTTTAGCCCAGTGGGGAAGACATGGGCTGCATAGAGGGCCAGCTGTAAATGCTCTGGAGACACTGAGGGTATGTCTCTATAGCAGTGTTATTCCGAAATAACAAAGAGTGTGTCTAAACAGCAAGCCATTATTTCGAAATAACGGGAACCTGGAGGACTTCTTACACCAACTCCTGTGACCCTCATTTCACAAGGAGTACAGAAAGTCAAAGGAAGAGTGTCTTCCTTCAACTTTCTGCTGTGTAGACAGTGCCAAAAGCCGTATTAAGCTATTTTGACTTTAGCTACGCAATTTTTGCCTTGTTGTGTCGACATACCCTCATGGATGTTTCAGTATGAAGAAGGGAGGGAAACATTTCCCGTTCTTCTATGCTAACAGGCCTATTGTAGCTCACTATGGAAATCTCCATGCTACAAGATAACGTAGGTGTGTTGCAGTTGGCATTTCTCTTGAACACATCCCAGCACACCAATTCTTTGCATACCAATAAGTACCGGGATCAATAAATCCTGGAGGTTGAGCACTGGGAGAGGAGTTTGTGTCTGATTAGCCTATGTTGGAAAGCCTTCTCCAAGGGTATGTCTACACTAGCTCGTTAATTCGGGCTAGGTAGGCAAATCAGGGAACCGGGGTTGCAAATGAAGCCCGGGATTTAAATATCCCGGGCTTTATTTGCATGTTCCCGTCCGGCCGCCATTTTTAAATCCCCCTTAGTCCGAACGAACTGCCCGCGGCTACACGGGGCAGTTTAAAGTTAATCCGAACTAAGTCCTTAGTTCGGATTAACTGTTACTCCTCATTCCACGAGGGCAGTTCGTTAGGACTAAGGGGGATTTAAAAATGGCGGCCGGACGGGAACATGCAAATAAAGCCCGGGATATTTAAATCCCGGGCTTCATTTGCAACCCCGGTTCCCTGATTTGCCTACCTAGCTCGAATTAACGAGCTAGTGTAGACATACCCCAAGTGTGTCTTTGGGTTCCTCTGTGTAGCGATGCCCCAGTAGAGACAAGGGAGTCTTTTTGTGGAGCCCCATTGATTGGCTCAGGCTTCCCTCAGTTGAACACTTACCAGTTGTCTTCCTTTTTTGTGCCTTCCTGCTTCGCTCTTATTTCTTCCTGGTCCCTCACAAATATTTCTGGCTTCTAATAGTCATCCCTTCAAGTTGCCCATATGCTCATATGCTATTCTCCTCTCCCCAGTTTTCCACACTGTCTTTGTCCTCTCCATCTTTGTCATCCAACAATTCCTGCCTCTCTGTACTTTTCCTTTCTACTCTCATGAATCCCCAACGTGCCATTGTCCCTTGTTATGTCCTTGTTAACCCCATCTCTAATACAATCTGTACCCTTCTTATGTATCCTAACACCCTCCACCATGTTTTGCCATTCATGGCCTTCCTCATGCCTGTTCGTTGTCCAATACTGCCCTCACCCACCCACAAGTGGGCACAAACACACCAAATCTTTTCCACCATCCCTCTTTCCAATACCCTGCTTCCCAGCACAGCCATAACACTTCTAAAATGATAGAAATGAACCCCAAAATCAACTTAAGGTTGCACAAGTATATTTCCTTTCTACACAAACACTAAAAATTGAGCAGGTCACAAGTTAAGACTCCATTTCCCTATGGACCAAATCAGTTCACATGGTGTGAAACCCAGGCACTCACAGACTCTTCAACTCTCCAATAAACTCTCCTAGCACATAACCATCCACAATGCAAATAAGCAGTTCTTCCTCTGAGTCACATTCAGGTGCACAACTTTTGTTTTTCTGTGAGACCAGACTATATATATCACTGTATAAGCAATTGAGAAAAATCATTAATGACCACATAACCAACTCACATATGAACTGATAATGTGAGTGTAGTCTCAGAATAAAGGGAAAATCATGGAAACTTGCACTGCAATGATTAACACATGTTTATAGAAAATTAAGAACTTCCTAAAACTGAGAAAGTGACGAGGAGTCTTGTGGCACCTTATAGACTAACAGATGTTTTGGAGCATAAGCTTTCGTGGGCAAAGACCCACTTTGTCAGATGCATGTCTGATGAATTGGGTCTTTGCCCACGAAAGCTTATGCTCCAATAAATCTGTTAGTCTATAAGGTGCCACAGGACTCCTCGTTGCTTTTGCAGATTCAGACTAACACGGCCACCCCTCTGATACTAAAACTGAGAGTGATTTAACCTTCAGAAGGGCAAATATCTCCCCACTCACAAACCTAAAAAAGCCAACATGGTTATTATGACATTTCATGTCTTCAGAAACAGATTTGCAAATGTCACAAACTTAGGATTCTTTTCAGATGCTTTTGAGTCCCGGCTATTTATCCACTACTTAGTTGTGGTCCGTGACATTTATTGTCACTTGCAGTGCTTGCAGGCCCCTAATGTCATAGGCTGGATCACTATATCGTCTAACCTGGAGACTATATTGTCTAACTTGTCACAGGCCAGCTCCACAAGCCAAATACATTGGGAAGCATTGGAATCTCACTTCATCCACAAATTCAATTCACATGCTAATGGACTCAATCGAGATATGGGCTGGCTAGAACACTACCTACTTCATACCCACTGAAGGTGCTAACAGCTCTGTGAGTGGTATCCTTCCTGTCTTAGCATCTATCTATTTACTTTGATCTGCTTAGGTTCAAGTCTCCATTCTCCAGATACTTAATGATGCCCTGTCTCATACCTCCCTTCCTTTTTCCATTTTTTCTTTTTTTCTTTTTCTCCCCCCTCTCCTTCCCCTCTCCTATGTATTTCGAGTTTTCATATCCCCTACTCGTAACTCCGGTCATCTGAAGAAGTGGGCTGTGCCCACGAAAGCTCATCATACCATCTACATGTTTTGTTAGTCTATAAAGTGCTACCAGACCATTTTTTTTTTCTGTAACAGACTAACTCGGCTATCCCCTGAAGCCCCTGGAGAAAAAGCCAGTCTTCAGAGCAAATTATTTCACACTCTTTTTTTTATCTTTGGATTAATTATGGCCATTCAGAGATGTTAGTTTTCTTATCATACTCTCCATTTTATATTAAATAAAGCAAGAGCTGACAGAGGGTATGTCTGCACTTGCCCCCTAGTTCGGACTAGGGAGGCAAATGAAGCATACCGAAGTTGCTAGTGAAGTGCGGGATTTAAATATCCCGCGCTTGATTAGCATATTCGCGGCCGGTCGCCATTTTAAAATGCCGGTCGCCCGATTTAACTTGCCGCGTGTAGACGCGGTAGTCCGATCCAAAACCCTTCCCTCGAATTAACTGTTACTCCTCATTACATTAGGAGTAACAGTTAATTCGAGGGAAGGGTTTTGGATCGGACTACCGCGTCTACACGCGGCAAGTTAAATCGGGCGACCGGCATTTTAAAATGGCGACCGGCCGCGAATATGCTAATCAAGCGCGGGATATTTAAATCCCGCACTTCACTAGCAACTTCGGTATGCTTCATTTGCCTCCCTAGTCCGAACTAGGGGGCAAGTGTAGACATACCCAGAGGAGCATAGTAATTTTTTAAAATACATTTTGTATACTAGCAAAATTTGGAAATACCCTATTTCAAATCGCGTGCGTGTGTGTGTGTAGTGTACATACAGATTGAACCTTTCTTAGCCAGGACTTTCTGGTCTGGCAACATCCATGGTCCTGCTGGACCAGAGAGTCCCAGTGAGGGCTGATGGCTGGTAGCCTTACATGCTGCAGCTGGGCTGCCCAGCGGGACAGGCAGTGCAATGCACCCCAACTAGGCTGGCAGCCCGGCATGCTGCAGATGTGCTTCCCAGTGGGCCTGAGAGTCCTCTGCACTCCAGCTGGGCAGCCCAGTGGCGTTGGGGGCAGGCTCTGGCCAGTGGACGGGCCCGTTCTGAGGTAGTTCTGGCAGGCGGGTTGAGAAATGACTTCCCTGGTACAGCAAAATCCCTCATCTGGGACCGGTCAGATCCCAAGGGTGCCTGACCAGAGAGGTTCAACCTGTATTTGTATGTGAAAAAGAGAATATTTGATGATGTGGTACATTCAGTGCAGATTTATCAACAGTCTCTTGGGGAAATCAAGTTACTGTGAAGAAGTAATAAAATGAGAACATCCAAAAAGATACTCACTGAAACACTTCAAAAACAAAATAGTCTAGTAGCACCTTAAAGACTAACAAAACATGTAGATGGTGTCATGAGCTTTCGTGGGCACAACCCACTTCTTCAGATGACAGGAGTGTTGGAAGTCTAGATCCAAGAATAAATAATGGAAGACCCGGTGCCAACTCTGCCCACACATCTACACAAGCTATTTCATCACTGTACCCAATTACATCAGCCACCAAATCAAAGGCTCATTAAACTGCACACCCACTAATATGATCTATTCCATTAAATGCCAGCAGTGCCCCACTGCAATGTATATTGGCCAAACCGAACAGTCTCTACAGGAAAGAATTAATGGACACAAATCAGATATCTGAAAAAGCAATACACAAAAACCTGTTGGAGAATACTTTAATCTTCCTGGACACTCATTAATGGATCTCAAAGTCACTGTTTTGTTTCAGATCAATTCCACAAGCCAAATACACAGAGAAGGGTTGGAACTTAACTTCATTCACAAGTTTAATTCTTATTCAAATGGCATGAACTGGATATCAGATGGCTCGCACATTATCTTCCGCATCTTAATGACTTAATCAACCAAACAAACAATGAAGGTGCTAATGGTTCTGGAATCTGGTATTGTTCATCCTCCTTTCCATGTGCAAACTAATGGTTCTTATCAGCCTCTTGTAACTATTTAAGTCTTTAAGGTTCTACTAGACTATTTGTTATTTTTTTAAGTTTTTCCTGTTACAGACTATCTTGGCTACCCCCTGAAGATATTGAAACACTTTGTGAGGCTATCATGTGTTTTGTATATGCCACATGCCTCATAGTAAAACTGCTTCAGAAAATTCTGAGACGTTCTCAAAATTCTTATGAGTAGTGTTGGAAGTCTAGGGTATTTCCAAATTTTGCTAGTACACAAAATGTATTGCAAAAATTTCTTTGCTCTCTGTCAATTCTTGCTTTATTTGATTTTGCTCTGCCTGTAAAGCTGAAGTAGTTATGTATTCAGGGACCACCTATACATATGTAGAGGAAGTGACTCTTCTTTTTGGCCTTCCTAAACCCTATACATATACCCCCCTCTCCCTAGTGCAGCAGGATGGCAACAATTCCACTTCTAGGGTCTTTCTATGGTGGGAGGTTGAGGACAAGATTTGTCTCTGAGTGACTGCCCTATTTGCCGAGGATTATAGAAACCTTATGCAAAGTGCCACTTCTGTTTTGTAAGCCGTGTACAAAGAATACATTAAAAGAACCGTCCATCTTTACAAAATTCACTAACTCATTGTGCAGCCATGTTAGTACATAGTGAACAATGGGCCCCACTGCAAGCTGAGGCTAGCAAATACAAACTCATATCTGGTCATTACTACGGATAGATTTGCAGACTGCAGTGGGCATGAGATGTAACTGAATTAGTTGTACGTTTATGCGTGGTTAAGAATCATGGATGGCAATTACACTGGACCTGTTCCCTGATTTAATCTTTACAATTAAGTAGGTGCATCATTAATTAGAGTGCTGATTTAAGGGAATTCTACTTTATGGGTCAAAATCTGTTGTCACTCCAGATTTACAGTGGAGTTACTACACTGTAATTACCAGTGCTGCCAACTCTCTTGGCATTTGGTGGTTTCTGAAAGACCCACCTTCTGGAGGTAAGAGATGAAAATAAAAAATAGCCCCTGTGACTATGGAAAAAAGCCATGTAAATATGCCACGAGTGTAGCCAGAAGATTCAAAAAACAGAAGGCAAATAAAAGGAACCCGATAGGTATTGTTTTCTGAAATTTCACGATTTTTAAGACAGTCTTAATTTTCTGGGGGAAACTTAGAATATTTGGAAATCTTGGTGCATAAGCCTGGAAAGTAGGAGTACAGGCATTTCTGTAGCACCCCCCAGATGTTGCACTCTGTGCCAGGATCCCAGCTGCTAGCTCCAGAGGATCCTAGCTGCTGGCCCGGATGCCTGGCCCCACCACCCTGGCCGCTGGCCTTGTGGACTCCTGGGTTACAGCTGCTGGGGGATCTACTGCCATCCAGGCTCCTGATGATTTCACTGAAGACCCCAGGGACTCAACTATCACCCTCGTACCCAGGGCTCTGCAGCTACCCCCAGCTGTGGCTCCAGCCTGTGTCAGGGAGGGGCGTGGATGAGGTAAGGTGGGGAGGGGGGGTGCATCTTAGAATCCCCAACCTAAAATTTGTTCCAGCGCCACTGTCTTGGGGTTGGCAATACTGAATTACTCCATGCTTATCCCTGGACTAATGACTGCAGAATCCAGTCCCAGGCTTTCATACATATTTATGGAATTACCCATGTATATCTGCCATGGAGCGTTGAGAACTGTGGGGCTCTATGGGGCTCTGTTTGCCAGAAAGAGAAATGAGAAATTCATGAATAATGGTCTCAAGGGTGAATCCACTGTAGAAATTCTACACAGCATATGTTGCACCAAAACCTCATCATTTGTCAAACATCTCTTTAAAAACGGAAAATGAAGACCTTCACTGTGCACATCATTCATGCTATTATGGGAAAATGTTTTCACAAATAATTTTATTTTATATTTAAACCATTGTGTTAAGCATACGGCTGTGTAGAAATTTTTAAAGTTTTTAAATATTTCTTCTTACACAAGGTTACAGTGCAAAGATCAAAATAAACCTGTCCTATCTCATGAAAAATTGTGACAATCTATTTTTAACTGGCTGTAACCCATGTGCTGTACAAAAGTGGGTGGCAAAATACTGAAGATAACAAATGAGTTTTAAAAATTATCATAATTCTGCTAAACACTTCCTTATCTTTGTGGTATAACTTATGGAATCATATATGCTTGTAACATACAGATCTCTTTGAAAGTTTTTAAAAAAGAAAATATTTCCATTTTTACTGTCTTTATGGCTTTACTTTTAACAGAATAAAGTTTTGTTTAGCTTCAGTGGTCATTGGTCTTTATATTCTTACAGGGTTTCTTTTTTTTTAAATACATTGAGCACACCCTACTTGATCTTTTTATTTTCACTATCACTATGAACTTGAAAAGGAAGCATTAACACCTGACAAGTGTGAACGTAGTCTATTTTTTCATGTCTGAGTTTCCTGTCATCTGAGAGAGAGTATATGTCTTATGTGTCTTATGTTTTTAAACAGTTAGATTCAGAATTGCATTATCTGTCTCATAAGGCCAAATGCAACTGTTGTTAGCCTTTAATCTGTTACAACTCCCAATGAAATCAATTGGAATTTTGCTTGTAACAGTTCTGCACGATTTGTTGTATAATTAATATTTTTGAAGCACAACAATATTTTCAGGGATTGATCCTGCAACCCTTTTAGGGCCTAAGACTCTAACTTGACTCACTTCAGTGGTCTAAATGAAGTCAATAGGATTATTCAGGTGAGTAAAGCTACTCCATGCCTACATAGAGCAGTTGATTATTCATGTTTCCTGTGTTCTCTTTAACGCTGAGACTGAGGAGGTGCCACTGTACTTCAAGTATTGATGCCAAATTCTGCCTTTAGGGATGCAATATACTCCACATTAGTAATACAGTTAAAATAAGCCTTTGCTTCTTCTTTATTCTGATATTTCACTCTAAGAAGTTATTTCCTGGGACCGAATGTGCTCCCCTGAAACTGCTACCCACTTATGTAAATTTATGGATCGTCATCTTATTAGAATTTGCTAATCCTTGCATTATTAACTTCCCTCATTAGCACATTATTCTAACAGTGTTTTTATTGTTAACAAAAGGTGTCTGTCTTCTGGTGGAGTTCCTATACACTCTATCAGTTACCCAACACTTCCCCCAGAAAGCTTGATTATTTGGCAGGTTTAATCTAACAATATAATTTATTCTTCATGCTGCTTCCATCAGAGGCTCATTACCCTCTTTACATTTTTGCAGCATACAAAGATGTCTATTTCATTGTATGTGACAGAATTCCAGTTTTAGTTTGGGGTATGGGCCAGGATCTAATAAATATTGTCCTTGAATCCACATACCAAACACCACTGTTGGTGGAAATTTGAAAAAAACCAAACCCAAACACTAATGACAGAATATGTTCTTTTTGTAGACTCTAAATGTTTTGTTTATTATTTGTACAGAAACCTAATTGTTGCATTCCACATCACTCATTAATATCTCTAAAGGATCTGGGCTACTGCTTGAGATCAAGCCCTTAAGTGTGTCTTTCTCCCAGTGAAAAACCTCAGGTTTTGGCTGTAATGGCAGAAATTCCCAATTATCTCAATGTCTTTCCATTAACTGTAGTAACCTATCATTGTCCACCCCCCCCCCCCCCGGATTTTGCAATTAACATTTCTGGAGTCCAGTTTTGTATAAGCACCTATCTTGGGAAATGCCTCTACCATACTGGTTACTCTACTGCCTTGCTGAGATATGGAGCCAAAATTCATGAGCACAGTTCATGAGTACACAAATTCATAAATTCATACTCATAGCCTGCATACATATCTTATCATGATTATTAAATGTAGAATATTACAAGCTTTCATAGAAGATTTTACTCCATATACTTCCATAGTTCAACACAGCAGCTTGCAATCAGTTGCAAGTCATTCATGGGACTAACCCTTCTGTTCTCTCTTTTGGGATCTGTGTCACATACTAGAACCTCTGTAGGTTGAGAGAGATGCTTCACAGAATAAACTAAAGCCTTCCAGAGCATCTGCAATGCCCCACATTTTCCACACAGAGACAAAAAGATGAGATGGTCTAAAATTCATCTCTGCCAGTTAATAAATGTCAAGTGATAATTTTACTCAAAATACTGAAGGTGGGATAAATAGAATCACAAATTCAATTAAAACAATGGAATACACAAGAGGACAGTTTAATAAAAATGTTAGTAACTCTCTGTGTTACTTTGATACAGCGACTGGTTAAAAGTAGACAATGAGAACAGAGAAAACTATTAAAGAGCAGTTCTGATAAGTGTAGGTTTTCAAAGGTAGCTTGCTCACACATTTAGGAACAAATTAAACTACTACTAATAAAAATAATATCACTGCTATGTATTTAATTGTACTATGCATACCCTGAAAAAATCCCTTAATTCTGTCTACTCATTGTGAAAAATATCAGCAATAACATAGTCCCCATTTGATTGTAAGAAAAAAATTGCTACTGTCTCTGCATGAGCAGATTTTTCATATGGCTTGAAGTAGTCGCTTGACATAGAATAAACTTGCAATATTCATACCTGAAATACATGTTCACATTTACTAATCACAGTCTCATAGAAGATTAGGGTTGTAAGAGACGTAGGAGGTCATCTAGTCCAATCCCCTGCTCAAACCCCACAACTAAATAATTTCAGCCAGGGCTTTCTCAAGCCTGGTCTTAAAATCCTCTAAGAATGGAGATTTCACAACCTCTCTAGACAATCCACTGCCCTCCTAGTGAATTTGTTTATTCCTAATATCCAGCCGATGCTCCCCTTCCCTCCTTGCCCCCTGCGGCCCACAGCTTGAGACCATTGCTTCTTGTTCTGTTATCCACCATCACTGAGCATATCCTGGCTCCATCTTTATTGGAACCCCCATTCGGGTAGTTGAAGGCTGCTATTAAATCCCCCCTCATTCTTCTCTTCTGCAGACTAAATAAGCCCAGATCCCTTAGCCTTTCCTCATAAGTCATGTGTCCCAGTCCTTTAATAATTGTTGTTGTCCTTCGTTGGTCTCTCTCCAATTTGCAGTTTATGTTCCAATCAGTCCTGCATCAAGTGGCTTTTGAACTGGAGTAAGGTTAAACATAATTAATAATAAAATTTCTTTGGCCTATAAGCCTCCCATCAGAATGAATATGTACTTCTCCCTGATGTGTATCCAAGAAGACATACTTTTCTCATACAGTCCAGCACAAAGCTGATGGATATTAACAGGAATATATAGAAACTGATAAAATATGATTTTTTAAAAAAATATGGTGGTTATTTTAGTAGTGGACGAAAAGAGGATGAAAAAAGGTGAAGGGAATTACAGGTTCTGTATTTGTACTATGGCCTACATTCCATTTTGTTAGTTCTGAACGCCATATTTTTCTGAATATGCATTACTCATTTTGGATTATTTAATTTAACTTCCTTTCCAGATGAACTAGCTTTATTAAATGTTTGCCATGGATGGGCACACAAAGTTTGTGCAGACTATTAATATCTGTGATTAGTCTGGTATAGTATTTTGCAATCTAAGGTGTAGAAATTATGCTTAATATTTTCATCCAAGCTTTGGAAGCCTTTTGAGAATACACTCATATGCAAAAGTCATTTGTACAGACCCTTTTAACAGAACTGGAACACCAACTACTTCTCTAAATGTATTCTTAGAGGAACGGATCATCTCTGATTTAAGGGAATGGACTTACTCAGAGGAAGTGAGGTCACATGTTAACAGAGAGCTCCCACAAGTCACAATTCAAATCAGAATCCTCCAACAATAGTTGTGACTCACCCCTCACATCCTATTCTGTTACACTGACTTATAAAGTGATTTCAGTGTACAGCTATTTTTAGTGGTATAGCACCAATCCAACTACATCTAGACTGAATCCCTCTGTTGACAGAGGGATGCAAATCAAGCACGTCGAAATTGCTAATGAAGCAGGGATTTAAATATCCCATGCTTCATTAGCATAAACATGGCCACCGCTTTTTTTCAAAATCGAGCTTTTTCGAAAAAAATGGCAGTCTAGACGTGGATCTGTTGAAAATAAACCCTTTTCGACAGATCCTGTAAACCTCATTTTTTGAGGAATACAGGATCTGATGAAAAAGGGTTTATTTTCGACAGATCCGCACCTAGACTGCCGTTTTTTGTTTTTTTTTTTTCGAAAAAGCTCCGTTTCGAAAAAAAGTGGCAGCTATGCTTATGCTAATGAAGCACAGGATATTTAAATCCCTGCTTCATTAGCAGTTTCGACGTGCCTAGTCTACATCTCTCTGTCGACAGAGAAGTGTAGTCTAGACACACCCTCAGATGTGCTGCTGCTGGGTTTTGTTTTGGATTTTAATGTAGATGGACTCTGTGTCCTCCTTTTTGATGGAAGTTAAATCTGATGTGGCTTTAGTAAGTTAAGAGCAATGTGGTTGTTGCTTAGACTGGAGACCTGAGTGTGTAATAGTTTTCTTTGAAATCATAGCTAAGAATCTTATGTTCTAGGATTAAGTGAATGATGACAGAAGGGCACTTTGAGTTTCCTGTGAAACAGTTACCTGCCCATATAGCTATTTTGCTATTAAGGAGAGATGAGAAAGATATCAAGTGATTTAGGATGTGATATGAATAAGCAGAAATGATTTAGGAGGGAGCAGTGCAAATCTAGCAATGTCATTTAGGGTTGCACAATCTGTTTCCCAATGTGGTGCCATTCTGGAGACCTGAGCATTCCAGAAGCCTGGCTGTGCTGTGGTACTGAGACTGCTTCAGGGTGTCCCCAGACATTTTTCGTGGTGTGTCAGCTGAACCACTCTCACTTAGCGTAACTCCACTCAGGTTGGCTAGGCTGCCAGGATAACTTTGAGTAGAGCTGTGACTGGTCACGACTGCATTCCTGCTTGGCTGTGGTGGAAAGACCACTGGGACAAATTGTAGTGAGTGGTGTTGTGACATAAGCTGTTGGGTCACCGCACACTTCAGTTCAGATATGAAAGTGTCTCACTAGGCCAAATTTTACTAAGTGCTGTTGCACTACTTGGGTTAATGGCCTGCTCAAATGGGGAATCCAGGGCAAATTATCCCTTTTGGTGGCTTTGTAGTAGGCAAACTACAAAGGTAAACACTGTGCATAATGTGTATGTCTGAGTGTGCCACTGTTCTGCTTCATTACATTTTAGAATAGCATTGTCCAGATTTCAATTTTAAAAGGTCTTAAATCCAGCAAAATAAGCATTAAATCTCATTAGCAGTAAACCAGTGGATGGAAATTCAGTTCCATTTCTGGTTCTGCTGCTGACTTGCTGAGTGATGTTGACAACTTCTATGAGTATTGTGACGAGGCAAGGCAGCCCTGCACTGAACTAGCAAGGCCCAGCCAGGGTTACCTAGCTACAGAGGCCCCTCCCCCGCAGCCCTACCGGGCATGCCCAGGCTGTAACTCTACTATAAAAGCCCGGGGAAGGCCTCAGTCAAGGGGGACAGCTGGAGGAGAAGGAGCTAGGAAGGAGGCTCCTGCACAGTGGTGGTGAAGGACTCCAGGAGAGGCCGTAGGGGACGCGGCGGCAAGCTGGTGTGACTCAGGGACTGTCTGCCAAGGAGACTCCAGCCTGGAGGCTGCCGCAAGCCGGGCAAGTACAGGGGAAGAAGCCCCGGGGATCCAGATAGGAAGTGGCCCAGGGCAGGAGCGGGAGCCGCCCCAAGAACCTTGGTGCGTTTTGGCCAGATTGCCCCGCTGAGGGAGTGACCCACTACCCGGTTGCTCACAGGGCCCTGGGCTGGGACCCGGTGGAGTAGGGTGGGCCCGGGTCCCCCTACCTGGGGTGGTGTCCCCACGACTACCCTGCAGACAGCGTTGTGGACTCAGGCCGGAGGGCCTTGGCCTGGCTTAAAGGGCCAGCTATAGACTGTGTTGTGGACTCAGGCCGGGGTGGCCTTAGGCTTAAAGGGGATGGGCAAGAGGGGGGGCCTGCCACAGTATCCATCTACCTAACAGGAAAATGGGTACAATTAGAGTACTGTTTCCATCAAAGGCCCATTGAAAGTTTTATTTAATCATTGCTTGCAGTATGTCTTGGAACCCTCACTCAAATAAAATATGTTCTATAAATGCAACTGAGCATTGGCGTGTGGGTCTATAATTAATTTTGTAGTCATTGTAAAGAAATAGTTTTACAAAATAGCTTTTACCTGTGTTGATGAAAACATGTTCTTACTTATGTTTTATACAACTTCCAGTTATTTAGAAAAGAAAATTCATGGTTTTCAGAGTCATAGCAGCAGTGCAATAGAAACCTAGCTGACAATAATTAAGGTCTTCTGTTTTGAAATTACATTCAAGTAAACTCCCTGAGCATCATAAACTGCCCTGGAAGCTCAAGAAGGCACTCATAATCAGCTGTAGTCACCTCCTGTACAACTCAAGTCCAATATTTTGCTGAGTTATCCATGATTTAGTGATTCATCCTGTTCCTACTGAACAAAATTGCAAAACTTCTATTGACATCAATGGGAATTGGATTTGGCCTTAAGTGAATAAGTCCACATGCAAATGCTATGTATATTTAGCTTGCAAAAGGAATGCTGTCAAGAAAAAGAAGGGTTTGCTCATGTTCTGTTTTGCAAGTATTTATTTATACTGTGCCCATATGCTATTCTGATTGAATAATATGGTCTGTATTGACATATTCAAGGTGGATCACATGCAGATACCTTAACTTTTCAGAGATCTAAACATCCTTTCTGTATCTGATGTATCTTTTAGCCACAATTTGTTACAAGAGGATATGAATACAAGGATATGAATATTTAATGTGAAGACAATTAAGCCCTAAATTACTACCTACCTGGCCATTAACTTTCATTTAAACAGTCATTTACCCATAATGTGCTGATTGTGGCCCAGTTATTGTTTAACATTTTACTTTATATTGGTTATCTATTATTTCCTGAAATTGAGGAAATGGACAGCATCAAGTGCTGACCACATCCCAGTGAAGACCTGCATCAGAAGATATTGAATGTTTCTGTTCGCTACAGCAGGTGACCAGAATTTGAGAATCCTGCTTCTGTTCCTGGCTCAAAAATGTTTAGGCCTTCTGCCAGGTGTCATTAGCAATATTAAGACCCAGGTTAAATGCTGTGTAGGTTCACAGACTTCAGGAATTTAACATTTTACTCCCCAGACCCTTATCTTTTTTTTTATTATTTCTTCCCCTCCCACAATCACTCAGGGATGCTTGGAAATAGAAAATCACCTTTACCTTTTATCTGGAGGAAAAACCACAAGACCATTTATTTGCAGACAACAATTAGCAAAATCCAATCAGTATTTTAAGAACACAGCTGACTGCAGAGTCCCAATAATGATCTGGATTGTTGGGCAGCTATATTTCACTACTGTGCTAAATTTTGAGGGTTTGGGGTAGGAGGAAACTTTATCTCAAATGGGATGAAAATTGCGGGGCTCAGAGGAGCCCAAAGCAGTTCCAGAAGTGTGATTAGTGCTGGCAGGTGGCATTTCAGAGGGATGCCCCAAATGGTGCATTAGAGCAGAAACTGCTCCTGATGTTGGAGCATGCAGCTGGCCAGCAGATTAAATGTAGCCTGTAGGACATGCAGGATCAAAAGAGCCACTTCTACTTTGCAAGTATATTAGAGAGCAAGTGAGGATATTTTGAATTATCTTATATACTGTATATAAAAGTATGCAATCGTTAATGGTAATGTGTCATGATTAGCAATTTAATTATCCCCCAAAGATGTAATTCCCGTTTTCTCTAATTTTTTCTGGCTTTTTTTCCTACTTAATGTTTTAGAGTGATTTTCATTAAATGTAAGTACTTCAAGTTAGTCTATATTAATTTTTAACTGTAGATTCCTCCATTACTAGATTAACAGAATTTACATTAGTGCTAATAAAAGTTATATGGTGCATAAGAGTGAAGAATATATATTTATACTTATATAATGTGTAAGTATAATATTAAAATCATTTCTCTGTGTGTTGCATAGAAAATATATTTATGGTAAATATAAATATTGTCACAGGCCCCTATGCCCCTTATCACAGGCCCCTATGCTTTATGAAAATTGGCTTATGAATATGAATTTGTATAACTTGAAAATGCTTTATGCAAAACAGGTCATGTGATGTATCAATGTTACAGTTGCAGTCTTCTGAATCTGTATATCCTATTTTTGCGCATGTATAATTTTTGTATGTAAAATTAGAAATATGAAGTGTGAATTTGTTTATAATTGTAAATGTGCTAAGGAGGGCCATTAGTGATTCTTCAGGTACTTAATGACTCAGTACTTAAACCAATGACTTGTGACTGGTTGTATGTGTTCTATAAGCCCAAACTGTGCTTGACCCTAGAAAGGCATATGACCATGCTACTTAGTATTGGAATCCATCTTGAACCTAGTATTTTCCCACCCCAGAGAAAAGTCTGTTTAAGCAATGGGAAGCGATCAGTCCTTTGTCTTCAGCTGCCCTTCGAAACAACTACGCCCACTCTAAGAGGATACAAAGAACTTTGAATGAGATGTAGTCCCAGGCCACCATAAAGATCAACTCAGACTCAAAGTTTTATACCTAAGAAAACAGCTGTTAAGGATAAGAATTTGCATGTAACAAGTTTCTTAGTGAATTAGAACTAGCTGAGTGTTTTTTGTTCTTTTTAATTTAGTAACTTACTTTGATCTGACTGTTTTCACTTGCAACCACTTAAATCCTACTTTTTGTATTTAATAAAAACACTTTCATTTATTGTCAAGCACAGTGTAAATAATTGTTTCCTGGAGCAGGGGTGGGAGGAGGAAAGTAACCACTGTGCATATCTCTCTATCATTGATAAAATGCACTGATCTTAAGAGCTTTCTCTGTGTAAAACTTTTACATGAGGTAAGACAGATTTATTTGGGGATTGATTTCTTTCATGCTGCATCCTTATGTCTGAGCCCTCCCAGAGCTGAACTGATTCAGTGTCAGTGTTGCTCTGCAGGGGGAGTGGTAATGCCAACTCCATGGTTTGGCTGGGGGAAACCAGAGGATCAGGCCCAACAGGACAGAGTATTTGGGGAGTCCCAGATGGCTAGAAGGAAAGCATCACTGGCATGGTCAGTACATTGGGGGATAACCGCAAGGGGACTTCTGTGGTTCACCTTGAAGTGAAAGAAAACATACCTTCCTGATAAATGCATTGAAATCATTCAGTAAATTGAGACCTGTTTTAGTCTTGGAAAAAAGATTTGATTGTTCAAAGTATTTAAGCAGGTCCTATAGCATGCTTGGTTTTCCGTCATTACCTTTGTGTAGCTCAATTTACCTAAGATCCCTGAAGTACCTTCTGAGAATGGATCACCCTTTTGCCCTTCCCAATTTGACTAAGTGCTCTATGCCAGGAAACTTTTATTTCTACCACATCTGTTGTCATGCCAGAATTTATTTCCTTGGACTAACTTTCATTATCCAATAAATCAGTCCATTTAAACAGACTATCTTAAAGAAAACAGGTTTTACTAGAAAACTGAGAATTTTTCAAGAGAATGGCAGATCAACAGCATGCACATGGCTGAATGAAGCAACTACACAAAGCCTTAGCTCAGCAGGATAGAATATAATTTTTGCAACATTACCCAGTATGTGTGGGGGGAAAAACTGTCTTTCACTATCTGTTCTTCTCATTGTTCCAGCCTAAGGGCTTGTCTACATTGGCAGATGTCAAGTGCTGGCAGTTACAGCACTGCTCACAGAGCAGAGCCACAAAACACCATTGGCACACTTGTGGCACTTAAAGTACCTTTCAGAGCAGTGCATTCTGGGCATCTATCCCACAGAACACCTCTTCCTCTTCTGCTACAGAGGTTTTTGGGGAGACGCTGGGTATCCTGGGTCCTGTCCCAATGATCTGTGGTGGATCACTTTGCATCCCAGCAGCTCCTGTGCTTCTGTTCATATTGGGCACCATCTTGCAATGGCTTCTGCACTGTGGGGTCTGACTCCTCATTGCACAGGAATGGAACTGCAGCTGTACATGCTGATGCTGATAGGTCTCACTAACATGTTGCGACTGGCAGTTGAGCTCTTCTTGAAGCTGCAAAGTGACTATGAGGAGTCCATGTGGCATTCACAGAGGTGCTGACTAAAGTGACATGTTGCTTTTGGGCTCGGGAAACAAGCACGGGCCTCAGGGGGCCTGGTCACGTAGCTGCTCAGAGTGCAGTGCTAGCAGTGCCTGCAGCCATGGGTGGCGAGTTATATGGGCTCGTGGTGCCCATGCTCCAGCAATATTTAGAGCCGGGGGCCCTGCTCCACCAATATTTGGAGCTGGGTCTCTCCCCCGGCCCATCCCTGTCGTGCGCAACCTTCAATCAGCTCTCCCTTGCCAGCTGCTGCTGCCATGCGCTGCGTGCTCAAACAGGTGGGCGGGGAGACGCCCGGGCGTGACGTGACATCACAGCTTGGCCCGGGACTTTAAAACTGCTGGTGCCGCACGGTTGAGTTGTGGGTTCGGAGTCCGGGGACTTCTGGGGCGGAGCACAGACTCCAGCCCTGCAAAGTGGAAGGTAGGGGAGGGCTGGGAGAGGAAGGGGAGTGTACGGAAGGGGAGGGGAGAGGGGGAAGAAAGGTGAAGGCACCAAGAGACAGGGTAGAGGAGAGACAAATGCCAGGGGCCAAGTGCAGACAATGAGGAAAAGGGCAGGAGGGGAGGTGTCAGTGGGCAGGGGACAGGGTGATGCTGGGAGGGGAGAGGGTAAGGGCATTGGTGGCTGGAGGAGAAGGTGCTGGGAGAAGGCTTGAAAGAGGGGGTAGGCATGAGGAAGGCCAGGATGGAGCAAGTCATGTGTGAGGGCACAGAGGGGAATGGGGGCAGAGAGTGGTGAGGGGGTGGGCGTCAGGCAAAAAGAGGACAAAGGGGGCAGAGGCAGTGAGGGAAGGGGGAGGCACCAGGAGGGTGCAGGAGTAAGGGAAGGTGCAAGTGCCAGAGGATTCTGGGAGGAAGCAGAAGGGCAGACACCTGCAGGGGAGGGACCGGCACCAAAGGGGAGAGGCAGGGCAGGTTTGTAGAGGGAGGTATTAGAAGAAGGGATGAGGAGGGGTAGCTCACATGATCAGAGTGGGGCTACTGGCGGAGTGGGCACAAGGGGGAGAGAAGGGCTGGTGGAGGGGGGCAGGTTGCAGGAGGGCTGAGGGCAGTGAGAAGGGCAGGAGTCAGGACAGCAGAGGAGGGTGAGGAGTTGTGGGGGCAGCAGGCAGCAGGGGAGCTGATGGAACAAGGGGAGGAGACATGGCAGCAGAGAGAAAAGGTAAAGGTTTAAAAATATTTATTAATAACTTGGGTGCCACAGTGGCCCGTCCAAACAAGCCACATGAACTCAGTACTGGTGCACAACACAAAATTCATTCTGCTCATGGGAGGAAACTCTTAGGCTATGTCTACACTGGCGGTTTCTTGCACAGGAGCATCTTGCACAAGGGTTCTTGTGCAAGAAGTCTTGCGCAAGAACACATCCACACTGCCGCGTGCGAGCTGTGATTTTGCACAAGAGCATCCATGGCAGTGTGGACGCTCTCTTGCCCAAGAAAGCTCCGATGGCCATTTTAGCCATAGGGGTTTCTTGCGCAAGAAATCCCTGCCGAGCATCCACACTGCCCTTTTGCGCAAGAGAGCTTACACCTGTTAGAAAAGAGTATAGCTCTTGCACAAGACGCCCTCTCTTACCACGCTGTACTGTAAATTTCCTTGCGCAAGAGCAGGCGGGCAGTGTGGCTGCTCTGTGGGTTCTTGTGCAAGAACGGCTGTACTTGCGCAAGAAGCCACGAATGTTCCCCTAGAGGGAACACTTCCCCCAGCCTCTCTACCCCCCAGTTAATGTCACATACATTGGGTTAAAGCAACTGCAGGACAGTTGCATGTGGAGGGTTTGGTGGGGGCCAAACTAATCCCTATTGGTAGGAGGATGGTGGGAAAAGCCCTTCGAGAGGGGTGACATGACACCTTTTACTTCCGGTCATGTGTCCATCTTGCCCCGCCCGAGCGTGTTACCTCCAAAGGTGTGACTAACCGGGGCGGGGGGTGGGTTTCAGGGGGTGTGGCTAATGGGGGGTCAGGGGGCGTGGCTAATGGGGCACCACCAAAAATTATACAAACCTGCTGCCCATGCCTGCAGCATGTCTGCTTGTTGCTCCATAATGTTTAGGAGCCACTGCACGCTTTCCGTATGCTCCCTCCTCTCGCTGTCTCTTCACTCCTGCTACCTGTTGTGTTCAACATCAGTGTGCCTCAGGATGTCACGCAAAACCACCTCTCTAGTCTTTCTTAGGTACTTCTGTGTCCTTCTCAGACCCTCTGCAGGACCTAGAACTTCCTGAGACTGGCATTCCAAGGCTGTGGCAAGGCCAAAATTGCAACATGTTAGAGAAGGTCCATTGTTAACACTTGACACAGCACTGCCCTGACCCCTTTCAAACACTTACACATTTCACATATCTGACACACCTGTTCACTGCTGACTGTCCTGGAGCAAGCATGCATAACATACAGGAACTCACAATGGTGAGTTCACCTCTCACACACTACTCGTCACTGAGCAAACAGGAAGGGGAATTTAAAATTTCCAGAGGAACACAAAGGGCAGGTCTGAGGGTTGGTCTGGGCCATAGAGGTCAAACAGATGATCAGAGAGGCAAGAACAGGCATTGTGGGAAGGGTGAACCACAATGTCCACCCTCGTGCCTCTACACACTATCGAAAATGCAGCAAACTCTATGTTGCAGAGGTGATTTAACTAAAACCCAGAAACTGCAGAGCTAGTGCTCACTAAGTGCCTTGCCAATGTGGACACCATAAAAGTTACAGTACTGGAGGCTGATTTACGGTGCAGTAAATTCATAAAATCATAAGACACTAGAACTGGAAGGGACCTCAAGAGATCATCAAGTCCAGTCTCCTACCCTCACAGCAGGACTAAGCACCATCTAGATCATCCTTGATAGATGTCTGTCTAACCTGCTTTAAATATCTCCAGTGATGCAGATTCCACAACCTCCCTAGGCAATTTATTGCAGTGGTTAACCACCCTGACAGTTAGGAATTTTTTCCTAATATCCAATCTATACCTCCCCTGTTACAATTTAAGCCCATTCCTTCTTGTCCTATCATCAGAGGCCAACGAGAACAATTTTTCTCCCTCCTCCTTGTAACACCCTTTTAGATATTTGAAAACTGCTATCATGTCCCCCCTGAGTCTTCTCTTTTAAAACTAAACAAGCCTTATTCTTTCAGCCTTCCCTCATAGCTCATGTTCTCATGATCTTTAATCATGTTTGTTGCTCTTCTCTGGACCTTCTCCAACTTTTCCACATCTTTCATGAAATGTGGTGCTCAGAATTGGACACAATACTCCAGCTGAGGCCTAATCAATGCAGAGTAGAGCAGAAGAATGACTTCTCGTGTCTTCCTCACAACACTCCTGTTAATGCATCCAGAATAATGTTTGGTTTTTTTGCAACAGTGCCACACCGTTGATTCATATTTATCTTGTGGTCCACTAGGACCCCTAGATACTATGCAATATCCAAATCTATGCCAATATCTAAATCATTGATGAAGACATTGAACAGAACTGGTCCCAAAACAGACCCCTGAGGAACCCCACGTGTTATGCCCTTCCAGGATAAGAACACAAGAACGGCCATACTGGGTCAGACCAATGGTCCATCCAGCCCAATATCCTGTCCACCGACAGTGGCCAATACCAGAGGCCCCAGAGGGAGGGGACACAACAGGTAATCCTCACATGATCCCTCCCCTATCACCCACCTCCGGAGAAACAGAGGCTAGGGACACCATTCCTACCCATCCTGGCTAATAGCCATTGATGGACCTAACCTCCATGAATCTACCGAGCTCTTTTTTGAACCCTGTTAAAGTCTTAGCCTTCACCACATCCTCTGGTAAAGAGTGCCACAGATTGACTGTGCTCTGAGTGCAGAAAAACTTCCTTCTGTTTGTTTTAAACCTACTGCCTATTAATTTCATTTGGTGACCCCTAGTTCTTATATTGTGAGAATATGTAAATAGCTTATCCTTATTTACTTTTTCCACACTAGTCATGATTTTATAGACCTCTATCATATCCTGTCTTAGTCTCCTCTTTTCTAAGATGAAAAGTCCAAGTCTTTTTAATCTTTCTTCATATGGGACCTGTTCCAAACCCCTAATCATTTTTATTGCCCTTTTCTGAACCTTTTCCAATGCCAAAATATCTTTTTTGACATTTGGTGACCACATCTGTATGAAGTATTCAAAATGTGGGCGTACCATGGTTTTATACAGAGGCATTAAGATATTTTCTGTCTTATTCTCTATCCCTTTTTTAATGATTCCTAACATTCTCCAGTAGAGTCCCTATCATTCGACCTAAACGGGACCGACATATGGTCGGATTACCGAATATGTCGGATGATATGGACTCTACTGTACAGAGCAACGGAACAGCTGATGCTGCTCCTGCGGGGGACCAAGCGTCCCCGGCAGAGCGGCATCAGCTGTTCCATTGCTCTCTTGGAGCAGCTGCTGCCGCTGCTGCCGGGACACTTCCAGGCAGGAGCAGCAGCAGCTTCTCCTAGAGAGCAACGGAACAGCTGATGCCGCTCTGCCGGGGACGCTTTCAGGCAGGAGCGGCAGCAGCTGATCCTAGAGAGCAACAGAACACCTGATGCCGCTCCTACCGGGGATGTCCCCCGCGGGAGCGGTATCAGCTGTTCCGTTGCTCTCTAGGAGAAGCTGCTGCTACTCCTGCTGGGGCCACTTTGTCCCCGGCAGGAGCGGCAGCAGCTGCTCCTAGAGAGTGATGGGGCAGCAAGCGGGGCCATTCTCCGGCCCGCGCTGTATCCGACCCTGCAGCTCTTGGGAACAAAGTCCCCGGGAGCTGCAGGGTCGGATAAAGCGGAGTGTCGGATTACCGGGTGTCGGTTAATCCGGACTCCACTGTATTTGCTTTTTTGACTGCCGCTGCACACTGAGTGGATATTTTCAGATAACTATCCATAATCACTCCAAGATCTCTTTCTTGAATAGTTGTAGATAGATTAGTCCTCATTATCTTGTATGTATAGTTGGGATTATTTTTTCCAATGTGCATTACTTTGCATTAATCAGCATTACAATTCATTTGCCATTTTGTTGCCCAATCACTTAGTTTGGTGAGATCTTTTTGAGGCTCTTCACAGTCTGCTTTGGTCTGAACTATCTTGAGCAGTTTGGTATCATCTGCAAATGTTGCCACTCACCATTTACCCCTTTCTCTAGATCATTTATAAATAAGTTGAATAGGATTGGTCCCAGGACAGACCCTTGGGGGACCCCTCTTTCCATTCGGAAAACTTACCATTTATTCCTACCCTTTTTTTCCTGTCTTTTAACCAATTATCAATCCATGAAAGGACCTCCCCTCTTATCCCATGATAACTTATTTTGCTTAAGAGCTTTTGGTGAGGGTCCTTGTCAAAGACTTTCTGGAATTCTAAGTGTACTATATCCACTGAATCCCCCCTTGTCCACATGTTTGTTGACCCCCTCAAAGAACTCTAGCAGATTAGTAAGACATGACTTAACTTTACAGAAACCATGTTGGCTTTCCTGCAACAAATTATTTTCATCTCTGTGTCTGACCATTTTGTTCTTTACTATGGTTTCAACTAATTTGCCCGGTACTGACATTAGCCTTACCGGTCTGTAATTGCCAGGATGACTGTGAACCATTAATAACTACTCTCTGAGGACAGTTATCCAGCCAGTGAATAACCCACCTTATAGTAGCCCCATCTAAGTTGTATGTGCCTAGTTGATTGATAAGAAGGTCATGTGAGACTGTATCAAATGCCTTACTAAAGTCTAGGTATACCACATCCACTGGTTCTCTCTTATCTACGAGACTTGTTATTCTATCGAAGAAACCTATCAGATTGGTTTGACATGATTTGTTTTTTCAAAATCTATGCTGGCTGATATGTATCATATTGTTTTCTTCCAGGTGATGGCAGATGAATTCCTTAATTACTTGCTCCATTATCTTTCCTGGCAGTGCCAGTGTACACTTGGCTGAGGTTTTAGGCCAGTGTAGACTTGGCCTAGGTTTAGGCATCTGAATGCCATCATGTTGAGTATTCTGTTAGCATTTCCTGTTCATTCTGGCACCCTGTGACAATGATGATCCTTTATTGGGTCAAGTTGATATGCATCTTTGAAACTGAGGCCCAATTTCATTAAACACCTTTTGGCTGATTTATGCTTTATTTTGTTATACTGCTGTAATCATGCTTGAGTTCTTTCATTGAAGCCCAGAGAAAGGGTTTAATGCACATAATTTCTGTTTTGCCAAAATGGTCTCCTACTGTTGGCCACAATTTACCCCATATTTGAGTTCCATTTTCCCAAATAAATACATATTATCTTCCTCAAATGTACCTTGAGGGATAGTTTGGGTAGTTCTTAGCTGTAGTCAACTGCCTTTTCAAAGGGTTTCTCCCTCTCCCTTTCATTGTAGCTCATTTGCACACACACAGTTTTTAATCCCAGACTGAGGAGTCTGATTTTCAGGGTAATTATTTTTGTTTCAGTTGTCATGATTGCTACTTTTATCATAGCATGGTAAACCCATATACTGAGGTGACTTTATTATTTATACCTAACATGATTTCTTACAGAGGGTATTCAAACCATCACAAGTCACAAATGTGAGGCCCTGAATAGTGCGTTAAAATTGTAGCTATCTCTAAATTCTCAGGGGTTTTCCCGGTCCTTTTTCCAAGGTATGGTGCTCTGTAGGAAAATATGCTTTGTGTGTCTAGAAGCAGCCTGCAAATAGCCAGTCTAGGACAAAGCGGGGGGGAGAGTGAGTTGTGCAGGGTAAATAGGAAGCAGCCTGCTTTTTCTCACTCTGTCGTTAGGGTTTTTTGTGTTAAGGTACTGGATTATAACTACACTGGAGTTATGTTAGACTCTTCCAGAAATATCATTTTGTGTTTTTATCTACTATCTCTGTTTATATGCTGTGAACATAACAATAAACTGTAAAGAATGAATTACCAGAGGGTCTAATGACATGGGATGGAGATTTTGAATTTGCTTAGAGAATTTCCACATGAAAATCCTTGGAGAGTGGTTTATTTACCTACAGAAGAGGCACATTATAGGCAGTGGTACTGCAAATTTCCCAACACCTCTTCTGGAAGAACCAGCCTCTAGAGGGAGGGATGTTAGCATAATTCAGTCCCCAGGGCCCTTTTGAAACGTCTAGTGGGAGTGAGACTCATTTCATATATGGCACTTATTCTCCCTCACAAGAAAAGAACTTTGGATAAATTCTGATTTTTTTACATTGGTGTAAATCTGGATTAAACCCATTGAAGGTGGCATTTACGCCACTATGCCAGAGTAGACTGAGACCCTTTCTCTTTGACATGGACTTGATTTGAGTAGGCAAGCTAGAGGTTATATGCTCTGTATCCGATTTCTGATCCTGTGAGCCATCAAGTAGCCCTAGGAGAATCACTGTTGCTTTAACTAAGTGCAAGCAAGAGAGTATTTTCATTTCTAAGATACTGACAAAATAGATTTCACTTATGCATGTTAAAACAGTATGAACAACTGTGTAACTGAACTGAGAGCTGAACAATCCCAAATGGGTACAGTCGTGCCATTTACTTCCTGACAGAGTGTAGAAATTTCCCTAGAGCAAATTCTTCTTCTCATTGTACCTAAAGGGAAAATGTGGTGAGCTGAGGACAGTTATACAATTTAGACATTCAACCTGACTAGTACATGTACTATACATTGTTCCTTTGTAACAGAGCTGAACTTCTAACTTTCCTCCCTTAAATAGTACTTTCTAATGGATGGAATATACTAGAAAAGATGATCTTTTGCAGCCTGCATTGTAGGAGGCTTTTCTTTATTGAATAGCACATTATTAACCTGTTTAATTGGCATGCTTTAATTAGGTCTAAACTGCAAAGTTATTTTAACTTTAGACTCAGGCATTGGGTTGGTGTATGCTTGACTAAACAAAGCAAGTGAAGTCCCCATCTGATTGTGTAAGATTCAGCTCTGTGATTGATTAAATCTGAAAGCTTATCAATTTGATTTAAATGATTGATGTTGATTATTTCCTTCTCAAATTATTTTAAGTTTTTTGATCAAGACACTGAATTAAATGCCAAAAATATTACAGCAGCTGTATTGATTGGTTTGTTTTGATTTATGTGTTGATTTTTGATCTGAGTAATTTTAACATGGTTTTGTAGCAGTAATTAACATTTCAGTTTCAACAAACTGGAACTAGATTTGCTATTAAAAGAAATGTACCTTTCCAGGGAGGAGATTCATGAGCTGAGTATTGTGCAAGTGCAATGATTTTAACCATTTAGTCTCAGTCTAATTTTTGTTGATTTTTGTACACTTGATGTCTAACACTTATTCACCAATGGTGCAAAACTTTTATTTTTATTGTGCCACATTACATTGTTATATATACACAAATATTATATTCACAAGTATTTCCTTGTGTTATATATACACAAGTATTTCCTGTCCTGTTTTAAATGCAAAGATTAATCCAATAATATCCCCATGAGTAGGATACCAGGGAGCATCATATAAATTTCAGTTATGTGAGTTATAGCAAAACACTGGATAAAAGAACTGTCATGCTTTATATAAACTATTACATTTTCTTCAAGAATTGAAGTAATTCACTAATACCAGTGGGGGAGGGGGGAAATAACATCCCGACAAAGGTGTGAAACAGAGTTGCCTTCTGGTCATGCTGAAATATTTGGCTTAGGTTTTCAAAATGGATTTCCAAAAATTCTGCTTATACCCAACTTAGACACCCAAATAAGTCCTGTTAAAGCCCATTGGAGTTGCTGGCTGACTGGCATTTTTTGAAAACATGAATTTAGATATCTAAATTTGGGCACCCTTTTTTGAAAACATAATCCTGTGTGAAGTCAATGTACCTGTCTGAGTTCTGCACAATATCAGTATTTAATAATGGTACTAATCTACTGAATATGATCGTCCAGTTTCTATGCACATATTATTTCTGTATTTGAAGTTTAAAAATATGAAGTATAAACCTGTGTTACTAATGAAGACATGTTAGGAGTATTCAAGGCCCAATACTCAGAATAATGATCTGCAAATAGACTTCTTTTACCTGAAATCCTGGGAGGAGGTGTTTAGGTGTCTCCTGCCAAGACATGTGACCATGTCACCTGATGCTGGGACCCATCTTGGATGCTGTACTTTTCCAGGGACAAAAAGTTTAAACTGAATGTAAAGGATTCCCACTTTCTGCAAAACCTGTTTAAGGGTGAGGAGTAAGGTAATCTAGGTCATCACTTCTCCCTAGCTACTCCACTCAAGATGACTGCTGAAAACACCTAATGGGAGGAAGGACTGAGCTGAGACTTTCCAGTCTGTGAAAGAAACTTGTTAGAACAACTCTGAGAGTGAGATATTGCATGCAACCAATTTCTTAGGGTATTGAGCTTAGCTTGTGTTTTCTGTTATATTTTGCTTAGTAAACTGCTTTATTCTGTCTGCTATATCTTATGAGCACTTACATTTTACCTTTTATACTTAATAAAATCACTTTTTATTAATAAACCCAGTTTAAGTAATTGTTACTAGGGGGCAAGGAGTCTATGAATTTCTCTCTTTACCCGGGAATGAGGGCAAAAATGAGCTTACCTTTGTATAAAACTTTAAAGGGAGTAAGACGGCTTTATCTGGGGTTCAGATCCCATTGGGGCTGTGTGTTTGGGTGCTGAGGCAAGTCCCTTTGGCTGAGTCTTCCCAGAGCTGAGCTGATCTCATTGTCTGTGTTACACTGAAGTGGGCTGTGAGCCAATCTCTATGTCACTGCTGGAGGAGGCCTGAGGGCCTGGCTCAGCAGAACAGTGTTACGGGGTTCCAGAATGGCAGAAAGGCTCAGTGGTAATTCAGAACATCTAGTGACAGTCCAAATAGGGACCCAGTAAGCAAACCCATCATAACAAAAAAATAACAACTACCCAAGTCTCTATTTTTGCTATTTTCATGTATATACCTTGGAAGAAGGCAGATGAGTAGAGCTGGTAGAATAACAAGAAAAGATCAAAACAATTTATTCATTGATTTATTAGGGAACAGGGAGATTGTAAATAATATTTGATTAACAGTGTTCAACTAGTTGTAGTGCTAGATCAGTTATGAAAACAATTTGCAAATTTTTTTCAGCAATTAGCAGAATACTTTTTGTCAGTGTGAATAGTATCCAAACTATCAGGCTGCGTCTAGACTGGCATGATTTTGCGCAAATACTTTTAACGGAAAAGTTTTTCCGTTAAAAGTATTTGCGCAAGAGAGTATCTACACTGGCATGTGCCTTTGCGCAAAAGATTTGCTTTTGCACAAAAGCATCCGTGCCCAGTATAGACGCTCTCTTGCGCAAGAAAGCCCTGATGTCTATTTTAGCCATCGGGCTTTCTTGCGCAAGAAATTAACATTCCTGTCTACACCGGCCCTCTTGCTCAAGTATTCTTGCGCAAGAGGGTTTATGCCTGAGCGGGAGCATCAAAGTATTTGCGCAAGAAGCACTGATTTTGTACATTACAAAGTCAGTGTTCTTGCGCAAATTCTCGCGGCCAGCGTAGACAGGCGGCAAGTTTTTGCGCAAAAGCAGGTGCTTTTGCGCAAAATCTTGCCAGTCTAGACGCACCCCCTATGTATATCAGTGTCTGTGTTTAGTAGCACCTGCATCTATAATTGTTTGCATAAGACAAAATGTGTATCTGTAAATATTTGCCAATTGGTTTCAGAAAGGTTCCAGTCTTTGGAGTTCATTGAAAATTTTTATGCACAGATTACGGGTAATAGGAAATTCAACAAAAGAATTTCTGCACTGTGAAAATGTGTTTTAACATATAACTCTATCCTACAGTGAGTATTTCAAGGTGACAAAATATCCATAGTATAAAAAACAAAAACAAAACAAACAAAAACACCCCCACAGAAATGCACAGGGAGGAAATCAGTGTAATGTTCGCTCTGTAGCATATTGCAACATTACATCACAATGGGATGGGGAGGTAAATTCTGCATTCATCTTAATAGAGTGCTAATGTCAACGTCTAGCTTGGACTTTTTATAGTTAAAAGTGGATTCTATGCTGCTTTAAAAGAAATCAGAATAGGATCTGAGCCAAGCAAGATCCATAGCTGTCAGATGTTTTGTAATGCAATTCCCATACAAAACTTTTCCAGTACTCTTGATCTGATTTCTGACCTTCAAAATGATTCATATACCAAACTAAACACGTCGCTGGTAACTGTTGTGCTGGACTGTGTTTTGAATTTGTGCATGCTGTGCATCTGGAAGTGCATCAATCTCTGTACAGTGAAGTGATGCTACTTAGGGAAGGCTGGGGTCGGCAAATGCCCACCACATGGTTTTTGCACTTGATCAAAGTTCCATATGCTGCAGAATTGGCCGGGGGGGGGGGGAGAGAAGAGGTAAGGGAGGCATGGCCCAACCACTTTTAATTGGTCCTGTGCTAACTCAGTGTAACAGCTGCCCCAGACTCTTATGCTAGCTATATAGTTGCAACAACACAGAAATTTTACCCAGCCACTCGTCCATCCAGAGCAGAATGCATATCCATGTGCTGCAGGTGAGAGCAGTTTACCTAGCAAGCAACACTTCCTCCCCTTTGGATTGTCCCACCACATCCAGATATTGATGAACATTATGGCAAGCATCTTTGATATTAACAAAGAAGGTGGAGTCAGATCCAGCTCATCCTCTGTGTATAGAGGTAGTGAACTTATAGAACTGGTATATCAAGAATCACATCACATCACATACCTACCCGGTGTACAGAATCCTCTGGCAAACAATGTTACCATGTACTTCTCCATAGCCACAAGTGGGAGATACAAAATTCAGTCTTCACTGACTTCTTCCCCCAGTGGGAACATCATCTTGAGACATGTTCACCTCCCACACAAACAAAAAAATCAATCTCTACTTCTCCAAAGTAGCATTAGACTGAGATTTTGGGAGCAATGCCATTCTGTAATCCTGGACAGCCTATCTGAGGTACTTCTTTCCTGCCATCCCCCTTCTACCTCAGGCTCTCCACAAAATTCACCAGAAGAAGGATGGGGTACCCTCATCGTACCCAATTGACGAGCACAATTTTGGTTTCTGGATCTTCCACAAAAGATCCAGAAACAAAATGTCCTCTTGTTCTCTAATCTACATTCAACACTTTCCGGATTAGTCATCTCAGGTCAAGATAGAATCACACATCCCAACCCAGACCACCTTCATCTCACAGCCTTGCATTTGGATAGGCATTCATATTCAGAGCTCAGCCAAACAATTTTAAATGACAACAGAAAAGTCTCCACTAGAAAATGATATTTCGTTAAACAGAGTTATTTCTCTACCTGGTCATAACAAATCATTTATCAGGACAAATCAGCAGCTGTCCTTCAAAATGCCAGGCCTTCTATTGGCTCATTAAAAGTCTACCAGGCAGTAACCAGTGCCTTTCATCCTTCAATGGGAGGTCGCTCTGTACTTGCCATACCACTGTTCTTGATAGGCCACATTAAGATCTTCCTGGTGGAGACAAATTGCACACCACACTGGGACCTCAGCGTGGTATTCTCAGCTTTTACCAGATTACCTTTTGAACCAATGGCCATCCATCCCATGCTACACCTCTCCATGAACTTGCTGTCTTAATTGCCATCGGTGATGAGGGACACTGACCTCTCATGAGTGCTTCCTGTTGACTGAGTGTGATGGTGCAATCATTTCTACTCCTGGAACCCTAATAGGTTTTTGACCTTGCTTGGTAGGTTTTCAGTGGCTCCACCCTCTGGGTAAGTCACACAGTTAATAGATGGAGGATGGATGGATGTACCTCTTCTGGAGTAACAAAGTTCAATTAATGGTTGGTCCTCTCCAAGGTCTTCAGTCTTGTCTCTGGAACTAGTAAAGTGCAAACCCTTTCTCAGGCTTCCAGTAAAATGTCTTGCCCATTTCAGGTTTCCGGGCACTTCCCCACTGGCCAGTGATGGGACACAGGTCTGCTCACTGGTTCGAAACCAGGGACCCTGTAAACAGCAGACACATATTGCTTCATTTAAAAGTTGCTACTTCCTAGTTTCTCCCATCACCTTCACCATTCACCTCAGGCTTATAGTCCTTGGATCCTTTCTGTCTTACCCTCACTTGAACAGTGTGTCCCCAAGGCCTCTTGCCTAGAGTATTGCAGTATTCCAGCCCTTCCTTATGCTTCTCGACCCAGCCAGGAACTGACCTGCTCAGGGGCGTTGTAGCTCTTTCTTTTTTAAGTTAGCCTATTGAGTTCTGTTTGACTGTTTCCTTGAAGCCTTTCTAAGCAGTCTTGGAGGACCCACCACCTCTACTCCTTTTCTGGGGTGGGATGTGTAGCACTAAGAGGCAGCAAGAGGGGGCTTTGGTGGGCCAGGTATACTCTGTCACAATATCACTTTGACCAGATAGGTGAGTGAACTGGGTGCATACTTCATAGAGAAAATGTCTGCATCTCCACGTGAACTTAATCTCCAAGTTAATTTCAGAATTTCAACATGAACTAACTTATTTATTTACAGATATTCTTCACAAAGCTCCATAGTACCAGCAAAAAAAGATGCTGCATTCTCTTGATGTCAGAGGGCTCTGGTCTTTTATGCACAAAGAACAAAATCATTTAGGAAAACACCACTGTCTCTTGGCCAGTTCAGAGGTTCTTTAAATGGATCTCTGGGTAGAATTATAGAATCATAGAACACTAGAACTGGACGAAACCTTATGAGGTCATTAGTTCCAGTCCCCTGCCCTCATGGCAGGACTAAGCACCATCATCCCTGATAGATGTCTATCTAGCCAGCTCTTAAATATCTCCAGTGATGGAAATTCCACAACCTCCCTAGGCAATTTATTCCAGTGATTAACCACCCTGACAGTTAGGAAGTTTTTCCTAATGTCCAACCTAAACCTCCCTTGCTGCAATTTAAGACCATTGCTTCTTGTCCTGTCCTCAGAGGCTAAGGAGAATAATTTTTCTTCCTCCTTCTTGTAACACCCTTTGAGATACTTGAAAATTGCAATCATGTCCCCCCAAGTCTTCTCTTTTCTGAACTAAACAAACCCAATTCTTCCAGTCTTCCCTCATAGCTCATGTTTTCTAGACCTTTAATCATTTTTGTTGCTTTTCCCTGGACCTTCTCCAGTTTCTCCACATTTTTCTTGAAATGTCGCACCCAGATATGGACACAGTACCCCATTTGAGGCCTAATCAGTGCATAATAGAGTAGAAGAATGATTTCTCATGTCTTACTCACAACACTTCTGTTAATGCATCCCAGAATCATGTTTGCTTTTTTGCAACAGCATCACACAGCTAAGTCATATTTAGCTTGTGATCCAGTATGACTCCTAGTTCTCTTTCCACAGTACTCCTTCCTAGACATTTGCTTCCCATTCTGTATGTGTGAAACAGATTGTTCCTTTCTAAGTGGTGTACTTTGCATTTGTCCTTATTAAATTTCCTTCTATATCTCTCAGTCCATTTTTCCAGTGTTACACATCATTTTGAATTATGACCCTTATCTCCAAAGCACTTGCAGCCCCTCCCAGCTTGGTATCATCTGCAAACTTAATAAGCATACTCTCTATGCCAACATCTAAATCACTGATGAGGACATTGAACAGAACCGGTCCCAGAACAGACCTCTGTGGAACCCCACTTGTTATGCCCTTCCATCATGACTGTGAACTGTTAATAACTACTCCCTAAGTATGGTTATCAAGTCAGTTATGCACCCACCTTATAGTAGCCCCATCTAGGTTGTATTTTCCTAATTTATTGATAAGAAGGTCATGTGAGACTGTAACCAATGCTTTACTGAAGTCTCTTATGAAAGGCTTATTTTCTTCCAGGTGTTTGCAGATGAATTATTTAACTATTTACTAGCTGGTTTGATTAATCCACTACAGGTTGCACCTCCTTAACCAGGACTCTCTCGTCTGGCAACATCTGTGGTCTGGCATGACCATGGATGTTCCTGGATAAGGGAACTCAGGAGCAGGATGGATAGCAGCTGGGAGCCCCATACGTCTGCTGGCAGTGGGGCCACAACAGCCAGGACAGTGGTGGGGCCGGGGCATCCTGGGTGGCAGTGGAGGACAGGTTAATTTTATTTTGAAAGGGTTTATTAATGTATTAATATTTTAATTTATTTTGCCAAGTTTCTTGGCCTCTCCGTATCCACAACAATGATGAATGAAACAGAGCTACAAAGCTATGGAAATGCTGATTGGATGGAGGACAAACGGCAGCCATCTGGAAGGTGCTTAATTATATTCCAGTACCCTATCACTAGACAAGCATACACTGACAATTCTATGCGGCTTTGTACCCAGGCACCAGTACCTAGTCAATATTCCAATGGATATGTACATGCTTGAGATTAGAAGTTGTTTTTCACCCTTCCGTAAATATAGCCTTCATTTGCATTTCCATCTAGTTTGCCAAATGTCACTTTTTAAATATGAATTTATTAAATGTCAGCCGAGCAGGATAATTTGAATACTTATTTTCTCCTCCCATTATTCTGTTGCCACCATGCTATTATTAATGGCATTTTAACTGTTGATTGCTTATGTTGCTGATTAGAACCTTTGTCTCAATTTTTAAAAAAAAATTAAAAACAAATTCCTTCAGGCTTAGAACTTGTTTCTAATGTGACCTGATTTTCCTTTCCTTGGGTGAGAAGTGGATACAGACAATGGAATATAATTGCAAAATGATGGTGCAAATTCCCATTGAGATGCAATTTCTGTTGTGTTGAAGATGATTCCTGCCTTCCATCCACCTAAAGTGGGATCTCTGAATCCTTGTGCTTTTCTTTTACTGTCTCATCAGAAGCCTTTCATAAGAGACCCAATTAATTGCAACTACAATTGTCACTATCAAATTATCAGTCTTGTGCAAAATCTGATTCTATAATTAATGTTGTAGCATATGTGCATTAATCTGCTGCTCCTGCTCTCTAATGAGACAGATACTTATAATGTTTTCTTAAGAAATAATAAACTGGCTATGCATGACACTGGTGGCTAATTAATAAAATAATGACAGCTTTTAGAATTCCTGTGCTGCAAATCTTGCATCTTTAACATTGTTACTATTTGTAGTTTTAGATGCTGCTAGTGAGGCTATAGCAGTAATAGAAATTTGGGAATTAGTAGCCTTTGAATAAACAGATAAGGTGCTAGATTCAATCAGTATTGCTTAGAACAGCTCCCTAAAAAGAGAAGATTGGGCTATTCTCTGATAATGCAGTATAAGTACAATGGAAAATATTCTGTTTATAGTGACATCTAGTGGTACATAGTTCTTTTGTCTAAAATGAAGAGCCCAATAGAAAGGAGGTTAAATTATTTTAATACTTTTTTTATGTTGCTTTGAGTTCCAAATCCTCACTTCTTGTAAATTGGTATAGCTTCATTTACTTTAGTGGAGCTATGCTGATTTACCCCAGGTTGTGGTTTGTCTTTAAAAAATGCTTGTAAAAATGTACTTTCTCTCTAGTAGAAATACCCTTTTTCCAAGTCAAGGTTTGACTATAGCATGAAATCATGAGCATGGTAGTACTGCAGCAATAACAATACCATTCAGTGCATTCCTGCATTCATTGCATTCCTAGAATGGTCTGTATTTTTCCTTTGTGTGTGTGTGTTGTTATCTTCTCTCATGAGCATACACACATGCTGTCAATCCCTAATTTCTGCTGCAATCATGATCATAAAAGTGAAGTTTTAGCATTCTAATGCCTCATTTTTTCACTTTTCAATTCTTTGATCGTCTGTCCATTTCACCTCTCGCCCAGGTAAGTGAAGCTATACACAAAGGAGAGTAGGAATGACAAGCAAATCAAATTCCTTTGAAAGAACATTACAAAAGGTCAAAATATTACAAAACAACATTTTCTTTCACAGAATATACACAGTCTTGTGCTCCTCTTCAGATGCCACCTGGATCTGGAGAACTGTTATAGGTTTTAATGCAGAATCTTAAGAATGAGTTAATTCTCAAGGCAGATTTTGATGCAAATATATTAGCGTTAGGAAGATTATAGGTGCCTAGAATGCAATTCAGGTGTGACCTCATGTACAGTTTTCGACATGTCTGAAATTAGTCTACATATAAAGGGGGTTGTGTTCATTTAAGTATCCCTGATTGCAAAATTCCTTCTTTGCCTTTGGGATATGGAAAATTGATGGTCTGCTGGGGAAATCTGCAAATATCAGAAAAGCACACAACACCCATCGTGACAAAAAAATCCTTCCCAGAAAACCAAATAATTGCTAGGTTCCCTTGCTGCAAATCCAGATTCTTCATCTAACTCTGGCTTTTTCCTCTGTTTGCCTTTTATCTAGTAAGGGCAGAAAAGCACTCAGAGCACACTAGCCACGGAAACAATATTTGTCAGCATTGCAGCACGAGAAGACAGTTGCTTTCCTTCTACAATTGCATTTTTTTTACAAGGTAGTACATTTTGTTGATTCTTTTACTGAAAGGTGCCTAGGTTATTTCTAGATTGTTTATTAGATCATAGGTAGTTTTATAATAAACTCTCTTCTATGGCTGTAGTTACTGAAACATAATTCTGATTTGGTGCAATGTGGCAGCAAAGCATTAGGGAAAACATGGCACTGGAATAAACAGTGGCCCAGGGAAGCTACATGAAGGTTTTAAAAAGCTTAAAAGCAAATGTATGAAACTGCTTGAGGTTGCAGAAAATTACAGGGGAGGTGTGTCTGTGTGTGGAGGAAAGAAGTGACTTGATCTTTTTCCAAAGATGAGTGTAGGAATTTTCTTTGTGTTCATTTGCCCATATTAATTTCTTTCCCTATACTCACAGGGAGCTCAGAGGCTTGACATTATGTCATTCTGTGTTTCTCTGACCCCTCCCTCGCCCAAAGAAGAGAGTTTGGTTGTGCTACCGGTAGGGATAAACAGACCCTGTTGAGTTTGAGATTTATGCATCTCTCAAATCTTTTTTAGGGATTCAGGCCAAGATCGCAAAGGTATTAAGGACCTAAACTTCCACTGAAATCCATGGAAATTAGGAAGTGAAAATAGTTTTAATTCAGTCCTTTCGTATTCTGGCATTGAAACATAATTTTTTTTCCGTAGATTTCTATGGTCCTCTTCTGAATCTACCATGCCCTCCATCCCATTTTTCCCAATGTCTTCCTCATCTTGCATCTTTATCAGAGGCGTAGCCATGGATGCATCGGGGGGTGGGGGAGGGAGGCTTGGCCCACCTATGTAGCATCCAGGCCCATTCACCCCCAGCCTTGGCTCTGTTCTGTGCATGGTGGCTTGCCCCACCTTGGTGCTCCAGTCAGGCCCGGGGTGTGGGGTTGGGGGCTTGCCCTGCTCTGCTCATCTGACATTCCTGAAGCCAGCAGAGCTGGGAACCTGCGAGCCCCTGTGCCCCGATCTTGCTCCCTGGCAGGAGTGCATGATTGCAAGCCCCTTACCCAGTTCCTCAGCTGGAGTACTAGGCAGGCACAGCAGAGCAAGCCCCAGGGTGCTCACCCTGCTCACCATTGGGAGCACCAGGAAGGCAGAATAAGCCAAGCCCTAATGCCCCAACCCCACTCCCTTGCTGGAGCATTGGCGGGCAGAGCAGGGCAAGCCCCGACCCTGCTTTTCCACTGAAGCCCCAGGCAGAGGAACACAAGACCCCGCACAAAGACTATGCTCCACTGTGGGAACACACAGTGGAGGCACATGGGAATCCCCTGATAACCTTCCCAGCAGGAATGCCTGGTGGGTAGAGAGGAGCAAGCCCTGAGCATCTGGTGGGGGGAAAAGTGGGTGGGGTAATGGGCTACACCTTTGTATGGAGGGACTGTCATTTTTCTGGAAGCCCCTGCACAGAGCTGCTTTTTCTCTTTCTCCCTATAGGCCAGTTGGATGTGGGGGAGAGAGGTGGCCCCAATCGCTCCTACCTCCCCGTCATTGCCCGCCCACCCAGTTCTCCCATTCTGGCCACACCACTGGTTTTACTGTGGGATCAGACTGTCCCTTTGTTCTGGTTCCTTACCTGCAGCAGGGATTCCAACTTTGGAAATACATTTGATGCTAAATAAAATTGTGTTTAATGTTGAAGTCCTTAGTCATTTTCAGTAATTCTTTAGTCCAGACTGTCTTTATGGACTTCAGGATTTGGTGTACAATGGATATATCTGCACTGGAATAAAACATGCATGGCTGGTCCATGTCAATTGACTCAGGGTCCCAAAGCCTAGGATCCAAACTGAGGGACTATCTATGCTGCAGTTTCATAATCTGGCAGCCTGAACCCTGCAAGCTTAAGTCAGCTCATATAAGCCCACCATGGACGTTTTATTTCTGTGTAGACATGCCCTATGAAAACAGAGTCTTAGGCTAGTCTACAGTTGAAGTGCTATGGCTGTATTGGTGCATCTGCTCTGCTCTGGCGTCCCTGGTGAAGATGCTCTTTGCCAATGGGAGGGAGTTCTTCTGCCTGCATAATAAAACCGCCTCCAAAAGAGGTGGTAGCTTTGTCAGCAGAAGTGACATGTCTCTTAACAGAATTGACTGGAATTTTCTCTTCAAAATTGGATTTAAAAACATTGGGGAAGAAAGTGCAAATGTTTGCCATTCCTCCTGTTTTCTGAGCATTTCTAATTCATAAAAACCAACACAGCAACCAACCAAATGGCTGTTTGTTCCTATATTTATAATTATGTCTTTGGGCCTGAACCTATGAGGAACTAAGTTTCTTAATGACTGAGCACCTTGGGACATTCTACTTACATGATGAGCAGCAAAAATCAAATTGAAGTGTGGAATATGCAGCAACAGGGGATGAGGATGATATAAATGTCCCTGGTAATAGAGAGAGAAGCAGAATGGTTTCTAAGATGAAGAATGTTTTAAAACATGACCATGAGGCATGGGAGTAATTTTTTTTACCACTTAAACCACAGGCATGTGTTTAGGAGAGGTTGCACATATTAGCCAGCAGTCTCCCAAGAGTTAAGTGGTAATCCAGACTAATGATTCATTTACAGGTATTGGTAAACTTGTTTGTCCGTACCTGTGCATTGACAAACAATCTAATCTCATGTTTTTCACAAGGCCTGAAAAACCAATACAAATCCTATAAATCACAGGCAGTTGGTTTTTGACTTATCCTTCAATCTACATTCACAGCTGGACTCTGGTATATTTCAAAGCATCCGAGCTGCTTGCAGGGGCACCAAATACCACCTCTCCAGATAGGACTTATTTGAAAAGTATGAAAAACAAACAAACAAACCCTCCTAACTTTCCATGCTAGAAATAGAAAGGCAAAGCAGTGGAAGAAAATTATATACTTTTGCTGGTGACTGTGAAGTCAACAGGAATCACACATTTGTTTCTGAAGACACAGCTTGTCCTTTAGGATTTAGGTTATTATCAGTAAGTCAGGAAAACAATATACAAATATTGACTGGATTGGAGGGCAACAGCTGCAAATTCTTGCTTGTACATTAAAATAGTAAAAATGTTCACAAAGGCTTTAGGCAATAATGATAATTGAAAAGGGCATTTTAACCCCAGGGTAAGTTTTTTACAGCTATTGCTATCCAACCCAGTTGGTATTTGTTTTACTAATCTCATTGATCTTTTAAAGTAGCAGTGGTAACAATGTTACATTAAAAGTGACTAAGGACTTTAGTTATGGTTTCAATTCCCAGGTCTGACACTTATGTCTGTTACTTAGTCTCCCTTTGCTTCAGTCCCCCCATTTGTAATTGAGGAAGGTGGGGGGAATTCCTTTGAGCAACCGCTTGGTGCATATTGCCTGTATAGCTTGTAAACCCTACTGTACAGGGGCTCTTGCTCAGTATGGGTTTGCATAATAGGCCCTGATCTCCTCTGGGGAAAGCCACTTGGCCCACTGTAATACAAAGAAATAATGTGTAAAATAGATTAGAGCTCTCAGTAATTGTACTGTTGGTCAGTTTGCAAACCAATAGCCTATAGAATTTTCACACGTGTTTCTAAACTTATTCTGGAAACTTAACCAAAATTATAGTCAATAAAAAATGTTCTAGTCTCCAACTTCCTCTGAATTCATTCAAATGGAGATTTTTATGTGCTTATATCTGTAATATAAGGTTAAGGTTATTGAGGTTTTTTTATGTGCAGTTCTTTCAGCCACCTGAAAAGTCAAGGTAGAAAGGAATATTAAAAACAAACAAGTCACGAGAAATAATCTTTTCAACACTACACACAACATGCCGGGCTTGATCTATAGCCCACTGAATTCACTGGAATGATTCATAATGATTTGAATGGGCCTGGGTCAGGTCTATCATGCATGTGGTTATGCTTTTGTTCCTGTTGTAAAAATGTTACCAAATACTGGCTATTTTTCGATGAGACTGAATGTGTAAATGTCACCTGACCCAGGAGGAGGATTGATTCAGGGCCACACTGCCTCTGGGGACAGAATTCTGCTCTGAGCTCCCTAGCTCAGGTCAGGGAAAACAAGACCGTTCAGTACCTATTCTGGAGTGCTGCTTTCTCTCTGTTGGAGTCCAGTTCCATTTTGAGCTCCAGCATGCAAGGGACCTTTTTTCCACCCCAATACCTCCACTTCTTTTGGGCTCAGTTGTAGTCCCAGATGCCCTGGGATTAAGCAATTAAATGTAGGGTCTGATACCCTGCGTGCCCTTTCTTCAGATTGTGAAAGTGGAAAAGAAAACCTCCTTATGACTCCTTGACATCACAAACACTAATATAAGGTTTATGAACAATTTGGCCCTTCACAATGATCACAGACAAATTCCAGAGGGTAGTCACTTTAAACTTGAATAAGGAACATTTTAGTAATGCTAAAATCAAATGTTTTACTCTTCATAAAACAATCCCTAACATTTGTACAGAATGGACCAAGTCTGCATTTGGTGTAAAGCTACATAACTCTAGTTGATTCCAGTTGAGGATTTGACCCGGTACTTTTGTTAACAATAAAACCAATGATTTTGGTGATTTTTTTACACTTCTCTGTTACTGTTCTTCCATGGCCTTATTCTGTACTTTCAGTGTATGTGTTTACTTACTTTAGTAAGGCATAAAATGCTTGGGTTTCTTTGTTGTACCTCTGTGAGAACATCAGCAGGAAGATCAGTAGGGTGTCATACTCTCAGAAACTTCAAGAGATAGTGAACAATTTAGCTACTTCCTTTGTCCAGTGAAATAGAAGCAAGTGTTCTCAAATGTGGATTTATTTACACATCCAGAAATGTACTGGAATTAATGTTTCTTCATTTCAAGAGACTACTGATCCCACCTTACCAATGAGAGTTGTTTTGTCTTACTGAGATTACAGCAAGACTTGAAATCTTGGATATTAGCACATCTGAAAGATTAAGCACAAAGATTAACATCTAATAAATGCTTAAAAATGATTTGGCACATACAGTATAGAAAAGAGTAGTCCTGTGGCACCACAGAGAGTAACAAAAATATAGAGATGTCCCCAAATGCCCGAGAGCCACAGAGCAGCCCTGCCCTGAGTCCCCCCCCCCGCCCTGACACCCGTACACCCACTCACTGCCCTGATTCCTGCACCCACTCCCCTTGCCCCAAAGGACCCAAACAATGCCAGGTAAATCTTCTAGTAGGACTATAAAATATGAGGGTCAAGGATGATATAGAACACCATGTAAATAACATCAGCCTTTCAAAATATAGAAGAGGATTAATATGATATTTAGACTAGATCTCTCAGTATTTTTGAGATACAAGGACAAGAAAAGACAATACCATGACATACCTATCTGTAGGATTCTCTTGCACATTTTCTGTGTTGTTCTTCCTTGACTTTGGTTTTTTGCTTTCTTCTCTATACAGAAATTACAAACCCGGGAAAAGGATACAGGGCAGCTAAACTATTTAACTGCTTATTTGCCTGAATTATCTGTCAATATTTGTACAAGCAAACAAACAATTTGCAGTGTTGCTTTTAGGAATAATCACGTGTTAACAGGAACAGGAACTCAGTCCAGGGGGTCTCTCAGTTGATGCTACTGCAGAATTCAAAGCAAGAAATCCTCTCTAAATATAAAGTGGTACAAAACCTGCAGCCTTTGATTTACCAAATCCCCAGTGTTTAGTTAAAAGCTCAAATATTTTCTAACGAACTCCAGTCCAAATTAGATCATCTCCAGATGTTTTGGTACTGTGAATGGCAAGACTCAAATTCAAATTTAATGAACCATATTTTAATATCAGCTTCTCCTATCTATTTAAATTACAAAGAACTCATCTGACTTTGTAATGAATCTCACAACTGTATCATTTCTTGAGCCCCCATCTCTGAATTGTACAGGTCTGTAACAGCAGTGAGTTGACAGTCTTGAGTAAACTGTGTTTGTTAGCAAAGCTACAGTATCTAAAGAAATGACATGTGGAACAGCGGGAGGTGCTCAAAAGTCAAGTGTGGAATTCAGGAGCTGTTGGGTGGAAATGGGTTAGCGAAACAGGAAGGGAGGAGGAGGAGGCTTGACAAGATAAAGTGTGACATGGCAATCCATGAGATAATATTAAACAAACAACATAAAAGAGTAAGGCTGCTGGATGACAGATTGGTGTATATTCAGTGGAATGCACATGTCTACTAGGACTGTGAAAAGGACCCAACTGGCTGATCTTAAAGAATGCATAAAATAATCAAGGCTAAGAAAAGTATTCTAAAATTAAGCAATGTAGTGGCTGTGATAATTAAAAATGTTTAAAGTACATAAAGAGTAGAGGTGCATCTACAATGCACTGTTATTTTGGATTAACTAGCATTATTCTGAAATAATAATGGGAGCATCTACACAGCAATTCCATTATTTTGAAATAATATCAAAATAACGGGCAGCTTATTCCGACTTCTGTAAAACTTATTCCATAAGGAATAACTCCTCTTCTGAAATAGCTATTTCGAAATAACAGTGGTGTGGACACTCCACTGCTGCTGTTTCAAAATAACTCCTCACCAGGGCCATCCTAAGTAATTTCTCCCCAGTGCTTCCTGGGGCTCTAAATCAAGTTAACACGTCCACATTAGGGGAGCCTGCCACGGACTAATTTTGAGGCTTCCCTGTAGTATGGACACACTATTTCAAAATAAGCTATTTTGGAATATATCTTCTGGAGTAGTTTATTCCAAAATAAATATGCAGTGGAGATGTCCACTCACAGTGGGATGAAATGATATTTGGTGCCTATAGATGCAGATTAGGCATCAAGGAGAATTTGCAACATTATCTAGGTGCCTAACTCCAGTTGAAATACATGGAATTTAGGAGCCTAACTTCTTTCAAAAATCCCATTAGGAACATATAAGAATCTTTAGGCTCCTAAATACCTTTAGAACTCTGCCCCTATGTTAATAAAGGGGTGGAACAGAGTAAGATAATTAACCCACTGCTGAACAGTGATCGTTGAATTCAGCGGTCTGTGTATGGGGCACCATTATAGGATGATGATCCTAATGTTTTTTTGAAAAAAATCCATAAATATTGAGAGAAAAAATAAATCATGATAGAGCTATAATTGGTAATAACAGGACATTAAATATTGTTGCACTGTTCAGAGATCTGTCTTGCATTTGAAGGAGCCACAAGGAAATAGATCTTCCTTTGAAGTAGTTTCTATTGTACCTGCTGTATTTATTACCTGTCCTGTATTACTATTATTTAATTTTGTATCTAACAGTCAGTTGCCTATTCAATAAATTCTAACATTAGTCAGATTTCCTGGCTGACATAAATATTGATTTACTCTGAATGATGATAGAATCAATCTCTCTGAGGTATGTGAAAATACTCTGTTAAGGAGTCTATTCAATAAGCTTGTCTTTCAGCAGTTTGTGCTTCAGTGTGTATGTATGTGTGCATTTATGTATTTGAAATTTGTTATACATGGTGAGTTTAGTTTATTTCAGCCCCATAATATACTGAACTCAGTAAATGTCGTGCTGAATAAAAATTCCCCAACTGTACTCAATTGAATTAAAAAAAAGTTGAGTAAATAAGTCAATGAAAAACAATGACCTCGCTTGTTCTTGCAGTGTCCTCTTGTGTTCCTTAAATGCATAAAGGAGCTAAAAATATGTCAGTTCTATTGTCATGAGAAAAGAAATAAGCCTACAAAAGGACCTTATGCTCAGGTATTGTATTCTGCTCGCATTTCAATTAACCCTGGAGTGATGAGCTTGCATTATAGGGTTTTGTACTTTAGCTTGAATAGTCACATTATCTTAAATAAGAGGGAAGGAGTACTATATGATTCTTTCCTCCATGTTAATTGAGTATTACCTTTTCATGTTTTAGGGCAAGAGCCTGCTCTTACAATAGTGAGCTCAGTGTGATAGGGAATGTTGCTGCCAGCATGGAGGGTCTCTTTGCTATCCAGCCAGTTGCAGGTAGGATGATTCAGAGAGGAAGAGAACAAGTTGGGGATGTGTCGTGCAGTGTGTTTTAGGCCAAATCTAGAACCAGGCCTAGCCTTTGGGCAAGGCAAGCGAGGCGGTCGCCGTGGGCCCTGCACATTCAGGGCCCCGTGCTGCCCAGCTCCTGGCCCCACCCACCCAGCTGGGAGCTGTGTGGCTGTGTGGCTCAGCATGCTGCCTTGGGCCCCGCACATTCTTCGGCCAGGCCTGTCCAAAACCCATTGAAGTAATTAATTGGCTCAGGATCTGACTCCATATTATTACTCCAGAAAGAAAAGTGAGTCCTTTTCAGCTGCAGTCATCTAGGGATAACATGTTTTGTAGGTCAAGCCAGGCTTGAAGTCCACACCCTCCTGAGGCTGTAGTGTACTAATCTGTGCCCACTGCCTAATGCTCTCTTGAATCTTGTTTCACTTCTGCCTGTGGGGTGGAATTGGAAAGAGGTGCCCTATGCCCCCTTCCACCGCCACAGAGGAGAGGGTCGGAGTTTGTCCTCTGTCTCTCAGCAGCTATAATATCTGTGTAGGGCGGGGGTTGTGTGTCACACAATGGGCACAACGGTGGCTTACACTTTCAGTTGACACACAATTTACTTTGTATTTATTTAATTTAGGGAGTAATGTCTGAGTAGTTTAACTGCATTAAAATAACTGAGCCTATTATTTTATATGTTTGCCTGCACATACCCAACTGATCACTGCAGACCTCAATAACCTTGACTGAAAGCAGTCCCAGAGATCAAATTTTCATATAGATGAGTTGTGAGCAGTGTCTATATTGATTTAAGTAAAAAAAAAATCGTTCTTTACCAGCACGCTGGTTTCTCTTCTTCTCCTTGAAGAAGCATATTCTACTGTTTCTGTTGCAAAAGAAATGTCTGGATTCCCCGTATTCCTCTCACTGTATTTCTGATGAAAGGATAGGATTTGTTGTTTTGGTTTCCATTTAATTCTTTCTTTTATGAGGGATGAGGAAGGTTCTACTTTCAGGCACAAACATTTAGGACTAGATTTTTGTCCTTTCCCTTCCACCTTCAGACACCTACATGGCTGGACCCAGATACTGTCCTTGAACTCTCTTCCATTTCTCCCTCCCTTCCTCCCTCTCTCCCCTCTCTCATTGCATCTCACTTTGATAGCGTCCTCTGACAATACTATTCCTCAAATTGACTGCATGCACACTTGTACCTCAACAGTTCCTACTGACAGCAGCAGTAGCTACATTTCGCGCCACAGATTCACAGGGGAACTTTTCATCTGCAGTCCATACTATCTTGTGGAATGCAGAGCTGTTTGGTGGGGCCTGCAAAGTAGATGTGGCTGATGTAGTATTAAATGCAAGAGAGCACTAGAGAGAAATGCAGCTCCTTCCAGTGAGCTTCATGTGGGGCCCACTCACACTAGTGGAGAGTGACTGCAGCCGTCCTACCAGCTGTGGCACATTGGATTCAGTTCTTCATTCAGCCCTTCATGGACAACAGGAGTGTATGTTCAATGTACAAAGCCAATTGAGAAAGCCACAGAACCATTTTTTTATAAACTTAGCCATTCTACTGTTTAACCCTTTTCTCCCAAATTGAGGATTTTTTCTGTGTAAATATCTCCATGCCATTCAGTCCATCATGATCCCCCTTTTCATTCTCCCTTTCCCTAAAATGCCAGTGAGAAAATTGCTTTAAATGATTTCAGTGTGCTTTCCTTTATCATCATCCCTCTAAGGTCTTTCTACCTACAGATAACTTTCTTAAATTAAAAAGAATGCAGTTTCCTGCTTTCTGCTTCTAATTTCTAGCTTCCTTAGTTCCCATTTACATTTTTACCCAATTTTATATCTGTTACTAGCACATTTATCCAGTGTTGCTTGGGTCCTTAACAAGGGGCTCAGGGCAGGGGACTGGGGATGTGGGGGGGGTGCAGTAGTCAGGGTTGAGAGGTGAGGAATGGTTCTGAACGTGTGTGTGCAAGGAGGCAGCTCCCTCCCCCTGGCTGCTTGCTTTTCCCTTTCCTGTCCTGTTGAGGGAACAAGAACAAAGTGCACAGCTCGTCTGCCCCCTGTGCTCCTCAGCAGAGTGAGGAATGCACCAAACTGTTCCCTCTCCCCTCACTCCCTGATGAAGGGGAACAGCCAGCAAAACCCAGTACAAATTTGGGGGAAGGGGGAGCTTCAGTCACCCCACCCTCCCTAAAGGGGACCTGGGGGGTGGGAAGCTCAGGCTTGAGGCAGTTCTGGCTGGCGGGGGGGGGGGGGGGGGTGCGGGCAGGCAGTCAGGCAGATCCTTTCACCTGCCTGGTGATTCTACCTCTTTTCTGTGTGATTTCATGAGAAGCAATTCAATTCCAGGAATATCCCATTTCTCTGGCACACTCAAACCCTTATATTGCTTTAAATTATGATAAGAGGAAGCTGTATACTGAATTTGGTGGCCTAAGCTCTTACTGCTTAGGAGGAGTTCTTGAACAGACAGACAGACAGACAAATTCTCTCCAGTATTTAGCAGACTGGAAGATTTACCCAGTGTTACTCATGTCCTTAACTCAAGTAATTTTTTTGACAATAAAATGAAAATGTACATGTTTTATTTAAATCATTGCTCTGGAGTGGGGCCAGGGATGAGGGGTTCAGTATGAAGACAACCCCAGCCCTCTCTCAACACGGCAGCTTGGGGTCAGGTGAAAAGCACTTTTTTATGGCTGCTGCATCTCCAGCCGGCACAGCCGGTGGAGGGGTATATGTCCCCCAGTTGGAGCAGGTTTAGGTTCATCTGCCCCTTGCACTCCTCAGCCAGAGTGAGGACTGCAACAAATTGTACACATTCCCCTTGTTCCCTGACCAAGAGAAACAGCCAGCAATATTCCTGTATGAATTGGTGGTGAGGGGAGTTTCACCTACCAACCTCCCTAAAGAGAACCTGGGGAGTGGGAGGGTCAGGGCTGGGGCAGTCCCAGATGCGGGGCGGGGGGGGGGGGCATACCCCAAGCCAGCCCATTTCACCTGCTTGTTGATTCTCTTTTCTGGTATGGGTTTATGAGAAACAATCCCATTCCAGGCTCATCCCATTTTCCTGGCACAATCAACCCCTTACCTTGCTTTAAGCTACGATAAGAGGATGCCTGATACTGAATTTGGTGTTCTTAGCTCTTACCATTAAGAGGAGTTCTTGAACAAAGAAAGAGACAGACTCACAGACAGACAAACTTTCTCAAATATGTAGTAAATGTTACACAAGTTCACGGTGAGTGCTCAATTCAAGGTTTAATATACTTCAAATAAAACTCTTCTTTCCCTTATGTGTTCAAACCCACACAAACTCCCTTTGCTAGCACTGAATATTAGTTACCATTCCTTAACCTACATACACAGAAGATCTAAGTTTGCTTTCATAGTGTATTCTGTTTGTTTTAGTTAACTCCTAGTTTATTAGCAAATAAATTTTACTTTTTCCTTGTATATGCTACTTTCCACCATTGATTTCTAGCTCTGTGCTCAGGCTTCCCCTTTGACTCCAGATCCATCTTTATTTAAAAATATGAGCTCTTGCTTACTGTACATCTCACAAAATCTCAGAGGGTGGCCATGTTAGTCTGTAAGGGTATGTCTACACTGCAAAGTTAATTCGAAATAACAGCCGTTATTTCGAATTAACTTTAATAGCATCTATACATGCAAACCACTATTTTGAAATTAATTTGAAATAGCGGAGCGCTTAATTTGAATTTGGTAAACCTCTTTCTATGAGGAGTAATGCCAAATTCAAAATAGCTATTTCGAATTAAGTGCTGTGTAGACACTTAATTCGAAATAGGGGGCCTCCAGCCCTTCCCAGGGAGCCCTGGTGGCCATTCTGGGAACAACCAGGAAAACTTACTCTCCTCTCCTGCAGCCCCGGAGCCATTAAAGGGGTAGAGCCTGGCCACAGTGCCTGTGCCAGCTCCAAGCCTGCCAGCCCAGAGCCAGCAGTGGCCACCGAGGCCCCTGACCCAGTGGCACCAAAACATGAGCCAGCAAGCCACTGGCAGCCAGCCCTCCCCTGCTCCCCAGGAGCAGTCTGCCAGTTCCCAGGAGCCTGACAGGGGCTGGAGAAGGTGGGCACCTTCCTGGTCCAGGGTGGAGATCATGGACCTTATTCAGGTTTGGGGGGGGATGCCCCCAAGGTCCATGATCTCCACACTAGACGGAGGAATGCAGCCATCTATGACAGGATAGCTGCCAGACTGGCCACCAAAGGCCACATGTGAACCCAGGAGCAGGTTTGCATGAAAATCAAGTTGGTCCAGCGAGACCCCCCAACCCTGGGCCCTGAGCTTCCCCTCCCCCTTCTTCCCTTTGCTTCCTCCTTCCGGCTCCCTCCTCCCAGGTTTCCCCCTCCCCTCTCCCACCCTATGTCCTCCCATCTCCCACCTCCTTTTCCCAGTCTCCCCAGAGGTTCATCCCTCCCCCCAGCCATTTTGTTAAATAAACAGAGTTTCTATTTTTGAAAAAATGTGTATTTTATTTGACATCAGGAAGGGAGGCTAGGGAAGGGTAAGTGGAAGGAGGTGAGGAAGGAATGGGGCACGAGCCCCCAGTGGGGAGGACCGGGGTGGCTCTGAGGGCTCCTCAGGGTGGACGCTCTCCCGGAGGGCCTCCTGGATCCTGACAGCTCCCCGATAGACCCCTCAGATGGCAGCCTGCAGCAAGTGCAGCCTGGTTGATGGCAACGATGCCACGAGACACACCGGCGTGCCCAGGGGCAGCTCTGGCTCCATGTGGCCAAGTGCTGTGGTGTCCTGAGTGCAGGTACTCAGGGCACTCCAAGACAGGACTGCTTTGCTGTCCCTCATCGAGGTAGACAAGCAAGTGGGGAACCCTGAGAACTGTCTGTCCGGGGTGGGGGTAGGGTCCCTTTAAGCACGGAGCTCAGTTAGCCTCAGGCAGCAGCACCACACACTAAGTCCTAACCTGATGCCCTGCCGGCACTGGCTCCGGCCAGCCTTAACTTCGGTTCAGGGTCCACTCAGTGTGGACGCGCTATTTCGAAATAGCAAAACGCTATTTCGAAATAGTTTTTGTGTAAAGATGCGTTATTTCGAATTAGCTTAATTTGAATTAACTATTTCGAATTAAGGCTATAGTGTAGACATACCCTGACTTCAAAAATAATGAGTAGTCCTGTGGCACCTTAGAGACTAACCAAAATATATAGAATCATTAGCTTTGGTGGGCAAAACCCACTTCATCAGATGAATTGGAGTGGAAATAACAGAAACCAAGATATCTATCTATCTATAACAGCAGAAAAAGTGCCTTTCTTGGGGGAATTTTGTTTTGAAAAATGGTTTGTATAATTGGTCATTCATAAAACTGGCTTTCATAAAATAAGATTCTACTGTATATATGTGTTTATTAAAAATTAATAAGTATAATTTGGGTATCTAACCTCTATCTTTAAGTTGTTGCTGAGACGGAATTTTACATTGTTAATACAGTGAAATTTAATCCTGCCCTTTCGGTTTTCTAGGTGGGTGTATAAATATAGCACATAAATTAGCATATTACATTGTGCATAGATAGGGATAGTTGATGCATATATCAACATATTAATGTTTATAAAGTGCAAGCTATGTAAGTTGATAAAATGACCGAGTTTGGGAGGGGGACTAGGTGTGCCCAGCAAGGTATATATCACAAGGGATAACATTTTTAAAAGGAAAGTAAAATTAATTAATATAGCAAAGAAGGAACTAGAAAATGGTCCAGTCCTACCTTCTGAAAGTCATTGTTGTCTCTCTGTTTCCCCAGAAGCCATTCTTAATGTTTCTTTAAATGAGTACTTGTAAGGAGAATGTGAAAGCAAGTCTATAAGGAAGTTATAGTTAACACCATGTTAAGCAAGCACTGGTTATTTCCTGTCCACTGTGTATTATTATGCACAGATATAGATTTTTTTCATTAAAATAATTCAGAAATATAGAATGCCGATACTCTCACAATATATATGTATTCAGTGTGATGTCCAATCATAGGGTATGTAGGTACTATTAAGACTACCATGTTTGAAATTGAGCTAAACAGTGTATATTGTGCTATGATATGTATACAGTCTTATTGCAGTGTGCGCCCCTTGGTTCGAACTAACGTTACTTCTCATTTTTAATAGATTTATTGTATAATTCTACTTCCATAATCTTTTGTCTTCTAGTCTGTTTGAGAACATTGCCTCTCTCCTATGGTTATAGTTTTTTACTTTTTATAAGCTTCTAATATTATTTACATTAACATTGTAATTGTGAATCCAGATTTTCAAAACTGTATGCGGAAATACAGCTACACATAGTCATACATGCAGTTTAAACTTAAATGTGCACAAGTGCTTTGCATGGACAGGTATAGCCACTCTTATAGTAGACTCATGTAGAAATGGGACCACAATATTTAGTTCTCTACAGTGTTTTGTGATTATTTACATAAATGAAGCAATACAAAATCTGCTATATATTTGAGAGAGTTTGTCTGTCTGTCTGTTCAAGAACTCCTCCTAAACGGTAAGAGCTAGGACCAACAAATTCGGTATATAGCTTCCTCTTATCATAACAAGATAAGTGTTTGGTTGTGCCAGGAAAAGGGGATGTGCCTGGAATGGGATTACTTCTAATGAAATGGAAAGGGAGGGCTCTTCTAAATAACAAACACATGGGGGCAGCAGGGGCTATGGGATGGAAAGCAGGGACAGTTATACTGTATAATGACCACAGTGGGGCAGCAAGGGGAAGCAAGGTAAGGGTTTGGTTATGCCAGGAAAATGAGATGTGCATGGAAAGGGATTGCTTCCCATAAAACTATACAAATAGGCAGGTGAAAGGGGCACCCTCTCTCCAGGACTGCTCCAACCCAGAGTCCCCACTCTAACCCTAACTCTAGCCCTGAGTTCTTTAGGGAGGGCAGTGTTGTCATCCCCCCATTTGTATAGGAACATGGCTGGCTGCTCCCCTTCATCATGGAGGGAGGGGAAAATAGACAGTTTGCTGCATTCTTCAATCTGGCTGAGAAGTGCAGGGGGAAGATGATCTTGCACCTGCCCCAGCTAGCTGACATGCACCCCTCATCTGGCTGTACCCACTGGAGCTGCAGTGGCCATGAGCAGGTATGTCTCACCTAGCCCCAAGCTGCTGCAGTGAGAGAGGGCTGGGGTCATCCTCTCCTCCGGGGCAGCCTGCATACTGAACCCCTCACCCCCATCTCCATCCCAGCACAATGATTTAAATGAAGAAAAACAAAATTACTTGAGTTAAGAACCTGAGCAATGCCAGGTAAATATTCTAGTGTTGTTATATAATCTATCATGAGAATCGCATGCAGCAAATTTAATTATTCTGTAGTTGGGTTCTCAATCACCTAACAACACGGTGCACTCTGAGCTCAAAAAAAAAATTACAGTAGGAGAGTTTAGATTTATAAAAAAATCTCTTAAAGTTCCTTATAACTATATAACTATAATTATTTCTTGGATATAAATAAAAGCATTTTAAAATCCTCTTTCTTTGGGGTGGGAAATTCAGACCTTGTTTTATAGTTAGTGGAGTGATACACTCAGGTGTGATTAGTTTTGGAAGGTTATTTCTTACCTCTAAAATATACATGCTCAAGAATTGACTGCTGCCTTGGTTAAAGTTCACTGTTACAGAACTTGCTAATTTCCCCTTTCCTTCTTTGTGAGGCTGGAATGCTGATTGGTATGTCTGAGATCACAGCAACTTCAGCTACCGCATATTCTGGGGCAGGTATTTTATTTAATCCTGAGTGATTCAGTCGAGTAAGAGGGGGATGGATGACAATCGCTGAGCTGTGAAATTTCATGTGTATCCGTGACTATTGTTTTATAAATAAAAATTCATCACATGAGGAGTTTCATTATAGTAACAGTTGCTACCTCCAAATATGTGGCAAAGCAAGAGCTTGGTACATCCAAATTAATCTTCTCTGATAATATTACTGTTGGTTTTTCTATGTCTTTATTCCATATTATTCCGAGGTCCATTATTTCACAAAAATTGCTTTGGTGGGATTTGAACATTTTTTAAACACGCATATGCCAGCAAAGCCAGTATATCAAGTATATGTAATTTTCATCTCACAAACACAGAGTGCAACTCTGCTATTAATGAGTGCTTATCTCATAAAAAGAAAAGTAATATGCTATCAGGGAAAAAGGAATTTTAATGTAGGAAGTTGAGAGCTGGGAAAAGACAGAGGAAATGGATGTGATTTAAAAAGGAGGACTTCAGAAGCATAAGACAAATTTTCTTTATATTGTGAGGCCTGATGTGCAGTGAGGAGATGAAATTGAATATTGATTTTGGAAAGGTGCACCTATGCTGTTAAGATCATAAAAAATGCACTCCAAAGAAAACAATGGAAAAAATTGATCACCCATGAGACTTGCACCTGGAGACAGCATCGTAGCTTCCATCTTCTCCAAGGAGTCATAGCTTCAACTTCTGGTAGAAACGTTGGGCTGATCAGTGTAATCAAGGGAAAAAAAGAATAAAAGAAATCTTAAGAAGGCTAAGAACTCTATGATTAATTATCTCTGCAATAGAGAGAAGAGATGGCTGATGAATGAGATCAAAAATAAAGTGGGAGACTATAAAGAGTGAGGAGAGCAGGCTATTTCATGCCTTAGCCAAAATGAAGCTTATTTAGAAATAAATAAAAGTGGTGGAAGAATTAATTCGTAATAGTTTCATTCTGCCACTTTGTTTCAAGAGAGGAGAGAGTTAACTGGATGTTTTGATTCAGGCAAACTATGCGTACAGAGGACTTTCAAATAATCAATCTAGTAATCCAGTTTTAAAACAGCTCAGTGATAGGCAACAAACAGGGTAGAAAAGCTTCTTTTCCTTGATCCCCCCGAGATTTTAGACTTGAAGCCCATTAGACAGGAACGATTGAGAGTTTTGAGTGTTCCTCTATCACTTCTAGGGACCAAAGATCAAAGCTCTAGGTTAGTCACAAACAAAAATGTTTGTTCTAACTCAGCCCCTGGTATACATTAGATCTCACAGTATGAGTAGCATTGGGGTAGAGCAGATAGAGTGAAATAGGAGTGTTGTAGATCTGGTAAAATGTTGGGTCTGGAAGCTTCCATGACACCTGCATATTCTACAAATGACTCTACTTTTTTGTTCTGAGAACCACCCATTCACTAACTGGTGAATAACAATAATGAAAAGCAAACAGGAAAGAATTTAGTAGTAAAAAGTAGAAACAATTGAGGATTATTACCACAAACCTCAGCTATATGCATACTAGAAGACTTACCTGGTGTTGCCTAAGTCCAGGGCTAGCCCAGGGTAGGGAGGACTTCACAGGGTAGGGAGGACTCCCTGGGTGAATGGGGGCTGCACAGGCTGCCCATCGGCTACTTTCTAGGGATGTCCCAGGGAGGTGGAGGCCGCCCGGCCCAGTTGGCAGCTGCTTTCTGGAGGCAACTCAGTGTGGCGGGGGGTGCACAGCATTGCAGCTGCTCCCCAGGCAGACTGGGGTGGTGGGGGTCATGCTTCCGGCCAATGGGTGCCCTCATGGGTCATTCATGAGGATAACTGTCCCCACTATCACTCCCCTTCCTTTCCATTAGATGTGAAACAATCACATTCCATTGTCCTGCCACAATCAAACCTAGCCCCAAGTTTGATAAGAGGAAGCTGCAGACCAAATGTGGTGGTCCTAGCTTTTACCATTTAAGAGGAGATCTTGAACAAACGGGCTCACAGACAGACGGATGGACAAATACAGACAAGACAAACTTTCCAAAATATATAGTAGATAAATATGGTGATGGATGCTTTAGAAGTACAAATGCTGATAAAGTAGCATGTTTTTGAAACCAGAGTGGACCCTGCACATAATTTGACATCTGCGTAAGTGTGATTAGCAGGAAAAGCAGTCTTTGTCTTGTTTTACGCCATCTTTTGTTTCCTTATCTTCTATGCAAATTCTCCTTGGCAGATTTGCTGTTACTTGTCTCTTGTAGCTGCTATGCCACCCTGTCCCTGCCTGACTGTTGTGATGACCAGTTTTCACCCATTTATAGTCTACTCATGTTTGCAGTCTCTGTTGAATTAAGTTTTGTCCTCTTTGACATAAAGCTGTTTCTTTTACATCGAGATAACAAATGTTTGATATTTATTTCACTAAAACATTACATGGAGAAGAAGAGTTCTGTGTAAGCTCAAAAGCTTGTCCCTTTCACCACAACTTCGTAAGTGAAGACAGGACATTTGTAGCACTTACCACTAGGGAGCTAGGCTATGTAGATAGATAAGCTCTGTACCCACTGCCCTTGCCTGGCATTATCTAGTTTATTACATGTGCTTTGTCTCCACTCTGTTTTTACAGAAACATAACTGACACACATTCATTATCCACTGTAAAAACAAAGCTGTTTTGTCAGTGAAGCCACAACCTTAGTGTTACTCAGTTCAGCACTGGGCAGATGGGGTGTCACACTAGAACAGTCAGAAACTCCTAGCTGGTAACTATTCAGTGTTTTTTACACTCAGCAGAGACAGTTATTCTGAATTTCACTTTACCTGATGGATAGTAAATGAAGTGGATAATTCACACTGCAATTTGAGTCACATAAATGATTTTTTAAAGGAAGATTAAAAGGCCTTGAAAAGAGTAGAGTTGATGAAGCATATTGTGCTGCCCTGTGAGACAGATTAGGCTCTGGCTTATTTAGAGAGCATGTGTCTGCTTGTGTCATACAGCTGCAGTTGAACTCACCTGAGACACACACGCTGACACCTCCTTAGATGTAAACAGGACGGTAGTAGTAAAAGGGTGATTCCAGTGAGGGGTCCTCGAGACAGGAATTTATTCTCCATAAACATAGCCTGAACATGTTGGTCTTCAGGGTACCTTTCAAGGTTTGATCTTCTGAGAGAGATTGAAGGGTTGGTAGGTGAGGAGTGAAAGTCTGTTCTGGTGAAAAGGGTGAGCAAAGCTAGGATTTAGAAGCAGTGGGTTCTATTTCCAGTCTGCTGCTGATGTGCTGGGTGATCTGGACAAGTCATTTCGCCCCTTTTGTGTCTCAATTCTCCTCTGTAAAACTGGGCTAATGACACTGACTTCTTTGTAAAGTATTTTGAGATCTGCTGACAAAAACCTTTATATAACAATTAGGTCTTATTAACTGTGGACACTGACACACTTTATAACTGTATGCATTCTTTACACAAATGGGCACAAGCTGTGGATATCCACAGAGCTGTGGATAAGTGAATTTCAAATAATAGTAACATATAGGCGCAGAAGTTAATTTGTGTTGTGACAGTAATTTAAAGTCAATAATAGTAGATTTTCTATAGCTTAAGGTTTTTTTTAACAAATCAGGCACTAATGATGGTTCACTTTCAACAGTTGCTATTTATAGTTCAAATACTAAGAGACTGACAGAAATCAGATTTCAATAGCAACAAGAGAAGTGATGTATCTTTTATTGAGTACAATGTCAGGAAAATTGTCAAATGCCAACAGTAGTATTTAATTTTGAAAAAAGATTGGGTTGAATGAAGGAGACACAGGTAGAACTTAAAAAATTTGCTCAGCTACTCATAAGAACACACTACTTACATATTTTCTTTATCTCTGGGACACATGGCTAATTGCAAAAACCTCTCTTTTCTTTGTCAGTCTTTTTACATCACTCTCTATTAGAAATCTTATTGTGTATGAATCCATTTAGAGATCAAAGATGGACAATATTTAGACCACTATTAAAAGATAAAATATATCAACTTGTGTTTTGAAATCACAACTTCAATATTCTCTTAATTGAGTTATTAATTATTCAGTAGTTAACAAGAAAGTACTCTGAAATTGCTCAGGTAAAATAATATACATTCTGTCCTGGGTTATAACCATGGAAATCTCTTAAACTACAAATAACCATTTAACAGACATAACTTAGGGATTTAGCTCAATATCTGATATAATAATTGCCTCTGACCACACGGCTCTCCCTGCCTCTCTGAGAATTCATCATGGCACAAGCCCAAGACCCCCCAAGGCCCTCAAAGACCTTCCAGGGGCAAGAGGAGAACTCCAGCCGGGTCAGGACCCTTTTAGAACTATGGGGAGAGGAGGAATTGTTGCATACAATTCCTGATATGGGATTATTCAGAGGATCTAGAAATATCAGATACCGTGTGATCCTGCTTCACCAGGTAGGAATACCGTACCATGCTCACTGTACATATGCAGCCTGATACCCAGAGGAAACTCTTCTTTGTTAAACTAACTCAATATGTGTACACACACACACATGTGCATGCACATTGTGATGGGCAACAGTCAAAAAGTCAGAAAGAATATTAAAGACATGACTAAATCAGTGACTTAAGTTCACAAGTTCTTTGGAAACAGTGGGACATGACATACACTAAATACCAATTCATTTGTCAGCAATAACACTAAGGGTGTGTCTAGACTACACAGTTTTTTCAAAAAAAGTTGCCTTTTTTCAAAAAAAACTTCACCCGTGTCTACACTACCACTGTGTTCTTTCGAAAGTACATTGAAAGAACCCGGCAGTTTTGTTGACAGCGGTAAATCCCATTTTACGAGGAATGATGCCTTTTTCGACAGTGATTTGTTGAAAAAAAGTGTGTGTAGATGCAGGGTTGTTTTTTTTTTCTAAAAAACAGACCTCCATGGAAAAGCCCTGGTGGACAGTCCAGCTGCAGAAAAAACCTCTATTGGTCCTGTCTGTAGCCATGTTTTAAAGGCACAGGCACCCTGGGCAGCCATTGTGGCAGGAAGGCAGCCAGAGGAAGCCTCTGACCACACGGCTCTCCCCGCCTCTCTGAGAATTCATCATGGCACAAGCCCAAGACCCCCAAGGCCCTCAAAGACCTTCCAGGGAGCCATCCCAGCGGCCTTCCAGGGGCAAGAGGAGAGCTCCAGCCGGGTCAGGGCCAGAGGTCCTGACCCTTTGAGAACTATGGGGAGAGGAGGAATCGCTCCAGGCTCTGCATTCCCGTTGCCAGAATGCAGACATTTACGGCCACATGGCCAAGGGGCTGGCCAAAAAAGGACACCAACCCAGAACCTTGGACCGGTGCGGGCCAAGGTTAAAGAACTAAGGCAGGGCTATGCCAGGGCCCGCGAGCACAGCTCCACCTCGGGGGAAGCGCCACACTACTGCGCATACTTCCAGGAGCTAGACAGAATCTTGGGTTGTGGGGAACCCCTCTTTGCCCTGGTTCTGGTCCAGACTGGGTTGCAGACACCAGTGCAGCGTTGCCAGGAGGAGGCTGAGGACAACCCAGAGGAGCAACTACAGGATGAAGAGGAGGAGGAGGAGGACCCCAACTGCAGTGTGGTTACCCTGACCCTGGAGACAGTCCCTGAGACCCAGGAGGCCTCGCAGGCATCCTCTGACGCTGGTGAAGGAACATCAGGTGAGAGCGGTCAGGGTAACACACAGAGAAGGGGGGAGGTAGGAGCACAGGGGCAATCTGCACATGTCATGCTCTTCCTGGACAGTTTGCACCTCTCTGTGCATGTGCAAGCATGTTCATTCCCAGGGCACACATGGGCAGCTGCCCACAGATCGGGGAAGGCCACACACATGTCTGACCCCAGGGAGGGCTGTCCTCCCCGCACCAGGAACTGCGGGAAGCAGGCTGGTCACAAGGGCACATGCACGACAGCACACAGACCACTGCAAGCATCATGCCTAGCACTTGGGCATGTATGCACAAGCAACACAACAGTCAGTCCCACAGACAGTGCTGCCACAGGCAGGCTGTGAGTGTGTGGGTGGGGGCCCTGGGAGACCCAAGCTGCTCCAGGCCTCTGTCCTACGTCTTGTGACCCACTGTGGCTGCACACCTCCCTGAGTTGTATCGCCATGGTGGGGGTGTGTGTTGGGGAGGACGGGACATTGTCCTAGCCACCTTGGGACCCCTGTGAGGCTGGGGCTGCTGGCCAGGCCAGATGTGGGCTTGCAGTGAGAACATTCCCATCCCTTGTTCTAAGGACCTACTCACTGATCACAAGCAGGGACAGTGTGTACATTCATAAAACTGATCACTTCTCCCTCTTCTCCTCCACAGCTGGATCTGCCAGATCAGAGCGCCATGCGACATCTGTGCCACCACCCACCCGGTCCCACAGAAGCCGCAGGCACTGGCGGGTCTACAATGACCTCATGCAGAGGCATGTAGAGGCCCTTGAAAGGATGGAAGAAACCATGGCAGAAAGGGCACGAGAAGAGGCTCGGTGGCACAACTGATTGCTGGAGCATTTCCTCCCGCAGTGGACAGCAATGTTTGGGAGTATCCGAGAGGCCCTGGCTGTCCCAGGTCCTGTCCCCATTGCCGCTCCTCCTGTTCAACCTGCTCCAGCCCCCTCTGCGCCCCCCCCTCAGCCCCTGACACTCCCCTCTCCCCCTGATAGTGCAGAGCCCCCCCACACTATCTCAGGCCCCACTCGACCCCGAGGACCTTTAGGGCCACGAACCCGAGGCGGCAGAGTTTTGCGGGCCAGGCAACACCCTGAGACCTAAACTGCCTGCCCTCCCTTCCTCCCTCCCTCCCTCCTCCAGGTTTACATCCCCCCCTCCTCCCGAGTTTTAAAAACACTTTGCTAGTTGCACAAGAAAGTTTATTTTTGAAAACATTTTGCATGCAGTTTTATTTTGTTACAAAAAGTTATTTATTTGCACATAGTTTGTTAATAAACATAACGTTTTTTATATTAAACCTTGTGTGTGTGTGTTAACTGTCCGGAGACTGGTGCAGGGATGGGTTGTGAGAGGAAAGGTTTTGGGGCGGGGGGCCCAGGCCAACAGGTCCCATTGGGGAGACCCTGAGGAGAGTTATTGGGCTCCTGCTGAGAATCTCTCACACACAGCCTCCCGGATGCGGACCCCCACCTGATGGGCTTGGCAGATTGCAGCTGTCCGGGGCTGCTTGAACTGCCTCCCCTTCACATCAGCCCATGTCCCCCACCCTGGGATGAAGGCCTCCCCTTTGATCTCCACCATGCTGAGGAGCACGCAACACGCAGCCACCACCTCAGGGTTATTGTGTTCCCCCATGTCGAGGCGAGTGAGCAGGCACCTAAACCTTCCCTTCAGCCAGCTGAAGGCTCATTCAACCTTCAAGCGTGCCCGTGTCAGGTGTGTGTTAAATTGTTCCCTGCTCACGTTCAGATGCCCAGTGTAGGCTTCATGAGCCAGGGCATGAGGGGGTACGCCGCATCGGCCACAATGCAGATTGGCATCTCCATGTCCCCAACAGCAAAGTTTTGCTGTGGGAAGAATGTTCCAGCCTGCAGCCTGCGGTAAAGGTAGGAATTTCGGAAGATCCGAGCATCATGTGCTCGGCCCGACCACCCCACACAAATGTCAGTGAATAGTGGTCAACCAGGGCCTGCAGCACCATGGAGAAATACCTTTTTCTGTTGATATGCCGGGCTGCTCAATGGGGCGGTGCACAGATCCGGATATGAGTTCCATTGAGCGCTCCTCCACAGTTCAGGAATCCCAGCCCAACAAAGTTGGCCATGATTGTGTCTAGGTCTCCACGGCGGACAATCCTGTTCAGCAGCTCCAAGTTGATGGCCCTCACCACCTGCAGAAATAGACACATACAAACACACAGAATAGGAAGTTAGAGGGGTTGCCCGAGTCCTATGGAGATGCCCCCTTTCCCTCCCCCCCCAAAGACCCCAGGAGCCCCACCCCCCACCCAGCGGCCACTTCCAGTAGTAGGGCAGGGTAAAGCCAGGAGCCCTCCCCAACTCCCACTCCATTGCCCCCCCCGCCCTTTCTTGTTACAGTCCCCCTACCCCTCATGGACTGTCCCCCCAGAGGGACTTACCTCCATCAACACTGCGCCAATAGTAGATCTTTCCACACCAAACTGGTGTCCTACCGAACGGTAGATGTCAGGGGTGGCCAGCATCCAGAGGGCAATAGCCACCCTCTTCTCCAGAGAGATGGCAGGGCGCAGGTGGTGTCCTGTCATTGCAGGGTGGGAGCGAGCCAGGTACACAGCTCCCAGAAGGTGGACTTCTGCATACGAAAGTTTCGGACGAAGCCAGGTCATCCCACCAGTCTGAACTTATCTCCAGCCTCCAAAATCGCCTCTTGTGGAAGAAGTTCAGTGGCAAGAACAGTGTTGCTGCAGCCCAAGCGAGGCTGGGTTCAGAATCCAGACCTGGCATGAACATCATGAAGGTCTCATGGAGTTGCAGCAGAACTTGAAGCACTATTGTGTGGGGCCATCGCCTGCCCAGGGGCAGCTCTGGCTCCATAGCAAAAGAACAATTCAAAGCACAAAAACCAACCAGGAAAAAAAATGCTGTGGTGTCCCAGAAAGCAGGGCACTCCAAGCAAGCACTGCAGAAGCTTTGCTATCCCTCTAGGAGGTAGGCAAGCCAGCTGCAGGAGCAGAGGAATGGCTGTGCAGGGAGGTCCCTTAAAGCACACATCTCTGCAAAGGTCTAGAAAACATGACCTATGCAGGACCTACCCAAGACTGAAATAATTGGTCTTGTTTAGTTTAGAAAAGTGAAGACTGAGATGGGACATGATAGCTGTTTTCAAGCATCTAAAAGGGTGTTACAAAGAGTAGGGAGAAAAATTGTTCTCCTTAGCCTTTGATGATAGGACAAGAAGCAAAGGTGGTTAAATTGCAGCAAGGGAGATTTATGTTAGACATTAGGAAAAACTTCCTGTCAGAGTGGTTAAACGCAGGAATAAATTGCCTAGGGAGGTTGTGGAATCTCCATCACTGGAGATATTCAAGGGAAGGTGAGATAGGTATCTATCAGGGATGATCTAGAAGGTGCTTGGTCAAGATCTCTTCCAGTTCTATGATTCTATGATTCTATAAAGCAAACTTCTAGGACACAGAAAGGGCAATAAAAGCACAAACTCTGGAAAATCACTAGGGTTGGGTTTGTTTTCATAGTATTTTGCAAGATATTAAAATATATCTATTTTTTACTTCCCTCTGTTATAAAATTTGATAAGATGGTAGATCTTGGTACCAGATTCAATTAAATATTATTTGGATATCAAAATGAAAAAAGGATCATGCCTCTAGATTATAAATTCCACTTTTAGGATTTATATGGCACTATAAAAAGACAAATACAATCTGATTTTTTAAAAGGATGAAATATTACGTTCTCATTTTGCCCATAGAAAACAGAGGACATAGATTTCCTGAGTTTGAGATATCTAAACACTATAGAGGACACCACTACCATTGACTTTTCTAACTAAAGACCAAAACCCTATTTTTCTACTGATGAACAATTGAAATTCTTTCTTTTGTCAACTTCCATCCTCAAGTCATCCTTGATTTGTGTGTATTGTTGGATTATTGTAACTCACTATAACTGGAAAAAGCTGAAGAAGACTATATAGAAATGTCCACTTATGCAAAATATACTAGTCTACCACTTCAGCAGGAAATAACTCCAAGAACACATTGCTCCAAGGCTTCATCTCTACCTCTGGCTTACAGTTGTCTGCTGGTGCCAATTTATGGCCCTAACCTTAATCCTCAATGCATTGATGGTCATCTCCAATATTCATGGCCCACAAGAAAAGTTGCGGGAACAGTGCCAATGTTGAAAGTCTTGAGAGTCAGAGGTAGAAATCAGTGTCAACAGCAAATCAATGTGTTAAAATATGCAAAAAGTGTTCTCCAACAGGTTTTTGTGTATTGCCTTTCTGGATATCTGATTTGTGTCCATTAATTCTTTCCCATAGAGATTGTCTAGTTTGGCCAATATACATTGCAGTGGGGCATTACTGGCATTTGATGGCATAGATCACATTAGTAGATGTGCAGCTAAATGAACCTCTGATTTGGTGGCCGATGTCATTGGGTCCAGTGATGAAATCACTGGTATAGATGTGTGCGCAGAGTTGGCACTGGAGCTGATTGCAGGGGTGGGTTCCTGGATGATTATGATGGAGTTGTGTTGCGTGGTTACTGGAAAGAATTTTTTTCAGGTTAGAGGGTTGTCTGTAAGCAAGAATTGGCCTTTCCTCTAAGGCCTCTGAGAGTGAAGGGTCATTTTCCAGGATAGGTTGTAGATTGTTGATAATGCGTTGGAGGAGTTTAAATTGTGGACTGTAGGTAATAAGAAGTGGAATTCTGTTGTTTTCTCTTCTGGGCCTGTCTTGAAGTAGTTCATCTCTGGATACTTTTTTGGCTCTGTTGATCTGTTTTATCACTTCTCCAGGTGGGTATTTCAGTTTTAGGAATGCTCTATATAGATCCTATAGGTGTTTGTCTTGGGATTGGAGCAAATTCGGTTTTATCTTAGGGCTTGGCTTTATACAATAGATTGGGAAATGTGTCTAGGATGGAAGCTAGAGCACCTACAGTTATTTCTGGAGTATCAGCTATTAGGCCTGAAATTAAAAATAAGTAGAATATGGGGGTCAGATATCAAAATGAATTTGACAAGATAAAGCTGCTTCTTTTATGCATAATGGTGACACAGTGAAAATAAACTTTTAGAAACATATTTACAGTAATTTGAGGAATAACAGACTTTGAAACGGGAGCTAAATCCTACACTTCCCAGGAGCTTTATAGATTTATGAATATCTGCTGCAAACATGTTCAGACAGAGAATTCAATAAAGAATATATAACCAAAATGTAAAACAAGAAAAGGAAAAGCCTCCTTTCTCTCAGGATTGTTTTATTTTCCATTTGGAATTGCTAAACCATTAAAATAATATATGGCCACTGTCCTCCAAAATCTTTGCTTGGGGTTAAAGAGCTTGACATAATCAAAGAAGTATATCCTTTCTGCCTCCTTGCATTAGTTTCATTTGAGCAATCCAGCCTACTGACTGGAAGAGCAAATTTGCTTTGTCCTGCACGTGCTGTATTTATCCTTCATGAATACCCACAAAACCCAGCAGGGATTTAGCTGAGACAGTCAGATCATTCCTCATAGAAAAACCAGTAATAAATCTGGGAGGGTTTACTGTTTGTACAAGATCTAAAAGCGGCTTTCAGAATTTGCCGGAGGAGACTTGTATAGCCATGAGTAAGGAGATTATGTAAACTGCTGAGGAGAGCTGAGAGAGCTTGCAAAGGCTCTGGCTGGCAGGAAGTTTATGTTAAATAAATAAATAAATAAAATACAAGCTCTCTGAGTTCTCTTATGCCAGGGGGTTTCCAATACTCACTGCTATCCACCTTATGCATTCCAGGTTCCATGTTCAGCCATTAGTCAACCCAAAAGTGCTAGTGTCACCCATATCAATCTTCTCTTCATCACTTCATTAATCTTACTATTAAAGCACAGCATAGCTTCCTTGGGGAAAATATTTTCTGAAGTCTAAACCTTAGGCTCTTGCCTCTCTTTTGGTAGATATTTGCCCTTTTAAGCACTTCTCCATCGCTCTTTACCATTACACTAATCCCAGTTTATGAAAATTTTGGTTATGGATTTAAACTAGCAGTGATGTAATTCTGCAACTTACATGAGCTCCTGCCATTGTGAAGAGCCTGAAGATTTGTGTACCTTTAGTGACTTAGGGCTTGCCTACACTGGCAAGTTTTGTCGCGGAAAAGTTCCTGTTGTGGACAAAACTGCATGAGCGTTCACAATGCAATACTCCAGAAAAGTTGTTTTATGCATCCTAAAGTTCTGCAGCCACTGGTCTTCATCCCGCACTCGCATGACAATGTGATCCCATCAATCAGTGCTGGTTCCCCTAGCCTAAAAGGGCCTGTCTACCCTGTGAAGCTACTCTATGAGTGCCAAATGCAATGACAGGTTGCTGCTGTCCATATCATGCACACTGTCAAGATCCTCCAAGTCTTCTTTCTCTGTCAGTAACTTCAGATTCTGAACAGCACAGCAGGGAATGGGAGTTGGAAAAAAGGCGCAAAAGGAATTTGCAGTGAGAAAGAATGTATCATGCAGTTCCCTCACATGCTCTATTAACTGTTGTGAGCACCTTGTACGTGGCAGGGGAGATCATCTCAAAATTACAAATGCTTGATTTTTGGAAATGGCCTTAATCTATCCTGTTAATTTGTGGGCTCAGTTAATTATGGACACTGGGGATAGTAGCTTTTATTACAGCATCCATTATGTTGGAGGTCACTCTTAAAACCAGATCATAGAATACTAAGGATTTGTGCTAATAAATGCAGTGATAATTAATTGTAAAAGAACTAAGAGTCATGTTAATAGTTCTAGGCAATTAAAAAAGCAACAGGAAATAATCCACCACCACCTTTTCTATAGAATGGGGCAGAGAAAATGGGGGATGCTACCATGACAACAAGAAATGCTAGCTAAAACTAATCTCCAGGAATACTCAGTCATTCATTTCATACAAATAATAAATTATTTTAGTGCTAAATTACTGCTCACAGTACCAGGGTATCATCCTGTGAGTTGCACCCTATATTCTTTATGGAAATATAAATATGACATAACTCAAATATGCTTCAAAATACATCTTGTAAGGTATTATAGCTCCTCCTGTTCACTAGCCTAATATGAGGTTATTCAACATAGGGGAAGCCTTGTGACTTTTTATATAACTCTGGGAGACTAGGCCTGAGGGTCCTTTGTGTACTCTGCATTGTGTATCAGCGTCTGTGCATCTCAGACCCGGCCCATGCAGACAAACCACCAGGAACAGGGTTTATTCTGTAAAAACCACAGAACAGGATTACAGTTCAGCAGTCTCTCCTCTATGTGCTCCCAGCTCAGGCAGTCCTGAGACGCTGCTGGGAGAGCAGAGGGTACATTGTACAACACATCTCCCTTACAAACATGTTCTAATTCCCACAGTACCTAAGCCCCACAAAAACAAACCCATGTTCTCCCTTTGTGTCACTTAAACTCCTCTCAGGGGGCCCTATAAGCCCTTTTTGGTCCTGCCTGTAAAGAACATAGAACAGGATTCCAGTCCAGCAGCCACTTCTCTGCTTGCAGCCTAATGCTCCCAGCTTAGTCAGTGCTGAGACCATGTTGGGAGGCAAAGCAGGAACCAGGAAGTTCTTCCAACATGCCACAGCTTGTAGTTCACAACTTGTAGTTCTCAGGGCTGCTGCTGAAGCACACTGGGCCTTGGGCTACAGTATTATTTTAAAATTATAATATGCTGAATGTGTATATTCTGTTTGAGTGCATGTACCATTCCCTTTTATGGCTAAGCTGCTGGAATGCTTTAAAAAAAAGTATTAGTAAGAGTGAATATATCATAGCTTCTTTCCTGATTTCTTCTTGTATCGCTTCTGGGATGGGAACAGTATCTGATCTAAATCCTCCTCTGACTTCTCTTTTCTCGCCCTCCAGTGTGACAGATATTTTAAGTCTCCCACTAATACTTTCTCTCTCAATGCCCTAGATCAGGGTGGGCAATAATTTTTGATGGGGCGGGGAGGCCACTCCAAGAATTTGGAAAGTGGTCGACAGCCACACACTTCCATTATATTAACGGAGGAGGTGCGGAGGTCTGGGATGGAGGTTGGGTACAGAAGGAAACTTGAGGAAGGGAATAGGGGTGTGGGATCTGGGAGGGAGTTCGGGTGAAGGAGGGGATTGTGATGTGGGGTGAGGAGGGGGTGCAGGGTCTGGAAGGGGAATGTGACCTTAAGTAGGGATGCAGGGGTTTGTGGCTGGGAGAGGGGATTAGGATGCAAGGCCTGTGAGGGATATGGGTGCCAAAGAGGATTCTGGCCTGGGGGGAGGGGTGTAGGAGGAGAGAGTGCAGGGGTTGTGACCTGGGACAGGAGTGCAGGACAGGGTACAGGGTATGGGAGGGGATTATAACCCGGAGCAGGAGTGCAGGAAGGGGTGCAGGGATTTAGGTTGTTCCAGGGACAGCAGATTGGGGTGCAAAGTCTGAGAGAGAGTTATGACCTAAGGAGGACTGTAGGAGGGGATTCAATGTCTGGGAAGGTGTACTGGGGCTGAAGCAGGGGTTCAGAAGGTTTAGGTTACATGGAGTAGGGGGGCAGAAAGGGAGCATAGGATTGGCGGACAGAGAGGCTGGGGTGCCAGAGACAGGCTCTGGCTGGGAGACCTTATCTGGCTCCCAGCCAGCAGCCCAGCAGGTTCCTTAGGCAGGGTTCCAGGCTTCCAGCTGCTTTATTGCTCAGGGAAATGGCAGGGGCCATGTTTACTGTTCTGAACTGAATGCTGTAACCCCGGGGGATGAGGGAGGAAGGACTCTTTACATGCTGCCTGTCCTGCAAACAAGCAGCTGCTACTGGCCAGAAACTGGCCAATGGGAGCTACTTGGAGTAGGGGCAGCATGAGAAACTTCTCTGCCTTCCCTCCAGGCTGTCAGCATTCAGAAACTCACGTGGCCCTGCAGCCAGCTTTACTGAGTGCGGAGCGGGGGCAGGGCAGGAAGGGAGCAGGCCGAGGCTTTTACAGGCTGGATCTGGTAGCTTCGCAGGCCAGATCTAGCCCACAGATTATATTTTGCCCAGTCCTGCCGCAGATCCTCAAACTACTCAAGGGAACTTTCATGATGTTAGTACATTTAAACTATAGATGCGTGCATGTAGAATGAAGGTGAGAAACCATAGATTTAACACGGTGAGAAGTGAGAAGCCAAGAATAAACACTTTAAATGTTCTTTTACCATTAGCGATGTCAATGATTTTGGGTGTTTCTGTACTAATGATATCCAGCAAGGATATCTAGTATCTGATGCTTTCCAACAAGAAATATTTGAATCCTAAAATATTTTAAAAGCCCAGTTTTCTATATGAGGAAACTTAGATAAAAAGAGAGTGAGGCACTGTGGTGTGATGCAAGAGAGAAAAGTTAAACTTCAGGGTCTGTTATTGTCTTACTATGTGACCTTTGGCAAGTCTTTGTACCTCAGGTCTCCAGTTGCAAAGTGGAAATAATAATACATTGTCTGACTTGTTATTTAGGTCGTAAACTCTTTGGGGCAGGGACTTTTTTTTACTGTGTCTTTCTGTGTCCTGATCTTGGGTGGGGCCTCTATTTGTATACATAGGCTTTTTTAAAAAATGATCTAATTCACTTTCTTTTCCAGTAGCCACACTTTATTTGTATTACAATCGCACCCAAGGGCCCCAACCAAGAGCAGGACCCTCTTATTCTCACATTCTCTCTTTTTCTTTCTCTTCCTCTCTCTCTTTCTTGCATCAAATGAAATTTGCAAATCAATCTGGAATTCAGATTGTAGCTGAATCTTCCACTGTGGATGGAGGAAGATTGTATAAATAATGTCAGTTTGATGGTGCATTTGAAAATAAATGCAGACAGATATATTAAATGTGACTCTTGTTGCACCCACCTCTTTTTTTAAAAAAATCTGTGTGTAATAAAGCAGACAAATACTCTTGAATATAGGCTGGGAATGGGATATGAACAGACGTGGGGTGAGGTGTAGTCTATCTGTACTCTGCCAGTTCTCAACAGAATATGGTCCTTTAGGAATTAGAGCTACCTAGTGGTAGTTTGCAGCACTTTAAAAAAATCAGAACTCTTGCCCCTAAATATCATGAGATTTTAAAAAATAATCAATGTTGGGTTTTTTATACTCATGGTTTCAGGCTATTTCTGCACAGTCATGACTGTAGTAGCAATTAACTCTTTCTTTGAAGAGGAAGCAGATTCTCATGAAATCACTTGCCTTCTGGTGCTTGGTCATTCAGAAAACCAGTAAGTATTGCAAGAATCAGTAACCATGACCTTGAGTATCAGGAAGTCAAAGCTATGCATCTGGTTCTTCCCTCCTTCTTTGTCAAGGGACACATGCCATGGTTGAAAATCTAAGGCTTGGTTTATGCTAAAGGGGAAAGTTGATTTAAGATACACAACTCCAGTTACGTTAATTATGTAGCTGAAGTCGAAGTATCTTAAATTGCATTTTGGCACCATCTGCACTGCAAGAGGTTGATGGGAACACTTGCTCCAGTTGACTTCCCTTACTCCTCGTGAGGAACAGGACTACCGGACCTGCTAACTAGAACCCTGGAAGATGGACTGAGTGTGCTTCAATCTTATGTGTAGTGTAGACAAGCTCTCTGGTATAGTCTTTAATGTGCTTGGAGTGAGATGAACATTGCTGAAGCAGTGTGCAAACCTATAAACAGAGCAATATCAACTGAACTATGTGGAGAGTAATCTGTGCTGTGCACAAACATGGACACATAGAGAATTGTTTAAGAAGAAACTGGGGATTAAAGTTTTGGTTGATAATCGCTTTGTGCATGCTTGAATTGTGCTGCTAAAACCCTTTTCTGCTCAAAGCCATCTGTATGAATTGTACATTTGTAAACAAACACAGATTAGGATAATTTATTAATCCTTTGTCTGCTGTCCGTTCATTATTTCTGTAAAAAAAAATCCTACTTCCAAGCTTCCAAAAATCTTAACCACTCTGGACCAAGACAATATTTTAATGTGCTTTAAAAAGGGGGGGTTATTCCTACACAAAACATGCACTTTTTAAAATGTAATTCATTTTACAAAGCGTAGTGTTCACCTGTCTTCAGGATTAAGCAGAGTATGTTAACTTCACTCAGCACAAATATGGTGGGGAGTCTTATAAATTAATGGACCCATTCCTTATTGCAGTGCACACGTACAAAAAAATCCTATCGGGAGGTCAAGAAGCTGGTGAGAAATGTTATTCAGGTTATCTTCTTTCTCTGTGCCAACTCTTTGTGGCAGGTTGTACTTCATTCCCCTAAGTGAATGACCAAGCTTTAGAATCAGAGAGAGGCTAAGTACTCTGGCTTGACTGCTAGCCACAGGAAGGTAAAGATGTATTCTATATAGCAGGAGAGATGAAAGGTCACTTAATTGAACTTCTCGTAAGCGTCAAGTGATGAGCAGCATATAGGAGCATGTTCTGTACTTTGAGAGGCAGAAAGTATAGAAGGTCATTAAATAGTTATACTAAAGTACTATGCCTACCATAGTTGTCATAGAGCAGTTCAGCAAGATGGTTTTATCAGCCGGAAGGTTTGAGGTTGAAGATATTAAATCCATATAGACTGGAGAAAAAAGGGAGCTGCAAAGGCTTGTTATTACAGCCCTGAATATCTGTATTTCCCCTCAGATGTATTACGCTGTACCCCCTCCCCCATCTCTTTAGGACCATTGGCTTTATTTCTTAAACTTGGCTGGTGTTTGCAATCATTCTCAATTTAGTATCAGCAACACATTTCACTAACAAGGTAGTTACCCATCTTTCCACATCATTAGCGGAGTTATCAGATAACATCAGACCTGAACCAGATACCAGTGTATCCCCACCCCATCCCACCATCCCAGAAGAGAGAGGAAACTCCTGTCTGAGCTATCCCTGAAGAGCCTAGGGAGCAGTGAATTTACAGCATATTAATGACATCCCTAAGGACCAGATAAGGACAATCTAGGACTGTGGATACAGTGAAAATGTAGGGTCTGTCTTGTTGCACTGGGTCCTGGCAGCCCTATTCTCAGTGGGCCCTAACTCTTTTGGCACAGCTAACATCCATTCCTTAGCGCACGTCTACACAGCAGGGTAAAAGTCAAATTTAGCAAAGTTTGCAAAGTCAATTGCATGGCTGAAGTCGAAATAGCTTAATTCGGCTTTTGGTGCTGTCTACACAGCAGGAAGTCGAAGGAAGAACACTCTTCTTTTGACTTCCTTTACTCCTCATAAAATGAGGGCTACAGGAGTTGGACTAAGAAGTCCTCTGGCTTGACATTATTTTGAAATAATGACTTGCTGTGTAGATGCTCTCTTTGACATTATTTTGAAACAATGCTACTGTGTAGACGTTCCTTTAGGTAGCTGCTCCTGTACTTAGGGGGATTTCAGTGGTAAGAGGGGTAAGGAAAGCAGTTCCTTGCAGAGTCAGCTGCTCATAGATAGCCCTGATGAGCTTTATATCATAGGATATAGTTTGACTATTTAACCTCTGCTCTATTAAACTGATTCTAGACCATTCTGCTTGGGTGTTGAGTAACTGTTCCCCTTCTGGCATGCCCAAAGAGCCATGGTAACATCAATTTAGGCATGAGAAGGCCAGAGCCCATCCAAAGATAGCTGCAATGGGCTGATAATGAGAAAGGTGGCAGTCTACCAGAAGATCATGGCCAGCAATGATTGTGTTCCTTCCTACCTGGCCTACTTATGGTGATGGGATGTAAATTGGGTCTCTATACCTCCCAGTCTCCAGTGTGCATGAAGTACAGGAGCAGATGCTACAAGAATACTGAAATCTAGTATTGATAGTTACTCTAATGAAGAGAGATGAGCAGGAAGTCAGGATTTCTTTTGATCAACTGGAGCACAGCAGAAGGACTGGAGAGGTATGCAGCTATCCATGTGCAAGTCATCTTCTCATCACCACTGGATCAGCGTCACAAACATCAAGTTCTCACATGACTCCTAAGCCAGAGAGCCAAACGTCAAGCAGAGTTGGACATTGCCAGGGAAATTTAAAGCAAAGAAACGGGACTTCTGAGCACTGAGGATGGAGTTGAGATAAAAGACAATCTATGTATGGTTCAATGCCTAAATGAATTACTTGCTTTCATTTTTAATAGGGGTAACAAGAGGCTTGGGGATATGACAAGGTGGCTAATGGTAGCAAGGACATGGAAGTAGAAATGACCACATCCAAGGAGGAAGCCAAACCCAAACATCTTAATGAATGAATGTTTTGTAATGAATCTGTAAATTCCAGATAGTACCCTAAAACTTGAGAATTGCAATTACATTATCAATATTTAAGAACAGATATCAATTTTCAAGAAAATAACCCATTTTTCCAGACACAGGAAATGAAGCAGATCTAATCTGCTTGGATTTCAGTAAAGCATTTGATATAGTTACACATGGGAAATTATTAGCTAAACTGGAGAAAATGGGAATTAATACATGAATCTAAAGTTGGGTGCAGGGAACAGAGGTTCCCTCAACCCATTCCAAGCCCTGCTGTCTGACTTTTATACTCGTTTTCTTCTTCCAGTTCATAGCACATGAGGAGTTCTCTGTGTCAAACTACCAGTTGGAGAAAAGAAAGGTCCTTACCCCTCTCTTTCTTTTAAGTAAGAGGGAAATCTATGGGTGTGTCTAGACTACATGACTCCGTCAATGGAGCCATGTAAAGTAGTTTACTCGACATAGTCAATGAAGCAGGGATTTAAATAATCCCCGCTTAATTAAAATAAAAATGGCCGCCATGCTGTGCCGACAATCAGATGATCTGGCACAGCGCGGCAGTCTACAAGTGGATCAGTCAACAAGGGAAGCCTTTGTCGACCACTCCTGTAAACCTCGTTTTATGAGACATAAGGCTTCCCTTGTTGACCGATCCACATCTAGACTGCCGCGCTGTGCCAGATCAGCTGATTGTTGGCACAGCGTAGCGGCCATTTTTATTTTAATGAAGCGGGGATTATTTAAATCCCTGCTTCATTGACTATGTCGAGTAAACTACTTTACATGGCTCCGTCAACGGAGCCATGTAGTCTAGACACACCCTACGTGAAAACAAAGAAAGGCAAAGGTGACTTATCTCTCAGGCAGCCTTTCTGGATTCAGCTCTATGAGCTTCGTTTACCAGAGTGGGGCTTAGTAGGGTTTACCTTCATCCCTTCCTATTGGAGTATACTGCTTTACAGTTTCTCTGGGCCACTTTGGGAGTTGTGTGGCTTGCAACTGTCTCATTCTTGACTGACCTGTCTCTGCAGTGGAGCAGCTCTCTTTCTGTTTACCACTCCATACCATGTCAGGTTTCCCATTTAGGCTTCTTCCCCTGCAAACAGAACGTGCCTTGAAATTGTGCCTCATTAGTACTGAACAGGTTCAGAAGAGCTTGTTCCTATCCCCACCACCAGAGTGAATCCCCATCATCAGAGTGAGGGTGTAACTTTTCACGCATTTAAGGAACTGGTTGCAGGGGAACAATTAATGGGTGGGTGAGGGGAGGAGACAATTGCCCCAGGGCTCGGCAATTAAAAATGCTGACCCGTCACTACTGCTTCTAGTGTGGCAACAGTGGCAGTTGGAGTCCTGGGCCCTTTAAATTGCTGCCAGAGTCCTTGGCAGTATGCTCCAGGCAGCGCTGAAGGGCTGTCAGGAAAGGCTAGTCCCATCCCCTCCCCTTCATGTGAGGCCCCACTCCTTCTGGGCGTGTGGAGCTTGGCCCCCCACACCTTGCGTAGGGGCCCAGTACATCAGCCAGCCCCCCTGCTTGGGGGACTACAAAGGGTCATGATGCCAGGTGAACTGTCAGGCTGGAGAGATGTTACTAATGGAGTTCCTCAGTCTCCAAAATAGACTTGATCTTGTGGCCAATCTTATTTAATATTTTCATTAATAATCCTTAAAGATCACGAAAAGTGGGAGTGTGCTAATAAAATGTGTGGATGACACAAAATTGGGAGGTATTGCCAGTTGGTAGAGGACCAGAATTTCATACATCAAGATTTGGATGCCCTTGAAAAATGGAATAATAGAATGTGATGAAATCTATTAGTGCCAAGTGATGCACTTAGGTCACATCTAAACTACGTTTTTTTTTCGAAAGAGGATATGCAAATTCCATGGGAATTTGCATATCTTCTTCCGATCTCACTTTCGAAAAGATCTTTCAAAAGTGAAAGTCGTCTGGATGCGTTTTTTTTGGGAAAAAAACCCTTTTTCAAAAAAACTGCGTAAACCTCCTTTTTTAAGGAAGAACGGGTTTTTCGAAAAAGGTTTTTTTTTCCTATAAAACCGCGTCCAGACTACTTTCGCTTTTGAAAGATCCTCTTTTGAAAGTGAGATCGAAAGAAGATATGCAATTTCCTACAGAACTTGCATATCCTCTTTCGAAAATTCTACGTAGTCAAGACATAGCCTAAGTGACTAACAAACATTTTTGCTATATGCTGAGGACTAACCAGTTGGAAGTGGCAAAGGAGAAGAAACACCTGGGTGTAATGCCTGATCACAGGATTACTAAGAGTTGCTAGTGTATTCCCGACATGAGAGAGGCTAATGCAATCATAGGATTCATCAGGAAAGGTATTTCCATAGAGATAGGGAAGTGTTCACTATATAAGGGACTGATGAGAGCTAATCTGGAATATTATGTGAAATTCTGATCTCCTCACATTTAAGAAAGATTGATTTCAAACTGAAACAGGTTCAGAGGAGGGTTACTAGGATGATCAAAAGAATGTAGAACCTACCTTATGAGAGGAAACTTAATGAACTTGGGTTTTTAGCCTAAAAAAAAATACAAGAGGCAGTATGATTGCTTCTACAAATATATCAGAGACACCATGAGAAATAACTTCATAAGTAATGACAGCACATCGGGAGAAATAACTTAAAGGGCAAAGTTAGTGCAAGAAAAAATGGATATTAACTGCCCACAGTAAGTTTATAAGTTGCTAAGTTTATGGAAGTGATGGTATGATCAAACTGCCTACAATGGGATATGGCGCATATGTAACTGCAAATATCTCCAATGGATCAAGATGGATCACTATATGGGAAGGTTTCTGAGTTTCTACTGAGAATTCTTTCCCAGGTACCTGGCTTTGTGAGTCTTGCCTGCATGCTCAGAATCTAACTATTTGGAGTTATTTCCTGCAGGTCAAATTGGCAGACACTGGGATTTTTTTCTTTTATATGCAGTGTGGGACACGGGTCAGTTACTCATTCCAGCTAGTTTAAATGATGGATTCTCTGTAGCCTGAAGTATTTAAATCTAGATTTGAGTACTTCAGTAGCTCAGCCATAGGTTATGGGTCTATTACAGAAGTGGATGGTCAGTGTTCTATGGCCTGCAATGTGTAGGAGGTCAGCATAGTTGATTATGCAGATTCTGGATTAAAAGTCTATGGGCCTAAACACAGTCTCATGTACTTAGTGCTTCATTTGGAATGTGGCTCCCTTGGTAGGGAAATGGCTCTTGACATGTTCTCATAGGATAAGTGGGCTCTAGTATTTGGGAAGCTGTTCCTCCTCCGTCTCCAAAATGGAGATGGGGTCTCTAGTTATGGAAAAGATCTCCCCACTTGTTGGGTCCAGACTCCAATATGACCAAGAGATGGAGTCCCACCAACTAAGTAATCCTGGAGCAAGTTCCCTGCTATAGGTGCAGCAGATGATACATTTTGAATCATGAATTGTAACTGAAGGACAGTTCATCCAGAGTAGTAAGCCAGTCCCCAACTTACTGCCACCTCGACTTACGACCATCCACACTTATGACCAAAGCGGTCGTAAATGCGGGCTCCGAGTTAAGAACGCGACCCACGCTTACGAACAGCACGGTCGCAATGTAACTCAATAGGTTCCAAGTTACGACCATTCCGAGTTACGGCCAAGCGTTTGGTCCATAACGCGTTCGTAACTCGGGGATCGGCTGTCTTCTATCCTAGTTTAGGGCAGGCAATTTACCTTCCTTAAACTGAAATTAAGTATAAATAAAAGTTTTTATACTGAGTATGGAAACCCTTTCATTTCTAAATCTTAAAAGAAAATTCTAGCCAGAGCTTGTGTTTCCTTCCTTAATAATGACTTTGCTCATAATTGCAAACATATACTTGATTCTGTCACTGGAATACTTCAGTTTCTTGTTGCTGTGACTCCATTGATTTCACTGATGTTGACTTAAAACTGGAGTAACGTGGTGATGAGTCAGGTCCTGTATATTTTCATCCGGTTTGCAAAGGCCTGGGGAGAACTTTACACAATCCTTTTTGAGCTGAATACATTTCCTAGGGAGAAATTATTCTTTTATTGATCTAGCTAGAGCCCTGTGCAGATACAAAATTTCTATCCGCATCTGGAAAAATGAGTTGCAGATATCTGCATCCATAACCGCAGATGCAGATACCCACAGATATGAGCAGATATCTGCAAATTTGCAAAGCTCTGCACATAGCTACTCAACTCAGGAACAGCTGAACTAATCTCGATGAGGCTTTCTCAAAATATACACTTTGTTTTGAGGCCAAGTTTAGAGACCCTATAGGCTAATGCTTTAGCAAGTGAAAATGGGTATAAGAGGTAATTGCAATGTCATCTGCAAATGTACACATACATACACACTTAGAATAAATAGTGTCACAAGAATTATTATGGCATGGTTAGTGAGTGTTATTATGACTACCTGAATCTCCTTGCTTTTATAGGTTTAAACATCTAGAACTCTTCTCATCATTCCAATGAAATATAAAAGTACAATGTTAGAAGAGAACATACTCCAATAATGTTGGTCTTGTATATGAATTCCTTAGTAATTTATTTCCTTGACTTTCTTATCATAGTGGTATTTGTGTATTTTCATTAGAGGGATTAAACAGATGTATAATATAATGCAGAGCGATTCTCTTATGTTTCTATCTAAGTGGCCACTTATTAAATATTGCTTCTCTGCTTTCCACTTTGATATGAGAAACATTATATCTTAAAAGTATTCCTCTGCAATCTGGTTATTTGTTTTGTAGTGGCTGCCTTTTTCAGTAAAGTCAACAAATGTTCTTGTGGGGTTAGGGATTAATGCCAAAGAATCATGTGACTGTACAGCATGCACCTTGAGGGAATTTATCAAGCAAAGTGTCACTCAACCACCTGCACTTAGTCAAGTCACTAATTAATTCGTGAACATTGACTTGAGTTGCAGATTTGCTGGTGAGCAGGGGAATAAAGTCCTACCCTATAAATACTGTCTTGATTTAATGAGGCTTTAATAGGATTAAATGGTTTTAACTTTATGACTTTGTTCTTGATTATTACTGGTTGTATGTTTGATATAAAATAATAGGGATTTCACCAGGGATCAAAAGAGAATGGTAAATATGTAAAGTGCAAGACAATAATAGTATTGAAAAATGCATAAATGAAATACAGTAGGTGTTAGTATGGTTAACCATTATTTTACTAAAAATAACAGGGAAAAAAAGCCCCTAAGATTTAAATCAGATGAATATTTTTTTTTAAATAAAAGCTCTGTTAAACAGGAGTTATATTCAAATATGCAACTGTGGTCCAGATTGATATGCAGCTAGAGATTATCCAGTGTTATATCTGTGCAGAAATAATGTATTTGGAGGGACTCCCCTATGCAACCAGCAGGCCTTTGTAGCCTCATTTCTTCCCTGCCCTGTCTCACTGTTTCAGGGATCACTTTAGCCCAGAGATGGCTAGCAGGCATCTGTTGCTATTCTCAGAAGAGTACTGGCACTATAGCTTTTTCTGTTTGTGACAGGAGATTTATTGCTCCCTTTCCCCATATCCCCAATAGACTATTTTGCTGCTGTGCAAGGACAACCCACAGTCTGTCCCTAGGAAATCACACTATATCAGGATGTACATTTTGCCGTGACTATGTGCTTGTTATGCGTTTTTCAAAGTTAGGGCATGTTGTAGAGAAGTATTGACACATTACTTTAGAAAATGAAGGAGGAGGGATAGCTTGGGGGTTTGAATTTTGGCCTGCTAAACCCAGGGTTGTGAGCTCAATCCTTGAGGGGGCTATTTAGGGATGTAGGGCAAATCTGTCAGGGATGGTACTTGGCCCTGCTGTGAGGGGAGGGGGACTGGACTCAATGACCTCTCAAGGTCCCTTCCAGTTCTATGAGATAGGTATATCTTCATATATTAAATGTTATACAAACAGATCATTCTTCATCTACCAAAGATAACTATTGTAACCTAATTTCATTTTGTGACATACTGTGGTGCAATTCAGACTTGTGTGTGTGTGTGGTGGGGGAGGGGGTTTAAAGGCTTTTACTCTTGCCATGCAACCTGGGGTACCTTGCAATGTCTTGCTATTGTAGCTGCCAACCTGGACTGCTCACAAACACCTTTGGCAGTGTGCAGGTCACTCCCAGATGTTTGTGTAACTGCAGCCTGCCAATCACACAGTAGCTCTCACCAGCCTTGATTATACTACAGGGTAACCCCAACATGCTCCAGTCTTGGATTTTCCCCCAGAAATTTGTATCCTGTGCTGCCCAGCCCCCTCTGAGATAGTTAAAATATATTAAGTTGCTTCTTCCTTAAAATGAATAATATACATACAACTTGCAATGGTAAATTGAGCTACCCAGACACTTCAGTTTAAACACACTCAATTAGATAAAACAATATAATACATTTATTAATTACAAAGAGTGAGATTTTAAGAACAAACACAATGACTAAGGCTACATTTTAGTCATGGGTATTTTTAGTAGAAGTCATGGATAGGTCAGGCAGTAAACAAACATTCACAACTAGTGACTGGTCCATGACATGCGCTATATATTCCTGATTAAGTCTTGAGCAGGAGGGTTGCCCAGAGGATGCCACGGGTGGTCTGGGGTGCTGCAGGAGCTTGGGGGGAGTGATCTGGGACCCCTGATGGTGCTGGGGGGGTGGGAATTGCAGAGCTGGCAGGCTCCCTACTTGGCTCCTCAGAAGCAGGGACACATTCCCCCCCCCCCAGCTCCTAGTTGCCTCCTCCCCAAGTACTAGCTCCATAGGAACCACAGCCAATGGGTGCTTTGGGGATGGTGCCTATGGACAGAGGCAGTGTGTAGAGTTAGGAGCTGAGAGAGAGGGAAAAGTTGCCACTGCTGTGGTGCCCACCAGGGAAAGCACCACCCAGAGCCCTCACCCATCCCAGGCTCTAACTCCTAGCCCCTTCCCACACCCACACTCCTACTGGTGCTGGAGTAGGGGGAGCGTGCTGATCCAAGACTGTCCCAGCAGCAGCCAGTGTGGCTGGCCCAGTGGCTGCCTGAGCTGCTCAGGTGGCCCCGGGGCCAACCTATTGCAGAAGTCATGGAGATCCTGGAAAGTCACAGAATCTGTGACCTCCATAATCTCCATGATAAATTTGCAACCTTAACAATAAGTCATAAAAGTCAGAAAAGGTTACAGGAAAAATACATCAGGACCCCTCCCATAGATTCCAATGCCTCATTCTTTTGTCGCGTTAGGTGGAATGTAGATGCAGGGAGACGAGGGGTCTCTGGGGTTTTAGCCCTCCTTCTTACATTTTCAGTCCCTCTTTGAAGAACATTTCTAACTGAGAACCAAGGAACACAGAGTATGGTGGGAAAAGGAGTCCTCATACTGCTTCTTTGCATACAGATCTCTTTGTCCTTGCCCTCCTTTCTTGCCAAATAATGGTCACTTCATAGAATCATAGAATTTGAGAGATCATCAAGTCCAGTCCTCTGCCCTCACAGCAGGACCAAGCACAGTCTATATCATCCCTGATAGATGACTGTTTAGCCTGCTCTTGAATATCTCCAGTGATGGAAATTCCACAAACTCCCGAGGCAATTTATTGCAGTGTTTAACCACACCAACAGTTAGGAAGTTTATCCTAATGTCCAACCTAAACCTTCCTTACTGCACTTTATGCCCATTGCTTCTTGTCCTATCATCAGAGGCCAAGGAGAACAATTTTCCCCCTCCCCCTGTGACACTCGTTTAGATACCTGAAAACCTCTATCATGTTCCCCCTCAGTCTTCTCTTTTCCAAACTAAACAAGTCCACTTCCTTCAGCCTGCCCTCCTAGCTCATGTTTTCTAGACCTTTAATCATTTTTGTTGCTCTTCTCTGGACCCTCTCAATTTCTCCACATCTTTCTTGAACTGTGATGCCCAGAGCTAGACAAAATACTCAGTTGAGGCCTAATAAACGCAGAGTACAGCGGAAGAATGACTTCTCATGTCCTACTCACAACACTCCTGTTAATGCATCCCAGAATCATTTTTTTCTTTTTTTTGCAACAGTGTCACATTGTTGACTCATATTTAGCTTGTGGTCCACTATGACGCCTTTCTGCAGTACTCCTTCCTAGACAGTCACTTCCCATTCTGTATGTGTGAAACTGATTGTTCCTTCCAAAGTGGAGTACTTTGCATTTGTCCTTATTAAACTTCATCCTATTTACCTCAGACCATTTCTCCAGTTTGTCCAGATCATTTTGAATTATGACCCTAACCTCCAAAGCAGTTGCAACCCCTCCCAGCTTGGTATCATCTGCAAACTGGATAAGAGTACTTCATAGCTGATGGTCCATCAGCTTTGTTGAAATCTAAGTGGGAAGTAAACTTGCCACTTGTCTTTGAGAAACTGGTTTAGCCACTTCCCAGATTTATCTAGAAAACATGCTTCAGTCCTGATTTCAGCTTATGTTTGCAACTTTACACATAATGTTACTACACACATTTTACCATGAATATACTGGTCAGCAAGTTATGAGTTTTCAAATGATATTTCACAAAGCATGCCTTATAGAAAGATTATCAGTAGAGCATAGGGTATGAATATGAAGGTACATTCCATCACATATCTCCAGTTTATGGTAATCTGTCATTGATTGTGTCTTAAGAGCTTATTGAAAGTGTGAAGTTACATGTCCAGTTTTAAAAGGTAAATGCTTTACTTGTGGATTTTGGATTTGTTTTCCAGCAGAATTTAGATTCTTGAAAGGTTACTTGGTTCAAAAAAATATATATTTGATCCAGTTGTTACTGGACAATGTAGAACGTGTGTAATACATATAAAAACAGCTTGTCAGGCTGCACACAGCTGGCCACTGGCCTGTATGCTTAGTGTCACAATGAAATCAAAGCTAGGGCACAGTGGGAGATCATTGAGGATAGAAGAGCACAGTTTTGAAAGGATAACCTTGGCAAAGCTTTAGACAAAATACATGACTTGAAATCTACAGTATAAAATAAAATAAAATAAAATAGCCTTGCCTACCCTGGTTGCATGACTGGGCTAAACATCACAAAGATGTTGTATGTGAGACACAGCACACTCACTCCTAGAGTTGGAAGAAAGAGATTGCAGACTGTCTGGGGTCAAAGACTAAATTATGCCTCAAGACCTCATTACAACAATTATAGCTCATCTCCCCTGCTCCCTATCCTTAAAGGCCTGGTCCTGAGGTCTGCTAGATAGTTTTAGAGGCACAAAGGTGATGGCATTGGAGATGGTTCAGGTGGAGATGCTGGTAATTAGGGGTAGATTTTTTTCCCCACTTTCTGATCTGTGACCTAAGTTGGGAAAATATACTGGTTCTGAAAGCATGTGAGCTTACTTGACATTTGTTGGTTTTGTCTGGCAAGTCACAGACCTATATTAGAGTGCATGTCACCTAATATATTTCCGCCCATTATTTTTGTTGTCACTAATTACATAATAGTTTAAAATGTAAACACCACCGCAAACATAAAATTAGTCATGTCCCTCCTCTGGGAGGCTATTTATGTCTTAGCCTGCTATTGATAACACAAGTAGCTCCACTCTTCAAATTCAAAATTTATGCAATTATGTTTAAAATGCACCTATCCAAATATTTAGGTGCATTATCAGATCTTTGACACTGATATAAATACTGTGAGATTCCAGAATCATTACAGTAATCATAAGAACATAACATAAGAACATAAGAACGGCCATAGTGGGTGAGACAAAAGATGCATTTAGCCCAGTATCCTGTCTGCTTACAGTGGCCAATACCAGATGCCCCAGAGGGAGGGAACACAACAGGTAATCATCACATGTTCCCTCTCCTGTCAGACATTTTCATACAAAGGCTAGGGACACTATTCCTACCCATCCTCGCTAATAGCCATTGACGGATCAAACCTCCATTAATCTATCTAGCTCTTTTTTGGAACTCTGTTAAAGTCCTACTGTTCAAAACATCTTCTGGCAAGGAGTTCCACAAATTAACTGTGCGCTGAATGAAGAAAAACTTCTTTTTCTTTGTTTTAAACTTCCTGCCTATTAATTTAATTTGGTGACCCCTAATTCTTATATTGTGGGAACAAATGAATAACTTTTCCTCATTTAATTTTTCCACACCATGATTTTATAGACCTCTATCATATCCCATCTTAGTCTCATCTTTTCTAAGATGAAAAGTCTCAGTCTTTTTAATCTCTCTTTATATGGGATCCGTTCCAAACACCTAATCATTTTTGTTGCCCTTTTCTGAACCTTTTCCAATGCCAAGATATCTTTTTTGAGATGAAGTGACCACATCTGTATTCAAAATGTGGGTGTACCATGATTTTATATAAAAGCAATAAGATATTCTCTGTCTTGTTCTCTATCCCTTTTTAAATGATTCCTAATATCCTGTTTGCTTTTTTGACTGCACCTGCATACTGAGTGGATGTTTTCAGAGAACTATCCATAATGACAGTGGTTATAGCTAAATTAGTCCCCATCAAATTGTATGTATAGTTGTGATTATTTTTTCCAATATGCATTACTTTGCATTAATCAGCATTACAATTCATTTGCCATTTTGTTGCCCAATCACTTAGTTTGGTGAGATCTTCTTGAAGCTCTTCACTGTCTGCTTTGGTCTTATCTATCTTGAGCAGTTTGCTATCATCTGCGAATTTTGCCACCTCACTTTTTACCCTTTTCTCTCGATCATTTATAAATAAGTTGAATAGGATTGGTCCCTTGGGGGACCCCAGTAGTTACCTCTCTCCACTTGGAAAACTTACCATTTATTCCTACCCTTCGTTTCCTGTCTTTTAACAAGTTATCAGTCCATTAAAGGACCTTCTCTCTTGTCCAAGACAGAAGTGGGCTGTGCCCACGAAAGCTCATGATACCATCTACATGTTTTGTTAGTCTTTAAAGTGTTTTTTTTAAGTTTATCCTGTACAGACTAACTCGGCTACCCCCTGAAGCTGCTGAACTTACTTTACTTAAGAGCCTTTGGTGAGGGGCCTTGTCAAAGGCTTTCTGCAAATCTAAGTACAGTATATCCACTGGATCCCCCTTGTTCACGTGTTTGTTGACCCTCACAAAGAACTCCAGTAGATTAGTAAGGCATGATTTCCCTTTATAGAAACCATGCTGACTTTCCCCCAACAAATAATATTCATCTGTGTGTCTGACAGTTTTATTCTTTACTATAGTTTCAACTAATTTGCCCAGTATTGACATTAGTTTTACCAGGCTGTATTTGCCCTTTTTAATTATTGGTGTCACGTTAGCCATCTTCCAGTCATTAGGTACAGAAGCTGATTTAAATGGTTTATAAACCACAGTTAATAGTTTATAAACCACAGTTAATAGTTCTGCAATTGCATATTTGAGTTCTTTCAGAACTCTTGGGTGAATGCCATCTGGTCCCAGTGACTTGTTACTGTTAAGTTTACCAATTTGTTCCAAAGCCTCCTCTAATGACACCTCAATCTGGGATAATTCCTCAGATTTGTCACCTAAAAAGAATGGCTCAGGTTGGGGAATCTCCCCAATATCGTCAGCTGTGAAGAAGCAAAGAATTCATTTAGCTTCTCCGCAATGATTTTATCATCTTTGAGTGCTCCTTTAGCATCTTGTTCATCCAAAGGCCCCACTGGTTGTTTAGCAGGCTTCCTGCTTCTGATGTTTTTAAAAACATTTTTGTATTATTTTTTGAGTTTTTGGCTAGCTGTTCTTCAAACTCCTTTTTGGCTTTTCTTATTATATTTTTACACTTAATTTGACAAAATTTATGCTCCTTTCCATTTTCCTCACTAGGGGTATGTCTAGACTACATGCCTCTGGTGACAGAGGCATGTAGATTAGGCTACCCGGCATAGGAAAATGAAGCAGTGATTTAAATAATCGCCGCTTCATTTAAATTTAAATGGCTGCCGCGCTGAGCCGATCAGCTGTTTGTCGGCTCAGCGCGGTAGTCTGGATGCTCCGCGGTCGACATCAAAGGCATTTGTTGACCTCCCCGGTATGCCTCGTGGGATAAGGTTTACCAGGGAGGTTGACAAATGCCTTTGATGTCGACCGCGGAGCATCCAGACTAGCGCGCTGAGCCGACAAACAGCTGATCGGCACAGCGCGGCAGCCATTTTAATTTAAATGAAGTGGCGATTATTTAAATTGCTGCTTCATTTCCCTATGCCGGGTAGCCTAATCTACATGCCTCTGTCGCCAAAGGCATGTAATCTAGACATACCCTAGGATTTTACTTCCACTTTTAAAAAGATGTCTTTTTATCTCTCACTGCTTCTTTTACTTGGTTGTTAAGCCACTGTGGCACTTTTTTGGTTATCTTATTTTTATTTATTTTTTTAATTTGGGGGCATATTTTTAAGTTGGGACTCTGTTAAGGTGTCTTTGAAAAGTTTTCATGCAGCTTGCAGAGATTTTACTTTTGTCGCTGTGCCTTTTAACTTCTGTTTAACTAACCTCCTCATTTTTGTGTAGTGCCCCTTTCTAAAATTAAATGCCATAGTTTTGGGCTGCTGAGGTGTTTTTCCCACCACAGGGATGTTAAATTTTATTTAATTATTATAGTCACTATTTCCAAGTGGTCCATTTATATTTACCTCTTGGACCAGATCCTGCGCTCCACTTAGGACTAAATCAGTAATTGCCTCTCCCCTTGTTCATTTCATCACAATTTCAGCAAGCGAGATATCTACAAAAAATGCGTTGCTGCCTCTTCATTGCTGTAAGAAGCAAGGTGACTTGCAATAGTCTCATAATGTTAGGATGAAAAATATCAGACTTGTTTAGATTTACCCCCTCCCCAATAGTTTATGTCAGACCAAAGCTATTTTTATATGCAACTAGCAGATTTACTCAGTGTTGCTCAGGTTCATAATTCAATTAAGTTTTTTTTTAAATGAAAGGAAAATGTACAAGCTTTATTTAACTTATTGTATTTTTCAAAAGCACAATCTTATTTTCATGAAGTTAATTTTAATTCTGATTTCTTTAAAAAGGATTATTATAATTTGTCCTTGCCCATTAAATATTTTAGCATTTTTTTAATGGGAATTGCATCAAACATATATTTTTTCTTCATCCCTATAAACTCTTATCATTTACTATATTTTAACAAAAAATGGCTATAGTCAATTTGTGAAATATAGTCCAATAACACTGTTTTATAGTTTTCAAAAGTTAAGCATTGATTTAGCTATGCCAATACAGAGAACTATTCCAAATTTCTCCATTTTTTCTCTTTTCTGTAAGGTTTATTGAGAAGCAATCCTATTCCAAGATCATCCTATGTTTCTGGCTCATCTTTGTTCAGTCTTTTTCAGTCTTCACTAAGTTATGTCAATTTTGAGCACTGTACTTGATTTGTTGATTCTATTTCTTCTCTGGTTTTATGAGAAGCGACCCCATTCCTGTTTTCCTGGCACAACCAAATCCTTATGATGCTTTATGATAGGGGAAGGTTTGTACTGAATTTGGTGTTCCTAGTTCTAACCATTTAGGAGGAGCTCTTGACCAAACAGACAAGACCAACTCTGTAAAATATATCGTAGATTACTGCAACTGCATGTACACAGATGCCACATGCATCAAAGGGCAGAATTAGCAATGGCCCTAAAAGTGCCTTGTGTGATTTAGAAAGGCCTTATTCTACTCTCTTCTGCAAATGTCTTTTGTCATCAGTGAGAAAGCTATTGTTTGTTGAAGATAGTATGTGAACCTAATTTTGTAGTCCAGACCATGGTAAACGCAAACCCAAACCTAATCTCATCTAAGTCAAACTATTCACTCAATACGTGGCTTGGGAAAAGCCATTAATCTCCTTATGCTTATTATCAAATCAACACCTCAGGAACAAAACAGAGGTACAAAACATAATCTACAGTAACTTTGTTACATTTAAAACATGCTCTCCCGTAGAATTAAAATACCATGGCCTGAGCATATGAACGTGTTTTGTAGGGTAGATTCCCTAAGTGAGATGTAATGGGGCCAATGAATATCTATGATTGGAAGCTTATACAAAATACAGTAGAAGACACAACAAGAGAAGCTGTACTATAGTTCATTTTAATGCACAGTGCTGCTCCTGCTGAAGTTAATGGAGAAACTCCCACAAACTTTGCTGAGATCGGGGGGGGGCATTTCACATTCCTACTGGGGACATTAAATAGTCTGGCCTGTGATAATATCTAAATCTGAATGTGAATTTATGCAGCCTATATACAAGCGCCATCCTGGGGAGAGCAAACTTCCTTAGCTAGGCACTGACTGTGACCGGAAGGTAATATCATTGCCTTGCAGATGCAGTTATTACATTAAGGCAATTGGTCATAACAATCACAATAATGTGATTCACAAAATATATAGCCCTTCAGTTAAATGTTACATGCTGAAAAAGTAAATTAATCCATTTTTCTTGGTGGTTGCACTAGACAATACTCATTTCTTTATATTGTTTTTATCTCACTAATAAAGGAGTTCAGTGTTTTTAACATATTCTCACTAGGCAAAACTCCAAACTTTGCCCTCCTGTTGGTATTACGGTATCAGTAATTGCTGCCTCACATTAACATTTATTTAAAGCTGCTGATTTAACATTTAAAAATTCTGAGGTTAATGGATCTGTATTCACAGATCCATTAACCTCAATAAAAACAAATGGGACCTTTTGTGAACTAAAATAAGTGTGGATCAAGGATACACTTTCACCAATACTTACTGACAGCATTTAGATTATACTGCTAAAATGTCAGGTCATAAAAAGGGCTAATAATATAATAATATTCAAGGTGAATTTCAGTATTTCAGGCACTCTCGTGACCCAAGATACGATAGTTTAAGATCAAGCAAGTTCAGTGTTCTAATTGCAACATACTCTGGGTGGATTGGCATACAAATGGTATGTTACATGGACTGCATTGGGTTTATTTCAGAATGAAATTGTCTTGAATGCATATAGCATGTAATGAATAAATTCTGACACTGTAGTTAAATCTCTTTTTATTTTATTTATATAGAGATTGAGTTCTACTTTGCAGCACAAGAGAAAATGGAAAAAAGTAAGTGGAGGAGCAATATTTAAAGAAATAGAGACGAGGGGGGTCAACAACATAGAAATACTCACTTGAAGGGGCCTTACCCCATTATCTCATAGCACGACCAGTCTGCTTTACAATTGCACATCCTGAAATATTATAACTTACATACATTTTCTGTCCTTGAGTTTCATTCATGGATATGCTTATGGCTTTCCAAATTAATTCCAATATCGTTTTATCACTCTAGTAATTTTCCTTGGATGTTTATTTACCAAAACAGAATTCCCTCTCAGAATCTTATGTTTGCACAGGTTGAACCTCTCTAGTCTGGCACTCTCTGGTCTGGCATGATTTTAATTAGCTGGATGTCCACCTATCATGGGTGTGGCAAAGTTTCTCGCAGTTTCATAAAATCTGTTAATAGAAACCAGTCTTAGCTCTCAGTGTTCTGTGCTGTTGTTTAGCTCTAATTTACCACTAAATGTCTTCTAAGACACCAGTAAGCAGTGGAAGTGTTGACCTCCCTTGGTTTGGCAAATTCTCTGGTTCACCACCAGTCTTGTCCTGAGGGTGCCTGTATGCATTTACACATATATATATAATAAAGCCTTTCAAAATTGCTAATAAAAATGTATTAAAGGCCAGACTGTGTACCATTGACTTCTGTGGGAGCTGGAGCAGGCCTTATGAGAAACTAAAATTGCATGGTTATGTTCTCAGCAATTAGGGAATCGCTCCTTTGTGTGTATGTAGTGTTATGATGTAGTGTTTAATACAGGATTATATAATAGTTCTCTAACAATACAAAGTCATACCACAAAATTATTTTCCTATAGATGAATAAGTCATTTTGGTGTGTAAAAGAGTGGAAGGATGAGAGTTTCCTAAACTGTTTAGTGTGTTGTCTATGCTTCTTTAGAGTCATAGTGTACTGGACTCTGGAGTAGGTGGTTCAATGTCAAGCTAAGTAATCTTTATATACCCAAGTTATAAAGTAAGCTGTTGCTTATAAAGTATCACAGTGTCTTCCCACTAAGGCATACAAATAGTTTGAGTAAGATTTTCAAATTTCCCAATGAAAATCAATGGAACTGTGGCTTCTAGGTAGCTTAGGCACTTTTGGAATTTGTGTATGTTGTATGCATGGTCTTTTGCTGACCCCACTGCCATATTTCAAAACTTGATGAAGTTTTAAGATTTCCTTGCTGAAATCTATATCCCTGATAAACTGAAACTTCTAGACTATTACCACTTCAGTGTAAGGTTACCAAATGTAGTAGATGTATATATAAGCATTTTTTTTCTAATTCCCTTTCACTGAAAAGCATAGTTTTTGCTTATTTTTAAATATCTTCAAGCAGATACAAAACATTAAAAATGTCAGTCTAAAAGTCCAGTGTTTAGAGAAACAGAGGGTCAGAGTAGTATCCAGCCCGGTGGTATTAGTATTAGTATTTTCAGTAGGGTTGCATAGATATAAGTCAAGTCAGAGTTTGGCCTATGGTAAGAGTGTACTGCAGTTCATAACAATGTAAGGCAATTATTTCCCTTGAAATCAATGTTGATCAACTGGTCTACTACATAGAAAACAGGTAAGCATTGGAATCTGATTTAAAAAAGAGTCAGTGACTGATCCATAGATGTCAAGGGAAATCACGTTCCATGGGTGCAAATATATAACATAATAAACTTCTCTCGTCAAAAAAATGAGAAAACTACAACTGAATATTGACATTTCTCGTGACTATTTTTGATCTACTGTCATAATGTATATCTTGATAAATAAAGCTGAACCAAGTTTGAAGACACTGAAAAGCCATTTTTAAAGTACTTCTCTATTTAGCAAAATAGACAATGTCAGTTTTCTGCTGCTGTGATTTTGTTTCAACTGTACTAAACATGAACTAGATTGGATTCTCATGTTGGAGACTAGAATGCATCACTGTGCGAATTGAAATGCATTACTCTGTGAATTGGAATGAATTAGGCACACTCTATTGCACTACTGTCCTGTCATATCTCTGTCTTTCTAAATATGATATCTGTGGGAATTAACTATTAAATCTAGGACAACACTTTCTAAACAAAATTTAGTGGAGGCTTTCATCTGTTAAATTTCATTACAAGTCCGATTACCTCTTTTTAACACTGGAAATATGTTTGTTTTCTCAGTAAGTTGAACTTAGTGTTCACTATGTTCTGTGTATCATGGTTATTCAAACAACATGCAATTTGATGGTAAAAGTAAAATCAAATATATCATGATAGTATAGGGCATCTAATTTTTGTTGATAGAAGTGATTTTCAAAAAGCTGTTTTCTTTTGGGGAAAAAAGGATGTACTAACATCTACAAACACACAGGTATTTTTGCCTTTGGAAAAAGGACAACTGCCACAAGGTAAGTTATGGCTGGGATTTTCAAACATGTTTAAGGAAATAAGGTGCCCAGCTCTCACTGAATTTCAAAGATCATTTGAAATTCCCAGTGTGAACTGGAAATTCAGAAATAGCCCATTGTGGTTTCTGAATCTTTGCTCTCCTATAAAAGAGAATTATACAATCATATTTTCCATGAGTATTTTAGAGACATCAATTAAATCCTTCTCTCCTGTGCCCAAAGTCAAGACTAATGAAAAAGAACTTAATAAAATCACCAAATGCAACTCTATTTTCTTAATGTTAAAGTCATGACAGAACCATCTCAGAGAAATGGTTACTCATGTGGTGAAATGTTAAAAGTTAATGAAATGCAGAAAACTCATTGTTTCAACCCCAAAACTGTAGGGTGTAAGAGGAAGAAAGATTAGTTTTGCTGCCTATTTCAATTTTCTGTGGTCTGAATCTGTTTGCAATATAAAGTACTGTCATTACAGACCCACCATTCTGAAACCACAGAATCTCCTTAATTTGGACTTGTGATTGGGAGACACATATTGACCCTGCCAGCAAGATGCGTAAGCATACGAGTAGTCTCATTGACTATAACTGGACTATTCACCAGCTTGAAGTTAAGAAGAGACAATGCACATTGATGAACTAAGGCCTTTGTTTATTGATGTGTGAGTGAGCAAACAGGCAAGTTGTTGGGTTTTTTTAAATGAAAGGTTCTACACATTTTGAAAAGTATAGTTTAAATGTAAGTTAATGCTTCATCATAGGCTTCTAGCTATATTACAGCATACCTTGCAAAAATTATGAAGTCTTGATAGTAGGAGATCTCAGAATTAATTTTTATTATCAGAATTGTATTTTAGGCAAATGAGAATTAGGGAACGTGGGCTGTATTTACAAATGATGATATGTATGTGCTTTTATTTTCATTTTTGTGATATAGAAGTTGCAAGGAAGCAAGAGGAGAAACCATCTAAGGAAATATATTTATTAGATTTGGCAGTGCATGATAGTACAGTCTTGATAGTGACTTGAGTAAGTGCTTGTTTTGTCTAGCCTTTGCAGATCATTCATCAATATACTTTATTCTAATGGCTTTTCCATTTCTCACTAATAAGCAGTCATTGATCTTTAATGTCAGCTGTTCACCAGAGTACTGCTTGATACTCAGTGCCAAACGCTGACAAGGAGTTGCTTCCCTATGTGTGATTCATTAAAATAAGATGACAATGTTATAATGGTCCAAAACACTACAGTGTACCAGGTCATTACTGCTTGTGTTGGGTCAGTCAATACTGAAGAACAGGGTAGAATGTTTATAATGGATATGGCAAAAAATGCAGTTTGAATTTTTACAGTGAGTAAAATGAATATTCTTTATTTGCAGAGCAGGTCGTGACCATTTCATTTATAATAGGTAGGAAGACATGATACCTACAATCTAATGCTTCCACCTTAATTGGTGCAGAAACTCTAACTCTGTTACACTTATTGATACTTAGTGCTTAAGTCTGATGTCCTTACTGAAAATGAACAACTAATTCATTTTGGTGATAAAAGTAGAGAGGGTAATAGGGTATTGCTTGAGTCAGAAGTAATAGTGGAAGAGTCAGGCTTCAGTTATAAGGGATGAAAGAGATAGAATAATAAAATACTTGAAATGGAAGAGATCTCAAGAGGTCATCAGATGCAGTCCCCTGCATCGTGGCAGGACCAAACACTATCTACATCATCCCTGACAGATGTTTGTCTTATCTGTTCTTGATAGGTGATTAATACAGGTCATTTACAGATATACCGCTGCTCCATTCAGCCTATTCAGGCAAGAGCTCCTGTGTATGCAGGGCCGATTCTCTTCATCTTCATGCTTTGCTATGAACAATGTTTTCAGGGTCTTGGCCACTTCATAGAATCATAAACTACTAGAACTGGAAAGAACCTCAAGAAATCAAATCCAGTTCCTTGCCCTCACAGCAGGACCACGTACTATCCAGATCATCCCTGATAGATGTCAGTCCAACTTGCCCTTTAATATCTCCAGTGATGGAGATTCCACAACCTCCCTAGGCAATTTATTCCAGAGCTTAGCCACCCTTCCGATTAAGAAGTTTTTCCTAACGTCCAAGCTAAACCTCCCTTGTTGCCATTTAAGCCCATTTTTTTTCTCCCATCATCAGAGGTTAAAGAGAATAATTTTTCTCCCTTCTCCCTTTTAAGTACTTGAAAGCTGTTAGCTTGTTCCCTCTCAGTCTTTTCTTTTTCAGACTAAATAAACTCAATTCTTTCCATTTTTCCTCATGGGTCATTTAATTATTTTTCTTGATCTTATCTTTACCTTCTTCAATTTCTACACATCTTTCCTAAAATGTGCTGCCCCAAACTGGACAGAATACTCAAGTTGAGGCCTAATCAGCACACAGTAGAGCAGAAGAATTACTTCTCATGTTTTGCTTACCACACTCCTTTAAATGCATCCCAAAATGCTGTTTGCTTTTTTTTTTCAAAACTATGAAACTGTTCACGCATATTTAGCTTGTGATCCACTGTGACCCCCAGATCTCTTTCTTCAGTACTCCTTCCTAGATGGTCACTTTCCATTTTGTATGCATGAAACTCATTGTTCCTTCTCATGTGGAATACTTTGCATTTTCCTTATTGAATTTCATCCTAGTTACCCATTTCTCCAGTTTATCCAGATCATTTTAAATTATAACCCTAACCTCCAAAGCTCTTGCCACCATTTCCAGCTTGGTATCACCCACAAACTTTATAAGCATACGCTCTATGCCATTATCTGAATTGTTAATGAAGATACTGAACAGAACTGGTCCCAAATTGATCCCTGCAGAACCCCACTTGTTATGTCCTTCCAGCATAAACACTGAATGACTGTGAACCATTGATAACTACTCTCTGGGAACAGTTATCCAACCAGTTATGCACCCACTTAATAGTAGCCCAATCTAGGTTGTATTTCCGTAGTTTACTGATAAGAAGGTCATGTGGGACCATATCAAATGTCTCGGTGTAACATGCCTACCAATTCCCTCTTATCCACAAGATTTGTTATTTTATCAAAGAAAGCTATCAGCTATTTGTTCTTTACAAATCCATGCTGACAGATACTTATCTTATTATCTTTCTGATGTTAGCAAATGGATTCCTTATTAATTTTTTGCTCCATTGTATTTCCTAGGACAGAAGTTAACCTGACTGGTCTGTAGTTTCTCATTTTATACATGGGCACTATATTTGCCCTTTTCCAGTCTTCTGGAATGTTTCCCTTCATTCCTGACTTTTCAAAGATGATAGATAATGGCTTAGATACCTCCTCAGTCAACTCCTTGAGTATTTTAGGTTGCATTTAATCAGGCCCTGCGATTTTTTTTCAAGTAGTTTTTAACTTGCTCTTATTTTAACTTCTGAACTTACCTTCTTTTCTCTAGTATTCATTATGCTAGGCATACAAGTCACCAGCATCCTTCTTGGTGAAAACCGAAATAAATAAATTGTTAAACATCTCTGGCATTTCCACATTTTCTATTATTGTTTCTCCCTCTTCACTGAGTAATGGGACTGTTCTGTCCTTAGTCTTCCTCTTGCTTCTAATATATTTGTAGAATGTTTTCTTGTTACCATTTATGCCTCTAGATCAATTGAGTTTGTTTTATACCTTTTCCTTCCCTACATACTTGTGTTGTTTGTTTATATTCATCCTTTGTAATTTGACTTAGTTTCCACTTTTTGTAGGACTCCTTTTTTATTGTTAGATCATTCAGGATCTCCTGATTAAGCCAGGGTAGTCTCTTGCCAGACTTCCTATCTTTAATATGCAGTGGAATAGTTTGCTTTTGGTCCCTTAATAATGTCCCTTTAAAAATTTGCCATCTTCAATTGTTTTTCCTCTTAGTCTTGCTTCGCAGGTCCCTGAGCTAGTCTGCCTTCTTGAAATCCATTGTCTTTACTTTGCTGTTTAATATATAAGGCAACAGCTCCTCCATTTTTCTGACTTGTTTTTTTCCTGAATATGCCAATATTCCAGTCATACATATTATTCCACCAAGTCTCTGTGATGTCAACTATGTTATGGTTGTGTTTATTTACTGGCATTTGAATTTCTTCCTGCTTATTCCCCATACTTCTTGCAGACAACAAGTATACAGACAACTAAGATACTGATTTGATTTTTCCCTCCAGTTCTGCCTTGTCTTTCTTTTATCCCTGCTGTTTCAGCCCATGTTCCCCCCAATTTCTGACCCATCTCCCAGGTCTCCATGTTTTTTACTTGCCTGTGAGCTTTAGTCACCTGCCCCCATCAAACCTAGTTTAAAGCCCTCCTCACTAGGTTAGTCAGTCTGTATACAAATGCTCTCTTCTTTTTGGATAGGTGGGCACCATCTCTACCTAGCAGTCCTTCCTGGAACAGCATCCCATGGTCAAGGGAGCCAAAGCGCTCCTGGCAATACCATCTTCACAGCCAGGCATTTACCTCCAGGATGCATCTGTCTGTGTCTGCGCCCTTACTTTTGACCATGCTCCTAGAACCCTGTACTCCCTTCTGATCTGCTCAGGGTGATACCTTGCAGTATCATTAATATCCACGTGGATGAGTAGCATGGGATAGTTTGACAGAGGGCCTGATGATCCTCGACAGTCCCCCCATAATGTCTTGGATACAGGCTCCTGTCAGGCAGCATACCTCCCAGGATGTCATGTCAGAGCATCATATCTGATTTTTCAGAATGGGTTTTGGTTTTCAGAGCTTTTAGCTGTAATTCTCAGTGCTTCTGTTAAAAAGATGCTTGTTTTCAATGTGCTTAAGAGGCTTTGGGAGAGACTTGCAGCACACACTTTCCTTTGCAATATGATGGCTGGGGGTAACTTACAGTGAGCTATCCTGAAGCTATGGATGACTAATTGCGTTCTTCAGTTGCCACTTTTCCAAGAAAATATTGTTATTATGCATTTCTGTTTTAGTACCAAGCATCACAACTCATTGTCCTAACTTAGACTAGCAAAAACTGTTGTACATTTCTATTTTGTTGAAATGTCTAAGTACTAATGTATAGTCTGCTAGTATTAAACAAATGAGATTTGGTGTTTTTGTATTCCTATAAGGTTTTGTTTATCTCATTCTATATCTATTTTTCTTCTATTAATTTGACCAACTATTAACAAGCTGGCTAGGATTAATGTTTATTTCACAGTGCAAGCCTAAAGGAACGGCATACATCTTACCTTAGCTGGGTTGCGTATATTAAATTGGCAGGCATGCTTTTATAGGTGATTAATAAGTTACAATTACAGATAAACAGCTGCTCCATTCAACCCTTTCAGGTGAGGGCCCCTGTGCATGTAGGGCCGATTCTCTTTGTCTTCATGCTTTGCTATGAACAATATTTTCAGGGCCTTGGCCACTTCATATATTTCATCTCAAAAGAGATATACTGGCATTAGAAAAGGTTCAGAGAAGGGCAACTACAATGATTAGGGGTTTGGAACGGGTCCCATCTGAGGAGAGATTAAAGAGACTAGGACTTTTCAGCTTGGAAAAGAGGAGGCTAAAGGGGGATATGATAGAGGTATATAAAATCATGAGTGGCGTGGAGAAAGTAAATAAGATAAAGTTATTTATTTGTTCCCAGAACATCAGAACTAGGGGCCACCAAATGAAATTAATGGGCAGCAGGTTTAAAACAAATAAAAGGAAGTTCTTCTTCACACAGCGCATAGTCAACCTGTGGAACTCCTTGCCATGGAGGTTGTGAAGGCTAGGACTATAACAGGGTTTAAAAGAGAACTAAATAAATTAATGGAGGTTAAGTCTATTAATGGCTATTAGCCAGGATGGGCAAGGAATGGTGTCCCTAGCCTCCGTTTGTCAGAGGGTGGAGATGGATGACAGGAGAGAGATCACTTGATCATTACCTGTTCGGTTCACTCCCTCTTGGGCACCTGGCTTTGGCCACCATTGGCAGACGGGATACTGGGCTGGATGGACCTTTGGTCTGACCCAGTATGGCCATTCTTATGTTCTTATGTTCATAGAATCATAGATACTAGAACTGGAAGGGACCTCAAGAAATCAAATCCAGTCCCAGCCCTCACGGCAGGACTATGTACCATCTAGACCATGGGTTCCCAAACCGGGGAGTGTGCCCCTCTGGGGAGGCGTGAAGAAATTCCAGGGGGGGGGCACGAGGCAACCCAGCCCCCCCCCCCAACCCTCCCATCAGCACCTCCCCCCCTAAGTTTTGCTGCTATTTTTGTTTTTCATCCGGGTCAGTTCCTTTTTTTTTTTTTGGCTCAACGAATTTGGCTGCTGGGGGGGGGGGGGCGTGAGGGTTTCTCAAAAATCAAAAAGAGGGCGTGATGCCGAAAAGTTTGGGAACCACTGATCTAGATCATCCCTGATAGATGTCTGTCTAACTTGCTCTTGAATATCTCCAGTGATGGAGATTCCACAATCTCCCTAGAGAATTTATTCCAGTGTTTAACCACCCTAACATTTAGGAAGTGTTACCTAATGTCCAACTTAAACCTCCCTTGCTGCAGTTTAAGCCTGTTGCTTCTTGTCCCATCATCAGAAGCCAAGGAGAACAATCCCCCTGTGACACCCTTTGAGATACCTGAAAACTGTTATCATGTTCTTTCTCAGTCTCCTCTTTTCCAAACTAAACAAGCCTAATTCCTTCAGCCTTCCCTCCTAGCTCATGTTTTCTAGACCTTCAATCATTTTTGTTGCTCTTCTCTGGACCTTTTCCAATTTTTCCACATCTTTCTTGAAATGTGGTGCCCAGAACTGGACACAATACTCCAGTTGAGGTCACTTGGTCCACATTAAGATTATTCAGTGGCATTCAGCTCTTTCTACCAAACTCGTATCAAGTGCAGAGCTTACCGTGCACATCAGAGCACTCCTGAATCAGGATGAGGAACTCTGGGTTTCCCACCTTCAGATTCATGTTATCCTGTTCAGTGAAGTCTCTTGTACCCTGACTGCTCGGTGAGCGCTGACACAAGTGGATCTGAAGCTCCTTAAGGTTCCAGCCCAGGCCACTCCTGATGCTCTGCACTGCCACGGTGGCCACCGTGTGTATTCATTTTCATGGAATCAAACTTCATCAGTTACCATACAACATTCACACGAAGCTGCAGGGTGAAGCATTTTGCGTTAGGTTATTTCTATTTGTAACTCTGGAGATATTTTGTTAAAATATAGGTTGGCAGCCAGTCAAGCACTGGGAATTAAACTATGTTGTGTGTAGGTTAAATTCCGTGTCTTTCCTGGATCTCCCTGTAGCAAATAATTGGATGAAACCATTCACATCAATTGTTCAGTGTTCTGAATGTATTGTTTTATGACCAAAAGAATCCCCATTTCCGTACATAGCTCTATTATGTGATCCACCTATGACCAGTGGTACTGCATTTAACCACACTTAGGGTACATAATGAGGTCAGTGGAGGGATTTCTGTTGGCTACCATAGTCACTGGATTGGTCCTTTGAGGCACACTTCTGTACCCATTGAAATCAATAGGAACTGAATAGGTTGTCAATTATTGACAACTGAATAGGTTGTCAATTATGGGTTAAACACTCATGGCTATAACTGAAGAATTTTATTCAAAGGGAGTTCTGTGTCATTCAAATGTAATCCCATGGTAACAGCTACTTTATAAACCAGAAAAGATAGCAGGTTGCAATTTCCTGAATGTTGATACTCTTTCTTTCTTCAGGCACAAAAATAAACAGAAATGTTAGGGTGGTCCAGCTCCAGAGTCCCTGTGGAACCAGTGATAGGGTGAACATATCTATGCATTTGTTCAATCACATTTTTTAAAGGTCTGTATGCCCATTGAAATTCCATGTTGTCCCAAATAGAAAGCAGAAAAACAGAGCATGTGGTTTTAGAGCTATCAGTCAATATGTAGCACATCTTAGGCACGTGCTATATTTTCTAAGACACTAAAAATTGATCGGACATTAATAATATGCTTTCCTGTCATTGGACAATGTTTTATATCAGACCGTTGCCATGTAAAGTGTTTATGAAAATCCAAGTTTTCTTTGTTGCTTTATCTTTGCCACAATCAGTTTGAGGCAAAAGAGCAGCTTGGAAATGTTCCCAAAGCATGAAATGCATTAAAATCTTAACAGATAAATAAATTGAAATACTTAATGTGAGGACCGGGTTCCATTATTCCTTTTACATGATTTGTTGGAGCACAGCTGAGTTATGAAGTACAAATTGCTACCATTATGCCAAGAGCACGCTCAAGTATGAAAATATACTATCATGAGTTTTAGTACTTCTGAGCGTCATTCACAGATCCCGGTTCATTTCAGATTGAGGATGACTGTAAAATGGAAAGATAATTACTTGGTATTTGAATTTTAAAACATTTAGGACCAACTCCTTCTCTTATGAGTCTTGAAAATCCTAAGCTATAAAGCTAAAATTTAAAGGTATATTTCTTCCATGTGTGTTTATGTTTATGGAAATGAGATGGTATCACTACTGGTTACTGATGAATCAGGTCAGCTTGCCCACACTGAATTTATAAAGCAACTTTTGACTCTTGTGGGATCTTGAGAGAGTGGTTCAGTGGCGAGTGTAGCATTTTGAGGAGGCTCTGTACATTTGGTTTCCCATTTAAGCAATATGTTTCAAAGAGGAAGCTAGTGCCAATGGATAAACTAACTCAAGGTAAGAAAATTTCAGTGAAAATACTGTATTGTATAGTTGTCCCAAAAGATAAAAAAGTACATTGACATAGTATGGTGTTCTATTTCTATATTATAAAATTGAGGTAAGACTAGAGTTGGACTAATAACTGATTTTTTCAGTTCATTGGCAGCACCAATACATTGTGGGGGGTGGGGAAGACTGAATGAAATCCAAAAGCTGTGAAAACATTAAAACAAAACTGTTTCAGGTTGAATGATTAATGGCTGTGAATTGCCAACATGAATGGCTGGGAAAAGAGAATGAGAGACTCTGTAATCTGGTGGTTCACTCACCAAGGATACGGGAAACTCAAGTTCTTGCTCTAATAACGATTTAATTATTTAGATAGAGAAGAACAGCTTCAACAGAAGAGGTTGAGAAACCTTCCCGTCTGGTCGCGGTAGCATTCTCCTGTCATGTGGGAGACCCATGTTCAAAATGCTTCTTCGCATCAAACGGGGAGGGAGGTGAACGGAGGTATGCCATATCCAGGGTGAGTGCTCTGGCCGCTAAACTGAAGGGTATAAGGAAGGCCTTTGTTGCCACCATCATCTAAATCCTGAAGAAACAAACTATTTGCTTAAACTATTTGGATAATTTGTATGAAATTCACCAACAGTTTTTTTTAAAGCAAACAAGCTATTCATCCAAACAGTTTTGTCCAGTTCTCAGTGAAACATGAAAGTATAGGTATGCACAAACATATCTAATATTTAATGTGACCTGGAGCATTCCACAGGCAACTTCCTTTAAAAAAACACTTTTTTTTCCAGAGGTATGTTATAAACCCTCAGGAAACACTATGTTAGGTCGAAAGGGGATGGCTCTGAATGAGGCAGGGGAAATACATTACTGCAAGGTGGAATATTAACCAATACTGCTGCAAACCCAGGAAAGATCCTTCAGGAAATCTTTGCTCAAGATTGTTGAAGCTCTTTGGGAACACTTTGTCCTGTTTGGAGAGCACTGCAGTCATTATGCTGAAGGTATTTGGCTCTAAATCTCAATTTCATTAAACTCACATTTTACAAACTCTTTACTTCAGAGGTCTTAGAGGTAGAGAGAGGATGGCTGCAACTAAACTGAAGTAAGAAGGAAATAATGCTTGTTGGTAGGGAAAAACATTCAGATAACTGTCCAGAGGATGTATCTTCAGAATCTCTTACAGGAAGGTACCTGACCTTAATCAACATTGTTCATTCCTAATTCCCCAGATAGTAATGGTAACCTGTAGTGCCTTTAACCATCTGCTATTTTTGGTCAAAAGACTGTGGCCCTATCTCTCATGTGTAGACTTCACAATAGTCAGCCATGCCTTTGCTATTAACAGGTTTGACTATTGTAAAATTTTGTTTTGAGTGACTCCTTAAGCCCAGCTGAAAGTACAGATACACATTTGCCCAGCACATCACTGATACAGGTCAACATAAAACGTAAGTGTGTTCATGTCTCTAGAGTGGTTTGCCTTTGCTTATTCATTTTGGAGTTTCTGTAACAATAGCTATAGCTTGGGAATGGCTTGAGACATGCACATGGCCTCTTACTTTGTTTACCATCATGTCAGTTGAGATCCTTTGCTGGAGGTTTGCTCTCATCATATAAATGTGTCTGGTAATTGGGCCAGAACAACGTGTCTGGTAATTGGGCCTTTTTGGTTGAGGATTCCTGCTTTTGGAATTCAGTCCCCTTGACAATATGTCAGAAGTACAGTCTAGCAACCTTTAGAGCATGATTCAGGACTAATTTATTTTGTTTAGCCTTCGATTAGGTGTTTTAATTTTGTTATGTGTTTTAATTACTGTAATTGAAGCACCTGGCTACTAGAGAGATTGTAAAGTGAATAAGTTAATCAAATTGCACATTTAATAGCAATATAATCAGTATCATATTTCCTTTGTAAATTATTTGCATATTATAAATAGTGTATATCCATTTACATATATTTATTCATATATTAACATATTGGAAAAATATTACAAAGGAATTACAGACTAGTAATTTTATTTTTAAAATGTGGGGGGAAGGTTGTTTGTTGATAAGGTGACACATAATTTAAACACAATATTATTCTTCATTTTACATTATTGTTCATCCCAGAACAAATGAATACACTATGAACATTTATGGGAAAATCTAATGATATATTCTTATTTGAAAAATCACCCTGACATTATGTTTGCTATTGTTTATAATCTACATCTCAGTGAACATTCCAGGCTTCACTATTTTGTGTAAAGAGAATAATAGATCACAAACTTAACTATAGCCATTTCATTTTTTATGATCTAACAAAGCAACTCAACTGCTTGTTTTTTCAGCAGGAGCCCAGTGACTACACATAAGTAAACAGAATCTTAAATTTGCAAAACATTTCCTCATATTTAATATGATTCAGCCAAAATGCCTGTGTTACCTTTCTAACGACAACACCTCACACAATGTAAGTAGCACAGCACAGACTATCCATTCTCCCATGTGGACAGGATTCAAATCCTCATAAAACACTGAATAAGGCAGTGATATGTCTCTCCCTGTAATAACTTCAGTGAGTAATCCAATCAGATCGAGCACTGAGATGCTGACAATAATTAAGTGATGCAGACAATTGGTTGTGGTAGTCACAATATAAGGGTATGTCTAGACTACATGCCTCTGGCGACAGAGGCATGTAGATTAGGCTACCCGGCATAGGGAAATGAAGCGGCAATTTAAATAATCACCACTTCATTTAAATTAAAATGGCTGCCGCGCTGTGCCGATCAGCTGTTTGTCAGTTCAGCACACTAGTCTGGACGCTCTGCGGTCGACATCAAAGGCATTTGTCGACCTCCCTGGTATGCCTCGTGGGATGAGGTTTACCGGGGAGGTCGACAAATGCCTTTGATGTCGGCTGATCAGCACAGTGCGGCAGCCATTTTAATTTAAATGAAGTGGTGATTATTTAAATTGCCGCTTCATTTCCCTATGCCGGGTAGCCTAATCTACATGCCTCTGTCGCCAGAGGCCTGTAGTCTAGACATACCCTAAGTGACATATACAAACACAGCCAAATAAGCATGCGTTGGCATTCAATGCTAAGAATCTTTCTCTTCTGCCTTGATTATAACAAGGCACAATTGCAATCGTACTGAGGATATAGGGCCAGATCCTCAGTGTTTCTACCAGTAATCAGAATTGCTACATTGAGGTCACCAGAAAAGACTTGCTCTACTGAAAATGATGGCGCTATGCTTATTATTCCAGTTAATAATTTGGCCCACAGTGTCTTACTTTCTTACAGACTGGTGGAGCGGAGTGAATAACTGTTAAAGTTAATCGATTAATGTAGTGTTCAGGCATACTTGTGAAATCTGCAATGAGCTTATAACTTTCTGGACTGTGGTGTTTCCTAAAGCACATTGATAAGAACCATTCTTGTTTCTGTTACCATTATTTGTATCATAGTACAGGTTGGACCTGTCTAATCTGGACTTCCCTAATCTAGCCACATCTCCCGGGTTGGAGGACCCCCAGGGAAAAGCTGAGGGTCCCATGCTCAACAACTCCTCCCTTGCCCTTCCAGTGCTAACTTCTCCACCCGTGTGGAATGAATTTTGTTATGTGCACCAATATGGGGATGATGTGCAACACATCACCTTTATATTGGTGCACATAACAAAATGCATGTGGCGTGGGTGAAGCCATGGGGTTCTGACTGTGGGAGGAGGCTCAGGGCTGAAACGGGTTGAAATGCAGGCATGTGAAGGCTCCTCCTAGGGGTGGGCTCAGTGCTGCTATTTTGAAATAATGACACCACAGAGTCATTCAAATTAATGACTCCCAAGTGCTTCCTGGGGCTCTAAGTGGAGGTAGCACATCCACATTAACGGAGCCTGCCTTGGACTAATTTCAAGGCTTCCCCGTAGTGTGGGCATGGTATTTTGAAATTATTATTTTGAGAGTTGTTATTTAGAAATAAGTTATTCTGAAATAATTTCCTAGTGTAGACGTGCCCTCAGTGTAAGAAAGCTTTTGAGATACACAGAGCTCTTCTTCAGGAACTCAGTGTATCAAAAATAAATACAAGATAGAACAGATTGTTTAGCATAACAAATTAACGCACGTTCTAAGAGACCATTCCAGGCGGATATTTTATACTTCTGCAGCAGTAAGACAAAGAGGGGTAGTGGGTGATAGGTTTGTTGTAATAGGCCATAACTCCAGTGTCTTTAGAGTCCATAATTATGAATTTAAGAAACTGGGCTTATTTTTTTGAATGTGTTATACAGGATTCCTTTGAAGACAAGGACTGGGAGATCTGATAGTGCTCACCCATGTGAGTGTGATATGGTATTTTTGTCATTTATCATTTTTCTATGAGAATTCATTCATAATTCTGCCTCAGGGCCATCTTCTCAAAGTCTCTTCCAAACCTCTATTGTTTTGAATCCATAAAAAACACAAGGTAATTGTAAACACAGTGTTACCCCCGAAACAGCCAAGCCAATGCAGTGAGACAGATTATGAAACATGTCTGTGTTTCTCCTGGTTATCTTGCCATCTGAACATGTCTGGTATTCACGGTTACTTTTTTTTTGTAATCCATACATTGCATATATTGTCTGCTTGATGTCTTTTTAAAGACGCTGATGCAGAATGAACATCAAATCCATTTTGCTGTTACATTTATGAAAACTAGAGTGCACGCTGAGAAGTGTGTATCTGACCAAACTAGATCTTTCCTTTCTAACACCATTGCTAACAGACTTTCTGAAAGATACTGTGACAGGCCGCTAACGGCCCCCACGCTGGCCAGCGGGAAGAGGCGAGCGGAGAGCAGTGCCACGGGCAGCGAGCTCGAGTGGAGGGATGCCGCCGCCGGGCGGAGATGTGGCCAAAACCTGCCACCCCGCCTGGGCGGCAGGAAGGACGCCAGCCCCTCCCCCGGCGTACGGCCGGTGAGAGCGGAGGCGGCGGGCGACTGCCTGGAAGTGATGGGGGAAGCCCCCACGTCATGAAGGGGGCAGAGCCCCTGAGCCACATCACGGACGGCAGGCCCTTTTAAAAGGGCTTGCCAGCGTCGGGGAAAGGGGGGGCATCTGCAGACGGTGGAGGCAGAACCCTGGCAGAGGAACAGTGCGGAGGAGCAAGACCCAGGGAGGAGCACCGGAGGACCGACCCAGGATCAGGCCGCCAGAATCGCGGTAGGCACAGGGGAGCTGGAAGCCGGTCCCCAGAGGCCCGTGGAGGGAAGGAAGCAGTCCGGGGAGGGGTCCTTGTGGCACCCGTGGGCTGACGTGTTACGGGGAGGCACCCCGTCAGCCATGCAAGGGAACGTTGACCCTGCACTTAGGGCCCCGGTCTGGGACCCGGTGGAGAGGGAGGGCCCGGGTCCCCCTTCGCCCCCACCCCAGTGAGGAGGAGACAGGGCGAAATCCGGGAGGGTATACAACAACTGCAGGTCATCGAGAACAAACATTGATACAGACTTGCATAAGGAGAAAGGACAGCCGGGCTCGCAGGGCCCCGTCCCGGACTCAGGTGGGGGCTCGCGCCCAAGGGGACTGCCCCATGTGAACAGCAGTCGGCAGTCGGGTTCGCAGGGCCCTCGTCCCGGACTCGGACGGGGTGCTCGCGCCCAAAGAACTGTTACAGATACTCAAGAAAGACCTATTAGCAAACATTATCCCTGGAATTACCCTTTTTAAGGGCATGTCTACTCTATGGAATCCAAGGAACGCTTCTGCTCTTCCAAAATTTTTTTTGGAAAAGCAGACGCACTCTTTCAGAAGCTTTTGATAAGGAATAAGGGCTCTTCCGAAAGAGGAGGTTTTTCTGATGCTTGGTCCCGTGTAGACGGGCCAAATGTCAGAAAAGCCTCTTCCAAAAAAAGAATCAGAAAAAGGTACGCAAATTGCAGTTCACAATTTGCGTACCTTTTTCCGAAAAACCCCAGCAGTTGTAGATATAACCTAAAACTGCCTCCCCTACCCTAAGAGGGTATACATGAAGGACGTGAAAACAATCTACTCTAAAGACACTAGAAGCTGTTTGACTTGAAGGACTCACCTGAACTAAGGATTCCGATGAGAAATATGATCTGTAACAATCTCTTAGCTGGCATGTTTTATTTTAGATTGCTTTGATCTTTCTGTTTTCACTAGCATTCACTTAAATCCTATATTTTACAAATAAATACTTGAAAAATTGTTACCTGGGGCTGGTGGGGGTGGGGGGGGGAGCAATGGCAGTGAATATCTCCCTTTCATTGATAAATAGAGCAAACTCATGTGATTTCTCTGTATAAAATTTATAGAGAACAAAACAAATTTATTTAGGGGTTTGGTCCCTTTTGAGGACTGTGCTCCTAAGTGCTGTCAAGTTCTTTTAGCTGAACCCTTCCAGAGAAGGGTGTTACTCTGCTGGGGGGGAGGGGGTGTTACCCCAACTTTGTGCCTTTGCTGGGGAAACCCAGAGATTCTTGCTCAGCAGAACAGAATGGTGGGGAGCCTCAAATGGCAGGTACTTGGGCTCAGTGGTATGATCAGTACACTAAGTAACCTCTGAAAGCCAACCTGTCACAGATGGAATTTTTTAAAATGCTTATGTGGCTTTAAGAGCCCATTGTCTTCCAATGAAAGTTTATAGGACTAGGCTGCTAAGTCACTTTCATGATTCTGAAAATATTACTCTATAACATTTTGTGTGATTTTGTATTAATTATTAATTTGTGTTTGGGAATTACTTCCAACATCCTTAGCTCAGAGTCAAATGATAATTTGTGAGTTGTTACAGAAAGGCTATTCAGAACACTTTTAACACTCAAACATGATGTCACAGCCTTCTTCAAGTTTCCCCTAAAGAACATTTACCAGACTGTTATGTTTGATCCCATATGCTGAGCAGCTGTGTGGTTAAGCTCCCCTCTTTGTCTGTGGGTAGGCTTCAGACACCATCCCTGGCTCTGAGCTCCGGCACACTTTCTGAGTATAGACTGTTACCTCTCACCTGGAAGTGGAAACCTACAATTTAGCTCCTTTAAGCCCCAGCACCAGTGCTAATCCTCCACAAGACAGCTCAGTAACATAAGGACTCTTTCCCAGTTTTCCCTCCCTGTGGGAACTTTGGTTTATAGTTTACCTCTTTGGGGACACAAAATAGTTGTTCATATAGAGAATTACCAAAGGATGTGTCAGACAGTCACTCTTTCCTTTAGACATCACATGAGGTATACAGATCTAGATAACAGATAACTTTATACAGTTCCCTGCCTCAGTTTCCTCACCACTCAAGCATTATTTGGTATTTGATGAGAGTCCTCTATGGAGTCCAGATCTTTCCTCTCCCATTTTCCTACTATAAAGCCTTGCTTTCTTGTCTCTTTTCTCTCTCTCCAGATGGCCAATGAGAGAACCTTTCTTTTTCAGATGTCCATTTCCCTTTTTCAGTTGATCCTTTTTTCAACCTCAGAGTGAAACATCTGTTGTTTGGCCAGTTTAGACCTGAAAAATTGGTTTACCTGGGCTCTTTGTCCAAAGGGCGGTCCTGGAATCTCGGTCTGAAGGTTACAGTGCTATGTTGAAGGCACAGAACAGTCTTTCAATAAACACCATGCTCAGAAAACAGAACAGAGGCTAGTAGTTGATATGGATACGCATAGAGAGCAGATATTTTCATACAGAATTAATGAACTGTACACACACAGGGCATCCACAGTGCCAACCCCTCAGCTGGATTCTGAGGTCTAGATTCCCTCCTGGTGTTATATGTTGTAGCTCCATTGAAGTCAATGCAGCTACACTGATTTACACCAACTGAGAATCTGGCCTTGAGTGCACAGTAAAACCCAAGATGGTGCAAAGTTCTAACTTGGTCCCAAGGTTCTGGTTTAATAAGTCAGGCTGACTTCTTCCACAAAACCTCCTTACCAAAGAATGTCTTCTTGTTCTGCTACTAAAACTGTAGCATTAACTTTAAGATAGAAAATGCTGCCTAAAAACAAGTAATTTTATACGGTATTATTCATGAAATTGCTTGCAGAAAATGTATAGGATCAATTATTAGTTTAGATTTCTTCACCGTGGTCAGGAAAGACACATCTTTTTGTTAGTGTTAATTGTACAGGAATTTTATTCCTGTCTTGGCCTTAACAGCACTGAATCACAAACTGTGCATATCACTTGCAATAGCAGTCACTGTACATTTCTTTAAGCATTCAGCTTAGATTGCTAGCTGATAAACATGCTAAGATTGTCATTGAGACATTAATTGACTCCATGATTGGTGTCATTTAATCATTGCTATTATCTTTGTAATAAGAGCCAGGACAAATTCAAAGAGTCACCATGAAAATTATCATGCATCTTTTATCAGTTTGCCCATTTCTATTTTTGTCCGAAACAAAATTGCATTTCTGAGCTGAACAACAACATTTTGACATTCTCTGCCAATGGTGTGTGTATATTTTCTTTTTAGCACAATGTGGGTCTCCATATTGACATGTAAAGCTCTTCATAATATAAGATCAAAGTACCCGAGAAGTACTGTTTCTGCTTGTGTCCTTGTCTGAGAGTCATGACTGAAAAATAGTATTTCTACTGTAGGTCCCTAGATCCAGTTAGAACCAGGAAAGAAAGAGAATACTCACAATTAGGTGTGTGTTTTCTTTTTGTGTTTGTTTGTTTGTTTGTTTTTGGTGAAGAAACTTAGTCTTAAAAGAATTCTGCCCAACCCCTTGCAGTGGGGTACAGTGCCATTATGTAGTTTAGTCATTGTCTGACGTTTGGGTCTTCCATCTGTTATGTATCTCCCACTTTGTCATGTCTGCTTTTAATTAATTTATTCTTTTTTATCTTATAAGGCGGCTGCTTGAGAGTTATTGGTTTGCTATTGTGCCAGATCATCTGCTTCATGTGGGCTATATGCATTAATTGAATCTTTTATTTAGAGCTCAGTTCTGCAACCTTTACACTGAGTATTACCTTAGTGTGCAAAGATTTCTCTTGATTTCAGTAGTTTGTATTAATCAGAGCAGGGATATAATAGTTGCTCTATAACACACATTTATGATTTAAATGTCAGATGAATAAACACTCAATGAGTAACTGGCAACAAAAAGTTTAGCTGATGCATTTTGCCACTTTTTAAATTATTCATGAACTAATGGAAATATTTTAATGACGTTTTTATGTATATTATTTACAAATTACTTCAGAGAATGTTGTTTAGCATGGAGGTGCGTCACTAAAGTTGTGTGTATTAAAATGTGTGCTCTTTTGCTGCTCTCATTGGTAACAACATGTTGCTTCAGTTCCCTCATCTGGATTTTATGCAGCTTACCACAAGCAGTGTGAATATGGAATCACGTTAGACTGCAAAACCTGCAACATGCATCTTGTAACGTACACTACAGTTGCTTAATTATACAATATGAAATTGTTTTTGGTGTGTAGTCAAGCATTCATGCTTAAACTTTGCTGTTTTTCCACAAATATTCATGCCAGTAATGAATGTACGCAGAGCACTAGTGTGAAAGCAGACAAAACACATTTAAAAATGTAAACAAATAACCACAGATTTTTTTCAGTCTTTGTCCACCTTTCTTCCAATTCTGATTCTTTGAGGAGACTAGAAAGCAAAATTCACATATATATTTTAACCTTGTTTAATTTCTTTCCTCATCTTCTGTTATTTGTGATAACATCAGCATCAAAAGAACAAGAACCTTCATTTCTGCTACACATTTATATTATTGGCAGATTCCTTTTCATATGGATCCTTACCAGTACATAAAAAATGCTCCAAGCCTGCCTCTTATTCTTGCAAACATTTCCAAGTTCAAGAGAGTTTTCTTTTGCTTATTTAGTTTAGACTATTTGCTGTATAATTCACCAGCTAATTGTGTAAGGAAAAAGTACAAGCTCTGTCTTGTTTAGTTCCTTATGTTCCCTTTTCAGTACGAAGAAGCAACATTTTGAAACATTTCTTTTACTGTGCAACAAATGCATTATTGTGTATTATTTCATATTTGGCCAAATGGCAGTTTAATGTAGTAGATAACCACTAGGAGCATTATTAATTGCTTTAATAACATAAATTGTAAAAATAGTGTTGGAGGTAATTTATAATAACAATATTCCTTATGCCACATCAAAGAGAGCTTATAGGGGTCCAGCAATACAGCAGCTATGTAGTTCTTAACCCGGCTCAAATCTCCATTTCAATTTTAAATTATTATGCAGCGAATGAGGAATGTGCAAGTGGTTTCAGTGACAATGGAAATTCACCTCCCAAGCATGTCCCCAAATCTTTAGTAAGCTCCAAAGAGCATTAGGAGAACTATCTCCACCCAGCCTTGTGCTAGGGGTGGGTGAATAGAACAATTCATCTGTAGGATACAATGACTATTGACCATATTTGACCAGCTGGAGTTTACAATATAAATTAACCGGTGCTCTGTTTCTGGGTATCTGGGAAATAATATGCCAAAAAGGGATTCGAGTGAGATGTCACAATCTCATGAGAGTATTTCAGCCAATTGGTGGGCTGGATTTAGGCTTAGTTATGTGTTACTTTTTGTGATTAATCTCTTTAGTGTCATTACTTGCCAGTTGTGATGATAGCTGCCAACCCAATGTTGGACCTCATGTCATTACTATCTTGTGATTAATAGCAAGAGGGAAAAAAGAAGATATTGCAGATTTCTCCTCTTTTTCCTATCCTACTTTTGGGATGTTGATAGCTTATGCTGATGTCTGTCAGCTGCCAATGTGCCTGTGTTAGTGTCAACACTCTGTACTCTTTTGTATAACATTAAGATTTTATATTCTTATCCAATTTGCTCAATCAAGACCACCACATGCTGATCACTGAAAGTTGTTTCTGGTTTTGCTCATGCTCGTGTACTGTGTTCTTTCTATTTCTGATTCTAATACCAGTTTGAAACTAGATCTGATTGATCTGCGTAAGATGTACACATGCATACAGTCCTCACCAATGTTACAATGTGCCCTCCCTAATTTTAGTCCCTATTAACTCTTCCAGTGCTACCACTTTCCCTGCTTCCTATAGTATTTGCCATCCTCCTTCATTTCACAAAAGAATGTTTAAAGATAATGATCAGTAAGAAGTGGATACTGTTAAACAGTAACACCAAGGAAATGCTTTTTTCTCATCTCCCCTCCAGTCGATATGCATGGATATGGAGAATAGCTGCTATGACAGTGGTTCCCAATCTTTGTCGACTAAAACTTATGTTTGTGGTGATAGGTGCATCTCACACATTGCCCAACTGGTGTGTGTGTGTGTGTGTGTGTGTGTGTTGACTTTATCTGTTCTGTTATTTCTGCCTTTGTTCACGTATTCCCTTCATTTCTTTGTGTGAGGTTCCCCCTTTATTGTAATTACTACCATTGCCCGTCCCATTGTGATGGTAGACATGCACTCAGCTTGGCCTGGTGTGGCGCTGCAACTTCAGTTGCAAGAGTTGTATTCAGAGTTGTATGTAGGCAGTGCTTGCATAGCAGAGTAACATTGCAATGAATGCCAAAAACGATATAGGCATGGTATCAATGTATTTATTTATTCACAGAAAATACAATACAGGTTTTGTGTACAGGAAGAAATCCCTCTCAGGAGGAGGGGAAGCTGAAAGGCTCCTGGCACTGGGACTGATGGGTCTATAGTCGGGAGGGGGGGATAAAGTGCTGCCTTGGGTTCCTCTTTGGGGGAGGGTATATAAGACTGCATAGGGGTCCTTGCCCAGGGACTCGTGGGGGGAATTCCCTGCACGAGGTCCCCAGGGGTGTCAAGGGTGCTCTAGGGCTCCTTGTCTGAGGGATGCAGAAAGGTTCCTGCCAGGAGGGGGAGTCCTCGCTGGGGGACAGAGGACTGCGGGGGCAGGTGTTCCTGCCCCGGGACTGAGGGGCGTTGGGACGGGTCCCTGTCCGGGGTACATTTGCCCCAAGGGGGTTTCGGTAAACCTCAGGCTCCCACAAGCTGCTCCATCGCCCAGCCCTAGGTAGGTCCTGCTCCTGTTCACCAGCTGTCACCTCAGCCTGCCCACGACTACTGCCGACAGCTTAGTGGGGGCAGATTCAAGCTGCCATCTGTGAGTGGGCACATGACTGGGCAGTGACTGGGGTGCTGTCGCACACCGCAAGGGTCTGCTCACGGCACACAGCCTGCCCCATGCACTGGTGAGGGAAGGGGGGAGACGCGTGTGTATGCCTCTGCTCCTGAGCCCCGCTGCTGTCAGGCTTCTCCCCACCCTGGTGCATTGAGGGCTGGGACTTTGCTGGGCTCACACCGCTCCCGGCTCCAACTCACAGTGCTCACAGCACTCACTGTGGGAGAGCTGGGCTCGGGCTGGGGGAAGGGTTGCGTTTGGGAACTAGCCAGGGCGGGGAAGGAAAGAAGGAAGTGGGGCCCTCTACCTCTCTTGGGTTGGGCTCCAGGCCCTAGCTCTGTTTTGCTGTGGGGTTCTGTGGGTACACCCCAGACACACCCTCAATGCTGCTCCACAGTCATACGGTGCAATGCAATACTGGTTTCTCTGGAGTTCTGGAGCTTTCTCACTCATTCTGGCATTTTCTAGAAACTCCTCATGTCTTCCAGTGTATTCTCAAATGAGGAGATGCTGTCTGAGCCTGCAGTCTTCTATTTATCAGCAACTTCTTTGGCCAGTTTTATTAAGGTTCAGCGTGGGAATAGGGTTGGATAACAGTGGCTTTTAATGATCAAGGTCAAGAAGCTTCTTTTGCACCCACTGATCTTTGCCTTTGCATACTGACCCATCCACTACCTGGTCTAATTCCATCACATGGTCCACAAGGTTGCTTAGTCCACATTGAGAAATACTGATTCAGAATGATGCATTATTGATACCTATGGAAATTAACCAATTTAAAAGAAAAAAAGATGGGAGGACTAGATTGCTGTCTCTAAATAGAGTAGAATAAAATAGAACCACTTTTAAATAATAAAAAGGAAAAGATGCAAGTGCTGAAAAAGATGGGGAGAAAAAAGAGGGCAATCACTTTGACTACAGCTTTCTATTTTTAAGAACATATTTTTAAAGACTGGGAATTACCAGTACATAATTAGTGTCCTTTCTAATGAGCCATAGACAATTTTTCCATAATCTAGTTATCTATTACATATTTGAGAGTGTTTGTCTGTCAGTTCGTGTGTTTGTTTATTCAAGAACTTCTCTTAAGGTACTAAGATACAACCGAAACATCTACAGGATCTATATAGAGCATTCATAAAACTGAAATACCCACCTAGAGAAGTGAAAAAACAGATCCAACAATGCCCCACTGCCATATATATTGGCCAAAACGGACAGTCTCTATGGGAAAAAATTAATGGACACAAATCAATTATCCAAAAAGGCAATACACAAAAACCTGTTGGAGAACACTTTAATCTACTTGGAAACTCATGAATGGATCTCCAAGTCACTGTTTTGTTTCAGGCAAATTCCACAAGCCAAATACACAAAGAAGGATTGAAACTTAATTTCATTTACAAGTATAATTCTTATGCAAATGGTATGAACAAAGACATTGGCTGGCTCATACACTACCTTCCACATCCTATGACTTAACCTACCAGCCAAACAATAGAGGTACTAATGGTCCTTATCAGCCTCTTGTAACTATTTAGTCTTTAAGGTGCTTGTCAGGGGGTTCCCCAGGAAGGAGGCCCCTTCAATTGCCCCCACAATCTCCCAGAGGGCCCCGCCTGAGTTTAGTCTCGCCCTTTCTCCAAGGTGGTACAGCTTTGAGGTGGGGACCCTCAGTCCATCCTTTCTCTTTGGGCAAACGTAGCCCTCTCAATGAGGAAAACCAAGCCGCATGGCCAGGGCTCACAGTCTACCCCTTTGCGTACAGGAGGATATGGCCTCATGGCCAGGGTCCACAGTTCATCCTTCTTAGTACTGTACAATGTGGCCTCACGGCCAGGGTTCACCATCGCTCGCTGCCCTCCTCAAGGATGCTTGGGTGGTGGACCCTCACAAAGGCGAGGGAACCAAAGGGGGTAGGAGGACCCGGGCCCTCCCACTCCACCGGGTCACAGCCCAGGGCCCTAAGGGCAAGGAAATACTCCACTACCCGGTTGGTGGGGACAGAGGCCACAACACTGCATCCTCACAGGTGTAGTCTCCCTGCCCTGGGCCATTTCCTACACATGTTCCGACGCTTGCCCCTCGACGTTCCTGGCAGGCCTTCGCATAACCTCGCAGGGTCACAGCAGTTGGGGCAGGTGTTGAGGGCATGGTTCTGCCCACTGGAGAGGTGGTGGGGTCAGCGGCTCCTCCTGCACCGGCACATGGGCCCTCCGATTCAGCCTGGCGGCTGTGGCAACACAGTCAATGGCAGACGTAGTGGCCGAGGCAGCCCTCGGTGCTGGAGCGTGATGGCTCCAGCAGCTGCCCAGGTGCCTCCAGCAGCAGAGGGACCCAGGCGGACAACCCTGAGCATTGGGGAGACGGAGGCTCCTGCAGCTGTGGAGGCCCCTCAGGCAGCAGCCCAGTTGGGTAAGGCAACCCCGTCCGCTGTGGCCGCGGCGGTTTCAGGACCGGCCAAGTCTCGCCCAGCGGCAGGTCAGCCAGGGAGGACCAACCCTCCCATGCTGAAGCTGGGTGGGACAGAGCTGGGGCTGGCGTCCGTGATCCGCCCCTTCCAGCAGCTCCCCCTTGTTGTGCCGGCTCGGGGCTTATTATAGACCCGACCCATTGGGAGCATGCGCGGCAGAGTCGCGGTGGCAGAGCCCACTCTCCCCACAGCATGGGGCTCTCCCTGCTTGCAGTGAGGGGCGCTGGCACCCCGTCACAGTGCTACTAGACTATTTGTTGTTTTTTAAGTTTTTCCTGTTATAGGCTAACGCGGCTACCCCTCTGAAGCCTTTCTACTCACTGTCTCTCTTTTTCCTTCCTCCCCTCCTTTTTTTTTCCTTTTTTTTCTCTTTTTTTCCTTCTCTCCCCCTCCCTCCTTCCCTTATTTATTCTTGGATCTGGACTTCTAATGCTCCTGTCATCTTAAGAAGTGGGCTGTGCCCATCTACATGTTTTGTTAGTCTTTAAGGTGCTACTAGTCTATTGTTTTTTAAGTTTTTCCTCTTAAACGGTAAGAGCTAGGACTACCAAATTTGGTATACAGCTTTCTCTTACTGTAATTTAAAGCAATGTAAGGGTTTGGTTGTGCCAGGAAAACAGAATGTGCCTGGAATGGGATTGCTTCTCATAAAACCAAACTAAGTGCAGTGCTCAAAATTGACATAACTGAGTGAATGTTGGAAAAAGGGCTCAGGGCAGGCTCGGGGAGGGGCTCAGGGAGAGTGTGCAAAGTGCCACCTCTGCCTGCCAGCCCCAGCATGAAGCTGCCACATCAGCTTTGTTCTGGGCCAATGTGGGGATGTGCTGCCCCACAGCCATGACAGCTCTGTGCTGGAGTCAAGGGAGGGGGCACCTCCCACCCACCCCCAGTTGCATCTGGTCCAGGCTGGTGCTAGAGGATGGTGTGCTTCCCATCCAGACTTGGCTGTCCCAGACCTGCCACTTCTGGGGGGACAGGTGGTCCTTCTGTGGCCCCCACCCAGCTAACCTAGACCTTCCTCAGCCAGGGGACATTCACCCCTCCCCCGGCTGTGCACACTGGAACTGCAGTGGCCATTGAGAGGCACTTCTAATCTGGCCCCAAGCTGCTATGCTGAGAGAGGGCTGGGGTAGTCCACAATCCCTGGGGCAGCCTGCATACTGACCCCCTCATCCCTAACCACACTCCAGAACAATGATTTAAATGAAGCATGGACATTTTCATTTTATTTTCTAAAAAACAAAAACTAATTGAGTTAAGGACCTGAGCAAGGCCAGGTAAATCTCCCAGTCACTGATGAGCAAGCTTTTGTTGCATTTGGAACCATGAAAAATCTGACTTTCAGAAGTGTTGAGCACCAGCAGCTCCCATAGTTTTCAGCGTTAGTTGTGAGTGTTCAGCATTTGCACGTATGTGCGCACAACTGGCTCCTTGTATTGGCAAGGCATGTCCTCACTAGGAGGGCCTGTATTGATTGTATTCAGGCTGACTGATGGGCAGCTGCCTGGGTATTGAAAAGGGTCAGGGGTTCCTGGCTGTCTCTACAGGGGCAAAGGAAGTGGCCAGAACCCCAGGCTTCTGGGGCCCCAGGTGGTACTGAAGGGCTGACTGGGGGAGGCCTGGCCCTTTCCCTGCTGCTGAGTTCAGAAGATATGGGCAATTCCACTTTCAACCTCTTTTATTTTGCATACCATGTGGACACTTGTCACCCGAAATCATTGCCAGCCCCACAGCAAGCTTTCTTTAGGGATCTCTCCACACAGTAACCCAGGAAACTATAGAACCTCACATATTCATATTCAGTGACTACTATGGGGGACTGATCAGAAAAACCACACAAGTCGGATTTACACCATCAAGTAGAAACTCTGAAAAATATGCATATACATATAAGTTATAGCAGCTTAACATTCATTAAACTTGTGTGGGGGAAGCTTGTGAGGGTTAACAAAATGCCAGTTTGACCTGTTGGCTGTGTTATGTGCTCCATGGAGTTCATAACTACATTCAATAATAAATTGGTGTAACTGTTGTGCCTCGCACAGAGAAGTTGCATTCAATGAAACACGCAGCCTGAAAAAGGCCAATGAACCCAGAAGTCAATGGAAAACATAAGCTGGCAATCATTGCAATGGGTCTTCAATGATTATCTGTTTAGTAATGTGTTAAGTGGTATTTACTTTAAAATAGTGTGCCCTTCAGTAACCAAGAGCTGCAAGGCAGCGTAGGGCTGCTTAAGAACAGTTCTTGTGGGTTACGATCCTAGGTGAACTACTAAACTGAAACACTACACACACAGTTAAACCTTCAGTCTGCTGTTGCAGAAATACATATAAAAAATACAACTCCTAGAAGATTTGTCTACTTCTACAAAGAGCTGCTATAGCAGTTACTGCTTTCTTAATGGGGAGCCTAACCTTTTCCATGAAAGGTATAGTCTGTGTGAAATAAGTCACACAACAAGTGAAACAGAGGAACTTGGGGGCTTTATTCCAATGCGGGTCAGCTGTTTCTGGCATTTTGCCCTACACACTCATACTTTTAACAAGAAAAAAGTCTTTTTCTACTCAAGATATTTTTAAAAACTCTTCACAACGTTTTTTTCTTGTCAAAAGGAAAATTCATGAGGAGAGTTGTCTTATTTGTCCATCTCATTTCTCATCTGATGTTCTTCCATAAGTTCAGGTTCTTTCACCTTTTTTTGTAACCCCTGACTCCCTGATGGGATATTGTACTGTTCCTTCCTGAAAGTGATATATTCTAATCAGAGGAGAAGGGTCATTTAATACAATTCCCAGCATCTAGCCTCCAGTGTCCAGAGTAATTAAATTGTGAATTGTGGATGAAAGGGCTTCTCTTGTCCTTTGGACAATTCTACCTTAGTCTTCCTCAGAAATAAATGATTATTTGACTTTTTAGGAATTGTATTCAGGACATTTGAATTCAATTTTGGCTCTGCCACAGACTTTCTTTGAGGACTTGGGTAACTTACATCCACTATGCCTCAGCTGTCCAATGCAAAATGGGGATAGTATTCTGTTTCACCAATCTTTTGTGTTTGCTTTCGATTTAGAATGTGTGTGTGTGTGTGTGTGTGTGTGTGTGTGTACAGTGCCTAGAGCAATGGGCTCCCAATTTTCATTGTGATGTGTAAGTGTGACCGTAATACAAATAAAAGTAATAGGTGTACAGGGACAAAGGATTGGAAAGGACCTCCTGGGTCACCAAGTCTAGTCCCCTGATGTCACAGGCAGGGCCACCATATTATCGTATTCAAAAATTTACCAAGATCCACTGTAAAATTAGTTAGGTGGCCTGTCCTCACTCCTCATATTGGGAGTCTGTTCCAGAACCTCAGTCTGCTGACAGGCTGGAAATTAAAAGTTTCTAACTAAATTTATTAATTTAAATTTATACTCATTTTTTCTTGTGCCAGCATTGCCCTTTAGTTCAAATAGCTCTTCTTCTTCCCTGGTACTTACCTCCCACCCCATATATTTATAGAGAGTAGGGCTGTCAATTAATCACAGTTAAGTCGTGTGATCAGCTAAAAAAAATTAACCAAGATTAATCACCATTTTAATCACACTGTTAAACAATAGAATACTGTTTGAAATGTTTGAAATGTTTTATTTTTTCTACATTTAAAAATATATTGATTTCAATTACAATACAGAATACACAGTATACTATGCTCACATGTTATTATTATTACAAATATTTGGACTGTAAAACTGATAAACAAAAATAGCATTTATATTCACCTCCTGCTGCAGTGCCATCTCTTTATTGTGAAAATGCAACTTAGAAATGTAGCTATTATTTGTAACATACCTGCACTGAAAAAAAAACTTTAGAGACTACATGTCCATTCAGGCTTACTTCTCATTCAGCCAATCACTAAGATAGACAAATGTGTTTATAATTACAGGCAATAATGCTGTTTCACTGCAGATTTGACAAAACACAAGGAAGGTACCAATATGAGATTTCTAAAGATAACTACAACACTCAACTGAAAGTTTAAGAATCAGAGGTGTTTTCCAATATCTGAGAGGGATGAGGTGTGGCACATACTTTCAGAAATCTTAAAAGATCCACACTCTGATGTAGACACTACAGCACCTCTCACCCCCCAAAAAGGCAACCCCCGGACCTTCTGCTGGTGGCGTCTATCTCAGATGATGAAAATGGACATGATTTGGTCCACACTGCTATGGATCATTGTTGAGCAAAACCCATCATCAGTATGGATGCAAGTCCTCTGCCATGATGGTTGAAGCATGGACACATGGACACATGAATCTTTAGCATATTTGCACATAAATAATCTTATGATGCCAACTACAACAGTGCCATGCAATCACATGTTCTCACTTTCAGGAGACATTATAAAGAAAAGGCAGACAGCTTCATCTCTTTATAAAGCTGGGGCTTTATAAAGGAGTGAGTCAGTAACCAGGAAGCTTGCGAACAGGTGATTGCAAACAGGAAGTTTAGAGAGGGAGTTCTCCAGGTAAGGGAGAAGTGACTATAGGACTCTGGAGGGAAGTGGCTGTCTGTAGTGTTTGTTGTGTTTGGGGCTTTCTTGCTGTCTGCTGAGTTTGTGTTTGTGAATGTGGTGGGGTTTTTTTCCTTTCCCTCCCCCTCCCACCCCCCACAGAGTGTGTGCTGTGACTGGAAGCTGGAAATGGTTGGTTTCTAATTAAAGTTTGAAATCTAGAAGCCTCTGCTGATTGGCTGAGCCTTGGTAGGGGGAGGGACTATCAAGCAGTCCAGGGCTTTATAAAGGAGTGAGTCAGCGACCAGGGAGCTTGCGAAGAGGTGATTGCAAACAGGGAGTTTAGAGAGAGAGTTTGGAAGGGGAGAAGGAGGGGGGCGAGGTACTCTTGCCTTTCCTTTAAACTCTTTTTTAGGACAACAGGTATGGATAGTGATAGGTCTGCTATTGTTACCTGCACAGCATGTGCCAAGTTTCTCTTCCTCCTTGAAGAAAGAAGGGATTTCATCTGCACTAAGTGCAAGCTGGTCACCATTTTGGAGGAAAAAATTAGAGGACTGGAGGCCCAAGTGTTGACCCTACACTCAGTCAGAGAGGATGAAGACTTCCTCGATAGAAGGCAGCATTTAATCCTGCAAGCAAGGCAGGCAGAAGAGCCAGAGAGGGCAGTACAGGACAAGGAAGAGAACGGGCAGCATGTAACTTCTAGAAGGAAAAAAAGGTCAGCACTGGAATCCCCCATTCCTACAGAGGTAATTGCTTTCAAGCTCTCTCCACAGGCTCTGCGATGGTGAATGCTTTGGAAGGGACCTCACTCATCGGAAGGGAACCACTTCTACTGGAAAGCATTGGATGCGTAGTCCTAGGGATTTGGGTTCCACAACCACCACCCCCAAACAGGGTCGGCCCGAGCCATTTTGGCGTCCCGGGCCTGGGCACGCGGCACCGCCCCCGGGGACACAGCGCATGTGCAGGCCCGCCCGTGGGGCACGGGCCCACCCCCCCAGGTGCGCGGGCCCACCCCCGGGGGACACGGCGCATGTGCAGGCCTGCCCGTAGGGTGCACAGCGCATGCGCGGCCTGGCCATGGCCGCTGGTGTGCAGCCCAGGGCCCGCCCCCGGGGCTCGAGGCACATGCGCTGCCCAGCCTGGCCCAGCCATCGCTGCTGGTGCACACGCCGGGCCGTGCAGGGCCCCACGGCCGTGGGGGGAAGGGCCCTGTTGGCCGGCACTGTGGGTCCGGTGCTGCGGGAGCCAGGTGCGTGGTGCCTGATGGCCGCTATAAGGGACACCGCACGCCCCTTACAGCTGCCATCTGGTGCCCCCCATCGGTTGGTGCCCTGGGCAGCTGCCCAGCTGGCCCACCCCTCAGTCTGGCCCTGCCCCCAAAAGAAGAAGGTGGGTCGTGGTGGTCGGGGACTCCCTCCTAAGAGGGACTGAGACATCGATCTGCCATCCGGACCTGGAATCTCAAGAGGTGTGCTGCTTACCAGGAGCTCGAATTCAGGATGTGACTGAGAGTCTGACAAAACTGATCAAACCTTCGGATCGCTACCCCTTCCTGCTTCTCCATGTGGGTCAAGAATGACCTTGAGTAGGTTACTGTGGATTATGTAGAGTTGGGAAGAAGGATCAAAGAATTTGGAGCGCAAGTGGTGTTCTCGTACACCCTCCCTGTTGAAGGGAAAGGACTGGGTAGGGATCGTCGAATTGAGGAAGTAAATACGTGGTTGCGCAGGTGGTGTCGGAGAGAGGGCTTTGGTTTCTTCGACCATGGGACTCTGTTCCGGACACAAGGATTGTTAGGAAGAGATGGGATCCACCTAACAAAGAGAGGAAGGAGCATCTTCGCAGATAGGCTTGCAAACCTAGTGAGGAGGCTTTAAACTAGGTTCATTGGGGGACGGTGACCAAAACCCTGAGGGGAGTGGGGAAGTCGGATACCAGGAAGAAATGCGAAGAGGAACAAACAACAAAGGAGGACCCCTGATTCAAATGGAGAGGGTAGGGCTCTCAACTGGTTATCTAAGGTGTGTGTACACCAATGCGAGAAGCCTGGGTAACAAACAGGAAGAATTGGAGGCCCTGGCCCAGTCCAAGAACAACAATTTGACTGGGATAACAAAGACTTGGTGGGATGACTCGCATGACTGGAGCACTATCATGGAAGGGTTTAAACTGTTCAAGAAGAACAGGCAGGAGAGAAAAGGAGGTGGAGTTGCACTGTATCTAAGAGAGCACTATGATTGCTCAGAACTCCAGTATATAGAGGGAGAAAAGCCTGTTGAGAGTCTATGGGTCAAGTTTAGAGGTGTAAGCACAGCAGTGATGTTGTGGTTGGTGTTTGCTACAGGCCGCCGAATCAGGTGGATGAGGTAGACGAGGTTTTCTTTGGACAACTGAGAGAAGTTTCCATATCGCAGGCCCTGGTTCTCATGGGGGCTTTAATCACCCTGACATCTGTTGGGAGACCAATACAGCAGTACACGGACAATCCAGGAAGTTTTTGGAAAATGTTGGGGATAACTTCTTGGCACAAGTGCTGAAGGATCCGACCAGGGGCCATGCGCAGCTTGACCTGCTGCTCACAAACAGGGAGGAACTAATAGGGGAAGTAGAGGTGGGTGACAACCTGGGAAGCAGTGATCATCAGATGGTAGATTTCAGGATCCAGACCAAAGGAAGAAAAGAGAGTCGTAAAATACACACTTGGACTACAGAAAAGCAGACTTCGACTCCCTCAGCGTATGTCTACACTAGCCACCCTACTTCGAACTAGGGTGGCTAATGTAGTCATTCGAATTTGCAAATGAAGCCCGGGATTGAAATATCCCGGGCTTTATTTGCATGTTCCCGGGCGCCGCCATTTTTAAATGCCCGGTAGTTCGAACTCCCTGCCCGCGGCTACACGCAGCACGGGCTAGGTAGTTTGAACTAAAGCCCCTAATTTGGACTACCATTACTCCTCATTGCAGGTAGTCCGAATTAGGGGCTTTAGTTCGAACTACCTAGCGTGTAGCTGCGGGCAGGGAGTTCGAACTACTGGGCATTTAAAAATGGCGGCGCCCAGAAACATGCAAATAAAGCCCGGGATATTTCAATCCCGGGCTTCATTTGCAAGTTCGAATGACTACATTAGCCACCCTAGTTCGAACTTGGGTGGCTAGTGTAGACATACCCTCAGAGACCTGATGGGCAGAATCCCCTGGGATGCTAACATGAAGAGGAAAGGAGTCCATGAGAGCTGGTATTTTAAAGAAACCTTATTGAAGGCACAGAAAGAAACCATTCCAATGCATAGCAAGAGAAGCAAATATGGTAGGAGACCGGATTGGTTTGCCGGGGAAATCCTTGGTGAACTTAAGCACAAAAAGGGAGCTTACAAAAAGTGGAAACTTGGACACGTGACTAGGGAGGAGTATGAATGTATAGCTCGAGAGTGCAGGGGAGTTATCAGGAAGGCGAAAGCACAATTGGAATTGCAACTCGCAAGGGATGTGAAGGATAACAAGAAAGGTTTCTACAGGCATGTTAGCAGGAAGAAGGTGATCAGAGAGGATGTGGGGCCCCTACTGGATCAGGGCGGGTACCTTGTGACAGATGATGTGGGGAAAGTTGAAGTACTTAATGCTTTGTTTGCCTCTGTCTTCACGGACAAGGTCAGCTCCCACACTAATGCGCTAAGTGACACAACATGGGACAAAGGTGGAGGAAGAACAGGCTAGGAACTATTTTAAAAAAGCTAAACGTAAATCCATGGGTCCGGACTTAATACATCTGAGGACACTGAGGGAGTTGGCAAATGTCATTGAGGAGCCTTTGGCCATTATCTCTGAAAAGTCGTGGAGATTGGGAGAGATCCGGATGATTGGAAAAAGGCAAATGTAGTGCCCATCTTTAAGAAAGGGAAGAAGGACAATCCAGGGAACTATAGGTCGGTCAGTCTTACCTCAGTCCCTGGAAAAATCATGGAGGGGATCCTCAAGGAAACCATTTTGAAGCACTTGGAAGAGGGGAAGGTGATGAGGAATAGTCAGCATGGATTCATGAAGGGCAAGTTGTGCCTGACCAATCTGATTAGCTTCTATGATGAGGTAACTGGCTCTGTGGATATAGGAAAGTCAGTGGATGTGATATACCTTGACTTTAGCAAGGCTTTTGATATGGTCTCCCACAATATTCTTGCCAGCACGTTAAGGGAATGTGGATTGGATAAATGGACGGTAAGATGGATAGAAAGCTGGCTGGAAGGTCGGGCCCAGTGGGTAGTGATCAATGGCTCAATGTCAGGATGGTGGTAAGTTTCTAGCAGAGTGCCCTAAGGTTCAGTTCTGGGACCGGTTTTGTTCAACTTCTTTATTAATGACCTGGATGAGGGGATGGATTGCACCCTCAGCAAGTTTGTGGATGACACTAAGCTAGGGGGAAAGGTAGATACGCTGGCGGGCAGGTATAGGGTCCAGAGTGACCTAGACAAATTGGAGGATTGGGCCAAAAGAAATCTGATGATGTTCAACAAGTACAAGTGTACTAAGTGGACTTATAGGCTCTAACGTTTTGCATTGTTTTATTTTTGAATGCAGGTTTTTTGTACATAATTCTATAGGATTAGAACAGTGTGGTAGGGATACAAATTCATTGAGGATATTTATGAAGTGTGTGTCTAGATCAAGCAAAATCTTGGCATTCCTATTTGTTCCTTGTATTAATAAACACTAATTTACTTACAAATCTTTAAAGAAAGCTGTAAATTCTGCTGCTAAATCACCGTGAGTACAATAAAAGCAGAAATGAAATATTTGTTTCTCATTCTCAACACAGTTATCACCATTCCCTTCTTTTTGTTGCAAAATGCAGGCACTTTTAGTTGGGTTTGGATGGGGAACAGTGCCTATTGAATGTAGCGTGCAGCAGACAGTAAAGGTGAAGTAAACTTCAGTCATTTTCTTGCTTTTCACATTTAATTTTTCATTTGGTTCTTTACAACGCATCCTTGACAGTAGGAATTCTCAAGGGGGTTTTGGGTTCCTCTGTTGGTTTAATAGTGAATGTGACACTTGTAGGAGACTGGCACTGAGAGAATTAGTGAGCATATCAGAAGGAAGGAAAGGATGTTCAATTATTCACCACATGTCACCAACTAAGAGAAGCAGGATTGATACCTGTCTTTCCTATTCTTTCTCCTCTCCACACAAACCCAGCTTACCCTATTTGTGCAATTACATTATTTTCATTCAAACCATCTCAAGAGAAACCTGTTTGTATGAATATGCTGGAACATTCATCACTAGGTTACAGAGTAAGATGTCCTTGACGTTCACTGCCCCATGACACCACCTCTTTCTTTTAATTATTTAGCCTCGAAAATGTGCATTTTCCAGATATCTACTCAGCACGGCAAAGACAAACATCTCCTTGGCAAAACTAGATGCTATTTAAAATCTGTCTTTTGAATATAAGAATTCAGTCTACAGTTGTAGAGGGCTGGAAAACAAATATAATAACACAGCAACATTTGATGACAGGACTCCTGATCTTCAACTATCTCCATGACATTGACCTCAGTTATCTCCTTATATGTTCTTGACATCTCCCGACAGATGCTGTTCTTTAAGGAGAAGGTGAGTTAGCTTCTGCCTTTGTGTTGTAATCTGGAAAAACAGCAGTAGGGATGCTCAAAGAGTTACAGCAGATAACATTCTTGTCTTTGTCCTGAGGGTGGAGGAGAGAAAGAATTGTCCAGTCCTTCGGAAGCTAGCTTTGGAGTTTGAAAATCTAGGTTCAATTCCCAACTCTGTTACAGGCTTCCTGGTAGTATCACTTAGCCTCTCTGTGTTTCAGATGACCAAAAGGTAATGGAAGTATTAAGATATCTTACTGTATCTCCCTGATAATAAATACATTGAAAATTGTAGAATCATTGGAATAGAAGTTACCACGATGGTACTGCCACAATGCCAGGTTTGTATCCAAACCATGTTCACAGGTAACTCCTTTGGTAAACCTCTAATGTAGCCATTTCCAAAAACTCCTGAGCAGCCTGTTCCATTGTCCTACTCTTCTTACAGTTAGGAAGTTTTCCTTGAGATTTAATCTAAATTTTCTAAGTGCCTAGACACAGGGACTAGCAATTCAGAAGCCTATCTTTTCTTTCCTTTTATTCCTTTTTTGCTTAAATTCATTAAGTGGAAAAAAAGATTATTTAGAGAAACATCAAGAAGATCTGGCAAGTCTTCCCAGAAGGAACAGAGAATCATTGGTTTATCTCTTAGAAAGAGGCTCAAGTTAGAAATGTGACCTGTACCACTCTTGCTTAAAATCTCAAATTTCAATATAATATTTATAGATTTCTTGTGTCATTTGATTTTTACTGACTAGTATGTATGTGTTTAGCTTTTTTATAAATAAACTAGCAGATTTATCTGGCATTCCTTGGGTTCTTAACTCAATTAAGGTTGTTTATTTTAAATAAAAGGAAAATGTAGCTTTAATTAAATGATTGTATTTTTCAAAAATATAGTTATTTTTATGAAGTTACTTTTTATTCCAGATTTCTTTAAAAAAGGGATTTTTAAAATCTGTCCATTTTCAAATGGGAATTCCATCATGTATTTTTCTTCGTCCCTATAAACTCTTATAATTCTCTATGTTTTAACAAAAAAAAGGCCTATAGTCAATTTAATTTCCCTGGGGCTAGCTTGGGGGAAGGGGGGAAGCATGCAGGCCCCCAGCCGACTTCTTCCCAGGCTGTCCCCCTTGTTAGCTTTTCCCTACAGTGGTAGCTAACTGCACTCCCTGGGGCCTGCTTGGACTGGCAGAGGTGCAGCATGCCATAGTGGACTAGGAGTGACCCAGGGAGAGGTGGGCTGTGCGTTGGTCAGCATCTGCTCCCCTGGTCTATCCATCTGCTCCCTGGTGCTGGGGCACTTTCTGTCCCCTGTGGTCAATCATGAGTATAACAGTCCCTGCTCTCATATCCCTCCCTTTTTGTTTGATGCTTAACAATCACATTCCAAGCACATCCCATTTTCTAGACACAACCAAACTCTGGTCTTGCTTTAAGTTATGATAGGTGGGAGCTGCATAGCAAATTTTCTCCGGTCTTTTTTTTTTCAAAATCCCATCCTAAATGTTTTGGGGTTTTGTTTAGGTTTCCTAGTCAATTAACAAAAAGGTAAAATAAGCATGGACTATCTAAAATAGTAGCAGCTGTATGGCAGGTCCATCACTCCAATTCTTTTACTTCACTGAAGTTCCCCTTGATGTGCTCATGCTCCAGCGATACTACAGTGGGACATCATGTCATAACAGATATGGGGGCCTTTCAAATTCCACATTACAAAAACAAACAAAATACACACACAACCCTACACCACCAACACAAATAAAACCAGAAAAATGGGGGCAGGGGTAAAGTTGGGATGATCCATACTCAGAAAATAATCTCAATCCTTGTGACATTTTGGAAAATTCAGCTCCACATTCAAACTTTCTGCTTTGGGTCTTTCTTTAAGACAACTGAACAAGAACGTTGAATCAGTAGACTTTGATATTTTGAGGGTATTTGGCTTTGGAAGTACATCTGGTCTTAAGTGCCATGATTTGATATTAATTGTACAATAATAATTAATAGGCATGCACCTTCCATTCCAGGGAACTGGTAGATAAATACTGGCCAATGAACTGGATCTGGTCCCCCAGATTTAGCTCCTGGCAGGCTCCCAGTGCTATATTTACCTGTGCCTCTGCAAGTACCGGCGACTGTAGCTCCCGTAGTCCAGGGATCTCAGTTTCCGTCCAATGGGAGCTGCAGGAAGTGGTGTTGTGGCTGTGCTGCTTCCCGCTGCTCCCATTGGTGAGCATTGGTGAGAATGGTGATTCACAGCCACTGGGAGCAACGATCGCCGATACCTGTGGAGGCAATGGTAAATATAGTGGCAGTGGCCCACCCGGGGCTAATCCTGGCAGACCATTGTCATTTATTGCCCACCTTCCTAGCCCATCAAAAAAATGCCATGTTCTAGAAGTGTTATGGTAAGCATTTATTAATTTCATTTTACAGATTGGGAAACAGAATTATGAAATATGTAAATGTCTTGCAGTGAATCAGTAGCAAAATTGGGAAATAAAATGTCAGCACAGAAAAAAAATAAAAAGGAACATTTTGCTTCTGTCATAACATATAGAGGAGGTTGTTGTGTACAATACTGAGATTTCCCTGACAGCAGGTCTTTAATGGGTCACATTAACAAGTTTTATTCTGTAAATTAGTGTATTCTTCAATGGATAATACTTTTGCACTCCTTTACTTCTCCACTGCAGTGCTGAAAGTGGGATTTATTAGGCAATGCTGACATTATAGGACTGTTAAAACTACTCTAATTACTTTTCTTCTGAAAACATGTTTTAGAGGCAGTTGTAGAGATTTACACTGCTCCTTAGAGATAAATGAAAAGCAACAGCAGAGTTTAACAGAAAAGATAGAATGCCTGATTCATTTCTCCTGTTGAAAATGCAAAAGATTTTTAATTTTACTCCCTCTCTGATCCCAGCCTTGTGGAGGTCTTTCTGAATTGAAATATTCAGGCCAATATCTTTCTGCCAATATACTGATTCCTGTTGGTACCATCAGGCTGCTTTGTATGTTTGCTGTAAGTTGAGTTTTGAAAACTAACCTCAGGCTTTGACCAAGAATGTTGCGGCTAGTTCAGGATTCCTAGCAAAAAACTGATGATGAAATGCACATCACTTGCTGAAACAGGAAGAAAGCTGGCAAGAGCCAGAAAGATTTATACCAGAGCAAAATATCTTCAAGTAGGATTGGGACTCTTTGCTGCCAGACTGTCAGGAAGAACAACATGTGGACTTTCTAATACTAGAGATTAGCTTTAAACTAACTGCAGATGTCTGACTGGAGATGAAAGCCTCTGAAGATAAAATGGAAATGTTTTAGAAAGATTGAAAGATGAAGCCATTATGATAGTAGTAGAAATACCTAAACTGAATAATATGTTTATTTTGTTTCCGTATTTAACCCCAATTACCCTTTTCTGGGGATTTTTTTTTTTACATTTAATTCCCATCCCTCTCTTTTAGCTCCTGCAAGCCTCTTCCTCCCCCCTCCCACATGTAAATTGCAGCAGGTGCATGGAATTGAAGACATTACAATTAAATGTAATCAAATATTTTAGGCACTAATGAACAGCTCCAGGAAAATAAGTCAAAAGAAAAAAAAAAGCTTTTAAGTGAGTGGATTTTCAAACACCCAAGGCACCATAGGGCCAATTAAGGGAGTCAGACACTAGGACACATACTGGCATTAATTATCTTTGAGTTCAGGGAAATAAAAAATAAAAGCAACAATTATCATAATAAATCTCCACACACTGCTTGTAAGTTGTGCTAATCTACAACACACCTGGGTTTTAGAGATTTAAGGCATGAAAGTGAATACTCAATCAGTTGGTAACGACCTCGCATAGAGGCTCATGGGATGTATTTCTTTTCTGTGATCTGCCAATCAGACAGAGAGTCTAAAATGATGTCCAACAGCCTCAGCAGCTTTATTCTGTGTTGCAGAGCAGCCCTCTAAAGAAAAGCATACCATAATACATTCAATCAAGAAAGTTACAAATCCTGTGTTAAATTAAGGACATGTTTTCTCAACGATAACAACAAAAAGAAATTTGAGGTGGGAGTTTGAGTCGCAGGCACCCCAAAGAACCTGAGAGTCTCTTTAATTTTCCTTCTTCCCAAAGCTAGGAGGATTATGACCAAAGAGAACTAAATTTTTTTTCCCGTGCAATAAGAATTTTTGTAAAAGGATGGAAGGAAGAAGCAGCAAGATGGATGTACTATGCTAGAGGAAAAAAATATGTAATTTATTAAAATTGATCTACGTCTGATCGATCTCTTGAGTCAGTTGTAAACAGCTTACACCAGAAATATGGGAAACTGGGTAGTATGTTGCTCCTCTCCCTTCAGTAGAGCTGATATAGCTCACAAGTGCCAGCTGCATTAAGTAAAGTCAGTCCAATCTCCATGCTTCCAAGGAAGGCAACTCCCTGCCCAACACAAACCCATAAGGATTCTTCCAATTTGATGAGGGAGGAGGAAGATTCCTTCCCACTGCCAAATATGACAGCCAGTTAGAACCTGAGCAGGTAGGCAAGACCCACCATGCAGAGACCTGGAAAAGAATTCTGTGCAATAATGCATCTAGTGTCCCATTACCAGCTGTTGGAGATGTTGTCTGCTAGCAGTCACAGATCAGCTAAATGCCATTGTAGGCAGTTTCATCATACCATCCCCTCCATAAAGTTAGCAAGCTTAATCTTGAAGCCATTTAGGAGTTTTTTCCCTCAGGGTATGTCTACACTTGCACTCCTCAAAAAATGAGGAGTAACGTTAGTTCGAACCAAGGGGTTTGGTTCAAACTAACGCGTCCTGGCATGCACGTTCACTTTCGAAACAGCTGTTGATCAGAGTAACGCGCCGGCGAGATCATGCTAATGAAGCACGGGATATTTAAATCCCCGCTTCATTGACAATTTCGAATGCCTATATTTGCATCCCTAGTTCAAACTAGGATTCAAGTGTAGACATACCCTCACTGTTCCCCTTGGAAGACTGTTCCAGAGCTTCAGTCTTCTGATGGTTAGAAACTTTTGTCTAATTTTCCGTTCATGTCTATTCCTTCTTTTGTCCACATTGGTGCTTTACTTAAATAACTCCTCTCCCTCCCTGGCATTTACCCCTCTGATGTTTTTATAGAGAGGAATCATATCTCCCCCCAGCCTTCTTTTCTTTAGGCTAAACAGGACAAGCTCTTTGAGTTGCCTCGCATACAGTAAGATTTCTGTTACTCAAATCATCAGTGTAGCCCTTCTCAGCACCTGTTCTATTTTAATTAATCTTTCTTTAAACATGGGAGACCAGAATTACACACCATATCCCAGATGAGATCTTGCTAGGGCCTTGTATAATGGTGCAACACTTCCCTCTCTTTACTAAAAATACCTTGACTAATGCATCTTAGGGCTGCATTTGAGTTTCACAGCCACATTATATTGGCAGTTCATAGTCATCCTTTGATCAACCAGTTTACTCAGACCATTCTTTTCCTCTGTCACTTCCATATACGTCCCCAACTTATAGCAAAACTCTGTCACCTTCTTTGCCTTACCAAATGTATACATGCTTTAGGATAGGTTTCATTAATTCCTTTACGTTTGGGGAAAATTGCAGAGCTAAATAAATATGATGGATCAGTGAAAATGAGTGACTACTTCAACTGTGAAAAGGCTCAGTACGATCAATAGATTGGTTATTAAATGTGTAGGTTGCAGATGCAAACAGATAAAAAAAACAGGAAATAATTTTCAGGGAGGTGTACAATATAGTGGCTATATTTATCAGCAGAAATAACTGTAGGATACTTCTTCGAGTTTAAGATTTGCAGGGTGAGGCCCATCCCTTAAACCATCTCTTGTAAAGCAGTGAGCTCCCTGTCAACATTTATTAATTGGTATCACACGTTGTTAAGATAGTCAAGGAAATATAAGGTTTTGTGCAGCTCCAAAAAATTGTATCTGGGTTTGGCAACTTGGCAATTAAATGGCAGATGGAACTTAAATTGGATAAATGCAAAATAATGAAACATCAGGAGAACTAATTTTAATTTTACATGCAGACTTCTGTGTTCCAAATTATCTGACACCTTTTCTGAAAAAAAGATCTAGTGGTAATCGTAGACAGTTCAATTAAGATATCTGCTGAATTTTCAGTGGCAGTCAAAGGCTAACAGGGTTCTCTGTTGTATCTGACAACCTCTCTTTTACTGCCTGTGTAAAGAGAATAACTTGAACTGTCAACATCTCCATTTCTCTTTACTAACACTGCAGGCTGTATATCATTCAGTGGTGTGGGTATACCCTAAAGACTGACATTTCTCTCACCTCACCCCAAAAGGACATAGCTGTACTTAAAACATATTCAGAAAATGGAAATCAAGGTTAAAAGCTCTTTAGGAGTCATGCAGAAGAGAAACTATAGACACTTGGATTGTTGGTTTAAGGAAAGAGTCTGACACTTTTGCAATTAGACTCAATACCTTACTCCATCACAAGCTCTTCTAAAATCAGTGGGACTATTTGTAAAGTAAGGGTGCTACTAAACCAGAGGCACGTGTTTCAGAGTCTGGGCCTTAGAGAAGAGACATGATGAATGTATACTAATAACAGATGGTGAGTTAAACTCTGAACTACTGCTTCTCTCCATCCAGACTCATAATATGAGAACAAGGAGGCACACCGTGAAACTGTCTGAAAGCAAATTTAAAACTGATAAAACGATACTGCTTTTTGTAGTTTGTAGAAAACCTATGAAGTTGACAGCCACAGGAAATCACTGAGCCAAATAGCTTAAAGAGATTTAAAAGGGGTTCTCTACATTTACAAGTGCAGCCTATGTAGCTATCCGGCAAGCTAGAAAGTTAGATAAAAATCAGATAATGAGAGAGAGAAAATCATGCTTCACAGCATGTGCAGACCATTTGCTTGCTTTGGGATGGCTCTGTCTGCAGACCAACACTGCCCTTTAATAAAGCTTTGCACATTTGGTTAAGAGCAACTCTAATTGATTAAAGAGAAGGAATGCATTTGAAACACTAGGTCTAGGCTCCTGCCAGAGGCAGAATATCACACAAGACAGACCAATTATCAGTTCCCGCAACTACGGTTTCCTTACAAATCAGCTATTATAAGGAATGTGAAGAGGCATGATGGAATTAGCAAAATTGATCATGTTTGTCATTAGCAGTTTGTCACCTAGGGACTTTTTACATTACAGAAAGGTGAGCTGGAATCCCATCTAATATATGTTACATGTCCCGAGTAGACATTTGGTAGTAATAGAACACTTGTTACTGTCAAAATATTTCACCCAGTATTTACTAATTCTCACAACACCCCCATACATTTGATAAATATAATTTTTTTACATTTTACACCTATGGAAGATGGAGACATTGAAAATATAATGGTCACACTCTTCTCTCACTCAGAGATAGCCTCACAATTTTTAGGATGGACCTGTGGGATTACTTTTCACTCTGGTATATTAGAAGTGGTTTGGGGTAGGGTCTTTGAGCGGATTCTTTGCATTCCTCCTCTCTTGAAAACTGCCACTAGCCTGGCTTATTCCAGAAGAGCTAAAGCAGAGCTGTGTGTATTGGGGTCTGGGTATAGCATAGTCAATGTCTGAAAATAAATTGAGCAATTCTCTGTACACATTGGGCATTTAGAAGCCACTAGAGCTTTTTCATACGTCTCCAATTATTGAACTACAGAATGCAGATTAGTATTTCTGGCTAATGGACTATCCCATCACTGCTGAGATGTAGGACAATACAATACAGTACAATAAATCAGGGGAGCTGTAATTAAAACACAGTCTAAAAAATTGAGTGTGTATCTTAACTTTTTAATTTTTTTGTTTTTGTTTTTATTACTTCCTTTCCTAGCCTTCCATTTCTAGGTCATTCTACCCACCTCACATAAGATCTTTTCTTTTCTCTCATTTTGGGGTTTTGCTTGTCTCCCTCTCATTTTCTTTCTTATTCTCCTTTCCTAAAAAGTAGCATCTCCTTTTATTCAGAATGTTTACATTCACCCCTGCCCTTGCTGACCCATAGCTCTCTCCTACATGATATTGTCTTTTTGTCATGTTCTCCCATTCCCCCATTCTTATGTCTCTGTCCCACTTTCTTCCAATGGTCTGATCTCTCCTTCACTCTTTTTCTCCTATATTCTATAGTCTCTTTCTCCCATCATCTCAAACAATAATTAAACATGTAGAGTAACCATTAATTAATAAGCAGGGTGTCATGGAGAGTAAATATTATCTCTCCTTTTCAGATGGGAAAATTGAGGAAGAAAGATTAACTGAAGTGATCAAGTTCACAGAGGGAATCAGTATCATATTTAGTAACAGAAACCAGAAGTTCCTTCCTCCAAACTCATGCTTAGTTCACTAGATCACCCTGTCTCTTATTGTTGTGAGTTGCCCCTTGTCTGCCTGCATGTTATATTGGCAGATCTGTAGGAACACGCTCAGGTACCTGGCAGACAGAGGGGAGCTTTATGTGACTCTAGTCTTAAACTGAGAAGCTCTAATCTCCTTCAATAGCTACCCTCAAACAATAGGAGTAAAAGTAGCTCCTCCTTTCCAAGAAGTAAACCATGTTCACTTTTCTGAAAGTTTGAAAAGATACATATTTACTTTTTTCTAAATTTGAAGTGAGAAGTTTGTAATTTTGCTGTTGATCACATTGCTTTTGGAAATGTTCTTTGCTGTGATTGGATAACTGTTTATAGACATTATTCATAATAATTCCTGAAATCCTTAAAAAAGTTAAATTTTTCTGATTCATACCATGTCACTTGCAAAGTACTCAAAATGTTGGTTTCAACAAAACTGAAAGAAATAAAAACAAGTCTCATGAAACCAAAGGAAGAAACCAAATAAATGTGTAATGTGATTGATTAAATTACAATTAACTTCTTAAATGCAGTGGAGATATATAGGGAACTAGAAGACTTGTCTGGAAGTCCACTCAAGGGGCATTAGCTATTGATTTATGCTTATGGTAAAAAAGTCTCAGCTGGGTAGCCGTGTTAGTCTGTAACTAAAAAACAATGAGTAGTCCTATAGCACCTTAGGAGCTAACAAATATATAACTGGTATCATGAGGTTTCGTTGGTAAAGCCCACTTCCTCAGATGAGCAGAATGGAGAGAAAAATCATATGTACATATATAGGATCATGAGCTTTCATGGGCAAAACCCACAGCTCATCTGGGGAAGTGGATTTTGCCCTTGAAAGATAGATTCGATCGATAGATTGATAGATAGATCGATCGATCGATTAATAGATCTCTATCTATCTATCTATCTATTTTACACACACACACATCTATCTACCTAAGGTGCTACAGGTCTACTCGTTGCTTATGGTAAAAGGTACAAATTGACATATATATTGTTTTTGAAAACTAAAACAGAAAGCCAGAAAATTATGTATATATTAATGCAACTGAATAGGTCAGGGATGAAATGGGTCAGATTAGGTGGCCTTGGAGTTCTTTAGCCATGTACTTGAGCTTTGTTTTCTGACCTGGAAGGCTGGGGAACCAAACAGTTTCTAAGTAAAATGAACTTTATGACAGATGTGATCTTATTTGCTTGGCAGGGGAAATGATTGTAGAAGTTTAGACTTGAAGATATAGTAATGGTGGTTTATCATCACTATATTATCACTAGCTATTTAAATTTTACATTTTGAGAACTTTGATTGTGAAGGTTGAAATATACATTAGCTGCACCCATTCCCTAGTATGATATGATTATTATACAGCAGCAGTACCTACTATGTTAATGACTAGAGTATTGGAAGACATGTTACATGTATGAGGGCATTGTGAGAAACAAAAACAGTCCTTCTGGCCACAATGTAATAGATAAAGATAGAGGAGACAAAATTGTGCTCCTTCATAATATAGTGCAGAGGTGGTCTTCTTCAATGTCAGAACTGAAAGAGGCAAGTCAAACACACTATTAGGCTACATAAATATTTATTTCTATGCATTTCAAATATTCATAAATTCAGACAATCCAAAATTACACTTACTTTTTGGAAATCAGTTACCAAGAATTTTCCCCCACATATGATAATATAAATGAGTAAGTAGAAAATCTGGAGCTGCAGAGGTTGGATATAAAGCTGATGTTTCTTAAACTTAGTTTGGAGATGTTAAAATTGGGTTTTAGATAGATCAGAATAAAATTTACAGCAATATAATTTCCTCTGTTATTGTTGGAATTTTTCCACAGAACACCCAGATTTAAAATGAATTTTGCATTTCATAATTTTAACGTAGATTGTACTATCTATGGAAGACCAATAGAAAGACCAAAACACGAGAGTCCTCCCCCACAATTTGGTTTTTATTTAGCCTATTGCAGGATGGCAATCTGGCCACGAAGCTTGAATTCAGTTACAAAAATTCTTCCAAAGATTCTCTGGTATTTTTCTAAGGTTTTGGCTTAGATCTACCTGTAGTTTGCATACTAGCCCTCAGAATTTTTAACTATAATAAATTAAACTATGCAAAATCTTTGTAATGCATGTAAATGATACTACTATTTTGTATATGTCTAAATTGAATTGTACTGAGGTTAAAAACCAAAATAGTCAGATTTTGGAAAAAATATTTTTCATTTCTTTAGACTTGAGTCAATGGAAGCTGTAGCTCTTTAGAAAATGAAGCAACTTATTTTATTTCTAAATATGAATGTATAGCTAAGCTATATGATCTCACCTTTGATAACTTTGCACAAGGGAATTTCCCAGTTAGGTTACTGTGGAGCTGAAAGTAGAACCCAAGTGTTCTGTTCTCAGATCACCATCTGGGAGTTAAAACAATGAGTAGTATTATGATTTAAAAAAAAATCTTAATGACCTAGAGTTGTTATTAAAATTCATGTTTCTTGTTTAAGTCCCTTGCTATCAGGGCTCATCCTAATACTTAATTGAATTAATATATTCATATTCTAGCCTAGATGTACTTCCCAAGCTCCACATATTCTGGTATACAAAAGAACAACATAAGAGTTTATGATCATGGACATGCAAATTCTTATCCTGATTCCTTCAGAAAAAAAATTTGGGAGACGGTCACAGAGCATATGTGTAACTCGTTATCAAATAAAAGCCCATAAGCTCTTTATGTGCAGTTGTAAGATTACGATCACTGTTTTATTGTTGATAGCATTAATGTTTGAGTGCTGGTATTGGTAGATATGATGTTGCTGCAGATTTACTGTGGAGAAATCTTTATTAATAGTGTATCCAACCATAATGAAAAATCATAAACTTTGCTTCTCATGCTGTTTGCTTTCATCTAAGTCTCTGCAAAGCTTGAGCAAAGTTTTATGCTCGAGCAAACAAAGTTCCCTCAGATCAGGCTTTTTTTCTAAGAGTGAAGCAGCAGTTCAAGAAAAGACCTTTTCATTTAATGATGAACTCTCCTTTTCAGGCTCTCAGACATATGCTTTCTTCTAATAAAATGCTACCACATCTTGTTTGGTGACTTCACAATGGATTTTTGCTATAACAAGAACCTTGTTTTGGAATAAAAGTCCCTTAATTCCTATGAAAAACATCAGTAGTGGAGCCAGAGGCTGACATTTGAGGGCTACTCAGATAATAAAATGAATTAAGATAGTTTGCCCCTAGAATATTTCATCACATGCATGTACAAATTATAGGCTTCCTATTTGTTTGGGTTAGAGGCAGAATAATTTTTTTTCTGCTTGGAGCTGTTTAGCGTTTAAGTTTTTCGAGTTTGGATTTTCTTCTCCCAAAACATCTGCATTGAAAAGGAAAGTTGTGACAAATAAAGTTCCCAACCCCCTACTGATTCTTTTCTTGAAACCCAGTGCTGTTCAACATTTGGAGAGCTAAACTGGAATCCTGTTCTAGGGTACAGAACAAGTGTAATGAATAGAGGGGAACTTCACCCACGTGCAGCAAGCCAGCACAAAGCTTATACAACAAATAGGCAATGGGGCTTTTGATAAGATGAGATAATAGCCAACATCTGCCTTGTGTTGTCCTTTTGAATTAAATGTATCACATGATATTGTGTTATATGTAGTAATCAGAGATATTCTAAAATGTCATACCAGAAACAGTCAAGTTTTAACACATCATGACTTTCCCTTAATTATTTAATATGTAATGAAAGTAAAGGTATATGCTGGATACACACTCTTCTTTTCCTGTAATTCTGATGGGGAGGGGAGCATTTGTTCTTGCTCATGATATTGAAAGATTTTGATTTATTTTTAAATGTAAATGTTTCAGCTTTCAATGGGGTTGCAATTAAGGGCATAGTGTCCATGAAAATTTATGTCTGGGACATTTAACAGAAGTCACTTCATGCAAACATTTGTGGTACTCTGTCACTTTAGACACTAGTTCAGTGCAATTGCTCATCTCAGTAAAAGCTACTGACTGGCATAACTGTTTGCAGGATCATTCATATGACTTCACTGTGCACATCACAGCCATCAGTAGGACTGAAACATTTGTTGGAAAACTCAACTCAGAGGATAAGGGCAGACTACATAATGGAACTGTCCTCTCATTTTTGTTGGTATACCTTTCACATCAGGACTGAGACACACAATGGAAAACATTCCTGATGTTGAAAATGGGTAACTTCACAGGATAGTTACAGTATGGGTGCTTTATCTAATATCTTCATTCACATTCCAAAACAAAACAAAAAAAGTAGAAAGAAAGGAGGGAGAATCCCCATGCTCAGCATTTTTTCATTCCATTAAAATAAGGAGTCAACAATTAGGAAAGAGCAGAAGAGAACTAAAGGAAAATAACAAAAAAGCAATCTTTATGTATATATAAACTGTGGAGCATTATTCCTTTAAAGGAAATATGTTACAGTGTCCTAAAATAACAACAGCTGCTGAAATCGAATTCTGTCATTTTATCGCTAAAACTATAGGCTTGTTGATTTCATAATTGGCTTGGCCTGGGATCTCACTTCAGCACCTGTAGGGATTTTACCAGTAGCCTTTCTTATCAATTTTTTAATAAATCCCACAGATTGAGTATGGTAAATAATAAATGACATAGTGCTTGGTAAGTCAATATTTAATTTAGTATAGACTCAGGGAAACTCACATTTTACATATACATATTACTATGGTTCTTGTTTAAATGAAAAAAGACAGACTTTGTTTTCAAATGGTGAGGAAAAGAAAAGGATATTGATGAAGAAAGGATTCATGGGATGGTTCTGGAGGAATTTAATTGCAGTAAAGCATCTGATTAGACAATAACCAGTTTTTCAGTTCAGAGGCTAAACCAAACACACTTTAAATATTTTTTTCAGATTGACAGGATTTTTTTTCATGTATAGAGTGGTGTAAATATGCATCATACTTTGCAGAGTAACAGCTCAATCCTGCAAAGTACATATTACTGAATACTTTTTTTTCAACAAACCAAAGCAATCAAAACCCAAAATGTGTTCAGTTGTAGCTGATGGGGGAATAATCACTTTAGTTAGCAGTATACTCACAATCTAATTTGTTCAGGAATGGACCCTTAAGAGTCTATTGCTGTAGTTCTGAGGGATATCTAGACAGCAAAAGCTGTGTACAGTCCAACCTACCCATGGTACCTGAAATCCAGCAAGAACAAATGTAAATAACGGTGCAAACAGTACAAGATCAGCAGAGACCCTGGCTATGTGCTCGGCTCACAAGTCCACTCTGCAACCCATACTAGCTGGATTCAGATTAGTTTAAGAATGCTCGAATGCACAGCTTTTACTGAGTAGACATACCCTTAGTCAGGTAAAAGTTTCTTAAATCAGCGTATCATGTAACTGCAGGACTGGGGCCGTAAATAAGGAAATAATTTCAGGTGTGATCTTAAAAATGGTGAATAAATTGGGAGGAAAAAATAGCAAGTTCAGAGTAATATTTGTGATGAATTATTTGTTGTCATAATCACTTTGTAGATTTTATCTCAAATTTATGAAAATCTAAACAATAATTATAATTAATAAATATAGGGGTTTTTTTAATGGAGTTGTCAGATTATCAGTGTGCTTCTGAGTAAATTGAGCTCCCTGACAGGATTTAGCAACGTATTACTAGTTCTCACTCTCCATGATTCTAAAGCATTGTAGGGTGCATCTTTAGTATACATACTTTATAATATATACCAACAACAACTGTATTCAGTAGCTTTAGGAGGCAACTTTTTGCATTCCCTCCTTCCTTCATATTAGACATTGGCAATATACATATTTTCCACTCTTACAAATCCTGTTACTCTCTTCACTACCTCTGTCCATTAACAAAGCATGAGTACCTCTAATGAGGTTTACTATATTGTGGTGTATTACTCACACTTGGGGGGTGGAGGAGATGTAAGATAAAATATATCAATGACATAGGCTGCCGAGTCAACATCTTTTACTTGAGAGATGTATGTGGTCTATCAAAAAAATTAGTTTTTCTACAGTTATTTATCAGCCTGGTCTGATTGTAATGTTTCTGGGTGACACAATTTTCTGTACCTCAAACAAGCTGCTTCAGAATGGAGAGGGGTAACTAGCGGTGTCCCCCAAAGGTCAGTCCTAGGACCAATCCTGTTCAACTTATTCATAAATGATCTGGAGAAAGGGGTAAGCAGTGAGGTGGTAGAGTTTGCAGATGATACCAAACTGTTTAGGATAGTCAAGACGGAAGCAGACTGTGAGGGACTCCAAGAAGATCTCACCAAACTGAGTGATTGGGCAACAAAATGGCAAATGAAATTTAATGTGGATAAGTGTAAAGTAATGCACATCGGGAAAAATAACCCCAACTATACGTACAGTATGATGGGGGCTAATTTGGCTACGACAAATCAGGAAAGAGATCTTGGAGTTATCGTGGACAGTTCTCTGAAAACTTCCACACAGTGTGCAGCGGCAGTCAAAAAGGCAAATAGGATGCTAGGAATTATTAAGAAAGGGATAGAAAATAAGACCCAGAATATCTTACTGCCCCTGTATAAAACTATGGTACGCCCACATCTTGAATACTGTGTACAGATGTGGTCTCCTCACCTCAAAAAAGATATTTTGGCCTTGGAAAGGGTTCAGAAAAGGGCAACTAAAATGATAAGGGGTTTGGAACGGGTCCCATATGAGGAGAGGCTAAAGAGACTGGGACTTTTCAGTTTAGAAAAGAGGAGACTGAGGGGGGATATGATAGAGGTATATAAAATCATGAGTGGTGTGGAGAGGGCCGATAAAGAGAAGTTATTTATTAGTTCCCTAAATAGAAGAACTAGAGGACACCAAATGAAATTAATGGGTAGCAGGTTTAAAACTAATAAAAGAAAGTTCTTCTTCACACAGCGTGTAGTCAGCCTGTGGAACTCCTTGCCAGAGGAGGCTGTGAAGGCTAGGACTATAATAGAGTTTAAAGAGAAGTTAGATAATTTCATGGAGGTTAGGTCCATAAAAGGCTATTAGCCAGGGGATAAAATGGTGTCCTTGGCCTCTGTTTGTCAGAGGCTGGAGAGGGGTGGCAGGAGACAAATCGCTTGATCATTGTCTTCGGTCCACCCTCTCTGGGGCACCTGGTGGTGGCCACTGTCGGCAGACAGGCTACTGGGCTAGATGGACCTTTGGTCTGATCCAGTACGGCCATTCTTATGTTCTTATGTTCTTATGTAGGAAGGCTTACCTGTGGGTCAAAAATGAATTCTCACTAGAAACAGAGGAGTCTCTTGAACAGATTCAAATTTGTCAGTAGCTATTTGGAAAGTCATTCTATATTTTATTTTGATTATTTGCTGATAGTTCCACTGATCCTACTATCTTCCTCAAAATAGGATGCTAGTATATGCTTTCATAAATATTGTTGCCACTGGTAAATAATATTAATCAAATGGGAGGGTTTTTTTTTAAATACAGTTTTAGGACTCTGATGCTGCAATCTAATCCAAATGATAGGCCCTTCTGACCATACCAGTTCCACTAATTTCAAAGGGGATGCTTTTGTGAAGAGGTACCTTCCTGTACTGATCATATTACAGAATCTGAGCCTGGGGACTTTATCTAATACTTACTGCAGCTCAAGTAAATACTCTCATTTACTACAGTGGACATTGATGCTCAAATCCTAGACAAACAAAGCAGGTCTGCAAGTACAATACATTAGAAATGTAACCCCTCAAGATTAGAAAGACAAACTGGGGAAGGTAATAGATTTTATTGGACCAAATATTGGGCTGGTGAGAGAGACAAGCTTTTGAGCTCTGCTTCTGAGCTCTGTGTAAATTGAAAGCGTGTCTCTCTCACCAACAGAAGTTGGTCCAATAAAATATATTATCTCATTGACTTTGTCTCTCTCCTATCCTGGGTCCAACAAAGCTACGACAACATTGCAAAATTGTCTCTCAAAGGGGGAAAAACCCTCTTTGAGGAACTTTCAAAGTGCACTTCTCCAATTGAGCGTCTTCTAGTCTGCATTGTCTTTTTGCCTCAGGAGATTGTCTAGGTTTTTAAAATGTTATTTTGTTTATTTCAAGCATGGTTTCAGTGATACCAATCCCTGACAATCTTTCCTTTTATTAGTATGAAAAAGAGTAATCTTTAGTATTTATAGAACATAATAACTTTGATGATCAAAGCACTGTACAAACATTTATTCTCTTAATTCCCTTTTGTGTTAATAGTTTTTCTCTCCCCTCTTTGTAGTGAAGTTCTATCTTCTTTCTCTGGTATCTGTGCTTGATAAAATACCTTCTATGACACATTCATCATTTCAGTATATAACATGTGATGCATTTCTTTTCTTTCCATATTTAAACATAGACTAAACAATGTCTATGATATGAATACAGTGTATTATGCTATGGATTAGCACATTTTAAATCCACATGTATTCTCCTGGATCAATGACAGTACCACAAGTGATAACTACTGCCAGCATGGTAGAGTTTCACTCACAGAAGCCTGTTCCAATAAAGCATTTAAGTACATGCACAAGTTTCAGTGTTTGATTAGGACTAAATCAATTTATCTGAAATGATCCCAAAAAAACTGAGCCAGAGGCACACTCCCTGGAAAGTTTCAGTCTGAACCGTTCAAGTCTGATAAATGTATAAGTAACTGAAAGCAGGATCTTCTAACAGAAAGTGCTGGGCATGGGAAGTGTTAACAAAAGGTGCTGTTGTGTTCACATATAATGCAACGAGAAGCACTTAGCTAGAGAGACTGAAAAATCAGATGCTTCAGCTGAGTTTAAAAAAATCTATTCAATAAACAACCATTTGAGGCTAAAGCCTGGTAGAGCTTTAAAGTCTCATTGGTTCATACCTGAAGCAATAGATTTAACAAACCACCACCACCACCTTCTCCTCAGTCCTTGCTGCTTGGGGATAAAGGCTGCAGAGCACTATGATCCGCCCACTGGCCAAAGAGGTCTGAATGCCTCTGCCTACAGAGAGCTCATTAGCTCACAATGCATCAACTAGAGATGCGCGTGTGACATAAGCAGAATCATGCAAACTATTTATATCGGTGTATTTAGTTAATGCATCCCCTTTCTCTGCTAATGAATTATCCATCAGAAAATAAACAGTCATTGTTATTCATTAGTTAATTATTTGAAATTGTGGAATGAATGATTTATGTTCTCAAATTATTCACTGCAACTCTTGTTTGGGGTATTTGGTATTCATCATTTGCTAGGATTAGATATTTATGCCACACAGGTATATCACATTTCCAAAATATTCCTTAATTTCTTAAAAAAACAACAAAACCCCAAAACCACCAGTACAACAACAACAAAACCAAGCCATAACCATTAAAACAACAACAACATCAAAACAAAATTTAAAAAAAAGCACAAACGTGAGAGGTAGGAACATGAATACATATCTGAATCCCAATGAATCTGACTATCAAATCCTTTTCTTAGGACTAATGCATTTCCTTGCACCAAATCTATTTTCCTATTATTTTTGCAAGTACTGGGTCTCCTGAAAGCTGAAACTTACAAGAAGATTTTATGCCACACTGATGGGGATTTTGTTCATGGAATTATTGATTTTAGGGACAGTAAGTTGAGGAAATGATAGGGTATGAAAACAGCAAAAATAATTAATTTGTAGTGAAGTTAATAGGCAATACTTTTGGTTCATGAAAGGACCAATTAAGCCAAGTCAATGCAAACATGAACTCATATATACATTATATAACTGCAATACATTTTATGTTATATTTCCAAAATATTAGTGTTGTAATTATTTACGCAAATAGTGTCTGAGGCTATTATTATTAGCCACAGCAGCATTATTTTAGAATAATGTCAATTATTCTGGAATAATGTAGTGCGTGTCTCCACAGCAAGTCCATTACTTTGAAATAAATTTGAAATAACGGGCTTCTTATGTCGACTTCTGTAAATCTCCTTGTATGAGGAGTAAGGGAAGTTGGGGGAAGAGTGCTCTATTTCGAAATAACTGCTGTGTAGACAGTGCCAAAAGTTGAAATAAGCTATTTCAACTTAAGCTATGCAATTAGCGTAGCTCAAGTTGCATAGCTTATTTAGAGTTTAGCCTTGCTGTGTAGATGTGCCCATATTATGTACTATGATTTTGCATAGGTCAAAATCCTCTACATTTAAAACATTTTAAATTATTTGTTAAAAATACTTCAGATGGCTAAGATTCAGAGTAAATAATTTCCCAAAGTACCTGTATAAAAAAGTCCAACAAAGAATTTCTCTCAAGTCACCATGCTGGGATGGATAGCTTGTTCCACCTAATTTTAATCCACTTGGTTATAGACTCAAAAATGTGTTTGCATTCCACTTAGGAAAAACTGTAACAAAAGACATATAGAGAGGAAAAAAACCCCATGAAAAATAGGGTTGAATAGTGGAAGATAGAGTGGATGAAGTGAAAATCTACTACAGAAAATACTAGACACAGAAATGTAAGTGGAGAATGAGGAGGAGAAAGTAGATGCAATACCCTAGAACTTCCTTCAGTCCAGATGGGAAGAAGAGAAGGAGGTATCTTTTTTCACTGAAGTACAGTATAAACTTTTTTTAGTTAGAGGAACTCTTTGGGACAGATCCTCAGGTGATGTGAACTGTCGTAGTTCCAACGACTTAAGTGTTTTACCAGTTTAAACATCCAAAGTTCTGGGAATTTTGGTCTAGTACTCAATTGCCTCTCACATATGGGAGGAAGAAAGATGGTTTGAAGGAAGGAAAAGTGCATTTTTAAGGAGGGATTCAGAGGAGGAGAGGTGAGAGAGAAGCAGAAGGACAGAGAAGTCAAAGCAGAGAGATGCTCATAGAAGAAGGACTAGGCATAAGAATGTGTGAATAACATCCTAGAACAAGGTGAGTTGTGAGTTTTGTAATTTGGGGCACAACCACTTGCTAACAGCTGGCAAATGTTGGGTTTTTAGTATCAACTCCTGCTTGTTTTGGAAATCCAGAGCATAGGTGGAGGTTAACTAAACCATCTCTCATTCAAATCTGGGTGTCCAAATTCCTTAAAGGAGCATGTTTCTTTATTTTCACTCTGACAAGCACCCATTCTTGAGCTTCAACAAATGCCACTTTTCAAGCTTGTTGATTGCCATAGCACAATTTGTTTCTTCTCCCTTTAATACACAGTAAGCACAATCAGGAGCAAGGTGACATTGCTAAAACTACCCTTTTTTTGTAAAATTACTTTCTCCTTTTTTCAGATACTTAAAACACCACTATTAAACATTGGGAGGTGAAGATACCAGACAAGAAAATAACAGATAATATTGAAGTGCTTCAGGAGGGTTTGAACTGCAGGAAATTTTGTGTGGCTACAATCTCCTACAGTAAAAGCTTTTAATCACAACAGGTAGGTCCATCATCTCAAACCTCTCTCTAGGTTTAAAGAATGCAACCTTCATAAATGCATTGTCTTCTAATATTTTCTTCCTAATATTAAAACTAAGCTGGTGTTAAATAGAGATGTTCATATATTCTGTTATGTTTTAGTAAAGGCTCATTATGTGAATAGAAATGGGAAAAACGTTAAAATTCTGAAACTTTATTGAGTATGAAATGTTAAATATTAATCTTGTGCACACAATATATGCACATAGATGGACTGGTAAGCTGTCCCAAATGTTTTCAATATAAAGGCATGATCTACATTAATTAATACAGTTGAAATGCCTGCTACCAGCACAAAGCCCGCATGACTTACCTAGGCAGACCCCTTAGAGACCGAAGCAGGGAAACAAACTCCATGCACAGATATCGTGAGGTCTTCCACGTCTGCTTGGGTTGGATTAGCAGAGACACAATCTTTGTTGTGTGGTAATTGTGCACCTCATGTGTGCACTTCACATTTGCAGCCATAAAGCAGGGCTTAGATGATGAAAAAGACCTTGCACTGACCGTGTACATCCTGGTGAATTTCACCCTAGATGAACATCAGAGGCCTTCTGTGCTCCTTTAAAGAATGTCTGTTATTTTACCAAAGAGCTACAGTAGCCTGTGAAAAATGAATTCAGTAACAATGCCATAGCTGAATGGAAATTACTGATAAATCAGTCTTCTTTTGTAATAAAATAATAATAATAATAATTAATAGTACATATTGTTTGTGGGGGGGAGCTATAGATTTAGACAAAAGTCTAGGTTAAAAGATTCAGGAGCCTAACTTTAGGCACACATTTCTTAAAATCTCACTAGAAAATTTATTTATTTCTCTCTCGTGGCATGCCTTTCTCACATCTTCTGTATATTCCTTGTTTCCCTATGTTGTATGTTCCATGGGACAGGAGCTCTCTCTTGATAAATGCACGGTCTAGTCCTGATTTGGGCTTCTTGGAATTAGTGTAATATGAATGTGAAATGATAGTGTTCTTGGAATTTACAAAGGGAAAATAATATGATTGTAAAAATAATTCTAAATATTGATCATTTAACTAGAATGCTTTTGTTTTAAAAATAATATTTCTCCTTCCCCTGCCTTCAGCTTGTATGAATGGTTAGGAGCAGAATTACTGGGAGTCTAGTTTTCCTGTGCCACAGTGACTTGGGCTTGTAGGGCTTGGGCTAAGGGCTGTTTAATTGCTATGGAGACATTTGGGCTTGGACTGCCACCTGAGCATTAGGGCCCTGAGAGAGTCCCAGAGCATGGGCTGATACCTGAGCATGAATGTCTGCACTGAGGTTAAATAGTCCCTTAGCCTGAGCTCCACACCCACCACACATGTTTAATTTCAATGTTTTCCAAACAAATCACCCTGTTATAAAGAAGGGAGAAATGAGGAAGGCAAGTGCCAGGATGGGTTGGACTTAAGGGTAACCAAAAAATCTACTGGCTCTTTAAGAAATGCATAATCCAAACAAAGGCAGAGTCATTCCACACACGCTCTGCTTCAAGAGATGACAAAGATTACCTGAATTTTCTGTAGGCAACAAGGAGAAGCAAAATGGTGTGGACCTTATAAATAATGTGTTATGGACTCATTTAAAAATCCTTCTACACTAATCTTTGTCAAAAGTGCTAAGAGCAGGAACATATCTAAACCTGTTATCTTTCCATGAACTTTCAATGAGATTAGAAAGTTTTGCCATATCAGGAACCTTTAGTATGGAGGAGAAATTGCATGAATCTGTTTCATCTGTTTTCCCTGTGATGAAAATGAATAACAATATGATTGTTTTTAATTCAAAAGGCGAGTTTTACATTACAGTTCTCCTTTCTAAAGAATCTCAGCATTCACACAGTTTTATCACAGGCCTGAGGGCACTATAGTTTATTTCAGCCAATTAATATAACAATTACGGTTAGGGACACTAATAGGAATACCCTTCTACTAGTTAGTTCTGCATCCCCAATGGCATGATTAAAGCCCCTCAACTTCAAATTATTTTGTTGTATGGCTGCCCTTACTTAAAAAGAATATTTACAGTAGTATTGAGCAGCATTCACTCCATTTAAATAATCATTTCCTCACTTTGCTTGTCGAACTTTTCTAGAAGTCTTTTTCTTTCCTGTAACTTGCCAGTGCATGTATTCCTAGTCAGAGAAAAGCTGTGCTTTAATGGAGAACTACAGTTCATTGATCTCTTTGCGGCATGGATTGTTACTTACCAGGCACTTGCATAGTGGCTAGCACAATGGTACCTTGATCTAACTGAGAAATCGAGGCACTGTAGTAATAGTAGCAGGAGTAGTAGTAGTAATAATAATAATTATTATAATAAATAACTGCATATGATGGCTCAGATTTTGCATAACAAAAATCAGGAAATTTAGCTGAACAGTTGCCACAATACTTCTTTACCCATATTTAATATTAAGTATGCAGCAGGAGCTGGCTTGAATATCTTCTTGGGCCAGATATTGTAGCTTTTGTTCGTCTATTTTCCACTGAAATCGGCCAGGGCATTGCTTTTTTGAAATCAGATAAGACATATTCTTACACTGGAGTGTTGCCTAGAGAGACAAAATAAACACAACAAATTTCTTAGAGGATCAGTCCTCAGCTGTGTCCAAATAAAATTCAGAGGAGTCGGAAGGGGGGGAGGAGAGACATTTTTTGAGGAGTACAGTGTCTTTCAAAAAAGGGTCTTTTTTTTTCTGAAAGAACTGCATCTAGATGGTGATTTCACTCTCGAAATACCCTTTTCTGAAAGACCGCTGTGACGTGATTATGCAAATGAAGCACGGGATATTTAAATCCCCGCTTCATTTGCACTTTCGATCTGCCTAATTTACATCCCTCTTTCGACAGGGATGTAGTTTAGACATACACAAAATGGCCCCTGGCACACCTATTCCTTTGTCCTTCCCCACCCCACACATAGGCGGGATCAGTGATACATAGCTTGTTTTTGCCACCTTAAGATTTCTGTGTATAGAGAGAATCCTCAGCTGCCACTTGCTGCTAAAGCAGTGAAAAGCAGCTGGATCAGGGGCTGAGGATTGAGGCCTCAGTGTCTGAAACATTGCTCTCCTATCTTACAGCTTGTGGCTCTACAACTTATATGCTTTATTCCTCCATCAGATGCTTGGTATTTGAGTAAATGAATAGAAGTCTCCAGACTTTAATGAAGTTCTTATTAGACCCACATGAAAACTTTTGTTACAAAATCCCAAACCAAGAAAATCCGAGACACCATTTCAGCTGTTTAGTTTTGAGTTTTTGGGTTTTCAGTGTGTGTGAAGTCAGGAAAAAATAAACTCAAGCCCCCAGGGTAATCGTAAGTAGTATTCTTTAGGTGAGTAACCTGCATCACAGTAAAACTAAGGATGAGACATTCAAAAAACCCAAGTCACATAGTAGTATAATCCCATTAAAAGTCAACAGTACAGGTGCGTCTATATGTTTTTGAAAATCCCACCCTGTGTCTTGACCATTGGTGAACAGTAAAGTAGCATTAGAATCTGGAAAAGAATCAAAAAGTTCTCATTTCAGTTCTCTGTTCAGACCAATGGATTATAGATGCTTCCTAAACATACAGGAAATGCAACCTGAGTCATATTCGTTGGAGATGCAGAAGTGCCATCCCAATCACGTTCCACCTTTATAGTTAGCATAAACCTTTTTGTCTTGTGGCCATAGCTCATGTTTTCTCTTATGGGTGCTGCTGTTTTTTTGAATTGAGTTATTGATTGTGAGATCGCCTAGGCTGACAAGGTGATTTTTGGATCTTTGTGGATGTGGGTTCAGAGAATCTTAGAAGCTTTTTCAGATAGATAACTGTTGCTCCCTTAGGATGTGTCTACACTATAGGATAAGGTTGAATTAAGATACACAACTTCAACTACATTAATTGCATAGCTGAAATCCAAGTACTTAACTCAACTTTTGGCGCTGTCTCCTTGTTGCACCAAGTCAAAGGAAAAACATTCTCCTTTCAACTTCCCTACTCCTCATGTAGCAGGATTACTTTGACCCTCTAATTCGAAGCCTGGAAAATCAACAGCAGCAGCTTCGATCTTCTCTGTAGTGCAGATGAACCCTGAATGTTTTACATTTTTCATCTACTCTTATATGATATTTGTAATCACTCAATGTTTTATCAAGAGGAATTTAAAGCCTCCTTAATGCTGTGTAAATAGTATGAGACAGGTTAGTCTGTGTCTGCAACAACAGCAAGGAGTCCTGTGGCACCTTAAAGACTAACACATTTCTTTGGACATAACCTTTCATGGGTAAAAAACCCTCCAGCAGATCCAGTCAAAGAAGTATTTTTTACCCACAAAAACTTATGGTCAAAGAAATCTGTTAGGGTATGTCTACACAGCAGTGCTAAAGTTGAATTAAGCTACACAACTTCAGCCATGCATAGCTTAAGTCAAAATCGCTTAATTTGGCTTTTGGTGCTGTCTACATAGCAGGAAGTCAAAGGAAGAACACTCCACACTTAGGCTATGTCTACACTGGCGGCTTCTTGCTCAAGAACATCTTGCGCAAGAAAATGTCCACACTGCCATGTGCCAGCTGTGCTTTTGCGCAAGAGCGCCCATGGCAGTGTGGACACTCTCTTGTGGAAGAAAGCTCTGATGGCCATTTTAGCCATAGGGCTTTCTTGGGCAAGAAATCCCTGCCGAGCGTCCACACTGCCCTCTTGCGCAAGCGCTCCTGCGCAAGAGAGCTTACACCTGTTAAAAAACAGCGTAGCTCTTGCGCAAGGAGCCTTCTTTTACCACGCCGTACTGTAAATTTCCTTGCGCAAGAGTGGGCGGGCAGTGTGGACGCTCTGAGGATTCTTGTGCAAGCACAGCTGTACTTACACAAGAAGCTGCGAGTGTAGACATAGCCTTAGTCTTTAAGGTACCACAGGACTCCTTGCTGTTTAAATAGAAGGTCAGAAATAAATATGCATTGACAAAGAAGCAGGGAAAAGTCTATTCTCCATTACCTTGGTGTAAATCTGAAGTTGTTCTACTGAGGTCAAAGAAGTCACTCCATATTTACAGCACTGTAACTGAGAACATGCTTATGCCTGCAGAATTTTATGATGCAGTTGGTATGAATATGCATGTATGTGTGTGTCTGTGTAATCTCAAAACTACCTTTCAGATTTATTCAACTAATGTTCCCCCTTGTTTTGTCCTTCAAATTACTGTATTGTGTATCCACTGCCTCTCTAGTCCAGCGCTCTCTGGTCCAGCAATGTCCGTGGTCTGTAATGATTTTAGTTAACCAGATGTTCACTTATCATGGGGGGCCAAGTTTCCCACAGTCTTATACAGTTTGTTTACAGCCACCAGTCCTCACTTTTAGGGGTCTGTACTGTTTAGTTCTAATATACCTATAAATATCTTCTAAGACATTGGTCACCAACCAGTAGATGGGGATCTACCAGATCTTGGAGCCTCTGACAGGTGGTCCTGACTGGTTTGGCTGGGAAGCTATCAAGTGCTGGCACTTCCTTTGCCTCTCCACCTACTGTCATGATGCTCCTGCCCTCAGCCTTGGAGCTGCCAATTGGGAGCCTCCTGCTTGCTGTGCAGGGTGTGGGAGGAAAAAGAGAGAGGGGCACAGATGTCAGAGTGCCCCTACTCCTCCCACATCTGTACCCTATCTCCACATGGAGAGAAGGGGAGGGAGGGCGGTTGGCAATGCAAATCTCTGTCACTCTCACACAGTGTGTATGTCTTTGTCATTCTCACAAATACACACTGTCCTTCACTCATCTCCCAACCCAACATGTACATGAGGGGTTGTTACTACTTTTAATGCATGCAAAATGGGTTATTTTGGTTTTTGACTTGTCTGTGCATTTCATAACTTTCATTTCACTCTTACACTTACATTTAATTCTTTGAGTAGTGAGTTCTAAAATGCTCAACCTGTCATGTCTGGAGTAATTATCCCTGTGGCAACTGTGCTCCTGGAAGCTCCTGGCATGTCCCTGCAGCCCCTGAGAAATGCTCAACCTGTCATGTCTGGAGTAATTATCCACATGCTGGTCAACTGTGACTCCTGGACAGCATTTCTGGCATGCTCCCCTTGGTCAGCCCCTGGAGAACTGTGGCCAGTAGAGCGTGAGGGTCTCCACATGCTGTCCTTGACTATAGACACCATTTCTGCAGCTCCCCTTGGTCAGTAATGGAGAACTGTGGCCAGTAGAAGCTGTGGGGTCTGTGCCTGTAAATGAGGGGTGGCATGTGGAGCCTGCCTTAACTCCACTGCTCCATTCCTGGGGCAACTGTCTGGCCCCTCCCACACTGGCTGGAGGGGGCACTTGAATCTGCTACCCTGTACTCCCCAAGCAAATGCCCTAGTCCACACTAGAACCCACACCACTTCCAAGCTGTCCTTATCCTGCCTTCCTAATACAGGAGCCAGCTCCATCCCTGGGGCAGCCTCTGTTGGCTGCCTGTCTGCTCCCAGGGTGGGTGGGATGTGAACCCAGCACACTGCTCCTCAGGCCTGTGTCCTATTTCTTAAGCTACTCCAGAACCCTGTCCACCTCCAGAGGGCCCCTTATCCTGTGTTGGCTGTCTGGTCACTCCCAGGGTGGGTGGTACTTGAGCTGCTGAGGAGGGTGGTGGAAGCAGGACTCTAATGCATCCCCTTGCACTCTCCTGGCAAATGCCCTATCCCCTAGTCCAGAACTGACCCCACCTCAGGGGGTCCCTTATTCTGCCTGCCTAATATGAGACCCAGCCCTATCCCTGGGGCAACTGGTGCTGGCTTCCATGCCATTGTCTGAGTTGTTGGAGTGAGGTCCAGGGGGGAATTGAGTTCACCTCCCTGTGCTCCAAGCCCTGATGTTGTATCCCCTAGGCCACTCCAGAACCTAACCTAACCTAACCTACCCTCCCTACCTTCAAAGGGTCCCTTATCCTGTGTTGGCTGTCCCACTACTCCCAGGATGGGCTGGACTTGAACCCAGCACCCAGTGCTCCCCAGGTGTATGCTGTAGCCTCTAAGCCACTTGAGAATCCATCCCACCGCCTTCTCTTCAGAGGTTCCCTTATCCTGCCTTCCTGATGTGGGAGACAGCTCCATCCCTCGGGCAACTGGTGTTGGCTGCCAGGCCATTGCCTGAGTGGGTGGAGTGGGGGCCAGATGGGACTCAAGCTCCCAACCCTGTGCTCCTGTATTCCCTAAGCCACTCCAGAACCCACCCCACCTCCCTACCTTCAGGGTGTCCCTTATCCTGCTCTCCTAATGCAGGAGCCACCTCCCTCGCTGGAGCAGCCTGTGTTGTCTGTTCAGCTGCTCCCAGTGTGGGTGGAGTGGGGGAGGGACTCAAGCCCCCAACCCTGCACTCTCTAGGCAAATGCCCTATCTCCTAGGCCACTCCAGAAACAACCCCACCTCCCAATCTTCAGGGCATCCCCTCCCACACTCCCCAACCCTCTACCCCAGCCTGGTGAAAGTGAATGAGATTCGGGGAAGAAGGGGGATGGCGTGAGGGATCCTTGGAGAAAGGATGGAGCTGGGGTAGGGGTCAGAGAAGGAGTGGGAAGGAAGCCAGGCAAGGGTATTTGAGTTTGAGGTAAATTTACACTTAAATTGAAAAAGTGATTTTGTGGTTAAAGAGGCTGGAGACCACTGTTCTAAGAGCCTAGTAAGCAGTATAAGTATTGGTAATGCTGCTAGACAATTTGGATGTCCCATGGTTTGGCAAATTCTCTGGATTGGCACCAGTCATGTCCCAAGTGTGCCGGACTAGAGGGGTTCAACCTGTAGACCTCTCCCACCCTAGCCAACGTAGGTAAGAAATGAGAACATTTTGAGGGCTACTCAAAGGTACAAATTCCCACAGTGTCTCAGCACAAATATGGCTGTAATTGATTCCACTGAAGAATCTCACCATGGGCAATGACCGTCATATTGCTTTTCCACCTCTGTGGTCTGCTGCTCCAGTGTCAGGTACCTATTGCGCTGTGAAGGATCACACATTTTAGGACTACTGGTAAGTATAAACATGCATTATTGTTTCCTGTTACACAAACCTTGATATAAAAAGAGGCAGGCACATCATGTCTGTTTAAAATCATTTAGGCAAAGGAACAAAATAATAAGCTGTGGTAAGATTTCTCTTATATTAGATCTGAAGTAATTTCCAGTGTATATAACATTCCAAAATATATTAATAAAAAGGAACCCCAATTAATCACATAAATGCAACTTTTATTCTAGCACTTGTGTCAATTGTCAATAGGCATAGAGCAAAGACAGTATAATGTGTCATGCAGTTCCCATTGCAGGTTTATAAGGGATTTAGATGATCATGGCCATTTGCTTGCTTACGTGTATTTAGAAGAGTGTTAGGTATTTTCTCTCTTCTCATGCTAGACTTGCAAGTTTTAGAATATCAGACAGACAATAACCTTACCCCGTACCCATCCCTATGCAAAGGGATTAATCATGCACACTGTAGGGGCAAACTCCTGTGTTTATAAATCCTAAGGTAAAATTTGATGGAGCAGCATATGGAGTTCTGGGAAATCTGACAATAGACTAATGAAAGCATTGCTGCATTCCTAGCAACTCTAACTTCTACCTAATATCAGGAGTAAGCCCTAAGAAGGGGTGGCATAGCTTACCACATCATTAGCATGGTAAGGACAGAGTTTAAGTCCACTCCCACCCCTCAGTCTCATGAGTTCTATACCTTTGAGAAAGGGGCTGGTGTGCAAAGGCTTAATACATACTACTGCTGTGAGCAAAGAAGTACTTTACTTGTTCTTCTGTGTAGCTTCCACTTCCACTAGAGCACAACAGTCTTGTGATGTTGCTTCATAGGAGGTCAAGTCCAAAGTTAGCAGATCAGTGAAAAATATTCACTTTGATTTGATCCTCTATATTTACATGCTTTTAATTTTGGATAACTAGCCCATACAAACTCAGTAGTCAATCTACATCAATATTCATACGGTATTTCCAGGTGACTTTTATATCTAAGAGCAAAAAATATTGAAGCAAAAGAGCAGTTGCCCTGACAGCCACTGAAAAGTGTAGCACACCTGCCAAGAAGGCAAAAGTTTCCCACTGGCTTCCCATTTAGTTAAAATCTCTTGCTTATTCAGCAGGAGTTCTGCACTGCATGTTGCTGCTGCAGAAGAGGATTGCTGAGGTCTCTATGATTTTCTAACAACAGTGAGGCTCGAAAAAGTTACATGGAGGAAGGGGAGGGAGAAATGATCAAGGAATTAATACAAAGAAAAGGGGCAGGCACGATAGGCTAATTAGCTTTGTCCTGCTTCTAATAAGCTGTCCTTATGCCTGAGCTATCTATGGCTAATTTGAGACACCTCCTGGTTACTAGACTGGATGTCTGAGAAAACAAGCAATTTCTTAGGAATTTTAATTCCAATTGGGGTGCTTCATTTGCAGCTTGTCGTGTCAGTGTACTTCATTTAGCACAATAGCTATCAACATTCAGTTGTATCTATGAGTATCATAGTTTTGGTGTTTACCTATGGATAAGCTCTACAATATACAAACTAGTACCTCAGGACAGCATAATATGGGTAGCATATACATAGCTACACAAATATTTTGATTTGTGTTTTCTGGGCACTGCACATTTCAGTTTCTTCAAGTCTATCGGACTCAGATGCCATTTTTTTGTGCTCAGTTCAGGTGTAGCCTGTTAGTACATGTATGCCTAGTGTTTTCTCATGAAGATTTTACATTTGTTCTGTCTTGTTTACATTTCCCCTTAATCTAGTTTTTGACAATCACTAATATTAAAAACACATGGTTGTTCTTTCGTGATGGACAGCTGTTGCAAATTTCTTTTCCTCAAAATGAGACATTTGTTTTGCTCTTACTGACTTGATCAGTTGACCAGAGCAAAGGGGACACATGCCCCCTTTTGTCAGAAGAGTCAGATGTGGTGCAGAGGAGCGTGGGGGGGGGGGAAGGGAGTGGAGAAACCATCCCCCGGCAGGAAGAGAGGCAGGGTTGCATGGGAAGGCAGCATTACAGAATGTGAGGGTCCCCGCAGAGTTCCAGCAATGGGCCACAGCCTCCTATGGGAGCCCCTTTGGAGTTCCAGTAAGAGGCAGAGGGAGGAAACAGGTTTCCAGAAACTGGCAACAGTCTTGCCAGTGAGCAGCTTAAGGCATCCTCTTTAGGAAATATGGTCACCCTGCCACCACTGACAAAGTCTCAGAGAGACACTGTGAAAGCACTGGATAGGCATGGGCTGCTGTGGGAGGAAGCCCTGAGTCAGGATTTTGGGAGAAAGTTGGAAGTTTGTCTCAGGAGAGGACAACAAAAGCCAGACCTCTAGAACAAAAATTCTGGGAGATGTCACACTGCACTACAAGAGAAGGAAACAGCTTTGAACGTCTTGCAAGGGAGTGACCTGAAGAGTGAGGGCTCTGGGTGAGGAAGCCTAGAAATAATCTGAGGCAGGAAGCAGTCTAGGGAGACAACAAGGAGTCTGAATGACCAGAACTTAGCTATTTGTTACCGGGGTCTTCATTCAGGAATAGAAGAAGGGCAAAGAAAGTGGCATGGAAACTCCACAAACAGTGGTTTGAATACCACTGAGCCTAGAGCTAGGCTGAAGAACCTGCCATAAGGTCATGGAGATACTATATTATTAGACTCTCTGTTACCTATGAAATAAGCGGGAGTGAATATGGTCCGGAAGAGATTTGATTCATGTGAAGAAGCAGATCACTACAGGGTTAAAGTAGCTATCTCAGCTGGGCATCAGAAGCCGCATCTATAGTTACTGCACCAGAGATTGGTCTTCTGGCATTGGATTTAGCAGGTCTAGTAAAGACCCACAAAACTGAACACTTAGGGCAGTTGGTGCTGGTACTTCTTGATTTGCGAGTAGTAAGGGAAGCCGACAGGAGCATTTGCTCCCGTTGTCCACCTGCTGTGAAAACAGCAACAATCAAGGCTTAAGGTATGTTGACTCCAGCTATGTTATTTACGTAGCTGTAGTTGCATACCTTAAGCTGACCTTCCGGGTCTAGTGTAGACCTGGCCGAAGTAGGAGAGCCCTCTGTGCCCAACCCTGAGGTGTCATGACACAAGTGAGTCACTCTAAAACAATATCCATATTTAGCTACCCTGCTACATTCCGTTGTAAGATGGAGTTCTGTCCCATCCTGTTCCCTGCTTCAATCACTCCCCTCGCCTCCCCTCCATTTTTCCTGGTGTATAGTATGAGAGTGTTAGTGCCAGATTATCAGCTGGAAATGGTTTTCCCCCTCACTGCTACTTCTCGGGGATACCCAAAGTTTGTTGTACTCCTGTGGCAGTGCGCATATTTCAAAGAAGTTATGTTGAACTAACAGAATAACTGTCCCCAAATATTTGTCTCTCTAATTAAATATAACTGTACAGAGAACTCCGATAGCATGAGGATGGTTCTGACATGGGTTTGGTGAGATTTGGTCTGCATTTATAATATTTGATCCGTTATCTTATGACAACATTTTCCAACCTGAGGAGTGCAAACTGTGTGCCTCTGTAACCCACCTTCCCAAACAAAACAATGGGCAATTATAGGCTTTCAAGTCTCATCAACTATATATATATATATATATTTGTGTTGGTAGATCGATTGTGGCTCTATTTTGAAAATATCGTTATTAATAGGTACATTCACTAAATAAAAACAAATCATAGAAAAGCATGGGGAAAAGGCACAACAGAGAGCAGAGGAACGGATTCTGTAGTAATATTTTTTTCTTAAAAATGATCATATGTTCCTCTGAATCCTTCATAAATTATTGGCAGTACTACCGATGGATCGCTATAAGTTGACACATGACTCTTGGGCACTGCTGTTGCACTGTATGGGTTATAACTAGAAGCAAGACTTTATAGTTATTGTTCTGTCAAAGCCAGTGTTTTAATCACCACCATCATTACAGTCTCCATGTTTTACTTTAGCTACAAGCCAGTAAGTCAAGCCAGTTTGTCATTTGAATTGAGAGAAGTTAATTTTGGTATATACATATTTTAATATTCATTTTGATTGGTAAAAGAGAGATTCAGCACAGAAAGAATCACATTAGAGAAAGTAGAATTGTACAGTAGTAGTATTACATTTCTTTAGCGATAAATATATATTAGAATGAGAGTTCCTGGGATACATTTGAAGGCAGGAGTTACCACATGACTGACTACAGTTGCTCTCCTTTTTAGATGGTTTTCTGTTGAAAAATTAGTTTAATTGAAATGAAGGTGGTTTGTTGGAAAGCTGATCTTGTGACAAGTGCTATAAGAACAAGTCTAAATGTTTGTTTTGACTTTTTTATTTTGTTTTGATCACATTGAAACATTTCATTTTAACTACAATTTTGATTATTATTTTCAAATGTATATTAAATTGTTATATTAATATTATCATATGTTAATTATCTTTAACTTGTAACATTATTAATATTATATTTAATATGTTAATACCATGTAAAAGTCAAAATGAAATCAATATTATTGACACAACACATTTCAACTCTATTGAAATAAAACATATCTATGGTCCCTTGTCAGAATTTTAATTTCAAAGGAATTTTCAGAATTTCAGCATTTCATTCTGATATTGAATACAAACACTTTTCAAAATGTGTGCATTTACTGCACATGGAAATTTCTGATTTCCCACTATCTGTAGCATTTACTTTGCTTTCGAGAGTTAACTTAATACCAATGACAATTCATCCAAACAGAAACCAGATAATAATGGCCTGATTTTTACTCTAGGGAGATCAGTGAAGTCGTGCTAGTACAATTGAGAGGATAGCCTCCAACTGAATGTGCTTGAGGACTATTGTGGAGCCAATACTGCACTAAAATTGAAATCTGCATGGATTTCAGGTATTCTTGTACAGCCACAAAAGATCGGGAATAAGAAAAGATGCATGTCTATCATTGCTACTTGAAGGCCTTTGGGAAGTGAGTAGGTGACTGCTGTACAGTGCCTTAAGTGCCCACGTAGAAAAGGCACTAGACTTATTGATGTTTGTTAGCAGTCTTGCAGGTTGTCTTAGAAGACAAGCTGTGATTTGACTAAGCTTGGAGACTGAGATTTCCATTCACTGCTTTTGATGGTCTTTCTAGGTTGGGCTTGAGACACATTTGTCAGACAATGTGAGGAAGTTCTCATCACAAGTGCTTGGACTTTACCTTTGCTTTGCATAAACAGAAGACCTCTGTTACCAGGGCTGTCAAACTGGTATCTTTCACAAGTGCCAAATTAACTTTGGAATTAATACTCTCTCAGATCAAATGCACACAACATACAGAATGCAATTTTGTAGGTCTCATTACGCTGGTGAATGTAGGGCTGACTCTTGTGTGTCATATCTAGCTCATTACTCTCCGTTGTTCTACGTGGTTTTCATGTTCCTGGTTTCTGCCTGTGTCATAACTCTGCTGGAAGGTCTCCAGGGAAGGTGGTTCCTCTGCTATTGTGGTGGAGTGGGATGCTGAGCATAGAATAGGGAAATGACACAATGATTATGTGACCAATGAGTCCACTTGTCACAAAGTGCATGCACAATTACAACTAAAATGAACTGGTATTAGGTATACTACAGCTATAATAGCTATAGCTATAAGCTGGTCATCTGAAGAAGTGGGTTGTGCCCATGAAAGCTCATGTTTTTTTAGTGCTACTAGACTATTTGTTGTTTTTTAAGTTTATCCTGTTACAGACTAACTCAGCTACCCCTGGGAAGCTTTTTTACAGCTATAATGTTCAACTGTCATTCACCCAGGCTCCAGAGATATTTCTGTGTCCACAAAAGCTCATGATGCCATCTACATTTTTTGTTGGTCTCTAATGTGCTGCAGGACCATTCGTTGTTTTTTAAGTTTTTTCGGTTAGGGTACGCCTACACTAGCCCCCTAGGTCGAACTAGGGAGGCTATTGAGGGTGACCGAAGTTGCTAATGAAGCATGGGATTTAAATATCCCATGCTTGATTAGCATAATCCCGGCCGGTTGCCATTTTGGAAACTGACTAGCCCGAAGTAACTTCCTGCATCTACACGCGGCAGAGAAGCAGGATTCCGAGATAAACCCCTTAGTTCGAATTAACTGTTAAACCTCATTCCACGAGAAGTAACAGTTAATTCCAATTAAGGTGTTTATCTCGAAATCCTGTTCTCTGCCGCATGTAGACGCAGGCAGTTACTTTGGGCTAGTTAGTTTCCAAAATGGTGACCGGCCGGAATTATGCTAATCAAGCACGGGATATTTAAATCCCGCGCTTCATTAGCAATTTCAGTCACCCTCATTAGCCTCCCTAGTTCAAACTAGGGGGCTAGCATAGATGTACCCTTACAGACTATCACTGCTACCCCTGTGAGTATTTTATTCTGTACACTTGGCATAGGAAGCATGTTTATTGGTCATTTTTGAAGACATAAGAAGCTAGCTCTTCCATTATTAAGCTTTATGGATGAAATGCAAGTCATTGCTGGCTTGATAAGGTTTAGCTGCTGCCCTATAACACCTCAGTGCCATAATTCCTTGCTTTAAATCCAAGAGAAGCATATTTATTGTTTGTGAAACAGAGCAAGGTCAGCTTCTTCCATATGCTCAAAGACATTGTGGCTTGTGATACTTTCAATGATTTCTAATAGTTCAAATCCTAAGGCTGTCTTGTATGCCTCTTAACCAATGTTATGTGTGTCGTGCAAGGCTCAGTACAGTATATGGAGTGTCATTTGTCTCTGCAATGCTTGAACTTGTGCTCACATCGAGTTTTCTCTGCTAGTACAATTATTGGGCTATATCTAGTTTTGTTTAGGTCTATGTTACTTCTTCCACCTTTGTACAGAGAAAGCTGTGCACTCCTTTAGTGGGTTGTTATGTGAGTATTCTCCCACTAAAATTAAGGAAATACAGACTGATTCTGCCTTGATATTCACATTCTTTGCCAGGACAAGAGCCTTATAATACGATTCATTCTGTTGCTCCCATAATTGAAAGATTATCATTTTTGCCTGGTGCTGTCCTTGCAGAATGGCTACAGTTCTCAAAGAAGCTTTATTATATCTTTTCATAACCTTCCATTCTTTGAGGTTGGATATATGAGATGTGAAGTATATTATTTGGTCTATAAGAACATTCTTCTAGTACCAAGAGTCCATTGTGAAAGAGCAGTAGCAGCTTTTAATAATGTCCACTATAATGCCAGGTGCTATTGGCGGGATAGAAACTTTCCCCTTTCCAAAATATAAAAAAAAGGCTGACACATTGTATAGTCTTCACTGCTGAAGACTTTGGAATTGTCAGTGACTGTTACTGTAAGATTCATAACTTTGATTTGAATATACACATCAAATAATATTGCTATTTTTCCATCATGATATTCAAAGGGCTTCTCCCCAACATCCCACTGTGTGAAATATTATACGGTTATGTAAGTACCTTACTGTTTTCATCTTTCCCTTTAAAAACATCTATTGGCTACTATTGGAGGCTGGGATACTGGCTTTAATATACCATGATCTGATCTGCTACCTCCAAATGTATATTGCCCTGGTAAACCAGAACTCAAGTTTGTTATATAATACTTACAATACTTATAAGCTATATTTGTAGTCATTGGACTTTTATCAACACAGAATCAATGCTAAATTTGTAATGAAAGATATGGTGGGGCTCAAGCAATTAGGTGCCAGGGGTCAAGCAAATTTATTACATTCATAACTGATGCAGCAAGCCCAGAAGTGTCAGGACTATGAATCACCAAGAGGCGCCAGGGCTCAGCCCTGGCAAACCTTGGCCCAAATTAAGCACTGCATGTAATGACTACAAAACAATATATATATATATATATATATATATATATACACACACATTGAGAGCACTAACATGTAAAATAGTTCTGTAAAAGAAAGGATCCATCTTCTGTAAACTCTTCTTTTTCTGTAAGGGTGAATAAACTTCAGTTGAGTTGTTATGGAAGTAAAGCTCAAATATGAAGATGTTATAATGCCAGGGGTCCTGATTTTAGAATAAGAATTAAAAGTAGTCTTGACCGCTTTTGGTCATCAGATGTATCATAAGTGATTTTTCAAGAGTCAGAATTTTAACCCTATAATCCTGGCCACTTTTCAATCTGAGTCATATTTTACTGGCTGTCTGTGAAATATTTCACAGTTGCGTAAGTACATTACTTTTTTCACCTTTCTCATGTACTCTGACTATTGAAATGGTTGGTGTGTAAAACATATTTGGATTTTTAAGGATGAGGGATTTTATGGTAATAGATTGTAAGTTATTTTTCTTCTTTCAGGGCTTGTCCCTATGGGCATTCAATGTGGGTGCATACGTGTCACATTCAGGATCAGAAACTCTTCAGTAACAATGAGAGTTGGTCTGTGCGGGTGCCTTGTACTGCCATGTGTTTCCCTTGCACTTAAAGACCAGCATAGACCAACTGCTTCTCTAACACCTCTTGTGGTCTGGTTAGGAACCTCCATTTTCTGTTCTCATCTTGTCTTATCTGTAAATATTGCACACAACAGTTTACTTAGGAGAGTAAGTTGGTTTAGTTTATATTTGTGCTTGGCAGGTTCCCTCTGCCCTGTCCCAGCACCTGCATTACCTCCCTGGCCCGCCTATGTGGGAGGGCGGGGTGGCGAGGAGAGAAGGGGCAAAAGGAGCAGTTGCCCAGGGCCCAGCTATTTTAAAGGGCCTGGAGCTCCAGCTGTTACCACAGCAGCGGTAGCACCCACAGCTGTGAGCCCTTTAAATTGCCACCAGAGCGCCCAGTGACTCTAAAGGCTGGGGGGGGGGGCAAGCACTCCATGGTGTAGGTGGCACTGAGGGCTGGCTGCTTCAGACCTGCCCCTTCTTCCCAAGGCCCCACCCCTTCTGAGAGTGCAGAACTGGGGCCTCACCTTTCCAGCAGCCTGGCTTGGCTTTTGGCTCCCCTGTTTCCTACCCTTTGTTTTGGATGCCCATTATGCCCAAAGTATCAAACTTGCCATGCTTTCCCTCCACATATGAAGTAATCTTATACACTTAGGCTCCAAAAAATCTTATGAATCTGTCCATGAGATCTCACACAGAACCTGAGTGCTCTTGCGTCTCTTCCACACATCCAGAGCCACTGGACAGCACCTCATTAGCATGTTGTACGAGACTTTTGGAGTCTTTCAGCAGGCCCAGGGTTTCATAAGGTGGAAGCACAAAGAGGTTAAGGCAAACACAAGGGCTACGTCTATACTGGCCAGTCTTGCACAAGAACATATGCAAATGAGGTGCAGTGATGAATATTGCCACACCTCATTTGCATACTTAATAAGCCACCATTTTTGCGCAAAGGGCTTTTATGCAAGAATTCTTGTGCAAAAACCCCCTCTTGTGCAAGAGCCATTCTGACGCTTATTTTCAGGCAGAATGGCTCTTGCACAAGAGGGAGTTGTGTGCAAGAAGGAGCAGTGTAGATTGCTCCTTCTTGCACAAAAGCCCCTTGCACAAAAATGGCACCTCATTTGCATATGTTCTTGCACAAGAGAGTGTAATGTAGACGTAGCCAAGAAGTGTGACAAGTCCTCATATAGATTCTAGAAACAGGTTTGTTTTGTCTCTTCTACTGCCTGAAACACTCTGCCCCAGAATGGATATAGTTGGAGCTTGTTGAGTAAAAGTGGTACTGACATTCCTGAACCTTCCAGTGTCCTGAAATTAAAGTGGTATTAATATAACTCCAGCACAGCATAAGGTCAGAAGGGACCATTCTCCCCCTATTCTGATGATGTCATCTGTGCAAAGGTGCACCACCTCCAGACAAAGCCCAATGACATTGGATAGTTCACCTTAGAAGGGTTCTTTCTATGCAGTTTTCATGGAGTTAGCTGTATATTAAGACTTAAAGTGTCCTATTCTCCTGGAACTGATCCTGGTGAGGGAGATCCCCACCTCATTGACCCAGCCAGGAACCTATTCATCAAATACAAACATGATAATATTGACCATCCCTCCAGATTTCAGATAGCGAGTCATCAACACAGAGAGGGCTTCAGATTGCCTCTTCTGCTTTCATGTTCTCATCATCAGTAATTCTGAACCAGGGACTAATGGTACCCATGATGAGGTTCACCTCTGTATTCATACAGCCCAGCCTATCATGCCGGTTGGGACATCTCTACTGGCCTCTACTTTTGGTTACCTGAATGCAATGACCACTGCAACTACAGGCCCGGATGTGGGGGGGGGGGTACGAAAGATGCGAACACACCCCCAATGGTCCCCCCAAGTGAGTGTGAGGGGGCTCTGCAGTTGCCTTCCTGATGGTCCATGGCTCAAGCTCCTTCCCCCTGCAGTGAGAAGTATATGCTGGTGCTGCAGCCTCACCCTCCTGCCTTGCCCCCTGCAAGGTTGGAGTGCCAGTGCCGGCTTCCCACTTGGGGAGAAGAGAGAAAGCCCTGAGCCTTGCTGCATGATCCAGCTCATGAGGAGGAAGTGATTCTATTACCTGTGCTCCACCAACTGGCCTGAAACACAGATGAGGGGAAGCTTGCCGGACACCACTCCCCAACCACCAGGCCAGAGCTCTGGGACCAATCGCCCCAGGTGGAGGCGGCTGCTGAATAGATGGTCCTGCAAGCTTCTGCCCGCACCAGGTCTCCTAAGTTCTGGACCATGAAGAGCACATCATCAGCATACACTGACAGGACCAGTCACCAACCCTGTCAGCCTCTGATGGAGGAGACAGAGGAAAGGTTAAATAACCAGACCATACAGCTGGCCTGGCAGCAAACACCTCTGTTGTTCCCCTTTTCCAAAGCTGATTGGTTCGGTCAGGGTCCAGTTGAGCCTGACCACATATGTTGCAGAAGTGTACAGCACCTGGAGAAAAACCCCAGCTCATTATACATATTGCATATATCTAGAGTACAGCTGGCCTAATATTCTCTATTTTTTCTCTCTGATTTGTTTCTTATTTTTCTCTTATTTTTATTTTCTCCCTGGGTTTGTAAGGTCTGAGACTATTTTGAAATAGTCACATGGTAGATTGCCCATGACTTCACAGCTGTAGTCAAGACAACAAAAAAACAGAGGCCCAACACACCAGAAAATGTAAACTGAAAGTAAATTACTTTTTTTCTCACTGCATGATAGAAAAGGTGAGTGTTTGAGAGAAAGTGAAAACACCAACATTTTAGCTGTCTATATGTCTTTTTCTGAATGCATCCAAGGCCTTTACTTTGCACTAGGTGTTCATTTTATCCTATTAAATCATCTAAAGAAAGAACTATATAACACTTAGTGGACATTTTCTGCTGTTCCTGAAAGTTTGTCTTTCTTTCAGTGTTATTGCAAACCAGTGCTTGCACAAGTATTGGTCATGGAAAGTTTATAACAACAAAGAAAAATCAGGCTCGGAAGGAAGCAAAGGATGCATTGCTGTTTTATAGACTTTTATTCTTCCAATGCACAGTTCTTTTTAATATTTTGACTTCTATTTTTAAATTTGAAATTATGTAAGCAGTTTGACCTCCTGGGCCAAATGTTTGATCCTGTTTTCTGATTTTGTGTACCCAGTTTTGCATATGCCACCGATTACCTCAGCAAAAGTACTAGGGATGTTAAATTTAGATTAATCGGCTATTCAATTAGTCGATAAGGGAGCCTCTGCAGTGCTGCAGGGAGAATGGGGCCAGCTGGAGACTCAAGCAATCCCCTGATGCCCCAATGCTTCCTGCAGCATTTCAAAGCAGCAGCACCATATGGAGTCCCCACTGACCCCAGGGTTCCAAGCAGTACTGCTGCTTTAAAGCACCCCTGCCTCTCCTCCCCTCCCACTTGCTGCCTCTTTCCGATAGAGGCAGGAAGGGCAGGGAAAGCATTTGCTTATCAGATAGTTGACTAGTTGTTCATATCCCTAAAAAGTACATATGCACCAACAGTTACTCAAGTGTGAACAGTAAAGACCTGAGAGCCCAGATACCTGCATGACATATTCCAAAGGCTATTTGGTTACAGATAAAGAATGTGCAACAGTGTTTGTGGATGCAAACAGTGGCACAAAAAGAGGAATATTTAGGTTCGGGATCAGAGGGTGGAGATATGGCCTTGAAGTATTGAATCACGATAATATAAGTAATAAAGGTGATTTCTTATTCTCTGCTAACCTCTTAAACTCTTAAGAATATTTTCTTTAGAAATATGGATAGAACTTGAATTGAAAATAATGGGAGCTGCTGGATCCTGGTATTTTTGAAAAATTTGCTCACTTCATTTAGGTTCCCAAAATGGGAGCTGAGCATGTCTGAAAACTTAGCCATGTATTTTGTTAATTGGGAAAAGGGGTTACTGAGTCCTTTAGAAAATCTAGCCCTAACTACTTGGGGAGTCACTATGAGTGATTTTTCTGGCCTTCTACATTAAGAAAAATTATAATCACATTTTTGAATTTTGTGAAAATGACCTTGAAATGAAAACTTTAAAAGGTTTTTGATTGTCTCCCCCTGTATTAGGCAAACACTGATTATTTTCCATGCATGTGCTTTAGATGAAACTGAGATTTACAAAACTGTTTAACACCTTCACCTTACACTGAATCAGAATTATTAGAAATGTTTGGTGCAAACTGCTGAAAAACTTTGTTCACTGTGGACCAGCCATGATTTATTGGGCTATTCCTATGGTTGGTAATTCAATTAACAAACTTCTTTTCCACACCCCTCTCCCTTTACACTGTGTCTGGGTACATGAGGAATTTATCAAACTGCTATCCATGGGGCATGTTGAGGTAGTCAGGTTCTCTGGGATTAAGTCACTTAGGACAGTTACCTGGGGCAAGTCCTTGACTTGCTTATCATTATCATTGACCATAGGATTAAGTGGGCCAGCTCAGTTCAGCAGTTTGGTTTCACACAGACGGTGTATTTAGTTGAGCAATATGCTGTCCCAGTGTTTTTGATCCCCCTGAATAAATGGCACATATATAGAGACTGCTGCTGCCGCCAGACTAAGGGGCACATTCTTTAGCTGAAGCACTTAAAGTTTTTGCTTTTTGCATTCAGACTCTGCCCTAGGTTCAATCCCAGCTGGCCATAGTTACAGTTCAAGTCTCTTATCCAGCCAGGAAAATCAGGGGAAAAAACCATCACAATCTATATCTAGACTTAAAAAAACAAACAACCCCCCCCGCCAAAACTAATCCAATCCAATATTTGGTAGAATGGCAAGTGATGTATAAAAAAGATTGACCCCTGAGAATACTGTGTTCAAACATCATACTCTTGGATGAATGTTCACACACTGGTCCTCTTCCTGAAACTTGTTTAAAAACAAGTTTTCAAGCATCTGTATGGCTCAGCAGGTCCCCTTTTCATGTTCATATATTAACATACTTCATACATTAATTATAATGATCAACTTATAATCAACCATGTTTTAGGTAGGCCCATATGTGATATGACATTGACAATGTCTCATTTATTTTAAATTATATATTGTTGGTTAATTAGGAGGGATGAGGTTGTTTTTAAAAGAACAGTTCTTATGTGTGGAAAATAGCTTCCAAGAATTCACAATATGAAATCAAGAATGCTGTTAAGGTATTTGAAATGTCCAGTCAAGGGAGAAGCTTTCTAAACAAACATACAAAGGACCAACTACCCCATTCACCTAATTTACTCCCTTTTGAACAGATTAACTTAACAGAAATGTCCCTTTTACTGAAGCTCTTGTTATATAAATAAATGACAAGAACACTATAATTATTTTATAATACATCTCTCAACAATAGCAATCTCTGTTACAATATCATACAAAAATGATATAGGCTGTCTCAAGCATGGTAATAAGATACAAACATTTTCATGTGTAGGCCAGAAGTGTCTGTAAAATGACTCCTCCTGATAGCAGTTACATGTACTATATTGAACAAGTTGATGGTCACACTACACCAGAAGAGCTTGTTGAATAATATTTATTATTGAATTCAAATATATTATTTTTACAGTTATTTTTATTATTCTATTCCACAATGGAATTGAATAAGTATTTGTCATTATTTTGATTATGTTACTGATACTGATAATGTTTTCAGCCTTAAGCAAAAGAGAACTGATAGGGTATAGTATATATTTTGTTTTACACACTCAAGCCATGGGGAAAAGATTTATGCACATTGTTTGAGTCGTCCCCCTGAAATCATTGATCAACAGAAAGCGCATAAAGTTAAAAATGTGTAAATCTTTGAACTATTGCACTATTGATGCAGCAATTAACATGCAAACAATGGAACTATTTTCAGCTCAGAAGGATTTCTTGTTATTGTATACACCTTTCTCAGATAATCTATCCTGCCTATGACATCATTCTTTCCACATAGCCCTTTTATGCTTTTACCCTACTTTTATTTTCAACAATTAATTTCAAACATAGAATATAAACATTTAACATTTACTGCTGCTGTAACAGAAACTCATTTATCCATGCATTAGCTCCTCATGTCTAGATAAAATAGATTTTTAGGTCTGTTCTAGATTTATTTATCAATTAATTCTTTATTTTGATGGTATCTTAATTTAAAATACATTGTACAGCTTGATAGATATTAAACGTAGATTTTCATGTTTTATGTTGTGTTTATATCTTGTAGTTTCCTATTAAATTACACCTTAACTGATGTGAAACAACTCTATTAGGCATGACAAAGTTGGTGAATTGTGACCAACTAGCAAGCATAATGAATTAAAAAACCCGCTACTTTACTTTGATCACTTTCTAGAAATTAGGCAGCATATTTCCTTCTGGAATATTTATAACTAGAAATTCATATTCATGATGACTCACAAAAAAGTATGAAATTATTGGTCGTAGATTGACATCCCTCCAAGTTGAATTCCTTGATGAAGTAGAAGTAAAGGCAGTTTCCTCCACTAAAAGGACTACCTCTATTGTGGAGATGTAGTTTTGTATTCATGGGTCTTTCAAGCCTCTCCCATTCTTCTGAGCTTGCTAACTAGGATTTCAATAATGATAGTGATCTCTGCCATATGCGTGTACAGCCAAATTTCCAGCTGATCTGTTAAGTAATATGGTAGATAAGTAAGTCATCCAATATAATATATCCTTCAGTGCACAACATGCACATGGACTGCTGCCTCTGTGTGAAGCCTCATGAAGGTCTATAGAAGCTGCATTTGACCTTGTGCTTCTAGGAGAAAGTTGGGGCTCCATTAGTAAATTCTCAACAGAAATGTGTTCATTATGGGGTTGCAAGCAACAATTTCCTAACCCTAAAGTATTTGGCCCTTCCACATATAAGTTAATAGGGACTTTGCTATTGGCTCCGTGGATGCAGGATCCAGCCTCATGTCTTTCAGAAGTTTGACCAGGCTGAATATTTGATAGATTGCTAGAAGCCAGCATAGGCAGGAATGGTGTCCCTAGCTTCTGTTTGTCAGAATGGGATAGGCAACAGAGGTGGGATCACTTGATGATAACCTCTTCTGTTCATTCCCTCTGGGGGTCCTGGCATTGGCCACTGTTGGCAAGCAGGATACTAGGCTGGATGGACCTTGGTCTGACCTAATGTGGTCGTTCTTATGTTCTTATGGAAGGTATTCAGACAAGTTAACAGCAAGTGCTGATATACGTGCTACTTTGCTGTTCTGGAAACCAGCCATTTGTGATCTAACTTGGATTATTCAGGCAAAAATCAAATTGAAAATTTAAAGCAGAAATTTGATTTTCTATCTTTGGTGTTTAGTTGTCTTTTCCCTTTGTAAGGATGCAATCACTGTAATGATCGACTGAGGGCAAAAGAGATTAAAACAGTTGGGTGAACTTTCTCAGCAAGGGACGATTCACAGGAGAGCCTTTATCTGCACTTTCTGGAGACTGTGTGTGGGTAATTGCAGATAAGTGCACTGGTTACATTTTCTTCAATAGAACTATTATAATAGAAATTATAATTAAAGGTCTGATATTATACTCATGACTAGATATTTGGGTCAGAAATTGTGCATGAGCTACCTTGAAGCCTGTTCTAAAAATGTATTTGATTAAATTTATACTTTATTGCATCCCTTCAGGGGTATGATTATGCAGCCAAAATGACTCAGTTAATTTCAAAATGATGATTATAAAAGCTGGCAATTTTATTAAGTATTTCAATCTTTGAGTACATTGTTTTTTTGTACTCTGTTCACTGTTGTTGAAACCAAAAGTCGACAGCGAAGTTGCATAACATTCATACAGTCACATGCACAAAGTGGGGGAGATCTTCCAAGGCGCAAATGAGAACTACCTAACACTGTTTGAGAGTTATTGGGAGTTAGGCACCTAACTATCACTTGTGCTTTGATCATCTCTGCAAGTGTAGAGGACTATTACTATGATCTCTGCTACATCCTCATAAGTAGTATCATGGCTATTATCACAAGATATACAATGGCACTACTGAAAGTAGAAATGAGCAGAGACTAAAACATACCTCTTTACCCCCCAGATATCTTAATTCTCAGCACCTCAAGCCAGTAACAAAGCACCCCATTTTGGAAGTAGTTCAACATGTCCTACAAAGATTGATATAATTCCCAAATGTACAGCTTTCAAGAAGACTCAGCATGTAAGAATGAAATATACAAGTAATTTGTAGAGCACATGGCCAGCACGCCCATCCATATCACTGGGCTCTGCTTTGCTTACTTCTTGAAAGGATGGAACAGGATGGAATTTACTATTTCAAGCCAAAAACTCTTTTGCTGAATCTTTATACTGTGAAACATTGAACATGACATTGCAAAATATTTTCTCATATAGTGTGACTATAGTAGACCAAATTATTACTTGGAGCTTGCTGCAGATACGTAGAATGAACACTCCATTCACTCCCTTAGGTTTGTGGTATTTCCATGGCCGGATTAACCATTATGCTAATAAGGCTATACTCTTAGGCCCTCCCATTGTGTAGGCCCTCCCGCTCAGGAGGAAGGCAGGGCCAGGCTGGGTGAGGGAGGGGGAGTGAGCCCTGCTGGAGCCTGGAGCATTCCTTCCAGTAAGAAAGACAAGGCAAAACAGCCCCTTGTGACCTCGAAGGTGCTCCCTCTTGCTCCCTGATAGTGATGGAAGGTGAACAACAAGCAACAATCACTGAATACTTGTATTTACAAAAATACTTTCTGTTTACAGAAGTGTCTAGCATCATTTAAAATTGATGGTAATTACAAAGCTGGTAAAATCATACTGATGATCTCAGTTTTCAGTAACTTTGAAATCAATCAACAATTTATTTTCTATACTGTAAATTTATCTGAATAAAGTAGATGTATTGATTTTAAAGCTTCACTAGGTCATGTAATCCTGTTCTTAACTTGATATTAGAAAGACTGAAAGAGTGCTTGTTTCTTTAAGCTATATTACTTTGATTCAACAAACTACTTTATCCTCTTATTGCCAATTAAGGACCTGTTTGAGAAGTTTCAATATGGAGGATGATCTGTCTTGTTTTCTGAAATGCTGTAGGAGGTATAATTTCTGTGCTAGGAATAAAGCAAGTACATTAATAGTGTGTGTGTGTGTGTGTGTGTGTGTATGAAATTATCTATCATCAGAAAATCCTCCCAATTTTTTAGAAGATTACTTAAAACCTTGGAGTGACAGGAGGTATAGCAAAATGTGCTAAGAATCTGTTATGAAAGGGTAGGATGAATCTTGGTAGAATTCATTCATTTCTTCAGTCATCACATGTAGATGAACTGGTTTCCATGAACTGTATTATGATTTTGTTTGTGTGTCTTTAAGATAAGTGGAGATAGAATAGCATTAAAAAAAACCCCACATTGTCTTTCCTCCCATTCTGATTCCAAGGCTGCTGCCTTTCAGCAATTGCAACATTTCAATAATGAAGTAAATGTTTAATTTATAAAGCACTTTGGAGTCTTTTGACATGGAAGGGATGCATACTTAAGGGCAGCACAGTCTGGTATGCTTTATTATTGTAAGCATCCAGTAGCCTGACATTTTGTCAGGGGATGGTATCAAAAAACCAAAACGAAACAAAGAACATGAGGCTGTACCTGACTGCAAAGAGTTTGAGAAGATTTCACCATGTTTCAGTTAAATTCTAAAAAAGTTTTTGGTAAATAGTGAGAATAAAAATACAGTTTTCCCTCAAAATTTAGGGGTTTCAAGTGTTTTCACGGTTCTGCTACCTATTAAATCAACCTAGTATCTCCATTATGTAACCTCTAGGAGTTAGGGTTTATTCAGGGATTCTTAAAAATACCTCAGTCTAAAGCCCTGACACTTCAAACATAAGCTGTGTGCATAACTTTATATATACAAGTAATCTTGTGGCACTTTACAGACTAACAAATTATATATCTATATAAGTTCCATGGCAGCTCATTTGAAGAAGTGATCTATCTATCTATCTATCTATCTATCTAATATCGTTAGTCTGTAAGGTGCCACAAGACTACTTGTTGTTTTTTAAAGTTACAGACTAACATGGCTACTCCTCAGAAACTTTTTTACATACACGAGTAGTCTCATAATTTTCATGGAATATTTTATAAGTACAAAGTTACACGTGCACTTCAGTCTTTGAGAGATCAGTGACTAAATTCTAATTATGCCTCATTCCTAAAAGAAGAGTAGCTGTTTTGAAGAGTTACATTAGAGGAGTGTTAAAATAATATTATAATAATATACTAAGCATGCTGCATTCTTCAGTCATTTACACCATTGTAAGACATACTTTATAATAGTTAAAAAAGTGACATTTTTCTACCACCTGAAATGAGAAGTTGTATTGCTTAGCAATTTTGGGAAAAATATCAATCTATGGGAAGCATCTTCATGACATACTGAGCTTGTTTGCAGCTCTTTCAACCATTACTGGAGAGTCTAATTTAGAATGCCGAGAGGGCAACATGTCCATATATTAGTAAGACCTTTCATTAAATCTTTACTTTTAAAAATAATTGCTTCTTTTAATCTATAATGGAACATGGACTTACAGGCTGCCTGTGATTAAAATTAAACCTTATTTGTCTTTTAATATGGTGCTATGTTCTTCTGTAATTGACTAGGGATCGATGCCAGCTCTGTGATGGACAGTAAGCTTATCCAACATGACAGAGATAGATTTCAGGGAAGACAGACTTCGCTGTTTCTGTGTACAAGGGGGATGAGTAGGGCATATCAGCAACATTTAATTATTTTGTAGGTAATTATTCATTTGCGGGACCCAAGTTTCAGAGCAATATCAGAACAGAAGAAAGACCAGTACAATTACTGTTTGTCTAAACGCACTGTTTGCATGGCTTAGTAGGAAACCATAATTAGTTTTTCATTACATTTGCATAAAGTAATGTTTTATTTAATGAGGAAGTTGAGTTTATGCTTAAATCAATGTGAAAAATGTATTTTATTTTTACACAACAACACTGACTGTGGGGAGGGAGAGGGAAGATCAATAACAAAACCCATCTGATTTGCTGTGGGGTGTTCGGTCAGGTTTTTGTTGATAAATATTTATTTTTCTGGAGAAAAATAGAACGTTTTAAGAGTCAGTGCTCAAAAATTAGAAGGCAAGGGGTGAGCTCTACCAAATATAGGGTTTCACAACATGAATATGTTTTGGCTTCACTAGATGTGCTTCAGAATGTGTGTGTATATATGATTATTGATCAGGAAAACTGGGTTTCTTTTGCTGTATTTTCTACATCCCTTACACCATAAACAATTGCTGTTTCTGCACTCATTGCTAAGCTATAAATATTAATATTCCCCCACCACAGATATTAACAGAGGTAAAACTCAGCTTTATTGGGAGTGTTTATGAACTGGAAGGGCTTATATCCAAAGAGGTATGACTTAACTTTTAGGATTTCCATTTTACAGAGCAGAGAATATTGATGCCCTTCATTTCTCTTTTCCCTAGTAAAATGCAGGAGGTCGCATTGGAACACCCATGTTGTTAAATGAATTCATTTCAATCTTTGCTATATCCTAGACTTACTAGAGTTTCAGGTTTTTTTACTGAGATATTTCAGAGCATCTGTGGACTGCAGACTGCCAGCTCTGTCTCTCTGACTGTCTATCTGCAATGTCCACTGAGACAGCAAACATCATTTCCTTAGTTAGTACAATGTGGCATGTGATTTTGCACAATTTGTCATGATGTCCCATAAGAAACGAGAGTGACCAGAATTCTGAACTAATTTTCTCTTCTGCTATTTCTCTGTTATAATCCCGATAAATGTACATAATCAGCAGTACAGTAATTACTTGTTTAACACGTGCCCACTTAACACATTTTCGCAATAGCATGATTTTTTTAGGGAACGTTTTTCAAATAACATGACCGTCCCCGAAATAACATGAAAATAATCAAGTGGCGGACTATTTCACACGGCAGTATAAGTTGGTGAAAACAGTGGTAATATGCATGAGCGGATGAATACATGTGGTCACAGCTCTCCTCTGCTCACTCACATGTTTATCTTTGTTTTTTAACAAACCGTGGTGATTTGTGTTGCTAGTTATCGTGTGTTGCTAGATATCTAATGTTGACATTGACGACCCAGCACCAACAAAAAACTGACTTTGCCACCACCACCTGAAATGCAACCCCCACCTTTTCCATAATTTTGAATGGAAAATTGACCCCGCATAGCACGTTTTCACTTAGCACGAACATTTTCAGAAATGCAGCTACAGTGTTAAATGAGGAATTACTGTATATAGAATGGTATAGTTCATTGTACAGTCTGTAAATTATGTAATCTATTTTATGATGGTTGGAAATGTTCTGATATGTGTTAGCCCATGGATATGGGCCATATAATATTCTTGTGGCATAACAAAATGGAATAGAATTTGGTTTTTCATTGCAGCATTATCCTAAGCAACTATACAAAGCAATGAATTAGACAGTCTAGTGCAGTGGCTATGTATGCAAAAGCAGCCTTCAAAGAATCAGCACTAGTTCATCTGACACATAGCTCAGCCCACTGCAATATGTTTTTTAAGAAGCAGCAATTCTGGGCAGGACAGTATGTTTTTCCTCCTTAATTTTTTTTAAACAATGACACAGAGGTTTTTACTTCCTCTAGATGTGGGCAGAAGGAGCCTCTCTTTAATGTCTCATTTGCTTTTAATATTATATCAAATTTTCTGTATCCCACTCTGGTTTGTCCAGTATGTCTCATCCATAGAGCTGTTCAGAATAGGTATGTTGTGTTTGAATACATAATGCTCTGGCTTAAAAGGAATTGTTCCACCACAATAATAGTCTCAAGGCTTCAGTAAGCAACAACAGAGGGTGCATCTGTCTACACTACAGGGCTTAACTCAAAATAAGCTACACAAATTGAGCTACGTCAAGTGTATCTTATTTCGAAATAGCTTATTTTGAAATTGGGAGCGTCTACACAGCACTTATTTCAAAATATAGCACTCTTCCTCTGACTGCCCTTACTCCTTGTACAATGAGGGTTCCAGGAGTCGGAGTAAGAAGTCCTCCAGCTTGACAGTATTTTGACACTGTTTCGAAATAACTGCCTGCAGTGTAGCCACGGACTGAATTATTTCGGAGTAGCGCTAGTTATTTTGAAATAGTGTTGCAGTGTAGACGTACCCAGCCTTATCCAATTCAGAAAAAAAATAAACTCTATTGTTTTGGAGTTACTGTGTCTATCCAGAAACAGAAAATGAAAGTATTCTTCTAACAGAGCCAGAGGAGTGGGTTTTTGACAGAACAGAGTTCATTTTGAAGACTAGGTTTCTTCTTCTTTTTAGTACAATTCTGTTTGAGATTCTCAGAACCTTCCCTGAGATTTAGGAGCACAACTGTTATCAGTGACAATGGGAATTTTGTATCTAAATCCCCCATATGTCTTTAATATATTAATGTATGGACCTAATTTTCTGAATTGTGTGTGGACGCTTATACACTGAAAAAACACAGGTGTATCTGCACATCTTATTTGGACAGGCAGTGGTCTGCCTGCATAGGCTCTCTTTGCATAAACTGGCTCTTAATCTGAATGCATACAACAGAACTGCCTTTGCTCTGGAGATAATGCTGCTTTACTATGTCATGCAGTTGTTACTATTTTGAATTGAAATATTTTATCTGTCCTACGGATTACAGAAAACTCGGGTGGTGGAGAGTAAAGCTGGAGCTCTCCTACTATCATAGTGCATGCAATATAGTAGTAGCTATGCTGGCCCCAGGATATTAGAGAGTAAAGGTGGTTAAGGAAATATCTTTAGTCTATGCTATCTTGGGGTATGCCTACACTTGCAGCCTATTTCGGAATAGGGCTGCAAATGTAGGCATTCGGAATTGCAAATCAAGCCCGGGATTTAAATATCCCACACTTGATTTGCATCTTCCTGTCCAGGTGCCATTTTTTGAAATTTACAAGCCTGGAATAACTGCCCGCATCTACACGCGGCAGTGAAACGGGCGTTCGAAATAAAGCCCTGTTTCGAACTACCTGTTATTCCTCCTGCAATGAGGTTTAACAGGTAGTTCGAAATAGGGATTTATTTCGAATGCCCGTTTCACTGCCACGTGTAGATGCGGGCAGTTATTCCGGGCTTGTAAATTTCAAAAAATGGCACTGAGCCGGGAAGATGCAAATCAAGCATGGGATATTTAAATCCCAGGCTTGATTTGCAATTCCGAATGCCTACATTTGCAGCCCTATTCCGAAATAGGCTGCTAGTGTAGACATACCCTTGATGTTTTTCAGCATTTGGTCAGTGGCCTATGATATTCTGAATGTGACACTTCTTTGAGAAATTAACTGGAGATATTCATTGTCCAGTGGTGAAAGAGTAAACCTTCAGCTGACCTTGAAGGTTAATACATCTAAGCAAAATAGCATCTTGTTCTAACAAAAGTTATAAATTATCTATAATTCCAGGATATTCATTCGTCCATTTTCCATATTACCAGAGCTGCAGTTTTCTGGAAGAGCTGCTGTAGCAACAATAGTAATCTTTCAAAAGTAGTTCTAGAACTTTTGACACCAATGGAGCTTTCTGATTGTCTGCCAGTGATGTCATCCCCAACTCAATAATACCTGGTTAATACATAAGTATAACCTTTCCCCTTTCTAAAATAACTACCATTTTATAAGAATATTATACTCTAGACCAATGGTTCTCAACCATGGGCCATATGGCTCCCCAGGGGCCACGCCCTACCTCTAGGGGGCCACATGGAAAAACGCAACACGAGGTAAATTATGAACCTTTTTTTCCAACTAACAGTGGCTATAAGGGGGGCCACAGAGGTAAACGAGGCTCAGAAGCGGGCCATGAGCAAAAAAAGGTTGAGAAACACCGCTCTAGACAGTGCATTTCTGGGTGATTATTGCAGTTCTTGAATGGCTCAAGTAACACAGCCTTCACCCTCCCGTTTCCCAGCACACCTGAAGTTTCCAATAATAACTTTAAAATGCACTGTCTAATGTGTCCATAACTTGATATTCCTTAATTCTAGTCATGCATATTAACTCATTCCTGCAATTTCCATAAGGTCCAAGGGATAAATTACCCATAATTTACATAGATAATTTGTAAGCAGATGTGGATGTTAAATACTTGAGGTGTTTGGCCAAGTTATTGCTTTCATGAGCTGTGTGGAACAAGGACAGATGAACATGAAATAATACATGATGAAGTAACCATTCATAGGAAGGATAAAAAGAAAAGAACCGGCTCTTTTGGAAATTATAGCTGTAATATTTTAAGCAAACTTTCTTCTTGAAAACCTTATTGGTTCTGTAAGCGTTTATTTTCCCAGCTTGCAAAAAGCCATCATTGCATATTGCTTGTGCAGTTTTGAAACTCAACTACATTTCAGATTAATGAGAAGGGAGGTTCCAAAATGCCACCTACATTGGAAAGATGTCATAGTGAGAGAGTGATTGTACACAGCATACAAATTCTTTTTGCAACCATGAAGCATTATCCAACCAGAAGCAAATTATTTTTTGAAATTCCAGGCTTTAATTCACTGTCTTTACCTTGTGAGTGACAATCATTTTTTTTTTAATAATAAGTTATTCAAATAGTTCATGCCACCAGTATGAAACAGCCTACAAAGAAAGATGAGTGCTTAAACTTTCCTTGGCCTGATTCCTCATTACAGAGTTCTTTCACTACACACTGATTAAAGCTCAGCTGGAGTGTTACGTCCAGTTCTGGGTGCCACATTTTCAGGAAAAATGTTGGCAAATTGGAGAAATTCCAGAGAAGAAGAACAAAAATGATAAAAGGCCTAAAAAACATGACCTGTGAGGGATGACTGGAAAAAAATTGCTTTGTTTAGTCTGGAATCTCCCCTCTCAGGTATGTCGGAAAAACAGCCGTTTTCCTGACAAAACCCGAGGAACTGAAATTGAGTTCTTCTGCATTCTACGAGGAAGAAGACTTTTTGCGAAAGAGCTCTTCCGCAAGAAGGAGTGAGTGTTCAGGGAAGAGGGAGTTCTTTCAGAAGAAGAGGAAAGAAGAAAAAGCACAGGTGCCCTGGTGGCCATTCCGTCCATAGCAATCACAGCTTACATGCGAGAAAGCATCCATTGAGTCTGGATCCTCTTTTTCAAAAAGCAAATCACTTTTTTGATGCACTTTTGCAGTGTGGATACTCTCTTTTGGGAGAAGTTTTTTCAGAAGATCTGAAAGAAGCCTGTAGTCTAGACATAGCCTTAGTGAAGTTGGCAGCCAGGAGAAAATTAATGTAGCTCCAAAGGTACTTAAGAAGCCTGTAGTATAGACATTGCCTCAGTCTTTTCAAATACCTACAAGGTTGTTACAGGAAGGAGGGAGAAAAAAATATTCTCCTTGACCTCTGAGGATAGGACAAGAAACAATGGGCTTAAATTGCAGCAAGAGATGTTTATGTGGGACATTAGGAAAAATTTCCTAACTATCAGGGTACCGGAATAAATTACTAACGAGGTTGTGGAATCACCATCAATGGAGGTTTTTTTAAGAACAGGTTAGAAAAACACCTCTCAGGAATGGTCTAAATAAAACTTAGTCTCGCCATGAGGGTAGGGAACTGGACTAGATGACCATTCAAGGTCCATTCCAGTGCTATGATTATATTATTATCGTGTTACTTAACATGAGGATCATGTGGGTTTTAAAGCCACCCAATCAGATGGTAAATCAAGATTTCCCTTCATATTCAGAAATCATTACACACACTGGCTATCTAAAGAGGAACTTAAAGAAGATATAAATTACTGTCCAAGGGGCTTTATTCTTAGTTATGGCAATGTCCTTTTAAGCTATTTTGGTATTTTCCACCTTAAAATGAGGCAGTTGAAGAGTTGATCTGTTCTCACCTCTAAAGTCAATTCTGTAATGAATAGGACCAAATATCACCTTTAGATTGACTGTCGATTTAACAAACAGTCATTATGCCCCAAGAAATTTCTGCCAAATTCAATGACAATAAAAAGCGGTTGTCTTTAAAATTATTAATCAGAGCAGTTTTTTTTCTTTTAAAGCAAATCAGCTTTACATTCTGTGTTGCTAGTTCACCCCTCTTTAAACTTATTTTTTAATGGAAAATAAAAAAAAAACATGAGGTGAAACCATAAATATTTAGAATTAAAATGTATTTTGTTAGTGTTTTACCATTTTCTAAACAGCGAAGTGTCTTTGGAAGTACTCAGTACTATATTTTGGCGAGCTTTCAACAATAGATTACAATGTCACACAGGGAAATTCTGGTAAATTGCAAGGCAAAAAAGCCATCATGTACTAGATTTGGTAGCTGAACTACCATCTTGCCCTTTGAAGTACACACTGTGAGCCAGAGCTAAGGAATATTGGCAGGCTAGTGCAGTGTCTGCTAATGTTCTTTTTCTGAAACAAAGAGGATTTAATTACCTACTAATAAGGATGGCACATTCTCCAAGCTATATCCTTTAAAAAATAATTAAAAAATTGGAATATTACCTCTCCTTTTAACCTGGCACATATCAGACTGTAACGGAGTTGACTCAGCGCATTAGCGTCTCCTGCTGGTTGTGTCAGGAATGAGCTGTTTCAGCTGTGTGACTTTGCTTGTGGTGTCTTGCTAATTGTTACTCTCTGTCTCCACTGTCCTCACAGTCAGACTCTCCCAGACTGTGGTGTACACTTCTGATTTCTGACTGCCGACTCCATTGGCTCTCCCCCGCTTCCAGAGGACCAGCAGCTTCAGGTTCTATCACTCACTTCAGTGGCTCACTACAGTCCTCAGTCTAGCCCATCCCAGCCAAACTGTAGTCTGGTTTAATCACTCTCATTGCTGGCAAGTAGGGTGGAAAACGGGGAACTAGGCCCGACTGCTACTCTGGGCAGCCACGTACTGCCCTGCTCCAACTCTCCTCTACTGCCTGCTTCCCTGAGCCTCTTCTTGGCAGCCTCAGCACCTTCTCTGCTCTTTGCGTCAGGGCTCCAGTCTGGGGCTGATGACTGACCATCATCTACTGACCCCGCCCAGCACTATACTGCTCTGATCTGTCCTGTTCTGTTCTTCTCCTGTCTTCCCTGCAGCCTTCTTATAGGGCCCAGCCTGACCCTGATTGGCTACTTTCAAACAACCACTTGATTGGCTGTCAATGAGCTCTTTCTTTGTTGGCTGGGGCTCTGCACTGCCTCTCTGGATTGCTTTTAACACCTTCCATGCCAGAGTGGGGCAGCCGCCCTTCTGCACAGGTCTATACTTAACATTCTTTGTGTTGTGCTAACCATGAAAGTTCTACCACATTTATTATTTATGTTATCCAATCATGATCAAGGCACAGGGATTTTGTAAGGATTCATTAACATTTGATAGTTTTGTCCATTCATCAACAACACCCTTCCGGAAAACTTTTGAATACTGGCTTCATTGTTATTTTACTTTCAAAGTAAACAAATCTCTTTTTCTGGGTGATGCCATTTCACTTAGTTCCTACAAAAAGAGCTAGGTGGAATTTTTTGGTTTCTCAGAGAGAGAGAGAGAGAGAGAGAGAGAGAGAGAGAGAGAACACTTTACGTGGCTTTCCTCTTCCCCATTTTTAAGGCAGCTCTACCTTCAAGTGAAATCTGGAAATTTCATGCCAGGAACCTAAGCAAGTCAGATTTTTAAATCGTCTGTTAGTATTCCATCCAAGTTATCAAAAAGAACGTCTGTTGGAAGGCCCTGTGAGTGGATAGACAGATACCCTGCTGTACGTCACTCATCACTAACAAGGTTTCTTCATTAGAATTTACAAGGAGTGTCAAACTTGTCACTCATTTGATTTAAATCAGTAAGTCAGGAGAAAGCTTGTGATTTGTCTAAAATGTTTTTCAAAGTTGGGCTGGGATTCTTGCACAGAACATGACAAAAATACATATTGGAGCCAAGACTCACAGGATGTTGACAATCAAAAGCATGGATGAAGTCATTTGTTCTTGCACAAAAAGACAGTTAATTAGACAGGAAGATACAATATGTCCCATTCCATTTTCTGGATATAGCTACGCGCCTCCAGCCATTATAGTTAGTGTGCATTCAGCATGACATGTCTCTGGACAATACCGTGCAATTAAAAAACCAAATCTTTAGGGCAGGAATATACTAATAAAATACTCAGAAAAAATTAGAAGGTAAATCAGACAATCATTAGAATATTACACTAGCTTCCTGACCACAATACGCCCCCTGTGCCCTCCACATTGCTGAGGCCATTCAGGAGCATTTACACCCTGACGAGTATTAGTTCCAGAGCTGGAATTTTGCCAGGACTTTAGAGCCAATGATTTACTCCTAAGAATAAGAAACCCTACTGTTAACATCTTTAATGATTACTACTGGAAAGCACAGTACTACAGAATTATCCAGTTCTGTAGGAGAAATTAGCATGTCACTGTCATGTGGCTTCAGATATCTCATTTATCTACAGAAATTACATGGTCAGTTATTTCGTCCTATGTCTATTACAAAGAACTGTTCTATAAGAGAAAAAGAGGAACAAGGACTTGATTCAATCTTGACAAGTGCCTTTACCAAAGGGAAAACAAGTTCACTGATGATCTTAACAAGAGAGACTTGTATAATGTGTAACAGCTGTGCATTCTACAGTTAAAATTTCAGTATCCAATACCTGGCCTTACCTCACACGCTCACATACACAATGTTATCTTTAATTATCATAATTCTGTTCATTCTTTGCATCAATTACATTTTTTAAAAAAGGAGATGCCATATTCTTGGGACGCACTAATCATATGAATTAACTTTCATTCTCTATTGTGGGAGACTGATGCTAACACATCTGTCTTGATTTACGTTAAGGATTGTCTGTATGTGACATTCTAGAACATAGACAAAAATGTTTTATTACAGAACAGTTTCATATAAGGCATAGAACACAAACTTTTACCTCTTTGCTTTCAGCAGTTAATCTAAGGCATGAAAAGCTGTTTGGAAAAGAAGTAATTCAATAAAATAACTATTAAACAAAACCCTTAAACTTGGCTGGTACACAGAGTCCACTGAGGACTAGATAAGCATTTTATAACACTCATTAGTAAAGCCATCTGGACATGTTGCTTACCAGCTTCGTATGACTTCAGTGTTTTCATAAAGGCATATTGATTTCATCCTAGAAAGCACTATCAACATTAGACTGAAGAGGTGCTTCCAAGAGGATCAGAGATAATGGATATTTCCATGATGAGGGACACGGTTCCTTCTTGTTCAGGGATAATATTAGAAATATTTCAAAAGCCTGCTCGTCTCTCCACAATCTCTGAACTTAGCACCTGAGTCATTTTAAATTGCAGCAGTTGTGAGAGGGCCATTGTCCTGCCTAAGACTCTTGGATCTCAGCCTGTCAATTTTTATGCCCCAATAGAACAGTGCTGGCTTTGTATATTATGTAGAAATGTCTAAAATTCTGGCTAAGTATGGCTTTTGTTAAGGTTAATTTTGCAACCGTGAGGGGTCATGTGGTTTCAGATATATCTGTCAGTTGACTTTCTAAAGGGGGTCACTGTTGCTCTTTTTTCATTACCCACTTAAAGTATAATTGAGTTTCTGATAGACTTTTATTGTAGCTACATCAGGCTAGGGGAGAAGTTAGGGGAAAGTTAGTCTAGTAAAAGAGGGGCATTGTTGGTAGCTCAATAGATTTTCTTAAAGCCCTTATCCATTAAGAATGAATGATAGTTATCACCACACATTGGTGAAATTGAAAAAGGACCCTTGCTTGCAGAAGTCTTGAATACTGCAACATGATGAGATGGGTTAGGGAGACCAAGATAGATACTTTTCATCCTGTGAAAGTGATTTTTTTGTTTGTTTGGTAGTGGGGATATGAAATGTCCCATATTTGAGTGCTGGGTTTTTTTTTAAGGCACAGTAAAATGAGAGTAATTGTCCTTTTCAGGGTGAAATCAAAACACAAAAGACATCAGCAAGGAATCCTTCCTGGCACAGTTTTGCAAAATTGACTCTGCTGCTTCTTTTCAGAAGTAACCCAACCAGACTCGGTGAACCAGAGATCAGTGAGCTGGAATGCTGTGGCAAATTCAATGCTCAAAAAATAAGCAAATATCTTTTCTTTATGCAAACATTCAATATATGTAACATGTTTTGGGGCTGATCCTAAAGTTTGTAGGTATCCCACATATCTCAGGCTCATACATAATATTTCATATAATGTCTTTAAGTCGCAGACCAAATATTACTGAGCTAGGCATCAACATCAAAACAGGAGTTTTGCGAGATTTAGTCCTCAGCCTACTTCCCTATCAGCAGCCAGCTGAATGCATTGGATGGTATGAAGGTGGAGAGCTTTGCCTTTTGAGGGTTGATTTACTTCTCTGTGGCACACAGAAGGAGTAGTTATCAAGGATGTAATGAATCGTAGTTCTGCTTATTTATGCAGATGGAACAAAGTGCTTAGACATTTTTGGAAATTCTGTTAGTATTCTTGAGCATCATCAAACAACATCATCAAACCCTTAATGTTTGAGTCAAGTTCAGTGACAATGGTTGAAACCAATAGGGGAAGTCAAATGGCAGTTACATGAAAGATGGAAATGGCAGATGTCTTGAGGATCAGAACTGGTCAAAAACAACAAAGCAAACAAACAGCCCTAAAAGAGACTTTGTCACTCCGTTCTTCTCCTCCTGCAGATATAGGACAAGCCAGTCAAACATTTTTTGAGCTTTTAAATTTTTTGATGAAGAAAAATTTTGAAAAATATGTAAAACTTTTCCCCATTTTCAGACTAACGCTACTGATGACTGTTCTGTACTGAAAATTCATGTCACCAGATGTGCATAGTTAGCAGACATATCAACATACTTGTGTTTGACATATATAATAACAGATACTAGGCTAATATAATAACTTTCTGCAACAAGGGCACCCTGAAAATTTTCATTTTATTTTGCACATTTTCGTTTTGAAAGTTTAGCCCAAGATATGTCATTTTTTGTGGCAATATTTTATCAATGTAGAGGATTCAAATTATAATCTATAATAATAGTTAAAACTCCCATTCAGCATGACCATACATTTAAGTGAGTGTGCAGTCTCATGACGTTGCCAGGACTACTTGTGCTTAAAGTTATACATGTATTTAGGTGTTTTGCCAGATCCAAGCCAGGATGCTCAGCATTCTGCAGGCTATGGGATTTGGAAATTTCAGAATAAGATCGAGCCCATTCCTAGTGAAAATTGAAAATAGAGGCAGTGAAATGCTCTAAGGAAAGACATAGTTCAAATTCTGGCTGAAGATTAAAATATACTATAATCAAGTAAAATGAATCAGTCCAGACATGAGGTGTTTGACTAATTTATCTGTAGTATACAAAAAACACTTTTATATTGGCAAGTAGCAGGCTGTGTTACTGACATGCACTTCAACAAAAGTTAGATTATTTTAAAATAATTTAAATGCAGTAGGATTTTGACTACATCAAAATGACTTTATGCTGTTTGTTGCTAGCTACACCATTGAGGATGTTCCTATAAATACTGCACATTTTTGTATTGAAACTGTATCATCTAAGAATATTTTTCCATGTCTGTGTGATTTAAAGTTTAATCTTGGACCTGAAATATTCAATTCCATCTCAGGTATTCTCTCTCAGTATCAGCAAGGACAGTACTTGAAGTTTTATTTATTCAGTGCTGACTAATGTTGTACTTTCAATATCACTGTTATGTTGCATTGCCATTAATGTCACATATTTGATAAAACAATAGTGTAACCAAGATAGTTGTATTCTTCTTATTAATTAAAGAGAGGTGATAAGTTGATTAGGTTGTTTGGTAAACAAGTCCTTAACATGTAGGGAAGTACAATGGGTATATTGTTGCACAATTCATATTTTTTTGAATTTTGTCTGTGATCTTGAATTTGTATATATAAATGTTTGGTTTTTTTCTTATCGCTATCTTCCAGCACACAAACACCACACATATCCTTCCTTTTAAGGTTTTCATTTACATTGCATGTTGCTTCATAAAGAAATGGTCTCACACTATTTGAGCATAATACTATAACCTCTACTTAATAACACATCTTAATAAGAAGCAGGTTGTGCCCACGAAAGCTCAAGATAACATCTACATTTTTTGTTAGTCTATAAGATGCTGCAAGACTATTTATTATTTTTTAAGTTTTTTTCAGTTACAGACTAACAGGGCTGCCCCTCTAAAACATCTCAATAATATATGTACGAAATGTGCTTAGTAAGATTATTCATTTGAATACATCATTTGTCATGGTACTGGATTATTAAGGTGATTCTAATTTCTATTTTTAATCATTGTAGTTTGCAATTTATGTTGGTTGAAAAATATTTGTTGAATAATTAATTTGAGGAGTCCATCATTTTTAAAAATATACATCCTCAATTCATTTTCACTCCTGTTCAACCTTATTTTTTCAACCATTTGATATTTTATTTGGTTTTACTTATGCAAGGTTGCAGCTATATGTAAGAAAGATTGACTTTTTAAAAATGTGCAGAGATAAACATGTTATATGTAACCCTTCTGCCGGGTAGGCCTGGCAACAACCAGGGCCAGGTTCAATATCTAGGGGTTCATCTCACACAGAACCGGCTCGAGCCCCCACCCAGTAACCTGGGAAATTCACACACCCCTGGGTGCCTCTGAGAGGCAATACTTCCCCACTCGCAAGCACAGAGTCTGAGTGTAGGAAAGAAACATTTAATGAAACAGAGAGAGAAGTCATATGGCATTAACTTGGGAAAATACCACAAACAGAGTTCATAGAACATGAGCTAACCCCCCCCCCCAGCCAAGAATCACCTGAAGTCCCAAAGTTCGACACCCCAAAAGTCTCTGTCCCTGGTCAGCGCCGCCCAGAGTCCAGAAGTTCACCTGCAGGGTTTTACCTCCCAATTTGGGTAGAAATGGGGGCGGGGGGATAGATAGGGTTACCTTATGTGGTCCGAGGCTGATGGCCCCACCTCTCCATAGGGTTCTGCTACAGTCTTTAATGTGAGTCTCTCCTACCAGCTGTGCCGCACCACTGGTCGCCTGCCTGCCGCTCCTACCAGCAGCGCCATGTCCGTTGGTCACTTGCCGCCGCTCCTACCGGCCGCCTGCCAGTGGTTCCCACCAGACACATTGCTGGCCGCTACCACTTCGCTGGCTGCAATGGGTCTGGCTCCCAGCCAAACCAGTGATTTCAGCTCTTAGGGTATGTCTACACTACCACCCTAGTTCGAACTAGGGTGGTTAATGTAGGCATTCGAAGTTGCAAATGAAGCCCGGGATTTAAATATCCCGGGCTTCATTTGCATCTTGCCGGGCGGGCGCCATTTTTAAATCCCCTTAGGTCGAACTCCATGCCCGTGGCTACACGAGGCATGGAGTAGGTAGTTCGAATTAGGATCTCTAATTCGAACTACCGTTACTCCTTGTGGAACGAGGTGTACCAGTACTTCGAATTAGAGATCCTAATTTGAACTACCTACTCTGTGCCGCGTGTAGCTGCGGGCACGGAGTTCGACCTAAGGGGATTTAAAAATGGCACCCGCCCGGCAAGATGCAAATGAAGCCCTGAATATTTAAATCCTGGGCTTCATTTGCAACTTCGAATGCCTACATTAACCACCCTACTTCAAACTAGGGTGGTAGTGTAGACATACCCTTCGTGATTTCAACTCTTTAGCCAATCAATATCACCTCTATCAGCCCTGGCTGAATTGGATTTACATAGCCACACCTCGTATTCCCTCCCCCTCCTGGCATGAGCTGTATTTACATATCAACAGTTAACAGTTAATTATCTTGCAGAGCTAAACAATTGTAGTGGGCACACCCACGCCCAGGGCAGCTCTCTCCTTTTAGCAAGCAGCAGTTCAGCCCCTGCTTACATATATATAGATAGGTATAAGAACATAAGGGAGTTAAATTTCCTACTAATCTTTGTTTTTGTTCACTCACTTGTGTTCTCTATCGATGATCTCCTGAGGTCTCTTCCAGCCCTATGATTCTATAATCTTTGGAAGCAGCTGTAACTGGCCTCTGTAACAGACAGGATACTGGACTGGAAGGATCTCAATCTGATTCAGTATAGTAACCCTTTGCAACTATTATCAATGGCATGATGTCCCTCTGCATGCAATGCTGCTGAAAAAGAAGGTTAAAAACTCCAAGTACTGCCATGCCCTTTTACACTGTTTGGGGAGAGGGTGATGCAGATCCACCCAAGGGCAAGTGCAGGCTCCCTTTTACTACAGGAGACTCTGATTTTTACTGGGAGGATCCTTTGTGCTGCAGTTTAGCCCTAGAGACTAGAACTCCCATGAGTCCTTGGGGAAAAGGAAGGCTGTGGCTCTTCCAGGCATGGAGAGAGAGAGGAGGGGAGGCTCCATTTTGGAAAGAAGAATCAGATTGCTGGTGTGGAGCCTTTTCCAGGCCAGGACCTGTTGTGTTGAAGCTAAAGCCTGTTACTGAGAGCCTTCTGGGAATTGGATCTAGCATGCTGCTTCAAGTGCTGTCGGTGATTTGTCCTTGGAGGGGAGAGAGTCTGGCTGTGCCTGTTGCTGAGAAGGGCCTGCATAACCCTGCACAGAAGGTAACTGTGGCTTTTTGGGAAAGTGCTGCCTGGGACGGAGCACAGAAGACAGTCTGACTCTAGGTCCAAAGAGAGGCAGAGTGTTCAGCCCAGTGAACCAGAGCTGCTGGCATTTGGTGGGGCCTGCTTCAGTGTCAGAGGGATTTTGCAGCTGGACCTGCTGGACTGATACACAATCTGCACAGTGCTGTCTCCCAGGAATGGCCTCAGAATAATCAAACTCATACTACAGTAGATTTCCGATAATCTGGCACCTTTTGGACCTAGGTGGTGCCGGATTATCAGATTTGCCGGAGAATCGGGAGGTCTGGTACAGCTGCATGGCTTAACAGCTGGCCAGGACACAATCTCCCTCCCCTCACCTCCCCTTTCCCCTTCGCTGAAGCAAAACGCTCTTCTCCATACTGTAACACGATCCCCCTCCCCCAACCTTATGCTCTGTCTGGTTGCAGCCAGCACGTGTGCTGAGCGGCAGCTTTTTAATCAGCTGGTCAGGAGTGCTTGGCATTTTGATGCCGGAGTATCAGGAGTGCTGAACAGCTGGATGCCAGACTATCGGAGTTTTACTGTACTTTATCTGTCCCTGTCAAAGACTTATTACTGATCATGGAGACTAAAAGGCTGTACACAGAGGCTGCGTCTAGACTGGCATGATTTTCCGCAAATGCTTTTAACGGAAAAGTTTTTCCGTTAAAAGCATTTGCGGAAAAGAGCGTCTAGATTGGCACGGATGCTTTTGCGTCCATGACCAATCTAGTTGTGGTTTTTTGTGCAAAACGGTTCTCAGTTGTCGACACTGGCCCTCTTGCGCAAAAGCATTTGCGCAAGAGGGCTTTTTCCCGAGCGGGAGAGTCATTGTATTTTCTCAAGAACACTGACGATCATACATTAGATCGTCAGTGTTCTTGCGCAAATTCAAGCGGCCAGCGTAGACAGCGGGCAAGTTTTTGCGCAAAAGCAGCTGCTTTTGCGCAAAAACTTGCCAGTCTAGACGCAGCCTTAATGTCCTAGGCATTTTACCAAGAAACCAAGACAGCAATATGGTGACATGGAGTTTACTGCAGATAAGTTTACTTGAACAAAATTATGGTCCCAGGCATTAGATCACTGGTGGAGAAAAAAATTAACTGTTATTTTTCTCCCTCTTTCTGTATGCTTTCTAAAAACTGGCAAAAGCTTTCATCTATTCTTATCATGGTATTTTCAGGGTGTCATAACTAAAGAACCCTCATTATATTCACCTCACATTTTGATTTAAAATTTGACTCAATCCAAATCTAAATATATTTCAGAGGAGATGGAAAATTGGAATACATTAGACAGTGAGTCCCAACTAGAGCTGGCCAAATTTTTGAAGCCGAATCATTATTTGTGTAAAAAATGAAGATTTGGCAATATCATGTTTCATGAATACATGTTCATTTTGCCTAATTGCTTCTAAGCGCAATCCCCATCTCCCTCCTAAAAATCAAAATGAAGGGTTGTTTCAAAGGAAACATTTCAATTGTTAAATTTGAAACAACTTATTTTGTATATATTTTGTTCAATGTAAAATTATTTAACTTTTTGATTTGCTGAATTTTTAAAAAATAATTTTTGGCATAATCTGAAATTTTTTTTGGTTTTACTTTTTAAAATTGCCAACAAACCAAAAGACCCATCATCTGATCAGCTTTTGTTCCAATCTGAACTATGGATTAACTGCTGATGCTTTCATAATGTGTATTTTGTGTTCAAAAATCTCCATTTATAAAAGGACAGCTAGTCAGGTATGTCAACTCTGGAACGACTAATAACATATTTTTGAAAAATTGTTTTTAAAAAAGGAAAAATATGCAAGCATTAACTGACCTACAAATACTTTAAAACTCTAGTGACTGGCTATCTCAATAACGAGGAATATTTTTATGGGGCAGTTTTAGTAAATGCCAGTTGACTTTCCTCCAGCAATTGTCTGATTCTCTAATTTTAACCATGTGTGAAGTTGGTTATTTAGATACTTTCATATTAATACTAATATTAATGTAGGCAAGAATATTGAGTAGTCAAGAATGAGAAGACACTTGTGCTGATTATGAAAGGTGTTAAAGGTATTTCCTCCAAGGGCTTGATCTTGCAAAGTGGTGGTGTGAAGTGCTGTATACATACACACAAGTTAAGAAGGAAGTGCTGAGAATGGCTAATATAGTACTCCACTCTAGGATGAGGTGTGAGGCCAAAGAGGGGAAGAGTATAGAGAAGCACCTCATTTGCACATAGAAGATCACACTTCAACCTGTGTCTCAGACATGTCCATGATTTCCCAACACCTTGCTCACTTTTGTTACGCTAACATTTTGAGAGTAGAAGAATGGTTGAACAAGGATGTTGAGGCATATGTTTAACACAAAACCTTAATTGTGGTGTTGTGCAACACCCCCTTAACTTTTTACTCTACGCTGAGGAAAGAGATGTGAGTTCAAAGCTGAATTTTTTCTCATCTCCAGCACCTCTTTTTTTTTTAAATCATTATTGGATAAAAACCCTAGGTATTAATATTAATTGTTATGCAGAAATGTACCTCAGCACTGAACTGTAAGCTATAGTGTGCCAAGTCCATTACTGAAGAATACAGAAATAATTTTATGTAGGGGTTAGTTTCATTTCTTCCTGATCATTTTTTCAATCACTCAACACTTTCTGTTTAGTGTGTCAATCCTTTTTATCTCTGGTGGTGTTTTTCTTCTGAGAGGTACACAAAATCTGTCTATCCTGTATTGAGTAACGTGTATGTGTCAGGCAATGCCTGATGGGCACCAGTGAATACCTGGAAACAGTAACAAAAGATGGCAGTTTCAACATTTTGCCTTTGATTATTTGGGTAATAGGAAAGTCAGAAATGCCAGATTTTATGTTGCACTCATGGTGTTTTTCTTTGAACCTATATGGGTTGTTCAGATTATAACAGCACTTCTACTGAAGCTATCATTGACTTTGAAATAAATTAGATCAAGAAGACCCAATAAACTCATACTGGAGGTGTGAGTTTTCGATAATGGCAAATATGTTCTTGGCTTACTACTAAAGTCTTTACAGTAATGCATAATTTTTTAACATTAGAAATTCTTCTTTTATTGTGGCAGCACTTGCTAATGCCATTGTAACTAAGAGTCTGTCAGCACTTCTGTTATAAAGTCCATTTTTCAAAAGTTTATAACTTGGCTAAGAAAAATCACTCTTAGCTGAAACTGGGATGCCAACTCTCTACCTGAAAGTAAGTTAAGTTTTATAAAATAGTCGTATTTAGGATATTGGGATGCAGCTTCTATGACCTTCCAGAAAATTATCTTTTTCAGAAAACGGGGTGCATATTACTGCTTCCCAAAATCAATTCTCTCTGGTCAGTTTGCAGATGAGAGCGAAGATACATTTCCTTACTGAGCAGCTTTGTCCCAGTGGGAGAGCAGGGCACAAGAGCTCACGCTCGGTAAAAGTGAAAATCGCTGATGGTAGAATTAAATTTTAATTATTTGTTTTGTATTACTCCTGATAATACTTCAAAAAATTAGTTAAACAGACAAAAGCATCACTCTTTAAAAATAAGGCTACTTTAAAATTTGGTATGAATTTAATTTAATTAATTTTTCCTTCATACACTCATATACATTAATAGCATATACAGAATGATACTACTTGTGAAAGGTGTAGGCCGATTTTTATCTAACTTATTTCATTGCTTCTGTAGTACAGTGAAAGAGTCTAGACAATTAGCCTCTCTCCTTCCCAAATATACTTCTGTAGAAATGTATGTCTGTTAATTTGTTTTCATTATTTACTAATTCTGCATGTCTTCACACACAAAAAATGTTTGGAAGAACACTCATGAAATATACTGAGGCATGTAGAAAAGCCTGGATACTACTGGTATTAAAGCAACTGGAGATATATTTTATCAGGGGTCTTTTTTTGTCTTTTAATAGTGTGACAAGGTTCTGTACTCAGTCTTCAAAAATGGATGATACTAACTGTAAAGGAAAATCACACTGTCTGATGCATCTACCACTCTTCCTTGGCTTATTGCTCCTAGACAGTGCTACATCATTTAGAGCAATAAGCCAAGGAAGAGTGGTAGATGCATCAGAGCCACAATTATGTTGTGAAAATGGATGCATGGAGAAGTGCCAAACTAATGGCAGTCGTCAAAGATGTTCTCCCTGCTCAGGGGATAAGGAACCAAAAGACTGTTGGAGGGGTGTTAAGGAGCATCGTTTTGGAATGGCAAATTGTGCTCACCTCAGTCTGGCCCCATGCCCCTTGGGGGTGTGGAAGGTTGCCAAACTGTGGTTGCTCTTAACCCCAACCCATCATGACATACCCTTTGAGTTGGATGATAACACTGGTAGTGCTGTAATGTCCTCAAGTGAATGCGCAGGCATTGCAAATGTTATGGCAACTATCTGAGCCCACAGCAAGGACTGAACTGAGGACTCCCGAGAGGTGAAAATATGAGAATTCATAACTTCAGAGAAGGTTTTTATCCTCTATGCATTGGACAAATACAACACACACTGACAAGAGGGCTACTCATGCTCCCTGCACGGGGATGTGAGGAGAGCAAAGTCCAGAGTAATACTCTGGAAAATGAAAAATCTTCATGGATTCCACTGGACCCAAAGTAGGGTCCACAAGGATGACTGTATAGTCTAATGACAAGGGAATACAATCCGAAATTTAGGGGATTCTGTAATAAACTAGCAACTGGTTACCAATGAATGACTAATCTAGTATCTGATATTCTTAGCCACAATAATAAATGGCCACCACAGATGGAGATTGTGTGTGATTCTTGAGAGCTCATAGGTGTTTCTAAAATTATCTGGTAATGGACTCAATGTAAATGACTAAATATAAGATTCTGTACATCAGCAGAATCACCTACAGTGAAGGGCTAGTGTTGAGAGAGCATCATATGAGCAGATTATTTGTTCACTAAGGCCCAATAACAGAACAGATCCCAGGTAATTAGCTAGCTATATACTAGAGAAATCCCCAAAGCTGAAGACAAAGAACAGCAGTAAAGTAAATTAAACCAGGAGGGGAAGCTCCCAGCACATGAGTCATAGAGGAGAAGAAACTATGGGGGAGGGCTGTTCAACCAAGTCAAAGGAATAGTCATCCCTGCTCATCCTTCCTCACTGTAACGCCTGAAGCACAGAGTGGTAATAAAGCCCCTTCATCACCACTACAGAAGCCTCAGTGCTACAGTAGAGTAGCCAGGGAAAGCTGCAACTATAGCTCACTCTCCTCCTCCTGAACCCTGCTTTGGGATAGGAAAACTATGGAGCACAGCCATGTAGATCCCTATGTATTGTTTTGCAGTGAAAGCACATTGGCTCTTCTGTAGCTCAGACAGGAGCAGGATCTGCCCCCAAATGACAAAAAAGAATAATGTACTTGCCTATGCACTGGGCCTTTTCAATGGGATGGCAATGGCAATGGGATGGCCAGGTGTTCATCTCCATAACATAGATCTGCTGAGGTAAAGCTCAAACAAGAAACCTGCAGTAACATTCTAAACAAATATAGCTAAGGGTATGTCTACACTAGCCCCCTACTTCGATCTAGGGATGCTAATGAAGGTGACCGAAATTGCAAATGGAGCGCGGGATTTAAATATCCCACGCTTCATTAGCATGTTCCCGGCCGGTCGCCATTTTAGAAATTGACTAGCCCGAAGTAACTGCCCACGTCTACATGCGGCAGTGAAATGGGACTCCGATTTAAAGCCCTAAATCGAATTAGGTGGTAAACCTCATTGCAGGAGGAATACCAGCTAATTCGATTTAGGGCTTTAAATCAGAATCCTGTTTCACTGCCGCGTGTAGACGCGGGCAGTTACTTCGGGCTAGTCAATTTCTAAAATGGCGACCGGCCAGGAACATGCTAATGAAGCGTGGGATATTTCAATCCTGCGCTTCATTTGCAATTTCAGTTGCCCTCATTAGCCTCCCTAGATCGAACTAGGGGGCTAGTGTAGACATACCCTAATTGTGGGCCTTACCACTGGCTTAGGAGGATACACAATTCAATTCACTGTTCCTGGACAGCCTTAAATAATAAACAAGTCTAATTCAGCCTTCAATTCTTTCTTTCATTTTATACGTTGGAACTATACTTAGGAGGTTTAATTTACTGTGGCTACTAATATTTAGTACAGAAATAGACATGCTCAGTAATTATCAGGAAATTGGATCTCTTTATTTTCTACTAGTACTATAAAGCAAGTTGAAAATTAAAGAGGGCAGGGGGCGAAAGGAAAGGGAAAAAAATTAACACTGGATAGTTTCTATCACAGTTTACCCAGATTTTCTCAAGTGTGATTTTTTACTTATACTGCTTCCTCTCCTATTATGAGATATTTGCTGGTTGTATATCTACTGCAACACAACCACTGCAAGGTGAAAAGATATCAAAATTCACTAAATTACAGACGTGGAAATAGCCCCTTATGCCCTTGGCATTCAGAACTAAAGAGCTATTTCTTCAGTCTTTTGCAGTAGCACATATATAAATGATGCATAAAACATCTAGCACTGTTGTTTTCAGGGTTTATTACTGCTTGCCAGCGTACTTATTCACATGCTGACAATTCTGACTGAAATTTTTAAGGCAGTAAAGTGTCTTAAGAAGCCACCATATTTGTGGTAAGTAGTCAGTTGAGCATCCACTAAAATTGGGTGTATTTTTTCTTTAATTCTATAAAATAATTTAAAATGGTATGTGCTTAAAATCAACATATTTCTAATAATCAGAGCGATATATCAGTGCTAGCAATGTTTTAGTATGAAAATCCTTTGTTTATCTGCAGAGTTTCATCAACTTCCGTGTTACTACCAGGTATATAATGGGCACAGAAAACAAGAGAAACCATAGACTAGTGGTTAGGATACTATCCCTAAACCTAAGTTCAATTCTTTGCTCTGTCACATACTTATTTGACCTTAGTCAAAGTATTTAGTCATCTAAGGATATAGATAAGTGCCTAATGACCTAACTTTAATTGATTTCAAGGCCTACATGTTTTTGACATTCCCATGAAGTTCCTATATACCCTCAAAATCTGGCCCTTTGTCATTCTGTGCCTTACGGCCCTTATCTACTTGACATAGGTAATATAAGGATAAATAGATAAAAGATTGTGAGGAACTCAAATATTTGAATAGTGGAGTCCATATATGTACCTTAGAATGGTAATGAACTCAAGATGACTTCGTGAAATATGAAACTGATCATAGATCAAGAGGTATAAAATTTGTATGCTCTGAAAAAGATACATCACATTTTAAATCAAGGTTGGATAATATTTTGGAATATGGATGCCATGTCCAGTTTCATTTATTATTTAGATTTTTTAAAACCTACTTCAGTTAAATATATAAGAAAACTAATGTTAAACATAGCCATCTAACCAGGTATTCAGCATGACTCTAGAAAGAGGAAAGTAGTACATTAAAATTGGAGATGAAAAAACACTAGGGGTATATCTAGACTGCATCCCTCTGTCGTCAGAGGGATGCAGATTAGGCAGGTCGACATTGCAAATGAAGCGGGGATTTAAATATCCTGTGTTTAATTTGCATAAAAATGGCTGCCGTTTTTGCCGACTCAGCATTTTGTTGGCAAAAAGAGGCAGTCTAGAGGGGGATCTGTCGAGAAAGAAAGCCTTTTTCGACAGATCCCTTATGCCTCCTGCAAGGAGGTTTACAGGATCTGTTGAAAAAGGCTTTCTTTCTCGATAGATCCCCCTCTAGACTGCCTCTTTTTGCCAACAAAGTGCTGAGTTGGCAAAAATGGTGGCCATTTTTATGCAAATTAAGTGTGGGATATTTAAATCCCTGCTTCATTTGCAATGTCGACCTGCCTAATCTGCATCCCTCTGGCGACAAAGGGATGCAGTGTAGACATACCGTAGAATATTACAGTAAGAGAAATCTGTGTAAAATGGAGAAATTAACCACATGGAAGAAAAGACGAGCAGATATATATTACATGCAAACTGTTTTCACTCTGTCTCAATCAAAGTTAGGTTAAGACAACAATAGCTAAGGGAAGAATAATTAAAAGGAAATAAATAATTAGGGATAAATTATGTACCATTTATTGATCCAGGTCATCAACTTTATCAGCTATGAATATATGGGATGATTAAAGTTTTATTAACCATTGGGAAATTCTGCTTGAATCCCTAAAACTAAAACATTCTCCCTTGTACCAAGAATAAATCAAATTTCATGCTGAGAGTTACTTAGGAAGAAGAATCAGGGTTCTTATTTCAAAGAGACCTTCTTATAGCATGATTTATAAATTTTCCAGTGGCCTGAACCATGGGTCTATATTGAAGCATGAACCATGACCCCTTTTCACAAGCAAGTCAGGTTATCTTTAGATTTGGGTACAGCATATGAAAAAGTGTGATTTATATAGCCTTTATATCTCCAACCTGTGGCACGCATGTGTTTGTGTAGTGGACAGGGGTAAAGAGTAAGGAAGGGTTGTAGTTGTATAAAATTCTTTGACCAGCAGCTAAATTATATTATATAACTTTTTTATGATTGAACAAACTGTTACTGTAAAACCCACAAAACATTTACATCTTTGAAACTGCAGCTTGGACCAGAGTAACCTCTATCCACATATGGAAAAACTCATTTATACAATGGATAAATAACTGGTGATTCTGTCTCTTATAGAAAATAATAAGAAAATTAAACGTTTATATTGAAATCAGCCTTACTTCTGTTACAAGGGCGCAATCATGAAAGAATATTTCAGTAGGCCTAGGCTGACCACTTACATTTGATGGAAAAAAAGGTCAATGTTTGGAGGGAAACAGGGGAAAAATTCTCTTCAGGGATATCAGTAATAGAACCAATTTGAACAAATATATGGGAGATTTTGATTGCTCACTGAGTGAAATATGGAACAAAGAGAATCCTATATTTACCTGATGTGGACACTTACGCATCGAATAAACAATTCCGTTAAAATAAGGGATGAGTAATCACTGAAAATGGACCACCAAGCACATATTTACCAAATGTGCCCCCCTCACTGTAGATTTGATATGGTCTTAGTTTTGCTCATTCTCCTTCATCCTAATTCACACATTATTTCCTCATCCCCATTTCCTGTAATCATGATCCTTCACATCTAATTCATCATTTGATGGCTCCTCACCTAATTTGGGATGTGTGAATAACTGATTTATTGTTTGTTAAATTGCCAAACGAAAGGTGAACAACAACAAAAATGAATTTGGAGTCACCAAATGTTTCATTTGCCGTGAAACTTGAATCCTGTTTACTTTTTACAAAATAAAACGTGATTTCAAAATGAAAAATAAAAATGTTTTATTATAAAAATGACCATATAAAATGTCTTGATATCCTTTTTTTTCAATAGAAATATGTTGAAGGGTTTGAACACAAAATTGCAAAATGTTTCAACCAACCTGAATCTGCTTTTTTCAGTGAAAAATATTTTGTCCAGAAACTTTTCTCAGTACCTGTCCCAATGTGCCTAACACCCTACTTTTTCCTTCATACAACTTCCCCTCTTTGTAATTTCCATCCTCTTTAAACAGCCTGTCACACTTAGTCCTCCATCTTTGTTCTATCCCCCAACTGAGTGAAGGTAGGTACCTGTGCTGCTCCACGGTGATGGCTGTTACCATCTGTTATCTTGGAAAAGGAAAGGGCAGGATCGCACCGTTGGTTTTCCTGGTTGCAGTAGAGAAAAAGCCTGTGCAGGGAAGCAGGCAAATGCGAGTTTTTCTACCTCCTGGTGGTCTTCCATTCTCCCATTCCTTACCCTCCTTTTTCCTCCCTGCGTTACTCACTTGTGTGACTGAGCGCCTGATGTTTTTAACATAAAAGGAGATCCTGAGTACCCCAGTGATGATGTTGCTTAGTTGGGGATTCCCTGTCTACCCCCTTGCTGCAGTCCCTGGCTCCTAATGGAATATACAATGATGGTGTCTCCATCTGGCCCTGTATACACTTAATAGTATGCCTCGGGAGCCTCCAGGAATAAAATTATTCCAGTAATAATCTGGATCTAATTCCAAAACAACAATTATAAATAATGTACATATAATTGATTAAATTAGAATTAACACACCTTTACTTAACAACTTAAAGAAACAGGATTTAATAGATTAAAGGTGAATACAATCAATTAGCAAAGTACACAGAAATAAAGGAAACTTATCTATCTGGCATTTACACTGCCACGCTTTATCCCATCCCAAAGTGTGCACTCCTCTGGATTCAGGGTCCCAGACACTTGCTTGCGTGGGTGCACCTGAAGGTCTGCAGCTGAAGTGGAGACAGCAGAGTTTTCTTGCGCAAGAGAGCGTCCACACTGCCATGGACGCTCTTGCGCAAAAGCACATCTCTTGTGCAAAAGCTCATGGCAGTGTGGACGTGCTCACGTGGAAGACCTTTTGCACAAGAATTCTTCCACAAAACAGTTCGGCTTTGTCTACACTGGTGGCTTCTTGCACAGGAACATCTTGCGCAAGGGTTCTTGTGCAAGAAGTCTTGCTCAAGAAAACGTCCACACTGCCATGTGCCAGCTGTGCTTTTGCGCAAGAGCACCCATGGCAGTGTGGACGCTCTCTTGCACAAGAAAGCTCTGATGGCCATTTAGCCATAGGGCTTTCTTGCGCAAGAAATCCCTGCCGAGCGTCCACACTGCCCTCTTGCGCAAGAGCTCCTGCGCAAGAGGGCTTGCACCTGTTAAAAAAGAGCGTAGCTCTTGCGCAAGGAACCCTCTCTTACCACGCCATACTGTATATTTCCTTGCACAAGAGCGGGCGGCCATACTTGCGCAAGAAGCTGCGAGTGTAGACGTAGACGTAATGTACTATGTATGATAGATTTCCAGTATGATAGATTTTGCTCAGATGTTTAATTAACTGGCTTGTTTCAGGTTGCGGGCACTTTTACAGACATTACACAAACCTCAAATATCAAAAACCCAGGAAACAAAGAGCAATATTTGCACTTCTCAACAAGACCCCCACACTAGTTTAATCCATTGGCCATTTTAGCAATAGGGCTTTCTTGCGCAAGAAATTCATGTTGACTGTCTACACTGCCTTCTTGTGGAAGAGCTCTTGTGCAAGAGGGTTTATTCCTCATGGGGAGAAGAATAACTCTTCTGGAAGAAGCCCTGTTTTCCGACACTGTACTGTAAATTTACCTGCACAGGAACATGCGTGCAGTGTAGACGCTCTGCAAGTTTTTGTGCAAGAACAGCTGTTCTTGCGCAAAAAGCCTGCAGTGTAGACATAGCCTACAAGTATCAGTGGTGCATAACAGGGCAAATCCAGCCTCTTCCCTGTGACCATGAAGAACCTCTCAACACAGCTCTGATGTGCTGTGATGTTGCAGGATGCAAGCACCCAAGTGATGTCCATTGTCTACATGGTGACAACTTTGGTTCTGGGTGGCAACATTAAGAAGCCAAGACAGAACCAGGGATGAAGCAATATCTATAGGGCATGTGTGTATCCACTCCATGACTCAAGAAGTGAATTATGCCTCCTTCTAATCTTCTGGTCATAGCTCAAGTAAATAAATTAACTGCTTTGGTTGGGTGCCAGGTGAGGTTTTTAGCCACCATGAAAAGAGCTTCGAGTTCAACTTCCTGGCTTAATAAAATACCCTGGGGCAGGACCGTGCTATGTTTACAAAGCTGAACACATTCAAAGGAAAGCTTGCAGTATTTTCCATAAAGATATTGGAGGGGTGACTATGGATGGAGAATTAAAATATTATTTGGTGATACAATACCATATTCCCTGTTTGCCGCTATTATTATTTTATAATAACAGAGCTGGTAGTGCCACCTGCGTGGAGAAGAAAGATTGGACAAAAAAACCCTTTGAAAAATAAGCCTTTGGAAATTCTCAATTCATACATACAGAGGTCTAGTGGAGAAAACTAAATACTGTATCATAATGCGTGAGCACAAGTGTGTGGTGAATTAAGGTCACAAAGGTAATCTTAATTCTGGCATGTCCTAGATTTCAAGTCCTTGACTTTGTAACCTTAACATTCTTTCAACATAACAGTATGTGGAAGAGTGTGTGAGAAAGAGATTGTATTTATTCACAGCAAGCTTTGTGCCAGTGAAATAAAACTATAGAATTTGCCGTGCCTGTAGGGTGATTTCAGCCCACTCTATACTTGCTCTTCACTAACTTAGTGGATAATAACTCACCAATTAAAATTATTTTAGAGCTGATATATAAAATGTGTGGCTGCTATGGTCCTCCTTTCAATACTAGGAAAAACTCCTACCAAAGCTGCAGCTGGAAAACAATTTGCTGAAAATCAGCTGAAGCAGGAGGTTCCAGCTCATTGGAACTCAATTTATTACATGCTTAAATACTCCTGGAATAGCAGGCCATTTCGACAAGCCCAGGGAAGACAAGGCAAATTTTGTGCTGATAACAGTGTGCAAAACTATAGTATCTACTGGAGAACTGATAGCAGCTGAGAGCCTATCTTCCTCAACTAGTAGGATATTTGAACTTGTGAGATCAATACCATTTTTCTCATTAAAAATGATTCTGTCACTGCACAGGCTTGCCCTTTCTAAAAATGAAAATGATTAAACCAAAGCTGGTTTTGCAAATAAGCCAGGTGTGCTGTCCCTTCAAACACAGACCAACGTTCAAGAGCCTTTATGTTCCAAATTCCAGCTCAAGTACAGAGGGATATAGGGGGAGTATAGTTCCAAAGAGCCTGGGAGCTGAAGGATGGAACAAGTAGGAATTCTGCAAAAGTTTTCAGGGCATAAATAGTAACATTTCTGTGATTCAGGGCTCACCTTTTTGATCCATGTGAATCCCTGAATCATGGAATGAAAAGTTAAATGTTCCCTGGACTTTTCATTTGTTGGATTTTGTAACTCTGGAAGGAGAAGACTCTCCAAGTATGGCCAGAGTATGAACCTATTTTACATATCTGTTCATAGGACCTTAGTAAATCAAACTTTGAAAGGTTAGTAAGGCTTTTCAGAGAAATCAAAAGGTGAGTATTCTGTTGTCAAAAGACCACACTGTTGATTGCTTACTGGGACTTTATAAAGTACTTCTGTTATCCACTATAAATAGGACCTAAGCATTCTCTTCCCCTGCTTGGTCTGCATTGGTTTCATGCAGATGATCTGTAATAGATGAAGATAGTTGGAAGATCAGTGGCAGAAGTTCCATGGAAAAGCTGCTGGAGGCACTCTTCACATCCACGGTGATCTAGGGGTGTGCTTCTATCCATGTACATATACTCTAGTATGATAGTAAGATCAGGGCTAAGAGAAACTGTCAGAGATGTCTCTGAAATCCTTTACCACTTCTTCCTGCAGTGTAACAGTTCTGGGGATAAGAGCATTGAACTGCACACTATTACTCATTTACCTTTAACTGAAAAGTTTTGTCAATTTGTCTTTGCATTTGTAACCCCCACACCTACTGGGTGTGATTCACTGTCCCATGTAGTGGCTCTTAGACTCCTTACAGAGAGGAAGAATTAGATTGCTTTACAGCTTTGCTGAGAGCCAACTGGCATTTAGCTCAAGTGGTAGAGAATCATGCACTGAGGTCCCAGGTTTGCTTCTGCTTGTTGGCATTACTCATGTAATGTTTCATGCAGTTGCACAAGTCATTATTGTGTCTCAGACATTCCTTAACTTTCAGCCCCAGCGGTTCTCTTATGGTCCATCAAAATCTTTACCTTTTCAAAATCAAAGCAGAAACATGGCACCCAGGAGCCCAATCCTCTGGTATTATTTGCAGTGGTGCATCCCTGTGTGTGAAGATACCAAGCTTCTTCTCAATCTATCTGAGTGTACATGTACTATCTGCACTTATTTTCTACATCTTTTCAGTTCTTAACACTAATTCATGAGGACAAAATCAAAATGCCTGCTCCTAAATTCTACCTGTTAGTAATGAGAAGCAAACATTTCAGATAAAGGAGACATGTTCCTCAAGTTGTTGACAACTTCTTAGCAGTTTGGCAGAAAAGGACCTGGGGATTACAATGGATGAGAAGCTGGATATGAGTCAACATTGTGTCCTTGTAGCCAAGAAGAGTAATAGCGTGTTGGGGTGCATTAGGAGGAACATTGCCAGCATTTCTAGAGACGTGATTATTTCCTTTTATTCAGCACTGGCAGGCCACATCTAGAGTATTCTAGATTCTGGGGCCCCCATTACAGAAAGGATGTGGATGCATTGGAGAGAGTTCAGCGGAGGGCAACCAAAATGATTAGGGGGCTGAAGGATATGATCTATGAGGGGAGGCTGAGGGATTTGGGCTTGTTTAGACTGCAGAAGAGAAGAGTGTGGGGGGGGGGGAGGGAGATTTGATAGCAGCTTTTAACTATCTGAATGGAAGTTCCAAAGAGGATGGAGAGAGGCTGTTCTCAGTGGTGACTGATGGCAGAACGAGGAGCAATGGACTCAGGTTACAGTGAGGGAGGTCTAGGTTGGATATTAGGAAAAACTGTTTCACCAGGAGGGCAGTGAAGTACTGAAATGTGTTACCTAGGGAGGTGGTGGAATCTCCATCCCCAGAGGCTTTTTAAGTCTCAGCTTGACAGAGCCCTGGCTGGAATGATTTAGTTGGGATTGGTCCTGCTTTGGGCAGGAGGCTGGACCTCCTTAGGTTTCTTTCAGCCCTAGGATTCTATGAGTCTCATATTATCCATATTGGCATCTTGTTTTGTTTCAGTATAAACTAAATGGAATGTTTAGCAATGCTTCATTTTATATCTTACTGATATGGATTATGAAGTCAGTAGAAGTATTTTTGCTTATATCAAAGCTTTTGGTCAGGTCAAAGGGTTACAAAATCACCACTCACATTTAACAGATTCTGAATAATGAGCGAGCAAAATATCGTCTATCATAAATGTGATTCTGACCTCTGTTTCCTAAATTTAAGAAATCTGAAAGGAAGCATTCATTTTAAAGCTGACCTTTCGCAGATTAATTACCAACTTCTGAACATGATTATGTTTCATATGTCATTCTCCAGTATTAATTCCCTGTACAACATGGTTGAATGCATGTGTACTTGTCAGTCTTGTTTTGTAAGAATTAATTAATGGGAGATGCACGTATGAATTTTAACATTTTTGCAACTGATTATCATCTTTATTTAATTTTACATTCAACAATCCTTACCTTGATGCGCGAAATGTTTCATATATAGTTATATTTTTCCCTGTCCAAATTAAAGACATGCTGTCTATACAAATACATAAGAAAATAAATGACGAAAAAACCCAAAATTAAAATGAAACATACTTGGCTTATTAGCAGCATTACACAAGAGGTTTCTAAATTATTTTTCAAGATAAGTTGGGTTCAAATTAAATGTCAAATATAATTTGGTGTAAGAAGTTTGAAACATATGATTGTCCTTAGAGAAAATCTGAGCACTCTGGTCCTTGCCAAATTGTTACTTGCATAATAGTGATCTGTAAGGTTATAGAACAGTATGTGGCAAAATGCCAGACCATAAACTGCATGCTAATGCTACTAAAGCCTTCAGTCTGAAACACATTCATCTTAGTAAGAAGTTTGAAGCTTCCCTGTAATATGAAGCGTATTGATATTTTTTTAGCTCTTGAACAAAGAGAAATAGAGACTTCTGAAGCCTATTTATTTCAGCATTCCTCAACTTTATTGGTGGCAGACACAAAACATTTGTATATAAATTAATGTCAACATATTGTTTAACATCCCTGAACAGATTAAACTGCTTTAGAAGTTTTTTTAGTAATCAGCCTTGAAAAATATAAACATTCACATTCCCAGGTAGATTAAATTGTTTTAAAAGTTCTTCATTAATCAGACAAGAAAAATGGTATTAATGGTGAAATCTTTGAAAATATTTTTTTAATTTACCTCCTGTCAAAGTCAAACAATGTCACCACCTCGTATCTGTCATATTATTTAAAAGAGCACCTTTGAATGTTCTTGGGAGACAGGGAGCTCACTTTGATCAGGAAGTTATTTGTGAGCCTGTAAAAAAATAACTGGCTTATAGGCACATACCTTTTACTGCTTTCCTTCCTTCCTTTCTTCCTTCCTTCGATGTTCTACATAGTCAGATGGGTGTATTGGCTGTATGTTATGCATCAAAGGCCGTGTCTAAACTACACCCCTCTGTCAGCAGAGGGATGTAAATTAGATGTTTTGAAAGTGCCAATGAAGCGGGGATTTAAATATCCCACGCTTCATTTGCATAATGGCGGCTGCCACTTTTTTTGAAATGGGGCTTTTTGAAAAAACCCGGCAGTTTAGATGGGGCATTTTTGACAGCAGTGCCCCATTTCAAAAGATCCTGTACTCCACAAAAAATGTACTCATTTTTTGAGGAGTACAGGCTCTTTCGAAAAATTGCCCCGTTGTCGGAAAAACCACATCTAAACCAAGGTTTCAGTTTCAAAATGGCATTTGTTCCAAACAGCGCCAGGATGCGATTATGCAAATGAAGCATGGGATATTTAAATCCCCGCTTCATTTGCACTTTCGATGTGTCTAATTTCATCCCTCTGACAACAGAGGGGTGTAGTTTAGACGTAGCCTCAAAGTCTTCCCTACAGTAAGTGGGATTTTGTCAATTGTAATCTTGAGAGTAGCTGTCAAGAATGGGCAGAGGGATTTTCCTCCTTTTGTTTATTTCTAATTTCATGCACTCCAGAGATACTTTGAGACCATTAAAGGTTGAAACCAACTGGTAAATAACAGGTGATTCATGGTCACAAGTATAATATACCATGCCCTTCAGTGGTAACACTTTATGAATCACAATAAGAAAACTGATTAGGTGATGGCCTATTGTTTAATTAAGCAATTAGAATGTGTGCATAGTGTGTGTATAATAATATGCATGCATAAAACAATGCATAGTAGACAAGTCAGTCAGTTTGAAAACTTACTGTATAATATCAGAACAAAGATTTATTCATGTAATGTGCTAAGCAACTGAACATTTTAACAAGCAATAATAGTTTTTGAGTGTAAAATGTGATTATTTTAGTTACTCCAAACATATGAAAATAATATGAATATTATGTATTAATATAACTCTATGCTTTGCACAATAGGCAATATGTCTGTCCAAGTATCTCAAAACACACAATATGAATACCACAATACTCCTGTGAGATAGAGGAAGTCTTTTTATCACCATATAATGTGTGTGTATGTGGAGGGAGAAGGGGGGAATGAATCACAGAGCAATTAAATAACATGTCCAGGGTCACAAAAGATGTTTGTAGTGTAGCTGGGAATTAAAAACAATTTTTTTAAAAAATTCCCATTGTCGCAATTAAGCCTCAAATCTGTCATTCCCATAATAATAAAAACAATCATCAACATCTCAGACTGAGATTTTGTATGGTTAGGTACAACGTTTTCAACCTGAGTTATAAACCTTAGATGGCCTTAAACAGCCTGTTCTAACAGAAATGTCTGCATGTGTTTAGCTTCACATTATGGAAATATTACATGCAAATTTTAATACGTAAGTAGCCTCTGCCATGCATTGTAGTGAGAAATGTATGCTGTTCCATTTCAGAGTGTAGAGACCACAAACACATCCAGTTGCCCAAAACAGAATGCACCAAAGTCACATTTGTAAGGCAATTTTTAGACTTCCCAGTCATATGAATGCTCGGGTGGATGTATGTCTATATTCCCCTACATATGTGTCTATGTCAGGGTTCTATGCCAGGCAATAATGTTTTATAGGAGGGCTGCTTCAAAAATTCACAAGCCTCACATTTTTATGTTACCTATTTATATATTTTATATATTTCTATCTATTCGTATATTTATGGAGGGTATGTGGGGTTTGGGATATAGTTTGGGTACATGGGGAAACTCCAGGCAGGACTGAGGTGCAAGAGGGGGTGCAGGGTTTGAGTGGGAGTGTGGATGCAGGAGAGGTTCTGACTTGGAGCAGAGGTATAGGATGAGGTGCAAGGTCTGGGAAAGAGTTTGGGTATAGGAGGGGTTTTTAACCTGGACAAGGGATTGGGGTGTGGAAGGGGCTATCAGATCTAGGCTCTGGCTCTGGCTGGGAGACTCTTACCATAGGTAGCTCATAGCCAGCAGCATAGCAGGGCACCCAGGCTGGCTGCTTGCATGCCATGGTGGCCTACACAGCTCAAAATGCTGTGCCTCTGGCAAGCATATCTCTGCATGCCCCTGGTGGGGAGGGCAGCAGTGGGTCTCCATGGGCTTCCCTTGCCCCCAGCACTTGTAGGGATAACATATTAAAGTATTAAAAATGATTCCCCAAGTAGAAGAAGCATATAAGTGTTGAGATTTATTCTTGTTAAAGTGTTTAGATTTAGTGTTATCAAGCTTGATAAGTGTTTAGATTTATTATTATTATTATTATTTGTTAAGATTGTTAAATGTTTAGATTTATAATTATTGCCCCTCTAGAATATAATTTGTTAGGAATGTAATATTAGGTCATGTAACTTAAAACTGTTAAGAATATGGTACTATGTAGCCAGAAACAGCTCCCCTCTCTGTGTCCCAGGGCATGCTCAAACTTTTTCAAGTGGCTGCTTGTCAAGCCACTAACTCTGCTCTGGGAGCCAAGCCCTGTAATTGATTAAAGGCATTGTTACACGATTGAGGCCAGTTCTCTTCAAAGCATTGTGAACCAATTAACCCTAATCGCAAAGCGAAACATTGTAACTATAACAGTAACTAACTCAGCACTCAGAGAGAGAATGTTTTAAGAAATGCCACCCAGAAACTTTTGTAACTTTTTGTAACTACAACTCTTGTATATGTAAAATTATTATTATACAAAATACTGTATGTGAAACATTAATTAGGGAATGTATGTAAGAGAGAGAGTGCGTGGACAATGAATGAATGGTTTGAGAGGTGCCAGCCTGAGAATACAGTATCAAAGGGCTGAAGAAGGCGTCAGGTGCCAGTGCAACCAAAAGGTGTCAAGTGGAGAAAAACTGGAGACTGGAGGTCCACCCTATGAGATCACTGACAAGCACCTGGCAGCCACCCTGTAGACATCAGCATGACGCAGCAATTCCCATAGACTGGCACAGGAAGAAATTCCTATAAAGACTGGACCAAAAGACTATGGAGTCAGAGTCCAAGGTTCTGCTGCCAGCCTACCAGGAGCTTCAGATGCGCATCTGATCAGGACTTCGCTCTCCACTACCATCACTTGTGTAAGAATACCTGGCCAGTATTCTGTCACAAGCAACTTCCAGGCTGGTAACTATAACAACTACACAGAACCTGAATGAATGGATGAATGATTGAATGAATGTTTATATATATATATATATATGTGTGTGTGTGTGTGTGTGTGTGTGTATAAGGGTTAAGTAGTGATAGGAATAAGTAGTTAAACAACGTTGTTTGCTTCTATCTTTTCTTTATTCTTTATTATTATCTTTACAATAAATGTGGCTTTTTGCCTTATCCCCCTCATAAGATCCTGCTTGCTTTTATTGGTATAACCCACTAAGCTCACAGCTCCCATTGACCGCATTAGCACAGGTCCTCCACGTAGTATTGTAACACACTATACATGTGTGTTGCAATATTGCATGTGTATATATACCTGTCAAGATGATTCCAACCCATTAAAGCTTATGCCCAAATAAATTTGTTAGTCTTTAAGCTGTCACAGGACTCCTCATTTTTGCTGAAACAGACTAATGTGGCTACCCCTCTGAAATATCAATATCAATTTAATTATCATTGGCTTTGATACACGAATATAAGATTTCAGCTTCATTTCTTTTTTCACAGTGGAAAAGTGCTAGGGGTTCTCTTTAGGAGAGATTAACTTCGAGAACTTGAATTACCAGACAAGTAATCTGTTAAATAAAGAGCTGACTAACTTGATCCAAAACTAGAAATAGTATCAAAAATATTTGTCTCATGAGACTACCAGTCAAATTTCTCAGAGGCCTGGAAAATTTTGAATACATTTTGCATCGGTAACTAAGCATTGAAGTATGTATCTCATCAACTGTGATGGGGTTGTCAGGCAAGTGTCCTCCATCTTCATTTGCCCAAATCAGCACCAAGAATTACCTGGTAACCATATTTTTGAGGCAGTCAATTCATCATGTCCTCTGGCTTTTTCTTCTAACACAGTGTCTTGCTATGATATTTTTACTGGTTCTTCTTCATACATCTTCTCTGTTTATCCAAACCACTGAAAATGTGCTTCCTGCATTTTGTCAGCCACACCACTGATTTTGGAATCTAAGGGTACGTCTACACTTGCTCCCTACTTTGAACTAGGGATGCAAATGTAGGCGACCAAAATTGCTAATGAAGCGGTGATTTAAATATCCCGCGCTTCATTAGCATGATCTCGCCGGCGCATTACTCCACTTAACAGCTGTTTCGAGAGTGAAAGTGCGTGCCGGGACGCATTAGTTCGAACCAAACCTCTTGGTTCGAACTAACGTTACTCCTCAAAAAATGAGAAGTAACTTTAGTTTGAACCAAGGGGTTTAGTTCGAACTAACGCGTTCCGGAGCACACTTTCACTTTCAAAACAGCTGTTGAGCAGAGTAACGTGCTGGCGAAATCATGCTAATGAAGCGCGGGATATTTAAATCCTCACTTCACTAGCAATTTTGGTCACCTACATTTGCATCCCTAGTTCGAACTAGGGAGCAAGTGTAGATATATCCTACGATAATATAAACCCCATTACATTTCTGGAAAATTCAATTTTCTGTTACCATTGTTCACAGTATTTTAATGTTTTTCAAACAAAACCATAGAACTTCTCTCTCCCCCCGCCATCACCTCCAATTTCAGTCAGTTTTAGATTTTGATCCTCCAAAATGGGAAAGGGGATTGACAAAATTGTCACTCATTTTTTGAGGAAGAACAGCTCTTGCGCAAAAGGGGGGTTTTGCGCAAAAAGGCGCTGTCTATACAGTGATTTTTTATGCAAAAGCCTCTTGCGCAAAAGGGAAAGGAAGAGGAAATGCAAATGAGAGTGCGACATATGCAAATGAGTGCTCCATTTGCATTTCCTCTTCCATAAGAGGATCATAGTATAGACGTAGCCTTTGTGTGGTAGTTTTGATTCAGTGGCTACTCAAAAATATAGAGTGGGTGAAATCCAATTTCCACTTCAATGGGTCCAAGATTTCAGCACCTTTTCATGTACATCTCTGTTCTTGGTCTATTCAAGACTGGGAAAAAGCCCAAATCCTGAAAATTGTTCTAAAAAATGTCTCTTTTCCAATTTCCCAAGCACGAGATATCATATTGGACTGGTGACATCCAACTGTAAAGTAGGTCATCAGTCTTAATAGGATGAAAATGGCACTAAGTAATTTATGGGAAATTGTCCCCAGATAGATACCCCATTCATCCCCACTAAGTCAAATTTACTGATGTTGGAATTCCATTGACTTCAGTAGATGCCTTCGCACTAGAAAATAATGTGGTGATTCAGCTTCAATGGAGTTACATGAGCTGTAGCTGATGATTTAATCTAGCCCATAGTTACTAACCACCAAGAGTTCTGCAAGAAAATGATCATAGATGTTTAGTAATGCAGCATAGTCTGCAGTTATTCACACATTTTGATTTTCAGCACTAAAACACTGTTTTCACATATTCCTACCACAGCCATTGCTCAAAAATGAATAAATAAAAATAATCCTCACCACTTTCAATTGCACCAACCTTAGTTGTCCAGAAAATTAGGTTATTCTCTTTATTCTGGCAATTGATCACTCTAATGTTAACAATGATGATTATACATTCATGGCACAAAGCTATCTATTTCACAGTTAAACAAATCAAGAATATTTTACATGGACAGAAAAATCCATTAAAAGTCCTTTAAAACTTATCAAATTTGTTTCAGCAACTGGGAGTTAATGTAGTTCACAATGAAGACATGGCAGCAGGTGTCTTATATTAGTAACTCACTGTTGTCAAGAGCTATTGGTATTTTTCCAAAGAAGTTAGTTCACTTGTTACTTTAGCTACAATAAACTGATAACACACCTAAGATATGCAAAGGAAATTTGATCTCTTTATTCAACAGCAGTGCTACTGTGAGGTGTAATTATATTGAACAACTTTATATCAATTCATTAGTCTTGCCAGGCAATTCTAGTATTAAGTACATCATGGCTGAACCCTTTCAAGAGAGGTTGTTTAGGTTATTTTTATTAATGATACTTGTTAACAAATTTATGCACATGTAAGCTTTTGTAATATTTTAAAATAGAACTATGTTTTCTCCTATACTTCAAATACATTCCAAGATAGTTAAGAGACTCTGAATTCATTTTAAAACTAGTCCATGTCCTCTGCAGCCTCACCCTCATGGAGGCTGATGCCGGGCAAGTACTATCCAGACTCACCGATGACAAGGGGTGGGGAGAGGTCAGCAGCCCCCCCTCCCTTGGGTGGCATCGAGCTGGTTGTAGTACAAGCGCGTGTGAGGTGTCTCCCCAGAGTGTCTACTCTGCTCCCTGGATTGGTTGTAGGCCTGCCGGAGCGCCTTGATTTTCATCTGAACCTGGTTGAAGGTCTGTGTGAGTCCCTTCCTGTCCAGGCTGGTGGCCATCTCGCCATAGACATTTGTGTTTCTCTTTCTGGTGCAGAGATCCTGGATGTTGGTCTCCTCATCCCAGACTTCATTGAGCTCCAAGACCTCCACTCCAGTCCAGCCGGGTGATGCTTTCTTGCATCCCAGTCCAGTGGCAGCCTGCTGCTTTAAGCTCCACAGGAGAAAGGCAGCAGTGGAGATGGCAGGTGTGGCCAGACTGGTCACAAGTGCAGCTGTGAGAGGCCTGTGGAGGCCAATTATTTCGAATTAGCAGCAGTGGAGCATCCACACGAACGCTATTTCAAAAAACAATTTTCAAATAAGCATTATTCGCTGAGGAAAGCAGGAGTACATATTTCTAAATAACCAGTCAGTTATTTTGAAACAACAGGTTTGGTAGTGTGAATGCTCCACTTGTTATTCTGAAAGAAGGGGGGTTATTTCAAAATAAGTCCCTGGTGTGGACCAGGGCTCAGACCTCAAACATTGAATACCAGGGCCCTGCATACTTTCTTAGAAAATGATCTTTTTCCTTGGTTTTACTGGAAAAGACTTGCTGAGTACAATCTCTGAGGGTGCGTCTACACAGCAGGGCTTAACTTGAAATAAACTATGCAAATTGAGCTATGTCAATGTGTAGCTTATTTCAAAATTGGGAGTGTATACACAACACATATATATAAATAGAGCACTCTTCCTTCCAACTTCCCTTACTCCTCATGCAATGAGGGGTACAGGAGCCCGACTAAGAAGTCCTTCAGCTTGACAGTATGTCGACATTATTTACAAATAACTGCCTGCTGTGTAGATGCAGACTAAGTTATTTCAAAAGAATATTGCTGTGTAGACATACCCTGAGCTGCCACAGTAGTATTACCATCTTACATTAGTATAATAGTTTATCGATGTATCTTATAATAATTTTGATGACTTTCCACTTGAAAGGTCCCCATGTACTTTCCTGCTTTATATATACAGTTTTTTAACCACTCCATAGATGATACAGTTCTTTGACAGCACCACAGATTAAAATAGGAAGTTAAAAATAGCACTGTGACCAGATGAAATAGCAAGTAACTCTTTGATAGGTAGAATCTAATTAGCCTAATAGCAATTTGTCAATGAATCTATTACAGAATCATAGAATACTAGAACTGGAAGGGACCTCGAGAGGTCATTGACTTCAGTCCCCTGCCCTCCCGGCAGGACCCAGTACCGTCTACACCAGTGCTTCTCAACCTTTTTTTATAAAGTACCCCTTTTCCAAAAAAAAAAAAAAAAGGTGCTCCATTACCTACAGTTTTCAGACACACACTTTTTTTTCTACCATTACAACACATTTGTTTAAACAACTTAATAGTAGCCGGGCAGGCAATGAAATTTTTGCGTGTAAAAAGTACAGAAATAATAAAACACTATAAAACTTTAAAAAAAACAGTTTTCTCCAAATTTCAGTTGTGTTGACATACCCCCCCAGACTTCTCTTGAGTACCCCTAAGGGTACTCATACCACTGGTTGAGAAACACTGATCTAGACCATCCCTGATATATGCCAGTTTAGCCTGCTCTTGAATATCTCCAGAGATTGAGATTCCACAACCTCCCTAGGCAATTTATTCCAGTGTTTAACCACCCTGACAGTTAGGAAGTTTTTCCTAATGTCCAACCTAAACCTCCCCTGCTGCAGTTTAAGCCCATTGCTTCTTGCCCTATCCTCAGAGGCCAAAGAGAACAATTTTTCTCCCTCCTCTTTGTAACACCCTTTAGATACTTGAAATCTGCTATCATGTCCCCTCTCAATCTTCTCTTTTTCAAACTAAACAAGCCCAATTCTTTCAGTTTTTCTTCATAGGTCATGTTCTCTAGACCTTTAATAATTCTTGTTGCTCTTCTCTGGATCTTCTCCAATTTCTCCACGTCTTTCTTGAAATGTGGTGCCCAGAACTGGACACAATACTCCAATTGAGGCTCAATCAGAGCAGAGTAGAGCAGAAGAATGACTTCTCATGTCTTGCTCACAACACTCCTGTTCATGCATCCAAGAATCATAATTGCTTTTTTTTGCAACAGTGTCACACTGTTGACTCATATTTAGCTTATGGTCCACTATGACCCCTAGATCCCTTTCTGCAGTACTCCTTCCTAGACAGTTGCTTCCCATTCTGTACATGTGAAACTGATTGTTCCTTCCTAAGTGCAGTACTTTGCATTTTTCCTTATTAAACTTCATCCTATTTACCTCAGAACATTTTTTCAGTTTGTCCAGATCATTTTGAATTATGACCCTATCCTCCAAAGCAGTTGCAACCCCTCCCAGCTTGGTGTCATCTGCAAACTTAATAAGTGTACTCTCTATGCCATTATCAACATCATTGATGAAGAGATTGAACAGAATCAGTCCTAAAACAGACACTTGTTATGCTCTTCCAGCAGGATTGTGAACTGTTAATAACTACTCTCTGAGAATTGTTATCCAGCCAGTTATGCACCCACCTTATAGTAGCCCCATATAAGTTGTATTTACCTAATTTATTGATGAGAAGATCATGCGAGACTTTATCAAATGCTTTACGAAAGTCTAGGTATACCACTTCCACCGCTTTTCCCTTATTCACAAGATTCATTATCCTATCAAATAAAGCTATCAGATTGGTTTGACATGATTTGTTCTTTACAAATCCATGGCTCTTACCTATCACCCTATTATCTTCCAGGTGTTTGCAGATGAATTCCTTGATTACTTGCTCCATTACTTTTCTTGGCTCAGAAGTTAAACTGACTGGTCTGTAGTATCCTGGATTGTTCTTATTTCCCTTTTTATAGATGAGCACTATATTTGCCCTTTTCCAGTCTTCTGGAATCTCTCCCGTCTTCCAAGACTTTTCAAAGATGATAGATAAAGGCACAGATACCTCCTCTATCAGCTCCTTGAGTATTCTAGGATGCATTTCATCAGGCCCTGGTGATTTGCAGACATCTAACTTTTCTAAGTAATTTTTAACTTGTTCTTTTTTTATTTTATCTTCTAAACCTACCCCATACCCTCTAGTATTCACTATGTTAGGCATTCCTTCATCATCAGACTTCTTGGTGAAGACTGAAACAAAGAAGTCATTAAGCACCTCTGCCATTTCCAAATTTCTGGTTACTGTTTCCCCCTTCTCACTGAGCAATGAGCCTACCCTGTCCTTGGTCTTCCTCTTGCTTCTCATATATTTATAGAAAGTCTTCTTGTTACCCTTTATGTCTGTAGCTAGTTTGAGTTCGTTTTGTGCCTTTGCCTTTCTAATATTGTCCCTGCATACCTGTATTGTTTGCTTATATTCATCCGTTGTAATTTGTCCCAGTTTCCACTTTTTATATGACTCCTTTTTGATTTTGAGATCATGCAAGATCTCCTGGTTAAGCCAAGGTGATCTTTGCCATGCTTTCTATCTTTCCTATGCAGAGGAATAGCTTGAATTTGTGCCCTTAATAATGTCCCTTTGGAAAACTGCTTACCCTTTTCAGTTGTTTTTCCGTTTATTCTTGTTTCCCATGGGTCCTTATCTTCCAGCTTTCTGAGCTTACCAAAATCTGCCTTCCTGAAATCCATTGTCTCTATTTTGCTTTTCTTCCTTTTAACATTCCTTAGAATCATGAACTTTATGATTTTATGATCACTTTCACCGATCATGCTTTCCACTTTCAAATTCTCAACCAGCTTCTCCCTGTTTGTTAAGATCAAATCTAGAATAGCTTCCCCCCAGTAGCTTTTTCAACCTTCTGAAAAAAAAGTTGTCTCCGATGCAGTCCAATACTTATTGGATAGTCTGTGCTCCACTGTGTTAGTTTCCCAACAGATGTCTGGATAATTGAAGTCAACCATCACCACCAAATCCTGCGCTTTGGATGATTTTATTAGTTGTTTTAAAAAAGCTGTACCCTTCTATATCAATATTCCAGTTGTGTGTATTATCCCACCAAGTCTCTGAGATACCAACAATGTCATAGTTGTGTTTATTTATTAGCACTTCTAGTTCTTCCTGCTTATTACCCATGCTTCTTGCATTTGTATATAGGCATCTAAGATACTGATTTGATCTTGCCTCCCAGTTCTGCCTTGTGCCTCCTTTTTCTCTGCTATTATAGTCCACACTCCCTCCCATTTCCGACCCATCTCCCAGATCTCCATGTTCTTCACTTACCTATGTATGTCTATACTGCATTCGTCCTTCAAGAGAGGAATGCAAATGCAGCTGAGCGAAATTGCAAATGAAGCGCAGATTTAAATTTCCCGCTCTTCATTTGCATAATTACATCCAGGCGCTATTTTGAAATACCCTATTTCGAAAAAAGAAATGCTGTCTAGACGCAGTTAATTCAAAAGAAAACCCTTCTTTCGAAATTACCCTTACTCCTTATAAAATGAGGTTTAAGGGTTATTTCGAAAGAAGGGTTTTCTTTTGAAATAACTGTGTCTAGATGCGTTTCTTTTTTCGAAATAGCGCTATTTCAAAATAGCACCATGACACGATTATGAAAATGAAGCATGGGAAATTCAAATCCGCGCTTCATTTGCAATTTCACTCGTCTGTATTTGCACTCCTCCCTCGAAGGAGGAATGCAGTGTAGACATACCCTATCAGATAGAGTTTCATATTTCTACATGGAAATCTGTTTGCCTTATTGGCATATGCAGTCCAAGTGGTTTTAGCAAGCAGATAAAATAAGCAGGATTAAATTTACAGTTGTAGGATATCTCAAATGGGGGTCACTATTGCTACCTCCAGACATGGTGCGATCCAACTGCTTGCACGTACATGTAAAATCAAGCACATACTTTGCTGAATAGAGCTGGACAGCTGAGTCAGAGGCTCATTTTTGAGCTTGAGTTCTGTGGAAAGGACAAAATACAACTTTAATAATTATCAGTTAAAGGCTTCCTTCTTGAGCTCAAAAATGAAGTTTGATGCCCAGTTATGCTCTTGCCCATAGCTATCCCCAGACAAGATAAACACACTGTCCTGGAACTCACGATCGCTTAATCCAAGAGCTTTGACAATCTCTCTTCCATCTCATGTTGACTAAGGACATCCTGGCTTGTTCATCCTCAGCTTATTCTTACATGCTCTGCTATGTGAGATGGCAGCCATAAACACTCAGCAGGTCTGACCTAACTTGGTACTTTTCATAATCCATGGTTATTGCTGCTCAGAAAGACCAAGACACAACAAACTGAAAGAAAAAGCATCCTTCTCCTTCACTTCCTAGTCCTTTAGTGTACTCATGCTACCAGAGAATTCTCTGTTATCCCATGACACATGTACATGAGAGATATTAAACTCAGCTGAGCTTTGATGGAGTGAGAATGGCAGAATTATCCCCTTTTCCCTCTGTGTATGTCATCTTAGAATTGTATGGAGCACTGTGTGGCATTTTTTACCATTTATTTTTAATACAATTCTTTGAACTCAAAAGAAAAAATATCAATTAAATGTAACTTGCAGATATAAGTAGACAGTAATGTTAAATAGATATCAATTGATTATTAAAACATGTTTGAGTATTAATTATATAATAGATGGATGCTGGTGTTGATTATACCTCAATAAGTATATTTTCAAAACTCAATTATAATTCTTCTAACATACAACACCTGTCTCATATGATCTGAATTAAACGCATGTCTGTGAACTTTTATTCAGATCTTTTGTTTTGTTCTCTCCCTCTTGAAATGTGTAACTCTAGTAACTAGTAGTTTTGCACTATGCCTCTAATAAGACATGCACATCGTCTATCTCATCCTATCCTTCTAATTGTGATTGTTTCCAAATAAAAGCTTCCAGCAAAGGAAACAGTAATCAAGTCAAAATCCCAACATCTCTAATACTTGCTTCTCTGGTAGAAGGGAAGTGTGTGTGTGTTTTGAATTCCTAATTAAAAGCCTTTTAATGAAAGACAGCATGAGTCTGAATCTGTCAGTTCTCTCCTTGTCCTTGATACATACAAAAAGAAAGAGAGATTTTACTTTTAAAGAAGCTCCAGTTTCTTGAGACATTTGTATTCAAATATTACTCTCTCCTTCCCTCTCTTTCTCATGGGAGCACGGCTCTACTCTTCAAATGAAAAAGAAATAATAAAATATATCAGGAACAGTGGACCTCAGACCTAGTGTTTCTCTCCTTGTCTTGGAATGTTATTTCCATATAGAAAGCTACTCTAATGGGACACTTGTAAATGGCAGGGAATTTAGCCCTTGTGGAGTCTTCTCCAGAAATTGGATTTTTGCTTAAGCAAACAGTAAACCATGCAGCAGGGAAAAAGCTATTTATTTGGCTGCCTGTTGAAGAGCCTTACAAAAATACAATTCAGTCTACTATGATCAGTCAAGTCAATCTAGTATGTACTGAAAAAAGGAACCCAGCTTTTTCGGCTAGATGTTGAGGCAGCCCTTTAAAATGCAGTGAAAGTTAGTATCAACAAGTCCTACATTTAAAAATACTTCAGTGTATTCTTTTCCGAGAGAGTATGCAAACTAGCTTTTGCCATTAAAATGAAGATTTCATGAACGTTAATCAACCAATTTACTTAGAATCTGTCCAGTTTATGGAGCAAATTATAACCTAAAGCCCCAAAGAAACAGGAAAATCTGGTTCTTTTGTCACTTTCATGCTTTTTGTTAAAAATTCTTGTAAATTAAACATGAATGGTATAAAATGGATATTTCTGTGAACCAGAGAATGCAACTAGTATGTACTATTTACAACCCTTGCACTATTTTGTGTTCTTTATCATCCAAAATTTCATTTTGTTTTTTTTAGGAAACAATGCTGACTGCTATAGCTGGCAACCTTTTTTTTTTTCTTCAAAAAATTCCTAACATTCAACTAATTCTACTCAGTAAACACCTTCCAATGTGTACTTTAAATGTACTACCAAAGACTGCATAGTCTTTACTCAGTGAGGACTGTGGATGCTCAACATCTCTGAAAATCAGACCATTCCCCCCAAGTGTGTAAATATAGATTTAATCTCCAAGCTTGTTAGTGGTTCTGAATGGATGAAACACTGTGCAGTGCAGACCCTTATTAAAGACCGAAGTCCTCCATGTGAGTACCAGTAATTTGACTACATGGAATAGTTTTCAAAATCATGGAGTAAGCTGCACAAATTTTGACACCGAAGACTGGCCCCTGATCTCTATTATATGAGAAATGATATGGTTTAGATGAAACTACATAAATATAATTTATAATATTTTAACTGACTGGTATTTACAGTAGAATTCTGGCCCCATTAAAGTTAATGAGAGTTAATGGAATGTCAGAGAAGCCAGACTCTCACCCATGGTCTTGGAAGAATTTTGTTAGGACTTTCTGATTTCTTCTGTGATATTAATGCTCATTAGTTTTAATTAAATTGGTACCACATTTTTTTATTATTTTCACTCTGAAATATAAGAATGTCCTATTGGTGGTTTAATTATCTGATTATGATGCATATTATCGTTTGTCAAAAGTATACCAGTTTTCACTGTTTTGTTCATCTTGGGGTGATTCCTACACTGGAGACTTTAACAAAGGAGATTTGTTTCATAGTGAACTTTTCAAAATACATTAATTAATTATTGTTGGTTAAAATAAGATGTATTTTTCACTGCTAGTATGGTTGCTGTGTGCACACATAAGTAGTAAATCAATTGCTATGAGAAAATAGTTCAGTCAGTTTGGTTTTAGCTTCTACTGTCTGACAGAGACTTGTGCATAAACCTCTGCACAAGTGAAGATGGACATATGTATTCATTTTGCATTGTTTATTTATAAATTAACCTTCTCTGTTGGATGTAAACAGAATGCATCTTTAAATGCAATCTTTTACATAAAGATTGGGTTGAGTTGAAAGGCGAAGTTCTGTGCTCATGTGAGACCTGTACATCGGGTCTTTTTTTTTTTCTGCTTAAGGAAGGATGGGCATAGGAATTAAATTGCATTTATAACTCTAGCTGATTCCAAACATACCAAGCTGCACAGCAGACCATGTAGTAACTTCTGTTTTGAGCAATGCAGAGGTTTTCCTGTTCAAATATTAATATATAAGAACTGATATTTCCATTCCTGTATTTGGTGCGTGACCAAATGCTGCTATTTACAGCACATTTCTGAATGTAAAAATGGAGAAAATGCTTCTCCTTTGCAAAACAGTGAATTTGTCCATACCCTTCTCCTGACTAGAAATGTCAGCACATCCTGGAATCAAATCTTGATGTTCTTTCTCAGCTTTAATTGCTTTCCCCATAGTAATATGCTCAGGACTGTGTCTGATCATCTCATAGGGATGTTCCCCACATCCTTCAAAGCAGAATTAGCTATTCTGTGAAAGTCAGATCAGCAATCAACAGAATCCTATTACACCAACTTGGGCATCTGTACCTCTCTCTTTCCTTTGCCTTCTCTCTCTTGGCTATTGCTGACCAAATGTAGGCCCCCTCAGCCCTGTTACCACTTCTCTGTAATTTTCAGAAGGTCAATATATGGATGTGTGTCACTCTCTGGCCCCAAATCTATGAGAGCTCATGGTACTCAGTCACCTATTCGATCTTGATTCCACAGAGGAGGAAAATCTAAATAGTCAGTCCCTTATGTGCATTGATTAGGGTCAATTGTCTGGACCCAAGTATTTTTATTTTTTTCCCCTCAGGAGGAGCCAAGCCAAGGTAAGGCTTGAATAAAACCTGAGTAAGGACTATTAGATTTTTGGCATATAGATGACAGTTAACCCTAGTGAAAACTACACTTGTCTTTCATGAAAACTGGAGGTGAAGTTGAAGCATGTTTACAGTACAGTGAGGGTTCCCTCCCACATCATTCAACTTTAGTACTGCCACACATGCCGGAAACAACCCACAATTTTAAAGATGTGAATGGTTTGTTAATGGAACCCCCGCAGTCAGTGTGAGAGTTAACATATCTATGATCAGGGAGAAGAGCTTCACTCTCCTTTTAAAGAGCCAGTCAGTATGGGGAGCCAGGGGAAGAATGAGCTGCCCTTTTTGTTGACTGCAGTCACAGGTTTAGAAGGAAATATTTCTACATGTCTGAGGTAAATGGCAGGCCACTGAGAACACCCACCAGTCTTGTTCCAGTATGGGAGAGGGAAAGTTGTACTGGTCTGTGGGTAGAGAATACCAGACAAGATCCAAAGGACAAAGCTCAAAGATAGCTGGAGAAGGGGTATGAGTGTTCACAGAGAACCGGGGAATGCCAAGTGTAAAGGGGGGACACTGAGCTAAAGAGGACTGGATGGATACAGAGCTGTTAAGAGGCATAGGGATTTTCGGAGAAAAAGGATATGCCAAGTGCTAAGGGTCTAGGGGATGCATTACACAGAGGGAAATATAACAGGGAGACATAGTAGAGAGGTAGAGAAAGCTGGATCACAGTAGACTCACATAGAGCACCATGCACACATTAACTTCAATGCACACGTGCCTAGTCTTACACTTATGGTATAAAAATGGTGATGGGGGGAACTTTTTGGACAAGAGGAACTGAACTGTTCTGTGGAGCCATCTCCTTATTCACCACTTTTCAGTAATTTTGTGGACAAAATTGCTTAACTTACATTTGCAATTGCTTGTGCAAGCGTCTTGAAAATTTTTCCCATAAAATAAAGCCTAAATATTTTAGCATAATTTGATCTGGAGGGCTCGTCTGTGTCTGAATTTAGTAATGGAAAATATCACAGGGTCTGGCTGGCTCTCTTGGGTGTAGTTCTGAAGCCAAGCTATCATCAAGGAGCTGAAGAGTAGAAGGTGGGTTTTTTTCCTGCCCTTCCACACACATCAAGCAGACTACCCTGTATAAGTCAGCCTGTCACCAAACAACCATCTGTGGCTTTTGGGATCTTGCCCACCTCAGGAGTTTATAGATACTTTCTGCTGGACTTGGCTTTTAAGAACCAACATGCTTATGCCTTCTCCTTAATTGTGATCTTCTAGATGTTAAAAGGATAGTTTGTAGTCCATTTCCTACAGAGCTACTTAGTATTTTTAACTCTTAAAAAAATTCACACCTACCAAAAAAGGCACAGTAATGTATGCTGCCCATCCATGCTGACATTGTGTATGGAGTTATTTTGGTGGTACTAGGTGTACACATATGTGCCATATCTTGAGGAAAGCGAACGGTTGGCATTTTTCTCTTCCTTACAACTGCACAGCATTTACCAGTTTAGCTGGAGCTAATTTGTTTCTTAAATAACATTCTCTGAACTGTATGTTATTTAGTTTGCTATTTTAAAATAAAGGCTATATTATTTGATTTTAAATTACTTTAAAAATTCTGAACTAAATTTGTTCTATTTGATATCGTAAGTTACATGTAGTCCACTGTTTTTTTTTTTTAAATAAATGTCAGGTGCTCTATGTATTATGCCCGTTTCAGAAATATTATGAAACAGTTATTTCATTTATTTTTCATTGTTTTATATTAAGCACTGCTCGTGGATATGCATTTTGTATTTCAAAACAGATTAGCAGAATGAGAACAATGACAAAAAATATCATTTCATTTCCAACTGTCCTTCCTGTATCACTTGCATTTCACCCTCCTGCATTGTAACAGTTGTAAAAATGCATGGCAAGTTAATGCTGTACTTTGATTTTAAAACAGCAAAATATTTTAATGGGGGGTGGAAGGGATGAGGGTATATGGGAGAATTCCGAAAGAGAAGTGTTCAATTGTGGTATTTAAATGCTTATTCAATTAGGGCTAAATGAATATTCACAATGAGCAAAGCTGGCCTTTATAGTTTTAACTAGAATCCAGGTGATGATTAATTCTTTGGCATCTTTCTCTGCAGCCAGATATAGAATTGACTCAAGTGCATTATAGAACACTAAATGGCTCAGTGAATTATGCTTCGTTTCCTTTATGGAGTGAAGAAATGACATTAAGTAAATGCTGGAATGAAAGTCATGGTATATGGATGTTCTTTAAGCGTTCAGTTCATGATCATTCCGGAATCATTCACCAGGGATGGTTGTATATGTCCATTAATTTGTGGTCTTGGAGCCTCTAAGTAGTGGGTGATTCCATCTTAAAATTACCCAATTACCCATACTGTGAGGTATGCAAAATCCTTTACTTAACAACTTTTCTTTGTGCTTCTGGAAGGTTTAGCATGCTTTTGTCTCACTTCAAACTTCAGTGACTTACGATGATTACTATCCTGCTCTCCGTCTCTTACTATGTCCCTGTGCTTATCCATTGGCATGGAGATGAATAATGATCTCAGTAAGATCCACTAGCAGCCACATAGGAAAACTGGTTACAGGGCCTATGGTACACTACGTGGTCATGTTTTGCCTATGTGTGTTCAGTGAAGCAATGGTGAAGCCTTAACATTGCAGCAATCAGCATAGGTTTGATGGTGGTGTACACTTTAATGTTTAGAGTGTAGGTGTCTTGATATATTTCGAGTCATACATTAAACATAATAATTGAAGGTTCAGGTTGGTATTTAACTGTGGAACTTACCAAGGAAAATGGCCACTAAAAGAACATTTGGTTTGGTGAGACTACATCAGAGAGGAGGGGTCAAAGTAACTTTGTCTGCACTAGCCAATAGAACCAGTGCAGACAAGTTTGAATGAGTGGTAGTGCTTCAAAGTAATTTGCTTTCTTTCTGGGGGTTTACACTGTTCATCCTTTTTTAGGTACTGAACACTCTGTACCCACTGCATGCCTTAATAGTGATAAAAAATACATGGAAATAATATTATATATATATATATATATATATATATATATATATATATATGCAAACAAGAAACCAAAAGAGCCAAGGGCAAAGCATTACAGATTTGGGGGCTGCATAAGATTTTGGGTTCACAACTAGAGGCACTTTAAAGGAAACTGATTTTAGGAAATGTCGAGCATCTCTGAAAATCAATCCCAAGCTGTCTAAATTTGGGCACCCAAAAATCAGTGGCCAAACTCCTTGGCTCCACAAAACTATGTAACTAACATTATTTGCAGTGCTGGCCAGGAAGGGAGCAAAGTGAGAATAGCCAGGAGATGTGCTGGTGCAGTGTGTTCCATAGAACACACATAGAAACACTCTTCCAAACAAAACACCAATACTTCTTTCAATGTGAATCTTCCACCATTCTTCAAAGAACAATGCATCACTCTGTTTTATATCCCTAACCCAGGTGGGATGAGGTGAACCCTCCCTCTCTACTCACTATGGTGAATCAACAGTCAAATGGTGTCATTATCTGGACCTCACTTGAATGATATAACCAATAGAAATCAGCATGAAAGAGTATTTTGAATTTTTAAAAATCGTGTCTTTGTAGGTTTTTTGGCTACAACCACAGATGCTGAATGTATATTATCATATATCTCCCTGACTTTTTGAATTATGTTACTGAAAAGGCCCAGGAGCAAAGCTATGTGTTTTCAGTATTGCTGAATTATAACATGTGGCTATTACATGGCTAATGGGTTTTGATATTCTTTTAAAAGAAGGAACAGGACTAAAAATACTCACATCAACCAATTAAAAGGCAAAATCCAAAACAAGCCAACCATGACACTAACGAGGAAATTAAAAGGAAGCCCAGCCATAATTCCTGACCTATACAAATATTAAGCAACTAAGAAAAGTGACAAAAACACTGTATGTGTTCAGTTAACCAGACACATTACAGTACGAGTCATAATGTAACAAAAGACAGAACTATGTAGCACTTTAAAGACTAACAAGATGGTTTATTAGGTGATGAGCTTTCGTGGGCCAGACCCACTTCCTCAGATCAATTTGTGGAAGAAAATTGGCACAACCATATATACCAAAGTGATATATATACCACTTTGGTATATACGGTTGTGCCAATTTTCTTCCACAAATTGATCTGAGGAAGTGGGTCTGGCCCACGAAAGCTCATCACCTAATAAACCATCTTGTTAGTCTTTAAAGTGCTACATAGTTCTGTCTTTTGTTTCAGCTAGACCAGACTAACACGGCTGCATCTTCATCACTCGTCATAACGTAAGGTAGACAAGATTACAGTTGTTTCAATTAACTGATGGTCGGTCATTAATGGTAATGTGGTTTTGTAACTGGCTTCAGTCACAGCCTGAGCAGGTCCTAGCAATTAGAATGCATTTCTTTTTTGGTATTAAAAACTTTGGTCCTACTCCTGCAAACATTTTTATATATGAATAACTTGTGTAATCAGCTGTGTATTTTTTTCAGGATTGTATTCTTCCCATGAAATACTGACACTCTATGTGGTTTAGTACATTCTGTGTCCAGAGTGCTACAACTGAGAACATAGCAACATAAGTACAGACATCCTGATAAATCAAACCAAAGGTCCACGTAGCCCAGTAATCCTGTCTTCCGACAGTGGCTAATGCCAGGTGCTCCAGAGGGAATGAAGAGAACAGGTAATCATCAAGTGATCCCTCTCCTGTCACCCATTCCCAGCTTCTGACAAACAGAGGACACCATTCCTAACCATCCTGGCTAATAGCTGATTGATGGTCCTATCCTCCATGAATTTAGTTCTTTTTTAAATTCTGTTAAAGGCACGGTCTTCACATTGTCCTCTGGCAAGGAATTCTACAGGTTGGCTGCAGAAATACTTTGGTATGTTTGTTTTAAACCTTCTACCTATTAATTTCATTTGGTGACCGCCCTAGTTCTTGTGTTATTGGTTCAAGTAAATAATTTTTCCTTATTTACTTTCTCCCCACCAGTCATGATTTCATAGACCTCTATCATATCCCCCCTTACTCTCTCTTTTCTAAGCTGAAAAGTCCCAGTTTTTGTTTTGTTTTTCTTAATGGTTTATTTAATATATATGACAGTTTTGAAACTGTTAGGAGTTAAATACATAATATTAATGATAGTGTTAATATGATAAGTATAAATATTGACAACAGTTGACTTTCATAAAAAATACAGTTCAGCCCTAGAGACTTAGGACTCTGACTTTCTGAGACCATGGGTTTTACAGATCCCACTGAAGTCAGTGGGCATTGTGACTCTGACATACCTCTGAAAATTATGCCTTTAAAATTCCAGCTGACCTCATATACTAATGCACTCAGATGCTGCAATGATAAGTATGCTATAAGGTCCCAGGTAGAGCAGAACACTGTAAAAATAGAGCCTCTTCCTATGAAGCTGAAGGAATTTTAAAGTTTCAGGACTATGTGTCAGTGTGAAACCACACACTTACTTGATCATACTGGGTTCACATATTTTATCATTCAGCTATTCTCAGTTATCTATCTGTCTGTCTATCTGTTTGTAATATTAAACATAGGTGCACAGTTTTAATGAACATTTCCAGATAGAACTGAAACATTTCCAACACTTGCAGACATTTTCTAAATGTGAATGTCAGAAGATTTTACTTTTCAATAACTCTAACTATAATTTAGAGCAAGAATAAATGTGAATTCTCAATTGCATTGAAAAAGCACCTCTAAAGACAGTAAATGTATGCATTCTGTGGTTTAGGGGAACAGCAGTGCAATTACTGTATAACCCTGCACTTACCAACCATTTTAACCTCAATTTAGTGTGCATAGTAACTCTCCCAGAATGACCTTGATGATACTGAATGTTTTACATTTTTAAACAAGCTTGAACAAATATAAAGAAGTGTAATTCCAATTAATGCACCATTACATCCAAACCTTATTTAATGTTTTACAAGTGGTATTTACAGTATCATAAGTGAGATTCCTTTGCTGAGAATAATGCCCTTTCCCTGTTGCATTGTCTGACCAGTTATTAGTTTGAACATGCAGTGATGCTATTTACAGACCTATAAAACCCCCTTGAAGTAAAAATTATGTCCCCTAGCTAAAATCTGACGTGGTACAAATAATACGTACAGTAATCTATATGGTTTTCAGTGGCAGATTTCTGTTTCTTAGATCCCTTTGAGGCAACTACATCCTAAGTGTTTGAGAGATACTTTCTGTGCATTGGCACATTTGGAAACTTCAAACACTGTGAAGCACTATTATGGCAGAGGAAGAACTGATCTTGAAGTCCACTATTTAAAACTTCCTCAAGGACATTTTCATTAGAACTTTGTGCATGGGCAGTTCAAAAGACACAGATATTGATTTTTGCTCAGAAGTCTTCTCTCCCCTTTCATATTGTTCAACTTTTTGACAGAATTTCAAAAATCACAACCTGTGGCTGCTGAAGATTCCAGCCAGGAATTTATGCTGCTCATTTGATTTCTTCAGGCCACATCCTTCCAGTGTCCTTGTCAACACTACAAGGAGAGGAGCTGTCTTGGAAGATTTGCTAAAAGGCAGAAGCAATTTCACAGCAATCTAAAAAAAAATCTGACCTTTACACATACAGAAAATCTCTCTTAAGTAAATAACCTTTTTAGCTGTAAATTTTTGCCAAGACATTCATTTATCAAAAACATAGATAAAAATCACAGCATGTTTATTTCTTTTCAACATTTAAAAATTGCATTAAAAGGAAACAGCCACCAATGCATATGGACTATAGTAGAAATCTTCTAGCAAATGAGATCCATTTATTTTTAAATAATATTGTCAATTTAAAGTTTGTGTTGCTGGCAGCTGAGCAATTAATTGTAACCATCTGCATTCCATGTCCTTACCTCATTTATCACTTTCATGGACACTGTGTAATGAGGTTCATTTAGCCTCAGCTGCACTTCCAGAATACAGTGGTCCAAAACTAATAGAATTTATGAAGAAGATAATGAATGAGCAGTATAATTACTTACGTTTAAGGAAAAACATGATCTACTTGATCTTTCTGAAAATACACATATTAGTGCTAGGCTGTCAGGTACCACAGTGACAACACAAACTTTTCCCACCTTTTCCTCCTGTATTTGGTTGGGTCCATTTTCAAATGACACATTTAGACAGGAAGACCCTCCTCAAGACAAAAGTGGCCATATTTTCTGTTGGGGGATTGTTCTGGAGTCTCATTATTTTAGTCTAGTCTAGTCTACGCAGCTTCTTGGACCTTCCACTATTGTATCCAAATGCTCAAATATCAGTAAAGTAGTTAAGTTAAACTTTAATTAAATAGTTAAGCCCATTTCTTTTAGGTAAATGACAAAGCACATGTTTAACTTTAAGCATATGTTTAACTTTAGTGGCATCTAAGAACATGCTTATGTGTTTTATTGAATAGAGATGGACATAAGCACTTGCTTAAATTGCTTTGTTGAACTGGAGCCTATGCAAGTGTAGTCCCCTTACTAAAAGGGCCTCTGTTTTATTCTGGAAAGACCCTCTGTGCTACAATCCAGACTACAATTCCCATGAGCCTTTGGGAAAAACAGGAAGGAAGGACTCTTGTGTGGGAGATCACTCTTTCCATGTGCATGAGAAGAGAGGCCCAGCAGTCTGGGACTCTGCCTTGGAGTTTGGAACAGAAGGGGAGCCAGGCTGCTGTGGAGGAGTTTGATCCAGTCCAGGGGCTGTTGGAGTGCAGCTACAGACAGGGACTAGATGCCTATGGAACTGGGATCTAGCAGGCTGCTTCTGATAGGCACAGCATGAGGCAGTAAGTAATTGGGCCTTGTTGGGAAAGTGCTGCCTGGGACAGAGCTGCTGTCTAGCTTGGACCAAATCTCCACTACAGCTGCAGTTCTTCAAGCGCGCCCACGCAAGCAAGAGTCTGGGACTGAGAGTCCAGGGGTGTGCACACTCCGGGGTGGGATCAATATTGGCTATACAAAGGCTAGATATATAAGCTCCAATTATTGTTGTGCACTTTGTTAATGCTATTCATTGTTAATCTGTTAACCCCTGTTTATTTAAGTTAAGTAAAGATTGTTTATTTTAAAGTAATCTATTAGATGTATATGGTTTGTAGTTGTTGTTTTGGAATTAGATCCATATTATAGCTGGAATGAGTATATTCCTGGAGGCTCTCAAGGCACACCAGTAAGTGTGTACAAGGCCAGCCAGGTGGAGGCACCGCCATTGTACATTCATTACGAGCAAGGGACTGCAGCAAGGAGGTGGATAGGGCTTTCCCCAACTAAACACCATCACCACTGGGATGCTCAGGGTCTCCTTTTGTGTTAAAACCATCAGGCGCCCAGGCACACCTGTGAGTGTAACCTGCTCCCGAGTAACCTGGGTAGGAAAAGGGGGGTTACACAAGAAACGCTTCCACGTGCATAAGTTGACTCAACTCAACCACCAAAACACTTCTTGTCTTGAACAGGATTTTATGGGAGAGGAAAGAGCTGGTCCTTGTTGAATGTAAGATCTACTGCTTTTCTCATATGAAATAAATTACAGGTTGTTGTATATGAATGCCTTTATTTATGCATGTAGCATATAAAGGAAATTCAGAGTGATAAACCCCGTGAAGTACTGCTTTGTTTTGTTTTGTTTTTTATTCTGCTCCTGAGCCTTTTGTCCAGGTCCTGTAATGGAGTACAGTCACAAAGATAACCTTCAAATACAACTAAACCCTTTTAATATTATTATTATTTAATATTATTATTATTAACACTAGTAAAGTGTTTCTCAACCTTTTTTTAATAAAGTACCTCTTTATTAAATATGTATACTGTATGTACCCCCTTTTAAAAAAAATATAAGTTCCCCCAGTAGCTACAGTTTTCAGACAAATTTTTTTTTCTACCATTGCAACACATTTGTTTAAACAACTTAATTGTAGCTGGGCAGACGATGAATTTTTGGGTGTAAAAAGTACAAAAATAATAAAGCGCTGTAAACCTTAAAACAAAAATTCAAATTTCTCCAAATTTCAGTTGTGTTGACATACCCCCAGACTTGCCTAGAGTATCCCTAGGGGTACTTATACCACTGGTTGAGAAACACTGGACTAGTTCATTTACCCAGCATTGCTTGTGGCTCAGGGCCTGGAGGGGCTCAGGGCATGGAGCTCAGGGTGTGGGTGTGCATGAGTTAGAGTTGGGGATGAGGAGGGGATCTGGCCCAGGGACTGTGTGTGTATGTGTGTGTGTGTGTATGGGAGTGGGTTACCACGGTGGGGGACCAAAGGACCCCCCGAGATTCATAAGAGGGCTCCTTGTTCTTCCCATTCTTGTCCTTGTCAGGGATCAAGAACAAAGTACATAGCTCATCTGCCCCCTGAGCTCCCCAGACAGAGTGAGGAATGCAGCAAATTGTGTGCTTTTCCCCTTGCTCCCGGACAAAGGGGAAAAGCCAGCTCAGGTCCTTAACGCAAATAATTTTTGTTTTTTGGAAAATAAAATAAAAGTGACCATGCTTCATTTAAATTGTTGCTTTGGGGTGTGGCTGGGGATGAGGGGCTCAGTACGGAGGCTGCCCCATGAAGAGAGGACTATCCCAGCCTTCTCTCACCGCACCAGTTTGGAGCCAAGTGAGAAACACCTTTCCATGGCTGCTGCAGCTCCAGTGGGCACAGCCAGTGGAGGGGTGCATGTTCCCAGGCTGGAGCAGGTTCAGGTTCATCTGCCCCCCGTCTTCTCCAGCCAAAGTGAGGAATGCAGCAAACTATGCACTTTCCCCTCACTCCCTGACAAAGTGTAATAACCAGCCATGTCCCCGTATGAATTGCGGGGGGCAGAGCTTCAGCCCACTCACTCTCCCTAAGGGGCACCTACGGGACGGGAGGCTTGGAAATGGGACAGTCCTGGACAGGAGGAGGGGGCATTCCCTAGCCAGCCCCTTTCACCTCCCTGTCTCTTTTCTGTATGGTTTTATGAGAAGCAATCCTATTGCAGGCACATTCCATTTTCCTGGCACAACCAAACCCTTGCCTTGCTTTAAGTTATGATAAGAGAATACTGCATACAGAATTTGGTGGTCCTATCTCTTACCATTTAGGAGGAATTCTTGAACAAACAAACAGATAGATGGGCAGACAGACCAACTCAAATATATAGTAGATAAATCAGCAGTTGTCATTAGTCATTATGGTTATGGTACTTAACTGTCAGTGGGAGTGGTAGAAATGTTGATAAGTTTTACCATTTAATCTAGGCCAGAATTTCATAAGATAAGGAGAGAGACCTATCCATAATTTTCATGTATACTTAACCACTTAACTTTCATGTATTTCTTTTGTGTGTCACACAATTAGTTAAATGAGGCATCTGATATTGGCCACTGTCGGCAGACAGGATACTGGGCTAGATGGACCTTTGGTCTGACCCAGTATGGCTATTCTTATGTTCTTATGTATAAACCCATCTTCATACATACTAGTTACCATTTGCAAATGCAAAAGTAGTTGCTCAAATGCAGCAGTAAGAGCAGATGGGAACCTCTGATTTCTCTCTGAATATCAGACATTCATAGCATACTGCTTAGATAGATGGGAACCATCAAAACCACTTAGATACAGTTATTACTGTAAATTGTTCCATATGGCTCTTTGTTTCAGAATTATTAGTTGCTGATATAAATAATTTAAAGAGGGAAATCTCCTACTATAATAAAATGTTACATCACTTTTTCATCAACCAATCATCAGTTTCTCTCGGTTCCAACAGCTATTTAAAACCAAAGAAATTATGTAAAATAGCCACAAAAATAAAATAGAATGCAGAAGAATTTTGGACTTTATAATGGTTGGTTTTACCAGTATCGGTTATCGTTCAGTAGATTATCTGAAAGCTAGTAGTAGTGTGAACAGACATGTTATCGTCATAAACAAAGGCAGAAAGAAGAAAAGAGAAAGGGGATTATTAGCTGTTTCATAAAGTTCATACTCTTGCACATGTGGCAATATACCTACTCAAAATGACTCTGAGCTTGATTTTCTTAGCAGACCTGTTTGAGAGGAAAGAGGCAAAAGCCTACAGTTAACTCAGATAAGAACCTCAGTGCGGCAACATGAGAGAGTGACATTTATACCACCACACTTCGGGACGCATAGATATGTGCCCATTTCAGATCATTTGAAAAACCTTTGAGACTTCCTGTTTCCACACAGTTTTGCTAGCAGGATTATGAGCTGTTCCATGTGAGGAACTGCAGCCTCCTATGTACCTGAATGAAAGATCATCAATCTTTTGTGGAGTTTCAGGCACTGGTTTTCTGTTACATGTTCATTCTTTGAATTTAAGGCTTGCCTGTTGTAACCTGTTGACCTACTCCTGCTATTTTTCCCTTTCAATAAAATTGGACACTTATTTTTTATGCTTCATTGATTAACAGTCAACATTCAGAATCAGACACGACATCATTTTGGTATTGTGTCTGAATACATAAAATACTTTCAGCTGATAAGGTTAAAAATCAATACTGTGTGAATGAGGTGTTTTCAATTATGGTAAAATCTAAGCAATAGATAACACCTTTGTATCTTTAAATTTACAAACAAATGTGAGCAGAAAAGATCTTCTGACACAATCCACATAATTATTCTAATGCTGTACTACGTGTCATGGAGAAAAAGCCTGTTTTCCTTCTCTCCCATGTTTTACTTCAGGTTTGCTATTCCAGCATGGTACACAACTGTTTACAAACCCAACACAGTTAAAGTGTGTAGTCCCAATGACAGCTACTTCATGTTCATGCTTTTGTCTGAGATGTCAACGGGGTGCCATTTCAGATTTTGATGGGGAGGGGGCGACTTGTGCATGCCATGATGGGAGGGTGGACTGAGGACAGAGGCTTCAGCGGTGTTACTGGGCATACTTAGTACATGCCAAGCATTGGTGGGGGATCCAACCCCATCACCCTTCCCCCACCACACACACACACCCATCACTTCTACTAAGGCACTGGAAAACTTTACTATTTTTGGCAGACAACTTAGCAGTTAGCTGACAGGAGCACTGTATTTAATTCCTAATTAAAAGAAAAAATTAAATAAATATTAGACCCACTCAGCTCTAACACTAACATATTCTGACATCTTGTGGCAAGTCGCTTAAAGGACACTGGTTAGCCTTAAAATTTTAATGTATATTCTTACTTTGTTACTATCTCTGTGGAGAAAGAGAGAGACCCCATCAGGACTCTTGGACTCTATCTCAGCTCTGGTAGGAGAGTGGGTTCTGGTGGGTTACAGCAAGGGAGCAGATATATTTCAGATTTCTATAAAAATATCAGTGTGATCATACTGCATCAGACCAATGGTCTCTCTAGCCCTAAATCCTATCTTCCAACAGTGTTGAGCACTGCCAGGTGCTTCAGAAGGAATAACCAGAAGAGGCAATCATCATGATCCATCCATTCATCCATACATACATTCCCAGTTTCTGGCAAAGAGAGGCTAGGGACATCATCCCTGCCCATTCTGGTTAGTAGCCATTGATGGACCTCTCCTCTTTGAACTTATTTTGTTCTTATTGGAACCATGCTATGGTTTGGGCCTTTCCACCATCTCCTGGCAAAGAGTTCCACAGAATAACGTACTTTGTTTTAAATTTGCTGCCTATAAATTGAATTGGGTCAGCTTCTTGTGTTATGTTATGAATAACATTTCCTTATTCTATTTTTCCACACGATTCATGATTCTCTAGATATCTAACACATCTCCCTACCCTTTAGTCATTTCTTTTCCAAACTGAAAAGTCTGGTCTTCTTAATCTCTCCTCATATGGAAGATGTTCCTTACCCATAATCATTTCTGTTGCCCTTTCTGTAACTTTTCCAAATACAATAGATCTTTTTAAGATGGGGTGACCAGATCTGCATACCGTATTCAAGAGGTGGGCATACATTGACTTTCTATAGAGGCAATAAGGTATTTTGTCTTATCTATTCCTTTTGCAATGATTCCCAATATTCTGTTAGCTTTTGAGTTTTTAAACTGCTACTGCACATTGAGCAGATGTTGTCAGTCACTATCCATAATGAATTCAAGATCTCTTTCTTAAGTGGTAACAGCTATTTTAGACCCCATCATTTTTATATGTATAGTTGGGATTATATTTTCTCATGTGCATTACTTTGCACTTATCAACACTGAATTGCATCTTCCCTTGTGTTACCCATTCACCCAGTTTTGTGAGATCCCTTTGTAACTCATTACAGTCAGCATTGTAGTAGTCACTATTCACCCCATTTTCAAGAACATTTATAAGTTTAACAGCAGTGATTCAAATGCAAATCCCAGCAGCACAGCTTTCATTTCCATCCCCCCCCCCCGCCCATCTTTTAAGTGTAGTACCTGGCAATGTTTTCATGATGATCTAATGATCCTTCAGTTACTTGAATGCTCAGACTTTTGCTATTCTTAATCACCCTGCCTCCCTCTTTTATAACATCCCTGCCCTGAAAGCAAAGCTGCAAGCAGCTCAAACTCTGTTGCATTTAAGACCTGCCTCTGGAGTCAGGGCATGCAGCTTTAAGCAGACCTCAAGCATGAAATTCAGAGGTTCCAACTTCAGGAGTAGGGGCTACTGCCCATCTAGCTCTCCCTACCTGGTGCCCTTAGATGTCAATCTTGCTATAATTTCCACTGTTAAGGGCTATGCAAAATCTGCTAGATTTAGTATGAGTGTGTTTTGAGAGAAGCTTAGCAGTATCTCAGAATGCCATAGAATCCATCTCCCAATATATGTTCTGTGTTTAGGAGTCATTTGAACATGGAACAAGTCAAGACAGTCTGATTCCTCAAGAATGTTTAGCCACTGTAAGTTTATCACATTCTCCAGCAAAGGCGGCCTCCAGAATATCTTCCTTACCTTCTCTTATCCCTACAGGAGTAACTTAGTCCTGGTCTAAACCACAGTGAAATGTCAAACTAATAAACACAATTCTAGCTATGTTAATTTCATAGCTGGAGTTGACATATCTTAGATCGAGTTTCTGCATCATCCACACAGTAGGAGGTCAGTGGAAGTAAATGCTCCCATGGGCTTCCTGTATTCCTCATAAGGAGAAGGAGTACCGCTGATGATGGGGACATCCTCTGAGTTTGATTTAGTGGGTCTTCACTAGAGCCGCTAAATTAAACATAGAAGATTGACCACGACAGCGTCGATCTTCCGCGTAGTGAAAATGTGGCATTAGTGGATTGTCAGTGTACTCTCACCTTCACTTGAGTTTGAGAAAAGTGACTGGATGGACTAAGAAAAGTACGGACATGCATACTTCAGGGGAGAAGGTTGCGTGATTGGTTCTCTCTCCATGTATTCCTAGGATAGTAATCTAGGAGATGTGCTGGTAGCTCATATCCCCGCTTTATCCATTGAATACCCTGCATCCAGTTGTTGTTTCATCATTTCCTCTTCCTGCATACTTCCAGCCTCCTTCCTCCTTCCGTCACCTCTCTCCTGCCTCTTGAACTGGCCATTACTAGTTATGCAGGATGATCATGAAAGGCAATTTTTTAAAAAGGAGACAGGCTGTTCCTGCATAGCTCAGCAAAAAAACCTACTGGCCCAAGTAACATTGACTAGTTGCACACTGAAATATATGGTCACACTCTGTTTAGAAATGCAGCTGCTCCTCAGCAAACTAATCCCCACCCTATGTGGAAGTCTATAAAGACAAAAGACAGTCTCTTGCCCCATTGGAAATAAGGGAAAGAAAACAAGAAAAGGGACTTAGTTAAGGCACATGCAGCTTCTGTTTGCAGGTTTCACTTCCTTTACACCCCTCATGTATACTTTTGCGTGCCCCCAAAGCAGCCTAGTTCTTTTCTTTATGTATCCATATATTTGGGATAAAGGCTTCTGAACATTTAAATTACATTGATACTGTTGAAAGCTTGAAAGTTCTGCAGCACTTGTAGAATAATTGGAGGGATATGTCAAAGAAAATAAATTCAGCAGCAGGCACATACAATCCCAATGTGTATTGAGTCCTACCAGCCTCCTGTTCTCCCAGCTAGTGTATGGAAAACAGTCCCTTGAGAGCCATGCACAGACTCCAGCATAAGCAGCTGTGCTGCATTTCTTGAGTGGATGAAGCCGTGACTATGGGGACACCAGGAATCCAGTTCTAACTTGTTCCTCAAAATCCTGTGCAGAATGGGATGGTCAATGAGGGAGGGATTGGGGGTGAAAATTTGACTTGGAGACTTGCTCTAACATTTTAAGGCTTGGTCTGGCCTTATTGAACAATTCGGAAAATAGCCAAGCCATTGTATAAGGTATACTTGTTGTAGCTTAGATCGCCTTACCTGCACTCTTCTTGGTAAGCCATTGTTGACTGGAAATCTCATTCTAAACCTCTGAGGAGCTTTCAAAGAAGTTTTGTAGCTTTTTCCTTCATAAAAAAAATTACCACAAAATGTGCAATTTATTCCCTAGTTCATCGTCCCTGACTGGTACCTTTTAGTTTTAAACTGGCATCAGTTTTATGTTGGTTAGCACACTTGTAGGCAGTGTAAAGTCATCATGATTATGTTATTAATATAGCTCACAAACTAGCAGGAGTAGACTAGCACCTGTCTTATCCCACTTTAGACTTGTGAATTCCCCTCTGATGTATTAAATTATATTGAGAATCACTTTTTAGCTTTAGTCACATGGGAAATGTGTGAACTTAAAATTATCCTGAGTTAGGGAAAGCTAGTTAGTTTTTAAAATGCCATCCTTGGCCTCATGTTCAGCTATAAACTAAGACTCATGATACTCTGGAAACTTGATTTTACATGTAGGAGTTTATGAATATGAGAAATGGCACCAATAAAAAATAAAATAGTTTATCTATAAAATATGTAACAGAAACAAACTACAGGAAAGTGAGTGATAGATTTATTGGTACTCATTGGGCAGGAACTGCTGACTCTCTTGTCATTTTTATACTCGTGAACAATGTGTCTGTTGCAAATTCATGCCCATCTAATCCCTATTACACACCCCACCATCGCACATACACAAATTGCATTAAATCAGAAGCTCTGTGTAGGCAAAGATGCTGGAATGGAGAGGCATTGGTGCAATTAATCCGCTTATATTCATACTGTATCTTTATCCTCACAAATGTTCTGGGGAGCTTCCTCCAGGTTTCTAATCAAGTAATTATAAAATATGTTGACAGAATATTGAACTCTAATATAGCCAGTTACATGACTTTCGCATACTTCCTCCACGCTTCACCTACACACGGCTCTCTACCTCAGTTAAAACTGATGATAATGGAGAAGGGAGGGGAGAAATAATCCACCCATCGGATGACAATTTGTGCAAAGAGTTCATGACTGGAGCAATAACAAATGGCTGTAAAATACCATATGACTCCTCTTCGCACTGTCCTTGCTGGAACAAAATTAATGATGAAGGTTTGGTCCGCAAACCGAGAAAGTGAATAAACAAGCTCCATTTGCAATTGGAAAACAGATGTGAGGGAGGAAAACAATCAAGAGCCTTGTAGCATTAGGAGAATGGAAGAAGTTTGTTTTAAAGAGCATAGGGAACCAGTCAACTATATTTGTTAATCTCATTGCACCCTTAGCTCAAAATAAGCTATGCAATTTGAGCTACACAAATTGTGTAGCTTATTTATTTCAAAATAGCTTATTTCATAATTTGGTGCTGTCTACACAGTGCCAAATTTCAAAATAAACCGCTATTCCGAAATGTCCCTTAATTCTTGTGGAATGAGGTTTACAGGTACGTCGTAATAGCACGCCCATTATTTCGAAAGATATTTTGAAATAATGGGCTCGTTCAGAAGACGCAGAATAGCTATTTCAGGATACTAGAAATATCCTGAAATAGCGCCACAGTGTAGACGTACCCTAAGGTGCCACAGGACTATTCATTTTCTTGTGACAGTAACTCCATTCATTATAGTGAAGTTACAACAGAATTAAACTGATGTAGCAGAGTAGACAAACAGGTGTGAAAGCTGATGCCAAGGAGGTGTCATAAAAGGTAGGAAAATTGCTCTGTGAGAAAACATGCCAAACATTTTTTTGTCTGTTTTACAATTCTCTCTCTTCAAAATTCCTTCGACTGGCAATAACAGAACCTTATCACATACCATTGGAGTCAATGAAAGGAATCCCATGGACTTCAGTGGGCACGAGATGAGGCTCTAACAGAGGAGTAGATGAGGCACAGATAGTTCTTGCACTGTCAGCAGGTGAGCAGGCCAGATCATCATACTGTCACAAATCTGACCTGCTCTGTATAGAAAATTTGGTTCTGGGTGCCACTGTACTGAGCACAAACCTCTGTCTCCCTTTCTAACCAATTTGCCAGCATTATCACCTCAGCTAACACACACATGCAATAAGCCAAGATGTTCTCATTATTCTCCATCGCATTTCAAATTTCATCTGAAAAAATAGCCCCTGCTATTATTTATTGTTTACATATTATTTATAGGAGACTAAATTCACCCCCCATCTTTTACTGACTTGCAGACATAATTCCAGGCAGAGGCCCTAACAGCAGAAACTCCAACAGGGATCTAGATTAGTTAAGTTGTATATTGTATCACACCACTAAATGTTGTTGAGGATAGGCTACTACCAGTAAGAAGTGGTCTGACAAAACAAAAAAAAATAGGACATAGGTCTGATGGTAAGTCAAGAACCCCAGCATTATTAGGTAGACAGTATTGTTCATTAGTACCAAAACAGTTTTCAGTAACACAAAACTGCTCTTCAAGGCTGCAGACAAACTGGCAAAAGTGTAGAAGCCAATATAGTAACAGTACACAGAAAATATGCACGAGGTACATGGGAATTATACTAGAGTATTTGATTTTGTTTGTGTAAGTATGGCAGTGGCACATGAACACTGAAGCTCAGCTTACAACATATCTCACTTCTTAGAAGGCACAATAATAAAAAATAGCACTTATTACTTCTTAACATTTATATTTTGAGAGTATTTCTGGTGCTACCAGGTTGATTCCCTGTTGGTCAAGGCTGTTCAGACATAGAAAATCATAGTCCCTAGCCCAAAGCGTTTCCAAAATAAAGAACAACTATAAAATATTTAATGTCTTTTATTCGTGCAACATTGCAGTATAAAGATGAGTAAGTAACCTTTGTCATTTTATGGAGTGGAAAGTTGAGGCACAGTCATGCTGTATGTCCATGGGAGAGACGGGAAGGGAACTGAGGCCTTGACACTGGACCATGCATCCGAAATGTAAAAAATACGATATTCTAAGATTACGAGGCACACAATTTAGGCACAAGAGGGGCCAGTTTAGAACAGAATTATGACATTCACTGAATTTCCTGGCATTTATAAGTTTAGCCAGACCCTTAACCTCACTGTAATGCAGTTTTCTATCTCTGAATATTATCACCTCTCCATTATAATTTTCTTGCCAGTGCCTAAATTACCATTCTTTGGTTTAAGCACTCAACTTCATACCCTTTGATCTCATACTCTTTGATCCGCTAATTGTCTCATCTATCTTCTGTTTCTGCTTTGCCTCCTTTGAATTCCGCTTGTCATTTTTCCCCATTGACCCCATAGTGCCCCTTCTGTGAACTGCTTTCAGTACACAGCGTATGGGCCCACTTCTGTTTCCTCTTCACCCTAATCCACTGTATTTATTCCTTTCCATTTCATGCAGCGTGACAAACACTTCTCAGCAGTCACCTTTTATGTTAGTTTCTCTTTCTAGCAGGTGTTTGAGCAACTTCTTTTTATTAGTGAACGCTTGATACATCTGTCTCAAATCTTATTGATTCAGAACACATCATCTTCAAGAGAACATCTGTTTATGCCTAACAGTTACACTAGGGAGTAATGCTCTGGATGCAATGGGGAGTTGATACCCAGAGTGTTTATCACCTAGAAAAATAAAGACTATTGCACAACAAACAGCATCCTTGGGATCCAACTAGATAAAACCTTCTGACAGATGGCAGTCTAAGGTAAAAGGGAAGCACAATTGACAGGGACTTAACCACATGATTCCCATTAAGGTGAATTAGTCATGAAGCTAAATCCTTGTTTGTTGTGCTAAAAATGGACCTTCAAGTAACTGGATCTTCTGTTAACCATGTAATCATCTGCAGATAGTCTACACAGTGCCACTTGTGCATCTTCTGTGTAAAATAAATCCTTTCCCTTTGGAGAGTATTCATGGAATACAACTCATGAAATACAACTGGATTGCTGCTAGGTCTCAAAATTTTTCATACCAGTTCAGATCAGAGAGCACCTCTGTATAAGCATAAACTGACTCTTTCAGGTATATATGAAAATGAGAATTCACAGGCAGCTATGATTTTCTGTAAAGTTTTTGCAAAGTGGAAGCTGATTATTTTGTTCTACATTATATCCCAAGGATAGAAAACTCATCCCCCTCCAGTGATTAGATGTGAAAACCTTTATTATTATTTATCAAGGGTTGGTAGTTCACTGATGCATGAAAGAGATGATTGTCCCCAAGGAGTTTCCAGTATAATCAGCACTGGAACTTATAAAAAATTACAGCAATGTTAGATAAGTTTATCTTATGTGCCAGAACTTTTCTTGGTGCAGGCAAGGTCTCTGAGCCTCTTCCATCTTCCTGATTCCCAGGGACAGCCTTAGCCAGGATGCAAAGAGCAGTTCGTAGGCAGCTCCAGTTTCAATCACTGACATAGGACCCCCTAATGTGGGAAGGCAGAGGTGCACACACTTGTACCCAACAGTTTCTTTGTTCCAGAAGATTTTTCTGGTGAGTCCTTGAGGATGTATTACAACCCGTTTCTGTTGCAAGGGATGTCTCTCTGTGTGTATACATCTGTGTGTCATGAAATCAGTAGCAAACCTTGGCTCACTGCATTTTCTGAGTGAAGACTCATTGGGCTTATCTAGACTACACTAGAGTGTCGAAAGATCTCACTTTCAAAAGCAGAGCTTTCAAAAGTGAAAGTAGTTTAGACCCGACTTTTTCGGGGACCCCCCCCCGTTGGTCGAAAAGCCACTCTTCCTCAAAAAATGAGGTTTGCGCTTCACTTTTGAAAGTGAGATCAGAAGAAGATATGCAAATTTCCGCAGAATTTGCATATCCTCTTTCGACACTCTAGCGTAGTCTAGATAAGCCCATTCTTACCATCTCTTTCCCACTCATCTTTTCCCATCAAGAACGTAATGTAATGTTGGGCTCATACAGAAGGTAGACACACAAACACTCTTCTAAAAGTAATTCATTTAAGATTTCGAACTTCATCCTCATTTCATTGCCATTTTTAGGATAGTTTAGGTGAAATCTCTCTAGTCCAACACCCTCGGGACCTGACCGGTTCCAAACGAGAGAATATTCTGGACCACAGGAGGTCACTGTTGTCTAGCAGCATTACCAACACTTCCACTGCTTACTGTGCTGTTAGAGGACTTTTAGGGGTAAATTAGAGATAAATAACAGCACAGAACACTGAGAGCTATGACTGGTAGCTGTAAACAAGCTTTATGGGGCCACAGGAAATTTGGCCACACCCAGGAAAAGTGGACATCTGGCTAACTAAAATCATTCCGGATGATGGATGTTTCTGGATGAGAGATTTCTAGATTAGAGAGGTTCAACCTGTATAACAGTTAATTAATAATACTTAGCATGTCTATAGTACCTTCCTATTATCCCAGGAAGTGCTTTATAAAAAGAGTGATCTCAGATGAGGAACATGAGACATACACAGACAATGTCCAGTGTTTAAAGGTATTTAGGTATTGCTGGACTTAGTATTGCAACACTGAACCAATATAGTCCCAATTTCTGCCTCAATTAGAATTATAGAATCATAGAATCATAGAGTTGGAAGAGACCTCAGGAGGTCATCAAGTCCAGCCCCCTGCCCAAGGCAGGACCAATCCCAGCTAAATCAGCCCAGCCAGGGCTTTGTCAAGCCAAGACTTAAAAAACCTCTAGAGATGGAGATTCCACCACCTCCCTAGGTAACCTATTCCAGTACTTCACCACCCTCCTAGTGAAATAATTTTTCCTAATTTCCAACCTAGATCTCTCCCACTGTAACTTGAGACCATTGATCCTTGTTCTGCCATCCGTCACTACTGTGAACAGCCTTTCTCCATCCTCTTTGGAACCTCCCTTCATGAAACTGTTGCTATAAAATCCCCCCTCACTCTTCTCTTCTGCATACTAAACAAACCCAAATCCCTCAGTCTCTCCTCATCGGTCATGAGCTCCAGCCCCCTAATCATTTTGGTTGCCCTCCGGTGGACCCTCTCCAATGAGTCCACATCCTTTCTATAGTGGGGGGCCCAGAACTGGACACAATACTCCACGTGTGGCCTCACCAGAGCTGAATAAAGGGGAATAATCACTTCTCCAGATCTGTTGGCAATGCTCCTCCTAATGCACCCTAATATGCCATTAGCCTTCTTGGCTACAAGGGCACACTGTTGACTCATATCCAGCTTCTCATCCACTATAATCCCAGGTCCTTTTCTGCAGAACTGCTACTTAGCCATTCGGTCCCCAGCCTGTAACAATACTTGGGATTCTTCCGTCCCAAGTGCAGGACTCTACACTTGTCCTTGTTGAACCTCATCAGATTTCTGTTGGCCCAATCCTCTAATATGTCTAGGTCACTCTGGACCCTATCCCTGCCCTCCAGTGTATCCACCTCTCCCCATAGCTTAGTGATTTCAAAAGTGATTTAGGCAGCTATAAGCCTAAATATCATTGTCAATGGGATTTAGGCTCCTAAATTCCTAAACCACTTTTGAAAATGAAAGAGAGGTTGCTAGAGATCTTGCAATGCTGAGCACAGTAATACCAAATTCCTTTAAAAATCTGGGCCTTAGTTACATTGTTCATGAGCAAGTGGTAAAGCACAGAATAGAACGTAGAGCTCATTACCCCCATTTGTTTGCCTATCGTTGGAACTACATTTCCTTTCGGTGAACAAGTGGTTTCATTCAGCCTTCAGTGGACATACTGGTAGGAGAATGTTGGGTGGGGAGAGGGATTGTGGTTTTTTGCCAGTTCGTCCTCTTTTCCTTAACAGATGCACTGTATTCAGTTGCACTCCTGCTGCGGTTAGCTGGAATTGTTCCATATTCATCTGCCTCGCCCATATCCATTCACATGTTTCTCATTTGATTCTGTGTCTTTCCACCAGCCCATCTTCTGGCGCTTTCCAATAACAACCAATACAGCTACAGGTTCTCTCTTTTTATTGGTTCACTGTGGGCATGTCTAGAGTACGTTCTATTTTCAAAAGAGGATATGCAAATTCTGTGGGAATTTGCATATCTTATTCTGCTCGCTTTTTCGAAAGCGGGTCTTTTGAAAGTGAAAGTAGTCTGGACGCGGGTTTTTTGGGAAAAAAAACCCTTTTTCTGAACTGCATAAACCTCCTTTTTTTAGGAAGAGCAGTTTTTTTGAAAAAAGGGGTTTTTTTCCCAAAAAAATAAATCCAGACTACTTTCACTTTCGAAAGACCTGCTTTTGAAAAAGCTCTTTCAAAAACAGAACGTAGTCTAGATGTACCCTAAGTTTAGCTCAGAACAGAAAGAGAAACCTGATCCTGTGTTTGTACAAGAACGTAGAGGAGATTATTCTTTGTTGTTGTTTTTTAAATCTGCAAAGACCATTTCCTGCACCTCTGCTTTATGAGAAATGCAGATCATCTTTATACACTGTTCACTTTTTTTGTCAAGATATGCAGGAATCGTACACCTAAGCAGCCTATTATTTTAGAGGTCCACCTATACCTCTTGTTAACATGACTGGACTACTGTTTCATTTCTGGAGGAATTATAGACAGATGTTATATTTAGGAGATTGTCATGTTAGGTAAAATCCAATATTTCCAATCTCCAACATTCAGAAATTAGACATAACATATTATGAGATAGGCTCAAAGATCATGAGATTTTAAAAATTATTATCAATGTTCTAGGGGTTTTAAAATAATTTTTTGGAACTATTTGGATCATATTTTGTGCTTTTCCCTAACAACATTAGGATTAGAAATGTGTATGTTAAATGAATGGAGCCAAAGCACGTGCTTTGAGGGAAAAAGCCCTGCACCACAAGATTTGCAATAAAGTCATGAGATTTGTCAACATTTTTTTTAATATGCAGGATTGGAGTTACACAACAGATTAAGTCTTATAGTCACTACTAGAGGAAGGTGTTGGTCTAATGGAACAAAATATTATGTAATTTATTAATGTGATTAAACAGAAAGCCCTGGTTCAAGACCAAATCTTTGACAGCAACAATAGAAGCATAAGAAAATATTGGCTATGTAAATGTGCAATAAACTCCTGTTTAACCAAATGATTTGGGTGACATCAAAAAAATTCAGGTAACGGCTTTCCCCAGCCCCAGCACGAATTATGGGGGCAGTGCTAGGCTGGGATGCGGCCAGGGCCCGGGCCTGAGCCAGACCACTTTCCCCAGTGCCAGCGTGATCTTCAGGGATAGGACTGGAGTCAGAGCTGGGCCACTTTCATTGACCCTGGTAGGAATTACAGTAGTGGGGCGGGGGCCAAGGCAAGGCCACTTTCCCTAATCCAGCCTGAGCTGGATTTCTTACCCTGGGCAGAAGGGTGGAGAGCCCATCTGCAGGTGGCCACTGTAACTTGCAATTCTGCTTAACTGTTACCCTGAAAAGTTCAAGAACATAAGGCTAAAGTAAATGTAGACAGGCGTGTACTGGCAATCAAAATAGGCCTGGGAAATGGGTTGAGAACAGCCCTCCCCATGACATCACCCCTGCGTGCCCCTCAAGCCCTGGCCCCTGCGTCATGTCTGGCAGGCGGCACAGGCAGCGGGTCGGGCTCTGCGTGCCGCATACAGCGTGGACACAGATCCGCTCTGAGTGAGGGGCAATGGCGTGCGGACACGACGGCCCACCAGACGACGGCCCACCAGGAAATTCCCGATATCCCGCCGGGCCAGTCTGCCCCTGAATGTAGAGCCTGTTATAATGGTGACTACTCAGTATGACTTCACACCTGATGAGGTTAGGCCTGGCACATGCTACTGAAGTTGGCATCTAGCTGTTTCTCAGTCCCCCTCAACCTGTGCATATGATCTCATCAGAGCCAAGACCAAAGATGCTTCATCATGCCATAAAGATACAATATTGCCAGTCAGAAGGGTTCAAAAATCATGATTAATGTTATGAAAAACCATGAAATTGACTTAAATACAATATGAAGAATCCAAAATATGTGTGTATTTATATATGTATGCATATATATGTATTTATGTATATGCATTCTGGAATCCTTAGCTTTTCTGGGCCTTTAGGCTGCAGTTGGATGATGTTTTCAAGCTTTTCTTTGCAACCATGAAGGTTTGAAACATTTTTTTATTAAAAATTTCTTGTGTTCATATGACTCAAGAACTGGAGCTTGAAGAAACACATTGAATCCCTTGAGTACGTACACCAGAACTTTAATCTCATGTCCCCTGATTGTGGACCTAACAGTTCCCTGTCCAGGCATATACAGTTTAAATTATAGTATTAATTAAGTGAAGCACAATTCCAAAGCATAATTGGAATTGCAGCTATCAAGGGATGTGAAAGGGTAACAAGAAATGTTTCTACAGGCATGCTAGCAATAAGAGGGTCATCAGAGAGGGTGTGGGGTCTTTACTGGGTGAGGGAGGTAACCTAGTGACAGATGATGTGGGAAAAGCTGAAGTACTCAATGTTTTCTTTGCCTCTGTCTTTATAGACAAGGTCAGCTCCCAGACTACTGCTCTTGGCAACAGGGTATGGGAAGGAGGTGGGCAGCCCTCGGTGGAGAAAGAATAGGTTAAGAACTATCTAGAAAAGTCAGACATACACAAATTGATGGGGCCAAATTTAATGCATCCGAGGGTGCTGAGGGAGTTGGCAATTGTCATTGCAAAGACTTTGGCCATTATCTTTGAAAACTCATGCAGATCGGGAAAGGTCCCAGACGACTGGAAAAAAGGAAATGTAGTGTCCATCTTTAAAAAAGGGAAGAAGGACTATCCAGAGTACTACAGACTGGTCAGCCTCCCCTCAGTTCTCAGAAAAATTATGGAGGGGATCCTCAAGGAATCCATTTTGAAGCACTTGGGAAGAGAGGAAAGTGTCTGTAATAGTCAACATGGATTCACCAAGGGCAAGTCATGCCTGATCAATCTGATTGCCATCTATGATGAGGTAACTCACTCCGTGGACATAGGGAAGGTGGTGGATGTGATATATCTTGACTTTAGCAAAGCTTTTGATACAGTCTCCCACATAATTCTTGGCAGGAAGTTAAGAAAGTATGGATAGGATAAATATAAGATGGATAGAGGGCTGGCAAGATTGTCAGGCTCCATGGGTAGTCATCAACGACTCAATATCTGATTGATGGTTGGTTTCAAGCAGGGTGCCCCAATTTCTAGGGCTGGTTTTGTTCAACATCTTGATTAATGACCTGGATAAGGGGATGAAATGCACCCTCAGCAAGTTTATGGATGACGCTAAGCTAGGGGGAAAGGTAGATACATTGGAGGGTAGGCATAGGGTCCAGAGTGACCTGTAGAAATTGGAGGATTGTGCCAAGAGAAATCCCATGAGGTTCAACAAGGACACATGCAGAGTCCTGCACTTGGGACGGAAGAATGCCAAGCACAGCTACAAGTTGGGGAGTGAGTGGCTAAGGACCTGGGGATTACAGTGGATGAGAAGCTGGATATGAGTCAACAGTGTGCCCTTATAGCTAAGAAGGCTAACATCATATTAGGGTGCATTAAGAGGAGCATTGCCAGCAGATCTAGAGACGTGATTATTCCCCTTTATTCAGTACTGGTGAGGCCACATCTGGAATATTGCATCCAGTTCTGGGGCCCCCACTGCAGAAAGGATTTGAATGCATTGGAGAGGGTCCAGTGGAGGGCAACTTAAATTATTAGGGGGCTGGAGAACATGACCTATGAGGAGAGGCTGAGGGATCTGAGATTAGTCTGCAGAAGAGAAGAGTGTGGGGTGAGGGGCGGGATTTGATAGCAGCCTTAACTACCTGAAAGGAGGTTCCAAAGAGGATGGAGAGAGGCTGTTCTCAGTAGTGGCAGATGGTAGAACAAGGAGCATTGGTCTCAAGTTGCAGTAGGGGAGGTCTATGTTGGATCTTAGGAAAAACTCTCTCTCTAGGAGGGTGGTGAATAACTGGAATGGGTTACCTATGGTGGTGGTAGAATCTCTATCCCTAGAGGTTTTAAAATTCCGGCTTGACAAAGTCCTGGCTGGGATGATTTAGTTGGGGTTGGTCCTGGTTTGGGCAGGGGGCTGGACTCGACCTCCTGAGGTCCCTTCCAGCCCTAGGATTCTATGGAAGTAAGTTCCTCTGTTAATCTTCTATTTGTTCTTCTCCTTGGGCTCCTTCAGTCAGTAGTGGATTGTTTTTTTCACGTTCTATTTTTTTTTTATCAGAATTTTTCTGTTCTTCCTTTATTATTTTACTTTCAGTTCCTCTCATCTGTATTTCAGATTCATCCCATATTTTTTTTAGGGGAGGGGGGCGTTTGTAAGTTTGTTTGTTAAATTGGGCTTATTCCATTTTCTACCCTGTATTTTTTCATTGGACTTTGTTTCTCTGCTCCTCTTTTAGACTTAATTTTTTTTTAGCTTTTTCATAAATGTACATTTAACCCAATGACATTCAAGTCTGGGTAAATTCTTTAAACATAATATGTGAAAATGTGTTGAATATGAAGAAAAAGTTTTCTCCTCCATTGTTGTTGTTCCTGCTATTTTGTTCAGTTATATTTTGAGCCAGTTGAGTCAAACAAAGATCCTCAAGTATATTTTTTATTATGTTTGGTGCAAACAGAAATGACATATACATAGGAATTTATGTGAGTGGGTATGCAAGCCTGTATGTGGAAGCTGTAATGTATACTGATAAACTCAATTGTAGGAAACAAATATTTGTCTCCTGCTGCTTCCCTAATAGCTTTTATTAGTGGTCAGTGATGGCAATAGTTTGGTTTCTTATTTTGTTTGTTTCATCAGAAGAAAGTGTACTCATCTCCTTCCCAATAGGGACCATAGATGCACAGTTCATTTACCACAATCGTATTGAGTTGTACAACTGAGCATTTTTTCTTATAATGATATAATTTGCATTCCTTTTTAATTTAATCCTCTGGTTCTGGGATTTTTCCACATAGTTTTTCATGTTTAGTTATTTGTGGGTTTGGTTTTCAGTTAATTCACAGTGATTATTTTTTTAGTTTCATAGTATCAGAACTTAGACTGCTCCCACCCCTGCCTGCAATGCAGTCTGAAACAAAAAGCAATGGCTTCATTCTAGCAAAAAACCAACAACAATGACAACAACAACAGTAAAACTTGTGATGCTTCAGCACAAAACTCCAGGAGGGATAGAAGCAGAGTTCTATATGCTCACAGAGCTCCTGGCTCATAATATCTCCCCATATACAATTGCACCTCACAAAATCAATTCTCAATAGCTCTCCCTGCAACTTGCTTTTCAGTCCTTCCCCGCCCACTTTCTGTATATTACCCAACCCCCTTTACCATAAAATCTAAGCACATCACAGCCTTAAAGGTATTCATCCTCACAACATCCCAATAAGAAGTACTTTGTTGTACAGCTGGGGAACTCACACACAAAGAAACAAAGTAATTTGCCTAAGCTCACACAGGAAATCTGTGGCAGAACAGGGTTTATTTTGTCTCCCCAAACCCTAGGCTAGTGCCCTACCCTTTATATTGCTGTGGTATTCAGAATTACAAATGCCTTGTTATAATGACCTGGAGCCATTTCCCAGCAAATGTTTGCTCTAAGGAGATTACAATATAGTTTCCATAAGTCAAAAAAACCCCCACCTGTGTAAACATGTGTTGATTTTAAGCAATGTTTAGTAGCTTTAAGATAACTGAAATGCTGGTGTGGGGGCTCTGTTAGAGAAAGTTGACGAGACTATTGTTAAACACCCCTGATGTTTACACTGACTTGTCATAGGCTTGTCTCTCTACTATGATGTAGTCTGGTCTGTGGGACCGCATGCTGCCACCTTAGAAATACCCATTCCCCCTCTCTCCCCAAGTTTGACACTGATGGGAGTTTTAGTGTAAATTAACGAGCAGATGTGAACTCTATGCCTTATTGAACTTATTACAGACTGAGCTGTTTTTATTACAGAGTGTGTGTCATTTGATGACATCTTGGCTTCTTATATTTTTTGGTTATCTTATTGTGTCTTTTAAATATCTGAGTTACCAGTAGATTACTCTGGATGTTCATATCATTCGTATCTTTTAGATGCCAGATAAACCTTAGTAGATTTCTTAAAAGTACAAATTATCCTTTTCTAGCCAGTGAGTGAACGGAGCTTTTGGCAATAGCCCTTCCCCACCCATCCCTCTTAACTGCAACTGTTGCCTTCGCTTTGCGTTTGACATCTGAGTCAAAGCTACTTGCGTTTAATTTATTTTTTACCTTAAGCAACTTAAGTAGAGCAGTAAGTAGTTAAGAAATGCCTGGAAAATTAATCCTTATCATTTTGCCAAGATATTTGACTCCATAGAAGGAAATATTATTGGAATGCATAGTAATTGCAGCTTTATGGATTTTCTAGGCATATTAGGCACATTGCTTATTTTCCGTCTGATGACCAAGAAGAGTAACACTAATCATGGGCAGTTCATATATTTATCTTTGAAGCCGACATAAAAGCAAGCATGGCAACATCCCCATATATACTGACTGACTAATAATAATTTTAAGCTATTATAATTGTTCTCTGAATTTCTGTTTGGTGACAACTTTTGTGATAATTACACACCATCGGTGTTCTAATGAACTATGAGATTCATAATGCTCGGACATGATGCACAAGAGCTTAGAAACATGTGTCACTAGCAGCTTCACTGCAACTAACATACAAAAATGCAGGCTTCATTAACAGTGTCCAGAAAGACAGATGAATCCCAATCCTGCATAACCCAGTGATTAATTTATTGACTGACTTTTAACAGTGACACTCTTTGGTGGATTTTTAATAGTTTCTAAGTTGCTTGCTGTGGTTTTAATAGACATTTGGTTCACTGAACTCAATAAATACAAAGTGCAGTTTGAAATCTTGCAAACTGAAAAGGAAACAACAGACCAAATGAGGTTGGAAGGTTTATGGGTTTTCCCCCCTAAATGTGCCTTTAAACTAATGTCCAAATCAAACTAATTTCTGTTTCTAGATAAGAATTAACACTTAGCTGAAGACTGTGTTTGCTTGTGTTTTGGTTCCGAGCTTCTTCTTTTTTTTAGGGAGAACTATCTACCACTTATTTCATTGAAATAAAGTTTTAGAATGCAAATAGGAGAAGAAAAATATTGCTTCATTTAATTATATGTATTGACATGTTCAGAGTGAATTTTGAACAGTTTTATGCAGATGCTATATTTGTTTTAGACTATTACATTCACACTTAATCCAGGCTTTGGTTAACCTACATATTTAACAATCTTTGGATAATTAATATTTGCCCTTTTCAATATCTCTCAATTTGAAAAAAATATGAGACAATGAGGTTTCATACCTTCTATCATGGAACAGTCTCTCAAATCATGCCTTAGAAATATAGAGAAGTGTAAACTAGGGGAAAATTCATAGTTTAGGATAGTTATAACTTCATCGTTGCATTTCTGGTTAATAGGCATTCACGAAGTTATACAGAGGACTATTTCTGGGTCAATCAAGTAAGAAATATTTATCCTTCCTCTGCCTCCCTCTTTGGGCTTTCCCAGTCAGAGCTTTTGTTTGCTCATCTGTATTCTCAAGAGAGAAAGCTAACACTAAAATCTTGAACTGAAATCCTTTGGATTTCAATCTTTGAATTAGTTCTATTCTAAACTTGTCACCACACTGTTTTAGTCTCCCATTCCTTTCACTTATGGTTCCTTCTGCTTGTTGTCCACTTAAATTGTGGACAAGCACCTTACCACCTGCCCAAAATATCTGGGTTATGTAAAGTAACGAAGTGGTTGGATCCAAATCCACAAAAGGCAACCTGCAGCAAGACATTTTGCTGGTGAATGTTCACAGTCACCCCTCCCTGTAGCTTCCAATGACCAGAGTTCTTGGTGCTGTGGGAAGTGGTGCGTGCACTTGCAGGGGCTGCAGGAACATGCTGGCCACTGCTTCCCATAGCTCTCATTGGCTGGGAACAGAGAACTGTGGCCACTGAGAGCTGTGGAAGGTCAGTGTCAGCAAAATGTCTCCCGGCCCATAATCAAATTACCTGGGTGGGCTGCATGTGTCCTGCTGGCTGCAGATTGCTCACCACTGGCTTACACTCTAGTGCAAGGGTGGGCAATAAAATGATGGTGGTTCACCAGGTTAGCCCTTGGTGGGAACGGTAATCTATGGTCAATGGGAGCTGTGATCCCCTCTACCTGCCAGGGTGCAGGTAAATGCAGCAGTGTGGGAGCTCACTAGCAGCTAACCCTGTCAGACCGGATCTGGCCCATGGGCCAATATTTGCCCACTCTTCCTCTAATGTGAGTGTGGATAAAATTCTAAAATACCAGTTCACAATCAAAGCCATCCCTAGATCCCAGTCTTGAGTTGTCTGGAAAGGGAATCCCCAATCTATACTCAGAGACTTCCCTTACTTAACTCATGTCTAATTTTCAGTAGCATATCTTCTTGCTGAATAACGAGAAGTGTGTGTATAATTATAATGCACAGGTTTTAGAATGGTATTTAGAACATGGTAATGTTTCAAACCTAGTTTTCTGAATGGCTATGCATGACCAAGGGTTCATCCCTGGTGTCTGTTTAGACCAGGTAACTGTGAATAGTGGGTAGGTTGCATAAGTGGCCCTCCTTCACCTCAGTGGGCCACAGCAACCCATGGCATACTTGGGTACCATCTGTGGCCCCGTCTCCCCATCTGCCTTCCCTCTCCTATGCGCCTCTTGTGCACTTGTACACTGCATTCTTGCATTTTGCTGATCCTCCCCCTCCCTCTCAGCACTTTCAGATTGTGTGAATCACCTGATTCACACTCCATCTCTGCCTCTTCTCCACCCTCCCAGAGCTGGAATACCAGGAACAGCTGATTTGTAGTGTTCCAGCTCTGGGACAGAGAGGGGAGAGGGAAGAATGGAGCATGAACCAGGCAATTTGCAGCTCCTCCAAAAGTGCTGGGAGGGAGGCAGTGACCTAGGGAATGCAGGGCTTCCGTGCCTCTGTGTGTGAGAGGTGCACGGAGGAGGGGAGCAGCCAGGTGGTCTGCAGGCTGCAGACAGAGCCCTGGTGGGCTCCATGCGGCCCATGGGCCACAGGTTGCCCTCCACAGTTTTAGACAGTAGGAATAAATCTGAGGGAGCTATAGCTGGCTGTGGCACATGTGAGATAGAAGGTAGGTATAGATGTGCAAGTGATCTGAGCTGTCTGTACATTCTCCCTAGGTATAAATGGTTTAGTAATCCTGGGATAGTCAGTTAACTGTAAGATTTCACAGCTGATGCTCAGAAACTGAACACAGTTTCAAAATATCACTTTTCTTTTTCAGCTTGATAACCCCAGGAGAGGTTCATCATCTTTGTTCATCATCAGTTGGGTATGCCATTTATTTCATGCATATTGCAGAGAACCCAGGGTACTCACACACCTTTCATGTGTTACTAACTTTCAGCCATGAACCAATTGCAAGTTGCAAAAAAGAGCATTCTGGGTTTGCATTTGTGAAATATCTGAAGACAGGCATATGAAATTATTTAAAAAAATCTGACTTGGTTCTCTGACTGTCTGTCACTCCAGGTGGGCATTTATTTCAAAGAGTCAAAAATGGTTCATTAAGGAAAGAACGAAGGACTAGGCAAAAGATCTTCTTGACTGATTGCATCTTCTCATCCGAGACGTATAGATTTATTGCAGTTTCTAGGGTTCATTGATTTTAGGCACTGAATTGCATGAAAACAGACTTTGTCATGCTGTTTCAACCAAAATTAGAAATGAAAGTCAAATACAATTTTTTTAACTTTCAATGGGTGTGTAATTTTAAAAAACTCAGGATTTGTGTTGAATCTGACAAATAGTTTTGAGTCAGTTTTTATGTTATCTGACCCAATTTGCTAATCCTATTATACACTTTAGATGTTTCTTCTTTTAGCCAAACTCAATACCAAATATTCAGCAGTAATGTATGGTTCATTGTATAACAATTTGCCCCGTAGTATCCAGAGTGCTTTTCTAGCTCAGAAATTTCATATCATCATTGGTATCATACTTCAACCAGTAAACCAAAATGTCTGAGAACTATTTAAGATGCACCTAATTTTCCTTGGTATGCATTATACATTTTTCTCACTTACATAATCCAGCTCTTTGTTTTGTTTAAATGGATACATTGTGGTCCCTTTGTTCACATGTGTGAATGTGCACATTTGGAGGGAAGTATGTAATAAGGGGAAAGTAGATTATCTTTCTTCTTCACGCTTTCTACATATACACACGATAGATAAAATAAATAAATAAATATTACTTGATCTGCCCAGCTTCTAGAAACCTCCTAAATGAGATGCCAAAGTCTCCTTTAAGTTCCTGCATATTTTTATTTCTTAAAGATCCCACTAAAACTTTCAGTCAACCCTAGAAAGTGGTGTGTGTATGAACAAAATAGGGAGGATTTCACATTCTGGTGGGAAGGGAATGTAGATAGGTCTTAAAGAATAAATACCTGAAATTTTGGATGCACATCTGCAGCAAACCACCCAAATTCAAAGTTTGTAGTGAGACATCAAAGCTGATACATAAGTTGGGTGTCAGGACAATAAGGGTATGTCTACACTACAGCACTAATTCGAACTAATTTAGTTCAAATTAGTTAATTCGAACTAAGCTAATTCGAATTAGCGCATCTAGACTTAAAAACTAGTTTGAATTAGCGTTTTGCTAATTCGAATTAGCATGTCCACATTGAGTGGACCCTGAACCGAAGTTAAGGCTGGCTGGAACCAGTGCCGGCAGGGCATCAGCTTAGGACTTAGAGCGTGGAGCTGCTTCCTCAGGCTAGCCGAGGGCTGTGCTTAAAGGGACCCCCCCACCCCGGACAGACAGTTCTCAGGGTTCCCCGCTTGCTTGTCTACCTCGATGAGGGACAGCAAAGCAGTCCTGTCTTGGAGTGCCCTGAGTGCCCACCCTCGGCACATCACAGCACTCGGCCATCAGCCCGGCTGCACTTGCCGCAGGCTGCCATCCGGGGGGGGGTGTCAATCGGGGGGCTGTCAGGATCCAGGAGGCCCTGCAGGACAGCTTCCACCCTGAGGAGCCCGCAGAGCCACCCCAGTCCTCCCCATCGGGGGCTCGTGCCCCATTCCTCCCTCACCTCCTTTCACTTACCCTTCCCTAGCTCCCCTTCCTGATGTAAAAAATAAAGGACACGTGTGTTCAAAAATGGAAACTCTCTTTATTTAACAAAACTGAGGGTGAGGGGGGGGATTAACCTCTGGGGAGACTGGGAAAAGGAGGTGGGAGAGGGGAAGAGAGAGGGTGGGAGAGGAGAGGTGGAAACCTGGGAGGAGGGAGCTGGAAGGGGGAAGCCAGGGGAAGAAGGAGGAGGGGAAGTCTAAAACTATGGTACGCCATATCTTCAGTATTGTGTAGAGATGGGGTCTCCTCACCTCAAAAAAGATATTTTGGCCTTGGAAAGGGTTCAGAAAAGGGCAACTAAAATGATTAGGGGTTTGGAACTGGTCCCATATGAAGAGAGGCTAAAGAGACTGGGACTTTTCAGCTTAGAAAAAAGGAGACTGAGGGGGGATATGATAGAGGTCTATAAAATCATGAGTGGTGTGGAGAGGGTGCATAAAGAAAAGTTCTTCATTAGTTCCCATAATAGAAGGACTAGAGGACACCAAATGAAATGAATGGGTAGCAGGCTTCAAACTAATAAAAGAAAGGTCTTCTTCACAAAGCAAATAGTCAACCTATGGAACTCCTTGCCACAGGAGGCTGCGAAGGTGAGAACTAGAACAGAGTTTAAAGAGAAGTTAGATAAAGTCATGGAGGTTGGGTCCATGGAGTGCTATTAGCCAGGGGGTAGGAATGGTGTCCCTGGCCTCTGTTTGTGGAAGGCTGGAGATGGATGGCACGAGACAAATGGCTTGGCCATTGTCTTTGGTCCATCCCCTCCGGGGTACCTGGTGTTGGCCGCTGTTGGCAGACAGGCTACTGGGCGAGATGGACCTTTGGTCTGACCCAGTAGGGCCGTTCTTATGTTCTTATGTTCTAAGCTCAGGGTCGGGGGTCTCACTGGACCAACTTGATTTTCATGCAACCCTGCTCCTGGGTTCGCATGTGGCCTTTGGTGGCCAGGCTGGCAGCTATCCTACCCTAGACGGCCACTTTCCTGTGCCTAGTGCGGAGATTGTGGACGTTGGAGGCCTCCCCCCAATCCTGGATGAGGTCCACGATCTCCGCACTAGACCAGGCGGGCGTCCGCCTCTTGCGGCCCCAGGCAGGCTCCTGGGAGCCGCCAGCCTGGTCCTGGGAAGAGGGGGAGGGCTGGGTGGCAGCGGGTGGCTGGCTCGTGCTGTGCCAGGTGCAGGGTCTGCTGGCTGGGTGCTGGCAGGCTTGCACCTGGCACGGGCACCGTAGCCAGACCGTGGCCCTTTAAGGGCTCCGGGGCCGGGAGGGGGGCAGACGAGTTTCCCTGGCTTGGCCCAGAGTGGCCACCAGGGCAACCTGGGAAGGGCTAGCCTCCCACTAGTTCGAATTAAGTGGCTACACAGCCCTTAATTCGAACTACTTAATTCGAACTAGGCGTTAGTCCTCTTAGAATGAGGTTTACCTAGTTCGAATTAAGCGCTCCGCTAGTTTGAATTAAGTTCGAACTAGCGGTTTGTGTGTGTAGCGCCTATGAAAGTTAATTCGAACTAACAGCTGTTAGTTCGAATTAACTTTGTAGTGTAGACATACCCTAACTGAGACTAAAAGAACAATGGGGAGATCATGGGGTGAAAAAAGTAAGGTTGGATGCAAGTATAGAGACAGAATGACCCCTTTTCATCTCTCCCTTCCTTCTCCTAGAAATGGTAGGCCCAAAGTGTCAGCCTATATTTGTGAAAAAAGTGCCATTTTTTATACCTTTTTAAGCTGGGCAAAATGGCACTGTACAGAAGCATGTAGCTAAGACTGCAAAGTGATTTCTCATCTCCAGCTGAGGTTTGCTCATCACATCACATTGACTGGCATTGGTATGCCAATTTACAGCCAAAGGCAATGCTTGTCTAACTGTGAATTTGATTGCCCACTCTTTGATCAGTGTTATATCCAACCAACATTTCATCCAAAAAGACACTAAACAATTTCATTGTGCTTGAGAGGTAAAACTAAAAAGATGAACTGTGCACCAGCTGAAGTGACACCTTGTGAAGTGCCACTTACTGGGGTGATGTGATTTGGACAGGCAGTGCAGAGTCAGAAGGTTTTCATCTTTGCAGGAAACAGGATATTTTAGGAAAAAGGCAGAGTGCAGTAAACAGTGAAAACAACAACAGAAATCCACCCTAGAATTATTGTCCCATGAAAATATCTCTTCTAAACATTGTAAGCAGCCAACCTGAAGATTTTAAGGATAATGCCTACTCGGTATACAATTAACAAGCAGAGTCAAATTGACTATTTTTTGGAAACTACCAGTGATTATATGGAACCTTTTTTGCTTCAATTAATATTAGCTTTACCAGATAGCATGAAACAGGATTTGCATTTTAGGAGCACTAGTCATTTGCATAGTGGAAACATCTGTCCTAGAGTTTGTTTTGTTACACTTACAATGATCAACCTCAAGTTTTTTTGGATGCAAAGTCTTGGATTGAAACTGTGTCATTCAGTGCAGGGAAATATTCATGGTTGCTTTTTTTGTACTCCTAGGTACCAGAACAAGGGCCAGTGCCTTTGTAACTCAGTATAGGCATTTACTGTGTAGGGAGTCTGAATATGCTGCAGCACTCAATGTGCAGGGAGTAGGAACACAACATCCAGTAATATTAATCAGCAGGCACTGAAACCTCGGCTCTCTATTTACTGCAGTGCAGGTATATCCCCCAAAATGTCAAGTTCACCATTAATGGAGTTTCTTGGTAGGAAAGAAACACTTTTATTATCTTAGGAACACACATGGAGGATCAGAGAAATGAAAAATGCAACTTCCTTTGAGCACCATAGATTAGGTCTGATAAAGAGCTTTCCCCAACAATTCTGCTCATTGCATACTAGCATACAGTATCCTGAATGCAAGAAAAGTGTGTGTGCAATGCACAATGCCAAATGAGGTGTGAGAGTAATTTAAAAAGACAATAAGTTAATTGTGGTTGAAACAGCATGTAGATGTTTTTCTCTTTGCTCATGCTGAAGTCATTACTTCCTCATCCCAGTTAGGATAATTATCCTGATTAATGTAACTGAAATGTTATTTGTTCCAACAATATTCATAAAAAGTTTATATGAAGTAAGCTAAGATCCAGTTCTTTTTCATATATGATGGGAAATAATGCATCATGCCACTTGTGAATGATATGAAATCGTCTGCACTGAACTTGTTGTCACAACTGCTACAGCAAGTATGCCATCATATTTGGAGGTCAAAAATTCCCTGTTTTTGTCACTTCTTAATTAATCATGGTAGGTTGGCACATCTCTTATTATAAAATATTATGGAAGTAATTCTAAAATTTTGTTTGAACTAATACCTCAAAACTTTCACTACTATGTCAACAAAGTTGGATGGAATTGAGACTTATCAATGGATTAAATGACATGAAGATTAATGTCTGAGAATCAACTAAATAGAAAATGTCATCCCATGTTGGTATACCCAGAATACCTTTAGATACTCACTATTGGAGAGAGCTCTGCTGTTCTCCCAACCACCATGTAGGAAATGAATACTTGCATGAACTATACCATTGTGACAGACAATCGATGATGTGATTTAAAACTGCACAACCCACTAGTCCTCAGGTAGCTGAAACATACAAAAATACCTACCCATTGGTTTCTAAGGGGAAAACACTTATATTCAAAGTCACTTCTGAACACAGGATCCCTTGCTTATGATTAGAAATACTGTCTTCTCCAAATTCCAAACAGCATAGTGATAGAGTTCTTCCTGGTCAGGGATTTTTGTAATCTTTCCCCAGAGCTCAAACTGTAATGGAATAAAAATTTGCACACTTCTTCTCTTCATGGTCATAAGGGAAGCAATTAACACTTTTTTTTTTTGTCCACTGATGTTCCACAATTTTTCATCTTGTGTCTGTAGATCTCCTTTTGTTGGGCAGGAGATGATATCTTTTGTGGTAAAATAGTTGTTCATCCTTGGCAATGTTGCTTTCCCAACTGTCACTTATATATTACCTTGTACCATGAGATACCAATATTGAAAATGCAGTGACTCTCAAAGTTCAGACACTAAACACATTTTTATAAACTCAAAGCTAAAATACAGGTGCACCAGACTGGCTTCCAGCTATGCTTTTGTTTCATAGAATCATAGAATACTAGGACTGGAAGGGACTCGAGAGGTCATCGAGTCCACCCTCATGGCAGGACCCAGTACTGTCTAGACCATCCCTGATAGACATTTATCTAACCTACTCTTAAATATCTCCAGAGATGGAGATTCCACAACCTCCCTAGGCAATTTATTCCAGTGTTTAACCACCCTGACAGTTAGGAAGTTTTTCCTAATGTCCAACCTAAACCTCCCTTGCTGCAGTTTAAGCCCATTGCTTCTTGTTCTATCCTCAGAGGCCAAAGAGAACAATTTTTCTCCCTCCTCTTTGTAACACCCTTTAGATACTTGAAATCTGCTATCATGTCCCCTCTCAATCTTCTCTTTTTTCAAACTAAACAAGCCCAATTCTTTCAGTTTTTCTTCATAGGTCATGTTCTCTAGACCTTTAATCATTCTTGTTGCTCTTCTCTGGACCTCTCCAATTTCACCCAGTTTATGGGTCTGTGTATGAGCTGGCACCTGGTCTGCCATGAATTACAATTTGTACAGGCAACTGAACAAATAGAGAAAGTATCTTCAATGCTGGTGTCAATATATATACACAGTGAAAGAAGTGCAAATACTTGTGCAGCTTTCTGTGGCCCACAAGTGATTTACATAAGCCTTCTTCCTCTTTGTAAAACATATATAATCCTCTTATAAGGGAGAAGAAGCATCAGTATAGTACTTACATGGTTCAACAGTGCTATCATCAACATGAAACCCCCCGAATCAATCTCTACCTATGTCCTTAAGATGCTCTGGTTTACATCCATCATAGGCACTGTTATTGTGCCACCAAACCATGACCAGTAATGATGTATCAGCAGTCTTTGGTAAACACACTTTGAAATTCATTGTTTTTCCATACCTATAATATGTTTGCACACACACAAAAAAGCCACAGTGGAAGAGAATGCTGGGTTTGGCTAGGAATATCCTTCCTGCTGGTCTTAGCCTGCCACTTAATGTAGAGCTCCTGTTAAAGGCAATGAGAATTGAACCATCAACCCACTGCTCTTTAGCTGCTACCCACATTTCACTGTTGTGCAATAATGCGAGATCCACAGCTTTTGAGTAAGCTAGATGTCCCTGTGTCTCCACGGAGACTTTTGAAGGGATAGAACATGGCAGCAGCTGCTGCTGTATGAGCATCCACATCTTTCAAACATGCTTCACCATTGTCAATGACAATCCCTAAGTATTTGACAATCGTCAGTTGCCTGATATCTTGTCTGGATAGGTGAATACCGAACTGGTTGTAAATGTGAGCTGAAGGTTGCTTTTGATTTTAATGGGCGAGACAGGCCTGCCAACAGAGGGATAGGGGCAAAGGTGGCAACTGCTCCGGGGTCTGGTGATTTGAAGGGGTCCAGTCTCCGCACCACCATCAGTGCTACTGTGGCAGCTGTGGTGGCCAGAGCCCTGGGCCCTTTAAATTGCCACTGGAGCACTGCGCTACATGCTGCATGCTGCTCTGTGCCTGAAGGATTGCATATAGCTTATTAAATTCAGCCATCTTCTCAGAAAACTCTCTCAGGTAAGTTTTGGCAGAGCAGCATAACACCAGCTGGAGGTCAAAACTAAGAGGCTGGTTGGTTTGACTTTGGGATGTCATGAAGTCATTGTGTATGCTGAATGAAAGTCTGTGGGTACCTTGTGAACAGAAGAAGGGTGTCTGCTACTGACTGTGAATTATTGGCTAGACCATATTTCAGAAGCCCTTATCTGAGCCAAACCATTCTCAAGTTGGAAATTGTTCACTAATTCTTTCTGAGGGAAGTTCATTCATCTGTGCTGCCAGTGTCCTGGTAAATCAAATGAGCTGAGACACAGGAGAGTTGCTGCTATTTGAATTCTGAAGAAAGTACAGTGCATAGTTTTTTGTTACACAAGCAGGAATCCAGGAAAGGCAGGACACAATCAGTGCCAGAATGCCTACTAGATTTTGTGTGTATCTGATCATAATTTTGCACTACCAGTTCTGCAACAGTAGGTTTATTGATCTCTCTCTCTTTCGCTTTCTCTCTCTCTGATTTTAGACCTTAATCTGAGTGGTGCTGAACAGCTACCTGTCCCATTGGCTGTGGACGTTCAACACTGTTTATTTAGCATTAGGCCCATAATTTTATTGTTCCTCTGTAACTATGCAAAGACTTTTACTTCTGTAAAAAAGACTGGATTTTTTTATGGCTGTTTTTTATCCCCTTTCACATAGAATTTTAGTTTTCAAGGCCAAGTATTTGGAGAGCTTCAAGGTACTGTGAGTGCTTGTGATTACATTTACCAACAGCATGACAATATACATTTCAGCATTTCCAACAGAAAACATAATCAGGTAGCCAAAGGAGAACAATTATCTTCCCTACTAATTGGCAAGTTCCTTTTAACCTTTAATTAACTGTGAATTTTCAATGGGTCTGAATGATGTTGTTAGGCTTCTTGCTGGTAGAAGGTCATAGAATTATCCTTTTTTTCCCCTGATTGCACAGATACAGTATAAATAAAATATAGGGGCATATAGGATGTATAAGGTCATAATCTTCATTTGCACTTTGAAGTGCATAAAGTATGAAAATATTGTGCTACTGAAAGGACTGGTGCTGCCAGGATTTTTTTTTTCTGGTAGCTTCAAAAGAAAATTCAAATGGATTTACATTCTCAGTTTGTTTCTCTTGGCACATTTTTGATACAACCAGCAGCCGTTACTTAAAAGGCTCAAGACTGATTAGCATAGAGCCTATTATGCCTTCTTTAGATGCCATCCTACAGAATATTCCCTGTGGGGCAAAGGTTAAAATACAAAGAAGAAACAAAACACTATTCTCCAGTGTGCCAAGTTATTCAGCATTCTGGAGAAGGCATCTTTTTATATGAACCCCTCCCTGTTGGTAATTGTTTACCATAGAAAATACAGTGAGGTATTTCAGTAACCAGCATCAAAGGAACAGATAGCTGAGCACACAAAACATTAATTTGCATACACAGTTCTCTGTTTGCCATGTGTGCATGCACATTCTGCATGTACAGCATAGGGAAGGGTATTGGAAAAATTATCCAGCCCAAATTGCCTCATCCTGCACTCAGATCAAGCAGTGGTTGTTGTGAGGAAAGCAATCCAGTCCTATAGGTTGCAGAGCAGTTGTTTGAACCACTTTTTATCTACCACTAAGACCATGATGTTCATTTCCGTAGTGCCGATCAGGTGGGAGAGGAGAAGTCCACGGCTTCTCTGCTGCTCTCCTGCCTTGCCTGTTCCCACCTTTGGGTGTGCATACCAACACAGCATGCCACCCTCCGAGTGGCTCTTCCTAGTCTTCCCTTGCCTTATAAAACAGGGCCTAACCTGCTCTGTTGCCAGGGAGATCTCTGCTCTGTGGAAGAAAGGGCAGGATTGAATTTGTCTATTTGCCACAAATGCCTACAAGTGTGTTTTGTTTACATGCATTTACAAGATTCAAACCACTTTTACTAACAGGACACTAAAAAAAGCTTAGCTTACACCATACTGCTGTATCAGTGGGAGGCTTCCTGCACTGGGATTTTGGAGGGCAGATGTGTGGGAGGTCTGTACTATTCCTGAACAAAGGGTATTACCCCCAAGGCTTTTCTGGAACATTTGTAGCCCCTGTACACCACTGAATGATTTGTGCTCCTCCTTTCTCCATCTCCATCTTAGACAAACTAAGGTACTGTTAATAGTTGGGATCCAGCCATCTCACATCATCCCATCCAACTCATGCCTTGTTCAACTGCTGAACTCCAAAAGTACAGTACAGCGGGAAAGGCTCACACAAGTACAGAGGGGGCAGGGCGTTTTCAAGATCAGGATGAACTTGATGGGATACTTCCCAGATGAGATTAAACTTCTTTATCAGCAGAGACGCCCATCCAAAATAAGAATTTGCCAGCTCCATGGAACCTAGTGAAAGGAAAGAATAACACATTCTTGGGGGCTGGCTTAAATAGTTTCCTTTATTTTTATTTTCAACTTTTGTTTTCTCCCAGGGTACTAAAATCCAGAGTCTGACATTACTCCTGATTCACACTGAAAAATGCCTCGGGTATTTATTGCCCTGAGACAATAAATATCCGAAAAATATAAGCGTGATAGACTGAGAGACTGCATTACCATGTAGCACCATGATTAGTAGCCTTTCCTTTATAAAGGAAGCAGAACTATTTAGAATAACACAGTTAGGGTATGTCTACACTGCACGGCTATTTCAGGATACCGAAATAGCTACCTCGCATCTACACAAGCTGCCCGTTATTTCAAAATATTTTTAGAAATAATAGGCATGCCATTTCACCATCCCGGTAAACCTCATTGCATGAGGGATAAGGGATGGCCCAAAATAGCACATTATTTCAAAATCTGGCATTGTGTAGACATGCCAAATTTCAAAATAAGCTATTTCTAAATAGATTCCAAGTAAGATACGCAATTGGCGTAACACAAATTGCTTTTTTTATTTCAAGTTTATGGTGCTGTGTAGACACACCCTTGGGGACATGAGTTCCCAGGCTACACATCTAATGCAATATGATTTAGCTAGTTTTTCCTTTCTTTCTTTCTCAAGAAAGACCGAAAGATTACAACTGATTGTTATGGCCTTGCTCTTACACACACAGACTGCTTCCCCCATGCAGGGTCCCCTTGACTTCAGTGGGATTCTACATTGGTGAACTGTTGTGCATTGTGATAGGGTGAGAATAACGGGTCCTTAAGGGGCGCCCTCTCTTCGGCTCCGCGGGCCGCCAGCCCTGGAAGTGGTCCGCCCCAGCCCCCTTCCTCCCTTTGGACCTCTCCCCTTTTCAGAGTCTCTTTTCACACAGTTCACTGTTTGGCTGGGGAAGAACCCTCTGAGCCTTTAATTAGATCCACAAATTTCCAGCCAATCTATCAATAGTCTTCTCCCTCTTCTCCCCTCCTCGCTCCCTTTCCAGTAACAGGGGTGGAGGTGAGAAGGTAGGGGGACCCGGGCCCGCCCTCACCACCGGGTCCTGACCCAGGGCCCTGAGGGGTCAGAGAGCACGCTTGCTACACCCCTATGTGGTCGACAGGGATCCTGACCCATGGGCACCTTAAGGGTCTGACCCTGGGTCCCTTCCTACCACCTGTGCCGTGCACCTCTCTGCCGGCCTCACCTCCCCTACAGGTTAGGAGCTGTGGGAGACCCGCCCCCGCTGAGACACTTCCCGGTCCCGGCACTCTCGGGGAAGGGGCTGGTTACCTCTCCTCCCCCTTACTCAGCAGCAATCCTCCTTTAAAAGAGGTGCCGTACCACCATGTGACCCGTCCCTTCTGGTCAGCAGCGCGGTCTGGCCCCTCCCCTCTCACGGGGGGGCGGGGCGTAGGCACCTCTGACTGTGCACTCTGGGCACTCCAGCTTTGCTGGTGGGGGAGGCGTCGGAGCGGCTTGTCAGTCGAGCTTGCCAGCCCCTGCACCGCTCTCACACGGTTGCGTCTCGGCCCCTTCCTCCCGCCACAGGGCTGCCGTTGCAGGAGTGCGGAGGCCCGAGGCTCCGTCACATGCATATAAAAGTGGGCATCCAGAGAGACTCTGGCCTGAAGAGGGAGAGGCACAATTTGCCCACCTGTCCATAAATCATTATGTGTTCTTACCACCATGGTTCAAAACTTAGCTTACACCCCACTGATTGCCGTTCTTCCCTGACCACTTGAGAAAGTATAACTATATATAAAACATGAGATATAATTAGAAGAATAAGATGGTCACTCTTGCTGAAGAAGAATGCCTCGCTCCCTTAATTAATCTCCCACAGAGGATTAAAAGTGCCTAGAGATGGACAGAATCCCTTTCTAATGATGCACAGTGTCTGCACGGCCCTTAGCACTAAGAATGCCATCACGAATGTCAAGTAATGGACTCTATGGGTTATATGGCAGGACTCAATTCATACCTTTCATTTTTTGGCTTCTTTCTTAGAATAAGCTTAAAATAGGAACAACTATTCTTTTTTCTCAAAGCTAATTACACTTTTAAAGCCTCCTGCCCTTGCTGCTGGTAAGCCTTTCACTGTCTGAAAGATTAGCAACATGGCTGTACCAACAGCCTCAAACCCTTGTTTGCAGGGTCCCATGGATACCAGTAAAGCCATTCGCATCTACAATATGGCCTCATTTGTTCTGCTTTTTGACACTAACCATTATTAGAAATGCACTGTGGAGCAGCAAAGAGCTCTGAGCATGAGTTTCTTGAGCCTTTTTGTCACAAAGCGGTTGCTAAATTCATCTGTTACAAGATTGTATCAATCAAAATTGTTGAGGGCTCTTTTAGTAGCATTGGTAAAATTCACTTTAAAGTTGTGCCAAAGCATTATGTGTGTATTATTACAGCAGAAAGAGCCTCAGAGTCTCCACTTACTCTGTATTTCTCAACATGCCATGTGATTAATTGAAAACTGGTTTTCTGTTTTAAACTGTTCATTTTACACAGCCCCAAGGTCAGATCCTCTGCTGAAATGAATCAGTGTAGCTCCCTTGGAAAAATAGTTTACACCTGTTGAGGATTGTGCTCACAGTTTCATTTGAATTACCTTTATTATACAAACTAGCACTCCTTGTGTATTGAGCTCCTAGCAACCCAGGTCTTTCAAAGACTCATTCCAGTTTAGACAATGAGAACAGAAATCAACATAGACATAACAAAACATTACTTAGTTGGGCGTGTGATGGACTTCCAAAGGCATTGTTCGGTTTGTAGATATTTTTGGTGCCTGCTTGACACAAAACACAATCTAGTTTATAGACCCTCTTCCATGAAACTAACAGAGCTCAACTCCACTTGCTGGAGGCAGAGAGTCTAGGGACTGATTAGTGAACAACAGCATCTTTAGATGTCAAACAGTAGTCAAAATAGCTTTCTCACTTAAGCTCTCTTTTCCTGTGTATGAAAAGGTATGACTGCACCTTACACAACAATATAAAGTTAACCTGGAACATACTAACCAGATTAAAAATTGGCTAATGGATAGATTTCCAAATGTAAACTGGGAATAATCTCCAGTGTGTATGTCTCCAATAGGGGTCATGCAGGGATCAATCCTTGCTTCCCCCGCTCCATTATTTAACATTTTTATCAATGACCCGGAAGAAAATAAAATAAGCACTGTTAATGATTGTAGATGACATAAGAATTGGGGAAGTGGTAACAATGAAGAAGAAAAGTTTCTAATTTAGAGAGATATGGATCCTTTGGTAAACTGGGTACAAGCAACTTTGTACTTTCATAAGGCTAAATGTAAATATATACATCTAGGAATAAAAAATGTAGAATATTTTCAGGGTGGGAGACTCTATCCTGGGAAGCCATGACTCTGAAAAAAAATTGGAGGTTGTGATGGATAATCAGCTCAAAGTGATCTCTCACTATGACACTGCGGCCAAAAACAGTCGACGTGATCCTTGCATGTATAAACAGGGAAATCTTAGGAGGAGTAGAAAAGTTATTTTTATCTATGTATTTGGCATTGGCTGCTGCTGTAATATTATGTTCAGTTCTGGTGCTCACCATTCAAGAAACTTGGATAAATTGGAGAGAGCATAGAAAAGAGGCGTGAGAATGATTAAAGAATTTTAAAAAGCTTGCCTTATAGTAATAGACCTAAAGAGCTCAATCTATTTAGTGTAACAAAAAGGGATGTCTACAAGTATCTACATGGGGAACAAATACTTAATAATGGACTCTTTAATCTGTAAGGCTGCGTCTAGACTGGCATGATTTTGCGCAAATACTTTTAACGGAAAAGTTTTTCCATTAAAAATATTTGCGCAAGAGAGCGTCTACACTGGCATGTGCCTTTGCGCAAAAGCATCCGTGCCAATGTAGATGCTCTCTTGCGCAAGAAAGCTCCGATGGCCATTTTAGCCATTGGGCTTTCTTGCGCAAGAAATTAACGTTGCTGTCTACACTGGCCTCTTGCACAAGAATACTTGCGCAAGAGGGCTTATCCCTGAGTGGGAGCGTCAGAGTATTTGCGCAAGAAGCACTGATTTTGTACATTACAACGTCAGTGTTCTTGCGCAAATACTCACGGCCAGTGTAGACAGGCAGCAAGATTTTGCGCAAAAGCAGCCGCTTTTGCACAAAATCTTGCCAACGTAGACACAGCCTAAGAGAAAAGTATAACATAGTCCAGTGCCTTGAAACTGGAGCTAGAGATGCAATTCTATTTCTGTTTCAGAAAGCATCAAACAGCAGGCCAAAAAACACCAGCTGGCTAGTTTTGCTTTATCCTATTCTGTTTTGGAGTTAGTCGTTTGAGCAAATCAAGTTATCATGGAGCTGTTTTCTTTGCATGTAACTCATACTCACTAGAAGGGCTGCAAAATACAGGTGACGGCTGAAAATTAATGGATGGATGGCAGTGATGGTTTGTGAAAACATCTTTTACTGGTAGCTATGGTAATCTATGTTGTTATGGTTATCTCTCTGGGTATGTCTACACATCAAAGTTATTTTGAAATAACAGCCGTTATTTCGAAATAATTTTCCTAGCATCTACACAGCCAAACCTCTATTTCAAAATTAATTCGAAATAGCGGAGCACTTATTTCGAATTTGATAAACCTCATTCTACGAGGAATAACTCCAATTTGAAATAGCTATTTTGAAATAAGTGCTGTGTAGACACTTATATTGAAATAGGGGGCCTCCAGCCTTCCCAGGGTGCCCTGGTGGCCACTCCAGCCTTAACCAAGAACACTGCTCTCCCTCCCCCCTCCCCAGAGCCCTTAAAGGGGTTGACTCTGGCCACAGTGCCTGTGCCAGCTCCAAGCCTGCCAGCCCAGAGCCAGCAGTCACAGCCCAAGCCGCTGGCAGCCAGCCCTCCGCTGCTCCCCAGGAGCAGTCTGCCAGCTCCCAGGAGCCTGCAGGGCCCAGAGAAGGCGGGAGCCTTCCTGGTCCAGGGTGGAGATCATGGACCTTATTCAGGTTTTGGGGGGATGCCCCAAATGTCCATGATCTCCGTACTAGATGGAGGAACGCAGCCGTCTATGGCAGGATACCTGCCAGCCTGGCCACCAAGGCCACACGCGAATGCAGGAGCAGGTTTGCATGACAATCAAGTTGGTCCGGCGAGACCCCCAACCCTGAGCCCTGTGCTTCCCTTCTCCCTTCTTCCTCTTGGGTTCCCCCTTCCAGCTCCCTCCTCCCAGGTTTCCCCCTCCCCTCTCCCACTCTCTCTCCTCCCCTCTCCCACCTCTTTTCCCCAGTCTCACCAGAGTTTCATTCCCTACCCCCCCAGTTTTGTTAAATAAAGAGAGTTTGTAGTCATGAAAATACATGTATTTTATTTGACATTAGGAAGGGGGGTTAGTGAGGGGTAAGTGGAAGGACGTGAGGGAGGAATGAGGCACAAGCCCCCAGTGGGGCAGACCAGGGAGGCTCTTAGTGCTCCTCAGGGTGGAAGCTCTCCCGCAGGGCCTCCTGGGTACTGATAGCCCCCTGATGGACCTCCTGGATGGCAGCCTGCAGAAAGTGCAGCCAGGCTCGCAGCAACGCATCCAAGAGAAGCACCAGAGTGCCCAGGGGCAGCTCTGGCTCCATGTTGCAGAGTGCTGTGGTGTCCCTAGTGAGGGCAACCAGAGCACACAGAGACAAAATGCTTTGCTGTCCCTCATTGAGGTAGACAAGCAAAAAGGGAAACCTGAGAACTGGCTGTCTGGGAGGGTCCCTTTAAGCACAGACCTCAGATAGCCTCAGACAGCAGCCCCACACAGTAAGTCCTGACCTGGTGCCCTGCTGGAACTGGTTCCAGCCAGCCTTAAATGCGATTCAGAGTCCACTCAGTGTGGACGCTCTATTTCGAAATAGCAAAATGCTATTTCAAAATGCATTTTGTGTGTAGATGCGTTATTTTGAAATAAGCTAATAAGATATTTCGCAGTAACACTGTTGTGTAGACATACCCTCTGGTAACCTTTCTTTACATAAAGGATTAATCTGAGGAAAAATGGCAGTTCTTCATGTACTTTGAAGTGAATCTTCTTCTGTTATGTAGGTCTGGTGATTGTCCTAGAAGAGAAACCTTGGTCAAAAATGACATCTGAAATATTTTACTGTAGTATTTTTGTTTAAAACTTAAACTGAAAGAACATCTTGCACATCATAAAATAGGCATTCCCATTCTACTAATACATTTGGCCCTGGTGCTCCTTCAGACTCAGGGTTCCTACTGTTGTCCCAGTTCATGTTCTTGGTCAACTTTGGAATGTGCATCAGACTTACCAGGGAACCGTGCCAGGTCATCAGTAGTTTTTATGGCGTAAAGCTCCCGTTGAATTGGTTTCATTATCTAATAAAGCTTATTGGTTGAGTTAGGTAACTGGATAGCTTTGTTGTGGAGATATGTGGGTAGAGTTGTGTGAAAGATATTCTGAACTGGTTTCTTGCTGGGATGATGCTCCAGAATTCCTACCCGAGAAATTGATATAAGCTTCATTCAAAAAAGCTGTTACTTTTCTACTTCATTTTTGAGCTCTTAGTAGTTGATAATCCAAAAATATCATAACATATAAACCATGACCTCCATTTTTATTATTGTTTCACTTATTGCTTTAAGCTCATTCCCTCTGGGGAACCTGCCATTAGCCACTGTTGGAAGACAGGCTACTGGGCTAGGTGAACCTCTGACCCAATATGGCAGTCCACAGTAACTCCTTTCCCCTCTGATTTACCAGTTCTAGAGATGGGACCAGTTATGAGAAATCTGGCCATCTTAAATCACCTTTATGTGCTACTATTTGTACAATAGTTTTGGACCGGGGGGGAAAATATTCAGCATGAGTGTGTGTGTCTGTGTCAGAGAAAATGAGATGGTGTTTATTTACAAGGAAAATTGCCTTTATTTGGAGGAGTTTAACGTGCATTATATTACAAAGAAGATGAAGTTTTGCTACATTTTCATACTGAAATTTCAGACTGAAAATTTCAGAGTAGTCAGTAAAACAGAAAAAACCTAAAAAACTGTATCTCTTGTATACAGTATGTGAGTTTGCGGCAGGAAAGTAAATCTGCCAGCCTTCAGTATATCTTCTAACTCTTCCACCTGATTTCTTTGTGTAAGTTACTGCTTGTTTACCAGTAAAACTCAGCCTTCAGTTCAGACCACATCACATTAATTAAATAAAGCTTACAATACACAGCTGCTTATTACTTCTAGTGGTTATAATTTATTATAAAGAATTAACGTATTAGTACAAGGAGCTGAATAAAGATTATTGTATGAGCAGATGTTTGTTCTGACCTTACTTATTTGTCAGCACACAGACAGATTTAATTGTGTTTTTCCGTATTTTTAAATTTAAGTTGCCATTTATCTCCAGGGCATTTGAAACCAGCATAGTACATATGGTTTGAGAGCTGAAGATGAATATCTTTGCTCTATACTCCCTTAGCTCCCCAGGACAACTAACCTGAATTTTATATATCCTGCAACTCCCAAGCTCTACAGTACTCACCATTATATATTACTTCACAGAGACTGAGTTACCATATTGACTGTACATTTAAATCAGCCCTGAGAGGAGCCCAGATGGACTATTTGTACCCAGTTATTGCCAGTCATATACCACCTAATGTAACTAGCCTGTTTCTTGCCCCATAACTTGCTAATTCCTTGAAGATCTAACTTAAATATTTTAATATTTTCCATAGTAGTCCAGAGCTGGATGATTCTTGTACTCGAATAACATCTACCATCATGCACCTCAATATCGGTTGTCTTTCTGAAGAAATTTGCTGCTGCATCAAAGCTTTTTATATGGTCTCCCACAGTATTCTTTAGAGACAGTTAAAGAAATGTGGATTGGATAAATAGACTGTAAGATGGATAGAATGCTAGCTATATTGTTGGTTTCAATGGGTAGTGATCAAAGGCTCAATGTGTGATTGGTCATCGGTAAGCAGAGTACCTCAAGGGTCAGTTCTGGGGCCAGTTTTGTTCAACATTTTTATTAATGACCTGGATGAGGGGATGGATTACACTCTCAGCAGATGACACTAAGCTAGGGGAAAAGGAAGATACTCTAGAGAGTGGGGATAGGGTGCAGGGTGACCTAGACAAATTGGACGATTGGGCCAAAAGAAATCTGATGAGGTTAAACAAGGAAAAGTGCAAAGTCCTACACATGGGATGGAGGAACCTCAAACACTGCGGCAAGCTGGGGACCAATTGGCTAAGCAGCAGTTCTGCAGAAAAGGACCTGGGGATTACAGTGGAGGAGAAGCTGGATACGAGTCAATAGTGTGCCCTTGTAGCCAAGAAGGCTAATGCTATATTGGGGTGCATTAGTAGGAGCATTGCCAGCTGATAGAGGGAAGCGATTATTCTCCTGTATTCAGCACTGGTGAGGCCACATCTTGAATACTGCATCCAATACTGGGCCCCACATTACAAAAAGAATGTGGATGCACTGGAGAAAGTCCAGCAAAGGGCAACAAAAATTATTAGAGGGCTGGAGCACGTGGTTTAAGAGGAGAAGCTGGGAAATTTGGTCGTCTTAGTCTACTGAAGAGAAGAGCGAGGGGGGGATCTGAGAGCACAGAGGCTGTTCTCAGTGGGAACAGATGGCAGAACAAGGAGCAATGGTTTCAAGTTACAGTAAGGGAGGTCTAGGTTGGATATTAGGAAAAACTATTTCACTAGTAGGGTGGTGAAGCACTGGAATTGGTTACCTAGGGAGGTGGTAGAATCTCTATCCCAGGAGGTTTTTAAATCCTGGCTTGATAAAGGCCTGGCTGGGATGATTTAGTTAGGCTTGGCCTGCTTTGGGCAGGAGGTTGGACTTGTTGACCTCCTGAGTTCTCTTCCAACCCTAGGATTCTCTCATCAGAACCATTGTCTGGGCATAACTCCTATTGACTTCAGTATGGCCAGGATTTCACTCTAAAATCCTGTCTTTAGCTCCTCCTAAGTAAAGTGTGGTCCTTTGTGAGAGGAAAACTCAAACTTCATCTCTATGAGCACTGTTATCACAAGCAATATTTTTCCCTCTTCCCAGATATTGGTGGTAGTTAGACTCACCTGCCTGATATTCACAGAACTGATGACCAGTCTCCTAATATTTCCCATATTACTATTTTGAGATTGTATAGTGTTACCTTATTAGCTGCTATTCAGAGTTTCAGTTTGGGTATGTCTAGACTGCATCCCTCTGTCGGCAGAGGGATGCAGATTAGGCAGGTCGACATTGCAAATGAGGCAGGGATTTAAATATCCCATGCCTAATTTGCATAAAAATGGCCACCACATTTTGCCAACTCAGCTCTTTGTTGGCAAAAAGCAGCAGTCTAGAGGGGGATCTGTCGAGAAAGAAAGCCTTTTTCAACAGATCCTGTAAACCTTCTTGCAGGAGGCATAAGGGAGCTATCGAAAAAGGCTTTCTTTCTCGACAGATCCCCCTCTAGACTGCTGCTTTTTGCTGACAAAGTGCTGAGTCGGCAAAATGTGGCAGCCATTTTTATGCAAATTAGATGTGGGATATTTAAATCCCTGCCTCATTTGCAATGTCGACCTGCCTAATCTGCATCCCTCTGCCGACAGAGGGATGCAGTCTAGACATACCCTTTGAGAAATTCCCTTCAGATGATCAAACTAAGTGTGCAGATTTGTTTATTATCGCTCCACTGAAACATTTCTTCTGTTTGTAATTTTCTTGTTCGGTGGCTTACTTCTGAATTTATTTGCTGGGTTTAATTCAAGAGCCACTGAACTTCAAGGAGGATTCATTTCAGGGAAGCCAAGTGGTATTGGCATCACTTTCTTGCTCAGGAAGTGCACCAGCGAGGACCTCTTTAATTTGAAAAAGAATGTTCTGAGAAGCTCTGCTAGAGGCAGCTCCCCAGAAGAGGTAATGATACACCATAACCCCAGATATGCCACCTCTAAGACTAGTGCCATCTATTTTTTAAAATTAAGGCTAGCTGTTGGATCCCTCCCAGACTCAGGGGTTCAATGTCTTGCAAGTTCCTGCTCTTGGGTAGACTTTCTAAGCAGCAGTCAGTATAACACACAGCTGAAATTTTTTTTCTACATTTTTCATTTTCCAGACAAGTGGTTTGGGGCTTTCAGTTTTCCTACAGAAAAAGAACAAAACTTTCTGAGGAAAGAAGACACTTTCCATGAACAATTTCTTTTTGTGGAAAAGCCAATTTTCTGGTAAAATAACAAGCAAACAAACAAAAAAGTTTTGAACTTTTTTTGACTGGTGCTAATCTCTAAGGTTCCTGAGATGTTTTGGTACCAAACACACTTTTACATTAGAGCTATATTTTGTCCAAGACTTATACCCTGTCTCTCTCGTATATTATGACATAAGTATATATGAGGCTAGTTCTAGTTCTAGTTCATTTTATAATGTTTAGCTTATTTTCAAAGTTTACCTTGAGGAAAATGTTACCACTGTCGTACTATCTTACATTTTTGCTCTGAAGGCCGTCAAATCCAATGTCAGCCTGATTTCTGATGAGAATTTCTAGCTCTCTAGTTGGTCCTTGTGAGCTTTACTCTGGGAACTGTTGGGTCTAGAAGCCATGTTAAAGTGTTAAAAGACAAAGAGAGGAAGACCTTGAGATGGCTATGGCCCAGACCCTTGATTTCTTTGAAGACTTAAATTACTTTCATAGAGTTCATTAGGGAGCTGATAAGCAGCTTGGCATATGACCAATTCTAGTAGTAAAGAAATAATTCATGTTTTTGAAGAAAAAAGGAGGGAAAACATCTCAAAACATTCTTTTTTTGCCTTGTATTATGCTATAACAGTGTTTAAGATGATAAATTCTGCTTAGTCTGTAGCTGATTTGCTATGTGCAGTTAAAAATAGGTGAGTGTGTGGCTGTAGGAGCATGTTGAATGTTACAATACTCAGAAGAAATGAATTCTCGTACAGAAATCTAGTCATGCTAGGTTTTTTAACTTTCCCATGAGAAACACACAAACACACTTCTCCTTTTATTGGAAATTTTGATGCCTAATATCTTTTCTACCACTAATTTTTCCTCCTCCTATTTTTATTAATTAAAATAAAATTCAGTTAGAAGAATGAGAACAGATAAGGCAGATGCCAAATTGAGAGAAAACTGGTTTCCTAGAATTTGATAATTATGTTCTCTCAGTCCATCCTGCCATAACTGCGTTTCCCTCCTTCACTCTCTCTTCAGCAGCAAAAGTGCATGCAGGTTATGAGAATGATCAAGACTGTTTCATGATGAAAATTCTAATTTGTTGCAAAATATATAACACAAGGTCAGAAATAGGGATAAGTGTGGATGACAATATAAATTGTTTTTGAATACCATTTAGTTCCAAGGAAAATTTGGGTCCTTAATTAAGGCTGTGTTCTTTTTCATCTCAGAAAGATTTCACAGCCTCAAACACACTGATACATGTTAGATCGTATGTGGCATACCTCTTACTGCCTTACTACATTACCATTCCTTTTATGAAATTTCTGTTCGACAATCACTTCACTATGATATTTTATTCTCTTTTGAAATCAAAGTTTAATTCCGGGCAGGTGGCTGTTATCTGAATGTAAAGGGGGAAGGGACAGAAAAAAAATCTTCAGTAGTTAGAATTTTTCTGCCACTATTCTGTTTGACAAGGGAACTCTTTACAGGTGATTGAAATGGTTCACTTTGTGCAGGAAATTTGTAATACTCCTGTCACTTTCTGCATGCAGATGACAAGCTGCTGCCAGCTGTACACCACCGTTTTCTGCAGCATCGGGGACTATAGTGATTTCCATCCATTCAAATTTGTCCAAGCCACTGAACTATTCCCATCTCTAGCATTTCTAGAATCAGACCAATTTGCTCTTATCACAACAGAGTTTCCAAAGACTTTGTGAATTACAAGCTGTTTCTCATGTTTATTGATGGACTGATATTTGGGAAAGGACTAAGATTAAAAAAAAGTGTGCAGTTCATTTCCACTGGAACCAATTCATTTCGTCCTTTCTTCCTTTATCCTTGTATGTATGTGTGCACACAAACACACAGAGCTCAGTTTCTGAGTGTGAGACCTCTGGGAGAGGAAACTGAAGTAATTGAATTGGATTAGACAAGCCAGCAGAACAAAGTCACATTCCATGAGATTTTTTCCAGCGTTGAGTATATGAATAGTAATTATTTAAGGATTAGTGCAAGTCTAAGATGTGGTCCACTCTGAATACTCTTCACCATGTATAAACAAAAGCAAGACATAATATATGCTGTTTAAGCTTCTTTTTATCTGTAATAGATTTCTTTTGGAGCTGTGAGAACTTGAAAAAATCCTGCTTGGTGAGTAAGCGCGCTCTTATTGTTTTTCAATAAAGAAATAAGCTCTTTAAGTTTACAATCCTAAAGAGAGCTTAATTAAGGATACTTACTCTTGTTTTAAATTATGTCCACTCCCATTTTGATGGCTGTTTTTCTGAAGTACATCTGAGAAGGAAAGAGGAATATTTTAGAATGACAAGTCCGACTGACATTCTGCTTTTCCTTATGTTCTCTGCTGGCTCCCAGCCTCAGTTCTGGTCACTTTAGGCACCATTACAGGTGACGTGCAAAAGCTAAAATTAGAACAGATTTGGACCAGATATGTTGGCTGACTGTCCCCCAGTGACCAGACTGTGAGAACATTAAGCATATAAATAAAATGTTAAGTAGCCAATCTTTAAAATGAATTTCCTTTCCTACTGCTAACTTTAGATGTGCCCAGGAATCACCAGTATGTGTCACTCTGTGACATCACACAAATTGGAAGGCTCATGGGTTGCAAGAGACTATGTTAAAACTTAAAAACCTTGGACTATGTCTAAACTACAATCCTCTTCCAAAAGAGGAATGTAAATGAGTCCGATAGCAAATGCAAATGAAGCACTGATTTACAAATGTCATGCTTCATTTGCATAATCGCACAAGAGCGCTTTTTCGAAAAAGGGTTTTTTGAAAAAGAAACTGCAGTCTAGATGGGTTTTTTTTTCAAAAGAACCCTGTCTAGACTGCAGTTTCTTTTTTGAAAAACCCTTTTTCAAAAAGCGCTCTCGTGCGATTATGCAAATGAAGCATGACATTTGTAAATCAGTGCTTCATTTGCATTTGCTATCGGACTCATTTACATTCCTCTTTTGGAAGAGGAATGTAGTTTAGACATGCCCTTAGAGACTAACAAAAATGTAGATATGATCATGAGCTTTCGTGGGCACAATCCACTTCAAGCTCATGATAACATCTACATTTTTGGTTAGTCTCCAAGGTGGTACAGGGCCATTCATTGTTTTGTGAGTTTTTTCAGTTACAGACTAACACGGCTATCCCTCTGAGATTAGGAGACTGGGTTGTAATCACAGTTCATTTAAGGGGATGCTACCTGATGTACTGGCTCAGGAGATGGCTTAGGATGATACTAAAGCATTGTCTCCCTGCAGGCTCTTTGGCAATGTGGTTTTCTTTCTTCCAAAAAGTGCCCTACTTTGGTTGCTCATTGTCTTCATTTCACTTTATAAAGCCTGTGGCTTTACCACTGGTATGAAACAGATGATTTAAGAAATAGCAGTCAGCCAGGTAATTGAAGCACACTGTTGTATGTAGAGGCATAATGCTTGAGCAGAGGCAGAACAAAACTGCACAAACTCTCTACCTTCCACTCCTTAGGTGCTCTTGAATAAGCAAAGTGTTTTTTTTTAAACGTTGCAACTTGTGCATATATACAGGATATGGTGGGTTTTCATGCTAGGTACTAGAGTTGGTCAAACTATGTGTTAACTATTGGATTCAACTTCTTTTTGATTTGTGAAGTTCACAAATGTTATCCATGGCTCGGTCCATGATTTGCAGTTGTTAAATAAGTAACTGGTTTTCACAGGCTGTTCTCAGTTACTGTTCCTCTGTGAACTCATGATTTGAAGTTCAGTAGTCAGCACATGGGTTTGGTTGCCCACATCACAATCAGGTTTCTCTCCCTGATTGAATGACCTTACCTTTATGAACAGGTGCAATGCAAGATGCCATTTCGGGAGGGTAAGGGGGGCAACAGCTGTGTGCTCTGGGATGTAGCTAGGTTTTCATCCTGTTCCCCGGATGCCAAGGGAGTGAGGGGAAAGTACTTGCATTCCATGCATGCTTCTCACACCTAGCTGTGTGAAGGGAGCTCACCAGCCAGGTGTGAGAGGAATGCACAGAATACAAACACTTTCCCTTCACTCCCTTAGCGTCTGGGGAATGGGATGTAAAGATAGCCACATCCCAGAGCGCACGGCTACTGCCCCCCCACCCTCCCAAAATGGCGCCCTTGGTGCAATGACTGAAGAAATGGCATTGACATTGTCAAAGGACAGATGAACTCGGTCTCCTATTCCTTTCACAAAATGCACCCACTCCATTAGAGAAAGGAGTGTTTTATTGGCTTATTTTGTTACCATAAGGAGTGTACTCAGTCAGTTAGAACCAGTACCAGAATCTTATAGGATGAACCCCTGCCAACCAACCCATGTCAAAAATTCTAAAAAATACATACATACAAAAATGAACCCTTGTCAGAATCAGAATCTTTCAAAGTCACCATGGCAGAAGACAAACAAAACCAGAATCATCATAATTTTTTTCATTGTAATTTGTTTAAGTCAAATCCAGTCTTTTATTTGAAAAATGAATCTAACTCATGTCAAAGGAAACACAGAGGTATTTAATTTATTTAATGTCAAATAATGGTGATGTTATTTTAGAGATTAATCAGGTTTTTTGATTTAATCATGCTTTCATAATTCCATATTCCCCAATATTTTCCCTATTGGTAAAATATTCCTGTTTTCCAAATATATCTTACTTTTCTTTCTGAGAGTGTCTAGTAGCATGGTTTTTTAATTGTATGCAATTATGGACAAGATTCTTTTAACTCCCAATGGTCATTTCCAACTAGTGGGCTGTGGTTATATCTTGCACTATTGTAACTGGGTCCATGAAAGACCACAACACCTGTACTCTGCCACTTGCTGTGGAGAATTTGTGGGCAACAAAATTTTCTAGCTCAGGCCTGTTTTGAAGGTGGTAAACAATAAACAAAATTATATTGCATTTAGGTAACCTACTCCCTCATTCAGGGGAGAGGGTGATCAGAGTCTAGGTCTCAGTCCTGTGGTCAAGGTTGAGCAGTAAACATTGTTGGATGGCCCAGGCCGTCTGTCAGGGCAGGGCAGTATCACTTGGGCCTTTGGTCAGGGATGGGTAGCAAACAGTTAATTAGCCTCGGTCCTTCGTCAGGGCAGGGCAGCCAGAGTCTATGGCTCAGGCCTGGACTCACAGCTGAGCAGCAAACACAGGTAATGAGCCCAAACCCTTAGTCAAGCTGGGGCAACCAGAGTATATGGCTCAGGCCTGGTTTCATGGCTGATCAGCAAGGAGGTTGGGAATCCTAGATCAGATGAATGGCTAACAAGCACAGGCTTCTTGGCCCAGAGAGAAGGAGACTGCCCCGAGAGCTTGGGGTACCGTGGGGACACAAGCCCACTCACTCCATTGTGTCCCAGCCCAGGGCTCTGTCAATGGCAAAGTGGCATTGGGTCAGCAGGGATTCTGACCTCAACCCACTGACCTAATCTCTGGCAGCGCTGCCACTTCCTAACTCCCCCTTGCAGCGTATCTCGCTCGGTAGAGGGCCTTCCAGATTATCAGGGTTGAAGGCCTGGAGACAGTTTTGGTAACTTCTCCAAGGTCAGGTAAGGATCTGGCTCCAGTGACTCTGGCCAGTCCTCAGCTCCACAGGGCCCTGTGGCAGTCTCCCAGCTCAGGAGACCAAAGGAGGAGTTTGTTCAGCCCCCAGAGGCTGCCACCCAAATGAGCTCCCAGACTTGTATTTTATACGACATTGGAGCTGATGTTTAAAAGCTCCAAAGCTCAGTTACTCCCATCCAGCTCCAATACCTTGGAGGTACCAGTGGCAATAATATGCCACCTCCTCAGTTGCTGATGGCAATGTCAAATCTCTGCTAATGGAGCTGCACTGAAGAATATCCACACCTTTGGAAAAGGAAGCAGAATCCTTTCCTCCAGCGTGACCAATTGAAAGCATGTTCAACCTTGAATTTTCTTTGTGGTCCATTCTTTACTCTTGATACTGAACTATCCAAAATTCCAGCTTTACACTGAGCTCATCAGTCTCTTCTAACTTTTCCCAGATAACACTAAAAGGTTTTAAAGTGTTGTCACATAACTGTGGTTATTGTCCTGTAGGAGAATTGGTAGGATTTTGCAAGAAAACAACTAAGACCTAGCCAGCCACCATGTTGGTTCTGCTCAACTTTAACAATGAATCCCTGCAGTTGCTTTGAGAAGAGTTTAAACCTTTGTTTTCCCTTCAAAAGTATGTTTTGAAAAGGTCAGTCAGTGAGTAATAAAGCTTCAAAAGATTCAAAGGCTGTGACGATGACTTACTCCTATGAGAGAGCTATGGCTTTGAGCTGGTGCAGCAAAAGAGCATTCCAGTTTTTATTTTGCTTTAATATTGTGCTTACTTATCTTTTAAATACAATGGCAAAGTCATCTGTTTGACAGGAGTAACAAATACAAGTTCTTTTTAATCCAGCAGCTCTTATGAAGCTAACCCATCTCCAAACTAAAAACAAATTTCCCATTTGTAAGATCCTGGTAACTATACCATCTCAGTGTGGTGAGTGTCTACTATAGACTACCAGATCAGATGGATGAGGTAGATGATGCTTTCTTCAGACAAGTAACAGAAACTTCCAGATCACAGGTCCTGGTTCTCATTTGGGACTTCAGTCACCCGGACATCTGCTGGGAAATCAATAGAGCAGGATACAGACAATCCAGGAAAATTTTAGAGAATGTTGGGGATAACTCCCTGGTAAAAAGTGCTGAAGGAAGCAACCAAAGTCCACGTTCAGCTTCACCTGCTGCTCACAAACAGGGAGGAATTAGTAGGGGAAGTAGATGTGGGTGGCAACTTATGCAGCAATGATCATGGGATGGCTGACTTCAGGATCCTGACCAAAGGAAGAATGGAGAGTAGCAAAATACAGACCCTGGGCTTCAGAAAAGCAGACTTTGACTCCCTCAGGAAACTGATGGTTAGGGTTCTCCGAGGGGGAAAGGAATCCAAGAGAGCTGGATGTATTTTTAAAAAGCCTTATTGAAGGCAGGGGAACAATCCATCCCAATGTGCAGTAAGAGAAGCTAATGTGGTAGGCAGCCAGCTTGGCTTAACAGTGAAATCTCTGGTGCCCTTAAACACAGAAATGAAGGTTCAAGAAGTAGAAACTTGGACAGATGGCTAGGGAGGAGTATAAATACATCGCTCGAGCATGCAGTGTTGTAATCAGGAAGGCCACAGGGCAATTGTAATTGCAGCTAATAAGGGATGTGAAGGGTAACAAGAAAGGTTTCTATAGGCATGTTAGCAATAAGAAGGTAGTCAGAGAAGGAGTAGGTCCCTTACTGAATGAGGGAGGTAACCTAATGACAGATAATGTGGGAAAAGTTAAAGTACTCAATGCTTTTTTTTTTTGGCCTCTCTCTGTCTTCACAGACAAGCTCAGCTCCCAAAATGCTGCACTAGGCAGCACAGTATGGGAAGGAGGTGGGCAGACCTCAGTGGAGAAAGAACTATTATAAAAAACTGAGCATACACAAATATATGGAGCTGGATCTAATGCATCCAAAAATTCTGAAGGAGTTGGCTGATGTGATTAAAGAGCCATTGGCCATTATCTCTGAAAACTTAAGATGAATGGGAGAGGTCCCAGATGATTGGAGAAAGGCAAATGTAGTGCCCGTCTTTAAAAAAGGGAAGAAGGATGATCCAGGGAACTACAGACCAGTCAGCCTCACCTCAGTCCCTGGAAAAATCATGGAGGGGATCCTCAAGAAATCCGTTTTGAAGCACTTGGAAGAGGGGAAGTGATCAGGAATAGTCAACATGGATTCACCAAAGGCAAGTCATGCCTGACCAACCTGATTAACTTCTTTGATGAGGTAACTGGCTCTGTGCTATGGGGAAGGTGGTGGATGTGATATATCTTGACTTTAGCAAAATTTTTGATATGGTCTCCCACAGTATTCTTGCCAGCATGTTAAAGAAGTATGGATTAGATAAGTGGACTGTAAGAGGGATAATAAGCTGGCTAGACTGTTGGGCTCAATGGGTAGTGATCCATAGCTCGATGTCTGGTTGGCAGTCTGTATCAAGTGGAGTGTCCCCAAGATCAGTTTGGGCCAGTTTTGTTCAACACCTTTATTAATGACTTGGATGAGGGGATGGATTGCACCTTCAGCAGCTAAGCTAAGGGGACAGGTAGATATGCTGTAGAGTAGGGATAAGGTCCAGAGTGATGTGGGGAAATTATATAATATATGGAAATATACCTATCTCATAGAGCTGAAAGGGACACTGAAGAAGTCATTGAGTCCAGTCCCCTGCCCTCACAGCAGGACCAAATACCATCTTTCACAGATTTGCCCTAGATCTCAAGGTGGCTCCCTCAAGGATTGAACTCACAATACTGGGTTTAGCATGCCAAGGCTCAAACCACTGAGCTATCCCTCCTCCCTGAAGTTAGAGGATTGAGCCAAAAGAAATCTGATGAGGTTCAACAAGGAGATGCGCAGAGTCCTGCACTTGAGACAGAAGAATCATAAGCACTGATGCAGGCTCAGGACTGGCTAGCTAAGCAGCAGTTCTGCAGAAAAGGACCTGGGGGTTACAGTGGAGGAGAAGCTGGATATGAGTCAAGAGTGTGCCCTTGTAGCCAAGAAGGCTAACGGCATATTAATGTGCATTACTGGGGCATTGCTAGCAGATCTAGAGAAGTGATTATTCCCCTTTATTCATCACTGGTGAGGCCACATCTGGAGTATTGTATCCAATTCTGGGTCCCCCGTTACAGAAAGGTTGTGGACACATTGAAGAGAGTCCAGCAGAGGGCAACCAAAATGATTAGGGGACTGGAGCACATGACTTATGAGGAGAGGCTGGGGGATTTGAGATTATTTAGTCTGCAGAAGAGAAGGAGAGGGGATTTGATAGCAGCCTTCAACTACCTGGAGGGAGGTTCCAAAGAAGATGGGAGAGGTTGTTCTCAGTGGTAACAGATGACAGAACAAGAAGCAATGGCCTCAAGTTGCAGTGGTGGAAGTCTAGGTTGAATATTAGGAAAAACTCTTTCATGAGGAGGGTGGTGAAGCACCTCAATGGATTCCCTTGAGAAGTGTTGGAATCTCCATCTGTAGAGCTTTTAAAGTCCTGGCTAGGATGGTTTAGTTGGGATTAGTTCTGCTTTTCGTAAGCATTGGACATGATGACCTCCTGAGGTCTCTTCCAACCCTTTGATTCTATGAGTCTATGAACTTGCTTCTCTACCGCAAAAAGGAAAAGGACATGGAGATAACTGAACAGGGAATTCAAAGAGGTCTTTGTGACAGAATATTATGAATAGGTTTTATTGAATTATGTTGCATTTAATATCTACCCACTGTTTCAATAGTTATTCACCAGAGGGCCAACACCTCATCACTTTACTTATGTGGAGGTAAGATGAGCAATATTTGGACTTGTGAAGCAAAAATCATTTTGACTCTTATTTTATATATGCAGGAGTCAGGCTTTTATCAGTGCACACCTCAGAGTCAGCAGAAAACGGTACTAGCACTAGCCCGGTGGAGCTGAGCTTTGTGGTTGTGCTAATAAAGTTATGAAGAATGTTTACTTACACTGAAGCCAAGGTAATTGCTGAGCTGGATGAAAGACCAGGACACTACCCAACACATAGCACTAAGAACATGAAAAATATTAATAAAATGTTACAACCTTTCATTTGTGCTCCATATTGTAACATGACTTGTTAGCTGGTGCCAGTTCTGATGAGTGAAGGTCTAAGGCACTAAAACTTTGCACCAACTCCACTTTGATCAAGAGATGTTTCTCCTGCCTGTACATATCAGACTTTTGCTATAATTGGCCCTACCAATTTTCTTCCCACTTCAACTGTGCAGAATATGTAGCACATCGGTAACAAGCTGTCTTGTGTTGATAACAAGCCTTTTTAATAAATCACTCATCCTTTCTATAATAATAAGATTTTCTGCTATATTTTCCTCCCAGAAGTTAAGGGGAAAAATAATTCTGCCAGCTGTATTGTCATTTTCTTGTCTATTATTTTGGTTTCATTCCTTTGTGGCATGACATGGCGTAACATAACTCAGAGGTAGAAAGGAAAACACGCTATTTTTTAACACAACACTCTTACTTCCTGCCAGAATCAGCTCCAGAATGAAGTCGCTGAACCAAAGAGAGAATCAGTAGGAGGAGGGAGGGAGTGGAAGGGGTGAGCAATGAGAGGTAAAGGAATAAATGAAAAAGCATCTGGCAAAAAGAAAAGGAAATAGGCTATTAAAGGTCAAGTAGCATTTTCTAATTCTCAGAGTATTCCATTCTTTTAGCTTTCCTTCTGGGCCACTGAAAATGTTCATTTGTATTGATTATCTAAGCTTTAAATGCCAATATTAAAAAGTGGTTCTGATGGCCACAGATAATGGCAGATTGCCTGTGCAGTTCATCCATTGAATGAGCACAGCCATAGAACAAGTCTCCCCACATGACCACAGTGCTTCATCATTGTATTTCCATTCCTACACAGATTGAATTGCTTCTAGCAAATTAAAAAAGCAGTTCATTGCCCATGCTCAATCCCAGCTTCATCCAAGCCCTTTGAAATCTGTGGGCTGATTTCATTCTTTCCATTTACTTCAGTGAGCTTTGGACATGGCTCTCTCTGTCTCCAGTCTTTCTGATGAGGTTGTTGTTGGTACTGCCAATAAGTACTAAATGGGATGATGGTTTTGGGGGTGTAGTCTACTGATCACTAGATACTGGATTGGGATACCTCTCCTGCCATGCGATTAGTTTCACATATATCATCAAAGAGCTGTCAGACAGCTTTTGGTATCAGCTGAACTAAGGTATGTTTGAAATGTTGATTTTTATTTTTTTAAATGTGATTTTAATTACAACATAGATTTCTGTTTTATCATGTAACAAAAAGATTTAACTTGAATTGCAAGTTAACAGAGGACACAGCTGGTAAATCTGAAATTAATGGCTTATTCAAGGGGATCTCACCCTCATCCTCTGTAGTGAAAATCAATACAAAGAATTCATTTAGGTTCTTGGAAACATCATTGCCTTCCTGAAGTGTTCCTTTAGTATCTCTATTGCCCACTAGCCCCTCTGACTATTTGATAGGTCTCCTGCTTTGGATGTACTTAAAAAGAAACGCTGGGGGGAGGTGGTTATCTTTAGCTAGTAGTTCTTTAAATTCTGTCTTAGCCTGCCTTATTATACTTTTTACACTTGATTTGCCAGAGTTTACACTCCTTTCTATTTTCTTCACCAAAATTTGACTTCCATTTTTAAGAATTCCTTTTTGCTTCTAATTGCCTCTTTTCCTCTGTTGCTTAGCTATGATGGCCTCTTTTTCAGACCACTTTTTGGGAGAGGTATTTTATTTGAGATATATGATTAGTTTGAGTCTCTATAACATTTTTTAAAATACTGTCCTTGCAGTTTGCAGGCCTTTCACCCTTGTGACTGTTCCTTTTTATATCAATTAACTAGTTTCCTTATTTTTGCATTTTTCCTTTCTTTAATTTAAATACTACTGTATTTTCGCACTACAAAGATGTTAAATTTAATATTATGGTCATTGTTATCGTGTGTTACAGCAATATGCACCTCATGGACCAGATCCTATACTCAATTTAGGATTACATTGGTCTATAATAAATAATTAAATTGGTATGGAGGAAAGATGTAGTCAACCATAGTAGCTTACAATTTAGTGGTCTCTGAAGCTGGCCCTTTCTATTTCTGATGTATGTTGCATTCTTTTTTATTTAATTCAGATAGCTCTTTTTTGTGGTACTTGCATGAAATTATTAAAGGGGATTACCTTTAGAGCATACTAGAAATTGCTCACAGACTTTTATGTGAATATTTGATGCTCCTGGAAGGGCCAGAAATATGAAGAGAACACCTAATCAAATGTAGGATATGTGTGAAGATGAAAAATAAAAATAAGGGTTAGATGTTTTTAAAAACTTGCCCAAGTGTCTTTAAATCTCAAAAGCATGATGTGTTAACTTTGATTTTTAGGTTCAAAATGGTTGTACTTCACAGCTGGTCAAATTGAGTGAAAACCTGTTTCCTACAATATGACTGAGCTTTGTGGTTAAACTGACCTAATTTTGAGCAGAAGCAGTTTATGAAGGCTAGACTGTCCAATTAAGAAAAAGGATATTCTACATTTTGACATTTATGACCAGTCCAGTGGCTTGAACAACAAATTCTGAATATTGAATAGTTACCCAAATAGATGTCTGTAAAAGAAGTTCACAGATAATGCTAACCTCACACATGGTTTGTAAAAACTATTCATTGACCAATTTTAAATAATAAAAATGTATTAAAAACATAATCTGTAGAAAACTCACAAATGAAAAAGTGGTAACAATTATCAAATAAGTTACAACCCAGATTTCAACTAGCGCTATTTATTATCAATCAGTATATCTATCCGTGTATATAAATATCTTTGTCATCCATAGGACTAATGTTAAAAAAATGAGTCTTGAATGTAATAAACCATTGATAAGGTGGCTAAGTTTAGAACTCTGAGTGTTGGTATCTAGTCAGACTTCTGCAAAACTGTTTTTCAATGGAAAATTGGTTTTTTTTAAACAAAATTATTGGTTTTTTGGTAGCCTCAAGGAGCTTGGCTTGATTAGCTAACCGAACAAAGACTGAGCAAGATATGATTGCTTGCTATGAATACATCAAAGGTTTAAATACTAGAGAGGGAGAGGAATTCAACACCATTGTTTACAACAGACATAAATTGGCTATCAACATGTTTAGTCTTGAAATTAGATGGTTTCTAATGAGTACAAGTTTCAAAGGACTGAAGTTCTGGAATAACCTTCCAAAGGGAGAAGTGGGGAGTGGGGGGAGAAGGAAAGAGACAAAACTAACCGATTTCAAGACTGAGTTTGATAAGCGTATGGAGGGAATGGTATGATGAGACTGCCATCAGTGACTGCTAGCATCAAATATTCTCAAAGGACACAGGTGAGATATTAAATGGTGAGGGCTCTGAGTTGCTACAGATAATCCTTTCCAGAAGTCTGGCTAGTTGGACTTTGCCAACATGCTCAAGATCTAACTCAGTGGTTCCCAACCTTTTTGAGCACATAGACCCCTTTTCAATCTATTAAAATTTCACGGACCCTCCCAAATGATCCATTTTTACTAGTCCAACTAAACCCTTCCCGCCACTCTAATAGTTTTGAATGGTTCGAGAAGGGTGACATATTCAAAAAAGAAAAAAAAACGGTAAAAAGTGACTGACCCATTTATAAGCTGACTCCAGAGGACAGTCACAGCTTGTCAGCTTCAGTGTGGGCTGAGGGACATGCAGACTGCAAGGTACGGAGTGTCTCAGGTCCCATTGGCTGCTCTTCGCCTGCACTGCTTCTTCAGGTCCTGTCCCCTCCATCCTCTATCCATCCACGGAGCTAGGAGACTATTGTGGACAAAGGGAGCTTGGGAGCTGCCAGCTCCTGAAGGGTGGAACTTCAGGCGGGTAGGGGGCAAGAGCAGAACTTTGGAAGCGTGGCGGGCGTGGGCAGCAGCTGTGCGTGCCAGGATGCAGCTTGCTTTTGATCCCATTTTCCAGTAGCTAAGGGAGTGTGGGGAAAGTGTTTGCATGCTGTGCATAGCTCTCATGCCTGGCTGGTGTGTGAGAGGCATGCACAGCATGCAAGCACTTTCCCCATACTCCCTTAGCTTCTGGAGAACAAGAGCAAAAGGAAGCCGTGTCCTGGCAAGCACAGCTGCTGCCTCCCCCCCTCTCCCCCGCGCACCAAGGAAGGGGGAGAAGAAAAGGAAAAGGAAAGTAAGGATCGGGTCCACCACAGTGGACCTGATCCTTACTTTTAAAAAATTTCCATGGACCCCCTGCACTTACAGATTGGGAGCTACTGATCTAACTTATCACCATGTATGGGTTAGGAAGGATTGTCCCAGATGGTGGAGTGTTGACCTTCCTCTACTGTATGAGTCCTGGATGATTTGAAGACTTCAGTAACCCAGCCAGAGGTCATGGGTCTATTACAGTATGGGTGAGTGACCTGCAATGTTCAGGAGGTCAGATTAGAGGACCATGACAGTCCCTTCTGGTCTTAAAATCTGACTTTATAAAATCTGAACAATTGAAACCAAATCGTTTTCAGCTGAAAACTGGAAAATTTATTATTCCAAAATGGGCATTATGGTTGAGTACCTACACCAGGGGTCTCCAACCTTTTTCAATTTAAGTGCAATGTAAGATCTACATTGCATAAGATAGAAATGAAAGTTATGAAATGCACAGACCAGTCAAAAACTAAACATAACCCACTTTGCAAGTAGTAACAACCCCCCATGTACATGTTGAGTCAGGAGATGAGAAGGAAGGACAGTGCGTGTTTGTGAGAATGACAGAGACACACACAGTGTGTGAGTGACAGAGATTTTCATTGCCAAGCTCCCCTCCATCCCCTTCTCTCTGTCTGGAGATGGGGTACAGGATTGAGGGGAGGAGGGACACCCTAACATCAGCACACACACACCCGTTTTCCCTCCCACACTTTGCACAGCAAGCAGGAAGCTTCCAAGGGGCAGCTACAAGGCAAGATGACAGGAACAGCATGACAGTGGGTGGAGGGGCAACTGAAGTGATAGCACTTGATAGCTTCCTGGCCAAACCAGTCAGGATCACCTGTCAGAGGCTCCAAGATCTACTGGTAGATCCCGATCTGGTGACCACTCACCTAGACCATAGCTAGGGATTCTTATGCTGCACTGTGATAACTCATCAAGACTGGAAACTGCAATATACCTTGAAATATAGTTTTAGGGAGCCTGGCCATTGGAGAAGAATAGAGGCATGAAGCACCTGAACATGAGGCACCATGACAGCATTTCTGAACTGAAACTTTCAATTTTCAGCCATATGTTTTTGATGGCAATTCACTCCCATTTTCTGACCAGCTCTGCTTCTAAGCTCAGTGATGAATTGAGATTTGAATTCAAATACTGAATTCTTTCATATTTCCCTCTTAGCTGACCTCCTTGTGCCTATCTAGCTATCAATATTATCTATCAATATTAGCTTTGACATTTTCCTGCCTCTTCAAAGACCACTTTCAGTAGTAAAGGCAATGACTAAAACTATGAAGCCTGAAAGTAGCTTTTCTGGATGTGCTATAGTCACCTAGGCTGGGTCTACACTAGGGAAGTATTTAGAAATTTCTAAATTTGACTTAACTCCCAATTTAACAAATTCAAACTAGCATGGCCACACTAAGGGGAAGCCTCAAAATTAATCAAACACAGACTCCATATTTGTGGATGCCCTACCTCGGACTTAGAAGCCCAGGAAGCACTGGGAATTAATTAGTTTGAATTACTTGGGGAGTAATTATTTTGTAATAGCAGCATCAGAGTGTCTGCACTATCATTATTTCAAAATAACTATTTCAGAATTAGCATTATTCCTGATGAAAATAATAGTACAATTTTGAATTCTACAGCCCATTTATTTAGTGTAGTCCAGGTTCTAGTGCCTCTTGAAAAGCCAAAAAGGGGTCCACCTGCCCATGGATCCAGAATAGGACAGGAAAAAGACTATAGGCATTCCTTGGAAAAATGAAAGGAAAGCTGATGAGGAAAGGGAGCTTTCCCTTCCCACTTAAAAACCTCAGCCCAGGGTTGTGAACTCTTTGTGGCTGTAATATGAATCATAGAATCATAGAGCTGAAAGAGACCTCAGGAGGTCATCAAGTCCAGCCCCCTGCTCTAGGCAGGACCAATCCCAATTAGATCAACCCAGTTAGGGCTTTGTCAAGCCGAGACTTAAATACCTCTAGGGATGGAGACCCATTCCAGTGTTTCACCACTCTCCTAGTGAAATAGTTTTTCCTAATATCCAACCTGGACCTCTCCCACCACAACTTAAGACCATTGCTCCTTGTTCTGCCATCCGTCACTACTGAGAGCAGCATTTCTCCATCCTCTTTGGAACCTCCCTTCAGGAAGTTGAAGGATGCTATCAAATCCCCCCTCACTCTTCGCTTCTGCAGAGTAAACAGACCCAACTCCCTCAGCCTCTCCTCATAGGTCGTATGCTCCAATCCCCTAATCATTTTGGTTGCCCTCCGCTGGACCCTCTCCAATGCGTCCACATCCTTTTTGTAGTGGGGGGCCCAGAACTGGACACAATACTCCAGATGTGGCCTCACCAGAGCCGAATAAAGGGGAATAATGACATCTCTGGATCTGCTGGCAATGCTCCTCTTAATGCAACCTAATATGCCATTAGCCTTCTTGGCTACAAGGGCACACTGTTGACTCATATCCAGCTTCTCATCCACTGTAACCCCCAGGTCCTTTTCTGCAGAACTACTGCTTAGCTAGTTGGTCCCCAGCCTGTAACAATGCTTGGGATTCTTCCGTCCCAAGTGCAGGACTCTACACTTGTCCTTCTTGAACCTCATCAGATTTCTTGTGGCCCAATCCTCCAATTTGTCTAACTCACTCTGGACTCTATCCCTGCCCTCCAGCGTATCTACCTCTCCCCCTAGCTTAGTGTCATCCGCAAACTTGCTGAGAGTGCAATCCATCCCCTCATCCAGGTCATTAATAAAGATATTGAACAAAACCGGTACCAGAACCGAACCTTGGGGCACTCTGCTAGAAACCGACTGCCATCCTGACATCGAGCCGTTGATCACTACCCACTGGGCCCGGCCTTCTACCCAGCTTTCTATCCATCTTACCATCCATTTATCCAATCCATATTCCCTTAACTTGCTGGCAAGAATATTGTGGAAGACCGTATCAAAAGCCTTGCTAAAGTCAAGGTATATCACATCCACTGACTTTCCCATATCCACAGAGCCAGTTACTTCATCATAGTAGCTAATCAGATTGGTCAGGCACGACTTGCCCTTTGTGAATCCATGCTGACTATTCCTAATCACTTTCCTCTCCTCCAAATGCCTCAAAATGGATTCCTTAAGGATCCGTTCCATGATTTTACCAGGAACTGAGGTAAGACTGACCAGCCTATAGTTCCCTGGATCGTCCTTCTTGCCTTTTTTGAAGATGGGCACTACATTTGCCTTTTTCCAATGATGAAAATCCAGATACTCTGAAACCCAGACTTTGTTCAGTGATTTGAATTACAGTGTGAATGCTTTGCACAGCTGTAGGACTGACTGAAATATAGGCTCCTTACAACTAAGAAGCTTTCTTGATGAATACTGTTGAAACATCAATTTTCTATTTCTCATCATACAGAGGGGTTTATATATATACATTCTACATGTTAAAAAAAAGTTGCATTTGTTTTGTCTCTTGGAAATAAATCTGTATGTTTTCCTGAAAGAATATGCAGCACTACCCTATTAATCTTACGATCAAATTTCTTTACTGATATTATAAAGGATGTAAAGCTGTCTTTGCTAGCATTTTATCTCAAATGCCAATAGCCATTTCTTCTTGTCTGACTTACGAGTTCATGCCCTGAATCCATATAAGAATGCTGAGAACATAAGCAGTTTCATCAGTGTAATCTCTGTTTTGATGCTGCTGTGACTGTCTTTGAAGAGACTGTTTAGTTTCTATAGTACTGTGTCGATTAAATCTCACTTGTCAAACAGGTGTAATGAATGATCAAACTCCAAAGTATATGAACTGTGTGTTTTCCAATTTTTCACTACCTCCACCCCTTGCTCCATCCATCTCTTCTGTTTTCTTTATTTGTGGAATACAGTTACTGCTCTGAATTTCTTATTATAACAGTTCAAAACACCCCTGTTCTTTTTCTTCTCCCCAGACTTTAGAAACTCACTAACATTCAATAACCTTTAAAAGATATGATCTGTCTTTCTGAGTGAGGAAACTTAATAGTAGGAACACTTAAATATGCAACCTATAATTCAGTCTGACTGACACATTAAATCATATCCTCCAAGTGCACTGTTACTCTTTAAGAAATATGCTACTTTGAGAAGTAACATAATTAATGGATGATAGAAATAAGACTGTAATATTTAGTTTGGTTGCAACAGTAAAGCTCATTTGAGAAACATTTACTGGAGCTCAAAGGAGATGGGTAAAAATCAATACTGCCTGTTGCCTACATAGCTCTTTCATTCTCCAGTTGCCAACAAACCATAAATTTGTGTTAGAATTAGGAATTCTGACATATCATTAATCAGAGGAATAAATATGAAACAGCTTGATGAACCTGGTATAAGAAACACAATTTCAAATAAAAAGCCATTTCATATGTGTCACTCCTTACTGGAGCTTTATCTAATTCAACAAATTGTATCAGAAAGTTGTGCAAAAGGGATACTAGCACCGTTGAATTTATTTTTAAAAGGAAAACTCTAAAGATAACATTACTTCCAGATCAAACAAATCTCTGCCTTAATGTTGCTTTAAATACTAATTTTGCTGATGGAGGTGGGTTCCTACAGGGGCACTTCGTATGTCATTTTCAATGTTTTATTTGTTAAATTTCTATTTTAATACAGCTATATGGTCCTTGTCCTCCTTTTCCTTGGAAAGGCATGCTATCCTGATTTCATGCATCTAAATGCATCCCTGGTCACTGACACCAATTGAATTACATCAAAAATGAGCTCAGCTCATTGAAACAAATGGAAATTTTACAACTGACTTCCGCAGGGGGCAGGGTTGAGCTCACTTATTGCCAGCTCTGTGTTGTTAAGAATATCGAGTTGTATGGTGTTTACAGAAACAGGATCAAATATGGATGCATAACCTCATTTAAAGAAAGCAGAGCATTTCAGAAAACAAGCCAAATGACAATAAAATGATGTAGGGAGGGGAAATGAATGAGTTTAAAGGCCAGGTGAACGTTGGTCTAAAGTTCTCATCCAGGTAAAGAGAAATATTTGATGTTCATCTGCAAACAAATACATAACTTGGCTACTTCAGGCTAAATTCTGTCTATGCTTGATTGAGAACCATCTCTCAAAAAGGGCAGCCCAATCCTGATCTTAGAGTTATTGCTGTGGGAAGAGGAACACTGGCTTCAGACATCCAGAAGTGCATAGGATCAAGGACTTACATTCCTCCTCCTTCCATATAGAATCATAGAGCTGGAAGAGACCTCAGAAGGTCATCAAGTCCAGCCCCCTGCCCAAGGCAGGACCAATCCCAAGTAAATTAACCCAGCCTGGGCTTTGTCAAGCTGAGACTTAAAAACCTCGAGGGATGGAGATTCTACCACTTCCCTAGGTAACACATTCCAGTGCTTCACCACCCTCCTAGTGAAATAGTTTTTCCTAATATCCAACCTAGACCTCTCCCACTGTAACTTGAGACTATTGCTCCTTGTTCTGCCATCCATCACTACTGTGAACAGCCTTTCTCAATCCTCTTTGGAACCTCCCTTCAGGAAGTTGAAGGCTGCTATCAAATCCCTCCGCACTCTTCTCTTCTGCAGACTAAACAAACCCAAATCCCTCAGCCTCTCCTCATAGGTCATGCACACCAGCCCCCTAATCATTTTGGTCGCCCTTTGCTGGACTCTCCAATGTGTCCTCATCCTTTCTATAGTGGGGGGCCCAGAACTGGACACAATATTCCAGATGTGGCCTCACCAGAGCCGAATAAATTGGAATAATCACTTCTCTGGATCTGCTGGCAATGCTCCTCCTAATGCACCCTAATATGCCATTAGCCTTCTTGGCTGCAAGGGCACACTATTGACTCATATCCAGCTTCTCATCCATTGTAATCCCCAGGTCTTTTTCTGCAGAACTGCTACTTAGCCATTCAGTCCCCAGCCTGTAACAATGCTTGGGATTCTTCCGTCCCAAGTGCAGGACTCTACACTTGTCCTTCTTGAACCTCATCACATTTTTTTTGGCCCAATCCTTTAATCTGTCCAGGTCTCTCTGTACCCTATCCCTGCCCTCCAGAGTATTTCCCATTCCCCCTAGCTTAGTGTCATCTGCAATCTTGCTGAGGCTGCAATCCATCCCCTCATGCAGGTCATCAATAAAGATGTTGAACAAAACCGGTCCAAGAATAGATCCTAGGGGCACTCGGCTAGAAACCAACCGCCAACCTGACATCAAGCCATTGAGCACTACCCGCTGGGCCTGACAATCTAGCCAGCTTTCTATCCATCTTACAGTGCATTTATCCAATCCATATTCCCTTAACTTGCTGGCAAGAATATTGTGGCAAGACCATATCAAAAGCTTTGCTAAAGTCAAGGTATATCACATCCACCGACTTTCCCATATCCACAGAGCCGGTTACTTCATCATAGAAGCTAATCAGATTGGTCAGGCACAACTTGCCCTTTGTGAATCTATGTTGACTATTCCTGATCACTTTCCCCTCTTCCAGGTGCTTCAAAATGGATTCCTTGAGGATTTTTCCAGGGACTGAGGTAAGGCTGACTGGTCTGTAGTTCCCTGGATTGTCCTTCTTCCCTTTTTTAAAGATGGGCACTACATTTGCCTTTTCCCAATCATCCGGGATCTCTCCTGATCTCCATGAGTTTTCAAAGATAATGGCCAAACGCATTATCACATTTGCCAACTCCCTCAGTACCCTTGGATGCATTAAATCTGGGCCCATGGATTTGTGTATGTTTAGCTTTTCTAAATAGTTCCTAACTTGTTCTTTCCCCACCAAGGACCCTCCACCTCCTTCCCATACTGCGTTGCCTAGTGCAATTGTCTGCGAGCTGACCTTGTCCATGAAGACAGAGGCAAAGAAAGCATTGAGTACTTCAGCTTTTCCCACATCATCTATCACTAGGTTAACTCCCACATGCAGTAAGGGCCCTACACCCTCTCTGATCACCCTCTTATTGCTAACATGCCTATAGAAACCTTTCTTGTTATCCTTCACATCCCTTACTAGCTGCAATTCCAATTGCACTTCACCTTCCTGATAACTCCCCTGCATTCTTGAGCAATATATTTATACTCCTCCCTAGTCATCTCTCCAAGTTTCCACTTCTTGTAAGCTTCCTTTTTGTGTTTAAGCTCACCAAGGATGTCCCCGGTAAGCCAATCTGGTCGCCTACCATATCTGCTTGTCTTGCTGTGCATCGGGATGGTTTCTTCCTGTGCCTTTAATAAGGCTTCTTTAAAATACTGCCAGCTCTCCTGGACTCCTTTCCCCTTCATGTAAGCATCCCAGGTAATCCTGCCCATCAGTTCTTTGAGGGAGTCAAAGTCTGCTTTTCTGAAGTCCAGGGTGTGTATTTTGCTACTTTCCTTTCTTCCTTTGGTCAGGATCCTGAAATCTACCATCTCGTGATCACTGCTTCCCAGGATCACCTCTGCTTCCCCAACTAGTTCCTCCCTGTTTATGAGCAGCAGATCAAGCTGTGCATGTCCCCAGGTCTGTTTCTTCAGCACTTGTACCAAGAAGTTATCCCCAACATTCTCCAAAAACTTCCTGGATTGTCTGTGTACTGCTGTATTGGTCTCCCAACAGATGTCAGGGTGATTAAAGTCACCCATCGGAACCAGGGCCTGATATCTGGAAGCTTCTCTCTGTTGTCCAAAGAAAGCCTCGTCTACCTCATCCACCTGATTCGGCGGCCTGTAGCAGACACCAACCACAACATCACCCGTGTTGCTTCCACCTCTAAACTTAACCCACAGATTCTCAACAGTCTTTTCTCCTTCTAAGTACTGGAGCTCTGAGCAATCATACTGCTCTCTTACATACAATGCAACTCCTCCTCCTTTTCTCCCCGGCCTGTTCTTCCTGAACAGCTTATACCCTTCCATGACAGTGCTCCAGTCATGCGAGTCATCCCACCAAGTCTCCATTATTCCAATCAAATCATAGTTCTTCGACTGGACCAGGGCTTCTAATTCTTCCTGTTTGTTTTCCAGGCTTCTCGCATTTGTGTACAAACACCTTAGATAACTAGTTGATCGCCCTACCTTCTCCATCCAAATCAGGGGTCCTCCTTTGTTGCTCGTTCCTCCTTGTGATTCTTCCCGGTGTCTGATTTCCTCACTTACGTCAGGGCTTTGGTCACCATTCCCCAACGAACCTAGTTTAAAGCCCTCCTCACTAGGTTTGCAAGCCTGCCTGCGAAGATGCTCTTTCCTCTCTTGGTTAGGTGGATCCCATCTCTTCCTAACAATCCTTGTGCCCAGAACAGAGTCCCATGGTCGAAGAATCCAAAACCCTCTCTCCGACACCACCTGCGCAACCAGGCATTTACTTCCTCTATTCAACTATCCCTACCCGGACCTTTTCCTTCAACTGGAAGGATGGATGAGAAAACCACTGGTGCTTCAAATTCCTTGATCCTTCTTCCCAGTGCTAAATAATCTACTGTGACCTGCTCAAGGTCATTCTTGGCCGTATCGTTAGTTCCTACATGGAGAATCAGGAAGGGGTAGTGATCCAAAGGTTTAATCACTTTTGGAAGACTCTTGGTCACATCCTGAATGCGAGCTCCCGGTAAGCAGCACACTTCTCGAGATTGCAGGTCTGGACAGCAGATGGATGACTCAATCCCTTTTAGGAGGGAGTCCCCGACCACCACCACCCATCTTCTTCCTTTGGGGATGGTGGTAGAGGAACCCCCATCCCTTGGACTATGCATCCCATGCCTTCCAGTAGATGGTGTTCCCTTCTGATTTCTTCCCTGAGAGGTCCCTGCCAAAGCATTCTCCACCGCAGTGCCTGTGGAGAGAGCCTGATAGCGGTTACTTACCTCTACAGGAATGAGGGATACCTGAGTTGGCCTTCTTCTCCTTCTTGAGGTTACATGCTGCCAGTTTTCTTCCTGTCCTGTACTGCCCTGACTGGCTCTTCAGCCTGCTGTGGCTGCAGGATTAAATGCTGCCTTCTATCGAGGAAGTCTTCATCCTCTCCGATAGAACGTAGGGTCGATACTTGGGCCTCAAATCCTCTAATTTTTTCTTCCAAAATGGCGACCAGCTTGCACTTAGTGCAGATGAAATCCCTTCTTTCTTCCAGGAGGAAGACAAACATTGCACATGTTGTGCAGGTAACAACAGCAGACCTATCACCATCCATACCTACCTTCCTTCTGAGAGATTCCTCAGTTCTTATTAAATGGCTCCTTGAAGGGCAGGAGTGTAGTGAAAAGATTTTAAAGAATGGCAAGTGTATCTCACCCCCTTCCCACTTCCCAACTCCTTCTCCAAACTCCCTGTTTACAGCTCCTATTCGCAAGCTCCCTGGTCGCTGACTCACTCCTTTATAAAGCCCTGGACCGCCTGATAGCCGCTCCCCCTGATTAAGGCTCAACCAGTGAGCAGAGGCTTCTAGATTTCTAACCCTGGATTAAAAGCTCACAGCTTCCACCTGCCAGCCACAGCACACACTCCATGAGGGGGAGGGGGCGGGGCAGGAGGGGAAAAAAAACCCAAACAGCCAAACATAAGATCAGCACACAGCAAGAAAATCCCAAACACAAACACAGACATATACTACAGACAGCCACTTCCCTCAGGGGTCCTGTATTAGCTTCCTCCTTTATCTGGAGAACTCCCTCTCCAAACTCCCTGTTAACAGCCCCTGTTAACATGCCAGGGCATGGGGCTGGAGAGAGTAGATACTGCAACCTGCCACAATGTATAGCAATTTCTGTACCACTTTGTAAGTTCCAAGCCTCCCTGGACAGACTCTACCCATATGTCTCTTCCAGAAATCTTCCAGACCCTGCCACTGTTATTTGGGGAATGTGTCCGCTACAGCAGAATAGTTCATTCTTTGCACATTGCTGCCAAAATGATCCAGTACAGTCTTTCAGTACTTCTCAATTCTTATGTACAGTGCACCACTATATGTATTTATAGGCTGATTTATGTAAGTGCTGAATATTTACTGGTTTCATTACCTTAACTGAATATCAAGGCATTAAGTGAAAGAGGTATACTATTTAGAAGTAACTACTTGTGACTGCATTCAAAGATCGCCCCTAAATTCCCATTGTTATGCCTCCCCAGAAAATTGCTCTTAAACAGGTTAAAAAAACAGGCGACGGGGTTGGGTGAAAGGCAACTGTAAACTAGTAAGTACATTTGGGGGGCCTGTATTCTGGAGTCATAACTATCATGCTGTACATCTCTGAAGCAGTTTCTTCATACATGTGTATCATGAGGAAGATTCTTTTTTAAAGTTTTGAAGTAATTTTACAGTAAAATTTCTCAATCTTTAATTAGCAAAACCCATCTCCACATAAAGAGACATAATTAAAATTAACCCTTTTTCTGACAGCTAGATGGCTAGTTTTCTTTCAAAGTTGATAACATTCACAGCTTAGCTGTGTACTAACAGACACCACAGAGGTAACAGGAAAAGTGTGAGAGTCTTTGAATGCTGTGAATCTTCTCAGCATATCAGTTTCAAAAACACCTGCATTAATCAGTGCTGAGCTCATCTCCTGTGAAAATGGCCAGAAAGTACTCACTAGCCTTTGACTTTCATAATTTCTGTAATAGAAAAGAGCCATGTAAGTGTTAAAAAATGATCCATGACAGATTTGGTCCCCAATTAAAATATGCCAGTTAACTTACAAATGAAAACAAACCAGAATTTTACCAGAATTGTGAAAAGCCAAATATGTGCCCTTTTTATTAAAAAAAAGTTTAGTAGGGCGAAAGCACTTTTTCACTATTAAAAGTTGTTTTTCCACTTAGCAGAAAAATGCCACAAGGTGAATGTTTGGGACTCTTTGTGGTCCTGGACTTTTGTGAGCAACATGGAACACAACATTCTATTGTTGATGCTGGGAGGAGCCAAGGCAGGAATGTGGGACATCATATCCTACATGTTCGTTCTGCACATCTCTGAATCCCTGGACCATTCACAGATATTCCGCAGCAATGATTTACACTGGAGATCTGCTTGCTTCTACAACTGCAACTCTTGAGAAATGAAGAAGTGCTCCTTGCAGCTCAAAAACGTTTTTCTCATCAATAGAAGTTGTTTCTCTTTATGTTAGTCCTCACCCACCTTGTTTCACTTAAAAAAACCCTTTTAATTCTTGTTTTTTAATTTTCGGGTTTTTAAAGCAAAGTACATTAAAGTGGCGTGTGGCACCAGTGGCTATTGAGCACTTTGAAGAACAGAGCCAGAGCACTATGGACCGCCAGTCACTGGCAAATCCATAGGTGGTCCCACTGAAGTCTATGGCAAAACTCCCAGTGACTGTAATGGATTTCTTCCCATAATCTCCCTTCAGAAGTTGTTTTTATTGCATTTGAAACCAGCATGCTGAGGGTGAAAAGGTTGTATATGCAGAAAAGAGGCAGGAGATGTTGCATGAATAAAAATCTCAACAATTTCCTTTCATACAGTCACACCTTCCTAGAGTTTAAGGCTAGAAGGGACCCCAGATAATCCAGTCTCATATCCTTTATATTACAGGCCACCAATATTACATAGCACGCTAAACCCAACAACTGAAATTGGACCAGAATATTACTGCCCACACCAGGCTAGATGATATTATATGGCACAGGCAGACAATACGACAGACCAAGGTGCAGCAATGCCTGAGAAAAATGGCAGGGAACTGATTAAGTGGGATATATCCACTCACACTCAAACACTGCATAAGTAAGTGAAAAACAAAATAAAATCTGTGTCAAACTGACCTGGAGCAAAACTCCTTCTTGAACTCACATAAGGCATAGACCCTGACCATGTGAGCAAGAACCAGACATCTGTGGCCCTTTGCAAAGTCCCTTCTCTAGTTGCAGCTGTCCCTTGATGCTTCAGAGGAAGGAGATTAATAAAATAGCTGTACATTGAAGGAGGGAAAAATCCCTTCCCAATCCCTGCAGTTTGCCAGCCTGAAGCATGAACTTTTAGGAAGATAAAACATAAACTGGAGGACATCCGTAAAGCTGCTAAGCTGTGCCCCTACCTTCACAAGCATTGCCATGATATAATACATTCGAAAATTCTTCCAGCTTCCTGGTTGCCCCCAGAGCTCCTATTCGGCAGGGTTGTTCCCGCATCTCCCCCCTCTGATGGCTAGAATCCTTCTAATTTCCAGCCTGAGTTCATTCGTGGCCAGTTTATTTCCATTTTGCTCTTATGCCAATAGTGTCCGTTTGCTTACATAGCTCTTCAGTCTTCCAGGCCATGTCTACATTACAGAGAAGATCCAAGCTGCTGCAGTAGATCTTCCGGAGTTTGAATTAGCAGATCTAGTGAAGACATGATCATTCAAACTGAGCAGGCGCTCCCGTCGACGCCAGTAGTCCTTCTACAAGGAGTAAGGGAAGTTGAAGGGAGAATGTACTCCCTTTGACTTCCCACAGTGTGAACAGTACCAAAATTTGATTTAAGATACTTTCACTCAAGCTACGCAATTAATGTAGCTGGAGTTGCGTCTCTTAATTTGAATTTATCCCTTAATGTATACCTAGTCCATAGTATTTATTGTCCTTGAGGAACACTACCAGTAAGCTCACTCCAGGCCAAAGAATCACTTTTCAGTATAACCAATTGCCTTCTTCCCTTCAGTCATCTACTTATCCACATTACAGTTTATAACCTAATCCACATCCTCCATGGTGCCATGTCAAATGCTTTATGGAAGTCCAAGTAAATTAGATCTACAGTACTTCTCTTATCTAAAAAGAAAGCCAGTTATTTTTGTAAAGAAAAAAGTTGGGTTCGTTTTGTATGCTCTGCCTTTGATAAATCATGTTGCATTACATACTCTTTACTATTTACCTCCATGAATTTAATTATTTTATCTTTCATGATTTTTTCTAAAGCTCTGCATATTACTGAGGTCAGGTTAATACGTTTTAATTTCCTGGACACCCTTTTTTTCAGTTCTTGAAATACAGATATGACATTAGCTCTTCTCGAGTCATATGGTACTATGGTTGTATAGATTTGTTGAAAATCCTTACTGTCAATCTAGCAATTTTGTGTGCCAGTTCTTTAATATTTTGGGATGAAAATTATCCAGTGCCTCTTAATTGAGTGCAGTAAATTCTTTAAGATTTTCTTCTACCACAGATATAATAATTGTGACACTAATTTCCACCAGCCATAGAGCTTTCATGCACATGTCCCATACATCAACCTTCCTGAAAACCAAACAATATATTTCCTATAACTACTAAGATTTGTGCGTGGGGAGTGAAATTTTAAGAAAAGCAGCATGTTTGAGGGGGAGCTCACTTTGTCTCCATTATCAATTCCAAGATGGTGTCTACATTTTTTGACACTGTGTACAATATGAACAGCTACATGCTGCAGTGAAAGGTGCTGTGTCCATTCATTTTCGGGTATAGCTGCATGTAGCAATTTGGGATGTATGGCCACTGGGAGACATTCACAGACAGAGGACTGTTCTCTCGGGATGGACTTCACCTAAGTAGGGAAGAAAACAGACTTCTAGGATGGAGGCTGGCACAACTGATTAAGAGAGCTTTAAACTAGGAATTTGGGGGAGACGGTTGGGAGATGTCCAAGTAATCTCTATGCCGGATTTTAGCATTGAGAGGGAGGAAAACGAAGTAAGAAAGGATATAGCCGGGGGTAGGAGAATGTACATAAGGAGGAAGGGCAGAGTGGATACTAGTCTAATAGGTCATGTTGGAGGTACAATGTCCGTGCCAAATTGGGTAAAGAATGTGAGTGAGGTGAAACAGCAAAAATTAAGATGTTTGTACACCAATGCGAGGAGCCTCGGTAACAAAATGGAGGAACTAGAGCTACTGGTCCAGGAAGTGAAACCAGATATTATAGGAATAACAGAAACATGGTAGAATACTCGGCATGGCTGGAGTACAGGTATTGAAGGGTATGTGCTGTTTAGGAAAGACAGAAATAAAGGTAAAGGTGGTGGAGTAGCATTGTATATCAATGATGAGGTAGATTGCAAAGAATTAAAAAGTGAAGGAATGGAGAAGACAGAGTCTGTCTGGGCAAAAATTACATTGGGGAAGAAAACTATTAGATCCTCCCCTGGGATAGTGCTTGGGGTGTGTTATAGACCACCAGGATCTAATTTGGATATGGATAGATACCTCTTTAATGTTTTTAAAGAAGTAAATACTAATGGAAACTGTGTAATCATGGGAGACTTCAACTTTCCAGATATAGACTGGAGAACAAATACTGGTAATAATAATAGGGCTCAGATTTTCCTAGATGTGATAGCTGATGAATTCCTTCATCAAGTAGTTGTTGAACCAACAAGGGGGGAAGCGATTTTAGATTTGGTTTTGGTGAGTAGCGAGGACCTCATAGAAGAAATGGTTGTAGGGGACAACCTTGGCTTGAGTGATCATGAGCTAATTCAGTTCAAACTAAATGGAAGGATAAACAAAAATAAATCTGAGACTAAGGTTTTTGATTTCAAAAGGGCTAATTTTAATAAATTAAGGAAATTAGTTAGGGAAGTGGATTGGACTAAAGAATTTATGGATCTAAAAGTGGAGGAGGCCTGGGATTATTTTAAGTTAAAGTTGCAGAAGCTATCAGAAGCCTGTATCCCAAGAAAGAGGAAAAAATGTATAGGCAGGTGTTTTAGACCAAGTTGGATGAGCGAGAATCTCAGGGAGGTGATTAAGAAAAAAGCAGAAAGCATATAAGGAGTGGAAGATGGGAGGGATCAGTAAAGAAAGCTACCTTATTGAGGTTCGAGCATGTAGGGACAAAGTGAGAAAGGCTAAAAGTCATGTTGAGTTGGACCTTGCAAATGGAATTAATACCAATAGTAAAAGGTTTTATAGCCATATAAATAGGAAGAAAACAAAAAAAGAGGAAGTGGGACTGCTAATCACTGAGGATGGAGTGGAGGTTAAGGATAATCTAGGCATGGCCCAATATCTAAACAAATACTTTGCTTCAGTATTTAATGAGGCCAATGAAGAGCTTAGGGATAATGGCAACATAACAAATGGGAATAAGGACATGGAGGTAGATATTACCAAATCCGAGGTAGAAGCCAAACTCGAACATCTTAATGGAAGTAAATCGGGGGCTCAGATAATCTTCATCCAAGAATAGTAAAGGAACTGGCACATGAAATTGCAAGGCCATTAGCAAAAAATTTTAATGAATCTCTAAACTCAGGGGTTGTACCATTTGACTGGAGAATTGCTAATATAGTTCCTAGTTTTAAGAAAGGGAAAAAAAGTGACCCGGGTAACTACAGGCCTGTTAGTCTGACATCTGTAATATGCAAGGTCTTGGAAAAAATTTTGAAGGAGAAAGTAGTGAGGGACATTGAGGTTAATGGCAATTGGGACAAATTACAACATGGTTTTACAAAAGGTAGATCATTCCAAACCAACCTGATCTCCTTCTTTGAGAAAGTAACAGATTTTTTAGATAAAGGAAATGCAGTGGATCTAATCTACCTCGATTTCAGTAAGGCATTTGATACAGTACCACATGGGGAATTATTGGTTAAATTGGAAAAGATGGGGATCAATATGAAAATTGAGAGGTGGATAAGGAACTGGTTAAAGGGGAGACTACAGCGAGTCATACTGAAAGGTGAACTGTCAGGCTGGAGAGAGGTTACTAGCGGAGTTCCTCAGGGATCAGTTCTGGGACCATTATTACTTAATCTTTTTATTACTGACCTCGGCACTAAAAGTGGGAGTGTGCTAATAAAGTTTGCGGATGACACAAAGTTGGGAGGTATTGCCAATTCAGAAAAAGATCGGGCTATCATACAGGAAGATCTGGATGATCTTGTAAATTGGAGTAATAGTAATAGGATGAAATTTAATAGTGAGAAGTGTAAGGTTATGCATTTAGGGATTACTAACAAGAATTTTAGTTATAAGCTGGGGACACATCAGTTGGAAGTAACGGAAGAGGAGAAGGACCTCGGAGTCCTGGTTGATCACAGGATGACTATGAGCCGCCATTGTGACATGGCTGTGAAAAAGGCTAATACGGTCTTGGGATGCATTAGGCGAGGTATTTCCAGTAGGGATAAGGTGGTATTAGTGCCGTTATACAAGGCATTGGTGAGACCTCATTTGGAATACTGTGTGCAGTTCTGGTCTCCCATGTTTAAGATGGATGAATTCAAACTGGAACAGGTACAAAGAAGGGCCACTAGGATGATCCGAGGAATGGCAAACCTGTCTTATGAAGGGAGACTCAAGGAACTTGGCTTGTTTACCTTAACCAAAAGAAGGCTGAGGGGAAATATGATTGCTCTCTTTAAATATATTAGAGGGATAAATGCCAAGGAGGGAGAAGAATTATTTAAGCTAAATACCAATGTGGACACAAGAACAAATGGATATAAGCTGGCTATTAGGAAGTTTAGACTCGAAATTAGGCGAAGGTTTCTAACCATCAGAGGAGTGAAGTTCTGGAACAGACTTCCAAGGGAAGTAGTGGGGGCAAAAGACCTATCTGGCTTCAAGATAAAGCTAGATGGGTTTATGAAGGGGATGGTTTGATGAGGTAACATGATCTTGGCAATCAATTGACCTTTCACTATCAGTGGTATATGGGCCAATGGTGGGAAGACAGGAGTTGCTATAGAGAACTTTTTTCTGGGTGTCTGGCTCGTGAGTCTTGCCCACATGCTCAGGGTTCAGCTGATCGCCATATTTGGGGTCGGGAAGGAATTTTCCTCCAGGGTAGATTGGCAGAGGCCCTGGAAGTTTTTCGCCTTCCTCTGTAGCATGGGGCATGGGTCACCAGCGGGAGGATTCTCTGCATCTTGGGGTCTTTGAACCATCGTTTCAAGGACTTCAATATCTGAGATATAGGTGAGAGGATTATTCTAGCAGTGGGTGGGTGAGATTCTGTGGCCTGCATTGTGCAGGGGGTCAGACTAGATGATCACAATGGTCCCTTCTGACCTTGGAGTCTATGAGTCTATGAGCAATTGAGAGCTGTGGAGAAGAGGCTCTGAGGAGCTCCTACTGCCTTTTCCCACAGCCTCCCCACACTGGAGCCTATTCCTGCTGCTAGAGTGTGTCTGTGTCAATGGAACACTACATAGCTAAAAACAGCAGCATAGGAGTGGGAGTCACTACTTAGACATGCAGAGAGCCATGTAGGATATATGGTCAGGGGGGTTAGGCATATAGGACGCTTTACACTATCACACTCAACTAACATAATTATACCAACACTGTGAAGTGACCATTCTACTGTTTATGTTAGTCTATGAATGGTCCTGTTGAGCTGCTCAAAGAGTAATGTATTGTTCTATGCAGGGGCATTGAGTTGAATGGGCCTGTGGTACCTGGACTCCAGAAATATTCCAGGTCCAGGAGCCCAGCTCCATCAAAGTTCAGGGCCAGATCTCCTCCCCTCACATCTTTTCCGGTGCCCCCGCGCACCTCCCCAGGAGTATCTCCCCGCCCCGCCTGCCACCCCTGCACCCCCCACAAGCATCCCTGCATGCCCTGGGTGGCTGCCCCCTGCAGCTCTGTACTGTACTCCCTCTCCAGCCACTGCTGAAGTTGGCGACAAGGGAACGACACCAGAGACTACTGCACCTCTGGAGGGAGGAGGGGAAGAGGCACATGGCAGCCCTCTCCCATCAGGAAACTCTGAATGGGGGGGAGGCTTTAATTGGCTGGACCTCATGAGCAGCAGCCTGGGGGGCTTGGGTGAGGGTTGTTTTGGGGGCAGAGGCAGGACAGGGGACCCATAGAGCTCAGTGCTGTCTATGGGGAGAGGTCTACGGGGAGTCCTCCTCTCTGATCCCTGAGCCCCAGCTCCCCAAAATTCTCTTCCCTGCATCCCAAAATTCTCTTCCCTGGCCCAGCAATATGCTCTGCTCCTTCTCTCACATCCCAATGCCCAGCCACAGTCCAAACCCCAAATTCCCCCCACACCCAAATTCCCTCCAAGAGAGGGCACCCCACAATCCTTCCTGCACCCCAACCCTCTGCCTCATCTTAGAGCCCAAACTACTTCCCACCCCAAATTCCCTCCCAGATCCTCAGGCAGGTGTGAGGGGAAGAGGGGCTTGGGCTCATTCTGGGCACCACCAAAAATTATATAAACCTGCCACCTCTGGTTACATGTCAGTAAAGCTATCAGAACGTGGCCCTGTATACTTAGGCACATTAGCAATGTGAATGATATTACAAAGTGAAAATCCGTTTTAAAAAATTGATAGAAAGGGCATAGGCCACTATATAGAAATCTGTAAGCCACTCTAAACAGATTCTTTTTTCATTTCAGAAAGACACAGAGGTGTCTTTTCCTAGGCTAGCATTAGATTAATTAGAATTAAGCACATTATTAGTTGAACTAAGCACTGGGAGACTCCTGTAGACAAATAGATGTCACTGTGATGATAGGGATGTTGGGGTCTTAGGGTCTAATGTCTACAATAAGGTATTTGGAGAGAGATAGAAAAATATGATTTTATTTTAGGTCCACAGCAGTGATTGTTTGTATTTAACTCCTTTACATGATATGTATTATTCTACACTATAAATCCTACAAGCAGTCAAGGAGAAGTGTTATAAAAAGTTTGCTACAATAAAAAGAAAAGAAAAAGAAAATCACAGTGCAAATGGCTTCCCCCAGATTAATCATTTTCTACCTCCCCCCACCCCATCCCTCTTGCCCTCTTTTCTACTGGACTCTACAATGAGTTTTGCTTTTAACATGTTGGGGGATTAATCCAGCATATCTCTCTAGCTTTGCCCTCTGTGATCTCACAGGATAAACTCAGAATTAAATCCTCATACCCTTTCCGATGCAGGAGATAAGCCTTTAGATAAAATGTTATTTCAGTTGCTGTCTTATCTGGATGTTTGAGCTGCCAGTTAAATTGTAAATTAAAGGCTCAAAACTCTGGATTATGGACTCTAGCTTCATTATTAATGAAAAATATGCCCTTTTCACAGTTTGTCATTTTTCTTTTTTCCCACAAACCCTTAAAAATATGGTAAATCTTTTTTCCCTCCCTGTTTAACAAAACAGACACAGTGATACAATTTCCCCATTAAAGGACCAAGATCCTAGCATAAATAATTGCTTCCTATCTATTCAATCCATTCAAGTGACCAACCTATGGCAATGTGAGGTTGTTTCAAAGTGCACTTCACTTTTGACTAGAAATAGAATATATCATAACTCCCTCATTTGCAATGTTTTTTCAATGTTTGCTTCCCCAATTATAACCTGCAACCAGAAACATCACCAATGTGGTTAGTTTTTGTGCACAGTCTATCATTTTGCTATTACACCTAATTCCTTTTCTCAGTTATGCAGTGGGAGTTTGCACACTCAGATATCTTTCCACACTCCCAAATTAAGTCAATTAAATAAAGACAGAGTACATTACAACACTGCTACATCTCTTCTGATGTCTTTTTGTAAGGAAACTTGTTCTTCAAGGCAAGTTGAATGTGATTACCCAAGGAGATGAAACCAATCCTTCTGGCAAAATGTTGTTTTCTTATATTTTGGTTTTGTTACTGGACGTCATGTTAATTTCCATTTTATGTATACTTAGGGTACATCTAGACTACATGGCTCTGTCGACAGAGCCATGTAAAATAGTTTATTCAGCATAGTCAAAGAAGCGGGGATTTAAATAATCCCCGCTTCATTAAAATAAAAATGGCCGCCGCGCTGTGCCGACGATCAGCTGATCCGGCACAGCGTGGCAGTCTTGACACGGCATGGTCGACAAGGGAAGCTTTTGTCAACCGCTCCAGTAAACCTCGTTTCACGAGGCATACTGGAGTGGTCGACAAAGGCTTCCCTTGTTGACCGCGCCGCGTCTAGACTGCCCCGCTGTGCCGGATCAGTTGATTGTCGGCACAGCGCAGTGGCCATTTTTATTTTAATGAAGTGGGGATTATTTAAATCCCCGCTTCTTTGACTATGCCGAATAAACTATTTTACATGGGACGGAGCCATGTAGTCTAGACACAGCCTTAGGGTGGTAAATGAGAAGAGTCCTATTCATGCAGACAGACATTGGTGCCCAAAGTTTAAATATTAATCACTGCTTTTCTTTTTTAAAAAGTTGACATCTTTAGTAATTTATAGGTGAAAATCAAGTGGTGGTTCATTTAGATGCAAAGCTTATCAAATACCTTTGGTCTTAGGAGCTGAGATAGAAATCTCCCAAGAAAAGTCTTGCAAGATTTACAGTACTTCTGACCAGGTCAGCTGCAAGAATAGCTATTCACATGGCATTTTCACTTGTGGTCCCAGGAGAAATAAGCAAGTTTGGAGGTATGTGGCAATGGAAACAAGTCAGAAATGAAGGGAAGTTTTTCTCTCTCCTAATCTGAACTCATTTGTCCTGCCATTGCCTCAATGTGAATATAGTTAAAAGCAATAACACTGGTCTACAATTTTTTAGAAGTCGTCTGCTTCAGAGATAAAATGTGCTATTTATTATGTATTTTGATGTGCTGAATTCAAATATGACAATTAAAACAACTGATTGGCTACTGTTTCCAAGATATTTAAGTTTTTACATTTTACGTCTATGTATATTGTGTAGATAGTAGAGTTTTAATCATAAATTGTAAACCTAGGTCTTTTCGTGTGTTTATGATTGCTTTACATGATAATATTTCACCTGTCCTGTTTATGTAACACTTTAAAAATCAGCAAAAGGGTTATATAAATAAAATTTATTATGAAACAAAAGGCAAAAAACTATTATGTACATAGTTTAGTCCTATTCAGTGTCTACTCAGCGCTTCTTGGCTTGTCTCTTGTATTCATTAAATGGAGCATCTCTTGTCACTGTCCAGCAATAGTCTGCAAGCATTGATGGGCTCCATTTGCCCTGATAGCGTTTCTCCATTTTTGCAATGTCCTGGTGAAATCGCTCGCCGTGCTCCATCCTCCCAGGCTCCAATGACTGTCGGAGTGGCCAATCTATCTTGATGTAGTGGGAATCTCTTGCACAACTATCCCATTCGCAGAGAAAACAGCAGTACTTTGTGTATCCAGTCTACAGACCAAGCAAGAGAGCAACAACCTTCAAATTGCCACAAAGCTGCCACTGATGTTGGTCATAGTTTATGCACCTCAAAAGTTGTTTCATGTTGTCATAGGTTTCCTTCATATGGACTGCATGACCAACTGGAATTGATGGCAAAACATTGCCATTACGCAGCAAAACAGCTTTAAGACTCGTCTTCGATGAATCAATGAACAGTCTCCACTCATCTGGATCGTGAACGATGTTGAGGGCTGCCATCACACCATCGATGTTGTTGCAGGCTACAAGATCACCTTCCATGAAGAAGAATGGGACAAGATCCTTTTGACGGTCACGGAACATGGAAACCCTAACATCACCTGCCAGGAGATTCCACTGCTGTAGTCTGGAGCCCAACAGCTCTGCCTTACTCTTGGGTAGTTCCAAATCCCTGACAAGGTCATTCAGTTCACCTTGTGTTATGAGGTGTGGTTCAGAGGAGGAGGATGGGAGAAAATGTGGGTCCTGTGACATTGATGGTTCAGGACCAGAAGTTTCATCCTCTTCCTCTTCCTCGTCCAACTCAAGTGAGAATGATTCTGGTGCATCAGGAACCGGCAGTCCTTCTCCGTGGGGTACTGGGCGTATAGCTGATGGAATGTTTGGATAATGCACAGTCCACTTTTTCTTCTTTGACACACCTTTCCCAACTGGAGGCACCATGCAGAAATAACAATTGCTGGTATGATCTGTTGGCTCTCTCCAAATCATTGGCACTGCAAAAGGCATAGATTTCCTTTTCCTGTTCAACCACTGGCGAAGATTTGTTGCACAAGTGTTGCAGCATATGTGTGGGGCCCACCTCTTGTCCTGATCTCCAATTTTGCAGCCAAAATAAAAGTGATAGGCTTTCTTAACCATAGTGGTTATACTGCGCTTTTGTGATGCAAAAGTCACTTCACCACAAACATAGCAGAAGTTATCTGCACTGTTCACACAAGTACGAGGCATCTCTGCTCACTTTGGCTAAACAGAAATGTGTCCCTTTGCAAAATCAAACACTGACAAATAAGAGAGCATGACACTGTATGATTTCTAGAGCTGATATAGGGCAATTTGTTCAGCAGAGTGATGTAAGCTTCGTTATGATTGCATCATCCATGACTTCTAGGAATAACATGATGCAATTCATATCATGTATGACACAATACCAGCTTCAGATTGCATCATTCATTGTTTTGCCTAAAAAGCAAGTACTGTCCAAACCCAGTCATAGATTTATTCATAGATCCAGTCAAAGATGTATTTTAGTCATTTCTGGTTTAAATTGAGATCCCTTCCCTTTATAACTCACTTATCCTCCGCCATTCCCAAGTGAAGGGTCGTATATACTGACCCAATAGCATATCTTGAAAACTAGAGCCAGTCAACAATTTTAAGCATCATTTTCATTCTCACTGACCCAGAATTAGTAAAGTTTGACTACATTTATTTCAGAAGCATTTTGGCTGTAGAGCAGTGTAATCAGATTACTCCTACAGATATTCCATTGCGGCATTACACACATACTTTGCCAGTAGAAAAATATCCCCATTTCCCTTAGGTTGACAGCAGAATTATTTTGAGATACTCATGTGTACATTTTGATGTTTTAGGGTACTGTATATCACATCAGACGTAAATCAAGTGCATGATTTGGTTACTTGCAATGTTGGATGATGTGTGTTTAGGTTTATAATTGGGAACCAACATAAATGAGGGTTTTAAGCCACAATAGAAGCACCATTCTGAAAAAGCATTGATATGAATGGACTAAAACTACACATAGAGTTGACAATTAATTCTTGATGATGCTGATTTAATCACAGAGGTTCTAATTATTTAAGAAAGACTACATAGGACTAAAGCGGCAAGGAGTCCTGTGGCACCTTATAGACTAACCGAAGTGTTGGAGCATAAGCTTTCGTGGGCAAAGACCCACTTCGTCAGATGCATGCATCTGACAAAGTGGGTCTTTGCCCATGAAAGCTTATGCTCCAACACTTCGGTTAGTCTATAAGGTGCCACAGGACTCCTCGCCGCTTTTGCAGATTCAGACTAACATGGCTAGCCCTCTGATACATAGGACTAGTAGACCAACTGATCTATAACATTTATGGTTAGCTGTGCCAAACATCTGGGAGTTTAACAAGCCTGCACTGTGTATATATTATCAAGCTACAGAGGATACCACTTTAGGTTGCTATTGATAAATTCCTTCTTGCTAAATGAAAAGTTTTCAGTGTGTGAAAGTAGGATTGGTCCCCAAGGCAAAATGTCCACTGACCCTTACTTATGAGGTGCAGTGCAAGAGATAGATATCTAGAGGTGTCAAGTAGTTTGGTACATCAGTTAGATGTACAGCATTCTCAACCAAAATTAGTTTTGCTGAGTACTGAAAACCAGGTGTTGTGATACAACCCATAAGTGGCGGCATCTCTGATTACTTGGTATACCCTGATCCTGCAAATGCCTCAACACACTCTCACATCTTGCAGATCACTATGGATTTATCAGAAGGACTCCTGTGGGAGCTGGGGATGCATTTGCAGGATTATGGCCATACTTCTGTGGAGCTTTGGGATGAAAGGTACATATATAATACAGTTTTATTATATATAAATAAATAATAGTCTTCTGTGTTGGTGCAGGCATGTGTGCATATTGAGGGATACAATGTGTGCACTGCATTGTCAGAGAAGAAGTATCTCAGAGAAAATAAGATTGACAAAGTAGACACTACAAAATAAAATCATGTCAGACAAAGCTTTTATGATCCATCCCTCTTGTGTGAGAAAGAATGTGAGTTGTCATACAACCACATCTCCACCTTGCACCAAAGGGACTCCAGCTGGAAAAGGTTGAATTTTCATCTCAGTGCTCATTTAGACCTAGGCGGTGCTCTGTTCATTCCTCAGGGCAAGAGAGAGTGAGATATTTTCTCTTTCTGTTTCCAGAAGATGGAAATGCAAAGAGTCAGAATATGGGAGAGAGTTTTCAGTAATGCATCTCAAAGCTGGGACTTTTATTTAGTTAACCGGGAATAGCAAACATGTTAGATGCATAGTCCTTGATCAAACAAAACACTAGTGTTAAAAGGCAGCATAGGCCTGATGGTCACATCAGGAAACTGGAAATTAAGAGACCTGGCTTTTCCTCCCGACTCCACCATGTGCTCCCTATGTTGTCTTCAACAAGTCTCTTAATCTATTTCCTTTCCATGTTTTACATCTTTACAACTAATTTAATATACTGTCACAGCCCTTCCTGGCCACCCACTAAGACTGCTGGGAAGGGAATCCAAGCCTTTGTGCTCTTCATCTCCAGCTCATAGAGTCTGAATAGAGTCCAGCCACTGCCCCAATCTTGAAATTCCCCAGCATACTTTTAGGGCTTATACCTGTCTGGTATCACATTTCAAGTGTTGGAACCTGCTGTCCTATCATCTAGCCCCTCTGGGGCTAGTACTTGAATGCCCCCACCTGTTCAGAGCTCGACCCAAAAGTATGAAGCTTCTCATTTACAGTTTAACACTTCCAGAGGCACACAGCAGCTGTGAAGCAGTCAAAAAACACACACTCTTTGTATAGCCCAACATCTTTATGCTGTAAAGCACAGGAGAAGAAGGATAATAAAAACAAAACAATAAACATCTGTCACACAGCTTTGGGGATGACCGTGTCCTGGGCGAGGGGGGAGGAAGGTGGCCCAGCACCCCCCTAGAGTACTTGTCCCCACCCTTTTCTTCCCTAGCAGGAGCCTCTATTTTCACCTCGGAGTCTGATTTACTCCCTCTGCCTTCAAGCTGCCCGGCTTGACCTACACCTCACCTTATTGACAGGACAGCCCCGTCCAGTAGTTCCCCATAGGGGGGTGATGTTTATTTAATAAATATTGTTATGTATCTTAGAATTTTCATTACTCAGAATATTCACTTATTTAATATAAACATATCCTTTAAAATGGAGTATTTTCTAGAACAATTGATCCTTGAACAGATTTGTGGTGTGTGGATCAAATAACTAGTTGTTAAATATCAATAAAAAGTCTAACACATTGGGCCCAAATCCTGGGGAGCAGCTTCAGTAATGGCCTGCCCAATCACCGAAAATTTTCTGAAGCAAGGCCTGCTATCCTGGTTCATTTGTGTTGTTCCTCATTCCCAGACTGTTTCTCTTTTCCTCCGGGTCTATCACTTAACAAAACACCACTCGCATATAGTACACTGCAGTTGCTCCAGTTAGCTTGTCAGTCCTGCTGTAGTTACAAGTGGTTGGCAAACTCTCTAGATTCCCTTGCTCTTCCTTAGCAGAGGTGTGTCTCTTCACACACTGTCCTGTCTGAGCTAGAAACTCTTCTCCCACATCAATGTCTCCCACAGGCTTCCCACTTAACCATGCACACTTCTTCCTTCTACTAATTTCCTCCTCCTTATTACTGACTTTAAAAAGAACAAAGAATCAAAATATAACAATGAAGGATTAAAGAGGGGAATGATTAAAGTTGCAAATGACACCACAGTGATGACTAATCAATCTTTCCAGGTGACCTCATGCTCCTAATTATCATATCCAAGAGGCAGTATCAGCATCAGAAATGATCCTGAGAAGGGGTTCTGAAAGTAAGTGTGTACTTTAATGTGTTGGAACACAGATTTTGTGGCATTGGTAATCAGATGATCTCTTTTGCTGTGACTAGACTTTCTGTATGTTTACACTTTCTCTCTAATTCTCAGACTTACATACTTACCCATTACAAAGATAGCTTCCCCAATTATCACCCCTTGTATCATTATCTCATAGATACTAGCCCTTCCCCTCACCCCCTTCTGTTCTGATTTGTCCGTTTTATAATGTGTTCACTTTTTTTTCATTGTATTCCTTTGGTATATATGGTCATGCCAATTCTCTTCCAGAATTTGATCTGAGGAAGTGGGTCTGGCCCACAAAAGCTCATCACCTAATAAACCATCTTGTTACTCTTTAAAGTGCTGCATAGTCCTCTTTTTTGTTTCAGCAAGATCAGACTAACATGGCTACATCTCTATTACTATCCTACACAGGTGAAGAGGTTGTGGGGAATAGAAAGGGGTACAAACTTTTGAATAAGCTCTGAATTTTTCATTAGACTGCACCTGAGATTGCTTGGGTGTTTCCCCCCATAGGCTACCCTTTCTTTGTGAACAACCTTTTTAATGGCTGCAAGAGACTTTACAAAAAGCAAGCAGTGAGCACATATTTTTTGTATATTTTTTTCATCTGTAAGGGGTTATGTCATCTGTGGCAGACAACAGCTTTCAATGTGCTTTTGTCATCTCAGGTTTTGTTTTTGTTCCAGTTGCTATAATTTACACAATAAGGATAATATCTTATTTATTTCACTCACCACTAAGGCAGAGGGAAACTTTGTGATCAGATTGCATCTAACAGTAAGATGCCTTGGGATTGTTGCCAGTATTCCTTGACAAAGATGCTCTTTTTCTTTACAAGTAAAACTAGGTGGCACAACTAATAATAACCACAACGTATGTCCCTGGGGTAAACACGAGTTGCTGTAAAGTGTACGAAACCAATATCTGAGATTGAGTCCTGGAAACTCTGATTTTTGCTTTCTTAAAATTGGTGCATTGTGTTGGGAGACAAAGTATGAATTTAGTTAGGGCTGAAAATGCTGACATTGTGTTAATTAATCCCATCTGCTATTATTACTGTCAGAGCTCCTGCAATCTGTTCATGAGATTCAAACTCTGATCAACAAGCCCTTGTAGATTCACCTAAAATAAAACTCTTGGTTCATTACACCCTTTGCCCAACATTTTTGCATGTGGATTGTACCTTTAAAGACCAGTTTGTCCTTCTTTATGTCATGCTCCAATTAGCAAGATCTTATTCACTCAGGTAGTCCATTCAGTCCTATCGAGCTGCCCAGATAAGTAACTGTCCACAGTCTGGTCATTAATCACAGTTTTGTTTTTTTTACAGAAAATTTACATCACTTTTCTACATCTCCAATTGCTAAATAGTAAATAAAATTTGTAATGAACCACTAGTGTGTGGTTCACTAAAACTACTGAGAATTTCACATTAAAAAAGGAAGGGGAAAGGTGGTGGAAGAAGTCCATAAAGAGAATGGTCTGAAACTGTTGCTGGTGTAAATTCATTTACATTAATCACCAGGGATCATTTTGTCCCAATTTCTCTTTTTAAAGTGTCTTACTCCAACTGAGTTTGAGTTTGCTTAATAGTGTTGGCATTTAAAGTGCAGATGTACTCTGAGGAGTGACTGAAGAAATGACATCATGGGGCTTTATATTGATCCAGGTCTAATGACATCCAAATCAAATTTGTTCAGTTTACAAAACAAAAGATGTTTCTCTCTTTTTTTATATGCTAATACTGCAAACTGTAGATGGATCATTTCTGATAAGCAAACTATGTCTTTTTGTCAGTCTCCTCTTTACTGATGTCTCCTCATCAGTAAACAAGATTTTGGAATCAGAATTTACCTGACAAACTTTGTAGATTTTAGGATTTGAAAGTTACAATGGCATAAGCTAAGAAGTGAATTTGAACCAGTGTAATTATGTATCAGAACATTCCATGTGAACACTCTTATTATTCTGACATTGAGTGTCTTTTTTGGTTTAGGTTAAATCCTGTTCAAAGCAAGATAAGCTAAATTGAAGAGAAAAGCACTCTGATTCTGGAACAAAACTGACTATACCAAGAGGCCATGTCTACCCTAAGCAGAAAATCAACACTGCCACAGTTGATCTTCCAGGGTTTGATTTAGCGGGTCTAGTGAAGACCCACCAATTTGATCTGAAAAGGTGCCCTCATCGGTGCCAGTACCCATGAGGAGTTAGGGAAGCACATGGGAGTGTTTGCTCCCGTCAGCCTCCCACTGTATGGACAGTGCGAAAATGTGATTTAAGATAAGTAATTTATGTAGCTGGATTTGCATATCTTAAGTCAACCTTTCTCTTTATTGTAGACCTGGCCAGACTTATATATAACTATATGGCTGTGTCTAGACTGGCATGATTTTCCGGAAAAGTTTTCCGTTAAAAGTATTTCTGCAAAAGAGCATCTCGATTGGTCCCGGAGTTATCGTTAGAACGATGCGCTTTTGCGCAAAAGCGCGTCTAGATTGGCGGCGCGCTTTTGCGCAAAAGCAGAAGCCCGGAACCATTTTGAAGAGGGCAAAAGGGCACCAGCCCTTTCTGGGGGCGGGGCTGGAGCTCCGTTCAGACACGTGCTTAAAGGGGTCTCGCCGGACAGCCGTTTGTCTCCTGCTCCGTGCGGTAGGACCTCTGGCAGGGACTGACAGCCATAGCAGGTTTGGTGGTTGCCCTCTGCCTTTTGGACACCACCCTTTTGCCCCCGAGTGCTTTTTCCTGGTTTTGGTTTCTTGTGCCTTGCTTTGTCTGCCATGGAGCCACGGATGGCCATGTGCCTGCTCTGGTCCCTGTCGGCCATTTTCGAGTGCCTGCAGCTGGTGCTCCAGGCTGGTGCCCTCATGTTCCAGGACCAGGAGGAACAGATCACCTGGGACTCCCTCACCAGGGAGGCCATGGAGTCCCTGTGGCATCCCCACCCCACCGTGGAGAGGCCACTCTGGAGACTGGACACCAGTACAGACTGGTGGGACCAGCTGGTCCTTGGGCAGTGGGACGACCAGCAATGGCTCCGGAATTTCCACATGCAAAAGCGAATGTTCCTGGAGCTGTGTGCCTGGCTCACCCCCGCGCTCCAGAGAGCCACCACCCGGCTGCGTGCACCCATCCCCATGAAGAAGAGGGTCGCCATCACACTATGGAAGCTGGCCACCCCGGACAGCTACTGATCAGTGGCACACCAATTCGGGGTGGGAAGATCACCGTCGGTGTGATCGTCATGGAGGTAAGTCCCAGGGGGAATGGGGAGTGGGGTGGGGGAGGGTGCTGCACTCCATGCCCGGGGCAGCCAAGACTCCAGGCTGGGTCACCCAGGGGTTTGGGCCATCCCTCCCTTGCACAGGCCTGCTGGGGGGGGGGGGCGTGGGGCGAGGGGGCCCTGGTGTGTGTGTGTGTGCGTGTGTGTGTGCGTGCATGAGGACAGAGGGAATCACGGGGGGGGGGACCCAAGGGAGCGCACACTCACCCCTGCCTTATGTGATGTGTTCCCTTGTGTTTCTCTGCACCTTTCTGCAGGTCATCCATGCCATCAACGATGTCCTGCTCCCGAGAGTGATCCGCCTGCACAACGTGGACGCTACGCTGACCAGCTTCACTGCCCTCGGGTTCCCCAACTGCGGGGGAGCCCTGGATGCAACCCACATCCCCATCCAGGCCCTGGAGCATCGAGCAGCCCATTTCACGAACAAGAAGGGGTACTGCTCTATTGTTCTCCAGGCCCTCATGGACCACCGGGGCCGCTTCCTGGATGTCTACGCGGGCTGGTCCGGCAGGGCACACGACGCCCGCATCCTCCGCAACTCCGGACTGTTTTGCAGGCTGGAGACGGGCACCTACTTCCCCCAGTGGGAGTTGACTGTGTCAGGGATGTGCCTATGCCCATCTGCGTCATCAGGGACGCGGCCTACCCCCTGCTGCCCTGGCTAATGCGGCCCTACACGGGGCGGCCGGACCAGAACCGGGCCCAGTTCAACGACCGCCTCAACCGGGCCCGAAATCAGGTGGAGTGCGCCTTCGGCCGCTTAAAAGCCCGCTTCCGTTGTTTGCTCACCCGTCTCGAGATGGGTGAGCAGAATGCAACAGAGGTACTGGCCGTGTGCTGCGTGCTCCACAACATTGTGGAGCGGAGTGGGGAGGCCTTCTTCCCTGCATGGATGGCAGCCGAGGCACAGACGTTTGAACAGCCCCACACAGCTGCCATCCACCAGGCACACCAGGATAGGGTGCGCATCCGAGAGGCCCTGACGGGCATGTTCGCACAAGCCCCATAGTAGGGTCGCCTCGGTCTCCCTATACAACTTCCTCCCATCCCCTCCCCTTCCCCCTCCCCTCCCCTTACCTCCCCCCAATTGTAAAACGTCGGTTCCAAGCACATCGGCCGTCATTGTGAATGTTCGTCGGGTGTGTCGGACGTAGCTAGGGTTTTTCTTTTAGTTTAGGCTAGGTTTTAGGCCACCATCGCCTGTCCGAGCTGTCCCGAAGAACAGGAAAAGGATTCGTGGTTCGTGCGGAAGGCTTGAGTCAGTGTACCCGATTCCAGTCGTCTTTGAGGGATCTCCTGGCTGTTCCTCTCCCGAGGCCCAGAAGGACCAAAGTATTGAGGTTGCCAGCTTCGCCGTCGTTTTCCATCGAGGGATCTCCTGGCTGTTCCTCTCCCGAGGCCCGGAAGGACCAAAGGATTGAGGTTGCCAGCAACACTACAATCGTCCCTGCGTCTATACTATGTACATATTCTTTTGTGTGCGTCTTTTAACCTTTCTTGCTTGTTTGTTATTTATGTTAATATAGTTGTGGTTTAAATTTTACTTAAAAGTGTCAGTATTTATTTATGCGCCACAGACCAATGACCGCTTAAAGGAACGACTGGTGATAAATACAGAATTTGGTGTCCGCATTTTGTAATCCTCTTAAATTTAGTTGGCTAATTGGCATCTCAAATCATTTATTACAGTTACCTCGAGTAACACAATAACCAACACAGTTTTGTTTTCAACTGAAAAAAGTGTATGTTTTTATTTACAAGAGGGAGAGGGGGAGGAGACCTTCAACTGGGAGGGGGAGAGGGAAGAGACCTTCAACTAGGAGGGGGAGGGGCTACTCCTGGGAGGGGTGGCCCCTGCGAGCACTCCTGCAGGGGCGGAGCTGGACATGGGGGGCAGGCCGCATTGGGGCAGGCTGCACAGGGAGGTGGGCAGGAGGGGCTATTGCAGGAGCGGCAGGAGGGGGCATTGCAGGAGGGGGCATTCCAAGGGCAGGAGGGGGCATTGCAGGGGCGGCAGAAGGGGGCATTGCAGGAGGGGGCATTGCAGGGGCAGGAGGGGGCATTGCAGGGGCAGGTGGGGGCATAGGCAGTGCTAGGGGAGGGATGGCGGGGGCATGGGGTGAGGCCATGCCATAATGGATGGCATGGGCTATGTGGGCAGTGAGGGTGGTGATGGAGTCAGCCATCCTGGTGCACTGGGCCTGGAAGGTGGCCCAGGCCTCCTGGCGCCACTGTAGGTCCCCCTCGACGCGTTGCCTAATCGCAGCCTCAATGCGCTCGACGGCCTGCACATGGCGCCGAAGGAGCTGGTCCCGGTGGCGGAGCCTCTGGCTCCGTGGTTGGGCAGCTGGGGGTGCCGCTGCTGCCGGACTGGAGGGTCCCCGGCTTGTGCTTGGTCCCGCTGCAGGGAAGAGAAGAAAGGATGGGTCAGTCAGGCAGGCCGGCCACTGTCCCCACACCTCATGCCCTCCACCCCTGAGCCCAGGTGACACCACAGTAGTGTGGCTTGGGCCCACTCGGTTCCCCCTCCGCCCCCCGTGTTGTATGTTTGCAAGGAGGACCGCCCCTGGAGTAGGGTCCTCCTCCATGTATTGTAACCACCGGTCTGTGTCCTGGCCCCATGGAGGGCGGGAGGGCGCTTAAGTTGTGTTAACCTGTGGAACTCTCTGCCGGTGGAGGCTGTGAGGCTTTGGGCTAATCACTGGTGTTTGACAGGGAGCGAGATGCATCCCCACACAGTGCCTGGGAGCACATCTGGCAGAGGTGGTCTGGGCTCTCAGATCCCCATCGCGTGGGATATCTCCTGGACGGAACCAGGACAGTGACTGGGGCGGGGGGGGGGGTGTCCCATCCTTGCAGCAAAGCTCAGGCGGCCCTAGGGGCGGCCCGAGCACTCCCCCCCTCCTCTCTCCCACTATCCCTCACACACGTAGCCCAGGGACATGTGTGGCCGCAGTGGGGACTTCCCTCGGGGAGCCAGCCAAGGCACCGGGAGCAGGCGAGGGGCTCAGTGGGGGCCACGTTCACAGGGCTGTGATGCTGCGGTTTACCCAGGAGCAGCTGGCTGTGCCTCACAGCCAGGCATGGGACAGTGTGCCATTCTGCGTGCTGCACCCTTGTGGAGGTGCGGGCTCTGGCCTGAGTCCCTGGGGCCCTGGCTGGTTCCAGCCGGCATCCACCCTTCCCCCTGGTCCCGCCGAATGTGTGTGAGCAGCATGGTCCCAGGCATGCCCTGCAGCTGCCACATGCCGCTCGGTCACCAGGCTGCACGTGGTTGCACGTGCTGCTTCCTGCCTAATGCTACACAGTGTGCAGCTCACGTGGCCTGCGTGACATGCTCTCCCCCTCCCCCCTCCGGGCGCCTGGCTCCCTCCCCCGCCCCCCACCCTTGTGAGTGCAAAGTGCAAGACGCACCTGTGGATCCTTCCCCGGCCTCGGAGGATGTGCGGGAGATGTCAGGGCTGCTGGAGGGGGCCTGCTGGGTGGCAGTGCTGGCTTCATCCTCTGATGCACTGCTATCATCTCCTTCCCCCGCCTCGGTGGTCCTGGTGACAGGGGGGCGCACGCTGCTGTCGACGGGCACGTCCGGGGCTTGAGGGGCTGGCTGGCCCAGGATGGCGTACAGCTGGTGTCTGGTCCTGCCCCCCGGCCCTCGCTGGCCCACACATAGCCCAGGCGAAGTTCTTTGACTTTAGCCCGGACCTGTTCCAGGTTCCAGGCTGGATGGCCCTGCTGGGCTAGCGCCTGGGCCATGCGGCCAAAGATGTCAGGCATTGCAGCGCCGGGACCGGGTGTCGTGGAGGCCCTCCTCCTCCTGCCACAGGTCCAGGAGGGTCTCCAGCTCCCCCGAGGACCACGATAGGGCTCTTCTTCTCTGGCCCCTGGGGGCCTCCTGCGCTGGGGGTGCAGGTGGCTGAGCGCCCGGAGCTGCCATGCTGGGCTGCGAGGTGGCTGCTGGGCACAGCAGGGGCACCGTGGCAGACCTCAGGCCAGAGGTCTGAGGCATGCTCCTGCCACGTGCTCTCAGCAGCCTGAGGCTACTTTAAGAGCTCGGGTTACCAGGAAGTCCGGGGCTACTACGGTGTCTCCCAGCGTCCAAACAGCTTTTTTCCGTTTAGCCTGCTTTTGCGCAAAAGTCTTAGCTAGCTGTCTACACTGGCCCTTTTGCGCAACAGTTTTTCGCAAAAAGGACTTTTCCCAAACGGGAGCGTCAAAGCTTTTCCGGAAGAAGCACTGATTTTGTACATGAGAACGTCAATGCTTTTGCGGAAAATCAAGCGGCCAGTGTAGACAGCTGGCAAGTTTTTCCGGAAAAGCGGCTGATTTTCCGGAAAAAGTGGCCAGTCTAGACACAGCCTATATGTTTAACTATACTGGCATAACTGGTAAAACTTTCCTGTGTAGACAACTATGATTCTTATATGGCTTTATTACAGTATTGAGATTAGGATATCAAATACACTAATGTAAGGCCAAACAGAAAGTAGTCCTTTGTTTGAAAAGTAAACAGCTGTGAAATGTTGCAAATCTCACTGGAAAAAAAACAAGACACCTGGAATGTGATTTCAGTAGGCCACAACCTTAACACATCTGGGAACTATCCAGCAATAGTTCATCAAAAAGGCTTTGGTTTTCTGCAACTGAAAACATAAAAAAAAAATCACTTTTTACAGTTTTGATTTTTGTGTTTTTGACAAAAACCTGAATATTTTAGATGAAAATGATATTTTTAAAGGAAAACATTATTTTCAATTAACCCACTTAAAAAACAACCAAAATATCTAGCTCAACATTTTTCTACCAGATCTAGCTGTTAACAATATAGTTTGAAAATCTATTAGGAAAACTGGGAAGTTTTGCAAGGAATAGAGATATTTAACTTATAGCCTGACTACTACAGTAGGAGTGCCCAGTGTTTAGTGTCTTTGTAAACAAGTCCACTGTTAATCAAACAAACAAAACTAAAAGCTTAAGCCAACACTTGCAGCCTTACTTGTCTAAAGTTGAGTATCCAAATCCAGGCACTGTGATAAGTGCCCAAAACCATTGCAACTTGAGCCATTTTTTTTAGATATCCACTTATGAATTATTTTTATTTCAGCTTTAGGCCAAAATTGTTTGGTTTTACATTTCTCACCAAACTCTCAACTTTTTCCACAGGGGAAAAAAATCAGTTTTCCAAACAGCTCTTCTTGGAGAAATTGGCAGAATTGGGTATAGACATTTGCACTGGTTTTAATTAACTGCCTTATGCTGTAGCTGTTCTTTGGATAAACAAAGGCCTGTTGTCTCTAGAGATTTTGATTCAAAAGCAATGAACTGAATAAATACAGGTTGAACTTCTTTAGTCTGGCACCCTTGGGACCTGACCAGTGCCAAACCAGAGAATGTGCCACACCATGGGAGGTCAATATTGTCTAGCAGCATTACCAACTTTTGCACTGCTTACTGGGCTTTTAGAAGATATTTAGGGGTAAATCAGAGCTGAGTAACAGTACAGAACACTGAGAGCCACTGTAAACAAACTTTATTAGACCACAGGAAACTTAGCCACACCTATGATGAGTGGACATCTGGCTAACTAAAATCATGCTGGACTATGGATGTTGCCGAACCAGAGGGTGCCAACTAGAGAGTTTCAACCTGTATAAATATAATTTAAAAGCCCAAACAATTATTTAGCCTTCTATAAGGGCTTCCTCGGGTTCTTGTTGGGAACTCATTACTTAAACTGCAGCCTGACAGCCCTCAGCAATGCCGTGGTGTTTTACCTTAGGATCCTTATCTAGTCCATGTTCATTTTGAAGGAAAAAGAGGAAAAGGCTTCCCCTCTACAGGTAATACAGCAACTACCTGCACAATCATGGATTTAAACCTCAGCTTTGTATCAGACTCTATACGAAGTCAAAGGAAAGGCCCCCCACTGACTGAAATGTGCTTCAGATCAGGCTCTGAAGGAGAAGCCCTGAAGGAGAAGACATGCAACTGTATTTTTATTTTTATCCGCAGGAACCCAAATAATTCTACTACCAGAGTTTACATCACAAATGAACAGCTTGCTGCCACTTTTATTATCCAACAAAGTTCATTATGGTTCGTGGGGGAATCTGTTATAATCATGACAGTATAATACAGTTATAAACAATTTTGAATCCATGATGAAACAGTGTGCAGCCATAATTACAGTCTGTGCATTGCATGCTTCGTCTCTGATTTATTCATTTTCCAATAAACCATTTTCATGTGATAATGCTGTAGCTGTTACACTGTCATGTGAGGTGCTTAAATAGCAAGAGTTTATCACATATTCCAAAATCATTGTGGAGAGTGCATTCTAAATAAATTCTTTGCAATTATATGCTTTAAAAATCTGATATAAGCCTTAGGTAACAAGTTTGAGTCTTTCAAATGTCACTCATCTGCACTGATGAGAATTCACTGATTCACTTACTCACTGGCACTGTGGTTCTGCTTACATCCTCCTTCTGGGGTTAACTGGCTCATTACACAGAAACAGGCGGGAAAAGCATGCCACTGCCTTGTTATACAGTATTCACCGTCCCCAGCTTTCTTTTGCAATAAGACATACTTGCAGACGGGGATTTTAGAACTCAACAGAAAGATGAATCCAGTAACTCTGTACTTTGGAGACAGGAAGCAGAATCTTACCAAAGCACATTATGGGTGTCTTTCAGAGAATGATTAAGCAAGAGTTGTGATACATTATTTATTTATTTTTAAAGCATGAGTAGATTACAGGAAAGATGTTCTGAATATTTTTACTCTGACTTTTATTCTGACTTTAATAACATCAGGAGAACTGAACTTCACTCTTAATTGAAGCCTCTCTTTCTTCGGGATTTCAAAGAGAGCTCACTAGACTGCTGTGAATAAAAGATTGTCTAGCTGTCAAACACCACCGACCACCTTCATTTTCTGCAGCCAGGTCATCCAAAAATGCCAACTTGCTGTAAAAGAATCAATCCCCTGGAAGCACCGGATGGTAGTTAATAGATATTTTCCCCCTTTAAATCTGGTTGGTTTGCTCTCATTGGTGGAAGAACAGTTTCAGCATGGATCACTGACAAAATGAAGGCCGAAGTAATTCACAGAAAGGGAAAAAATGTAACAACATATGAAGATGAGAGGTTTTTTGATTGGAATCCAGATCCATTACATTGTTGTAGGAAGGAAAGGGAAGAGAGGTTATTTTTCTTCACAAATCGAAAAGGTCAGTTGATCAGCTGTTCCTTAAAGAACAGTGTGTGTATGTGTGTGTGTGTGCGCGTGTGCGTGCACTCATGCGTATACTCACACATAATATATCTACTATATATTTGAGAGAAATTGTCCGTCTGTCTGTCAGACAGTCTGTCTGTTAGTTCAGAAACTTGTAAACTGTAAGAGCAAGGACCACCAAATTCTGCGTGCAGCATCCCAAGCTCCTAGCCTTCCACCCTCCAAATGCCTGTTAGGGAGGGTGGGGGGTCTGAAGCCCCCCTAATTCATACAGGGACATTGCTGGCTGTTTTCTTCATCTGAGAGTGAGGGGAAAGTGCCCATTTTCCTTCAGTCCTCACTCTGGCTAGGGAGCACAGGGCACAAATGAATCTGGACCTGCCCAGCTTGAGGAAATGCACCCCTTCCCTGGCTATGCATGCTGGGGCTGCAGCAGCCAGGGAGAGGTGCATCTCACCTGACCCCAAGCTGCTGCAGTGACAGAGGGCTGAGGTAGTCCTCTCTACCAGGGGCAGCCTGAATACTGAACCCTTCATCTCCAGTCCCACCCACAGCAATGATATAAATGAAGGATGTACACTTTCATTTTATTTTCCAAAAAATAAAAATTAATTTAATTAAAATCCTGGGCAACCCTAGAGTAAATCTTCTAGGGTACATCTAGCCTGCACTCTAAAATTGAAATAAGATACGCAGTTTGCACTATGTAAATTGCATATCTTATTTCAATTTTATTTTGAAATAGTCTATTTTGAAATGTGGCACATCTACACAGCTTCAAATTTCAAAATAAAGCATTATTTCGAGACACCCCTTATTCCTTGTGGAACGAGGTTTACAGAGATGCCGAAATAGCGTGTCCGTTATTTCAAAAATTATTTTAAAATAGCGGATTTGTTCCTTGGATGTGGGGTAGCTAAAAATCTCTCCTAGAGTTGGGGTATAAATTGAATCCTGTGGTGTCTGAACACTTTGAAAGTTGCCGGGTATGCAACGTTTCTGAGGTTCACATTCACAGCACGTTTGTAGGGCAGCGTACAATGTATAGCACATATTGTTCCAATGTTTAGGAAATAATTCAAGAAAATATAAAATTAATTAAAGAGATTTTTGTCTTACCATCAAGAAGCTCAGATCATGCTCATATGTAGAGAAGAAAGAACTGGAGCATATCAAATAGGAACAGTGTGCATTAGCTATGAACTTCCCTTTCAAATTTTTTTTATCCAAAAATTAAGTTAAATTAGAAAAAAATTGGGTAACTTTAGATCTGGGGTTTGATCTGAATACCACAAATCTCTGAAGGTGTTCTAAATCCAAACTTAGATTTAAGTCTACATTTTGCAAATGGCTGCTTGGTTTATAGTGAGCTGAATCACTGCATTCTTATTTTGGCATATTCAAACTATAGATCTGATCTTAGCTCTTTTTTTGTCAGCTGTTTGTATATTTACAATTTCACATTTTTCTGTCCCTCTGCTTTCTCTGGGTTCCAGCAAGGAGCAGTATGAAAGTGCCAAACTACAGTGGGAGATGCTCCTTTTCCTGTATTTCTGCCAGGAGGCAGGAATTGCTGGGGTACATGAGAAAGAGCCTTAAAGCTACACACACTCATAGTCATGCACATTGCTCTGAAATTCATGTTAATCTCATTGAGATCAATGGAAGGTGAGGGCAGTCAATACTTTGTAAGAAGCACTAGGTAATCTGGTAAAATCAGTCCTGTTAGCAAACACATTATAATCCCAGAACCCAGTTTTACAAACCCTTATTCATGTAAATAATTCTGTGTAACTTTTATAGGAGTTGCCACAAAAATAAGGATTTATTATTTGGTTCCAAATGTTGCAGGCCATGAATGCTTACTATGAATAAATATCCAAATATCTGGATGTATCTGAATGAATCCCAAGCACCAAGCTTGCTGAGGCTCCTTTGTCACTGACAATTAGATTGAATAATATTTGAAGACCCAATCTCAGTGTTTCTGCAATCAATGGGTTTTAGCCCAGAATTACATTCAGATAGTTCAACTCTGAAAAGTATTACTCACTTTGACTTCACTTTTTATGTTGGATTCCCTAGTGCCTGTTTCAGACTATATAGCGGTGATAGCTCTTGCTAGTGTCTTTGGCACATTAAGTCTTTTCTATGTGTGCAGAGTATGTATTAGACAATACCAGTTCTCATTATGGATGTGTTAGAAATTCAGATCCACAGAGAGCTAGATAGATCAAAATATTGACTCTTTCTTCACTTTCCCAGTCTGTCCAAACATCAATAATAGTAGTGTGTGTGTGTTTGGGGTGAGGATATGAGTAATAGAGGGAGGGGCTGATAGCAGTGCACTAATGTAGCTTCCTTCGATCGGAATTCCAGAGTTTGCTTTAATTAAGATTGATTTTATCCAGGTGTTCTACATCCCTTAGCTAACAGAAAAGTCACAAGGGCACTAAGAATGTGTAAAGAAAAAAAATCAAATGCTGTTAACTTAGGAAGTCTCAGGAAATGTAGAACTATAACACTTTGTTTTCAAAATCTGATCAGCACATTGGAGTAGTAAAGAATAGTATCTTTGTTCCATTCCCACCCCATTCTCTTTCAACCCCGCACCATACTTGTCAATGCCCTGTATCAAATACTGAACTGTAGTTTAGCCAAAACTGGGGACAGATTAGTACTGACGCTTACAATCAATGCCCATGTAGGTACTTCCAGAATACCTTTAGATAAATCTGGTAACCTGGCTTGCCTGATACCTATCCTGAAGAAATGTGAGTCTAATGTTTATAAGGCATATTAAATAGTTGCATTCCCAGTATAGTCAGATGCTCAGACTTTGACCATACAATAGCAGTATTATTAATTTGCCAACTACTTAAGGACTGTATAGACAGGATTAGAGCTGGGTGAAATGTTTTTGCTGAAACTTTTCACCAAAAAATACAGATCTGAGTCAACAGAAACATTTCACGATTTTCATGTTGACTACTCTAAATTATTTAAGTTAGAAATCTGTTAACATAAATCGGTTAAGTCTTTAAGCATAAAGTCTGAGCATAACTGACTGGATAATCACTTTCAGTTCACAATCATGATGGAAGGGCATAACAAGTGGGGTTCTGCAGGGGTCTGTTTTGGGACCAGTTCTGTTCAATATCTTCATCAACAATTTAGATGATAGCATAGAGAGTACAATTTTTAAGTTTGAAGATGATACCAAGCTTGGAGGGAATTCAACTGCTTTGGAGGATAGGGTCGTAATTCAAAATGATCGGATAAACTGGAGAAATGGTCTGAGGTAAATAGGATGAAGCTTAATAAGGACAAATGCAAAGTACTCCACCTAGGAAGGAACAATCAGTTTCACATGTACAGAATGGGAAGTGATTGTCTAGGAAGTAGTATTGCAGAAAAGGATTTAGGGATCATAGTGGATGACAAGTTAAACATGAGTCAACAGTGTGACACTGTTGCAAAAAAGCAAACATGATTCTGGGATGCTTTAACAGGAGTGTTGTGAGCAAGACACGAGACATCATTCTTCCGCTCTATTCTGCACTGATTAGGCCTCAGTTGGAGTATATGTCCAGTTCTGGGCACCATGTTTAAAGAAAGATGTGGAAAAATTGGAGAAGGTTCAGAGAAGAGCAACAAAAATGATTAAAGGCCTTGAAAACATGAGCTATGAGGGAAGACTGCAAGAACTGGGCTTGTTTAGTTTAGAAAAGAGAAGACTGGGGGGGGACGTGACAGCTGTTTTCAAGTATCTAAAAGGGTGTTACAAGAAGAAGGGAGAAAAATTGTTCTCCTTGGCTTCTGATGATAGGACAAGAAGCAATGGGCTTAAACTGCAGCAAGGGAGGTTTAGGTTGTACGTTAGAAAAAGCTTTTTAACTGTCAGGGTGGTGAAGCACTGGAATAAATTGCCTAGAGAGTTTAAGGAATCTTCATTACTGGAGATATTTAAGAGCAAGTTGGATAGACATCTATCAGGGAAGCTCTAGACAGTCCTGCCATGAGGAGAGGGGACTGGATTTGATGATCTCTTGAGGTCCCTTCCAGTTCTGGTATTCTAGGATTCTGTGATTTAAGGACTATTCGTTGTTGAAGCTGGAAAATAGCTTAAAAATTTGAAAAAGTCTTGATGTTTTGTTTCAGCATTCTGAAAATGAAACTTCCTGATTTTTTTTCAATTTGAAATGTCTTTTTTCATTTCACAGGGTCCTTCATTTCTATTATTTATTGAATGTGCAAAATCAAAATAAAATGCTTGACTTTGGTTTGAATGAAACATTTCATGTGACCTGAAATGGCATTTACGTTTTTACTTTGTCAGTGTTTGTTTTCAATTTTTCTATATGGCCAGCAAAGGGGGAAAAACAACTGTTTGAAGAGCTCTATACAGAACAGTATGAGTGGCGCTGCCTGAGGGCTCATCTGTGAAATTCAATAAAGACAAGTACAAAATATGTCACTTAGAAGGAAAAATCAAAATGCATGACTACCACATGGGGAATAACTAGCTAGATGGTGGTAGTGCTGAAAAGGATCTGGAGTGGATCAAAAATTGAATATGCATCAACAATGTGATGATGTTTCAAGAAAAAAGGTGAATATTATTCTGGAATGTATTATCAGGAGCTTTGTATCTAAGACATAGTACTGCTGTGCCGGCACCAGTGAGGGCTCAGAGTATTGTGTCCAGTTCGGCGCACAACCCTTTAACAAAGGTGTGGAGAAATTAGAGCGAGTCCAAGGGGAGAACAACAAAACTAATAAAGATTTGGCAAACCTGATCTCTGAGCAAAGATTAAACAAAAAGGGAGTGTTTAGTCTTGGGAAACAAAGACAGAAGGGGTTCTCATAACAGTCTACATCCATGTAAAGGGCTGTTATAAAGATGACGGTGACAGATTGCTCTTCGTGTGCACTGAAAGCAAGACAAGAAGTAATGGGCTTAATCTGCAGCAAGGGAGATTTCAGTGATGGATTATGAAAAGTGTTCTAACTATAGGGGCAGTGGAAGTCTAGAACAAGCTTCCAAGGCACTTGTGACAAGTCTCAGAGGGGTAGCCAGGTGCTTGATTCTCTTTGTATCCTGCACTTTTATATTAACAGTGATGGTGCTGGAGAGCCACCCACATTTTAGGATTCTGAGGGTTGCATATTGTTTTGTTTTCATAAAATATATAGTTTCAGTTGGTATTTTAATTGTTTATACTTCTAACTTCCATTGCCTTACCTCAGGGCACCAGCTGTCATCAGGAGCCCTGAACAGAAGAGATCTTTCCAAGGTCTTTGCAGACTGTGAGTGAAATAATTTGATGTCGAGTTTTTAGAGGTTGATTTTGCCACTGCTTCTCCTCCTGCTATACCTGTTCTGTGGACCGAGGCATAGTAACTGAACTATGGATGCTGGGAGTACTGCTACACCACCCCTTGGTTTCAACTGGTTTCTATCATCTACATCAGGGGTGGGGAACCTTTTTTGGATCGGGAGCCAGTGACCCATAGAAAAGTCAGTTGGGGGCCACACACAAAAAACTCTCACTTACGTGTCGCCCAACTCAGCAGAAAGACACTCCTCACATTCCCCTCGCACACCAGAGCCTAGTGGGGGGCCCAGCCTAGTAGATTTTGTGTGCTCCAGCCCAATGGTGGGGCAGCTGGGGCACTGGAGCACTAACACAGGTTCCCTAATGCAGGGGAGGGGGGCGTGAGCCATGGGGGCTGGATCCAGGCAAGCCGAAGGCCGCATCTGGCCCCCAGGTGTGAGGTTCCCCACCCCTGATTTACTGCATGTTTGCAGCTTTCCTTTGCTCTATATACAGCCCACTTCTGTGCTATATTCGTCCCCACACAAGTGATTGCAGAATGGTTTGGGACAGTGTCTCACAATAGGGGAAGGAACAAAGCTGCACTGCCTTGGAAACTGTGGCAGAAGATTAACGAGTACCTCCAGGAAACCTTCCTGCAGAACTCTCTGAGGATTCTTGTGAGATCTCGATGGGCATTAACAACCTGTTTCACCGTACCAGTTAGCTACACAGGGAAATGTCCAGCTCACAGAAACATAACCAGCCTCCCACATTTCTATACTCTAAAGCCACCTCTGCACTTCACAAGCCACAGCCACTTACCATGCCTCTCATCTTCTGCTTCCTGCTCCATGGAGAGCGACTGCTGAGACTGACTGAGGAACCTCAGGAGGGCAGAACAGTTCCTATTTGCTGATCAGATCCAACAGCTCCACAGTGCTCCAAGCGGGAGTGCATTCTGTGAGCCAGCAAGGAGGAAATGGAATTTAAAATTCCCAGACTTGCAAGGGAGAGGGGCAGAATATTGTTTACCTGTCTGCTGGGCAGCAGATTTCAAACTGCTGACCAGAGTGGTCAGAATGGGCACTGGGAAACACTTCCTGGAGGCAGAGGTTATGTTTACACTGCAGGCTTCTTGCGCAAGAACTTTGTGGAAGAGATCTTTTGCAAAAAGTTCTTGTGCAAGAGTGTGTCCACACTGCCATGTGCTTTTGCGCAAGAGAGCGTTCACAATGCCATGGACGCTCTTGAGCAAGAAAGCTCTGATGGCCATTAATAGAATGGCCATCAGAGCACCTGTGCTTTTTCCAATAGGGGTTTCTTCCGCAAGAAACCCCTGTTGTCTGTCCACACACGCCTTTTTGTGCAAGAGCTCTTGCGCAAAAAGGCTTATTCCTCGTAGAAAGAGGAATAACTCTTGCATAAAAAGCCCTGTCTTCTGACAATCTACTGTACTTTTTCTTGCACAAAAACGCGCTTGTAGTGTGGACGCAGATTTGTTCACTAGGGCATATAGTAGAATGTTTCTGAGGAGGATGGATGAGGAAATGACTGTTGTGAAGTGGGGTGCGGGAGACTGGGCTCAAAGCTGGGAAAAAGACTGCTCCTGCTTTGGAAAGGCTTTGCTGGAAGCTCAGATTCCAGGGCCTTATCTAGTGGTTGACCCAGTGGAACTGAGGCCTTCTCCCACTAAGGCAGGCCCTTAGCAGTGTATATAAAGTACAGAGTTTTGATTGCATGAGCCAATCCATGTTTAGCCTGACTCACTATACTACACACACTGTAATCCTCAGTTTATCGTGTTAAAAGCAGAAGTGAAAGGAACTTAAATTTCTTACACATACTATCCTACTGCAACCTCCTCCTTCAGGTTGTGTGTGTGTGTGTGTGTGTGTGTATTCTTAGGAGGCATTTTTTTAAATTACTTTCTACTGTAAATTGTGCACCTGACAAGACAGACTAATCTAGTCAAGGGTGGGAATGGTTGTCCCAACCTCTGTTTATACATTCAATATAAAACTTCAGCAAGAGTACCCACCTTTACCATCTATGAGCAAGGGCCGAACAGTGTTACATCACATCAGACCAGAAGTGAATCTATTCCACCTGACAAGAAGTAAAAACTGAAACCTGAACACAGTGTGTGTGTCTCTGTCATTCTCACAAACACACACTGTCCTTCCCTCTCATCTCCTGATGCAACACATACGTAGGGAGTGGTTGTTACTACTTTGACTGCTTGCAAAGTGGGTTATTTTTGGTTTTTGGCTCGTCTGTGAATTTCATAATTTTCATTTCTCTCTTACGCTTAAATTTAATTCTTTCAGTAGTGAATTATAAAATGCTCAACCTGTCATGTCTGGAGTAATTATCCCTATGACAATTGTGCTCCTCTAGATGGCTGGCATATCCCTGCAGCCCCTGAGAAAGTCAGAGCAAGGGTTCTCCCACATGCTGTCCTTGCCTGGGGACACCACTCCTGTAATTCCCATTGATCAATAATGGAGAACTGTGGGCAGTAGAAGCTGTAGGGTTGGTGCCAGTAGATGAGGGACAGCACATGGAGTCACTGCTGTACATGCCAGCTGCTTTCAGGAGTGGTGAAGGGCCAGCAGTAAGCCTGACCTCCACTGCTCCATGCATGGGGGTGGCTGTCTGACCACTCCCAGGGTGGGCAGAAGGGTAGGTTGCACTTGAACCCACCACCCTAGTCCACTCTACCTCCCTGTGCCTTCAGGGCATCCCTTATCCTGCCTTCCTAAATGCTGGAGCCAGCTCCATTCCGAGGGCAACCTCTGTTGGCTGGCTGCTTCCAGGGTGGATGGCACTTGAACAGCAGCACCCTGCCCTATCCCCTAAGCCACCCCACCTCCCTGCCTTCAGAAAGTCCCTTATCCTATGTGGGTTGTCCTGCTGCTTGCAAGCTGAGCAGGATTTGAACTGGCTAGTCTGTGATCCCCAGTGAAATGCCCTGTGCCCTAAGCCACTCCAGAACCTACCCAGCTGATCTCCCTTCTGGGTGTTCCTTATCCTTCCTTCCTAACATAGGAGCCCAGCTCCATTCCTGTCACAACTGGTGCTGGCTGCCTGCCAAGCCCTTTCCTGGGTGGGTGGAGTGAGGGTCGGGGAGGACTCCAGACCTTGATGCTGTATTCCCTGGGCCACTCCAGAACCTACCTCACCTCCCTACCTTCAGAGGGTCCCTTATCCTGCTTTCCTAATGCGGGCGCTAGCTCCATCCTTGGGGCAGACAGTGTTGGCTATCTGGCTGCTCCCAGGGTGGGTGGAGTGGGGGGAGGGGACCTTGAGCCCTGAATCCTGCATGCCCCAGGGAAATGCCCTGTCACTTAGGCCACTCCAGAACCCACCCCACCCCCTACCTTCAGAGGGTCCCTTATCCTGCTTTCCTAATGCAGGAGCCAGTTCCATCCCTGGGGTCTTTAAATCGCCCATTTACAGCTCTTTAAATCAGTCCCTGCTGATTCTTTAAATATTCCTGTGGCCCCTCCTCCCCCCTCCAGTCTTTTGCCACTGCTCAGGCAGCTCTTGCAGGAGCTGCCCGTGGAGGGGAGGGGGGTGCACCCCCTTACTTTCACCTCTGGTTAAAAGCAAAGAAACAAGCGAGTGAAAATGTTACTGGCCCAAAGCTCAGGGAGGGCCAGTGTTCAGCAAGTACCACAGCTGCTCTCTAGGGCCTAGCTTTAGGCTCCAAAGTCAATTTACAACAAATTCTTGAAGGTGGGTGTCACACCAGCATATTGAAAAGCTAGGAGCAGTTGTTTCCAGCCCAGTGGCAAGTAATCCTTTCATTCTAATTACCTATGGTGACCACATGGCCCCAAAAATACGGGACTGTCCTGATTTTTAATGTTTTGTTGGGGTGTCCTGAAAACCCCCAGATTTGTCCTGGAAAAAGGTCCCTCACTGCTTCTCCTCCTTCTCCCTTTCCCCTCCCTGGGGGAGGAGTCAGGGACGCTTCTGGGACTTCCCTGCGGCTGGGGATCCAGCCAATAGAAGAGTCGGGAGGCGGTGCCTCTGAGGAGCACAAGGAAGCCAAGTAAATGGCTGGGTTGGTGGAGGGGGGAGCCATGCAGTGAAGAGTGCCCTCCACCTATGGCCCCCCATGGCCGGCTGGGCAGGGGAGAAGAGTGGCACCCCCCCCCCATGGCCCGGCTGGCAGGGGGGGGTCCGGAGAGCAGCTGGAGGGCGGCCCAGTGGAGGCCAGAAAGCAGGGCAGAAGCGTTTACTCCCGAGTCCCTCCTGCACGCTCCCCCTTGGCCAGACACCCTACCCCCAGGCTATGCCTACGCTGCGGGGGGGTTTTCTGGATACTGGAGGTATCCTGGAAACACTCTGCTGCATCCAGAGAATGCGTTTGCTCTAACACGAAAAAAAGTGGAAGAGCAAAGCTGCTCTTTCGGGGAGCCCTGTATTCCTAGTTTCTAGACGGGGCCAAATGGTGGAAAAGCCTCTTCCAGAAAAGCAATCAGAAAAAGCTACGCAAACTACGGAGCGCAATTTGCGTAGCTTTTTCAGAAAAAAACCCTCACAGGGTACACTTAGCCCAAGTCTGCTCCTGCATCCACAGTTCCTCCTTCACACTCCTTCTTCGCCACACATTCCACCCTCCCTAGCCCAAGGGTCTCCACCTTGTTAACCACAAGATCACTTTTTCAATTTAAGTACAATGTAAGATCTACCTCCAACCCAAATACCCTTGCCCGGCTTCCTTCCCCCTTTCTCTGGGGCCCTGCCCCTGCTCCCCTCCTTCTCTGAGGGCTCACCCTGCTCACTCTGTTGCCCTTCCTACCCAAATCTCATTCACTTTCACCAGGCTGGAGTAGGGGTGCAGGCTCTAGTCTTGATTGTGTGGCAAATGCCCTATACCATAGGCAAGTGTTTCTCAACCTTTTTTTAAAAAATACCCTTTTCAAAAAAAAAATTATAAGTACCCCCAGTACCTACAGTTTTCACACATGCACATTTGTTTTTACTGTTGCAGCACATTTGTTTAAACAACTCAATTGTAGCTGAGTGGGTGATGAAATATTTGGGTGTAAAATGTACAAAACATAATACAAATGCTGTAAAACTTAAAACAAAAAATCAGTTTTCTCAAAATTTCAGTTGTTGATATACCCCCATGGACTTCTCTGGGGTGCCCCTGGGGGTTGGTGGCACTGCCCTAGGCCACTCCAGGGTCTACACCCCTACTCCTACCTTTGGGGAGTCCCTTATCCTGCCTTTTTAAAGGCAGGAGCCTGGTCTATCCCTGGGGCAGTCTGTGTGGGTTGTCCTGCTGCTCCCAGGACTTAGAACCAACACCATCCTGTGCTCTCCAGTGAATGTGCTATCCCCTAGGCCAGTCCAGAGCTGAGCCCACCCCACCTCCCCTAACTTTGGTGGGTTCTGTAACCTCTGTGTTGGCTAGCTGGTTGCTCCCAGGGTGAGTGGAGCTTGGGTTCATGGCTGGAGACTCCCACCCACAGCCCTGTCTTCCTTGAGTATGTGCTGTATCCTCTGGTCCACTCAAGAGCCTACCCCACTAGGTCCCTTGTCTAGTTGCTCCTTGGGTGGGCAGGGGAGGTTTAGGCTGCCTGGGGTAGAAAGGGGAAGGGGCTTGAACCGCCCACTATATGTTCCCCCAAGCAAATGCCCTAGCCTCTAACCCACTCCAGAACCCAACTCACTACCTTATCTTCAGCAGGTCCCTTATCCTGCCTTCCTAATACAGAAGCGAGGTCCATCCCTCAGCCATTGCCTGAGTGGGTGGAGGGGGGCTGGATGAGCCCACCACCCTGTGCTGCAGAGCCTAATGCTCATCCCCAAGTTCACTAGAGATCCCACTCCACCACCCTACCTACTAGCCACCCCTTCCAGCCACCCTGGGAGTGACCAGACATGGGATAAGGGGCCCTCTGAAGGTAGGGAGGTGAGGTGGGTTTGTTTCTGAAGTGGACTAAGGACTAGGGCAGTTGCCTAGAGAGTACAGAGTGGTGGGTTCAAATACCACCCACCCTGGGAGCTGCTGTTGCAGGGATGGAGCAGCAGAGCTAAATCAGCCTCACCTCATCCCCAAAAGCTGCTGGCTTATACAACATCAGCTCCATGTGCTGCCCCTCATCCCCAGGCACTGACACCACAGTTCTCCATTATTGATCAATGGGAGCTGCAGGAGTGGTGTCTGCTGGCAAGGACAGCATGTGGAGACCCCCTGCTCTGACATTCTCAGGGGGCTGCAGGGACATGTCAGCCACCTCCAGGAGCACAACTAACAATAGGGATAATTACTCCAGACATGACAGGTTAGGCATTTTAGTACTCAAAGAATTAAAGTTAGACATAAGAGAGAAATGAAAGTTATGAAATGCACAGACCAGTCAAAAACTAAAAATAACCCACTTTGCAAGCAGTAAAAGTAGTAACAACCCCCCAGGTACACACACATCCAAAGCTGGTAGCAACCCCTATATTTAGGTTGCTTATAACTTTCCAATATAAAAGATTATTTTGTGAGATGCACTAGCCCTCCATTGTCTGATGCAGGCTTTGGAAATTCAGCCCCTAGAGCTAGAGAAGCATCGTGTCTTAGTCCCATAAAATAGCACTAATGAACACCACTAAGAAACCTGGGAAGGGATCAGATAACCCTTCTAGGAGGAAAGGAGAGAGAGCTAATACGGGCTTCCTTTAATTATAGTCCCATTCTTTGGACCCAGAACTCAACCCCCCATACACAGTTTTAGCTGATGCGGGTTTTTAAAGGGCAGAGACAGCAACAGGCACACTGAAATACCAGACAAATAAACAATTTTATTAATTTTTTCCTTCTTCCTAAAATCATCCTGGGTATATTGACCCAACTAACTAGTTTAAAATCCCATGTAATTACAGCATTGTCTCTGCAGGTTTGCTTTCAAATTAATTGCAGTCAATGTTGTGGCAAATTAATTGTGGGAAATCATTACAGATAAAGTGCAAGGTGCTCAATACTTTATCCCTTCTTGTTATGCTAGCCTCCTTGTCTGCCAGACTCATCTGAAGATGCTGAAGAATTAATAACAGCCTCTGAAGGGTTAAGAGGACTTTCACTGAGCAACTACTTGACCAGGCAAATTATATCCCTATTCAGCATGTGTCATTTGCACAACTTTTCAGTGATTTCTTTCCCAAGGTAATAGGCCTCGCAGCTAGCTAGCTGGCTGCACTGCTGCTGCTGTTGCTGTTCTTCGGCAGCTGTCATTTTGACATATTTTATGCTCTCTTTAGAGGAGAGGTTGATTGAATGTGAGAAAAATGGAACTTTGACAGGCTGTCAGAATCTCTTGCAGTGCAAACCTACCTGCCAGCTAACTTGTTTCAGGTTTATTTCAAAGAAGGTTTCTAGCACATGAACTTCCATTACTAATCCTAGAAGTTCTTAAATCAGTAGCTTCCATTTTGTCAAAGTCTAAATTAAATAATTTTCACCTCAAATTGGTTTAAGTTCCAGATATATCTGAGAGAGCAAAAGCATGTTTCCCTCTTTTATTCCCTACTGCCCCTAGCTCTCCCTGAAGGGGCTGAACTGATAAAAGGTTAGCTGGTCTTCATTACTACCTCTCTATTTTATTTCACTCAGTTTTCCCCATTCATAAACAGCCTTCTGAAATTCAAAATAAAAAAAAGTTCATGAATTAGGTCAGGAACAGGCAAAAATGAATAGAAATGAGCTAATTTCAAAGACCGAGGCCTATGACCATCTTCTGGCTTTGTAGTGTTTTGCAACAGTAATAAAATCTAATCCTCCAGAGTCTGCTAATCAAATTCTTTCAAAATTGTTTAAGCTCTTTCATTTTTCAACTGTTTCTTTGTGCCTGAACTATCCTGCTTAATTTCTTTCCTCTGTAAAGGACCATTGCTTTATGTTTCTTCGTGTATTGTTTTCACTCTGAGGAGTGGCACGAATGAATTGTATTTTTACAAGTCTGCAATATTTATTCAGACATGTTTTCAAAACTGCCTCCAGAACTGTGCCCATAAAATTTGTGTAGACTCTTACTAGCATGCACGGAATTCTGCATTTGCACTTTGCTGAACTGGCAAAATAGGTAAGTGCAAGCCCATATGCAAATCTGAATGTACTAGCATATTTGCATACCAATATCTAATCCTTACGGAGAGTGAAAACTACTGTCAGCAACTACTTGCATGGTGGTGTAAGGATTTCTCTATAGTGTTTCCTTTGGATAGGGTTGATCTGTGGCCATATCACTCATAGATTATTCTTTGGAACCTAAGCCAACCTGAGTACATGTGATTAGCATGAAGGTGTAGAGAGTAATGAGCCACACAGATATATTGACCAAGTCGTAACTAAATAATAGGTCATGTTCGCCATTGTCCATAAAATGGGAGAAGTGAAAAAATGAGTATAGCTTACACAGATCTGAATGTACAAAATGAGTGACGGGATGCAGTAGTGGGTAAGTAGAAACAAATAACAGAAAGATCTATGTGTGTCTACACCCCTCTATTTTTAAGGAAATATGTTTTGAATATGAATATGCATAAATCAAATATGCTTTATGCAAAACGCGGCATGTAACCTATTGTTGAAAAGCTTGTAATCCACTGAATGTGTATTCTAATTGTGTTCATGTATCATTCTTGTATGTGAAGTTAGAAATATGAAGTGTAAATCTGCTTATTAATTTAGGTCTTCTAGTGAAAGGCATTAGTGGTACGTAAGGAACTTAATGGCCCAGAGCTCAAGACAATGAGCTGTAAATGGTTTTGTTTTTCCTCTAAGCCCATACTGTGGATGGTTCTACCAAGACACATGACCATGCCACCTGGTGCTAGAATCCAACTTGAATATTGTATTCTTCAAGAGGTGGGTGGGATGGAAGGGGGAGAATGGAACAAATGATTCTCACCCTGGGGAAATTCAATTTAAGGTATGGGTAGCAAACTATGAGTGTCTTCATATGACTTTGGAAACTGCCTTCCCACTCTAGATAGCACTGGATCCTGCCATGAGGGCAGCGGACTGGACTCGATGACCTCTTGAGATCCCTTCCAGTTCTAGTGTTCTATGATTCTATGATCAACTAAGTAGTGCATGCCCTTGCCACTCCCTCTTCCCCTGACACTGCCCAAACATCATTGTATACCAGACATTATTCATAGGACTGATGTAAAATTTGCTATGCTAGGTCTATGCTACCTGGAGACTGCCTGAGATCAAGAGAATCTCCAGCTGGACACTTGGGCCAATTTTAAGATAGTTTTGTATGAATGGTACAAAGTAGTCTCCCCAGGACCTGGAAGATGTCATCACCCTGGAGGCAGGGCAATCAGTGAATAGGGCACAAAACTGGGAATTAGAAAACCCAGGTTGTATTTTTCACTGTGCAATTGACTCATTGTGTGACGTTGGGTATGTTAATTGACCCCCCCTCAATGCCTCATTTTCTCCATCTGTAAAATGGATATTTCCATAACTTTACGAAGACCTTCCCTCATCCCGTTTATTTTGAAACTGAAGAAGTGGGTTGTACCCATGAAAGCTCATATGCCTGGATCCCGGAGTGATTTAGGAGATAGGGTGGTGGGCTCTAGTGCCACCACCCCTCCACCCATCCTGGGAGTGGCCAGACAGCTGCCCCAGGGATGGAGCAGCAGAGTTAAGGCAGGCTTACTCCTGCCCTGGCCCTTCACCACTCCTGAAAACAGCAGTGTCTCCATGTGCTGCCCCTCAACTTCTACTGGCCACAGTTCTCTATTATTGATCAATGGGAGCTGCAGAAGTGGTGTCCGCAGGCAGCATGTGGAGACCCCCTGCACTGACTTTCTCAGGGGCTGCAGGGACATGCCAGCTGCCTCCAGGAACACAACTACCACAGGGATAATTACTCCAGACATAATAGGTTCGGCATTTTATAACTCACTACTCAAAGAATTAAATTTAAGCATAAGAGAGAAATGAAAGTTATGAAATGCACAGACCAGTCAAAAACTAAAAATAACCCACTTTACAAGCAGTAAAAGTAGTAACAACCACCCCCCAAGTATGTGTTAGGTCAGGAGATGAGAGGGAAGGACAGTGTGTTTGTGAGAATTACAGAGACATGCACACTGTGTGAGAGTGACAGAAATTTGCATTGCTTGGCTCCCTCCATCCCCTTCTCTCTGTGTGGAGACAGGGTACAGAAGTGGGGGGTGGAGGGGCACCCTGACATCAGCTCCCCCCCCCTTTTCCTTTCCACATCCTGTACAGTAAGCAGGGTGTTCCCAAGGGGCAGCTCCAAGGCAGAGGCCAGAAGCAGCTTGGCAATAGGTAGAGAGGCAACTGAAGTGCCAGCGCTTCATAGCTTCCTGGCCAAACCAGTCAGGATCACCTGTCAGAGGCTCCAAGATCTCTGGTAGATTCCAATCTACTGGTTGGTGACCACTGTGTTAGAGGGAACACTGACCCGAACTGGACCCTGGACCAGGTCCAGAAAAGGTGAGCCTACCACGAGGCCAGGGAGCAGAACGGACGCTCCGGGGCAGCACTACACATGTTCCACTACTTTGAGCGGCTGGATGCCATCCTGGGAAAGGAAACCTGTCACTAGCCCCACCCACCGCCGCCATGGAGGAGTCTGGCCAGGACACACCCTGAGGTATCTGTTAGTCCAGATCCTGGGCCTCTATCCTTCAACACACAAATCCAAAGCTAGTAGCAATCTCTATATTTAAGTTGCCCACAACTTTCCAATATAAAAGAATATTTAATGAGAAACACTAACCCTCCTTTATCTGATGCACTACTTGAATCATCCCCAATGTTACTGCAATCAAATTTACTTAAACAGGTTCAAATACCATTTACTCCAATGGAGGTTGCACCTACTTTTACAGAGTTTGACACTGGTGCCAAGAGAACACCTAACAGGTATAAGTTATGCTAACTTTGCACATGCAGTTGATAGTCTGTATTATTTTGACCAAATTATACCAAAGTCTATGGAATCATCCAGGGGTAAATGCAGAGAAACTGCTTTGAGAACAGAATTTTAACTCCTAATGTAACTCTACTATTGCTGTTCAATTTGATCTTAATCCTGCCTTCAGGAAACATTACTATCACAGGCCTGCTTGGATTGGTCCAATCCATCTGGTCTGATCGGGTACGTCTACATTGCAACTGGAATCATGCCATGGTAAACAGTCATACACTGGCTGTGCTCAAGCAAAGTGCTATAAAGAACATGGTAGGTGTTGTGGCACAGGCAGTGGCATGGGCTAGCCTCCTGAATACAAACCTGTCCAACCCCCTGTGTCCATACTTGTGGCTAGCTGGTGTGTCACCACCCATGCTGCAAAGTTCATGTTGCTGTTTTTCGCATGCTAACTAGAGCAGAGTCTATGTCTAGTCTGCTAACTAGAGTCTATGTCTGCATGGGCTGATGTCCACTTACTGCAGCAGTGTAGACATATCCTTGCTATCTTGTTTTAGCTACCTGCCAGGAGTGCAAGATACTAGACTGAATATCTGAACATAAAAAGGCCTTTCTCGGAACCTTCTAAAAGCCAATAATAGTTAAATTCTGGTGGTGGAGGAAGACCATTAATATATATATAAACATGCAAAAGAACTCACCAAAAGGATTATCTCTTCTCCAGGACCAGGGCTGTTAGATATTGTGGGGCCCTCTTGGCTCTGGGGTGCATCCAAAACCAAGGAGCTTCAGTGTGCAGGAGGGGGCTGCAGATTGAGGCAGGAGAGGCTGAGGGTTCTGACTAGAGGTGCAGGCTTTGGGGTGGGGCCAGGCATGAGGCATTTGAGGTGCATGAGGGGGCTCCAGGCTGAGACCAAGGGATTTGGAGCGTGGGATCAGAGCAAGAGTTTGGGATGTAGGGTCTGGGTGAGCGTAAGGGTGCAGACGGGGCTCAGGGTTCCGATGTAGAGTCTAGGAGGGAACTAGGTTGCTGGAATAGGCTCAGATCTGTGGTGCAGGGTCTGGGAGGGACTTAGGGCCTCAGGGTGGAGGAGGGGGTTTAGGGTGAGGGCAGAGGATTGGGGTGCTGGGCACTTACCTAAGGCAGCTCTTGTTTAGTGGGAGGAGGGACTGGTGGTTCCATGGACCCTGCATTGCCCTGAACTCACTTGGAGACACTGCCCCCGACACAGCTCCCGTTGGCCATGATTCTTGGCCAATGAGAGCAACAGGAGTGGAGCTCTGAGGTGAGAGTAGCACAGGGACCAAGCTTCCTGGCTTTTGCAGTGACATAGCTCCAGTAGGGGGAAGAGGAGGATAAATAGCAGCGTGCCAAGTCACCTTCCTCTGTGTCTCCTCCAGGAAGGGCTGGCCAGGAACACAGGGCTTTAGGGGCTGCCGCCCAAAGCAGGCCCAGGCCTATTAGACAGATTATCATTTTTAAACCGACCCTACTCACCACATAAAATATTCCACACAAAATTAAGCAGTATGCATCGAAATCATCTGTAATAAACTGGGACCATAATTGTAGACTATTAGGTAGATACAATTATTGATTTCTGTAAAGTTGTAATAAAAGCAGAGAAAGTTCAAGACAGACACTGTGCCAAATACGTAACTGGTGTGAATCTACATTGGTTGCATTGACTTTAATAGAGCTCCATTGACTTACACAGCCTGAGGATCTGGCCCATTTGCCTTGGATGGGCATTCTAGGTCCCATGTCACTTTCTTAAGAATTAGGCTTTGGTCTGTTGTCCTCTGTCAAAATTCCCTTTTTCTGTCCTCCCAGGACTACTCTGTAAATGTAGATCTTTATTACTGAACAAGCTTCTTTATTAAGGGTCTTTTAACACCATAGCCAGCGGAAGGTGTGGGGGGCATGGGAGGTCACATGCCCCCAAACACATAGGTGGGAGGGGCCAGCTGACTAGCAGCTGGGGCACACACACTCACCAGCGGCAGCAGTGAAGCACAGAGCAAGAGTGGAGAAGAGGGAGGGATAAGGCAAAATAAGGGCAGAGCAGGGCCTGGGTTGGACAGGGGTTGTCCCAGCCCTTCCCTGAGCTGGGGGAGGGGAGATCATGTGGCCGGTGGCCTCCTGTGTCCTTTCTGACCAGTTGCCTCTTACCATAGCTTTTACTTGAATTGAGTCATGCAGCAAGACATTTTGAAAACATATTTGCTCACCAGCCAAGCAAGCCCTTGAGTAAAAGTACTTTTGTAATCCAACTGTACTATTTCTAATTACTGTTTACAACTAAAAGGGACCTGAACCTATATAAGCAAAAATGGTGTCTGGCTCCGAGACTTACTGATATTGCTCTGAACTATCTCCAGGGAAATGTGCCTTTCATTCCTTATTCTCCAGACAGTAGAGCCTGTCAAGCTGAGTACAGTAAGAAGCTCATCTCTTGGGAACAGGGCATGTCCACACTGTCTGATCAAAGTGCTGCTTTGCTGGTTCCTAAGGCACTGCCATCCAATCCTGAGCTAGCAGGGAGGAAAATCATAAGAACATCTGGGATAGGACAGATACAAACCTACTAAACCTGGTTGCCTTTTGCCATATGAAACTTAAGTGTAGAGTATGTTAATTTGATCCTACTGGAAGGCCTCCTGCTTGGTGCTCCAGAGGGCCCCACACAACCACTCCAGGATGAAATTTTCTTCCCTGGTTGAAAACTGGCAATCAGTTTTAAACTGCAGACAGTTTTAACTGTGGCCACAAATGTCAGAGCATTACGGCAGCCACTGACATTTTAAATACTGTTATCCTGACCTACAAAGACCAGGGAACAATGGACTCTAGGGTAACCTGGACACCTATCAGTACTGGTGATCCCATCGGTGCTAGCATGTTGTTAGTTGGAACAAGGCTAATATGAATGCGGTGTCTGTTTAGTGTATGAAGCTTCATTGACAGCCTGTGCATAGCAGCTGGAAAGGATTATGAGGAAAACTGGGGGCAAAAATGACCACTCAGAGTTTTGGTTTTAGGCAGCATAGCGCACATGAGGTACAGCAGCAGCTGTGGTAACATAGCTCTTTTGAAAAATCTAGCTATTAGGACCAAATTCTCAGGATCCAATGCATCTCCTCCAGGGGCATCTCCTCCAATGCATCTCCTCCAAAGGCGAAATTTGGCTCTGGGTGGACTTTGAGATTAAATCATAGATCTTAAAGAAAACTCAAACCTCATTTCTCCAGCCTAAAAGTTAAAAAGTGATGGATATGTTAATATTACTCCGACTAATCACCTTTTGTTATGTGCATGTACAGTGGCTTGTACAACAAGAGTCCTGATTGCTGGCTAAGACTTTAAGTGCTGCAACAACAAAACAGTAAATTAGAATATTAATATTTCATTAGCTATCTCAAAAATTCTCCATTTATATACTGAAGTGACATGCAAAAAGCAGTTTGTAGCCATGAATTCCTATATATCTTACTGTTTCCTTTTTAATGCTACCCTTATTTAACCATTTTCTTATCAGTTTTATTTAATAAAATTAGGAACCAACCATGTAAAGAGTGGTGATATATTAAGAGCAACTATACAGGCTTGAGAGCCTAGCACAAGGATCTATCTGTTTGCAGACAGAATCCTATGCACATACGAACAACAGTTGGCATAGAATATTAAGGATAATACTGGGAGTGTGCGAATCTGTACGGAGTTTGTTTGAATGCTAATAAATCATGGGATCACTGTGTTTTCTGACCATTGGGGCTTGCTGCATAAGAAATCCACAACAAGCGTTCTATGTGCATCTTCTTATGCTGGTTTAAATGCAGAGGGGAAGGGTTATCTTTCCACTTTGAAATTGTGTAGGTGTGCTCTTAATTGTCCAATGTATATATTTCTAATGGAGCCTTAGCTGTACTGTTGTGAATATAGTTCCTAAAACCTTTCTGGCTTTTAGACCTAAACTGATTTTTTTTCTAAGTAGTTCTTTATACTTCCTGACACGTGTGCTGTATTCGTCTCCCCTATCATGCATTTTTTCTAGTGCTATCCACGTCTCTGAAGCTAGTATAGTCAGACCAGGATTCATACTGAAAAATCAGGTTCTGCAGCCAGCTATGCAGAGTGGAACCACATGAGCGAGAGCTCATTTCCTTCACCTCACTAGGCACAACTGAAGGCCTAGCTACTGTGTCCTCCGTGTCAAATAATAAGTAAAAGACCAGTGGAGGCAGAAATATGTTTTCAGGTGGAACTAAAGCAGCCCAAGAAGCAGAGAACATTATTTCCTACCTAGTCCCTCTTTTTAAGTTTCCACTACCAAAATGAGCAAAAAATGTCAACGAGCACATTCTCTTCTCTCCCTGCTCCATGGCACTGGTATCTTTCAAAGAGGGTTACATTAAGATGGAACAAGGAATAATCCCCCCACCTATGAAACCAAAAGTGCTGCTGTTCCATGTCTGTGCACAGAGCCAGTGCAATGAACACTCAAACAAACAAACAAACAACAAAACCCCAAGCCTCTCTCCCAGGCTGTAATTTTCCAGGCACACCATTCCTCTTTCCATGCCCAGGGCCAGGCTTTTAAAGGTAGGACCATTATTTCTCAATGGAGCAGGAAAGAGCTGCAGAATGTATAAAATAAGTTGAAAAGAGTGTGAAAGGCGTTGGGAAGTGAACACACAGAGCCTGGAGCTGGCTTCCTATCAGTTATTGGTTCAATATCATTTGTAGTCTGTTGAGATCCATAGAGAATTACGTTAGGATTTTTGAAAAGTGAAGGCACTATTGCCCATGTTCTGACATCATGAGGAGCTGAAAGGATCTTGTTAAGAAGAACTCTATGGAACTGGAGCTACAAAACTCTGTGTAATCGTGCCCAATTTAATCCCTCATGCTACTGGAAGTGTTCCGTCAGAGTAATGGACACCGAGAGAGCTGGGAGAGAATTGGAGCAATGTAGTTCTTTCTATTTTGCAATTAAGGAGGGGAAAAAACTGTTAAGAGGGAACTGCATCAAAACTTGTGAGGTTGGCAACAAGGCAAAATTGTATATGTGTGATTTACAGACTTCTGTGCATCTGCTTGATGGAATCTGGAGGTTTGCAAAGAGAGACTCATTTAAAATTAATGAGAAATACCTTTTTATACCATTTTGACGGAATAATTGTTCTGATGATGATTCTATCACTTTAATCCTCTTTCATGAACTTCATTTGCTCATCCGGATGGAGGAATGGGCTGAATTTTAAGGCCCTGTCTATCTTGCTAGTGTACTGTGGAATGAAAGAAAAAAGTAACCAGACAGAAAGGAACACTTGTGATCTCTCCCATCAGAGGAAGAGTTACTCTCTTGATCTCAGTTCATTTTCACATTCTGTTCAGTGCTCCCATATTGTATTCCTTAGTGGTCTGAAAGATCCGTGGCCTAGTGTTTCTACTTTCTCCATTCATCCTTTACACTGCTCTATTTCAAATTAAGTGCTTTTTAGTGAAATGTCAAATAATTGTCAATTTTGTTATTTAACTATGTTATCATAGTTTTACATCTTTCTTTCACTCTTTCCTGCTTTTGGTGTATGTTTGAAAGAGAGAGAAAGATACACATACCTTGAAAGTAAACATTATTTTAAATTACTGTCTAATATATAGGTGCTTTTTTGCATTTCATAATCACAAATGATATTTTCAACTAAAACTTTTAGCCCTGTTTTTTTTTTCCCCTTTCCCTTATTTCTTTCTTGACCATTTTAGTAGCAGAATGGTTACAGGAATCCTTAAAATGCTGATTGAAAATAAGGGTTCAGGTTAGTGTGCTGATGTCAAAAGTACCTTGATACCACTTATCTCCTTCAGTCAGTACTGTACAGTGCTTCTATCTATTGTTTGGTATTGAAATCTGCACAAATATTTTACAGTGAAACTTGTTTTCACATAGAGGAAACATTTACAGCTATGTCAGAATCATCTGGAACAACAAAACTTGGTCTATCGGTCTCTTGAGTGTTATGTCCTCAGCCCATCCAGGTACAGATGATTTATTGCAGTCCCATTGTTTACAAAAACGGTATCATATACAGGATGCATCCTAAGGCCTGACAAGAGCTGTTCAGCTGTAAGCTCCTCTTATCTGCATCTCCGTACAGTCTCTTTGAAGTAAACTCACAGATTTCCCTTCATGCCTTAGGAAAGCAGAATACTTAAAAGAGATGCTGCAGAGAAGCTTCCTTAATAAGCCACAGGATGATCAGGGCGAAATCAGTGGGCATAATTTTTTTTTCTGCACTGATACACCACTGTGTTTTCAGTCCATTGGAAGTGTATTCTCCATTACCTATTAATACGAGAAATTAAAAACCTTGACAAATACTCTCTTCTGATTTCCCCATCTGTTTTCTTTTTAGCCTTCAGTATCTTGTAGCTTTCCCTTCAGCTCTGCAAAATAGATTTTATCATAGCTCCTAAGGATGTAAAATTCACCTGACACACATTACCTTCCCCCATAGTAGTTAATTAGCAATTGAATAGTCTGTGTATAAAGAAGGAACTTTTGAGAAAGAAAATATATTCACCAGTAAAAAGGCAAAATGGTTGGGTCACAATATGAGGAGAGGAACAACTGACAGTCAGATAGGCACCTTTATAGATCCTGTTCTACTCCTTGGATTTTACTCATTGGAGAAATGAATTCTGTGCTGCTGTATTATTGCAGCGGTAGGCAGCAAGTCACATGCTTAGTTAATGTAAAGCAATACTGCTGCATTTATGCCAGTGAAGCTACATCAGCCTACACCAGCTGAGGATCTGGCCTCATAAAATTTACCTGTAGCTTCTGGTATGCTCAGAGTTCTTGGGGCTGCATATAATCCCAAGTCAAAAAACAGTGTCATTTCCTGCCACCTCCCTTTCAGCTATGGAGGACCCTGGTTACTGTGGAACCTGTGTGACCCTTGACCTTATATATATGGACTTGGATCGGGTCCATGATGGAAATGGTTGGCAGGGGTATTGCAAGTTTCAAAGTTTGGGGAGTCTCCATGGCCAGGTTTGGAGGGATGGGCCGAGCATGGAATGTGAAGTTGTATCTGCTGCCATGTAGATTTCCAACAGCCTTTGTCTGTTCCTCACACTACACAGACATGGGTCCCCAGGAGAAAATAGTGCTAATGTGGGTGAAGGCATAGGATCAGTGTTCCCTGTAAGCTGAGCTCTTGGGCAGCCACTTAGGAGAGATTCAAATGCTGCTCAGCTGATTAGCAGAGCACACATAGTGCCCGCACCAGGCAGCATGTGTTTCTACTGGTGGTGCACTTCTGCACATATGATGGCATACATAACAACATTTATTCTGCACACGGATGGAAAAAATGAGAGGGAACAATGCTTAGGACAACTATTTATTTGTTCTACACCCCTGGATCCACCGCTGTGTTGCTGGTTATATTAGTTGTCCATCTTTCATATTAGAGGTTGCTGGTGTTTGTTTCCAACACACGGCATAGCAAACAGAACAAGTTATAGGATAAATTGTATTAATAAAATAACTTTGATGTGTGAATATATTTTGCATTGCATGTTTTTGTCTTTAAAAATATCTAATGAAGGTCATAAATTGTTAAAAGGGTGTGCGTATAACATGTAACACCTGAACAACAGCAAATTACCAAACAAAAGGACAAAGACAGAGAAATTCCAATGCTTGATCTCAGTGGCTTTTTAATAACATGATGTGTCTTTAATTTAGAACAGTTATCACTACAAGTTTAAAATAGCCGCTCTTGTCATGGGCAAAATTCCAGGAAGTTTGCTCCAGATTACCTCAAGTGTCATTACAAGCCACAAGCAACTGGGCATTTTTGTTATAGGTTATTAGGGCTATTGATCTGGAATAAATGGAAAAGAAGGACTAGAAAAATGCCATACAGAGCATTGTAGCTCTCCTGACTGCCCGGAGCAAAGGGGATGAGTTTTATATTTAGCCACATGATTTAATTTAAGGTATTTGGTCAAGAAAAAAACATCTTAAAAAAGCCATGACAATGTATGGGAGGGAATGATTTCAGGGCCTGTTTATTTAGCTTGCTCCTTCTAGTTCAAGTTTCCTCTACCAAGCCTTCCATTGCTAAACTCCATGTCTATTGCCAACATCTGGAAGAAATTAAAACCCCAGAGAACTCTGATTTTCTGATAGCAGTAAGAAACAGACTAAGATCCCTTGGCACTTTTATTTGCATTTTAGTTTTTGAGGCAAAGATAATTGTGGATTTTGTATTTTATTAAGAGGAAAAATTCCAAGCTTTATATCATATCAGGAGCATTGGAAGCTAATTTTAAATCTTAATCCTGGGCTATAGGTGCTAGGATGGAAGAGCTCATCTGGGAGCAGGTGAGGGAGGGAGGGAGAGAAAAAGAGAGAGAGAAAATTAAACTTCTGAGGTTTGGAAGAGTTCCATTAACTTTATTTAAAAGAGACAGAGAACAAAGAAAGAGAGAACACTGATGATTTGCACTTCAAGGTTGCATTTGAAACTAGAATTAACAAAATACAATCATTCTGCCCTATGCAAAATTCCCAGTCTGGCTAAAACTAGAAGTATTCAGACTCCTTAGATCCAAGCATTTAGGATGGCAAAGCATGAGAATTTTTGAATGTTTACCCAACACTAATCTTGTTGAATTTATGCAGAATATTTGTAGATTCTGGTGCTAGTACTCTTCCTCTCTAAGGCTACATCTATACTGCAGCTTTCTTCCGCAAAAGCTTATGCAAATGAAGCATGGGGTAGAATATCACCATGGTTTATTTGCATGATTAATTAGCAGCCGTTTTTGCGCAAGTGGCTTTTGCGCAAAAAGGAGCTGTGTAGACGGCTCCTTTTTGCGCAAAAACCCCCTCTTGTGCAAAAGCCTCTTGCAAAAAAAAGGCTGCTAATTAATTATGCAAATGAAGCATGGCGATATTCTTCTCCATGCTTCATTTGCAAAAGCTTTTGCAGAAGAAGGCTGCAATATAGACGTAGCCTAATTGCTAACTAATGGTCCTTATCTGTTTCTTTTAATTATCCAGTTTTTAGATGTTGCCTGTTAAATACCTGCTCAGTTTTCCCTTTGATATTTATATACCCACTGCCTCCTTTTGTTCCCCCCTCCCATCTCTCCTCCCCCACCCCCCGCCTCCCTTCTCCCCTATTTATTTTGGTTCTGGACATACAACACTCCGGTCATCTGAAGAAGTGGGCTGTGCCCACGAAAACTCATGATACCATCTACATGTTTTGTTAGTCTTTAAAGTGCTACCAAACTATTTGTTGTTTTTTAAGTTTATGGCTATGGCAGTCACCCAGACATATTCCCAGTGGTCAATTTCCGATTGCTTCCCTCAATTCCAATTTTTCCCTTTGTTTAGAATCCCTTATGTGCTGCCTAAGGCCTAAAATTAAAGTTCTGAGGTCTCTGGCCCAAAAAAAGACACCTGAACTGTACTTTTAAGACCCTGCAGACTACTGGCATGGCCCAGCTGTGGATTATTGCAGTGTAGACATACCTGAAAGGTTCTACTGGGGTCATTAATACAGGAATCATCAACACAGATTGAATAAATGGTTAAATATATTTATAACTCTAACAAATGAAAGGGAAACAGGGCGAGAAAGAAAATGAAAAAGAGTGAATATGTGACATTCTATTACTGTGATCACTGCTAGGAGTCAAAGAGATTGAGATCCTACAGTGAACTCTATTCAGTTTCCTTGATTTCCTTTAATTTCAACCCATTCCTAAACAATAGGGCCTGTTATAATCCTAGGTTTCCTTCATGGGTGTAGGAGGGTGGAATCTCTATTCTTAGTGGTTTTAAGGCCCATCTTGACAAAGCTCTAGATGAGATGATTTGGTTGGGGTTGTCCTGCTTTGACCAGGAGATTGGACTAGATGACTTTCTGAGGTCTTTTCCTACCCTAATCTTCTCTGATTCTGCTGTGATTCTAGAAGATTATCGGAGAAAAAGTGCCTAAGAAATGACCCTATAAGCAAATATATATATTCTATTTTCTGCTCATCACAGCATATTTGACTTCATATTAAGCAGTCTCTATATGCAGAAGCTTCATCAGCAGAGGCCCAATGGAAACTGAACAGATTCATAAATGTCAAGGCCAGAAGAGAATATTTGATCATCTAGTCTGATTTCCTGTGGAATGAAAACAGAAACTCACTCCCCCCTGTAACTGACGAACAGGCCTCTGAAGAGAAAAATATTTGTGAAAAATATTTTATTTTATTTAAACCAAAAAAACTACCTCAGTGTGCCAAGGAGCACTGCTGAGAGTCAGGAACAGGTTAGTGTTTGTTCCTGCGCAGAGCTAGTTATTCCCTTTCCTCAGAAATTCATAGTCTCACACACTCGGACAGTGGCCAGATAGCCTACAGAGTATAAGCTGTACAGAGCATGAAGTAGGTCTGCACATATGACTGTGCCATGCCTTGCACAATGGCACCTTTACTCTCCTACAACAGTATGAAAATTAGCTTTCCATCATACACAGGTGACATTTTGGGGAGCAGAGCAAGAAGCTATATTGTAGGCAGCAATTCATATTCATATTTCATATAGGGCTTTTAAAATGTACACCAGGGTGAAACTATAGCTCTAGTAATTGACTTGAATTTGTCCAGAATTTCACCACCAGGCTCTCAAAGTGGAATCTGCATTGGATCAGGAACTAGAATAATGTGTGGAGTATCTGTGTGAATCCAGATTAGGAGGGGCCTATGTGGTAGGAAGTAAGAAGCTGCTGGAGTTGCTTCTCCACCACTTGTTCACTAACCTTACTTGCATAGGGGAGATGAGAGGTTTTTCTGTGTGATTGTCATTAATCTGGGAGTGAAGAGTCTTCAGTTCTTATTCCTAGCCCCATCATAGACTTTCCCTGTGACCTAGTCACTTAAATTCTCTGTGCCTTAGTTTACTCATCTGTGTAATTATTAATGGGTAGACTAATTCTTAACCAGCCCACAGATATGTTGAGAAGCAAAATGAATTAATATTTCTAAAGTACTTTGAAAAATCCTGGAATGAAAGACGCTTTGAAAATGCAAAGTGTGGTATTATTATTGTATTCTTATTACTACTCGATATACTGTGGCCAACCTGGAGTTTACTGTGTCAGCAAATTAAAAGGGCAACCCCCCCACCCACAGTTTCAATGTTATAGAGAAGTTGTCACACTGAAGAATGTATTAGCTTTTGTCCTATGAAACCTTTGGTTCCTGAATAGGTCACAAATGAAAATGAGTCTTGTATTCTTATCCTGGCACCTGCCCCTCCCCGATTTGTTCACACCATAAAATCACTTCACAAGTTAGTAAAGTTGGGAGTTTCTATTTTAAAATGTCCAAGCCACACTGTGGGAAAGCTCCCACAGTGCCTGATGCAATCATGGTTACATTCACCTCAAACAACAAACCCAGCCAAAATATGTTACAATGTGTATATAGGAATGGCACGTTAGGTGTATTTCTAGTCATTGTATCTAGCAGGCCCTGGAAAAGAAATCTTGAAAAGAGACCACAAAATATTTTGAAATCATTTGAAAAAAATGTATTTGTTAAAAATATGTAATGTCTGGGAACTTTTTTATTGCTTATGTTAGGCAGATAAAAAAGAGCTGGTAAACAAATGATGGCACATATTGTCAACTGTTTCAGTAAAAATAATGTATCTCTTGCAATAAGTCATTTATTGAAGATTTTACAGGAAGACAAGTGTCACTACCTGAGTTCAGGTTATAAGCTCACATTGTCAAGTTCCTGACTTACAAACTCTTCCCCTGTCTTACAATATTATATTTTCATGTAGCCTTATATTATTTTTCAATCAATAAAACTTGAGTGTGGTATTTACTTGTTGAGAGGTAAGGTTAAGTCCCACAGACAAATGATGTTTTACCAAATATTCCCATATGGCAATTATTGATTTAGGCCCTTATGGTCCATGCTGTTACATGACAGGCAGGTGAAAAGTGTATTAATCACATGGAAATGGTGCTGGAGAGCCATGTTTAGAGGAAAAGTAACTCTCTTAAGCTATGGAGCGTAAGAAGGTTTTCCTTTCACCTCCTCCCCTAGTTCTTGTCATGCATATAGAAAACAGAAGGCTGGAAGACCGAGGTGCAGGCAATGCACTATTTATTGGAGTTAGTTCCAAGCAAGTATATCCATAGCTCTACACACTGGCAGAATGTTTCCCAGTGGGCCATTCCCAGTTCTGATGCTGCAGAGCACTTGCCTATGTCACAATTCCCCATTTCTACCACCTCCTTCTTAGCAGGCCCAAATATACCTGCAGTGCATACCCTTATGCCAGATCTACACTAGATCCAGCCATTCAGCTTAAGGTATGCAACTCTAACTATGTAGAATATGTAGCTGGATCTGGCTTACCTTAAGCCGAGCTTGGCAGCGTCCCCATAGCAAATGCTCCTTTTGGCTTCCCTTACCCTTTGCAAAAGAAGGAGTACTAGACACCGGAGGGGACACCCTCTGAGTTTGATTTAGGAAGTCTTATCTAAACTCAGTAAATCAAACTCTGGAAGATCGATCATGGCAGTGGCAATCTTCCATTTAGTGTAGACATGGCCTTAGTCACGCCCCTTACAACTTATGGTAAGGCTCTGTTTTGGAGGGTCACGAGTCTGGGGTTTTGGTCCCACTTGTTTTGTATTCCATGGGAGGGGTGAGAAGTGAGGTTATCTTCTGGCCAAGGCCAGGTTTTTCTTTAGTTTTTAATGCTTCTTATGCCTGTCCCTTTCCCCCCATCTAACTGGTTGCTTGACCTTAGCTTGAAAGAAAAGGCAGACAGCCTTCCAGTGCATGATGATCAGGAATCGATCATGGCAGTGGCAATCTTCCATTTAGTGTAGACATGGCCTTAGTCACGCCCCTTACAACTTATGGTAAGGCTCTGTTTTGGAGGGTCACGAGTCTGGGGTTTTGGTCCCACTTGTTTTGTATTCCATGGGAGGGGTGAGAAGTGAGGTTATCTTCTGGCCAAGGCCAGGTTTTTCTTTAGTTTTTAATGCTTCTTATGCCTGTCCCTTTCCCCCCATCTAACTGGTTGCTTGACCTTAGCTTGAAAGAAAAGGCAGACAGCCTTCCAGTGCATGATGATATATTATACTTCCACCATGCCAAGTAACACTTTTAACTCCCTCTTATCTCTTCTGAGTGCAAAAAGAGTTCCCATCTGATTGTGGAAAATGGCACACAGTGTCTTTTTTCTTTACAAATATTAATAAAGATATGAGTATCAACATGACACTGAGAATTCTATCTCAGGCTAACAAACAGGCCTATATACTAACATGGGGCTAAGTTATTTTTTGGGGGACTGTGGTTAAAATAAGAAAATAACTGCTAAGTATTATTTTTACATTACCTAATTATTGCAAGGACATAGGTACAGTCCCCTGATAATTCACACTTTGTTTTCTTTAGCCCAGGAAGGTCCGTTGGTCTTGGCTACCTGAAGTCCTTCTCTTTTTCATGGAGCATCAGGTGGATTTTGGTAGCTAAGATCAGGTTGAAAGTCTCTACTGCCAGGAGGCTCTGCCTCTGTTATACTGTGACTGAGAAATGGTTCAACAAGGAGATCTCTTGTTCTTGTAAAAGGGAATTCTATGGGTACGAGTGAGGATCGGCTGTCTCTGCTTCTCCCATTATTTCTGCAAGTTAGGGTGACTGTCTCCCTTCTTGCCCAAAAGCTATTCTCCTCTTTGTCTTCATGTGAGGACTTCTGATCTCTCTATAGGGAGATCTGTGGTAGTTCCAGTCAGCTGCCATGAATTTGGAATTGTTTCCCCGGGACACATGTTTATCTTGTCTCTCCCCTTCTCCACAACAGAAGTTCTATGGCTTCTTCTCACATGCAAGTGAGGAGTCAAAACATTTTTTCAGACATGTAAGATTGTTTTATCATGTTTTATAAAAAGGTAATATTTTAATGAGTAGTTTTGTACCATGATTAAATATGTCAACTTTTAGTAAAGTGAGACAAATGAGCTTCTGTTCCAAACTCAGTGTTTCCTTTATTTATTAAACCCACCAGTCCCCAATTGCCTACATCCTTGAGAGCCCCTTTGGGCTTACTCCAAGGGCAAAATGTAGTTGTGGCATGGCAATGGTGAAGAGTTTGCATACTACCATTTTATAGAACACGTGCCTCTCTCCCGCTAACAGAAAGGAGGTGAGAAAATCCATAACTTATGTTAACTGGAAAACACTGCTACCCGGCATTGCCCCCAGCCATAAAACTGCCATGTCTTCTGGCACATGTGCTTGATTCCCACCTGTCCAGCTGGCCATTGAAGGGCTTCTGACAGCCAGCACTGCCAGATGACATCATCAGCATGCGCCTCCTTGCCTCTCAGTCTGTCGGGAGCTGGATCTGCCGGTTGGGGGTGGAGGCAGAGCTTTGTTATTTGGCACATTCAATTAACACCAACCCCCAAACCTAAAGAGTGCCAGATAACAAAGTTTTCATTGTAGTAGATTTATTGGCGCTGAAAAACTATGGATATTTGAACCTATTTTCCTTCTACATAGTTTTACATGGAATTATGCAACTGGCCCACACCAAAAGCAGCTGACTTTTGCCTCTGTGCTGGTTCAGCTCTGCTAGCAGGCACACTGCTGTGGGGAAGAGCCACACTTCACCCATTCACCACCCCTCTCTCCCCAATTCCTGTTCACCTGCACACAGTTTCTTCCCTATGTACAAACCAGTGATATGGACATGTCATAATCTAATCTTTAATCTCTTTCACTTGTTACCTCATCTATTAAATGAGGATACAGAGTATTTACTTACCTACCTTACAATAGTGTTATAGGGTACAATTAGTTATTTTTGTGATAGACCTTTAGCTACCCAACTTTTCCACCATGCATTTTATTATTTAGCTGCTAATGATAAACAATATTTATTATTAATATAGCACTGGGATTAAGCAACAAGTCTGAAATAGAACCTAGTAAAACAGCTCTATTCCTCTTTATAAATGTGTTCTTTTGTAGAAATGAGGAATAAAGAGGGAGTACAGGCAGTGTAAGATGAAAATCTATAGCAGATCTTGACCCAGTCATCTTTTATATTGCAGACCAATGTGTTACCATGAGACCACTACATCACATAATATGAAAGTGTGAGTTTAAAGGCCACTGAACACTGCAAATGTGCCCAGTTCATCACACTTAGAGAAACACCTGTGCTAAATATAATCGTGCTGATGATACACTGTTAAATTTCACTGTTTAGTAACCTTTAAAGTCTCTTAGGACTTACCTAAGATGCTATATCCATGATTAGGGCTAAAATCCCATAGCTGTCTTTTATGTCGAGCATGTATTTATGCTAGAGGATGGACAAACAAAGAGGGCTAAGAAAAACAACAAATAGTCTAGCAGTACTTTAAAGACTAAGAAAACATGCAGATGGTATCATGAGCTTTCTGAGGTTAGGTTTGGCAACATGGCCCTGAACTATCCCCCAAGCTCCAGGATGCAAAGCTTTTCTGAGCAGGCAGGACATGTTATGAGGACATCTCATTTAATTCAGAAGTATGAGTTCATATGCTGCTGAGTGGGGTGCATAATTTGGACAGATTTAAAGCACAAAGCTTACATGTAACTGCAGCATTCACCTACTTTGGTCCTAGTGATCTCCTCTTTGTCTCCGTGGAGTGTACCAAGAATACATGAGCATCAGTGCATAGTCCCAGTGGAAATTTCATTATTTGTTCTTGGGACTATTGGTTACTCTGTAGAAATCAACAGAGAGTATTAGAAAATTCTTGAGATCAGGTGTGGTTTCCAATTAGGACGACATATTGTGTTGTACACTTTGCAGCTCAGTACATGAACAGGTAGCTTATACCACATCAGCATAGCCCTGTATTTGGGACTGTGCAGAGCCATGCCTGAGTGAGCATTGGAGACATTCTGCCATAATCTCTGCCAAAGTTCCTCAGTTCACTCGGGATGCAGCATACTCTCCTCTTTGTTGGTCACTGCATACAGATGGGGGCAGAAACATGGCTCTGGTTACTATCCACTCCTTTTTGGGCACTGTGCTGACCACATTGGTCATAGCCCTGTGTTTTTCCTGGCAAAGCAAAGCAGGAAAAGCAGTTCTAGCCAGTAACTTATGCACATTGCACTGAGATGGAAAAGCTCCTCCTTCTTTCTCCCTCCGCTGTGCCTGCATAAGACCAGTCAGTTTCTAGTCCTATAATACCTGTTAGTACCTGCATAAGGGAATCAGTCTTAACCCTTAGCAGTGTTAGTGCCTGCATAAGGGAATCCAGTCAATATATTGTGGACTCTATGTTCTCAGAGAAATGCACACTGCACTGTTATCTTAATTTTTGTGCAAACAAATCTACAGGTAAATTTTCCCTGAAAATTTAGACTAAGGTCTTTTTTCATATTTAAAAGATGTGCATATTTTCCTTCATTCATGTATATAAAACTACAGACATTCTCCTTTGAGTATGGCAAATACAAATTCACACTCTTATGATACACATGAACTAAGCAAATGCAGCCCGTGCTGAACAAAATATGACATTGCCAGTTACCCTTATTGATCAATGGACTGCTATCCTTTTGTGTTGCCTAAGCGAAAGGAATTTTGCTAAAGGAATTTTGTGACACCTTAAGCCTAACACAGTTATTTGGGCCTAAGCTTTCATGAATTGGAGCCCCCCTTGTGAGGTGCATCTGATGAAGTGTGCACCAGCCCAAAAGCTTATGCCCAAATAAATTTGTTAGAGAAGAAACAGTGTGTAGTGCAAATAGAACCGAATAGTTACTCTAGCGAGTTTTGTCCAAAATTTCAGTCTAGTCATGATGCATTTCTGTGGTGTATATTGTACTTAGAGTTTTTTAAACTAGCTTTAAATTATCATGCTGCACCTTTATTAGTGGGTCTGGATTATTATTGCACTTACAAGAGTGTGGAAGTTAATCAGAGTGCAGTCTCTGCACAGCAGAGGTGACAGTAAGCCAATGCCGAAGTTCCTGCTAAGCAGATACAGCTCTCCTTTGACCCACAAAAGGTGATAAGCTTTAAGCCAGATACTCTTGGTGCTGTTACAAGCACTATCTCATAGCCAAATGCTGATGCCCTTTAAATTAGGTAAATGCCAGTGAACTTCATGAAGTTGTATTAGCATATCTGAGATTGGAACTTGGCTCTTAATATGTAAATTACAGTATTGTTTGAAGACAAGGGATGGACTAATCCAGGGATGGGCAATATGTGGCCTGCAGGTTGTATGCAGTTCACCAGGGTTAGCCCTGGTGGGCTGCCAGATGCTTTATTTACCTGCCTATCCACAGGTCAGGCTGCTAGCATCTCTCTTTGGCAAACAGCAAATCAGGCACTGCGGGCAGCCATGCCTGCAGACATGCCAGTAAATAAAGCATCTTGCAGCCTGCCAGAGCTAAGCCTGGGAAACCACTTCTAGCTTGCAGGCCGCTTACTTTCCACCCCTGGCTATTCCAAGATCCCAGGTTTTGGAAGGTTCATCTCTTCAGTGGTTGTTTCTGACTTCTCAGTCCAACACCCCAAATTTAGGTGCTTATCTCCGGTATGGTGAAGACCTACGTGAGTCTCAGTGACTTCAATTTGGAATAGTTTGCATGAATTTTTATTTGATTTTGATCATCTGGATTTGTCTGCTGCTTAGTTTTACATTGATTTGTAGGATCAGACAAACTCAAACTACTTGATGTTTGGGCAAATCCATTTCGTTTCACCTGTTTTCATGTCAAAGGAAAAAGGATCTGACAGGGTCACATTGCTTTAATGTAAAATCAGAGGTAGAACCACCATCACTCAGAACTAGAATCTGCTCTCTTCCATGATTTGTTTTCATGATGATTCAAGACTACAACCTGCAAAATTATGTTGCTTTTTCTTTCAGCCACTTCAATTTGCTTATTTTGGGATGTACTCTAAGGACCACTGCATTAGTTGCACAATATTTATCGATCCATTATGAAGATGTGCAGATAATTTTGCACAGTAATATGGCACAAATAATAAATATAGGTTGTACTTCCCTTAACTGGGACTTCCCGGTCTGGCAACATCCATGGTCTAGCACAGACCACAGATATTCTGCACCACAGACTACATCTAGACTACATCCCTCTGTCAGCGGAAGGATGTAAATGAGGCACTTCGAAAGAGCAAATGAAGTGGGGATTTACATATCCCATGCTTCATTTGCATAATCACGTCATGGCGCTCTTTTGAACAAGCGCCATTTCAAAAGTAAAACCGCAGTCTAGATGAGGTTCTTTCAAAAACAGAAGGCTTTTTTGAAAGATCTTCTGCTCCTCATTTTTTTGGGTGGGCTAGAGGATAGATCACTTGACTGGGGAGTACAAGGTGGTGGGTTCAAGTACTGCCCACCCCAGGAGCAGCAGATTAGCCAACAGGGGCTTCTCCAACAATGGAGCTGGCTCCTGCATTGGGAAGGCAGGATATGGGATCCACTGAAAGAAGGGAGGTGGAGTGGGATTTCCAGTGAACTGGGGGACAAGGGCATCAGCCTCTGGAGCACAAGGTAGTGGGCTCCATCTCTGCCCACTCATTTTTTGAGGAGTACAGGATCTTTCGAAAAAGCCTGCCATTTTTGAAAGAACCACGTCTAGACCATGGTTTTACTTTCGAAATGGCGCTTGTTCGAAAGAGTGCCATGACGCGATTATGCAAATGAAGCGTGGGATATTTAAATCCCCACTTCATCTGCTCTTTCGAAGTGCCTCATTTACATCCCTCTGCCGACAGAGGGATGTAGTCTAGACGTAGCCACAGAGCCCAGGAAGAGGGAGGTCTGGCAGTTGGGCAGGAGCACGTTAAGGGGCACCGGTAACTCAGCCAGGAGCCCAGAGTGTGTGTGTTGGGCAGGAGGACGGCAGGAAATCTGGCTCCAGCTGAGCTCCCTGGCCCCAGTGGCTGGCGAGCTCTAGACTGGCCACGGCTGTGGACCTCCAGCCCCGGCCAGGGAGCTCTGACCCCAGCGGCAGCCAAGAAGCACTGGCCTCATCCCTGGCCACGGAGCTCTGGCTGAGTTCTAGCTCCAGCAGCCAGGGAACTCCAGCCCCAGCAGAAGCCAGGGAGCTCTGGCCTAGGCCATGGAACTCCCTCCCCATCCCTCCACCCTGGCCGCATAGCTCCAGCCCCAGCCGCAGAGCCAGGTGGCTGCTGAGCTCTGCCCCAGCTGTGCAGCTCTGGCCGTGGTGCTCTGGCCCCAGCAGTAGCGGGGTTGGGGAGAGTCCTGGGCAGAGGCGGGGGTGAGGGCTGAGGCAGCAGCAGGAGCAGGCTGGAGTCCTAGCTCAGTGGCAGCACGGCCACAAGGGGAGGGAGGTCCGGCAAATCCCCTTGTTCGGGAGCAGTCAGGTCCCAAGGGTGCCAGACCAGCGAGGCCCAACCTGTACTCAGTTTGACCAGTTCACAAATAAACCAAATGCTAAAATGTATTCATTTAAATTCTTTATCAATAAATTATTAATAGCAAAAAATGCTTAATAAAAACTGAGACCCTGTCTAGAAATATTGAAAGTGGAAATGAAAGATTAAAATAACTGTCAGACAGTTATTGGTTTATTACAGGGATAACTACATGAAATGTTATGGCGTAGGTTATATAAAACATACTAGATAATGCAATAGTCTCTTCAGACTTTAAAAAACAGAATATATGGATATATGACTGAATATATGACCGACACCATTGGTGAACCTTAGCAAACTTTTTGTTGAAGATTTAGGCTGTCACATTTCTAACATACCATAAACCAGGCGAGCTTTGTATTTGATATTGAAAATAACACAAGGCTGTGATAAAAGCTCAGATAAGGTCAAAGTAGCAAACTGAGAATGAGTTTGGAAGGTGTCATGGAGAAAAGAGAGGTTTCAGATGCGACTTCGAGAGTTTTCATATGACGATCTGCTCAAATTCCACTTCTTCAAATAACTTCTCAAAAACTTCTACAAAAATTAGCACTTGCACATTTTCATACTTATGTCAGATTTTATGGCTATCCATGCTGGTCTTGCCCCATAGGATATTAAGTAATACCAGTCTTTAAGCAGCAAAGTGAATAACTAATTGTCGTTCTTCTTCTATTTCACCACTGCTGCTGTAATTGGAAGTTATCTCCTTATAATTGCATCTTTAGTGAGTAGTAATTATAATTCTTATCATTAGCTTTTACTTTTAATTAGTTTTTTTCCCTCTGATAAATACTATTTTGTACAAGTCTCTTGTCTGACTTCAGAGCACAGAGGGAAAAAGAAATACAAGGCAGAAATATATTATTGTTGTGGTTAAATGCAAATAAGACAATGTTTAACTAATGTTAAGATAGTGACACAATCAGCAAAAGCTGGGAAGATAAAAGAGGGTGCAGAGTGGGAGCACATGAGCCATATATGAGAGGGAGGAGTTTTTATCTTAACTTTGATCCAGTCCACACAAACTTGCAACTAAATTGGCTGTGACTAAGCAGAATTTAAAATGGGTTGCAGCCAAACTGCGTTTCAAAAAAAGGACATGCTTAACTCAAAACATGTTATTAATATTAATTATTGTATTTGTTACAGTAGTGCCTAAAGGCCAACCAAGAGTTATTCTAGGTGCTGCCTAAACACCAAGTAGCAGACAGTCCCTGCCCCAAAAAGTTTACAGTCTAAAGACTTGGGGAGGGTGAAGTGGTAAATAGCACAAGCAGAGTGACCAATTGGATGGCAGCAAGTATCATGGCTGTGACATGATTTCTTTTAATGAGATCACTTATAGATTTTGAAAAGGTGAGATTGAGATATAACAAATAATCAGATGGCGTTTCAGAGTAGACTGTGTGTATGGGGCTCAGGAAGGGATGATGCACTGTGCTGAAGAATGTATAGAGTTGTAATAAATTGCCATTTAATAACTCATTGATATACTCTGTGTTCAAATTTCAGATCATCCATAGCTCCCATTTACTTCAGATGGAGTTGTGTGCACAGAGTACTGTTTAAGAGCAGGCCCAAGAAAGTCACTTTTTGTTCTCAGACATACATGGGTTCCCTTGGACTCCAGAATTTGGCATGAAAAACATATAAGCTGTCAAGACCTTTCTGAATAATCGGGTGCACTAAATAGATGTATAAAATCATTTTTGACAGTTCCATTGAAAAACACAATCCACAAGTGTATAGAAATTTGCATTCTAAATCAACTGATGTGTTTACTTCAGATTTGTTTTTTTCCATACATAAATAAGGGCAATCTGTGGATGCAAAAGTTTCATTTAATAAAAAGAAACTATCTTTTAGTGGTGTCTCTGTAAAGGAGAAAAACATGAAATGATCAAAATACCAATTTTTTGTTCTCTTATGGCTTTGAAATGCTGTATTTTGCCCCCAATCATATCTATATATCAATACATATAGATAACTTTCCACATCCAAACTGAAATCTTATATATCAAGATTGAGCCCCAGGGCTGGCTTCAACCATGAGTTATAAAACCCTGAGGAACAGGGATTTATAATGGAAATGCTGACACAGCCTTAAGTAAAGAACTCATGTATGCTATCTTTTATTTCCTTTATGCAGTGCACGTTATTTTTTTAAAAAAATTGCTGTTGAATTAAAAAGCATTTACATTTGGCTTTTAGAGCATAACAAACTTCTAAGGAGATGTAATTGAATTGATACTTTCTTGCATTAAATAGCATAACTGACCCAAATTAATTTAACTAGGATTAAAAACAACAAAAAAACTTGTCCAGCTAATGCTTAATTTTTGGAAAAATAGAAATTTCAATAATAGAGGCTGAACTCTATGCACTGAGAACACCTGTTGACTTATAAGCCAGAGGTTAAGGGGAAAGGTGGTGGCAGATGTAGATCCATTTTCTATACCAGCTACAAGCTTTCTTCTTACCTACATAAGTTTTTTTTCAAAGCAGTTAATTTACCCTCCTAAACACATCAATGATATACATTGGACTTACCTGTAGATGTTATATATATCTTTAGGAGTCTATATTACAGTATTGCCAATTGCAAATGTTCAAAAATCACAATCAGGCAAAAATAAATAAGGACATTTTTTTAAATTATCTTTGAAATCCTTTCTGTTCACTTGTGGCTTTTGAACTCACAGGATTCATCACATTTGCAGGCTTTACCCTGTAATCAAACATGCTAGGGGAAAAAAAAAAGCAGAAACCCTGGGATTATGATATAGTCATGTGATTGCAGTACCTAGGAACTTAAAGAAATAACCAAATATCATAAAGAAGTATTTACTCAGGATGTTTCTGTGTTTTAAAATATCTTACGCTCAATTCAATGAAGCAGTTGAGTGTGTGCTTGATTTTTAGGATGTGAGTAATTCCACTGAAGACTTCAAGATAAGTAGGGTGGCCAGATGTCCTGTTTTTAAAGGGACAGTCCTGTATTTAAGCCCTCCTGCAAGTGTTCCACCTTTTCTTTTTTTAAATTTGGCCAATTGTCTCATATTTTCTGTCTCTACCATCAGTACTGGTATGTCCTACTGCTGGCTGGATCCTTACTCACCAACTGTCCACACACTAGCTATGAGTGGGGGTATCCAATGGCTAGCAATGGGCGGTCGGAGTTCAAGGCCAGTGGTCGGGCAAACCTGTGTTGACCAGTTATGTGTCACCTCTGCTGCCTCAGTCCTTTACATGCTTCCCCTCTCACTGTCCTCTTCTTGTTCTGCCCATTTAACCCTCTAGTCGTACTGCTTCTCCATATCTCCCAGCAGCAGGTGGGATCTGCTACCAGCACTGTGTGGAGAAGTAGCCCCTGAATCATTCAGTTCACCAAAAACCTGGCTCGCAGACTGCTTCCTTCCCCCACTGCCTCTGGCAGGGCTGGCACCCAGGGAAAGCTCAAGACCCTCCAGCCCAGGGACTGGCTAGGAGAATCCGAGCCCGGCATGTGCCAAAGCCCCACACAGCACTGGCATGGGGAAACTTCTCTGCCCCTCAACTAAGCTCTGCAGTGATGAGGAGGAAGCTATTTCCAGTCTGTTTGCACTAATCCCTGCAGGCTACACAGCAATCCTGTGGGCAAGGGTATAGTACCCTCTTCTCACACTGCCCCTGCCCTAGGTCCTGCCCCGAAGAAGTGCAGGGCTGATCTGTCCCCTAGGTACCCTCCCCTGCTGAACCACCTCTCTGCTGAAGCCCTGCAGACAGATTCTCTGGGCCCTAGAACACACGGCATCCTTAGGACTTAACCCTTCCCTGACCATGATTTAGCCAGGGGACAGAAGGTGGCTTATATCAGTGGCCAGAAGCAGCTTTGTGGTGTTAGTTGCCTTTAGACACTGAGTGGGCAGAAAGGGACAAACTGCTTCCATCCACAGGGGAGTGTGGGAGTGGGAGTGAGGAGATGATCTCTGCAATACACGGTCAGGTTATCCCTAGCTCTCCGTCCCCATCCCTGTGAGGCTGGAAGTAGTTCCCATCTCTTCCCCCCTTCACAGTGCTGAGGGCCCTGCTCTCCTGTGAACCCTGTCAGAAATCTTGGGAGGGGTCTTGTGACCCTGCATGACTCCACATGTTGCCTTGAGAAGATGCAGCACCAGGTATCAGGTGAGACAGGTCCATCCTGGGGGCCCGCCTAGGCATGCAGAGCACTGGGCAGGGAAGGTTGGGTCAGGTTGGTCAGTCACCCCCATCCCCATGTGACAGAGTGTGTATGTGTATGTACACAAGTGTGTATGTGTCACTTGTTCCCATGAAAACCATAAAGAAAAGAAGGGAAATAAAAAGACTCCATCTATGCAGTGTTTCTTTTTAACACAGGCACAGTCACCCTGATGTTAATTTGAATGTTTGTACTGCATAATTCAGGTTGACTCCTTGAATATGAGTAGTTTTACCAGGTATCCTCGAAATATGGTCACCTTAAAGATTAGCATGTGCTTGTATTCTATGTCGGTAAGTCCCTGAAGTTAGAAGTTACTCCATGGATGTGGACCTCTCCTCTCACAAAGCCCATTTAATTTATTTTCATGCGGAGTAACTTGCTGTACTGTTGACATGAAGACTGCAGAGATGGTTTTGTTTCTTTTTTTAAATAGCAGAAATCATGAAACTGATATGGTATGCAGCACCTTTGCAACATTTTGTATCTTTAGGCCCTGGTAATGCAAAAACATACACATGTGGGGCTTGAGCAGGACAAGTAGAGTACAGTAGAGTCCCGATTATCCGACCTAAACGGGACTGACACGGGGTCGGATTACCGAATATGTAGGATGATAGGGACTCTACTGTGTATCTTGGCCCCGTCCCTGCCTGGCTCTGGCCCCTTCCCTCCCTGCAGCTCCCGGGCGCCCAGTCCCGCTCGCTGCCCCATTGTTCTCCTGGAGCCGCTGATGCCGCTCCTGCCAGCGCTGCTTCATCCCTGGGTGCTGCAGGGAGGGAACGAAGCGGCCGCCGGCAGAAGTGGCATCAGTGGCTCCAGGAGAGCGACGAGGCAGCCAGCGGGGCCATTCTCCCACCTCGTGCCCTGGAGCCACTGATGCCTGCAGCTCCCGGGGCCGAAGCGGCGCCAGCAGAAGAGGCATAGCGGCTCCAAGAGAGCAACGGGGAAGTGAGCGGGGCCACTCTCCAGCCCCACACCCTGGAGCCGCTGATGCCTCTTCTGCCGGCACCGCTTCGTCCCCGGGAGCTGCAGGTATCAGCGGCTCCAGGGCGCAGGGCGGGAGAATGGCCCCGCTCGCTGCCCCGTCCCTCCAATGGAGCCTCTGATGCCTGCAGCTCCCGGGACGAAGTGGTGCCAGCAGAAGAGGCATCAGCGGCTCCAAGAGAGAGACGGGGCAGTGAGCGGGGCCATTCTCCCGCCCCGTGCTTTATCCGACCCTGCAGTTCCCGGTACGAAGCAGCGCTGGCAGGAGCGGCATCAGCAGCTCCAGGAGAGTGACAGGGCAGCAAGTGGGACCATACTCCTGATCCGCGCCCTGGAGCCACTGATGCTGCTCTTGCCGGCGCTGCTTTGTCCCGGGGAGCTGCGGGGTTGGATAAAGCGGAGTGTCGGATTACCGAAGGTCGGATAATCTGGACTCCACTGTAATTCCATTTCACAATTTGAAATAAACACATGGAATTGATTAGTCAAATTTTAATGGTAAATGACACTGAGGTCTAGAAACATACTGGTAGCAATAAAAAATAAAACATCATTTTTACCAAGTTGCAGATCATCTTTTCGTTTCTGTATCATGCTATATTAGTCAATTTTGTCACATAATATTGAGAAAACAACATATAATACATCTCAGATTTTCTTCTAAGTTATATGATGCAGGAGAGGGGTAGCTGGAGAGAATGAAGATAATGGAGGAATCTTATAGTTATCCCTTGTAGGGTCAGCTATTTTAGCAAGTACTGTTAATATCCAGCCATAATATTTTGGCAGATTCACCTCAATGTTTCCTTTGTTTCATAATGATATTCACTAATTTAATTATTTTATACTAGAGGCTGAAAATAAATGATGTAAAAAATGGTTGTATGCTTGTTAGAGCCTTGCCCTGCTATTATGGAGGACTTGTCAGCTAGAGGCATTGGAGCTATTCACCACTCTTTGCACTAAGACCAAGTCTATACCAGTGTTCCCTCTAAGCTGTGCGACAGCACAGCTTCACAGGTGATTAATCAGCTCAGCCCAATGAGAGACTCAGGGCTCTCTGCATGGAACTAACTGACTGGGCAGGTCTGATTATTCACTGGTGAAGCCGTGCTGACACGCAGCTTAGAGGAAACTCTAGTCTACACTGTGGGAAGAAGATCGCTTTAAGGTACACAACTCTAGCTACATAAATAACATAGCTTCAGTCAAAGTAGCACTTAACAGCGATGTCCACAGCAGGAGGTTGACAGTAGAAATACTCCTATTGACTTCCCTTACTTCATGACAGCAAAGAATATCGGCGCTGATGGAGGCACTATCAGCATTCAATTTAGTGGGTCTTTTCTAGATCTGCTAAATTGAACCCTGAAATACTGATCACCAGAGTGTTAATCCTCCGATAAATGTAGACATGGCCTACTTTGCTAAAAGGAAGTAGAGGAAATCAGAAAGTATAATCTGCTGTTGTTATTTTGGTGAATTTCATGCTTTCCCATTGTGCTGGTAAAATCTATAGACTATCCATGTAAATGAATAACCTTTTTATTTTGCTTATTTAATTTTCTTCACAGAAATTTTCAAAACAAAATATGTCAGAATTATCCTATCCACAGCAAGTAAAACCAATAAATGATGTATTTTCAATTATTTGATAGATTATAAAAATCACCATCTGTCTAGGTTTATAATCTCCATTCACCACTAGGGTATCTAAGCACTTTATGCAATCTTTCTGGTATACACAGTGACTTGATTCTTATACCTTTTCTGGCCCATATCAGAGTTAGATTGGGAAAATTACTCTGCTTCCTCTCAGAAAGTGAGAGTAAAGAACTGGAAGAGAAGGCCATGGAGACAAACACTAAGGGTATGTCTAGACTACATGGCTCCGTTGATAGAGCCATGTAAACTAATTTACCCGGCATAGTCAATGAAGTGGGGATTTCATGAGGCTTCCCTCGTTGACCACGCCGCGTCTAGACGGATCAGCTGATCGTCGGCACAGCGTGGTGGCCATGGAGTCTAGATGTACCCAAAGGCTTTGTCTACATTACGGCTTTTGCTGGAAGAGGCAATGCAAATGAAGCGCTGATAAGCATTTTGTCATGCTTCACTTGCATAATCTATTCCGAGCCGTTTTTGCGCAAGGGGTTTCTGTGCAAAAACAAGCAGTGTGGCCGTGGCCATTTTGCACAAAAACCCCAGGGAGGCATAAAGATCTTGAGCAAAAAAGGGGTTTTGAGCAAAACGGCCACACTGCTTGTTTTTGTGCAAAAATGGCTCAGAATAGATTATGCAAATGAAGCACGACAAAATGCTAATCAGTGCTTCATTTGCATTTACTCTTCCGGCAGAAGCCATAGTGTAGACAAAGCCTCAGTATTTACAGAGTCTATTGTTTGAGGATTTTTGTGAATGTGTGTCTTATGGGAAGGCTAAGTCAGAGAAGTGGGTTTTGCATCCTGGCTTTGGAGTGTTCAGATTTGTTTTCATCCTTAGCTCTTGTGGAACAGAGGAGTGTCTCTGCCATTGTTGGTCACCAAAAAGTCTGTGGGTAAGTTGCAAAAATCAAAGTCTGAAATGAGAAAAGAATGGACCTCCATGGCCAGTTCTGTGTCTGGCTTGATGAAATATTCTTTTCTGCCCAATCAAATGTGAAAGGAGGACGTTTTTGGTTGCTGTTTGGTGTCTAATACCAAAGAGAAATCTCAAAGGCCCCAGGTCTGCATACCATTTTTACGATGGTGGAGTAGATGCCTTCTGTTGATTGCCTAGTTCTTCAGGGTCTTCCTCTACCCACTAGCATTACCTGAACCTGAGAATTTCAGGCAAAGCTTTGTCATAGACACTGAACTGAGAGGAACAAGATAAGAGAGACTGGGAGAAGAAGCTCTGGGGATGATGGAGCCCTACAGATTATTTTAGTCAATAAGGTGGTCAGGGGCCGAGGAGATGAATGTTGTATGAAAATAAAGAGATATACTGTAGGTGCTCCAACATCAGACACATCTCTAAATTAGGTACCCATTTATTATAAATACAAGGCCTGGCCTCAACGTTCTTTCACTTGGGCTGTTCATAAACCATGGACAGTAATTCTCTGTAAGACAACACAATAGATTTATGACCAAGGCATATTTCTGCCTATTAAATTGGTTGGATAACTAAATGTTACCAACAACTGTGAAGGAAGGAGGGGTGAATAAAGGGAGATTAGTGGATGCCTTCTATACATTATTGTAAATCAAAATAGCGTTGATCTGCAACCTGAAATTTAATAGTATAATGTATTTTGTAGGGAGAAGGGGAATGATGGAATAATTTTGTTTAAAAATCTGTTATTTGTTTTTGCCTATGCCCATTATTTTTATATGTAGCACAGTGTCAGTTCACAATGGCTGGATTAACATGATAAATTATAAGGCTTCAAAGAAGCCTGCATTTTTTATCAGGTCACTAACCAAGGAGGGAAGAAAGATGCAAGGTAGGAAAAAAGCTGTAACAGCTTTATAAGAGCTATTAGGTTGCATGGGAGGTCAAAAAGTGTCTAAATAGGCATTTGCTCAATGGACCTGAGCCATTATAATATATTGAGTAAATAAAGTGTGCCAAAATACTCCACATACATTGCTGGATAAATTATATGCCTTTAAAACCCTCTTACATTTATAAGAAATGTTATGCGACTCATTCTTTAATTTAAAAACCTCAGTCCCGGACTGCTGCTCAGTTGTGCCCAGTACAGAAAACCCAATGACTCAACTGGGAAACATGATTAAGTTCTATTCGTCCAGCAGGGAGCAGACTTGGCACTCCCTGCTTGTTGAACAGGTCACAAGCATGTCCCCCACTCAAGTTCCTGAGTCTCCAGTGTAGTTTTTGTACAGAATGGCTCTAGTGCGTCTAGCTGGAATATAATGGCTTGCTTCCTGATGTCAGTCCACAGTTCTGCCACAGACCTCCTGCATCATCTGGAGCAAGTCAAAAAGCCAGTGCGCGCTGAGTGCCTTTGTAAATCCGGCCATTAATCTCAGTGGGCCTTAGAGCTCATTTGTAAAATAGGACAATAATGTTCTTTTTCTGCAGCCCTGTCAACTCTTTGTGACAGAGACTGTTCCATACTACGCATTTGTATACTCTGAGAGCAATCAGCCCTACGCTCAGCTGGCGTGTCTTCATGCTAGTGTTACAACTAATCAGTGATGACACAAACTGCAGGTGCACATCTCCTCTTCTTCTTCTTTATAATAATAATAATAATAATAATAATAATAATAATAAATAAATAAATAAATGTAGGGCTCTGTTCATGTCCTTGGACACCTTTGTACTTCTGGCACTGAGTTAGCACCTCCAGTGCCCAAACAGTGGATGCTGGAGAAAGAGCTGATATGAGGGAAGCCCAATCAATGTGGCCAAGTGCATGGGCATTTTGGCAACCTTATTGTTGGTCCTGGAAGCAGAAAGAAGGGAAAATAGAAGTGACAGTCACACAGCACAAGGAAACACAGCAACTGGCTTTTTTTTTTCACTACCAGTGTTTAAAGCTGGTGCTGCCTGGAGGCATTGTTCCTGCAAAGAATAGAAACTCTCACTGAGGTTCAGAGGGAAAATTTGGGGCTCACCACTTGCTTAGCTCAGGATAAAGGTTTGCCCCTTGTGCTGTGTAGGAGAAAGGCTCGTATCACCTTCCTCAGGTTAAGCAATGCCCTCTGTGAGGTGTGCAGTAGTGCAAGCAGTGCTAGCAGGCTGCCTTTGAGGCAGCCAGAGTGCAGCTGCACAGGAAGAACAAACAGTTGCCTGATCATTGCCTCCTGCTTGTGTGTGAGGGATAGGGAAGGAGTATCTTTGAATCTTCTTTCGCACAATTGCATTCTTCCACAGAGGCAGCCAGGACTTGGCCCCTAATGTTTAAATAAAAAGGCAGAGAATCAAGGAAGTCAAAGTTAGGGCTAACATCACATCCCTACTGTATTTCAGGCTTGTCTGTAAGTGACAGCACAGCATGAGATCAGGGCAAAATGTCAGGCTCTGCTTTGAATTTCTTACCTTGTCAGTTTGTGTCACACCTTTAAATATAAGACTACCTAGTCTTGCATTTAATAATATACAGGCTGGATTCTGCCTGTCTGTGGCATGGAAAGGGAAAAGTTAAATTTTTAAAAGTGCTTGAGTATCAGTGTGGGAAACATTCTTCCTCTGACTGTGTGGAAGGAGTTATGGCAATGCAAGGACCGGATGATCCAGGGATCCCAGGTGATGGCTGTTCCACACAAAGTTCATAGGCATTTCCATCCTGAAAGCATCCTACCACCTTCTACTTGGAGGGAAAGGTGGCGTCAGGAGATGAAGGGTATGGCTAGACTGTGGGGGGGGTTTTGGGATACCTCTGGTATCCCGAAAAATCTCCGCCGCATCTAGGGAACGCATTTGCTCTTCCGCTTTTTTTTTTTTTGCGGAAGAACAAACATACTCTTTCAGAAGCTCCTGTATTCCTCATTCCACGAGGAAGAAGGGGGCTTTCAAAAGAGGTGTTTTTTTCTGAAATTTGGCCCAGTCTAGATGGGCCAAATTTCAGAAAAGCCTCTTCCGACAAAAGTATTGGAAAAAGATACGCAAAATGCGGAGTGCATTTTGCGTGTCTTTTTCTGATAGAACCTCGCAGTCTAGACATATCCGATGAGTGTACCAAGCTGGACTTATTACTGAAAGGAGAAGTAGTAAGTGCCACATTAAGCTGGTATATGATTTGCTGGCATCTGCATCAGCAATTTGCTGATTTAAGCAGCTTTTTGTCTCTCTTTTCAGGGGCTAATTCCCATGGCTACATACAGTTGTATTTAAATAGAGTTGGAGGTCTTTCTCATGGTTTAGAAAGTGGAGGGGAGCAATGCTATTCTTCCTTTACTCGCTAGCCATATTTGGGTGATTACTAAATTTATTTACTTACCTCCATTGCACAGAACATAGGGGAGCAAGTAGCCCATGATTTCTGCAATCTGCCAGTAAGAAAATTAAAAGTCACAGTCCATTTTAAAATGATATCTGATGCAGGTACTTTATTATTACACATCCAACCATGATTCAGACTAGTTCTTAATATAAGTACAGTCAAAACTGATAATAATGGCCACTATCAGGAGTCAATAATAGTTGGATCATCATAACATTTGGGCATGATGACATGGTCAGGTGGCAGATAAATAAAGTCTAATTACCAAGCCATACATCTAACTTTCACTTATACCCTACCAGTTCATTTCAGTTTATGAACTTGGGTAACAGCACCTTACTTACCAATTATATAATTCAACTAAAGGCACAATATAATTGCATCTCACTGTTACTTTGTTACCTTGAACCTAACTCCCTCCCTCTCCCCTCAAGAAACATGCTTTATACTTCTACTGGTTGTCTTTTATCATTTACTTAGATTGCAAGCTCCTTGGGACAGAGTCTTTTTGTGTAGTGCCTAAGCAGTGGGACCCTGATCCTTGACTGGTATTTCTAAGCACTACCACAGCATAAATAATAGCAATGATAAATATTAAGCTACTTTAACATTCCATTCTTCACACCAGAAAAAAATAAATTGAAGTGGCTTCCCTTTCTGTCTGCCTAAAGAAGCTGATTGCAAATCTAAATGCAATTTGCACAGTAGGGCAGGTTTGCAAGTAGCACTAAATGTTTTAGGCAGCTGGCCTCCTGTGACAGAGTGAATTAATATGAAAGCAATAGGAAATCTCCCAGGGATTAAATTTTTGCCAGGTGTCATCAACTGTGGCTATGTGTATGTTACTGCAGATGTCACTATAGTGAAACCACATTTTAAATTACTAGTAGACCATGAATTCCTTTCAAGACCATCAGTGTTTTAAGGTGATCTATGTGATGTTTTGGCCTACTACAAAAATATTGTAAGTCCATTATACGCTTATGGAAGTGACATGTAAATTCAACAGGGAAAAATTATCACATTTTTATAAAAATAATTGTAGTCTTATAGACATTATTTTACTCAAAACAGATACAGAATTTCAAAGAGAATATTACTTTTCTTATGGAATTTTAAGCCATGTTATAGTATTTAGGTGTTACATCCCTGCAGGAGATAGAAATCTACAAGTTGGTTTAAAAATTCTTTTAAGAATTATTTCTTTAAATTTAGAGATCTTATCTATAATGGCATAGTTTCCTTATTCAGGCCCAGAAAGGAGAAGGTTTGGTCATTGAAGCTTTATTAATTGCATAGGCTGCATTTATAAAATTTTCAAGCGGACAAGGGCATTGTGGTGTGAAATCACTATAGGACCAAAGTATTATAGTGCTAGATGCTGAATAGGTCATCTTGAGCCAAATTTTCTCCCTTCATGCATTTCCCTTATATTGTTCCCCTCACTGATAGCAAGGTAAACATGGAGAATGCAAAAGAGACAGGTTATAAGGAAAAAGAGGAAGGCTATGTCTACTGGCAGCTTCTTGCGCAAAAACTCTTCCACAAGAGAGTTTCTACGCTGCCATGTGCTTTTGCGCAAGAGCATCCATGGCAGTGTAGATGCTCTCTTCCGCAAGAAAGCTCTGATGGCCATTTTAACCATAGGGGCTTCCTGGGCAAGAAATTCATGTTGCCTGTCTACACTGCCCTCTTCTGGAACAACTCTTGCACAAGAGGGCTTATTCCTCGTGGGGAGAGGAATAACTCTTCTGGAAGAAGCCCTGTTTTACAACGCTAAACTGTAAATTTACTTCTGGAAGAACGCTCGTGCAGTGTAGACAGCCGGCAAGCTTTTGCGGAAGAACGGCTGTTCTTCCGGAAGAAGCTGCCAGTGTAGATGTAGCCGAATAGTATAAAAAGTGAGGATGTCCATATGTTGAGGGGATAGGAAGGGAATTATCCACAGATCTGGAGCTAAAACTTAAAACACAACTAATAGTCTAGCAGCACCTTAAAGGACTCCGCATATTAATTATTCAACAAATATTTTTCAACCAGCATAAATTGTAAACCACAATGATTAAAAATAGAAATTAGAATCACCTTGATAATGCAGTACCATGACAAATGATGTATTCAAATGGCTAATCTTCCTGAGCACATTTAGTACATATGTTATTAAGATGTTTTAGAGGGGTAGCCATGTTAGTCTGTAACTGAAAAAAACTTTAAAAAGAACAAATAGTCTTTCAGCATCTTAGGGTATGTCTACACTTGCACCCTAGTTTGAACTAGGGATACAAATGCAGGCATTCAAAATAGTCATGAAGTGGGGATTTAAATATCCCGCGCTTCATTAGCATGATCTTGCCGGCGCGCTAGTTTGAATCACAGCTGATTCAAACCAGGAAGTGCGCACCGGGACGCGTTAGTTTGAACCAAACCCCTTGGTTCGAACTAACGTTACTCCTCAAAACATAGACCTAGCATAGTAAATTTTACATCAGTCCTCTGAATAATGTCTAATATACGATGATGCTTGGGCAGTGTCAGAGGAAGAGGGAGTGGCAAGAGCATGCACTACTTAGTTGATCATAGAATCACAGAACACTAGAACTGGAAGGGACCTCGAGAGGTCATTGAGTCCAGTCCCCTGCCCTCATGGCAGGACCCAGCACTGTCTAGACCATCCTTGATAAATGTCTGTCTAACCTCTTAAATATCTCCAGAGATGGAGATGACACAACCTCTCTGGGCCACTTATTCCAGTGTTTAACCACCCTTCCAGTTAGGAAGTTTTTCCTCATGTCCAACCTAAAGCTTCCTTACGGCAGTGTAAGCCCATTGCTTCTTGTCCTATCCTCAGAGGCCAAGGAGAACAATTTTTCTCCCTCCACCCTGTGATACCCTTTTAGATACCTGAAAACTGCTATCATGTCCCCTCTCAGTCTACTCTTTTCCAAAGTAAACAAGCCCAAGACCTTGAATCATTCTTGTTGCTCTTCTCTGGACCTTCTCCAATGTCTCCACATCATGGCCACAATGGCTTACAATCATGAATGAATCTGAGCAAGCCAAGACTCTTTCTAATCCCTGGAGGCTATTAATCCCCAGCAGGCATGGGGGCAGGAAATCTGAATATACACTAAAGCCATGTGTGACCACGCCGCCCGCCCCCACTTCTCAGGTCCTGCACTAAATTTAATTTTAGTTAAGCAAGAGGATCAGACTCCAGGTTCATATGCCTGATATTTATGCTTCTGCAGAAGTCCAAATGAGTAGCATTGTGCCATGAATTTTCTTGTCTGAATATTCTAGTCTGAGCATCCTCTGGCTCATCTGTGTTCCAACTTTCAATTGTAGGGAGTGGATTTTTTTTTCTGAAAATCAATTCTTATTTAAAAACTGCTGTTGATGCCTCAAATCAAATATTTTTCAGTTGATCAGTTATAAATCAAAAAATTTCAACCGAGGCACATTGTGGTTTTTATCTTCAAGTTTAATAGCCATGTTCTACATTATACAAATGGTTTAAGATCATTAGGGTTTTTTTTTAGCAACTATAAACTATATTGTTAGGAGTTGTTAAATATTTATAAACCTACTGTTAAGAACAAATCATTTTCTCAATCTATTTCACTAATAGAAATTATTTATAAGTACATCATTAATTATTTAGGTTTTCCTGGTATTATATTTGTATTAATAATTTACATGCATATAATTATCTATTAAATCATATAAATATGATTTAGCTTCATTTGTTGTCTGAAACACAAACAGCAAGTCTGTCAGTGACTGTAAACATATGAAACAAGATACCTTTCAATAACAAGCTTGTGCACTTGCTACAAGTCATGACAGTAACCCACAGCTGAGCTAACATACCAGCTCAATATCTGTGGTATGTAATTACTGTACCTGTGAAAGTTTTTGGATTCTCAAGCCTGGAATGTCTTTTGTCCACCGGTTATTGTTATAGTACAAGTAGCCAGGAGCCATAATACAAGTTTCTTTACACTGCTCACCAATTATTTCAGTACCACCTGAGGGAGATTACCTTTTTATAGAGTAGGTAAAAAATTGATTCACACTATAGGACACATCTCCTCATTAAAATCTTCAAAGAATGCCACAACTGAACCAAATGTATGCCAGTATAGCTTCACCCCATCAGTTATAACCTATCCCAAGGGTAACTTTGATTTTGTGGAGCACATTTCAGTTTGACACCAGTATCACGTTCTTTGACATAGCATTTTGGAATGGTAGAAAGATGGGATTTATGAGTTTCTTGCTATATGCCCTGCTATACAATACAGTATGTTTGAGTATCGAAACCACTGATTTCTCATGAAGTTGTGTCCTGTACAAAACATAATTACATGGCCGGTAGAATGTAATCTAGTTCAGGTCTTTATTATGCTAACGTTAGACTGGGTACAAAAGCCAGTCATTATCCACATCAAGTCTTCTGGCAATTATACTCCTTCACCATCAAACCTCAGTTAATATAGTCTCTCTGTTATTATCAGCCTTTTCCTTATCAAATCATTCAATAGTCTGTTTGTGATAATTTCTCAGCAGTCGGATCTAAAATCTTTTGATCTTGCAGAAAACCTAGATCTTGTTCTCTAGGAGACTTCTATCTGGAATTGGAAACACTATTTTTTTCTTAATTTTTGATCTAGAGGCTTTAGGGGGTCTAGATTAACCACAGTGCTTAGAGCTTTGGCTTAAAACAGTTTCCCCCTATTTAATGTTTAACTTCAGCAACACGGTTTCTGTAAATACTCCTCATGGAAACATTACCAACGGAGACTTTCTTCAAACTTTTCTAGCTTTTCAGAGTGCAATAGGGCATATTCTATATCTACAAATAAAACCTTCTAGCAGATTTGAATAGATTAGACTTTCCCAATAGTATTTCCCAAACCCTTTCTCAGTTATTTGCCATATGTAAATGACTTGTCATTTTGCAGAAGTCTGGACAGCCACTTCAAATGGAACCAGAAGGAAACTGTAGAGGCACATCACCTGATCTTGGAACAGTATCTCAGTGGGTCCCAGCTTTTCCTAACTGGTCCCCTTCATACACCTACAGTTGAACCAAACTGTGAACTTTCAGCCCTTAAACTCTTGGGCTGTGTCTAGACTGGCCAGTTTTTCCAGAAAATCAGCCGCTTTTCCGGAAAAACTTGCCAGCTGTCTACACTGGCCGCTTGAATTTCCGCAAGAACACTGATGATCTCATGTATGATCGTCAGTGTTCTTGCAGAAATACTATGCTGCTCCCATTTGGGCAAAATGCTTTTGTGCAAGAGGGTCAGTGTAGACAACGTGGTATTGTTTTGCGCAAAAAAGCCCTGATGGCTAAAATGGCGATCGGGGCTTTCTTGCGGAAAAGCGCGTCTAGATTGGCCAGGGACGCTTTTCCGCAAAAAGTGCTTTTGCGGAAAAGCGTCCGTGCCAATCTAGACGCTCTGTTCCGAAAATGCTTTTAACGGAAAACTTTTCCGTTAAAAGCATTTCCGGAAAATCATGCCAATCTAGGCGCAGCCTTGGACTTGCAGTCTTCTTTTGTCCTTTGTTGATTTCTTAGAGGCTGTTGCCCCACTGCTATCCCAAGCCTTTCTGCCTCCAACTCCTGCTCTGTTCTGTCTTTTTCTTTATTGGTTCACAACTGTGAATTCATACCTCCATGGCTGGCATTTGCACATGGGTGTGGTCAACTGATTGCTATAAATAGGTAAGACTTTCTCCTCCCTTTGGCCTGTGTTCACTATGGGCTCTGTAATATCCATGACAAGGCATTAGTGATATTATACTATGTTCTCTGTAGCCACTGGATTTTTCCCCCAGAGTCTTAATTTGACATTGTAATAATGCAAACTTTAATTGGGCGCTCTCTTATGACCCTTTCTATTCTTTTAACCTATTTCCAACCATGCTGGTTTAGGTTACAAGTGAGAGTAATTTTAAAGGCTTACAAAGCAACAGGACCCAAGGGGGCCCTTTTGGATAATGTGAACTACTGTGCATAAGGAACAGAGCTGATGTTAACATGTATGTGTTTTTAATTTGAGGATTATGTTAGAATTGAATCACAATCTCCAAGGTGAAGAACGAGTGCTTTAGCAGAGTACTTAACCTCAGCTGTGAAAGTAACATTAATTACCTGACATTCTTGTAACCAACTTCCCAGCTCTGTATATGCTATAGCATTGTTGATTCCAAACAATGGTGTGTGGACTCTCAGAGCTTCTATCAGTGGTGAAACATGTGCAATTGAAATAAAAGTTCAACTTATCAGCACAGAAATTTTTAATTGCATATGTCTCTATTCCCATGAAGAATTCCCTAATGGCAATACCTGTTGATGTCTTCCTTTGACAAGCATCTCTGATGAACGATGGACTGTGATCAAATTTCTTGATGACTCCAAAACTGGAAAAGTGACACACATGTAGCAGAACAAGGTTTAGAGCAACGTGAGGCACAGTCAATGGGAGCAAAAAAATGGGGTATTCATAAATGTTAAGTCCCACGTCTAGGGAAAATGCTGGATTGATTAGCACAAACCCAGACATAATGGAGGGAGCATAAGCAATTCCATTACTATAGATGGGTTTATTTCCATTGTGTTTCCTTAATGCTGTCCTTGTGTTCATTTAATCTATTAATATATTTATACAGGTTGGACCTCCCTGCTCTGGAACCCTCGGGACATGACCTGTCCCAAACCAATGAATGGCAGAAGGGCTGCCATTGACCTTGCTGGAGGGTGGACATTTGGGGGCAGAGACAGGGTGCATGTGGAGCCTCAGGAGTGCAGCCCTGTGGGGGCATACCAAACCCCACAGCAGCTTGTCTGCACTCCTGGCCCCTACCACTGACTGGGGGGCTACACTTCTGGCCCCCGACATGGGGCTCTGTGACCACTCTGCCTCTTCCCTCTAGCATCCCCTGTCCCTGCTTCCCCCTCCCTTTCTCCCCCAGCCCTGAGCTTGGGGCACTAACCGAAATCTCTGGAAGGGAAGGAAAGGAGTTGCTGAGTGGGCTGCGGGAGAGGAGGGAGGGTGGCTTTTCCAGAGGGATGACTGACCACATATGGTGCCGGACTATAGAAGTCAGGCCACAAAGGTTGAATCTGAACTATAGTTGATGCTGAGGAGCTGTGAGATCAGTAGATATGATAGGGTTCAAGGTGTGGGCAATACACTAGCGCTAATACTTTGACCACAAAGACTGCTCACTTGTACAAAAGTTTTCCATCTTTACCATCCTCTTCACCCACCTCAGCCCTCTCTTATTTGTCTGTTTATGCACCTTTTGTATTGTGTCATAATCTAGATTGTAATACATGTTGGGCAGAAATGATATTTGTTCCGTTCACTTGTACAGTATTAACAAAATGGAACCTGGATCTCTGATTAGGGCTCACTACCAATCAGAGGTTAGTGAAGTTTTTTTCTGCCAAATAGTATATTCATGTGAAAAATGTAGCTTTGGTTGAATGTGAACTAATGTAATATGAATATGCCTAATAATTTTGGCCCCCATTTGTTTATTTTTTCTGGACTGGATTCAAGCAACTTTCACAAAATGGCTGGAGGAGAATCATATCAACATAGGGTTGGAAGAGACTTCAGGAGGTCATTGAATCCAACCCCCAGCTAAAAACTGGACTAATCCCAACTAAATCATCCCAACCAAAGCTTTGTCAAGATGGGACTTAAAAACCTTTAGGGATGGAGATTCCACTACCTCCCTAGATAACCCATTCCAGTGCTTCACCTCCTAGTGAAATCGTTTCTCCTAATATCCAAACTAGACCTCCCCCACTTTATCTTGAGACCTTTGCTCCTCATTCTGTCATCTGTCACCACTGAGAACAGCTTCTCTCCATCCTCTTTGGAGCCCCCCTTCAGGTAGTTGAAGGCTGCTATCAAATCCTTCCTCATTCTTATCTTCTGTAAAATAAATAAGCCCAAATCCTTCAGCCTCTCCTCATAAGTCATGTGCTCCAGCCCCCTAATCATTTTTGTTGCCCTCCACTGGACTTTCTCCAATGTGTCCACACCCTTTCTGTTATGGGGGAGGGGGAGCTCAGAATTGGATGCGGTACCCCAGATGTGGCCTCACCAGTGTCATAGAATCATAGAACATTAGAACTGAAAGGGACCTTGAGAGGTCATCGAGTCCATTCCTCCACCCTCATGGCAGGACCCAATACTGTCTAGACCATCCCTGATAGATGTCTGTCTAACCTGCTCTTAAATATCTCCAGAGATGGCGATTCCACAACCTCCCTAAGCAATTTATTCCAGTGTTTAACCACCCTGACAGTGTTGAATAAAGGGGAATAATCACTTCCCTAGCTGGCAATGCTTCTAGTAATGCACCCAATATGCCATTAGCTTTCTTGGCTGCAAGGTCACACAGTTGACTCATATCCAGCTTCTCCACTGTAATCCCCAGGTCCTTTTCTGTTCAACTGTTGCTTACCCAGTCAGTCCCCAGATTGTAATAGTGCTTGGGATTCTTCCATCCCAGGTGCAGGACTTTGCACTTGTCCTTGTTGAACCTCATCAGATTTCTCCAGTTTGTCCAGGTCACTCTGGTCCCTATCCCTACCCTCCAGCATATTTACCTCTTCCCCTACCTTAGTGTCATATGCAAACTTGCTGAGGGTGCAATCCATCCCCTCATCCAGGTCATTAATAAAGATGTTGAACAAAAACAGCCCCAGAACAGAACCTTGGAGCACTCCACTTGATACCAACTGCCACTTGATATCGAACTACACATCGAGCCATTGATCACTACCCATTGAACCTGACCATCTAGCCAGCTTTCCATCCATCTTACAGTCCATTTATCCAATCCATACTTCCTTAACTTGCTGGCAAGAATACTGTGGGAGTCCATATCAGAATCTTTGTTGAAGTCAAGATATGTCATGTGCACCGCATTCCCCATATCCATAGAGCCAATTACCTTATCTGTGGATATGGAGAAGGCCTCCTTCCAAAAGCTTTAGTCCAGGGGTTAGTATACTTCCCACTACTTATTATTACAAACATATTTGAACTTGGGTCTCCTCCATCACAAGTCAGTATCCCAGTTATTGGGCTGTGGGATATTTTGAGGTAAGCCTCTCTCAGTCTCTCCTGCTGTCATTGGAGTGCAGGCTAGAACTTGCATTTTTTGCTCTCCTAGTGGGCATACTAACCGCTGAACTATAGAGTTGATGGGCAAGTCTTAACCAGTCCTGTTGGAATGGCTGCACTTTGAATGAAATGTATTGGACCAGAGCATGAGAGTGTAAATGATTCTTTAGCCTGGGGGTTGAGGCACTCATTTAGGACACTGTGTCAATTACTGTTCATTTATTAAAAATAAGCTTTATTCAATTCACTAATTTTATTTTTTGTAATTATTTTTTATTTTGGTGTGTCTCAAACTGATTGCTTTTTTTTTAGCTGCCAGTGAACTAGCTGTACTGTCAATATACATAAAATTGTGTGCATGCACATTTTCTGCTTCTGTAACTTTTAAATGTATAGTGTAATTTCACATGTAATTTATAATAATATTAAGAATCCAGTTCATCAAAATAAGGGCAGATTCAGATACCTCTACTAGGGATGTTAAATTTAGATTAATTGGCTAATTGAATAGTTGATGCAATTTCCTGTTGCTACACTTCAAAGGCGAAAGCACTGTGGCGAGCATGGGGCCAGCGGGGGACTCAAGCAGTCCCCCACTGGCCCTGGGCTCCATATGGCACTGCTGCTTTGAAACGCCACGTGGAGCCTAGCCTCAGGCTCCACACAGCATTTCAAAGCGGCAGTGCCACATGGAGCCTAGGGTCAGCGGGGGACCCCAGGCTGCACACAGGTTCCACATGACACTGCCTCTTTGAATCACCCCGCTTCAATTCCCCCCTTGCTGCCGCAGCAAGGGTGGGGGGGAAACGACTAGTTGAATAGTGTGTCAGCTGTCCATTAAGCATTTTCTTATCAGATGGTCGGCTAGTCATTCACATCCCTAACCTCTACTAATTTTATGTAATACTTGAGTCTGTGTTTTACTTCAGTCAATGGAAGTACTGGTGGAACATGGTCCAACTGACTGTTTGTAAAGATATTAGAATCTGGTCCTGTCTAAGATCCTTTGGTTTAGGATCGTAGAGATACATTGCATCAGATAGTATCCTGGTCTACTAATTCGAGAGTGTTTACTTCATTTCCCTATGTATAGATCAGTCTGATGATGAGGCCACAAATGAAGTATTTGTAACATTGTTAAATCTAGACAGACACAGACAAGTGGCAGATTGGAAACAGCTCTTTTATCAATAGAGATTTCAGCCAGTTTGCAAGTAAAGATTTAATGCTCTTTAACGTTATTAAGCAAAATTTGTAATCATAAGGGAAATTGACCTAAGTGCCTGATAGTCTGAAAAATTGCAACCTTACACAAATGTCTTATGACTACAATTTTCAGCATAACCTGTTATGTGGGTAGAAGGCCTCAAAGGCTCTGGACACAAGCATACAAACAAGTGGCTTCCAAAATTGACTGAAGTGTTGCAGCCCTCTTATGTCATCTTAATAATGTGTGCAATATTATTAAATCTTAATTAACTCTGAAGAGACATACACCATTACTAAACCATTCCAATTACACTGAAGGTAAATCACTAGAATAATTTCCGAATAGAAATATTGAGAGAATATTTAGATCTGAGGTGGGCCTGAAGCCCCTCCCCCATATAAATAATCCTGACAGCTGATTATGATGAGTATAGATCCAGGTCCAAACCAAAATCCTAGATCGAAACCCCTCTGAACTTTTTATCCAGATTCAAAGCCACACAAACTCACCTCTAGTTTAGATAAGGAGCCTCAAAAATTAGCTGGCATTAAAGAACCTAGTTTATCTGGCTACTTAGTTAATTAGGTTGTCTGGCTTTACCCACCCCTTCCCCTACCTGGAACACTGCCAGAAAAAATAAAGAGTAATGGCGGGGGAGAGGGAAAGGAAGAATGTTATAACTTCCAAACATAGAAGGCCAAGGTTATAAGTGAGATCCAACTGACAGTTCTATCAGGGCAGGCTAATATGAATTTTTCATGCAACAAAGTTGTACCTGTGTTTGTCCCAGGATATTAGAGAGAAAAGGTGGCCCGGCTTGCCCACAGCTCCCAGTGGCCGGGAATAGTGACCTATGGCTGACGGGAACTGTGAGCAGCCATACCTCTGGACACACCAGTAAGTAAAGCGACTGGTGGCCTGCTAGGGGCTAGAGGTGTTTAAGTCTCAGCTTGACAAAGCCCTGACTGGGTTGATCTAGTTGGGATTGGTCCTGCCTAGAGCAGGGGGCTGGACTTGATGACCTCCTGAGGTCTCTTTCAGCTCTATGGTTCTATGATTCTATGAACCCTGGTGAACCACATCTAGCCCACAGACTGCTTATTGCCCACCCCTGAGTTAGCACATATCATAAGGGACCATTTAAGGTGGAGTTTGGAAGTGACCTTTCAGTCATTGGACCAAAAAAAAAAAGCCTTAATGGGTTACTGAATGTTACAGTAAGCTATAAATCCACGGTCTCTGTTCAGTCCATGATATGACTGTTGTTTAATATCTACAGCATCCAGCAATGATTTCATGAGAAACCCTTTCCTTTGGTGCGTATGTGTGGGAGAGAGATAAAAGGAGTTGCTTTTCTAAGTAACCACTGAAAGTTGGTCCTATAAAATATATGACCTCACCTACACTGTCTCTCTATAATCTAAGTCTAATATGGCTACATCAACACTGCAAACAACAGAGTATACCCATAATGTGCTTCCTAAACAGAAGGTAGGGCACACTACACACAGACAACTCGCTTTGTGGAAATTTCAGCCAGGGCACCACCCAGTCACTCAGAGGCAGCTCTCTGGTGGTTTCTCTGGAACTCCCCTGTTCAATGCACTGGTCACTTTTCGTGCCTCAGCTCCCACTTCTCCCAAGTTTTATTTGGAAAACTCTGATGGAAAACTCCCACTGCAGGACCACATGGTCTAGAGAAGTGGCTTGGCCATTAACTCTCCTGTGCAGTTGCTTTTGCAACACAAAGTGCTAATAAAAAGGATTACACATCCATCCAGAGCCAGGAGAGTGTTTTAACTCACAGACTACTTAATGACGTTCTTGGTACTTTACCCTTTCGGGTAAATTTAGCTCTTTCTATGGAAAGTTCAGTGACAATGTTGATACATCAATGACTCATAATATACATATATTTGCATCTTTTGTCATAAAACGATTTGATATGGGGTCACTGAGGGCTTGTCTACACTATGGAGAAGATTGACCCTCCAAAGATCGATCTTCTAGTGTTTGATTTAGCAGGTCTAGTGTAGATCCCCAAATCAAATGGTGAGGGCAGTCCCCACCAGCGTCCTGTATTCATTCTGTGAGGAGTAAGGGAAGCCAATAGGAGCATGTGCTCCTGTTGGCCTCCTGCAGTGTAGATGCTGCTGTGGTTTGGCTTAAGGTAAGCCAAATCCAGCTACACATTTCACGTAGCGTAAGCTGACCTGCCTGGTCTAGTATAGACCAGGTCTGAAGAGACAATAAAAATGGAGTCCCACACTGTTGTTTGAGAGTCACTTCTCACTCAGAGTAGATCTGCACTGCCAGAGAAGTGCTTTGAATGTATAAATCATCTGACTGGATAGCACCATCCTCCATAAAAATCACTGTGCTGTCATAAAATGACCCTTAATACAGTATTTAGATGGCTAAGTGTGAAATGTTTAGATGTGCTTATTTTGTGTTGCTGCTACTGGCAAACTTTTTTAAATAACTGGAGTTATTGGGAGAACCTTTAATTTTTTTCACTGTGGTAACATGGAAACTTTATCCCATGTGGTCCAATCTTGCATTCTTAGTGTATGAAAGCTGGTTTATAGATTTAATTCTATTGAAAACATCTAGCTGTGATTTCTAGTATTCTCTTTTAAGTCTGCATCACAACCAGATTAAGAAGTGGATATCAAGCATCGGCACTCAAACAGTAAATACTGATAAGTCTGTGAATAAAATTAGATACTATGAGGAAATGCAAAAAAAGAGATGTTTTACGTTCACACAGAACTTTTCATTCCAAAGCATAAATAACAATATACAGTGCATCCAATGATCACTGAAACTCAGCTACTGTTGGACTAGAAAGCAGCAGCTAGACAGATAGTCAGTGCATTGTATGTTGTACATCCATGCAGAAAGGGACACTGGTGCACTTTCCTCCTCTTATGAGGAATGCCCCTGATCCTTAATGTCCAGACACAAAGAGGACCTAGATTGCTATGGTCTTTTCTGAAATACTCATGGAACTTCATCTATCTTTCCTGAATGGCTGAGGTATGCACTTACTGATAATCAAAGTGTGCACCATGACTCTTGCACTAATATGAATGGGTGCCGTTTGGGCTTACCAGAGGTAATGGCAAGTATTTGGAACAAGAAATCAACAAATCAAAGGTTTACCTCTTCCTGTGCATTGCCTTTTAAATGTAGTTTGAGGATAATTTGCTTGAAATATTGCTCAGAAAGATTTTATGTTGATTTGAAAGTTATGGATCATTATTATTGTTTGCTTTCAAAGGCAAAATTAACATTTTAGTCTGAATGCTATTCCCACTACAAAATAGCTTGATCTAATGAACAGTTTATGGAATGAAAATAGCTTCCACCTGAAGTACTTAATGGAGCTTATTTGTCTCAGTCAATATTTTAATGTGAATAGAATTGGCACATGAAATTATTCTGTGTGGAGATCCACATTCACAGCAAGTGTAAAGTCAAACACTCCATGAAACAGACTAGCTGAATTTAACAGAAAACTGTGAATTACTGCTGCTGATGCTTGATTGCATTAATATCAATATTTATACTACTATAAACTATGTTTATGGCACTGTAATTGATGAAGCTATTAATACTACCTAGACTTAGGACTTGCAATTATATTGCTATAAACTTAATTTATAGTTATCATAATGGTCTTTAGCACTCAACTTGAGGCCTGAAAACATTATACATCCATAAAGCAAAGGTTATTTTGCACCTAAGTGTATTCCCATTTTTAAACAAGAATTGGTTTAATTTACAGTTATGGTTACAGGGGTTTTTTTCAACAGTGCTTTTTCATGTTATTTTATTTCTTTAATTCTAGACACATGTAATGATCCACTCAATAGAGAGGAACAAAATACATGCGGAACCTCTTCTCTCACAAACAAATGTTATTATATGTATTTGACAGTAAATTTCCATATTCTTTATCATATCCATTTCTTCTGTATGATGGTAATATTGCCTAGACTACACTGGTTGAAGAATTCACCATTCTGAGAAATATAGTACTATTTTACTCAGTAGTATCCATACCCGTGCCTGTTCAGAACTGGTCAGGAAGCAATTTCGATAAAATAAGTATTGACAAAAAACTCCCTCCAAATATTGAACCAAATCCAAAGCTATAGAGTTTGTTCTGAAAAACTTTTGGCCATTTTTATTGAACATCTCTGCCCTTTCTTTTCTCTTGTGTTATAATAGAAAAATTGAAGTAATAGAGAGGCTATTTTCAACATATTTCTGAAACATCATGTCAATCTGATCAGAGTGCCTCATCTAGCAAGATCTGTAGAGCAAAAATGTTTGAGTAGGTTTATTTAAACTTGATGTAAGTACATGAATTCTGAATGCTTTTTTGAATTAAATATTTGATATTTATTTATCAGAGCCCTTGCAGAGACTCTCTCATGTGTAGTCAGACAGATGTTCTCATAACTATATCAGTGGGGGATGGAGTTCCCTGTCTGCCCTGGGCAGAGTAGATCCTTTCTTCCTGGAGTACTAGAATGACCCTTGTGCAGTATTGGTCCTGGAAAAGCCTCACAGTCACAGATGGATCTGTGTAGGTGAAGGGATACTATTCTGAGGCTGTATTAACTTTCAAAGTAATCCTTTTTGCAGTATGAACTCCTTTTTTGGGGAGGAGGGGAGGATTCCAGGGGCCGCAAGGGATCAGCCGAGTTAGGTTTCAACTATATGCATATTTTGTTTTCATTTATTATGCTTAAGAAAATCTCTTGAAGCCATTTAAAGGGTCAAACACTATTACATCTGTTCTCCACAAGGAATTTCTGTTCTCAGAATGTGGAAATATCACAAGAAAACCACAATCCAATAAATAGTCCCATAGGAAGTAGAAGAAGAGATGAAAAATGTAAGTGTAAATATAAATACTGAGTCATTCAGGTTTACCCAAATACTAATTTATTTTTACAGACATACAGCCCTCATCAAAAGTACTATATTGAGAGCTCCATCAAGATGTCCTCCCTTACTTTTATTATTTGCATTGTGGTTGAACGTAGGAGCCCACTTATGGCCTAGAACCTCATTGTGCTAGGCTTTGTACAAACACAAAACAAAAAGATGGTCTCCTCCCCAAAGGCCTTACAAGTGAGGTATAAGACAAACCACAGATGGAGACAGACAGATGGGAGCATAATAGAACAATGAAGCAATGTAGGTCAGAAAGATAGGGAAAAAAGTATCATTTTCTGTTCTTTCAAATGTACACCAGTAGGAACACACAAAACAAAAACAAAACAAAATGTATTCAAAGCAGTTCAACTTTTTACCTGTTAATTTTCTTTTAGTGTAGAATAATATTTCTTGATGTCAACAAGAAAAAAAAAAGATTTATACCACAGGAGGGCATAAAAACTCTTCATTCTTGTGAAATCCAGGGTAATGTGCATGTAAATGAGACACTGGCTTCTCTCTCCTCACAGTTGGTTCAGCAGATCTGGACAGTCTACTTAATTCAAAAACTGCTATAAAATTAGAATAAAAGAACATGAATATAAGGACCATTTGCACAAAAGTTGGTTGTGTACTTTGAAAAACAGTCTTACATTATGGAGGGTCAAAATACTTTGTGTAGACATGGTGCAGAAGTGTGTGTGTTGTTTGTGGGGAGTCTACAAGAAGCCCACCCCATAAAGAAACAACTGTAGTTTAGGTGGGTGTACTGAGGTATTCAAGAGAGCTGCATCATCTAGTAATCTTAGCTGTCCCAACATGGACAGCCCCAATGGAAGGACAAAACATGGCACGACTCCTCCTACACACCAGATAGAAACAATAGTAAGACAATGTAGCAAGAGTTATCATCATGCTTCTTGAGATGACATGCCTTGTCCTTCATGCCTTTGCTACTGAAATGGTGCATTTCCTCCCCCTTCTTGCAAACTCTGGATAGTAGCATAATGTAGCTGTTAAACTCTCTTTACTGCACAAACTGCAAGCCAAAGACACCTTGCCTTACCCTGTGCCTTATGAAATTATTAAAATGAGTAGGGAAGTTCCAGCAAAAAGTTTTTGTGCACATCTTATTAGTGAGCCATCCCTTTCCTAGGGCTTGACTTCTTACCAGTCTAAATATAGATTAATAGATTCCTAGGCCAGATGGGACCATTATGATCACCTCCTCTAATCGCTGTATAAAACAGAGCATAGAACTTTCCCAAACTAATAATTACTTATGAATATGAGCATACCTTGAAACAATCCAATCATGATTTAAAAACTACCAGTGAAGGAGATTGCACTATGAGCAACAATACATTGTTCCATTGATGAACTACTCCCTCTGTTTAAAATGTAGGCCTTATTTTCAGTCATCTGAATTTGTCTAGCTTCAACTTCAAACAATTGTATCTGGTGATATCTTTCTCTGTTAAAAAGCCCATTATCAAATATTTCTTCATAATGGAGCTAGTTTTGGAGCGTGGTCAAGCCACTTCTGAATCTTCTCTTTGGTATAATAAATAGATTGAGTTATTTGTGTCTTCCAGCCATTGGATCATGTGATATCTTTCTCTGCTAGATTGAAAAGCCCATTATCAAACATTTGTTCCCCATGCAGGTAGTTCTAGACTGGAATGAAGTTACTCTTTGTTAAGTTAAATAGAATGTGCTCCTGAAGTCTGTTACTATAAAGCAGGTTGTCTAATCATTTAGTCATTCTCATGACTCTTCTCTGAACCCTTTCCAATTTATCTATATCCTTCTTGAGTTACGAACACCAGAGATACAAGATTCCAGTAGCAGTCCAATCAGTTTCAAATACAGAGATAAAATAACCCTTCTACTCCTACATGAGAGTCCCCTGTTTATGCATCCAAGTATTTTATTAGCCCGTTAGGCCATCTTACCAGACAGGAAGCTCATATGCAGCTGATTATTCAGCATGTCCTTCAATATTTTCTAGAGTCATGGCTTCCCAGAATAGAGACCCCCTTCTTGCAAGTATTGCCTATGGTTTTTTTTTCTAGGTCTATGCATTTCCATTTGGCTTTATTTAAAAGATAAATTTGTTTGTACCCCATTTACAAACCTCTTCATTATGTACTATGCCCAAACCTTTGTGTTATATGTAATCTTTAGCAGTGATTATTTATTGTTTTCCTTAAGGTCATTAATTAAATGTGTATGGCCAAGACAAGAACCACACCCACTCAAGAAGACCTATCAGTAAGACAGCATTTCATCTAGTTAATTTTAAATCATTCTAGCTTTGTTATTCAAAGTATTATGTGATACAAATTCAGATTCTTTACAGGAGTCTAGGAATGTTACATCAAAACTATTACCTTTCCCAATAGTGCTTTTTATTTAAAAAAAATAATGTTATGTTTGTTTTATAGAATCTATGTTCCTTTTAAGTTGTGACTCAGCAAACATTATCAGAAGTGTTCCAGCTGATTCTAACTACCTCAGTTTGTCTTGCTAGGAAAGGCATCTTCGTACATAATTCAATATCCCTTTGCTCACCAACTTGGCAATTTTTCCCTTATCTCCCTCCCCTAAAAGCAAAACAAAAACTGAAAAAAATCACACTTGCTTGCCAGGCAGGTTTCTCCCAAATTCTCACTGCTATAATTAAAAGCTACATTTTGTTTAAGCAAATTAGGAGTTACAATAAAGTGGAAGGAACATGTGAAATGAATAATTAACATTGTATAGACTTCAGCATCATAATTAAGATTAAATACTGCATATATTCAAATGAGATTAGCACAGCCATTGAAAACTGAAATGTGCTCTGTGGGAGAGCCTATGCATTTGCTAAATAATGTTTTATGAAGAGTATTCCAAAAACATTAAGCATAAGGTTGTCATATATAAAATGATTAAAATTTTATACAAAAGAAGCTGTAATTCTGGTAAATGAAGCAATTTCATTTCCCTGTTGATTCCACCTTTAGGAATATACTGTAAATGAAAAGTGGCTCAATGTGGAGTCTTGCTAAATAGAAGATGAATGCCCGAGCATGAAGTTAATGAACCTTGGATGCTTCTCTCTCTTTCATCCCAGAACATCTTTTCAAACACAGGGAGCAGTGCAACATCACCATTCATTCTCCCTTAAGCTGAGCTCATCAAGAATTCCTGCATTCTAACTCACCATTATCCGAAATCCATTATCATTTCCATTTATTAGGCCTGATAGGCCTGGGTCAAAATCTGTAGAAATGGGTATCGTTTGCTGTACTGTTTCTATAGCAAATGAATTTTGGATGTAATGGCTAGTTAGGCCAGGCCTGCTATTCAGCTCATGGGAATGCCATGGCATAACCTTCTGGCTTGCTAAGAAAAAGTATTAATGGTTCTACCCTATTCCACTCACCTTCCAAGGCTAACAAGCGCTGGCTGCTTAGATTTGGAGCTGTCCTTCTCCTAGACAAACCTGCCTGAAGAGTCTAAGCAAGCCACGTCACCTCTGGTTTTGAAATCACAGGGTGCTTCTTTCAATACGTGCACTACTTTTTGGTTTTATTCTGGGCCTTTTAAATCATCAGTTTTGCCATGGTTTCCACAGAAGACATCCATTTTTCCTGAATTAAAATTTCTTTTGTCTCACATTTAACAGGGTGAAAGCAGTTGCCCCATCCTGTTAGTATCACTTGCCTGAGATATGTTATTCATCGCCACTGTGGCATGCCCACAGAGGATGGCACAGTTTACAGCCCCCAACTGATGGCAGAGGTCCCAATTCCACAAAGTACTTAAGCACATGGCTAACTTGAAGTATGTGAATAGTCATGTTGACTTTGGTGGGACAGTTTGGGTGCTTAAGTTAACCAAATGCTGAAGTACTCTGCAGAAGGCATTGTGGACAACTTGAAAATATATATTGTTTCTATTAATATCATACATGCCTCTATGCAGGGGTGAAGTATGTGGGCACATGGCCCTTCAAATGCTCTGGGTAAGTGGGGCAAGGGAGCCAGATCCTCTGGATGTCCCAGTGGTCTAGTGGGGGCCTGGTGCCCACAGCAGGATTTGGGCCCCTCTGCACTCACTGGCAGCAGTAGGGAGAAGCAAAGAAATGTGGCTCCTCTCCCTTGGCATCTGGACACATCACTCAGGAAGTGAAGCAACATGGGGAGGAAAGCAGGCTGTGCCGCATTGCTCTACTTCCCCAGCACCCACTGCTGCTGGTAAGATGGGAAGGGATCCTGATGCTGGTGCCAGACCCCCATTAGTCTCCTGGGCAATGTTACCAGGGCAAGGCTGGGAGGAAGAGATGGGGCAGTGGTGGAGCAAAGTTGGGGAAGAGGTGGGGAGGGGGCAGACTGGGGCAGGCAGAGGTTGGGCAGGGAGTGATATTCCAGCCCTGCCCTAGGCTATGAGTGTTGGGGGGAAGGAATCATTGGGGGGGGTGATCATCTGGTCTTCAAGACAATGCGAGGTACCAAGGCTAAGTCATGTTGACCTATGAGTTTGAGGGCAAAGGCCAAATATAGGTAAAACAATATGTATGTAAGTTGCTTGGTTGTTTTAAATCCATTTCTCTGAGTGCTCTGTACCTTTCGGTAAATAAATCATATTTGTTTTAAGGAAGCTACTTCTCTGGTATATACTGTTACTGTCCACAGGCTCCTGAAGGGAAACTCTTGGAGGTGCCAAGCCGACTGGGCTTGGCAGACATCATAGCTGGTAATTATGTGAGACCCAGTCCGAAAGTATTTGGATTATAGGGCGTTCCCCACTCACCATGAGAAATGAAGACCTGGGTGTTCATTACAATCAGACTAAGGAGTTCAGGGTGATGTGCAATCCAGCAATCTCACTCTTCCATGTGATACAGAATTTGGAATGCAAGGACGGGGCATATTCCTCTTAGCATGATTTACTGCTGCCTATTGCCAGATTTTACAAATGATAATAATAATAATCATAATAACTAATTTATCTAATAATATCAACCCTTCCAGAGCAAAGGGGAAGGCTGCTTAAAAGACAATGAAAAGAAATGTATTAAAATAGTTCTGCTTTAACACAAATATATTATATCTAGTGACAAAATCCGTTATAAGAAGGGAAACAAATGATCAGCAGGGTTTATTCGAAACAGAGATTTGAGAAGAGGAGTTAACTTTTTTTAAAAGTAGAGCGAGATTAACTAACCTAATTTAACTGAATTCAGTCCATTTAGAATCATGCCTTTAGTTAATTCAGTGCAGCTTTGTGTGTAAAGCAGGTCTTAAACAGCCAAATCAGGCTATGGTCAGAATCAAAAATGGAGGCCATAGAATACAAAATAAGATGGACAAAATCGTGTTATAATTGAGGCCTTTGAGTCTTTCATATGACGCTGAAATAAGCCTTTTGGTGTGGATTGCATTTTTACCGTAAAATGTACTTTTAAAAATAAATGTATGACATTGTGATGTTACCCAGGGTACAACCTGAACTGCTGAACAGCTGTGTTCCCTTAAGTAACAAGCCTAAGGTGCCTGTTTTGTGGTTCCTGTTTCTGCTCCCTCACACAGCCTCTAGTATGCAAAATCCCTCCCAGATGAAATGTATAAATGCTCTGGCCAGACACTCATGAAGCGATACCAGCAAAATCCCAGTCCCAGATTTGTCCCCAGGCATGGGTGTCATACTACCCAGGTCTCTCCTTTCAGACAATACAAGCTCATAAAAAGTACATCATTTCATCTCTGAAAATGATATACCATGAGACCTGTTGTCTCAAATACTTCAATCCAAACACACACTGGTTCAGGTAAAACTAGGATATTAGCTACAGAAAGAACAATTTTAAGTGACTACCAGTAATGAGGCATAGAGTTACAATTGATTACAAAGCAAATATAAGATAATATGCAAAATAATATGTAACTTAGCAAGCTAAATGAATACAAAACAAGGTTTGATCTCACCATATGCTTCAAGCCGTCTGTGCAAGCTAAAAAGCCTCCCAGCCAAGATTCCTCCCCTAATTCAATGATGCTTCCTTTTGGCCATCAAGTGTTGTAACTATTGTGAGTAAAGCTGGGTGAGAGGTGACATGGAGGCTATTGTTTCTCCTTCTTGTACCTTTCCCTCTCCTTTAGTATTATCTCCAGCTGGAGTTCAGAAGGCAGCCAGTTTATGTTGACACATAAACTCCCAGCTGTTCCATTGTCAATATGTAAAGATCTCACTAACTCCCTTCTTCAACAGTGTAACATAGTTGCAAATAAAACAAACATCATTCTGGGCTATATTAGCAGGAATGTCATAAGCAAATCATGAGATCTAATTCTTCCACTCTACTCAGTGCTGAGTAGGCCTCAACTAGAGTATTGTGTCGAGTTCTGGGTGTCACAGGACAGATGTGAATAAATTGGAGAAACTGCAGAGAAGAGCAGCAAAAATGATCAAATGGCGAGAAAATATGATCTATGAGGAAAGATTAAAAGAGTTGTGTTTCTTTAGTCTGGAAAAGAGAAGACTAAGAGGGGACTTGATATATAAAAGGGGATCAAGTAAATAAAAGGTTGTTACAAAGAGGTGGGAGAAAAAATCTTCTTAACCTTTGAGGACATCACAAGAAGCAGTGGGCTTACACTCTAGCAAGCGAGGTTTAGCTTGGACATTAGAAAAAACTTATTAACTGTCAGGGCAGTTAAGCACTAGAATAAATTGCCCAGAGAGGTAGTGGAATCTCCATCAGTAGAAATTTTTAAGAGCAGCTTAGACAAACATCTGTCAGGAAAGTTCTAGATAGTACTTAGTCCTGCCATGAATGGAGAGTACTGACTAGATGACCTTTCAAGGACCCATCCAGTCCTATAATTCTTGCCAAAGTATGGCTGCTTACCTCAGTGATAATTCAGTAGATTATGCTGATACCTGGCTGGCACACCAGTGTCATGGGGTACGTCTACACTATAAGCTTCTTTTGGAATAAACTTTTCTGGAAGATATCTTCTGGATACTACAGGAAAGCCTCAAAATTAGCCCAAGGCAGGCTCCCCTAATGTGGACGCACTATCTCGACTTATAGCCCCAGGAGGCACTGGGGAGGAATAACTTTAGAATGGCCCTGGGGAGGAGTTATTTCAACATAGCAGCTGAGGAGCTTCTACACCCACCCTCTTCCGAAAAAGCTTTTTTGGAAAAGGGCTTATTCCTCGAGGAATTAGGTTTACCGTTGTCGGAAAAAGCCGTCTGTTATTTTGACTTTCTGTCGAAAAAACGCAATTACAGTATGGATGCTAGTATTGTTTTTCTGGAATAATGGCCATTATTCTGGAAAAATGGTGCAGTGTAGACACACCCTTTGTCTCTAAAATCTGGTTGTAATCTGTTTTACTTTAACAGATACTTTAACTTTGTATCATGTTATAGCAATAACAGAGTAAAATCTTATACATTTACATACAATGTTGATATATATTTTACCAGGACAATAATGCTTAGTAGATTATGAGGATTTAAATAATACCTCACAAGGCATAATTAGTACAAAACATATCATATCATTAATGGGTAAATGTGGGATACAGATTATCACAGACACCCAAAAATTACACTAATGGAGGTGAAGTTATGATCTAGAGAGGACAAGAAAATCATTTGGCATCCTAAAGGAAACTTAGGTGTTTTGGCACATATGTTTTTGTTGTCCAAGTTTAGAAGTTATTAATGAAAACCACTTACTAGGGAAGAAAATCTAGGGTTTTTGCATGGAAAATATATTGGCAAAAATGGACAGCCATACAAACTTTTAAATGTGTTGTAGCCCATCACCCCACTGTCATGGTCTGGTTATTACATCTTTGTTCAGATTACTTAGATCCCAGCTAACCCTACATCCCTATCTTCTCTCATTAAGTATGGAGTCCCAAAATGACCTGCAGGAGTGAAAAATAAAAACATACAATACAAATATTAATTCAGATGTTTTTGTTGAGATGGCTTTCCCTCCCCAAAAAAATAGTCTTGTTTGTTAAATATGTATGTTTCATCACCCTGGCTTGCAAAGTGTCAAACCCTTAAGCTAACGCATTCCTATTAATCAACAATTAGCTGTTTGTGAGCCTGAGACAGCAGAAGATAAGGAAAGAAAATGATCAGAAATAATTATACTCATGGATTTTATTTGTCATGGGTACCAACTACAGTTATACACCAGTGATCTCATTCTGAATGTCTCTCATGCGTACTATATTCAGCACCTTAAAGTTGGTCTCTGGAAAACTCTGAAAATTTCTGGGACCCAGATATTCATTTTGGCCTAACTTTATACTTGTTATGCATCAGTGAGAGTTTGCTGTCTAGAGTTCTCTGAGCTGTATGTAGCGAGATATCTGTTATGCCTCCCTTTTGTGTTCTGTACCTTTAACCAATGATAGAAGTCTCTGTTTTGTCAGCAGGGAAGGTGGGGCACTGCTGTAAGGCTGCTCTCAAAGAGTGAGACACATATAACTGTGCTTTCTCACAGAGATCATACATTAGTTCTTTGTTCTTGATGTTGTCTTGTTTTTTTGCCAAGCATCTCCCTTATGAAAAATAAAAATAACCTAGACTGAAAATACGTATTGTTCTGTGTGTCTGGAATAGAGAATATGCTTGTCTTTCTTATACAGTGTTATTAGTGGCTTATATTCTATGTGCTAGGAGCTTTCCCATAACATTGCATTGCTGCTGTTCTTCTGACTCCTTATAGTGTGATTGTGATGATTGAATAATTAAGTAATCTAAAGAACTCTGATCTTCCACTGGAAGGCACTGCAGAAATGCAAAGTTGTGTTATAATTTTAAGTATAATAGGCAAGACCAAGGATTATTGTTGTGCTTTTTCTTTTGGTTGGTTTTGTTGGGAGCTTTTTAGTCTTAGTTCGTGGGTCAGGGTGTGTCTACTGTTATTTTGAGATAACTAGTGTTATTTTGATATAACGTTAGCGTCTACACAGCCATTCCATTATTTCAAAATAATTTCGAAATAACAGGTAGCTTATTCTGAAATCCATAAACCTCATTCTACGAGGAATAGCGCCGCAGCTATTCCAAAATAGCTATTTTGAAATAAGGAGTGTGTGGACACTCTACTGTTGCTATTTCAAAATAGCCCCTCACCAGGGCCATTCTAAGTTATTCCCCCCCAGTGCCTCTAAATCAAGATAGCATGTCTACATTAGGGAAGCCTGTCTTGGACTAATTTTGAAGCTTCCCTGCAGCGTAGATGTGCTATTTCAAAATAAGCTATTTCAGAATAACTGTTCCGGAATAGCTTATTTCGAAATAGCCATGCAGTGTAGACGTACCCTTAGATGTTTTCTGAACACAGGATCCTGTTAGACTATATAAAAGTTAATAGAGAGAGATTTGTTGGATGGTTTATATTGTTTTTGAACCATAGGCAGTTTTTAACCCATACTATCCCATATTTTGCAAGATCATAGGATCCTGATTATTGTTTCTGCTTTCATAATGTTTTTGGTATAGTTGATCAAACTGCTCAAAGTGCTTTAGGAAGCATCTATATGACTTTGATCTAAGGGTCATGGATGTAACAACCCATTTTGCTAATGGTGGACATGGAACAGTGGAAGACATATAAAACAAGTATATGGAAGAATCAGATTTTATAGCTTATGAATTCTGTAGACTTTCATATTTTTTCATATTTTGCCTTGGGAATTCCTTTGGCATTCAGAATATAAGGCTCAGATTTTCAAGCTGCCCAAGAGAATTGAATACATTAGGAAGCATTAGGGAGAATTGAACACATTATTTCATGAACCAGAGGCCTAAATCTTTTTTTTTTCTCTGAAATTAGACCTATTTTCACTCCTTCTTTGATCATTTGTGCTATGCTCTTCTGGCCCTGATTCAAAATCCATTGAAGTCAATGGAAAAATTCCCATTGACTTGAAAGGACTTTGGATCTGGCTCTTAATTCCACTCTCTCTCATGGTTTTTCAACTCAAAAATGTTCTCTACATTCTCTTCGGTATCTTCATTCATCCTTTTTTTAACCACTTATTATTCTCGTTTGGGCATCTCCCATGTTGCCCTAGCTCTCTGGTGTTCTTCTGGCTCTTCTCTTTGCTTCTTTGGCTTCTTTCCATGTTTTCTAGCACTCTGTGTTGTTCTGAGATGCTTTTTGTGAGATGCATGAAAAAGATCTTGATGTGTATTCAATATGAGAAAAAGAAGTGGTGATGAATTAATACACTGTCCAAACAAAGTAGATGTCCATTTAATTTGTAAATCATCTCTTTCCTGCACAGAAATAAATTTCTGAAATATTATTATAGAATATTTTATATGATTTTCATACTAAATCAGTCTAAATACAGCATACTATATGCATCTGAAGTATTTACAAATAAGGAACTACATATGCATGGATGACTGTATAGATAAATATGGCAGTTAAGTAAACTTACAGTAATTCAGTGGTCATATTTTGCTCTAGAGAACAAAATAATTTCACCACACTGTTTTCAGAACAGAAAAGTAGAGGGAATACTGTAAACAACAGCACTGATTGAATAATCCATGGCAAATAATATTAATTGTGAATTTAGCCTATTTTTCATCTCACAAATAATTTGTGAGCAGACTTTGTTTTTTATGAAACTACTGGCTGAAGAGTTTATGCAGATGGAGCTCAGCCTGCATGCTGTTTGCAAATTATCACTTTTACTATTTACTTGTCCTGATTTGTGATGTGTGATTAGTCAACTAAGTCCATATAGTACTTCTTCTGTTATCTGACAGTATAGTTGAAACTTTTGAAACAATGAATTCTAAGTTAGGGAATCTTGGTTTTGCATTTAGTTGGATGTGAACAAGGATATTCATACAAAGTTTTCCCCAAACATTTGTGCACAAACAAGTTCTAACTTGTAAATGTTCACAAAAAGTGCATACGAAAGGACACAAACTTGTCTAAACTAAGCAGCACCTTTGCATCTTGAGCACTTGTTCACAAACACAATTTTGTAGTGTTTGTCTGGAAATCCTGAAAAATATGTTTCTGAATTATCCACTTGAAAACTGGATTTTTTTTTTCAGAGCAACAGATGTACTTTGCACACAATCTGGATGTTAGAAGTTGTTCTATTCAACAGAGACAAACAAGAACTCCAGATTGCTTTTAAAGTAGTCTCCTTTGTTAGGTTGGGACAACTTCATTGAATTGGCTTGATGGTGGCATACTAGTGGACTGCATAAATCAGAAATGAATTTAGGCACAATCTTTAACCAGACTCTGAAATACCTTAAGGGATTGACAGAAGAGTCCCACAGAGATGTGACAATTAAATGTTAGTTTCAAGAAGTCAGACTGATGCTAGCTGAAGCCCAACACTCTGATAGCCCAAAGAAAGTAAATGAATTAAAGCCTTGCCACTGTATGAGATAACTAGTTTTGTGATTCTAGCAGTTTATATTATTAGCATGGAAACAACCCCTTAATCAGGCTTTTGAGAAAAAAAAGATATTTCTTTAATGACCAATATATCCCTATACTCCAATTAAAAGTTACATATATAAAAAGTACAGCAAAGTGATGTTTTCACAAACTAATGAAAGCACGGGTTATAAGCCTAAAGTACTATTGTGTCTCTACTATATTTTGTTTCAGTGTTGATAGCTTCTATATTTATGCAGTAGATAATTGCTTTATAAAGATATACCAAAAGAAAAGAGAGAGCGAGAGTTGAGATTATGATGTGTTTCATCTGTTTTATTCTAACTTTCAGCTTTCCATTCATATTTAATCTTTAATATTGAGTGATTGGCAGCTGCATTTTGCATTCAAATGTTTTATGCCTAGGGGGTGTTGGCTCAATTTTAGTTCTGAGCTACCCCAGGACATGCCGTTCAATATTACTAGCTATCGGAGCACTGAAATAGCCTAATAGCTTCTACTTAGTGGCATGGTTGGTGGTAGCGCATCATGTTGTTCCACAGAGACTTGAGGGTTTTTTGTATGCATTTGGAATCTCAGACGCCACTCTGGTTGAGAAAAGATGAATTGCGGAAGTGATATGCTTATTATCTTAGAAGGAGACTGGCAGCATTGCAGAGGACATTGGCATCTGATTGGCAAAGAAAAAGTGTTTTAGGGAAGTGTGAGAGAAAAAGGGTTCTCTGGCTTTTCAAGTCAGTGATAAAATGCTGGAGAGGAAATATCCTATCTGTGGATAAGGACAAGGGTAAAAGGATATTGCAGATGGGTTGAGGGAATGGCAATGACTGATACGGCCACTGTACAAATACCAGTTTGGAGTGCTCCTTACCTTACAGTCTTTCCAGCAAGAGCTCCTATTGAAATAAATAAGGCAGAGAGAAGAGAAAACTTGCTAACTTACTGACAAGAAAATATATTTCCAAAACATTAAACGCCTCTTTATTAGCTGAATGGGACAGGGAAAGATGATTCATGCCATCCAACTGGTTAATAAACACCACGCTCAAATTCTCTGTCCAAGCATATTCAAATGAGATCATCCCTAAAATATCAACATCCTTATACTGGTTCTCTTTCTCCCCTCTGCCCCTAGTTTATAATAGTAATAAAGACGACATGCAGCTGGGATTTTCCAAGCTGTACAGGGCTGGAAATATGCACTAAATCAGAAACACAAGATGATTTTTATGTGGGCTTTTCAAAAAGGTTACTTAGCTGCATGCAAGATAACTGTGGCCTTTGAGGAAAGGTCTTGTGCATTGTGGGTATTGTATGGAATATATGGGCTCAAAGAATTAACATAACCCCCCAGTCCTGTTTCTTAGAAATCCAAACAAGACACACATAAAAGGGGAAAGAAAAGAACAACAAAGGCAGAAAATGCAGCTTGTATCTATGTTTACTGTCACCTGCAATCTCAGAGGGCATGTCTACACTGGGGAGTTTTTTCAAAATAACTCCTATTATTTCGAAATAACAAGGTGAGCGTCAACACTACCAAGCCTCTTATTTCAAAATAATGAGCTTGTTATTTCAAAATCATAGCTCCTGCTTGCAAAGAGGAATAAGCTTATTTCGCAATAGTTATTTTGGGAGTTATTATTTTGAAATAACCTTGTAGTGTAGACATAGCCTCAATGCTGAAGAAGCATAGGCACAACACAAGGATTTGCCAGCCATTTCGAGACTTGGTAAACTTATACCATTATCTGGCTGCATCAGATGTTGCATTTAGCTGCCTTTTTCTGGTAAGAGACTTACATCAGCATTGCAAAAACTACAGTCTTGGTCAGCTAAGCCAGACACTTATTAAATAGAAGGAAAAAGAGAAGAGAAGAGAAGAGAAGAGAGCGGGGAGGGAAAAAACATACAATTTGGGGTGCATGGAAGGAATGAGAAAAAGTCTCACATTCCAAGGTGATGTTCAGGGTTCAGTTGGAACTGGTGGAGTGTTTTCTGGGTCCTCATTCTCTGCCACTGTTTTGTCAGGACATCTCTCAGAATTAGGAAGAAAATGGTCTGAGGTCCAAGGAGCTAGTGGGGGGAGGGGGGCCAGCCAGGATGGTGAAGCAGGGTTTTTTTGGTTTTTTTGAGAGAGAGAGAGAGAGAGAGATTAGAACACATATAGTAGCAATAGTTGTTACCCCCTGACCTTTCCTTTGCATAATTTGCTTTATCACTAAGGGTGTATCAGCACTACACCGTTATTTCAAGATAACTAGCGTTATTTCAAAATAAAAATGTGTGTGTCCACACAGCCATTCTGTTATTTTTAAATAATTTTGAAATAACAAATGGCTGATTCTGAAATCTGTAACCCTCATTCTATGAGGAATAATGCCTATTCTGAAATAGCTATTTCAAAATAAGGCCTGTGTAAACACTCCACTTCTGCTATTTTAAAATAGTCCCTCACCAGGTCCATTCTAAGTTATCAAGATAGCACAACTACATTAGGAAAGCCTGCCTCAGACTTTTTGAGGCTTCCCTGTAGTGTAGATGTGCTATTTTGAAATAAACTATTTTGGAAAAAAAATCCGGAATAGCTTATTTTGAAATAATCATGCAGTGTAGACGTATCGTAAGGGTTTTACTAGATGTGACTGCACAGACCTGAGTTATACTACTATAAATGAGTTTCATTATCAAATCAAGAATAATTTTCTTTAAGCATTTTAACTTTTTTCAACACTCTTTAACATTTTTAAACCCCTCAACTTTTTCTTTCTGAATTCTGCATTGTCGTTTGTGCAAACATTTTTTTAAAGTTCTTGTTCTCTTTTCTTATTTACTTACTTACTTTCCACATTTCTCAGCTGAGTTCTTTCAGCAGCTTTAAGTTTATCTTTTTTTATGGTTTTGCACTTATTTTTTAACTTAGCACACTTTGCTTGCAAAGCTGTGCTCACTAAATATAGTCCTTGAAGGATTGGTGCTTTTTACTTTGGATTTATGTAAATTGGTAACAGACATTGTTTTCTCCCTGACCTTTCAGGAATCTTTTCCATTTAGTTTGTTTCCTTCAGTATAACTTTAATTTGATTTCTATGCTTTTTTTACATTTATTTCTTAAGGTGGCACATTTTGTTTTGTAAAGTTTTAATCATAAGAAATAATCCTGAAACTGCTGCCTTCATTTCAGCTTCCTTTGACTTTGGAATACTCCCCTCCTCCCTCCCCCCCCCCCAAAAAACAACCTAGATAGTATTTTTCTATGTCTGCCAATGCATCCTATCTTATGGCATTTAACACATCTTTGCTGTACTTTGCTAATACTTTATTATTTATGGCATTTAATATGTCTCTGCTGTGCTCTGCTATTCATTTTTTTTTTAAGACCACTCTCTGGGGTGCATTTTTCACCCAGTCCCAGTCTCCCTTAATACTTCTCTAGGAAGACCATAGGCTCTGTCTTTAGTTTTAACCTACTTATCCAGTGTTGTATTAACTTCTTTATGTTTAATGCTTTAATACCATTTCCCTTAATGATGAGTTGCAACCCTCTCACCAAGGGGTATATAGGTTACCTGATTCAGATGAGTGGATCTGAATCATGACACCAGTATATGTTAGGTTTAGCTCTAAGATCTTAGCCACTCAGGAGTATGTTGGGTTGTCTTCTAAGACCCGATCCAGTCAGTAGCATCTGACACTATCCACTCAGTTCCCAAGAACTCAGCTGGCTCCAAACTCATCACTGAAGTTTCTTTATTGGCATACTTACGTTGATCAGGCTCAAGTGAGGGTACAGGGCAAACCAGACATCCAAAGTTACTAACCTCTTCCTTTATATACATTACACTGCAGTTACTATACATTGTATCATAGATGTAGAGATTGGCCTGATCATTTTGTTGGAACCAGTCCCTGTACCATAAGCTCTGTCTTTGTCCATGTACAACTTTTTGCATCACCTTTATGTTTCTGACTTAACATTTTTACCTTGTCCATTGTATATGGTTCCTTGAGTGATCCTCCTCATCTAAGGGTGCTTCTAGACAGCACCCTTCTGTCAGAATAAGCTACGCAATTTGTGCTATGCAAATTGTGTAGCTTATTCCAAGTCTAAGTCAAAAGAGCTTATTTTGAAATTTGGCGCTGTGTAGATGCCGGATGCTGGAATAGCACGCTCGCTATTATGGGAATTAGCAGGCACTTTTAAAGACGTGGAGTTGATATTTCAAGATACTTCCAGTATCCCAAAATAGCAACGCAGTCTAGACATACCCTTAGTTAGTACAGACATTCTGTCTTCATCTTGCTGATCCATTTACTTCCCTGATGCTGTATACCCAGAAATGAATCCTTACTCTTTTCTAATTACTTATGCCTAGCCAGGTTTACATTTCCAAGTAGCATAAATTTATAGTCCCAGTTACTTCAACTGTGTGACCTTGGTTGTAGGCCCAGAAGGGTTTTCAGATATTGTGAGGGGAAAATTTAACAGGATATATGCACTGGGAAATTAAGGCACCAAAAGACATGCCTAAGTTATAGGTGCTGGACAGCATAGTGCCTTGATGCCTAGTCAGTGCAGCATAGCCTGTGTGTGGGCAAGGCCAAAGGCATTAAGTAGGTGCTAAGGACTGGATTTTATTAATTAATACTCATGTATTCTTAAACTGAAAAATATTAAAATTAAACTCAACATCACAGACTTGCAATTTCTATTTGAAAATTAGGCAACTGGAAGTACTGCAGGAATAATTATTTTCACTGATTAATGACATATTTACTAGGAGGAGCTATTTTCAAAGATTTTTTAAAAACCTTTTATCATTTGCAAGGCTGTGGATTGTGCATCAGGTTTGTGGATTCTGTTCTAACTGATTTCACTGACTTGTACTCTAGCTTTGGAAACTCCATTAGTGTTTCTATTTACCCATCTTAAACAAAAACAAAAGCCAAAAACAAAACAAAACTGTATTTTCTGTATTTTTCAGTATTCCACCTAACCAGTGCAGCCTCCCTGGCAATAGCAGTGCTAAGAGTGCTAGTCTAGATAGGACAATGGCCAGTGCTTTTACCGTCACCATTGATTTGAACAGAGTTAGGACAATACAGCGATAACAATACCAGTATCCTAGGTGCACAGTAGAGTTCCACTAATGGCAGTGAAATGATGAGAGACGTTAGATAAAAGTGTAATGTCAACACAATTTAATTAACTTCCCTGTGGTCATAGTAGATGTGTCATTGTGAAAGGCTCTCTTTGGAGCTAGAAACTTTGAATAGGTGATAAATATTGCACTCGTGGATAATGTCTCCTCTTCTTCCACCAGAATTTTTTTTTATCGCTCTGAATTGCTCATATTAGAAGTTCATCAGCTTTTGCAGTTTGTAACACCACATCCTTCCTGGCAAGGGAAGGGACCATGCTATCTTGGTTTATCTGAGAAACGGAAGGCGTTCCCCCATTTATCTGCGTTTCAGACAGGTTTCCTCATCTTGCCATCTCCTAAACCAGCTACCAGTAACATAACATTTATAGAGAGGTCTTCAGAGCATCCAAAATGTCCCTCTTGTTTATGCTCCCTGTTAAAATCTGTTGCCCTGATTTCCTTTGGTATTAAAAAAATGCATCAAAGCCCCTATAAATTGGGGGCATCCAAGCAGTCAAAGGAAGACTTCCCCAATTCTATTCCATTTATCCCCATATTGCTTTCTTATATTTGGGGAAAACTGGCATTAGGCTAGTTCTTCTTTCTAAAGGTTTAGCACTTGCTCTGAAGAAGTGCAGCCCACTCAAAGAGGTTCATGTCCTGATTTAAGGTGTACAATGGGTGCTCTGTAGTGGCAGTGAATGACTTCAGATTCCTGGGGGTACCTCAGACTTTCTGTGGCTCTGTTCAGTCTGAACAGATGTCAGCATTGCTTTTGGGACAAAAGATCTCTCTGGAGTATGATGTAGAGAACAGATTGTTCTCTACATAGGTCCTGCAGTTTCTTTGCAATACAGAACCTCATGTTATGACAGATAACTCAGTGGTTTGAGCATTGGTTTGATAAACCTAGGTTTGTGAGTTAAATCCTTGAGGAAGCCATGTAGGGCAAATTAGTCAGGGATGATTGGGACCCAAAGTCCCTTCCCGTTCTAATGTTCTCTAATTTTACAAGGCAGTGAACCATTCATGCAGAAATCTGAGGTCCCCCTTTCTGCTTATGTCTCTTCTTGTTGTCTGGGATGTGGAGGAAGGGCAATCAGACAGATGTCAATGAGGCAGACACTCTGCATTCCAGAGCTCTGCCCTGTCATTCATCAGGAAGCCTTTTTCAGAATACTGGAAGTCTGAATCTGAATTCAAGTAGAAGAAATTGTGCAAGAATGGTCTCTGCCCACCTCCTGAATAATGACAGTGAGACAGGAAGAGACAGCACCATCTCTTCACCATCTATGCACAAGAGAACAGCGCTCTTCCATTCTAGCCAAGCACCAGGTGCAAAAAATCTGTTGTCTGCTGGAAGTATCTTATACTGCATGGTGGCCTTACCATGACACTTGGACAGGATTTAAAATAATAGTTGAGATAAATAAGGGAGAATAATGTGTGGCAGAAAACAACACAATGCAACATAACATAAATGATGTATAATTTAGCAGCTGATAAGGGGAATATTTCCTCTTTTATGGATTTTTCTTTACATGGAAATAACATGGGATACTGGAAGCCAATTTCTGCTGTCAATTGATATGAGGGAATGTGTCCATGGGGATACAGTATTAATAGAATTTGGAAATCGAATAGTTTCTTAGGAAAGGGAGTTAAAACATTTGAAAACAAATTACAAGCCAATTCTTCTTTCGGTCTTCTTCCCGCCTCCTCCCCCCATTAGTGGTATTCTTTGTAAACAATTTGAAGGGGTCGTTCTTGAATCAGCTTATACTCAGTTGGAATTTGCTTTTAACAATAACTTGAGCTTTAATAAGCTGGTACCCAGAGTTTGTGCCATGCTGCTTCAAAGAGATAGCAAGACTATGAGTAAGATCAAAGGGACATGGACATGGGATCTTAACTAATAGACAGAAGAAACAGAGAATTATACTGGAACTGTTTTTATTTTTGCCTGGATATAGAAAAGAATGATTCACTTTAATTTTATACAAAGTATTTGCACCACTCCTTTAGTCAAGAATTTCCTTTTTCTTCTGTGCCAGAGATGTAAAACTGTGAAGAATTCTTTATTGAACTGTATATGGTTTTGAGACTCACTGGGAGACAGCAGAACACTGGCAAAATATACAGTAGCAAACCTGAGAAAACATCAGTACATGCTTATTATGTGTCCACCAAATATTTTTAAAACCTCTTTTGTTAACTTTAAAATGAAGAACTAGATTTAGTGTCCTGTACAAATCAGTCATTACTGCATAGTTGTGAAGTACGTGAAAAAATGAAGCATAGGACCAAATTCTTACATGATGTGTCTACAAATCCATATAATTCAGTACAGTATTATCCACTTATCCCAAGATTCAAATACGTACCAGCATGTTTCTATTAGAGCTAAGTAATATATTTTTTTTCAAATAAACATTTTATTCACCAAAAATGCAGCTTTGTACAACCCAACCTATTTGCAAATATCACATGAATTCGCTGAATAGTTTTTTCCAAAAATGATTTTGGTTCAGTTGGTGAAGGAGGAGGTACTATTATTAACCTTGCAACCCTTAGCCCAGTGACTAGGTTGCTTACCTGGGATAAAGGAAGCCTAAGTTCAATGCACTCTGATGCAGGAAAGAAATTTGAATTTGAGCTTACAAGAAAATGGCATTTCATAACCATGGTTATGGAGTTATTTCATAGTTCAGCTTTTTATTCTCAGCAGTTTACATTGTTCCTCTTTATATAAACAATTATGTAATCATTAGAGTAGGGCCTGTAACTTGGATCTTCTGCTCACAGGTGAGTTCACCAGTAACCAGGCTCTACAGTCATTCTCACACTCTCTTTGGTCCAATGAGTGGGGAGAAGGTTGAAGACCCCACTTCAAATTTCTGTGCCATATCAGGCAAAATGATGGTTGTAGAAGGGGAATCTTTCACATCCCAGATGAGTGTCCATACCACTGGGTGGAGGTTATAAGTTTATCTCTTCTTCGGGTTATTTTGTGAATCAAGCCCTTCATTTGCACTGATTTTATTTTAAAAATTCCCAAAAATGAAATAATTTCTGGTTAAATTAAATATTTAGTTCAGCCAACAACAATATACTGTTAACTATTTCAATGTGTCAAGATTTTGCAGGGCTTTTTTTGTTTTTTTGGTTCAGGTTGAACTGATTTTCTTTCTGGTTTTAGAACTGCCAGCAAACTGAAAAATCACTTATTTATCCATCTCCAGATTAGACATTTATTAGAATTATTCAAATCTCTGAGGTTTTCAAAATTTGGCTGGAAATGGTCCATAAAAGTGGACCAGCTTGACAAAACCCTGCCTGGGATGATTTAGGGAGGGGGGCTGGACTCAATGACCTCCTGAGGTCTCTTCCAACCCTATGAGCCTTTGATTCTATGAGTTGGGCCTGAACAACCTTTCTCAGTGTATTTAGACATTTTCCATTTCCTCTGCTGACTTGACTCCAAACATTCAGAGATATGTGAACCTGGAAAATAGCACAAAAATGGAAACTAACCATTCTTTGGCAGCACTACATAGGTTTGATTTCAATGGAATTTTAGAACATAGATTCAGGGATTATGTTATTAAAATCAGTTTGCCTTTCCTGAACACTTATACTAGAGGCCATAGCAGAAGGAAGTTTAGACTAGAGCTGTTTGACAAATAGATTTTCTATCCTGGAAAAAAATGAGATTCCAAACATGTTTATAATAATTTCATATAAAATCAAGTAAATTTCAGAACAAAGGAGCATTTTGAAATAAAAAATCCAAACTTTCCATTCTGAGAACATTGAAAGAGTATATTTCAACATTTAATCAAGCACATTTTGAAGTACTATAAACATTTTTCTGATTTTTTTCCTAAACAAAATTTCATCAAAATCTATACACTTTTAAAAAATGTTTTGTCAAAAAGGCATTGTCCCACTGAAAAAAAATTACAATATTTCAAATAAATATTTCTAATTAGTTCCATTTTAGACATGTAGTGATATACATTGCACCTCTGAGATTAGCATCTAATTCAAAATTTATGTATACCATTCGATTAAATCCTTCAGAGTAGGTATACGCATTATTCTATAAATTCTGCAGAATGCAAGATACTTCTAATGAGCCAAATCAATTATTTCTAGAATTACTTATAATTAATATTAATTGCTGAGAGATAGGATAAGTATCTGGAACTTTGGAGTCTGTCCCAGGAAAAAAATAACAGAGCTAAGTATCTTCAACAGTATAAAATCTCTTTAAAAGATAATCATCCAAATTCTCTCTTTTATAGAACATTGTCCATTACACACAGAATGAGTCATGTTCGGATCAATATAATAGATATGGGAGACAGCTTAACTCTTTTCATATTCCTTCTATGAAGTTGAGAATGTGTCCCAGAATTTTGTTAAGAGTACCTCAGAAATCTCAACACTTGGGAGTGTCTGTGTATAGGGATTTCCCTGTAACATTTGTGTTAAGAAGTGATTTAAGAGCACAGGGATTAGATACAGACATATTTTACTATAATGTGCATGTATTCAAAGCGGTTTTAATATTAGTAGAGGAAATAGACTGTCAGGCATAGATGAAAAATATGGTGCATTGATAGGTCAGTGCTCTGATTACAGCTCAGGTAGACAAACTCAAGTTAGCATTATGTGCGTCCACACTGCAGGGCTTGACTCAAAATAAATTATACAAATTGAGCTATGTCAATTACGTATTTTATTTCAAAATAGCTTATTTTGAAATAGAAAGCGTCTACACGGCATTTACTTTGATGTAGAGCATTCTTCCTCTGACTTCCCTTATTCTTCGTACAATGAGGGTTATAGAAGTCAGAGTAAGAAGTCCTCCAGCTTTGGCCCGGCCTTTGGGCAAGGCAAGAGAGGTGGTTGTCTTGGGCCCCGTGCATTCAGAGCCCCATGCTGCCCAGCTCCCGGCCCTGCCAAATTTGCTGCTCACTCATGACCATGTGGCTCAGCCATGCTGCCTTGGGCCCCGCAAACTCTTTGGCCGGGCCTGCTCCAGCTTGACAGCATTTTGACACTCTTTCAAATTAACTGCCTGCTGTGTAGATGTGGACTAAGTTATTTCGGAATAGTGTTGCAGGGTAGACTTACCCTTCAATTGAGCTAGTTGAGTACAGGAATAGTGGAGTTGTAGCAGCACAGGCTGGAATCATGAATAATTATCAAAAGTTCTGGGTGGACTAGTATAGCCCATGTGAAAGTAGGGCTGCCAAACCTCCAGGATTGGCCTGAAGTCTCCAGAAATTAAAGATTAATCTTGAATTAAAGATTATGTCAAGTGATGAAACCTCCAGGAATACACCCAACCAAAACTGAAAGTGTGTACTGCTTCAGTTTCACTCTCGGGTACTTCAATTAACTATACTTAAGGACAGCTTGGGTATGTCTACTGAAGTGGACTAAATGCTCTGTGATTACAGCATAGATTTACCCTTACATATGTACATCTGAAAGTACATGAGCATTTACAAATTTAAACCAAGCAGATTTCAGTGGGACTATAAAGTAACATGAAAATATTAAGTAGGTATATTAAGCTGAATAGTAAGAAGTGCTTAATATCTTAAAAACCATTAAGAAATGTTTTGCTAATCTCAAGAATTATAATATCTCTCATTTTCTATGTACTGAAGATACACATAATGTACAATAGAAGCTTTTTTTTGGTGTTTACACATTAGGGGAGTAAGAATAGCATTTCATTAATTTTGAATTTGCATTGTATAATTGCTTGTTAATTAATTAATTGCATTTACTGAAATTAACTGAATTTAATTTCAATTTAAACCTAACAGCTGAACCTTCACCATCACTTATCAGGGGTTCAAAACAGCAACTAATCACTTCAAATTTAATATCCCTATTTACAGAGGTGAAAGGATAATAGATCCTGAATCTTCAAATTATAAATCAATTCTGAAATTGAAGAAAGTGTTTTCTGAACTCTCGTTTTTAGCCTCCACCTGTTCTATTTAAAAACAAATATAACTTTGTTCAATAAATAATCATTACAATTCAATGTACTGCTGTTGTGAGTGTTCCATCTGTGTTTCACTTCTTTCCTTGTCTCCAATGAATTTGAGGACTGGACCACATGCGTAATAATTATTGTGGGCCCTCCTTGAGACAGTAATGTTAATTTATTTTGCCTGAAGAAGTAGATATAACCACTGTTTCCCCCAGGTGTCTCATCTACACAGTTTTAAATTGTTATTCTATTGATATGTGATGCATGGTAATTAGACCCCCGAACACTTGCAAAACCTGCCTGACAATCAAGCCTTTAGAAAAAAATTCACTAGCCTCCTTAGCACCTCTATATTTTCAATTTGATAACAAATATCTCAGGGACTACGAGAGCCTCAAGGTGCTATGAATAAGCATCTTCTTCTCCTACCCCACACTTTGTCAGCAAAATTACCATACAGATAGGCACTGCGGAAGACAGTGAGTGTTACGGTTCTTTGGAATACATAGCATTGGTGGCAGTTCTTAGTACTACCATTCCACTCGAGAAACGTAAATGTAATACATTGTGACTAGATACCTAGACAAATACCCCGATCATAATTTGGGATTGAACCCGGACCATCAGCAGCAAAAAGTCCTATCTCTTGAGCTAGAGAAGTAGCTTCCTTTCCTTTGCAAGCATTGAAACTGCAGTAAAAGCTGGGATCAGCAACTAAAGGGAGACCTTATTACACACACTAACCTACTTGCTATGTAAAGAACCAAGATTCAGGCTGATCTTTATGCAGATATACATGAGTGGCCTACATCATCTCTTCTCCATTGTACATACACATAAGAGCAGACAGAATTCGGCATTTACATTTTCATGACAAAAAGACACACATTATTCTTTATGAAACCCAAATGGCAAATAGCTTCTGCTCCTTGACACTGAATCTCCATGCTGAATGTGCCAATGGAGGTCATTTATTTTACTACATGGTAGCTACCCGCAAGAGGTGAAGACACATTATGTAAATGACCTATAGAAGTTCTATAATGCTTTATTGATTTTATATGTTGGTGAGATGTTTTCTGCATGACTATATTTGGGTAAAACAGTTAGGGAAATATTTTTTCACCATGCCATTATATGGCAAACACTTAAGGGCTGTTATGGGATAAATGACAGCCCTTAGCTTTGGGAATACTGGTTAAATCTCCTCGAGAGCCCAGCAGACTGGTCTGGATGAGCCAAAAGTCTCAGACCTGACAAAGAGAAAGGAACTCTGTCTAGATAAAAATAAACTCTATCCAGGAAGGAAGGAGCAGCTGAGGAGCTATCCAAATTGGCACAGGCACTCACTGAGGTGTCTGAAGCTGGTAGGTCTGCTTAGGCTACCATGAGTGAAAAGCAACAGGCATGTAGAGTGCTGTTTCCAGTATTTTTCCCTGAATCCTTTGTGCCTACTACTAAAATTAAACAATACAATGGTTTTCAGAATGCTTTCTGGTTACAATACTCATTACTGCCACAGACTCCTGAAAGAAATAGACATAGGTGCCAAACCAATACACCTGCTGGGTAAGCCCAGTTCATACACAAGGCTATATAACCCAAAGCCCTGTCTAAGGGTGCAGCTACACTGCACCCTTAGCTTGAAATAAGCTAGGCAATTTGAGCTATGCAAATTGCCTAGCTTATTTTGTGTCAATTTCGAAATAGCTTATTTTGAAATTTGACACTGTCTACACAGTACTTGTTTCAAAATAAATCACTATTCTGAAACATCCCTTACTCCTCGTGGAATGAAGTTTACAGGGACATCAGAATAGCAAGCCTGTTCTATTTCGAAATAATGGGCGTACTCAAAAGACCTCCAGTATCCCAAAATAGTGCTGTAATGTAGATCTAGCCTAAAAGTGGGCAAATTCCACCCTTGAAAGTGTGAAGACTAGAGACCTGACACCTAAGGTTATGGCTAGACTACATCCCTCTTTCGAAAGAGGGATGTAAATTAGACATATCGAAATTGCAAATGAAGCTGGGATTTGAATTTTCCATGCTTCATTTGCATAATCACGTCACAGCGTTCTTTCAAAAAATGCCATTTTTTAGGAGTACAGGATATTTTGAAAAAGTCTTTTCTTTTCAAATGACTGTGTCTAGACCACGGTTTCACTTTCAAAATAGTGTTTTTCAAAAGAACACCGTGACATGATTATGCAAATGAAGCATGGGAAATTCAAATCCCGGCTTCATTTGCAATTTCAATATGTCTAATTTACTTCCCTCTTTCGAAAGAGGGATGTTGTTTAGACATACCCTAAAGGAGGTGCACACAGAAAGAGGAGAGAGGTGCACCTAGTCCTGCAACAGGGACAAACTGATTTTAAACTCTCAGTTAAAATGTGATCAATGATATGAACTTATGGAGCTATGTAATGAGCAGTACAAGTGCAGTTATCCCATTGATAGCATGATGCTAACCTGACAATCTGCTATATATCTGAGACTGTGCATCTATATGTCTATTCATCTGTCTGTGTTCAAAAACTCCTCCTAAATGGTAAAAGCTAGGACCACCAAATTCGATATGCAGTTTCCTCTTATCCTAAATTAAAACAAGGTAAAGGTCTAGTTGTTCCAAGAAAACAGGATGTGCCTGGAGTGGGATTGTTTCTCATAAAACCATACAGAAAAGAGACAGAATCACCGGGTAGATGAAAGGGGCTAGCTGATGGTGTGCACCTCCTCCATCTGAGACTGCCCCAGTGCTGAGCCTGCTACTGCTCAGGTGCCCTTTAGAGAGGGTGGGGGCAGGCTGAACCTGCCCCTCTCCGGATTTGTAAAGGAATGTTGCTATTCCCCTTCATCAGGGAGCCAGGAGAAAATGCATATTCACCTGCCCCCTGTGCTGCATTTCTGGAGAACACAGGGGGCAGAGGAATGTGGACCTTCTCCAGCTGGGGAACATGCTTCCCTCCGCCCTCTGTGCCCATTGGAGTTGCAGAGGCCATGGAGAGGTGCTTCTCATGTGGCCCAAACCTGCTGTGGTGAGAGAAAACTGGGGTAGTCTTCTCTCCCCAGGGCAGCCTGTATACTGAACCCCTCATTCCAAGCCCCACCCCAGAGCAATAATTTAAATGAAGCATGTGCATTTTCATTTTATTTAAAAACAAAAACAAAAACAAAAATTGAGTTAAGGACCCAAGCTACACCAGATTAATTTTCTAGTTGGCTATAATTCCTATTGCATTCACTACAATAAAGTAGTGAACAAACCCCTAAGCCCACATCTACCTTGATTTCAATGGAGCCATTACATCAATGGAGGACCTGACACATTATTGTTTACTTTGAATATTTTATTATAAACTATGCCAAACCATCTTGTTTTGCAACAGTTACAGTGAACACACCTGGAAGCAGAGGGCCAGTATGTGCTCATCCACTGTCTACATTGTTACCTCTAATCATATCAAGGTAGTAAAAATAAAGCATGCATAAAAATAATACAATTCATTTGGTGGATGTTTGCACTGAAGATGTCTGATTATCTCTTGTATTAAAAGGTTGTCATGGGCTTTGCTTTTAGGTTCAGTACTGCGTCTTTGTCTTTCATGAGATCTAAATGATTCCAGTTATTACCAGTTTTAGAAAAAGTGCAACTTAAATTACAGATATAATAATATGCTTCTGCTATTTATTTTTCTCATTACAAATCATATCACAAATACAGTAATCATATACCTCAGGCACATAGCTATCTCCTGATGGTCTGATGCTCAGGTGGCATGGCTATTAGACTAATTGCCCAGCAATTTAAAACCTGAAAGTAGGGAGAAGGATTGTGGTCACAAAACCATAATTAAAAAGTCCTTTATAAATCAAAAGATAGCAGTTAACAATTTCTATTTTAAGGCTGAGACTTACAAGGCTTCCTCTCTCAGGTTATGCAAGTACCTCCCAAATATTTAAAAATAGATGACTTACAATCTCCCACTCTTCCCTTTCCAGCTTGTAGGTGCAATACTTGATTGATATTAGGGGTTTCTTTGTTAATGTTTGAGTTATCAAGGGAGTGGATATATTATTTGGGCTTGAGATAAGAAATTATTTAGGGAACCATGATTTAAAGCAATTAGTCTAGCTTTTATTTCTGAAAGATTTGCATTTTGACCCATGGTCATTCTTATCTCCTGTTGCCTAGGTTTTTTGACATTGCAATCAGTCACTCTTACGAATAAATTGTTTTGATACTTCTGGTTCGAGACTTGTGGAAACCATTCAAGGCCATTTCAAAAGAGAGATACAAATCTTGTCAAAACCAATCTGCCTGGTTCAAAGATGGTTCAAGTTTGAGTTAAAATGCTTTCCCCCCCATGGCCAAAGTTTGGTTTCCTGTGAAGCAGTCATATAGAAAAATGCTTTAGGGTTCTCCCTCTCTCTCACATACACACACACATACACCTCCCTTCACTCTCAACATGTTATAAACTTGAATTTCATCAATCACCAAGTTTTGCAGCTATGCGGACAGAGCAAAATATGTAAATTTTAGCTTCAGCAAAATGCACATGGATGTGAACAAAATTTGGAGTGGCAGGGTGATGGGGGTAAGGCAGATCACATTCAAACCATGGTTGATTGCAAGCCAAAAGTTGGATGTTTCTCATCCCTCTATTCTATGTGCTCCAAACTCTACAGAGTTTGCACTTTGGAAGGTATGAAACTGTCATGTTTAAAGGTAAACATGACTCTTGCATAAGTCTTTTGCTGGATTGAGAATAAGGTGCTCAGCCCTAAATGCCTACATTGTTTTGATACAAGTTGATTATTTGGACTAATGGAGCAGCAACCATTAGAATGGTGTCCATTAATTCCCAAGAAATATCCAGCACTGAAATAAGGATCGTTGGCATCAGCAGAGTGTTTCATGCTGATTATTTAAACGATCCTTTTTTGGTTTCTTTTTGCCTGGTCACATCTTATTGTGATATAAAGAATACATTTGTCATCCAATTCTGCAGTGTGACCTGGAGAATACAAGTGCCTCTTGTCACTATGTCTTGTAACCAAATATCCCTGCCTCATAAGTAATGGGAAAGTATTACAACCGACACCCTGCTCCCTCATCCAAAAAACCCAACAACCAACAATGGAAATGTGAGTGGAAAGATGTTGCTTTCTGATGCCACCACACACACCAAAAGAATATTGCAGAATGACTGAAAGCAGTTCAGCCCCCAAACATCAATGAGAAATTCTGGGAAGATTCAGCATCAAATACACCCTTGCTCTCATGCATTCAGGCTGCATTTCAGTTTTGGGGGGATATAGATTTTGCTATATAGAGAGCATTAATGCCTTGAATTTCAGCCAGCTGAAACAGAGGCCTGGTTCCATTCAGGCTGCAATATTCATCAAATACAATATGTATGATTTTTGAATATTTCATATGGACTTTTATAAGTTGCACTCATATAGAATACTCAGTGGGCCATTATTAAGTGTTCCCCAATGGCCATTTTCTTCTAGCAATATACATGCGGATTAGTTTTTTCTAGATCCATACCTGAAACTGTGAGCTTTCTTAATTTTGATATTTATGCTTCCTCCTAATTGTATGTACACATGTAACATGTTAATGGTTGTTACGCACATCCAATGACTGGAGAATAGATGCTTAAAATGTCTGAATCCCACAGTGTAAGACATGCAGTACATTGCAAATCCTGACATAATGGAAAAGATAAGGATCTGACCCTTAGGAGCTAGTTTAGAAATCCAAATCACTTCAGGGCATACCTCTCACTGTCACTCATCATGCAGGACGACCCTCATTTCAGAGCCAATTCCAGCCCACATAGGCCTTAGCTTGCTACCGCTATCCTATGAAAGTTGAATGATGGAACTGAGGGGGTAGAAAACTATATTGATGGACAAGAAATTAATAGCACATAATTTAGAAATTCCTGCACTGCTATTTTTCTTATGGTTATCTCATGGAATCTTTATTCCTCCTTTGGGTTTGGCAGTTGAAAACACAGTGTCAGTCAATTAGATGTTGCTTAAGTAAGAAAATTAAACATGAAATATGTTTGGACCAGTTCACAACTAAGGAATGAGTGAAAACATGCAATGTAGAGGCTTAACCTTAAGTCCCTTTGACCTTTGATTAAAACCAGAATGCTTGTGCTTTTAGCCATTTTTATTCTTCAAATCCAGTTTCCTTTCATGTGTTTCTGCCTTAAGTGCCATTCAAAATGAAACTGGCAAATTCCAAAAGAACTTCATGAACACTCGACAAGCCAAAAGTTTCACAATTTGCATAACAAAAGAGATAAGCAATTTTGTATATGCCAGAGCAACTATAAAATATGCTAAATCTCTCTACTGATTAGGAACAAATAATAATTTGCTTTGTTTATTTGTGATTAGCAGGTCATCTATCAGGTCAGCTTATCTATCAAACTAATCAATGTTGTCATCTGTCACTATATGTTATTTATGTTTTATCTACAGTCTCTTCTAAAATATAATAGTGCATCTTTGTAAAGTTCTGAAACAAAAAGCAGATGTAGGAACTAAAAACAATTTCCTTTGTCTAAAACCATTGTGCCTCTCTCCTCCTCCCTCCCCCACCAGGTGCTTTTCTCCTTTCAACAATTGACTTGGAGCCTTAAAAGGTGCTCCTACTTCAGTTTCCTAACACTCGGCCCAGAGTGTGGTCCAGAAATGCTCAGCTGGCTGAATTATCCCCACAAAAAATTCTCTGCTTTTGTAGGTGTTGAAATCAAAGGATTTGATCCTGCTCAATGGGAGTTTTGCCACTGATTAACAGAAGAAGGTTTGGTGCACTGATTTAACAAAGTCATTCTCTGTGGTCATGGCTACGCTAGGAAATTATTTTTAAATTACTAAATTTGACTTAAGAATTCCCAATTTAACAAATTCAAACTAATGTGTCCCCACGGGAAGTATCAAAATTAGTCCAATGCAGGCTCCGTTAATATGGACGCACTACCTCAGACTTAGAAGAAGAAACAGTCTGGGGAAACAGTCTGGGGAGCTGCAGGAGGTCTCCCGGAGGACAGTAAGTTCAAATTAGTGACACCGGAGAGTTGACACTAATGTTATTTCGAAACTGCTATTTTGGAATTAGCGTTACTCCTCGTGAAAAGTAGGAGTACAGAGTTTGAATTCCATAGCCCGTTATTTTGAAATAGCAAGCTTGTCTGCGTAGACACACCTCTTATAAATTCAACCTGGGGAGGGTTATTTCAGAATAAGGTCCTAGCGTAGACCAGGGCTTTGAGTGTAACCCGTCCACCATGCCCTTTATTTCGAGCATGAATCTGCCACAAGCCTATATTGAGGTTCTTGCAGCTTGTGGCAGATTCATGCTCGAAGGACACACAATATGATGTGATAATGTGTTACTAGAGAACCTACAGACATGCAATACTGCTTGCTAAAACTGCTTTTGCAAATGATTGAATTGGATTGTCTCAAGCCTTAATTTACAATCCTTGGGACATAAGCTTCTCATGATTCACTTAAAGTCGATAGGAGCTATGTGCACAAATTGAGCTCCTTAACGATTCACTTTTTAGTATTTTACCACAGATGATCATGCTAATTTCAGGGGTTTCATTATTTAACTGCAGCCCCAGCAGAAGATCTCATATTGGTCAAATTAATACAAGTCATTACTTCACTTGTTATTTGACTACAAAATAATGATTTGCAGCCATGGTAACTTCCAGCAAAGTCTTGAACTGATGCTAAGGATCAGGGACAAGAGTTCTCACTAGATCAATGCTTAAACAATAATTCTGTGATACTTGTATTTGTATTGTACAAAATGTTTTCATGTATAATGAAAGAATACAGCAGCGTTCACATAAACAATCTTCTGAACAGGCTGACTTGTCTATAAATATATCAATAGGTGGCATTGGGTAACTCCTCAGGAGCCAACACAGAAGCTAAGCTCAGCTTCTTATCAGGCACATACTACCCATAATGGATTGTAGTAGCAGCCACTGGTATATCCATGGGCTTTGGAAAATATCTTAATACTCAAACTGCCACTTCTTAGAAAACAGACTATCAAATTTTGTACGTCTTTAAGGAATAACATAAATCCCAACTATAAATAAAAATTGCTTTCTTAAATCAAATATAGAATGTCCTTCACAGAATGCTTGCAAGTACAGTCGTTCTGTTTTAATAACTTGAGACAGAAATTATAGTAAAGCAATTGTATTTAAGATGTGAAAGAACCTAGTTACTGGTTTGGATGGAAGGAATAATGAAAATAATATAACAATAACATTATTTATTACTCATAGATCATGGTCTAATCAAAGTACTTTTAAAGTTGGGATACAACATTTGTTTCATTTAAAAAAAAGATAAAAATGAAGAGGTGAAGTGACTTGCCAAATTTCACACAGCTAGCCATTGGCAGGTCAGGAACAGAATCCAGGGGTGAACTCCTAGACAAGTGATTGCCAAAGAGTCACTCAGAACTTCGTTGAACTGGCGAATATGAGATACACAAATACATAGTAAAGTTAACTTTCAGTAGAAATGTGTATTCATTTTTTATTAGTGTTATTGTATTGTACAGCACACTTCAACACCGTGTAAAGAACCATCATCCCGAGAAAAATGTCTGATAGTTTCTTTTATTTAATGATAGCTAATACTCTACATATGCTTTCCTATATCAAAGGCAACGCATCATTTGCTTTACTTTATAGTGTCATGAATGGCATTTAGTTGAAAGTTTTCTGTCTTTGGTAGCATTCTCAAGTGATTTAATTTACTCAATTTGCAACAAGAGTTGCTATCATGACAGAGAAAATTATGTTTGCAAGTGACAGATTTCTGATAATACTGAGGTCTCAACAGGATTTTTGAGATAATTTCTCAAATATTCTGTTTCACATAAAATACATTCATTTGCAATCAGGTTAAGTTAATGTAAACAGAAAGCAAAGTTCATTTGCAGTATATTTTATATGCACCATGCACATGGATGTGCCTTTAGAGCTGTAAATCTTTAACACAGAAGTGACACATTGTGGGAATTATGCCTGGCACAGCTTTTCGCTATACGTGATCCATGCTTAACATCTCTAAAATTGGTTGATATTTTCTCCTGCACCTTTCCCAACCAGAGGAGTTTATTTTCTTTCAGTAGTTGTTCTGAGAGTGAAGATATAAATGTTAAGGTTAACTTAATGTTAATAGTGTTCAAACAAGAACATTTGTAATAATAAGACTTTGCTCTTTGAGAATTTTTTTTTTTAATCTTATCTCAATAGGGTATTGGTCTCTGAACTCTAAAACAGTGGTTCTCAAATTTATTTGATTGCATGTCCCCCCTTATTTGTATCTGTAGTTGTTTATGCTCCCCACCTCTCCGGGCACCTACCCAGCAGCCATTGCTCACTGGCTGCCCAGCTCTAAGGCAGAACAGAGAGCTCTGGGTACTGGTCTGCTCAAAAGGGCTAACCATTAAGCATTTTTTCTTTGGTTGCCCCTAAGGCTATGTCTACACTACTGGCTTTTGCCGGCAGAGAGTATGCAAATGAAGTGCTGATTAGCATTTTGCCACGCTTCATTTGCATAATCTATTTGAGCCATTTTTGCGCAAGGGTTTTTTGTGCAAAAACAAGCAGTGTGGACGTTTCCTTGGGATCTTGCACAAAAAGGGGTTTTTGCGCAAAAAGGAAACATTCACACTACTTGTTTTTGCGCAAAAACCCCTTACACAAAAACGGCTCAAATAGATTATGCAAATGAAGCGCAACAGAATGCTAATCAGTGCTTTATTTCCATACTCAGTGACGGCAAAAGCCGCAGTGTAGACAAAGCCTCTGACAGAATTGGCATTTCCAGGCACTGTTACAAAAGTTGCAAGATTAAGTTTTGCATTATTCAGTACAGAATTCTGAATAACTCTTTTTAAAAATTCTCAAGTCACAGTGAGATTCATAAAGTTGAATAATTCAATCTGCACATTTGAGCTTTTATTGAAAACAAATTCAGCAAACTAAGGACACGTCTACACTGCAGGGCAAAACTCAAATTAAGCTATGCAACTTCAGCTACGTCAATTGTGTAGCTGAAGTCGAAATAGCTTAATTCGGCTTTTGGTGCTGTCTACACAGCAGGAAGTTGAAGGAAGAATACTCTTCCTTTGACTTCCCTTACTCCTTGTGAAATGAAGCTTACAGGAGTCAGAATAAGAAGTCCTCATGCTCACCATCATTTCGAAATAATGGCTTGCTGTGTAGGCGCACTCTTTGTTATTTCGGAATAACGTCAGTTATTCTGAAATAACGCTGCCGTGTAGACATACCTTAAGATTTTAGTCCTTAAGGACTGTGAAAATATATCTGAAAATATAAGATGATTAACAGGAAGAATATATTGTCATAAAAATTTTCCCTAGAAATCATAGGATTTTTAGGGACCCTTCGGTTACTCCCTCTGCATATAATTGCAGAGTTCCTATAAGTCTGACATAAATTAGTTAAACTATATTTACAGTCTTGATTCAGTCTTAATTTCTGGGGGGGAAGGAAAGGGGTCAATAGATAGAGTTATCAATAGATATGCAGCATATTATCACACCAGAGAGAGAATGACAGAATTCATATGTGGTTATTATTGAATTGGGATGGTTCTATTACATGAAAGTGGCAAAACCTATGAGTGAGCTAGGCTAACCAAATACAAAGAAAACTTTTTACAGGAGAGCAAAGAACCAGGCTCCACATGTCAGAGCTAGCTACCAGCAGCAAGGGATTTTTCCCTGACCAAAGTGTAGGGCAGCAGTATCAGGGAGGGTGAGGCCTAAATGGAGCTCCTTGTCCCCAGAGCCAGGGAAATGGAATCCACATCCAGGGCTCCATAGCCAGGGAGAGCCATAAAAGGCTCAGCCTTCCTGCACTGGCTCTGGTGAGACTTCACTTAGCCACCGCACATCTCCCCAACCCCAATCCCTGGTCCTTTCCCCTCCACCTACTCATTCATCAGCCTGCGGGCAGAGGGCTCCAACTCTACCCAAGTCCCCACTCCAGGAGCCGGAGTGATATGGACCGCCACTGATAGCACAGTACAGTGGCCCAGCCCACCTCCATCTAAAACAGGGCAGAATTCTGCCCTGTCTGTGCCACTTGATCTCCAGCAGGGATGGGCAGGAGAGAAACTTTCTCTCCATGTGACATGACACATGGGGGAGCAGGGGAGGAGCTGGGCTGGGCAGAAAGCAATAGGGGAGCCCAGAAAGGCTGGGAACAGGCTGTTGGTGTAGATATCCAGAGTGGGGGGAACTGAGCTTGGGGGGTAGAGCCAGGCAGGGACTTCAGGGTGTGGGGGTGGGGTGGGAAAGTGAGGGAGGGCAGAGGAGAAACTGGGCTGTGAATGGCTGGGGAGAGCCAAGCCAGGCAGTAAAGTCTGAATAGAGGAGGCCTGGCTTGGCTCTCCCCAAGGCAGGCCTGGAAAGGAAGGAGAGGAGTGAGGTTTTGTTGCATTATTTCTCTTTGTTCTGTTGCTTGTGAGTGTTTAGCACTGGTGAATTGATTCCTCTTCTTATTTCACCGCACATCCCAAGTCCCTTTGTACTTTTCAGGATTAGAGGGAAATGCTCTATTTTAGGGAGAATGAAAGGCCATTTGAAAGTTGGTGGCCCAGAGCTGAGTCAGGCAAAGTCTTGTATGAGAGTTGGACTTAGCCATCAGTGTCAGTGATTTCTTTTTTGTAATTCAAATGGATTTGGGGTCATGGCTCACATCCCAGTCAGCAAAATATTTCCCTGTGGCCTTCCGTCATGCACACAGTGGTATCTCACTGCCAGCTCGAGAGAGGGAAAGCTTCTGGGTGATTTCCCACCTCCATGAAACCAAAGGCCTGTGCTTGCCACTGCCATGCTGGAGCCTTCACACTTATTTATGACAAATAAAATTTGCAGAATTTTCCAGAATTTTATAATATTGTGCCTAGAAATTTTAATTTTTTAGTGATGAATTCCTTCAGGAACATGGGGTGCTGGTCTGTTGTGTGTGTGGTGGGGGCTGTTGGTGGGATGGCATTGGGCCAAGGGGTCTGTGGTGGAGATCTCTTGGTGACCACTGAGTATGAGGCTTGCTGGGAATAAGGGGGTGGAGGTACTGGGTAACAGTGTGCCAGGAATGCTGGCAGCACAGGGCTGGTGTTGGGACCAGAGACCGAAGGAAAGTGTAGGGCTTGTGGGTGATAAGGGGGTGCAAAGTGGCACAAAGCTGTGCTTTTTGGTAAAGGAGCTGCAGGAGAGGAAGCAGGGATTGGTGAAGCACATGGGTGCCAGGAGAAATAGGGGGTTCCATGCCCTCAGAGGCCAGAGACATCAAAACACGTTTGCCCAAGGTGTCATTTTCCCTAAGGCCATCTCTGCTTGCCCCTGACACCCATCCAACACCATGAACATCAATAATGTCACACATTTATTTTCCCAGTCTGAAAGCAGGATAATCTTTCCTCTTGGATGACTGGCTGTTCATTCTGGCATCACCTTCTATGGTCCCTTTCCTTCCAGACTCATTCTCTTTGTCCTCAGTCTTCATACCAAAATTCTCCTCTACCTCTTCTCACCTTCCCTCTGTCCAAATGAAGCCACATACCTTAGAATCATGAATAAAACTGTGGAAGCCTTAGAGAACATTAAAAATATGTGATAAATTTTAGAAACATTTTCAAATTTCAGTATCTTCAAACTCAGATAGCTTCCCTGTATACCTTTTGTCTAAGTAAGCTAGATGTTTGAAACTGGGTTCATAAATATCCATGCTTCCTATGTAGACTAAGTTACGTGTATAAAGATACATGCATAAGGCTATATTTATCTGGAGGAAGGTGGAAACTGCACTCCTTTATGATAGTGGGGGCAAATGCATGGCAAGAGATATTCACTTCTGTACCGTTGGGCCAAGGGTACCCCAAAAGCAGAAAGCACTGAATGGGAAGGGGGAGGGGTGACAAAATCAACAGGAGAGTGCCAGTGAGACTTGGGCTGACTTGCTACAAAGCAGCTACCCTCCCCCTGCAGACTTTCCAAATCCAAAGGGAGCATAAATCAGAAAGACACACTGGCTTTCCACTGACTTCTTGGGACCTACTCCTGATTTACAATGCAGAGATCAGAACTGGCCCTGCAATGTATACAATATGCACTTTCAGTAAATATAAAATATCTACTTATGCATGAATGATGGAGAAAATGAACACCTTAGCGCTTGGATAATTTTCTACCGTGTTTGAGGAATTATTGCCATTGCTGGGAGCTTTAAGTATTAAATGGCCTCAGGCGAGGCTTGTAAATGTAGACATGTCTGTGTCACAAACTCCATTTACCTGCTTTTGAGCATTTTTGTCAATGAGCCATGAAAGTGTTTGGACTCAGGAAAAAGAGATACTAGGAACTGATTACACTAAATTCATGAAGTAATAAAAACGAAAGGCTTTGGTGTCTTAAGAGATCATCACAACCCTTTTTTAAAGAAACCTAAAGTTTCTCAAAGATCTTCTGTATTGTACTGTACAGCTCTCAATTGTATAATGCCTTCTCTGTGTATTTCAGTACACGGTGGAAAGAAATTCACATAGCCAGGATCCAAAATAATCAATAGCATTTATTTTATATGCCAGAGCAACTATAAAATATGCTAAATCTCTCTACTCATTGGGAACAAATAATAATTTGCTTTGTTTATTTGTGACTATGTGTTTTTAATATATCAAGGGATAAAGAAAGGAGAGTTGCAGGCGTTTTTCTTTCTAATGCCGAATATTTATATCCCTCTGAAAAAATATCACATTTCTATTGAGATATGCTGAATAGAAACGAGCTCCTCTGTTCCCAAGCAACATCCATCTTTTGGTGTTTGCATTGCTCCACTCTGTTTCTAAGAGACTATTGTGCACAAATTGAGAGCCAGTGCATGGATGACAAATTGTTTTTTCATGCGGTAATCACAATACATCACATGTTTTGTTTGATGCAAAGTAGCATTTAATTAACATGTGATACATTTTTAAGGCTGCCTTTTTCCTTTACCTGATTTGGCAAAAGTGATTTGCCTAGATGGCAAAATGCTACTGCAAGGGTGGGGAACCTAAGGTCCAGGAGCCAGATTCAGCCCCTGGCTTGCCTAGATTCAGCCCCTAAGGCTAGGGGCTACCTCCCCACAGCATTGAGGAGCCTGTGCTAGTGCTCCAGTCCCCCCCCCCCCATATCGCCATGGGGCTGGAGCATAAAAAAATCTAGTGGGCAAGGTTCTAAGCTATGGGAGCTGGTGTTGGGGAGATGGCCTAGAGCTCATACTGCAGCCTGACCCCTTACATTTATATTGCAATTAAACAGACTCTTCGCCCACATCTTGCTATCCTGAGACAACTGGGGGTTTAAACTGGAGTGTAGTCATATCCATGGTTCTGGAAATCAAAATCTGCTGAAGGTAGAAAAATGCTGAGTCAGATGTAACCATCTCTGATCTTTTTATCAAGCTGTAGACTCCTCCCCTTTTTCTTTGTTGTGTCTTTAAGGAAGCAAACTGGTGCTACATGGGCCTAGCCTCAATGTTAGTGTCCATTAGCTTCCTACCTTTCACTGTCCATTGTAGCCTGGACTCACCAAGCTCCTTGCTGGTGTGTTGCCCTTTCCCCTTTTTGCAAGTATGTTCCGCAATCAGTGAAATCTTTGTTCTGTCCTGTTTTAACAGCATGTATAGTTTACAGAAACCCAGCATGCCTTGGTTCGGGTGAATGCACGCTGCCTTTAGTTTCCTGGCTCTATGACACCTGTATTTTCACAACTAACATTACACTTGCAGGATGAAAGGAAATGGAAGACTTCTTAGCCCATCTTTGTGCCCTTCCCACATTCTGGACTAACCCTCTAAAAATAATACGGCAGACAAACTGCCAGTGCTGGGTATCAGGACAATGAGTTGTTCATATTCAGAGGTAATGCCTGAACACAGGCTTGGGTTAACAAACAGCAGATATACTCTTCTGCCTTTGACAGAGAGATCCCATGTTTATGGTGTGATTTCCACTGTATTTCTAATTATAGTAATGGACTGAAGGCACTCACATCTGTCTACCCCTTTCCTGGCACAGAATAAATAATTTCTGGTTGTAATCATAAGGCTCCTTTAATCAGCAGAGGCTAAGCTTGTAAGATAAGAGAATATAAGTGAGTTTGATTCCATACAGACTTATCTCTTAAAGCAAAACTACACATTCAAATGCATGGATGTCAAGGTAAAGAGATCCCCAAAACAATGTGGATCCATTTGTTTCCCCCTAATGAACTAAACAGAGTCCCAAGAAAATGAAAGATATTTTCATAAACTGTTTCCCTTTAGGATTCAAAGTAAGTAACTTTAGTAGGACCACACATACTGTTACATTCCTAAAAGTCTCATAAAAGCGTCATCTTATGCTCTGGGCATCCATTACATAAATAGGAGTGAACAGAACACATAATAATGCAGTTGGAAAACAAAGGGCTCTTTATCCCACCATGAGGCACAAACAAATATCCACCAGCAAACATAATGCTAGTAATAGCACTAAACCCAAATCCCCGCTCTCCAGTAGCCTAGAGATAAAGTTGGTCTTTGCATCTTATATAAAAAATGTGTGTATCTATGATAACTGGCTAAGGGTATGTGTGTGTGTGTGTGTGGGAAGCCTTTGAATATTAGGTGTGAATTCAGACACAAATTAACTAAACCACACACCATAGTAACCTATGAGTGTAAAGTAAAATTTAAATCTTTTCAAGTAAAAAGATGACAAGGTGCAGGCTTTTTTCCCTTCTCCTAGATAGTTTGAATCCCAGCTGTGCCATTAGCACAGCTCTCTGACTGCTTTCAGCTGCGTGGGGATTTTTTTTCCCTCTCCTGAACACCCACACATTTGCCGTTCTGCAGCTAAAGGTGAAGTTCCACTCTGCAGCACTGAATTCACATGAACATAGTTATACCTGTACCTGCTGTTCCACTTACAGCAGAGCATGTCATCACAAAGCCTTCAGGGGGTTTTGAGTTCACCTCTTATGACACAGCTATGTAAGTTGTTCTCTATTCTGGCTGATAACAGGTTTGGAAGGACAATTAACTGGAATATGTAATTTGTGGTTGTTTCCCTCCCCCCCAAAATAGTGCCCTTTATTTGTAATGTATTTCTTTCATACCATTGATATTTGTTTTGAAAGTGAATCCCTTGCAAGGATCACAATAGAGAGCTAAGTTTTAGTTACTCATGATGAGTACTAAGTAGTGGCTAGATTAGAAGTACGATCAAGTGGTTTGAGCTGTATTTTCTCTTTCTCTCTCTTTTATGCTAACCATGATCTGATTGTATTTCTCACTCAGAATTTGATATTATTTGATTTAACCCAGGAAAAAATTGGGAAAGAAATCTAAACCATAACTTCTCCTCTTATATAGAAAATTCATACCTTGCACAAGGAAATTTGAATCTTGGTTCTTTCCTAAACCAAATTGTCAAGCAGGAAGGTTTTGATTAGCTTAAATTTTGTGTGGGGAGCTCGGTTTTTAATTTTACCAGTAGGACCTTTGTTTTCATGGTCAGCATTTCTCATATAATGCCTGATTTAAAAAAAAAAACTATAATTTAAATTTGACAGCCAAGCTCACAGCAGGAAGGCTGCTAGATCTATCTAACAATGAGAATTACCAACTATTGTTGATGTACTACCTAGTTACATGTTTTTTCTTCCTATTTTTCTTATTAAATCAAGCTCCAGAAGATTTGGCATTTGTTAGTTAAAAGTATTAAAAGAAGAATTTGAGCATGTAGGTGATTTCATAGGCAGCTTGGAGAGACAGTCTTTAAAGAAAAATATGAATTAGCAGTAGATCAAGTTGAGTAAATTGGTTAAAGCTTTACTGGAGAGAGCACGGGGAACATAGTAATTGAAGAGTCTTTGTTATTTTATGAGTGATCAGAGCCCCATTGTGCCAAGTGCTGCAGATGCACATAGTAGAGACAGACCCTGCCCTGAAAAGCTTATAGAATAATGCTCCACTCCTTCAACATCTTACCTGTGCACAGATTGTTGTGTCTTCATGAAGCACTACAGAAGCCAGTGTGGTTCCAGATAGTCGACACAGTCCACTTACATGCAAAAGTTGCAGGACTGGCACCTAGTTTTAAGACTAAATATAAGCAAGTGTAACATACAAGTGAGGAGAATGGAGGAGCTGGGAAGAGTGTGGCAAAGACATTCACATGGATTTATATAGACTAGCTATGTGCACTTTAAAAAACATTAGCGCAATATCTACTGTCTTAGCTCTACACCTACCTAAACATTATCTACTTGGCCGGATAGAAATAGGTCCTGAGGAAGTCTCTGCAGAGGGGAGTGTGTAGGCTGTCGGCTTGGGAAGGAAATTCCGCAGTGAAAAATGTGGCAACTTCAGTGCACGTTCTGTGCCCGTCGATTGTGGAAAAACCCACCAGAGGAGGAGAAGCTGGTCACTCTCTAAATTTGCATAGTCCAGATGAATGATCACAGATAAGCCAAAGTTTATTGTTAGTTTATCAGCTTTAGGGGGTAGCCGAGTTAGTCTGTACAGAATAAAGTTAGAAAACAACAAATGATCTGGCAGCACTTTATAGACTAATAAAACATGTAGATGGTATCATTAGCTTTCATGGGTACAGACCACTTCTTCAGATGACCAGAGTCAACAGAAGAAGTGGGCTGTGCCCACGAAAGTTAACAATACAATTTACATGTTTTGTTAGTCTATAAAGTGCTACCAGACCATTTGTTAGTTTATTGTTCCCCAACTGGTAATGCAATTAAGACATGAAGCTGCACAGACCTTGGCAGCTCTGAGATTTGTGCATCTGGCACTTGATGTCTGCTTTAGGCTGGTGGGGCTGCTATGTAGGTAATCTCGGGGAGGGCAACTAGGATGGTATGTATGCATTCTGTTCCTGCATGCTATCTGGGAGAAGATGTAGGGGAGTATTGGCTGAACTCTCCCCGGTGTGGAAGTGTGTCTTGGAGGATCTGACTCATGGTTGCAGTTTCTCTGGAACTTTGGTGGGTGCAGGGGTGATTTAAGGCTTAGTTGGTGGGCAAGAGCTTGACTGACTGAATTATTTCTGAGTACAGGTTGAACCTCTCTAGTCTGGCACCCTTGGGACCTGGCTGGTGCCAAATCACAGGAGGTCAATATTGTCTAGCAGCATTTCCAACACTTCCGCTGCTTACTGCACTCTTAGAAGACATTTAGGGGCAAATTAGAGCTAAATAACTGCACAGAACACTGAGTGCCAGGAATGGTGGCTGTAAACAAACTTTATAGGACTGCAGGACACTTGGTCACACCCATGATTAGTGGACATTCAGCTAACTAAAGTCATGCCAGACCATGGATGTTGCCAGACCAAAGAGTGCCAGACTAGAGCGGTTCAACCTATACCTGTTTGGAGGACCCCTGGAGCTTATCTTAGCTTCTTTTTTTCCACAAGCAAGATCACCTGATACTGTTGCCATCTTTCTTGCTGTTCCTCCCACACTAGTATTTGGCAGGATGAGTAGTGGCAGGCTGCTGGATTGTTTGAAACCATCACAAAACCTTTCACAAGCACGAAAATCAATAGATGGACACATACATACTATCTGAAGAGAACAAGGAAACAACATTAGTCAGCATGTTAGGCAGCAGCCTACCACTTCAGCAGCCTAACAGTCTCATATATTATTTACAGGCATCCCAGCATTTAAGGAGTGTTTCAAAGGAGGGTAGTGAGATTGAATATGTTTTGGGGAAGCTCTACCCAATTGTGAGGGGCAGCATGGGAAAAACATTAAGATACCTATTTGAAATGTAGCCAGTGGGAGGTGTGTGAGCAGGAGAACTAGATCCTCAAATGATGCTTAGTGAGACCATGGAATGTGCAGCTACTCAGCACTTCCCAGGGTTGGGCACCAAATAAATGGTTCCAAGGAGGCCAACAGACTTGCCCTGTGCCTGGACTAGGTGTGTGGTGGAGGGTCGGGGGGAGGGGGATCTCCATGCGTGTGGAAAGGGCAGGGCTTTGGATGGAAGGGGTAGGAATGGGCTGGCCTCCCTCCACCAGCCCTTCCATGCTGCTTAGAGCATGCTGCCTACTGCTCCAACAAGGCTCTGGAAACCACCTTGGCCACAGTAGCAGCTACAGCAGCATGAAACCATGGACCCTTTTGAGTCATTGGGCCCTGGAATGGCAGCCTCCTTTGCCCCTCCCAGTCTCCCAGGCCTTAATGGTCCATTAATGTCCTTGATAATAACATGCGATGACTAGCACAGTCAAATTCTGTTTCAAGATGTGGCGTTCATTAGATAAATGTCCAGGATGTGAATATGGCAGATATGGATTTAAATATTCATAATCCTTCATCCAGAATCTGAACCAACATCCTCCTTTGCCTCCTGCCCTCCACTCTAGACTACCACAACTAGGCCCTATTCTTCTTACTGTCTACACTTCCCATCTCTATGGTCTGGAACAAAAAATGGCAGGAGAGTTCCAATTTTTGTCAGTCATTACAACCATGATTCTCTTGTAGAAGTCACTCTACCTATCTCATTGTTTCCATTGTTCTGAGAGTTCTATTTATGTGCACATGTCTCATAACAGCGATCTATCACACACCATGAGGAATGTCAGGACGGGATTAGATATGGGCTCCAGGAGAGCAGAAAAAGAGGGTTGGGAATTGTGCTGGGTTTGAGGTTCTTGGGGAAAGAGTGGCAGAGGACTAGAGACTAGATCAATCTTGAAGGCTTGTCTGCAGCAGGTAACCATACTACCAAGAAATTCCTCAGTGAAAAACTGACAGCAATATGGGATTTGAAAGTTGATCAGCTCTGGGTGCAAAAGTATGTGGTGATGAGATCTATGATTTTGGAAGGCAGAAACAAAGGGCTTGCAATGTATGGGAGTAGTTCTCATCCATTGATCTCACTTTCCCAGGTTCCAAATGTTTTCATGTACCATATGCTGGGCAGTAACAGGAGGAATTCTTAGTTGTAAAACTGAACTGGTTCTTTACTAAGGGTGTATCTAACATCAGCATTATTTCAGAATAACAGCCATTATTCTGAAATAACAATGCAAGTGTCTACACAGCAATTCAGTAATTTTGAAATAATGGACAGCTTATTCTGACTTCTGTTAACCTCATTCCATGAGGAATAATGCCTATTCCAAAACAGCTATTTCAGAATAGCAGTATTGTGGATGCTCCACTGCTGGTATTTCAAAATAGCTCCTCCTCAGGGCCATTCAGAGTAATTACTCCCCAGTGCCTCCTGGGGTTCTAAATCGAGGTAGCACGTCCACATTAGGGAAGCCTGCCTCAAACTATTTTTGGGGCTTCCTTGTAGTGTAGATGAGCAATTTCAAAATAAACTGTTTTAGAGTATTTCTTCTGGAATAGCTTATTTTGAAATAAGTGTGCAGTATAGATGTATCCGAAGTGAACTATTTCCAGAGGTGTAGCTGTGTTAGTCTGGTCTTGCTGAAACAAAAGACAGGACTATGCAGCACTTTAAAGACTAGCAAGATGGTTTATTAGGTGATGAGCTTTCGTGGGCCAGACCCACTTCCTCAGATCAAATTGTGGAAGAAAATTGGCATGACCATATATACCTTATGGTCATGCCAATTTTCTTCCACAATTTGATCTGAGGAAGTGGGTCTGGCCCACAAAAGCTCATCACCTAATAAACCATCTTGTTCGTCTTTAAAGTGCTGCATAGTCCTGTCTTCCATATTCACACAGACTGACTTCTTTATTCCTTCCTAGATTCTTCCCTCCTACAACTTGTACTGTTCTCTAAGGCTAGGTCTAGACTATGGGGCTTTATTGGAAAAAGCTACGCAAATTGCACTCTGCAATTTGCATAGCTTTTTCCGATTGCTTTTGTGGAAGAGGCTTTTTCACCATTTGGTCCAGTCTAGATGGGGCCAAATGGTGGAAAAACCTCCTCTTTCGGCAGAGCCCTTATGCCTTGTAAAATGAGGCATGCAGGGCTCCCCGAAAGAGCACGTTTGCTCTTCCATGAAAAAAGTGGACGAGCAAATGCATTACTTGGATGCTGCAGGGTTTTTGCGGGATACCTCTGGTATCCTGCAAAAACCCCATGGTCTAGACGTAGCCTAAGTCCTGCACAGGCTAGAGTTCAGAATACATTAATTTAAAAAGTACTAAGTTAGCCAATCTATGATTCATGAGATGCTTCCCAGTTAATGCACCATTAATGTGAATGAGGGGTAAGTTCATAATTTTCTCTGTAAAATTTGTTTCAAACCATCTAAATACACACCCAGTCAGACATAAGCAAGCAAATTTAAATTGTAAAGACCAGAAAAGGGATATTTCCAGCCTCACTTTTTAAGTCAGATAAATTCTGAAGAACCCAGTAATTACTCTGGGCTGGATTACGCCCTCACATGCAAGGGGAATATGTTATTGTGCTGCCCCAGGAACAGGGCAAGACCTAAAATGTGATGCTCAGAATCACAATTTGCTCCTTGCTTTTTCCTCTGCAATGGCTCACTCGCCTTTTCTAGTGCACTGGGAAGTCAAGACCCCTCTCCCAGTATTCCTGACCTCTGCCTACCTACATGGCAGTCTGCATTTTCACAGCAAAGTTCCTCAGGTGTGGATTGGCACCACTCAAGGTGCACTGTCAGTGAAGTACTGCTATTCACTTGACTAGCAACTCTTTCACAGTAGGTTCGCCAACCCTGTTACTGATATTCTCCCAGAAGCAAACATATGAAACACAAGTACATAGCCAACACTCATAACTTCAGATACAAAAATAATACTTGCATAGGAGCAGTATAAATAGAATCAGCAAAGCATAAGCTTTCAATAAATCTCACTTGGCCCACTTCATACGAGATTTTGTGCAAACATATTAACAGTGAAATTCGTATTGTTTATCAATACTGAGAATTACTTCAGAATGTATTTAATGTAGTTAAGATATTATTTGAAAGACAAAGGGTCACAATTTCAGGGTCTACAAAGCATATTTAGACATGAAAGTACCTAATAATATTTAAGTTGTAATCTGATGTGTTCTTTCAAAGACAAAAAAGTAAAGATCATAGTGCATGTGTGTCAGAGCTGGTAAAAGGAATGATATTTATTCCTGTGAAGTGTATTTCAACTGATGGATTGAAAAATACATAGCCATGTTGTTTTGCATTTGGCTATGAATCCAGTTACTAAATTTCAATAAAAACATGGTGGGCCTAATTCTGCTCCCTCTTATGCTGATGAAAACACCACAACAGTCAATGGATTTACACAAGTATAATGGAGACCAGAATTTCATTGAGAGCCATGAACATATAAGCTATTGTGAAGTTAGCATTTGTAGTATTGATTTTTGTGAATCATATGTAGAACTCCTTGCCTGAGGAGGTTGTGAAGGCTAGGACTGTTTAAAAGAGAACTAGATAAAAGAGAACTAGATAAATTCATGGAGGTTAAGTCCATAAATGGCTATTAGCCAGTATGGGTAAGGAATGGTGTCCCTAGCCTCTGTCAGAGTGTGGAGATGGATGGCAGGAGAAAGATTGCTTGATCATTACCTGTTCGATTCACTCCTTCTGGGATACCTGGCATTGGCCATTGTCAGCAGACAGGGTACTGGGCTGGATGGACCATTGGTCTGACTCAGTATGGCCATTCTTATGCTCTTATATCTGAGACATCAACATTCAAATAGTTTAAAATATTATATGACCACAAAGAGATGTACATTTTAGTAAATTTCACAGTATTTGAGATGTCAAACCTAAGAAGCAAAAAATAATTTAAAAATAACTCTCCAGAATGATGATGGAACTTAGCCTTCAGCTGAGAAATAGATTTCACACTCTGACTTTAGTACCTTAAAACAAAAGTCTGAATCACAAGTGAGAGGAAACAATGTGTCCATAGTTAAAGTCAAAGAGGAAATCATAGGTAAGCAGACAGCACACTGAGATAAGTAAACATTCTAATAAAACAAAGTACACACGACTGAAGAGGACAGATAAAGGGGAGAAAAACAAGAGAAAAACAGGGAGAGAAGGGCATTGAATGCTATATGTTTGGTGGAACCTTGAGGAAAGAGATCACAAAGGACATTCAAAATACAGTGTCATGTTTGTGAATGTGACATGGGGGGATCTTAAATCATAGAACTGCAAGAAAAAGGGAAGTTTTTGATGTGGTAGCACAAGCAGATGTTCTTTGTTGAAGACAATGATTGTGCAGACTGCTAAGACGGATCGAAATGGAGCCCCACAGAGTGCTTAAGAATGTTACCCGTGACTTCATGCATATAACACTAGAGAGAGTGGAAGCATCACACACTTCATCCCACTAGAAATGCAAGGTAAATGGTAAGGATTAGATTTCTTCCTCCTCTTCTCCCAGGTCCTACATCATAAAAGAACAAGTTGTAGAGAGAAACCATGCACCAAAACCAGGATGAATATCACTTAGTAACACCCCTTTGAAATGAATGTAAAAAACAACAGAAGCCCAATAGCAGAACAATTGGCAAAACTCCCTTGCTATGCATCAGAATATGCTAGGGTATGTCTACACAGCATTCCTCTTTTGAGAGAGGAAAGCAAATGCAGCCAAACGAAATTGCAAATGAAGTGCAGATTTGAATTTCCCATGCTTCATTTGCATGATCGAGTCCATCCGCTATTTTGAAATACCCTATTTCGAGATAAAACACGCTGTGTAGATGCAGTTATTTTGAAAGAAACTCCTTCTTTCGAAATAACCATTAAACCTCATTTTTTTAGGAATAAGGGGTATTTTGAAAGAAGGGGTTTCTTTCAAAATAACCGCATCTATACAGTGTGTTTTATCTCGAAATAGGGTATTTCAAAATAGCGGATGGACTCGATCATGCAAATGAAGCACGGGAAATTCAAATCCGTGCTTCATTTGCGATTTCGCTCGGCTGCATTTGCATTCCTCTCTTGAAAGAGGAATGCAGTGTAGACATACCCCTAGAGAATTAGACATCACAGGACAATTTAAAAAAAGAAACATGCACAGGCATTTTCTGAGTTACTTTATTCTTTCTTTACAAATGGACTTTTGATTATTGCCAAGCCTCAAAAATTATTGAACACTGAGTATTCACAAGAAATTGCTGGACACTCTTTACAGTATGATATATTGTAGATGTAGAATGTATGATGAAAGGTCATTGTATTTGTCTATCTCATGTTATGGAGAGTGATAAATAACTACTTCGTGTCTAGCCTTTTGTTGCTCAATACACATATTTTTGTGATTATATTTAAAACATAATTATGGAGTGTGAGTGGGACCAAAATTAGACAAGCTAGACACACTTTTTTTTACTATCATAAATATTTCGAAGACGTGATGGGGCTCAAGCATTCCCAAGGGCAACGTTCACAGTATCTCCCCACCCCTTCTTTGTGAGCAGTGGTGGCAGGGAGAGTATGAATGATCCTGTTTAATATACAGAAGAAAATAGTTTCAATAATAAATATAATCAGTTTTATTACTTATCCTACCTATCCCCAGCTTCTTTCACTTTCATTTAATTTAGATATCCTACATGAAGGCCAGATCCCACTATCTATGGCTGTTCCTCTCTTTAGTTGGCACAAGTCCTTCTGCGAAGGTAGGGTTGAAAGTCCGCATATCCAAGTCCTCCATTTTGAAATTGTTTTTGTACACAAACTCAACTCCTGATTTCAATTTAAACCAGAGAAAGGAAAATAATAGTAAATGGTAAGTGCTGTCATATACCCTTTTTACATAGGACATGTCTACATTGGGAAGGTTTGGCGACAAAAGTGCTGTCGAAATGCAAAAGTTGCCAAAAGTGAAAATCAGTCAAACCAGTTTTTCTGCCCCCCCCAGTGTTGCCATTTCATGGCCACATTGCTTTCCTCTATCTGTCGACAGTGCTAGCAATGTGGGTAAGCATCCTATAGTGCAGTGTTGTGGGAAGGCAGAGCTGCTCTGTGAGTTCTCTGTACTGAGAAATGTCATAGCAGCGCAGAAGTCCCTCTAGCCCTTCCACCACAGCAGCAGCCTGCTCTTGTGTTCCTAGTGCAGGGAGGAATAGGAGCATTCCAATGGATTTGTTGTTTGTTTGTTCCCCAAATGGAGCAGCTCTCTCAGTTGTCAGATACTTCCTAGAGCTTTCAAAGGGGAGGGGTGCATGCCTGCAAGGCAGCAGAGATCACAAAACACTGAGGACAGCCAGAAGGGCAGGCATTGTGGGAAACCTGCGGAAGCCAGTTCTCTCAACAAAACAAACAGCAGAGTCCACACTGGCTTTTTGTCAACAACAAAGGGCAGGGGGGAGTATTGTGCAGGACTGGAAGCTTTTTGTCACCAAAAATATTTACAACATTAACAATGGTTGTTTTATAATATTCATTAAGTATTTGCCAGAGCTAGCTCATGTAGAACAAATGCTTCCACTTCCTCTTTGTTTTCTGAACATCCCTGTTGTTTTAACCCAGTATAGTCATAAAGTAATTATCTATGAATGATGTATGAATGTGTTTATCTTCCACTATATAAGGCCTTTTGCTCTTACTCAATAATCAGATTAGGAAGGGCAGAAATTTCACTATAGAGGAAGCAGGAGGAAGTGGAGTTTCAGTGCTGGGTAGGAGGTTCTCATTCCTTCTGTGATGTGGTTAGGTGGGTGGATGGGGAGGTTGGTGTTAGTGGTGTCTTTCGCACAGCTACAAGAAAGAAAAAATATTTTTAAACTAGGAAAGTGTGATTTTGAAAACCACACAAATAGCTGGCAGAATCAGGAGCTGGTACAGAACCTAAAGCTACTCTATAAACTCTTTTTTTGGTTCAGATTGATGAGATTTTAAGTAAAAGCATCCTAAAGGGACATTTTCCAATGTCCAGCATTAATTTTAGAAGTGAGCTGCCCACCCTTCACAGAAAAGAGCAGCAGATGCCATTGAAAGTTTGCTATCTTCACTATGTGACACCTCCATTTGACATCAGATTTCTTTAGCTGAACCTGTTCTACTTTTTGGCATTGATTAAAAAATTTGAACTAAAGTATTTAATGGAAGGCATGCATAATGCAGAATCAAACAGTGCACTTAAAACTTAATCATAATCAAGTAAATCAGATTATAAAAGCATCAACTCAGAGGGAGATGGGAACAACTAGCAAATCCCTGTCATACCATATTTAGCATCTACATGGCACTTTTAGAAGAGCCAAATAATTTTATCATTGCACCACCCTAAGAAGATAGGTGGTGTCATTGACTGACAAGAAACTGAGGTGGACATAGACTGCGATTTTTCTCTAGATCAAACATCATTTCAATGATAAAGTCAGAAATTTAATTCAACAGTGTGGCTCCAAGTCCTTTGCTCATAATATCAGACAACATTGTCTTCCATAGATGTCCAAATGTACCACAGCTGATTGCTATTTTGGGGGAGGGTGGATACATAAAATACATTGATCAATATGCTTTGTAGGAAATTATTTCTTTTACAAAGTGAGCCATAAACATTCACTAGAGAGGAGAAGAGAATTTCATAGGGTTTTTTTATATTATTTTCTTATTTCTGAGTACCCAAAAATGTACTAGGCATACTTCATTGAAACAAACAGACTTGCTCACTGCTGAGGTAATTTCTTTGTGGGAGTTAACAATATATTTCAACCAACTATCTCCAACTGTCCAATTTTACATGGTAGATATTCCATGTAACTTGTCTAATGCCACACATGTCAACAGCAGTCATGAATAAAATAATGTACAGAACTAATTTGCTGCTTTGTTGGACATTTTGAAAAATTGAGGAAAAATCAGTTAGGTTGAAGAAAATATATCATTTGAGTTTAAGTATTTATTTAAAAAAAATTTGACTTGCATTTCAAAACAAAATGGAATTTTGAACAAAAAATCAAAACATTGCATTTAATAGTGTTGAAACTTTCATTTTGATTTTTTGGAGGGGGGAGGTTACCAAACAATTTGGAGAAAATCAACATAAATTCACAAAATGTTTTGATGGATCCCAATATAACTTATTGTTTATTAAAAAAAAAAAAAAAAAGCATAGGCAAAAAAATTTGCCGAACATCAATCACAGCAGAAGCTATTTTTGCTGACTCCCATTTTGTTATTCTGGCTATTAAATTAATCTGTTTCCCTAGAGATTTGTGAATCTGGCTGCATCAATGCAGACATTTTTACCATAGTCTCATCTGACCCAACTAGCATGTCTGAATGACACGTAGTGGAAAACACCAAAAGTTGGTTTTCATTCATGCTTCCCTGTTGCTAGCAATGATACAGCTGCACTTGTATTAAAGAAATGGTAAGAGGAGTCTTCACAATTCCCAGGGAAAACAAAGCCATTGTGTGTAAAAGGACCATGTTTTGCTATTCACATGCCATATGAGCCATCTATTGTCTTTCAACGGATCTTCAAATCTAAGTACAAACTGAGTTAAGCACTAACGTCTATGCTAGTTGTCCCTGCTAACAAGGTTGGAAAATTTTAGAAAAAAATATTTTGTTCACACCCTGTCAGGCAAGCATCCTGAACTGTCAGGTAAACTAAGGCCTGGCAGTCTCTCAAACAAAGCAGATTCTAGCCACCTAGCAGTTCACATGGAGTTTTTAAACACAGTGGAGAAAGCCTTGTTTTAAATTTGCAGATTATTAGTGATAGCAAATTTCTCTCATTGGAGAAGCACTAACATAGCCTGTAAAGCTGTACTTTTGCCACTGTGAAGTTGCTTGCTGTTTTAGGTAACAAGGTTAATAGTGACATAGGAGTTTTGAACATAAAATGTGCCTCTCAGGACAACATAACTAACTTAGTGGAACCACAATTTAAGAATAACATTTAATCTTCACTTACAAATTATATGACACTGTAAGCACTGAAGAAATGCTGATAGCAGATGCTGCTTGTCTCAGAATCCAACACACAAAACTTGTGGCTCTGAGCTAATAAACTGGGAACTCCTGTTGCTATGAAAAAGAAAACCCAGCAGAAACTTTCTTAATTCTGCCTGCTTCATGTGTATGGGAAACTTCCTTTCTCACATGGAAAGTCACCATTTCAAACTTATTTCCAAACCTATCCACAATTGCCCTCTGATAATCAAGCAGTTTTACTTCTAGTATTTATTCAAATTATTTCGTTAGATTCTTTCTAAGGGAAATTGATTCACAGATCAAATAGGGTTATGTCAGTGATAATATTCGTGTGGAATGACAGGAAAAGATTGGAGAAATAATTTCTATTTATTTCTATTATTTGTGTTACAGGTTTGGTTGATAGATTCCACAGCTTACTGCCCATGATATCACAACATAGTCTTAACTATCCTGATGTCTCTTTGTCACTTACCAACTAATTTCTCCAGTGCAGGTGCCTGAAAAAGGTCTGATGTTCAGTTAATATTCCACCAAATATTTTCTCATTTTTAAATTTTCCATTGAGTTTACAGTAACACAGGTCTAACAAGCTTGATGGGTTTTAAAGAAAGGTGGAAAGCAATCTTTTTGGTCTATTAGCCCTGGTCTACACTAGGGAGTTTTTTCAAAATAACAAGGGGATCAGCTACACTACCAAGCCCATTATTTCAAAGTAAGGGTCTGATTATTTCAAAATTATAACTTCTACTTTCCATGAGGAATAAATAAATAAATAGTTACTTCAAAATAGCAGTAATGTGGATGCTCCACTGCTGCTATTTCAAAATAACTGCTCTCCAGAGTCATTCAGAGTAATTACTCCCCAGTTCTTCCTGGGGCTCTGAGTTGAGGTAGCGCATCCACATAAGGGATCCTTCCTCTGACTAATTTCGAGGCTTCCCTGTAGTGTGGACATGCCATTTTAAAACAGTTATTTTGGGAGTTATTTCATTTCAAAATAATTTGCTAGTATAGACATGTACTTAGAGAAGGAGCCACCCATTTATCTAGTGTTTAAAATTCTTATCTTAGTCTACATAGAAATATGAATTCAGTATGAATATGGGTCTATCATTTTGCTACATTCCAAAACCAATGTCTTAATGGTAGCACATAACATAGTCATCAGATGAGACTAAGATTTCTTTCACTGCAGTTTAATGTGTCTTTTTATAAATGGTCAGGGGAATTTATTAGCCATTCCAGTGAAAATGTGAATATTCACAACCCAGAAATTTGGCATTTCTTATTAAGATATTTTACCCACTTGTGGCATTTAATGGGATGAAATAACTGAGCAGTTCGACCTGGATAAAGACCTAGAAGTTTGGATAAACAGATGAACTTTTTCTGAACCTCTTACATCTAGGACTTTGAGTGAGATATCTAAGAACAGCCCCCCCCCCGCCCCCCCGAAATCAGTAATAATAGAAATACTGTACTGCAAGAATTAACTACTTTGTGGTATTATTTGTAATTTCTATGTTCAGTTCCAACTGGAATAGACATTGCAAAAGTGAAAAATAATTCTAAAGAAAAAAAATCAAAGGAACCATCTGAGCCGCAGAAACAATTTTCCTTGGGTTTGTTTCAAGTTCAGGGTGGAAGTTTGGTCAGTTTTGAGTTATGCTGAGTTTTTTCATCTATTCCTATTGCTATAAGATGCCTAGGAAGTGATAGCTTCTTCTTCATTTTCTTTCCCCAAATGCTGCAGATAGTACAGCAAACTTGTTTATACTCATTCAAATTTGATGTGTCAGGTCGCATGTCATAAAATATAATGATATTTAACATAAATTACAGAACACCACATGGTGCCTAAAATTAAAGCATAATACATTCATTTTTAGTATCTGATACTTGCTATCAATTTTTATAGTGAGATAATTTGGAAATGCAGATGCTGAGGGGAGAAAAGATAATTATAATGTATTGGTGGGTGCTGTATGGGTCTGCTCTCTTCTCTACCCACAGATATAATCTTTTCTAATTACTACATATTCCCTTTTCCTTATATTTAAAGTGATGGTTCTCTTATTATTATATCTTTAGGAAAGCTGTAGATTAGTTAACTAAAATTACTATATAAGTGACATATATACATCAAAAGAGCTTTGACTTGTCTTTTTTATTTGGCCCTTAATTTCTGGGTTCATAAGAGAAAAGAACATATGAATGATCATACAGGGTCTGAGAGTTCTGACAGTTCAACAGTGGCAAATGCCAGATTTTCCAGAGAGAATTAAGAAAATGGGGCAATTATAGAATGATCCATCCGCTGTTTATCTATCTCAGCTTCTGGTAGTTGGAGGCTTAGAAATGCTGAGAGCATGGGGTTGCTTTCCCGGCCATGTTGGCTAATAACCAATCCTGTTACATTTTCGGCATACACAATATCCCCTGACAACAAGTAACACAGGTTGACAGTTCATTGTGTAAAGAAATGCTTCCTTATGTTTCCCTCGTTCTTGTATTATGTGAAGGGATAAATAACACTTCCCTGCTCATTTTATTTATCCTATTCACACCATTCATGATTGTATAGATGTCAGTCATAGTTCCTTCAATCATCTTCTGCTCTGAATAGTTCCACTCTTTTTAAATTTTGCCTCATATAGAAGCTCATCAATACTCCAATCATTTTTGTTGCCCTTCTCTGTACTTTTTCCAGTTCTACTATTTTTTTGTGATGGGGTGATCACAACTGCATACAGTATTCCCGTTGCGGGTGTAGCATAGATTTAAATAATAATATTATATTTTCTGATATTGTCTGTTTCCTAATCACTTCTAACATTGGCTCTAGCCATGAAAAAGCTAACACATACTCGGTGACTCCAAGATCTTTTTCTTGAATGTTAAGAAAGCTATTTTAGATTCCAAAATTTTCTGTGGATAATTGGGGTTACATCTTTCAATGTGCATTACTTTGTGCTTATCAACATTGAATTTCATCTCCCATTTTGTTGTCCAATCATACAGTTTTGTGAGATACCTTTGTAGCTCTTTACAGTCAGCTTTGGGCTTAAGTATACCGAATAACACAGTGTCATTTGCAGATTTTACCACCTTGCTATTTATCCTCCTTTTCAGATCATTTATGAATATATTGCACATTATAAGTACCAGTACAGATCCTTTGGAGAATTCGCCATTGTGAAAATTGGCCACAGATTCCTACTCTTGCCAATATTTTAACCAACTACTGAACAAGACCACCTTTCCTCTTATCCCATGACTGTTTACTTTGCTTAAAAGCCTTTGGTGAGAGAGAACTTGTCAAAGACTTTTTGAAAGTCCAAGTACACTATATCCACTGTTTACATACTTGTAGACAACCTTAACGAACTGTAACAGATTGGTAAGGCATGGTTTCCCTTTACAAAAGCTGTGTGATTCTTTCCCAAATGCATTGTTTTTATTCACAGACATTAAGTTCAGAAGGAATCATCATATTACATGGAATCTTCCCAATGGACCCTTAAACTCTGGCAGAGTTACAGAAGTCCTCAAATAATGAAAAATTTCAAGTTACAGAGAATCTACCATTTACACTGGTTTAAACCTTTAGGTGTCTTGTGCTCCATAGAAGGCAAAACTCTGCCAATCTGACTGAGAGATTCCTTCCTGACCGCAGATAGAGCCTGAGTATGTCAGCGAGATTCACGAGATACACATCTGGGAAAGCGGCAAGGAGTCCTGTGGTACCTTATAGATTAACAGAAGTGTTGGAGCATAAGCATAAGAAGTAGCTGATCTGGAGCTGTGAATACCAAGAGAGGAGAAGCTGCTTTTGTAGTTAGCTAGCCATTCACAGTCTTTGTTTAATCCTGAGCTGATGGTGCCAAACTTGAAGATGAACTGTAGCTCAGCGGTTTCTCTTTGAAGTCTGGTCTTGAAGTTTTTTTGCTACAGGATGGCTACCTTTAGATCTGCAATTGTGTGTCCAGGGAGATTGAAGTGTTCTCCTACAGGTGTTTGTATATTGCCATTCCTAATATCTGATTTGTGTCCATTTATTCTTTTACGTAGGGACTGTCCAGTTTGGCCGATGTATATAGCAGAGGGGCATTGTTGGCACGTGATGGCGTATATTACGTTCGTGGATGTGCAGGAGAATGAACCAGTGATGGTGTGGCTGGTGTATATATGTGGGCAGAGTTGGCACCGAGGTTTGTTGCATGGATTGGTTCCTGAGTTAGAGTTATTATGGTGCCGTGTATAGTTGCTGATGAGAATATGCTTCAGGTTGGCGGGTTGTCTGTGGGCGAGGACTGGCCTGCCTCCCAAGGCCTGTGAAAGTGAGGGATCATTGTCCAGGATGGGTTGTAGATCACTGATGATGCACTGGAGAGGTTTTAGCTGAGGACTGTAGGTGTTCTGTTGGTTTCTTTCTTGGCTTGTCCCATAGCAGGAGGCTTCTGGGTACACATTTGGCTTTGTTAATCTGTCTCCTCATTTCCTCATGTGGGTATCATAGTTTTCAGAATGCTTGTTGAAGATCTTGTAGGTGTAGGTCTCTGTCTGAGGTGTTGGAGCATATGCGGTTGTACCTCAGTGCTTGGCTGTAGACAATGGATCGTGTGGTGTGTCTGGGATGGAAGCTGGAGGCATGCAGGTAAGCATAGCGATTGGTAGGCTTTCGGTATAGGTGGTGTTTATGTGACCGTCACTTATTTGCACCGTGGTGTCCAGGAAATGGACCTCCCGTGTAGACTGGTCCATGCTGAGGTTGATGGTGGGGTGGAAGCTGTTGAAATCATGGTGAAATTCTTCCAGAGTCTCCTTCCCATGGGTCCAGATGATGAAATGTCATCCATGTAGGAGTAGCATAGTAGCAGTAACATAGGAGTAAAAAATGAGGAGTAACATTAGTTCAAACCAAGGGGTTTGGTTTGAACTAACACGTCCCGGCGTGTACTTCCTGGTTCGAATCAGCTGTGGAGCGGAGTAACGCGCCAGCGAGATCATGTTAATGAAGCGCAGGATATTTAAATCCCTGCTTCATTAGCAATTTCAGTCGCCTACATTTGCATCCCTAGTTCAAACTAGGGAGCAAGTGTAGACGTACCTTATGTGTCTGATAATTCTATTGTTTACTGTAGTTTCAACTAATTTCTCTGAACTCTTGTGTGAATGCTAGCTGGTTCTATTGACTTTACTATTTAATTAATCAGTTTGCTCCAAAACTTCCTATACTAACATCTGTGTCTGAGAGAATTCCTCAGATTTGTCACCTAAAGAGAATGGCTACAGTGTAGGAATCTCATTCACAGTCTTTTTAGTGAAGACTAATGAAAAGCATTATTTTTGCTTCTCTGTGGTCGCCTTGTCTTCCTTGAGTTCGCTTTCAGTACTTTGATCCTTCAGGGGTCCTAGTGATTGTTTGGCAGGCTTCCTGCTTCTGAAGTATTTAAAAAAACTAACAGCAATTATTTTGATGTGTGTCTTGTTAGTTTCTCTTCACATTTTTTTTTGGCCTGTCTAATTATGCTTCAACATCTGATTTGCCAGAGTTTATGTTCCTTTCTGTTTTCCTCAGAAGAATTTGACTCCCAATTTTGAAAAGATGCCTTTTTTACTCTAACTTTTTACTCTGCTATTTAGCTATAGTGACATTTTTGGTTCTCTTGCTGTTTTTGTTTAAATTATTTAATTATTATTTGAGGCATACATTTATTTTGAGCCTCTATTAATGCTGCTTTTAAAAGTTTCCATGCAGCTTACAAGCATTTCACTCATTGTTCCTCTTAATTCCATTTTTACTCATTTTTATGTAGTTCCCCTTTTTGAAGTTAAATGCTAGTGTGGTGGGATTCTTTGCTATTTCCTCCCTCCAAGGATGTTAAATTTAATTACTTTATGGTCACTATTACCCAGCAGTTCACCTATAGTCATATCTTTGAACAGATCCTCTTCTTCACTTAGGACTAAATCAGGAATTGCCTCTTCTCCTTGTGGGTTCTAAGTCTAGCTCCCTGCCACTAATTACATCTCTTTTGAATTCTAGTTCTGATGCCATAATGGATATGATAATGATGAGGCTTGCAAATATTTCTGTTTAATCACCTTATTTATATAGGGAAATTGTGAAACCAGCTATCTGTGAGTATTTTAAATTCATATATTACAAATCTATTAATTCACAGATAACAAATGCCCTTGTTTTAGAAACACCTATGAAAGGAGGTCAATGAGGAAGAAAATTCCCCTGATAGCATTTAGCAAACCATTTAATCAGTGGGGCAGTGTTTGCCATTCTCTAGAAAAAGCTGTGAGTTTAGCAGCCTGTCAAGGATCTGAGATCTGAACCCAGTAACAGTGGAGGGAGGGGGGTCTGGGCTGTCAGACCCAATGTAGAGAGCCAGTTATCATGTTGCCCAGTACTGAGAGTCAGTGGCCAAGTTGCCATGTGGCAAGAATCAGTGGCCGGGATTAAGGGAAACTAGGCTCTCCCTACTCCATTGGATTCCAACCCAGAACCCTGTGAATAATGGCTAAATAATGGCTCAGATATGCGGCATAGAGGTGAGCGCCTTTACTCCTGTTCCCTGCATCACTTCCTACACTGGCTTCTTCTATCCACTCCACTGCTCAGATTCTGGATGCCCCCCTGAAGCACCCTCTGATCATGTTCTGCAGTTCATCATTCTCTGCCTTTGTGGAGTGAAAAGCTTGTGCCATCTTGTCACTGGCATCTGGTCTCAGCTGCAGAAAGCCTCAGCAACTTCCCTGCAGGAGGATAAAGTGCATGACTGTTCCTCTGTTCTGTCTGTCCAGGTTGGGTTGAGCTGCTCCCTTTTGAGTCCTGCTTCCAATTAAGGATGCCTGGCAGGTGCAGACAGATGGGATCTTCTGGGCCCAGAAATGCTCTTTAACCCTCAGAGCACTAGTGGGGGGCCTGTATGCCCCTTTTCACAGCCACAATTTTCCAAAGGTGTAGCTGATATTTGCCTCCCAGGCTCTCTGCGTGGTCCTCTGTATGCTTAAAGATCTTCCCCTAGGCACATGTTTCTTTAAAAGGAGTTTCCACAGAATGAAGAGTTGATGAGCTATGGACAAATAGATCATACCAGTTTTCTCCCCACATTCAGTGCAATATCTCAGGTCATTTCTCAACATCTTCTTTGGGATAGTTTTCCATAATTCAGTTATTTTTCCTCAGTCTGATCAACAAAAATGTCAATGGTTATTACTCCAGACAGAATTTATCCTTCAGTTCTTGTAGACAGTCATTTCTGCCCCATTGCAAGGTATTCCTCCTTCAGGTGTTTTTGAATGATAATTAAATGGTCAGTCTCCTAACCTGGAGTATAAATCTGAAGTAACTTATCAGTAGCTCTCAATAAGTCTGTTTCTTAATGATATCTGTTTCTCTAAAGAAAGTATGATTTTGACACACATTAAGCACAAGGGATAAGCAAAACTCAGGGTATGTCTACACTACAGAGTTTTGTTGGAAAAACAGCCATTTTAACGACAAAACTTGAGGAATGTCCACACTGCAAATGTGTTCTTCTACAAGAAAATTGAAAGAATAGAGGGGGTTTTCAGGCAAAGGAAGAAGCCTTTTTGCAAAACAGCTCTTTCACAAAAAGGCGTGGGTGAATGGGGAAGAAGAAGTTCTTTTGGAAGAAGAGGAAAGAGAAAAAAGAACAGGTGCCCTGGTGGCCATTCCATCCATAGCAATCACAACTTACATGCGAGAGAGCATCCATTTAGTCTGGACTCTCTCTTTTGAAGAAGGAGATCGCTTTTTTGATGCACTTTTGCAGTGTGGACGCTCCCTTTCGGAAAATTTTTCGAAAGATCTTTTCCAAAAAAAGCTTCTTCTGAAACAAGTCTGTAATCTAGACATAGCCTCAGATGTCAGGGTGAAGATAAGTCACTTTAGGAGCTAAGGAGAATGTTTATCCCTCTGTACAGTATAGTATATGTCAAGGCTCTTCCTCACTCTGGCACGATAAATGCAGAAGTGGGAGCCCACAAAAGCACCCCAAAACCTGATCCTTACAGGCTTTGGTACAAAACTTCCCCCCAAAATCCTAATACCTGGATTTTGGAGAATAAAAATGGCTTCCACCATCCAAGTATTCCAAGAAAACCAGGGAAGAGATCACTTGGGAAACCTCCTCCCTAAAACCTCAGGGGTACCTCAAGCTCTTTTCCCCTAAGAGCTTGAAAAGGAAAGAGAAAATACAAGTTGCAATCTGTGGTAGCTGCCCCTAGTCAGAGGCATGCATATACACAGAGACAGATTTTTCAGGACACAGAAATAAGCCAATACCAGGTTAATAAAAAAAAGAAGCAAACTTGTATTGTCAAAACAAAACCATAGTTGCCAGCATAGTGACTAGATGGAAAAGAGCCACCAATTAATCTAAATACTCAGCGGAATCCCCTGGGCTCAGGACTTAGTTACAAAAGAGAGGAAAAATCCACTTTTAGCAGCACAGACATAATTTCCACATTCCCAAACCAGGAAAGCAATAAAGCCTGATGGGTTAACTAACTTTACTCTACTTACATATTGTGAAAAGACTTTTCTTGGAGAGAGAGATGGCCTCCCATCTCCCTGTTACCTGAAAGGAAACTGCTCTGACTCAAAGGAGGGAAAAGTTAAAAATTCCTTTGTCCCAGTTTGAAATCCCTACCTGACTTACCATTGGCTGACCAGATACCTGGCTAGGTTAACCCCTTAGTCCCCAGGCTGCTGGCCATCCCTCATGATTATGACACTCCCCCCAAATCGCAGACGGTGCTGGACAGCTTCTGGCCACACTGGCTGTGATTTTCTTCTTGGAGGTCTGGGCTAAAACATAGTAAATAAGTATATGCACACCACATTCCTAGCGAATACATGAGAATCAAACAACCCCCTCCACATCTGTGGAGTACCATGACTTATATACAGAGAGAGTCCTAAGTAAATTTTTTGTAGAGCATTACTTTTGCAGGGCCTTTTTGCCAAGGCCCCATGTTGTTGACTTATTTTAACTGCTTCTTTAACCAACCAAACTCTCAGTTTTAAAATCAAATTTAGAATAGTGTGGGGTCCTGATCCAAAGCTCAATCGACCACGTTCTGTGCATCCAGCTGAATACACTGCTGTCATACACCAGGCTGGGTCTTGGCACTGCTGAGGGTATCAGCTCAGGGTGAATTGCTCAAAACCAGGGCTATTTACTTCCCTTAACTGGGGACCTTTCCCATAAGGCACCCCACCAGTCATACAGAATGCTCCAGCTGCCAATCTGGCCAGCAGGAAGCCTCGCCAGCAAAACCCCTCAGACATCCCAGATTCCCTGTGCCAATCAGATTCAGGCCTCACACACTGGTGAGAGGTTATAAAACCCACACTCAACAACTCCAAGCCGATCCTCCTGGTCCAAAGGACTCAGCCACAGTTCCAGGCCAATTTTTACTTTAGATCTTACCCACAAGAGCACGCTGGGCCAATCCTTTAGAATCTAAACTCAAAGGTGTATTAATAAAAGAAAGAAAAAATGGAGTGAGAGATTGTTAAAGAGAACACATTACATTAATCACAGAGTGCTTGATGTAGGCTATCATCAGAGATATTACAAACTGCTAGCTTAACAGTCTTTAGGGTTAGCCTCAGGGCCTTTGATGTTCCTTGCGTCTTCCATCTGGAGCTGGTCACATGCTCAAATGACCTGTCTTTGTTCCACATGCAAACAGTCCCATGCACTAGCTGGTTTGCAGACTCCCAGGTGCGTTCCTCAGGTGTGTAAGGGCCACTCTGAGAATCATTGTTCCTGAGGCAGTGCTACTTAGCACAGCCATCCACTGAATAACCATTCCTCACAGAAGGCAGTCCAGGCCCATTTCTTCCTTCCAGACAGAAAAATTTTAAAATACAAGAACAGAGTCCATTCCATAACTTCATATACAAAAATGACAGACGTACACAAGTATCATACATAGAATCAGCTTTCATTTGACACCTTACATGGCCCCCTTTGCACAAAATATGGACCCAACACCCATTAGTGAGTAAAGCACTTTGCCTTCCTCTGAAGAACTAGGTGCTAAAGAAATTATAGTAGACTTGATGGACTAGTAGTATGATTTGTATGGCAAGTCAGCCATACCAGATCAACATTTCCTCATTCCAAACAATGTGGTTTTAGGATTTAAGAGACTGCAGTAAAAAGACTACAGAAATAGAAAACATTCTGAGGGGGGTCAAATCTGGAAATTAAATACCAGAATTAAGGGCAGAATAGACCCTCTGTGTGAAATGCATAAAATAAAATTCCATTTTCTTAAATTCATAGTAAATTCTACAATACCTTTACAGCCACATCAAGCCCAGTCGGATTTTTTTTAGTTTTGAGCTAATGTGGTTCAGATTAGTCTGTTCTCTTACATTTTCAAAGATACTTAATTTAGCAGGAAATCTTTTCCCCCAGTTTTGTTTAATCAGTGTTAAAACATGCTCAGTTTCAGTACAGACTGTCATGAACCAATTGGCCGACTTATGTCAAAGAGAAATTAGTTTTCTGCTAGTTCAAAAGGGAAATTTGCTTTATATCAGTAAGAATAATATATGTGCTTATTGTGAAATAATGATGGTGAAATTTATGCTTGATGCAGTTATAAATAAGTCATTGAAAGCATTTATTATTATTATTATTCATTATTATTTATTTCCCTCTATATAAAAAAGTTTTTCCTGCCACGTGACAGAATAATGTCATCAGACTCACTGGCCACGAAAGCAGACAGAGAGAGGGAGGTTGGCAAGAAGAGTAGGCAAGGGGTTTTTGTGGCCAGAAAGCAGGGGGTTAGCGAGCAGAGTGGGGGCAAACCCCTAGTTGTTGTTGTTATTATTTATTATTATTATTATCGTTAACAGAGGCCATGAAAAGCCACAGGAAGGATCTAACTCTGTTAATATCATAAGCTGTTTCCCCACCTGCATTCAGGACAGCTTTACTATAGCAGCTGTCTTGGTCAGTGTTGGTGCACAAATGTCGGCATGGATTCCCCATGGTTTACATAGAAAAATGAACAGAGCACAGCTCCAGTGGGAGCCTTTAATAATGTGCATTCTCAAAAGCTGCCATGTGTGGGCATTGGACTTTGAAGTTCTGAGAGATGAGAAGTTTCATGAAGATTATTTAAAGTCAATCAACTTTTGATTTTTTTAAAAGAGGTTAAAGAACGCCATGATGATCTTTGCATTTTATCTTTAATGTTAATTAAATACATTTTAGGTTTGCATCAGTGCTTTTGTATAACAACTATGATAGAGAGAGGGCTTAAAGGAATGGTGTAACTCAGTCCAAACTAGCTGAACTTCAACGAACAGAACTTGGAATTTGTTCAGTTTACAGTACAGTATCAAATACTAGCTGTGAAAACTTGAGACAGGTTGTAATAAACGGGTACTACTTAGTATTTTAGGAGCACAACTGGATACATACATACTACAATAACATTTCCATGTATATTAATTTTGAATTTATAAACCAATTCTCTTCTTTGTTTATACCCCTTGTGTATGCTTTCTGGGCAAAATTCACACTTTTTCAGAGGAATGATACCAGATCTGTGCTCTGCTTAAGTCTTCAAATGCTTGCAGTATCTCTCTCTCTTTCATGGCTAATTACAGCTTAGGACACATGTCCTCCCACAAATGGTAGCTGAGCCAGAGCATCCTTTAACTCCAGTGACAGAGTCCATGATGTCTGGAGCTGTAAGACCAGCATTCTAGACAAAAGAGTATGATTTATTGTGGCACAGTGATAGTGTCTAACACTTGCATTTTTACAGCCAGTGGACTATTTTAAGGGTGAATTATGATCCCCAGTTACTATAGAAAAATCCTCACTCTTATAAGTGTCTACAATGAAGTCTCAGACAAATAAAACATTTCCTGAAAACTTGGAGTACTTTAAGTGCTATAATTTAATGTGACTTTTTAAAAATCTTTTTGTCAGGGTACTAATGTTTCTCTATGTCTCTAATTGCCAAAGGCACCACATGTGACAAAACTTGACATATAGATGGCTTTTGGCATTGGTTTGTGCAAGAAACAGTTTGTGAGCAGGAGTGGTAAAGGTATCAATTTCCTATCAGTGAATCTGAAGTAGAGTAAATATAGTGGCAAAACAATGTTGTGGACAACCTAAAGCAGCTCAGGGCGTTTTCCAAAAAAAAGGGAGTGACAGGGAATGCCAGAATCTAATTTTAAAAAAGTCTACATTTCCCACCAAAATGCTCTTTCTCTGGAGGAAATGTCTGTGGATCCATTTTCCAAACAGAGTAACAAAAAAGCAAAAGGCTAACTTGAAAAAGGTTATATAGGAAGCCTGAAGCAGCCAGGAAGAGGACTTCATCTCTGAGGTAATAGGCCCATGTATTACTCCACTAAACCACATTCCCTCGTGAAAATTGCTTGCAATCTCTTTACTTAGCCAGATTTTACAGTTGGTCTAATAAAGTTTCACCACCCTTATAAAGTTCTTCAGAGCATGAAAAAGCATGTGAACATGCAAAGCTTAGCGGCTGTTCTTTTCCAGATCAGATAACGAAAAGAGAATAGATTTTAGTGATTTGCCTGGGAAATGCTGTGGTCTTGGGTTTAGGTATTGTCTATTGATCTAGAAATCTGACAATTATATAATATTTTGTACATTATATGAAGATGTGGCAAAGGGAGTGTGGCAAAGGGAGTGTAATCCAGAGATGTAGTGGAGAAATGTGGGTCCCCATCCCCAACTGAAGGAGAGTTACAGAACTGCTAATTGAAAGGGTTTCATCTATTGGAGTGGACTAGGGGGTTCAGCAAGAAATCATAGCACATTACCATATCACCACAAACAACGAAGTTGTAATTGAGTTTGGAAGTTTGATGGTGTCATGAATAACGTGTGTATTGTGGGTGGTGAAAGTCAGAGCCGGCACAAGCAGATTAAACAACTGCTTACAGCCCTTAGCAGCTTAGGGTAGCCCACAGTTAATTATTAGCATGTATTGTGTTGGGGGTGTCCCAAAATAAATCTGCGTAGGGCCCCATTGGCTAGCACTGGCATGAGTGAAAATATGTAAGTAGTTGTGATTAGAGTAAGGGTACATCTACACAGCAACATTATTTCAAAATAACTTAGTCCGTGTCTACACAGCAGGCAGTTATTTTGAAATAATGTTGAAATACTGTCAAGCTGGAGAACTTCTTACTCCGACTCCTGTTACCCTCATTGTACAAGGAGTAAGGGAAGTTGGAGGAAGAGTGCTTTATTTTGAAATGAGTGCTATGGAAAAACTCCCAATTTTAAAATAAGCTACACAATTGACATAACTCAAAATAAGCTACACAAATTAAGCTAAGCCCTGCTATGTAGACGCATAAGTGATGTGTTTTCCTGGTAGAAGGAACCTGCTTGCTGATTTCTTAGACTCTTTGCATTCACTGGAAATTGCACTTGAATAGCTTTAAATACACTTAGTTGATACTGCATACATCACCTTAAAACAAGAATCTTACCCCTGACTCAGAGAGCAGTATTCCTTCAGATTTAAGTTACTCCCCAGTGATCAACTATATTACTTAGCAGCTCTAATGGGGATCACACATGCAAGAGTTTCCTTTTGGGAAGCCTGTATGTAACAATATGAAGTGACATGGATGCAGCTTTTCCAACACAAAGTGGTATTTATTTTATTTTGCCAAACAATGCACAACCATTCAGAAGTGGATTCAAAATAACAGAGAATTACACACAGATACCATGGTTGGCATTCTACTCAAGCCACTGGCTAGACCTGACTTAGACCTGGTTTCCCTCCATTTTCATTGGGCATCAACCTACAGCTTGCTTGCTGCAGATCCCTAACTGTCAATCTCCACCAGCCTGGAACATGCTCTCCAAATATCCTTCTATATCAGCCTATAGGCCACTGAAATGTCCTTCCGCCCTCTCTGTGGGGCCATCTTTTCAACTGGTAAAGGTCTTTTAAGCATGTGTTTCTCAACCTTGAGAAACAGCCCTCCCACCGGGAATGGGGCTAAGGAGTCCCACTTCATGGTTATAAGCCTGGCTACAGTTTTAGAAAGGGCTTCTTATATAGTCTATAGATTTACTTTTTTTTTTTTTTGCTGCCTCTTTAATTTTATCTTTCCTTTCCAGTTTCTTTATCCTGTATTATAGCCAACTGTTCATTCAGACCAGATAATATCATCCAGAAGCACCAAGGTGCATATGTTGTTTATAAAAAACAATTCTCAGTTCCCCACAGTATGTATGTAGTGCAGAAATAAGTATCTTCAGTCTTGCAGTTTCTTTATATTTGTGTATATGAAGGTTGTGAGGGAGAATGCGGAAAAAAGTGACGATGAGCAGTGAATTGTTTGTTAGAATAGCAGTATGAGGACAATGCATAAAGCAAGGTAAGCGCTATATGTTGCAGAATTAGTTACTGCTGGTTGTTGATATGTGCCACCTTAACTCTAACCTCAAGAACTGGCACAGACACAGTATAGGTGTAACAAGAGGAATTAAGCTGACACAGCTGGAGAACATAAGGAACTAGCAGCAATTAATAGTTGTTATCAAGTCTTTGCAAAAGAAAAAATAGGTTATAATGAAAAGTCAAATAATTATTTTTGGTATTAAAACTTTTAGGATCTCAATTTGCTTTTCACTTATACCCTGATAAATCAGGGACTATTTCAGAGAATTCAAAAGAGTGATTGCAAGGGGAAAGGAGACTAAGGACATAAAATTTTAAAACTATCCCATTTTTGAGCTAAGAAAATTTTTGAAGTTTGGATTTTTCAGGGCTTGTAGTTCTTTAATTAGAAGGAAATGTTTCAGGAAACATTTTAAAAGGACAGATTTTTAAGTGTTTACTCTGCCAAAGTTAAATATTGACCAAGAAAATATTATGGAATTGAATTCAAACAGTGAAGTATGCAAAAGATTTTAATTCTGCTTTATGCAAACTCCAGAGCATTCTTAGTTGTGGAACCACAAAAGTGCCTCCATAATTGTGCATGGACATATGCATATGCATACTTTACAAATGGGGCCAAATTAGAGTTACTCATCACATAGAAACATCAAAATTAATGATCAAACTGTTGAAGTGGTAGATTAATTTAATTATCTGGGATCATACATATCAAATCAAAGAGGCTGCTCCAGAGAAATAAGAAAACAAAGAAGATGTCTCTCTCAACCATGACCTGCCTTACAAAGTGTGGAAAACTATGACATCTCTAAATATTTTCAAGGTTTGACTGGTGAAAAGCTTATTTATTTTCCCTAATGGTATCCTTGAAGGATATGGATATGACTCCTGGGAAATTGGTCATGCTGTCAAGAAGAACAATGAAGGCTTTGAGATGTGGTTCTGGCAAGAAGACTGGCATATCTGTTGATGGGAAAAAATATACCATTTATGTTGAAAATATTATTTGAGAGAAGCAAACTTTCCTCTTGGAAAGCAACAGGCAGAAAATTATGTACTTGGGTCACAGAAGGGATATAGCTGAAAAAAGCCTTGGAAAATCATTATGGGACGAATGGTGACAGGTCATTGTAGCAGGGGATGACCACTAAGAAGAAAGATGGATAATGTGCAGGCGGTCACCGGAGAGTCTAAGGGTATGTCTCCATTGCAGAGTTTTTTCAGAAAAACTGCCATTTTTCTGAAAAAACTTCACTTACGTCCATGCTGCAGTTGCATTCTTTTGGGAAAAAAATCAAAGGAATAGAGGGTTTTTTCTGACATTGGTAAATCTCTTTCTATGAGGAAGGAGCTCTTTTGGAAAAAGGCGTGTGTGGCTGGGAAGGAGGGAGATCTTTTGAAAGAAGAGGAAAAAGCACAGGTGCCCTGATAGCCACTCCATCAATAGTAATCACAGCTTAAATGTGAGATAGCGTCCATTCAGTGTGGATGCTCTCTTTCGGAAGAAGTTTTTTCGGGAGATATCGTCCGAAAAAAGGTTCTTCCGAAAGAAGCCTGCAGTCTAGACCTAGCCCAAGTGTTCAAACTCAGTGGTGAATCAGGAAGGTTTAAAAAAATTCTGTGATGTTACTAGCATTGAGACATGAATAAATGGACTTTATTTATTTGTGAAAGGAAATCATAGGTATATTAGTCAGATGTTTGAGGGGCCATAAGCAATGTTTCCAGGCAGCATGGCTTGAATCTGTATGGGAAAACAGCTTGTCAGGGCTGATCCCCACTCTGATACTCCGAGTGCAGAAGCCCACAAAAGACCTTAAAAAAATACCTTGGCTCTACAGGTTCTGCTTACAAAAACTCCCCAGAGTCACAAATGCATTGTCTTTTAGGAGGTAGCTGCCACCGTCAAGTAATTTTTATCCCTAAACACAGGGAGTGAACACTTGAATTCTCCCCAGGGTTATCCCAAGCTCCTTTACCACAAGAAAGCTTGAAAAACAAGAGAAGAGAAAACCAAACTGCAGTCTCTGAGGGTACGTCTAGACTACAAACCTCTTTCGAAAGAGGCTTTTTAGAAAAAGACTCTTTCGAAAGAGAGCATCTAGAATGCAACCTCCTTTTTTGAAAGAGAGCGCAGCTTTTTCGAAAGAGAGCACCCAGGCAGTCTGGATGCTCTCTTTCCAAAAAGCACTGTTTGTGTTTAATAACGTCTTTTTTCGAAAGAACGCTTTCGAAAAAAGGCGTTATTCCTCGTAAAATGAGGTTTTCCGCAGTCGACAAAACTGCTGCGTTCTTTCAATTTAATTTCAAAACAACGCAGCAGCAGTCTAGACGCAGGTGAAGCTTTTTGGAAAAAAGGCCATTTTTTTTAAAAAAAAACCCTGTAGTCTAGACACACCCTGATAGCTGCCCTCTAGTCTGAGGCATGCAGACAGACCTGCTGTTGCCTTCCAAGACACAAAAATTTAAAAAAAGTGATTTTTTATTACAAAACAAAAGATCTACTTGATAAAGCATAATTGATAGGTATTACAAAGCAACTAAGGACAACAAACTAAAACACAGAGAAAATCTCTGAGAACAATTCTTAGATGGTGAATGGGGGAGGAGAGGCATAGATTCACACAGAGCTGCTGAAACCAAACCACAAAATAAAGAAAAATACCCTGATCGTGACTAGATTCACTTTTTCCCTTTATTTACTCATGAGCTTCTCTTGGTTCAGTCCACTTCCATGCCCCAAATTCCTTGGAGGCACAATAGTGCTGCCTGGGTTTAAATCATTCTGGGTACGTCTAAACTATGTTTTTTTTTTTCAGGGAAAAAAAACCCTTTTTCCAAAAACCACTCTTTCTTAAAAATGGAGGTTTACGCAGTTTTTCGAAAAAAGTTTTTTTTCCCAAAAACACATCCAGACTACTTTCACTTTCGAAAGATCCGCTTTCAAAAGAGCAATGGGAAGAAGACACGCAAATTCCTGCAGAATTTGCATAGCCTCTTTTAAAAAAATGTAGTCCAGATGTACCCTCTGTGTCTCCACTCCTGGTTTAACTCTCCCACACAAAAAAAGCAGGCAAGGTATCTATATCCAATTCAAATTCCAACCCTCTATCCCCATTGGTTCTTCTGGCAACACCCTTGCTAGCTACCTGAATTTAACCCCTTAGTCACCGAGTGCTGTCCAGCACTCCTCCTGTCCATTACACAGGTATAATATCTCCATAGCATTTCAATAGCATATCCTGACTGTGATAAAAGCAGCTAATATCCTTTGAGGGCTATACTAACCACTTCTAACATGTATAATAAAATAGCAAAAGAAATCTGATTCCTATGCCTTAGTGCAGACTGGGTCATAGTTGTAATTCTATGCTTTATAGATTTTATTTTTAATCTCAAATGACAGAGCATATTATATTCTGTGTAACATACTCCTTTAGGACAAGTTCAGTTACTATATCTATAGAGGATGGGATACCACAAAGATAACTGAGATAGAAAGTTCAAGGAGTTTCAATGATCCATAAACAATAGTAAATCTTGAACGGATCAGGACCTGTGCTCCAGGATGTCTATAAAATTGGTAAAATAATATATTAAATATTAATATGTTTGGCAATTAAACTATTCGTCAAAGATATTGTTCAGGGCATGTTATTAGCTAGCTGAATAATGAAGAATAATGAAGAAAATTATTCTGTGGGTGGCAGCATTATTCACTGACTATATTTCTCCACAAGAGTGTTTCTAGACTTTTGCATGATCTCTTTGAATTGCTCTGCTATACTGTATTCTTTCTGTTGAATTTGCCTTTTTACTCCATTTATCTGGCTATTGTACAAAATTTCACTCCAAGTCTGTCCCCAAACATGTTCTTTCTCTCTCCCTTTTGCCTTACAATGCAAGAGCAAACTTTTATATAGTTATGTGGATTATATTTTGTCACATGACCCCTCTAAGACTACACTTCTCATTAGCAAACATAGGTCATAAGAACCATCTACTGTCAGTCGTCTTTTAATTTCTCCCCTTACATAATAACATATAATCCTTTTCAATCCTCCTGTCCACCTTCTTGATAATCCTTCACCTCCATAAACTTGGGTGGGAACAAAAGCAACTTACATTTTGCTCAGTAGCCTTCCAACACTGTTAAGCATGATTTGGGGTTTTTTAGCTTAAAAACAAATAAAACTACATGTGGAATTATTAACACCTTTGGAAGCCATCACTCTAGTTGTCTTCCTCTGAATTGGTCTAACCTTTGCCTTTTTTTTAAACAGTAAAACCTCATGAACCCAATTGTTCTGCTTTGTAGAGCATTGATGTGAAAGGCAGATTGTGCTGGACAAATATATTGTATTATCCATTGCTTTATGTCACAGTTTTAAGTCACGGAATAAGATTATTGTACCTACTCCAGCCCTCTTAAAAGATAAATCCTTTTGCAATAATTTTGCCCTAATATAGTATTGTCAGAAAGCGCAATATGCTTACATTCATGAGAGAACCTCTCTAATTGGAATTACTGGACCTTGACTTACTTGTCACAGCTACATTCAGGGTGAAGGTGAAATCTTTGAGAAGTCTGTTCTTGAAAATTAGACCACAGCTTCTCTGAATAAAAACATTATAAGAGTACACATCCATATGTGATTCATTTTTTTCACCAATTCTTTTTTTCCCTGTCTCTTCTTATATACAAAATGAACAGGAAAAAAACCCTTGAATTTAATAACATTTGAACTTCAATCATACTGTCTAAATTGTTATCAGTTAATGAATGTTTCTTGTACTGGAAGAGTTAAACCAAATCACAGTTTTAAACTTTGTAACAGGTGGGGGAATTGCAGCTGAAGCCATTGAGCTTAATGGGAATTAGTCATCCGTCCTTGATTGTTCAGATGTTGGAAGAGGGACCCAAATAACTCACTGAGGTAAGTGCTTTTCCTAAGCTCCTAAAGTCTGGATAATAAATAGAAACTAATCATCTCCTCGTGATTAGTAGACATGTCTTTATAGAATTCATAACAACAAAGCAAGACAGTCTTTATGTTTTAGCATTTTGTTCCAACAATTACAAATTGAGTATCAAAGCAATAATCAGGAGAGCCTGTTCTTTACTTGTTTTATTTTTGCTGAAGAGATTGGGGGACAATTAAAATGAAATTTAGTAATATTGTCCTTATAACAGAAACTGTGCTCGATTTTAAGTCTCGATCATTTTCTGCATTTTCAGAGATTACAAATATGTGTATATGGTAATGAGTTTTGAATATATTTCCAGATATTTATGCATGTTTTGTGGGTATATTACATACACATTCAATAATCATCTCTGGAAGTATATGCAAAATATACATGATTTACTCTTGGAAGACAATAACCAGAATCTATAATCTATGCAATATCCTTGAGAAAATAGCAAGAAAAAAAATTCCCAGAAAGTACATGGCCAACACAACACCATTTGGGAAAAATTATTTTTAACTTCAGTTGATAATCAGTTATGTTCATATAAATGTTACTATTCTAAATAAATTACCTCTAAACATTTCAAAGCACTAACATAGCTGATCATGTAACCATTCAGGTTAGGTTAATTAATAAAGTTTTTATAATTTTTCACAGGCTTATAACTTTCTTTCATTTAATAGCCTGTTGCAGGCATAAAATTTGGAAGACTTTACACTCTTTAATTACAATAATATAAAGCTGTAAAATTAATAAAATTGTCACTGTAATCTTACTTGGTCAGTCACTGTAAAGCTTATTAAAAACATATTTCCTAATGATATAATAGTTTTATATTAGATTTTGCACAACACACATAATTGTTACAGTGCAGGTGAAGTGCTGCTTTTAGTCATTCTATTCCTACAGTGACTTAATTAAAATATGGCTGGTTTTGCGCCTAAAGTGAACATGATCGGGAAAAATATACTGATTGTGAACCAGCAGGCTTGTCCAAATAGTCCTTGTTTAGTTTCTGTCCTGTTATCCAGTGAATTGAGGATTTTGTTGTGAATGTTATATATTAGAGCAGTTAGCCTGGAAATTTCAACTAGAGATCTAGTCTCAGAAGAGTGACTCAATGAAAAGATCTCTTTTGCTATCTCATTAGGAAGTAAAGTCTGTAGTATGCTATCCCGTGATTGTCATTCTTGTTTGCATATCATGGATATCACTAGAAAGTGAGCTACTAACAAATGATTGCCTCTGCAAAATCTGTTTGGTTATTAAATTATCATTCAGAGGTGAGGAGTGTTGGTATGTATAATATATAAGGCAATTGTGGGGAAAAAAAACAGGCAACCTAATGCTGAGTGGAAAATGTGCCTAGCACCTCTGCTGATATCCTAAACAGCCATTCTGTATTGTACATTAGTTAAAGGTCTTTATGAAAGAGCAGAAGGAGAAGGGAAAACATAAAATGGAGAATGAATTACTTAAGATTAAATAGTTCTTATTACTGAAATCAGCAACATGTAGAGCTAACGGCAGATATTTTCCACAGACAGATGGAATGCTCAGCTATCCCAGCAGCATTTAGTATAAAGTATCTGGTAAGATTCATTTTTTAGACATTTGCATATAAATATAAACATCATTAGTAGGGGCTAATTGCCCTGTAGGAACTAAAATGTGAGAATTAGCATCTTCAGTTTGAGGGTTTTTAAAAATTTTTTATTTTATTTTTTATTATTTTCAAAGTATCTCTTACACCCATCATGTTTGGTACTGCATGGCTGCAACAGATAATTGCTACCATTAAGAATCTCAAATGCGAAATCAAAACCATTTGGCATGGCTTCCAGGGCCACCCAGCACAGTAAGTAACCACAGAAAATGACTATACTAGATTTATGTTCATGCATATTCATAAGGGCACTTGATTTGACTTTCCAAGTTGACGGGGAAGGGTTAAAAGTTTGTTGACAGATCATCCCCCAAGCCAAAACCTAACATAAAAGATGATGGGATATTGTACAGCACACACAAGTGCTTCTTGGAGGCAAAACACAACATTGAAGAATTATTTATTTTAGCTGCTCAGAAGAGAAGAAGTGGGTTGTGCCCACGAAAGCTCATGATACCATCTACATTTTTGTTAGTCACTAAAGTGCTGCAAGACTATTTGTTGTGTTTTAAGTTTTTTTCAGAAGAAAAATGATACTTCTAGAAAACTGTAGACCATAAGCCTTTGGCTTCCTTGTTTGTCTTATTGATCACAAAAGTCAATGGTATATGTTATTCCAGTTTTGGTTTGTGGGCAACATTTCTGCACAGAGATCTATGTTACATCAGTGTTTATTATCTTTGACTCATAAAGAACATAAGGAAGATTCTATGAATCCATATGACAAAGACAATAGAAAAAATGTTCATATAAACTCAACAGTGCAGTTGAAAAAGCTGACCATGTGAAATATTATAAAACTATTTTATGTTTCTGAACTTGGGAGCTGCCTTGTTGCTGTGTTATGTTCAGAAGAGAATTAGCTGACATTATATTTTAAAAAGAAAAAAGCAAAAAAACCCCCAAAACCCCACACATTACCATGACATTTACCAAATATTTGTTCTAGTGGAATAAATGTGTTAAATTATAGATTAGAATCAGTAGAAAGAAACCTTTACAAATGTTTGTTTCAGTTTTGCACATAGCAAACAAATATTATACTTAAATGAAGCACTCCTTATTAGAGTAAAACATTTACATAATAAGATATTCCACTAGATTTTCTGGCATTTTTTTTCAGTATGCATGTATAAGGAAATGCAAATCACTGATTGCTAGTTGTGATGTTTTCCTCGATATTTCCAACTACTTCTCTTTCTGTTTCCCATTTGTATCATCTCCCCTTTCCCTGACTCATCCTTCTTTTTCTGATTCTCTATCAAGTTCCTTATTTTTCTCTTCATTACTACTGGCAGTTTGTTGTTCATCAGATGATGGATACTTTCTGATACGGTCTCTCAGAAAATAACACTGGCATTGTGGAATTGTGTGCTTGCAGAAATGTCCTGTGTTTCTGACTTTTGCCTGCACTGTCATTTAAATACAGGTCCTACTGAACACATACAGTTGAATGGTGTCAAATACAGAATCTTCATCCTTTCTGTCAAGGGTCTGCACACTTCTGGCCCTGTCAATGTGTGCATCTTCTCAATCTTCCATGGACATTGTGTTCCATAAAGTCTACTTCTCTTCATTCCCCCTTGGTTTTTTGCCTTCCCAATCCCCTATGACTGAAAAGTCTGCTCGACTCCTCCCCTATCCTGGTCAACATACAAACTCCGTTTCCTCCTTCAAGTATTTCCTTAACACTTATGTGATGCAGAGAATAATCTCCCATGGCGGCTTCCAACTAGCTATCCAGATGTAATCTACATGACTTTTTGTCCCCCTCTAGCAGTTGTATCACAGGGAGGTTTTTTAGCTGGCAAACTAAGGGTATGTCTACACTAGGAAATTATTTCAAAATAACTAAATCTGACATAACTCCCAATTTAACAAAATCAAAATAGCGTGTCCCCACTACAGGGAAGTATTGAAATTAGTCACAATTATTTTGAAATAGCCCATCCATACTGATTGGAGCTTGCCTCAGACTTAGAGTTCCCAGAAGCACTCTGGGGAGGGCACTAGGAGGGCAGGGACTTCCTCTGGCTGCTTGGTCAGGCAAGCTGAGATGCGTGCTTTCAGGGGAGCCTCTTTATGGCCGTGTCTAACATGCCATTCTTCCACTGCCTCCCTCCTTGTGGGGCACCAGACTCCCACCGTGTGCTTTAGTTGCCCTTGAAGATGCCACAGCACTCATAACATGGAGGCCGAGGTGCTTCAGAGCTGTGCTAGGCTCATGGGCCTTGTACTGCTCCTTAATGGCACAGTATTTCTAGCCCGTGCTCATGCTGCTTGAAGAGGATGAGGACCAGCTGAACTGAAGGGTCTGCTCAGCCAGGTCCTGGGGCTCCTACTGCTGTACATTCTGCTCAATCCCCTGGACACTGTGGAACACCACTTCTGGCCACGGGAGACCAATTTGGACTGGTGGGAATGCATCATCCTGCAGCTCTGGGATGACCAGAAGTGGCTGCAGAACTTCTGCACGTGGAAGGTCCTCAAGCTCTGTGAGAGGCTTACCCCTGCCCTCACGTGACAGGACACCCACATGAGATCCACCATCCCCGTGCAGAAGTGCGTCACCATCACCTGGTGGAAGCTCACTACACTGGACAACTATCGCTCTGTCAGGAATCAGTTTGACATGGGGAAATCCACAACTGGGGCATTGCTCCTGCAGGTAGCCAAGGCCATCAACTATGTGCTGCTATAGAGGGCCATCACTCTGGGCAATGTGAACAGCATTGTGGTTGGCTTTGCCACCATGGGCTTTCCCTAACTACCTGGAAGATGGGGGCCATAGACGGCATGCATATCCCCATCCTGGCCCTCCAACCACCATGCCTGAGACTACATAAACAGGAAGGGGTGCTCTCTGGTGCTGCAGGCTGTCATGGATTACAAGGAATGTTTCACCATCAACATCAGATGGTCAGGGAAGGCACACGAGGCCCACATCTTCTGGAACTCCTGTCTGTTCTAAAAGATTCATGCCAGCACTTTTTCCCCCGAATGCACCACCAGAGTTGGGGGGGTGGACATGACCATGGGGAGGTTCAGGGGTCTCCTCAGCTGTCTGGACCTCAGGGAATGTACATCCCCTTTATGGTGGCAGCCTGCTATGTACTGCACAATCTTTGTGAAAGCAAGGGGGAGACTTTTCTGCCAGACCTGGAGGCAAAGGCTGAACAGCTGGTCAGGGCATTCGAGCAGCTGGACATCAGCACCATCAGGAGAGCACTTCAAGGGGCTGTGCTCATTAGGGAGGCCTTAAGGGAAAGTTTCATCCAAGATCATCTGTGAGACTCTCCCCCGTGGCTCTCTACAAGAGGCCCCTGTATTCCCTCTCTGTGCCTTTCTTCCCCCAACCCCTTCCTTTCCACCTTCTTCTCCCTTCTGAAGAGCAAATAACAAACCCTTCTTTTATTTAATAGGACTCTTTGTGGGGGGAGAGTATACAACAGGAGGAGGACTGGGGAAAGAACCTAGAATGGGGGAGTGGGAAGGAAGGAGGAGGGAAGCTCAGGATAGGGCAGGGATTGGAGCATGCCTCCAGGTGGTCAGGAGACTTTGGCTGCCCAAGAGATCCCACCACCACATGTTCTGGGACCCTGGTGGCCCTTGGCAAAGCAAGGAGGGTAAGCCATGGGGAGGCAGGGAGATGGCTGGTGGCCCACTCCATGCATGAGGACATGTGCTTCATCACTGAGGTGAGGGAGGAGCATATGGCCTCATGCTGGCATGCCAGCTGGTCCCAGGAAGCCTTCCTCTGCTCCTGGAGTGAATGCTGCCTAAGTGCAGGCATGATCCTATGCTATGTGCGGTACTGCTGTGTAGTTCCATGATCCCAGACTTCTTAGTGGTGGCATGTTGTGGGAAGGTGTCCCACCATGGAGTCTGGAGTAAGGTAGGTCTCTCCAAGAACTTTGTGAGAAGGACAAGGCCATTGCCTGTCCCTGTGTGTATATAGAGAAAGTTGTTGAACTCACCTGAAGTGCCTTCCCTGGGAGAAGGGAAAGCCTTTTCCAAAGCCTGGGAGACATCCTACATGGGGGGGAACTGGCTCTAGGGTGAGGAGCAGGTCCTGGTTGGTGGGTATGGTTGCCTGGCTGGCCGCCACCTCCTCCTCCTTGTTTACAACCCCACCTTTCTGGAGGCAGATGCTGGGCGTGTCCTGGCCAAACTCCACAATGATGGGGGACAGAGGTGACCGGCCCCCTTCCAAAGATGGCATCCAGCTGCTCAAAGTAGCAGCAGGTGTATGGTTCTGCTTTGATCCCTGGCCTTGTGGTAGGCCTGCCAGAGCACTTTCACCTTCATCCAGACCAGTTCCAGGGTCCAGTTGTGGCCTTTGTCAGACAGGCTGGTGACGATCCTGCTGTAGATGTTCGCATTTTGCTTTCTGGTGCAGAGATACTGGATTTCGGTCTTCTCCCCCCAGACCTCACTGAGGTCCAGCATGTCCACTCTAGTCCAAGCTGGAGCTCTCCTGCATCCCTGCCCAATGGCAGTGGAGGGAACAGCAGGAGTGCTGGCAGCAATCGGAGGCTCTGTGGCAGTGTTGGGATCCATCATGGCTCCCTGCTGTCTCACATAGGGCTGGCAAAGCTGGCTCCATGTGAGAAGCCCTTCTCCTGCTGCCTAGAGTTTTAAGCTCCACAAGGAGAAGGGGAACAGTGGACATGCCAAGTGTGACTGGAGCGGTGAGAACAGCAGCACTGGATCGTCCACAGTAACACAATTTCAAAATTAGCATTATCCCTGAGGAAAGCAGTCCAGATCTCAAAATAACCAGCCTATTATTTCTAAATAACAGTCTTGGTAGCATGGATGCTCCACTTATTATTTCAAATAAGGGGGCTTATTTCAAAATAACTCCCTAGTGTACAAAAGGGCTATGAGAGCTGGGACTCTTAGCTCATACATTACATGACCTTTGAGTCAAGATTCCAGGTTCAGTCTTAGTTGCTGATAATCCTTTAGAGGCATTATATAACCACCTAACTAGCATACCATGCAAAACAATCTCTCTGCCACACTTTGTGTTTACTTCCCTTCCACTCCTTGTCTCATGGTGTCTCTCCCTGTGTCATATCATACCATATCTAGTCTAGATTGTATGATCCTTCAATCAGGAAGTCTTCATTCTCTATGCAAAGTACCAATCATAATTGTAGCACTGCATAAAAATGTCTGTTATTGCATACCTATTGGGAAATACAGTTTCAATGCTCATGGAAGACTCTGAAGTAATGACTAGATACAATACATAGGTACTGCCTTTGTACAAGATATTAATTAATTCCACAGCTTCAAAGTAGTTCACTGTAGTCTATAACAAAACACATGCAGTTTTCTATAGCATGTTTTTTTCCCATTATAGTCTAAAGCTGCCTCAGCACTTTTGGGTCCAAACATCTTTTATACTAAGGTATGAGATGTGCAGCTGTATATCCATAGGTTGTGGTCTGGATTTGCCCATGATTTTCACCAGCTTCCACCAGTTCAAGCCCTTGTGATGGACAGTCTGCATGAGGGGCTATCAAAATTCCACAAGTCACCTGCAAACCCACTCCACTAGAAGAAAGGGTGCACTTCCAGACAGTGTTGTCCTGAGAGTGGAAGATACTGGACTGGATAGTGGTGCAGACAGGGGATTTGATGATTCAGGACTTTCTCCAGCAGCTTCAAAGAAGAAGAAAGCTGCCCTCTTCCCTTTTAGAACTACTCAAGGGGGAAGGTGGCTGACTCTTACCCTGTTGCAGTAGTCATCACCACTATAGTTGGCACTTCTCTGGAACAATACATGTGTGAATGGGTATGGTAAGGTATTGGATTTTACTTTTTCAGATCAGGCTGATGAACGTCAATACCCTATCACACGTCAAGGTTATTATCCATAGATTCCAGTGGCTATTGATACAGATTCACTTCTTGCTTCCTGACTTACATCTACAGTCCATGTAATAATCACAAGTTCAGAATTCTCAGAGAGATCAAAGTGCCATGTTATTATGCATATTTGTTTGTTTGTTTATTCACCTACTTTAATAACTTTAGATATACATATATATGGGTATGTCTAGATTACAGAGCTGAAAAGCTCTGCCATGTCCAAGGAATGTGCTTGCTTTTTCGAATTTTTTTTTTTTTAAGCAGATGCATTATTTCAGCATCCCTGTAAACCTCGTTCTACAAGGAAGAAGGGATGTTCCAAAAGAGAGGTTTTTTCCCAACATTTGGCCATGTGTAGTCAGCTCCAATTCCTTCCCCTTCGGGTAGGCTCCTCTACCTCCCCATGCTGGCCCAGGAGCAGATGCTGCCTTGAGAGTGCAGGCATTCCTGTGTGCCGTGTGCAGCACTGCTGTGTGTGTGTCCATGATCCCATCCTCTTTAGTGGTGGCTTGTGGTGGGAAGCTGTCCCACCATGGGGTCAGGAGTAAGGCAGGCCTATGCAGGAATACTGTGAGCAGGAGTGCAAGGTTCCCGTGTGGCTGCCTCATTACGGTTGTCTGCTTCAGACTGGCGCTTCATGTGCACCCACGTGTACAGGCTACTTATGCTATCCCGAGGCCAAGAACACCAAGTGAGGAGCGTGCAGCCCCTTGCCACCCACTGCCTCCCCCCACATATGTCTAGAGAAAGTAATGGAGCTCACCTGATGGGCCTTTCCCGGCCTCGTCCGACTCCTGGGACACATCGTGGGGGTGGGGAGGGAACACGGCTCCAGGGACTGCCTGAACTCCTGGCTGGTGGGCATGCTGCTGGTGCTGGCCTCCTCGTCTTCCTCTTCCTCCTCCTTCACAGCTATACCCTTCGGGAGGCTGATGACAGGTGTCTCCTGCCCAGAGTCCACAACTGGTGGGGAGGGAAGGGAATGACACCCACCCCCCCAGGATGTAGGGGTCTGGTTAAAATACTGGCAGGAGTGGGGTGCCACCCCTGAGCAGGGGTTGCGCTCCATGGCCCTGGTTTGGGCCTGCCTCAGCTCCTTCACCTTCATCCACACCTGCTTCTGGGTGCAGCTGTGGCCCTTCTGGCCCAGGCTGTCAGCCATCTAGCCATATATGTCCATGTTCCTACACCTGGTGCAGAGAACCTGGAGGTTTGCTGCCTCCTCTTCCTCCCCAGATCTCAATGAGATCCAGGATCTCCACACCAAACGAGGACGGTGCCCTCCTTTTTAAGCCCTGGACAGGGGCTTCAGAATTGGGTGCCAGCTCCCTTGCAGCCATGGAGGGCTCAATGGGAGCAGAGGCATTGCTCATGGTGGCAGGGAAGGCTTCTGGTGTGTGGCACAGGGCTAGCAAGGCTTTCCTTGTGCCACAAGCCCTTCCCCCTGAGGCAATACCTTTAAAGGCTGCAGAGATAGTGGAACTATAGAGTTCTGATGAGTGTGGACAAAGTGGCTACCAGGGCACCTCTGAGAATCCCTGGAGGCCACTTATTTTGAAATAACCACAGCTGCACTGCGTGCACACACTCTATTTTGAAATAACTATTTTGAAATGGGCATTATTCCTCATAAAATGAGGGTTACAGAATTCAGAATAAGAAAACCACTATTTCAAAATTATTTCAAAATAATAGACTTGCTGTGTAAATGTACCGCTGCTATGTAGACATGCCCTTAGAGATAGCGTTGGGGTTTTTTATTCACTTTTAGATTGGTATTTGACTCTTGCTGTTATTCTTTACCATAGTCATATAACAGAGCTGGTTATATAAGACAATGACAATCCATTTCTGGTTAAAATTACACAAAAACATTCTATTTTCATAGGCTTTTAAGCACTTCCAATTCTGGTGTCAGTCTGGAACTGAGAAAAAAGACTATCCTGAATACCTGAAAAGCTCAAACAAGGGGCAGAGGGTTGTTCAAATTTTGCTCTCAAAATAAGTGACAGAACTTCAAGGCACGTTCATATTTAATTGGATCTGGTTCACCAATTAATGATCTTTAGTGCACTTGCAATTAAATATTTCACACATAATCCTATGCACAATATGTTACAGACCCCATTCCTCTAAAACCATCCTACAGAAAGTGGGTGCTTTGACTTTAAAAGAGGTTATCCAAGGCACTCATAATGATAAGGCATGAAAGTATTACAAAATAAGCTACAACCATAAAATGAATAAGATTTTAATTCTCTGAACCTTTCAGTTAATCTGTATCTGAGATCAGTCTTTTTGAAAGTTTGTGCTGTAGCTAGTGGTTTTTCTTGTGCATTAAACATGACAGATTTTTTTCTTCATTTTTTAGTGCAAGGAAACAATTGTTCTTCGTTCAGTGATATCTGAAACAAGAGAAGCTGCCTACAGCTGTTACTAGCTATTACTTTTAGTGAATGTAGCAAAATACAGCAGAGAAAGAAAAGCAATTAAATTATCATTCGACCATCATTGATGTTATCTCCACTATTCTTCTTATAAGGAAATAACATGCATGCACAGATGGCAGCTGTTGGGGGCAGGGCAGAAGGAAAGAGCAAAAATAGATGGCATTTTCAAACTTTCACTTGTATTTTTGCCACTGGAGCTCAGTGGTTTTTGGAGAAGACAAAATTGCTGCATTAAGGACTGAAAATACACTTTCTCAAAGAAAGTAATATAATAACAATGTGCCACCAGCTCCATAAACTATCCTGCACTATTGTATAAAACATTGCATATTTAAATTACAATGGGAACTAATTTGTGACTCTGGGACATCTAATGTGTAAACACTGCTGGAGTGTTCCTGCCACCTAGGCTTCAACCACCTACTATGGGAAGCTGATACTGATACTGGAGGCCACCAACCTAAGGTGCCAGCTGGACCTAACAGCTTCACCCTGGGGACCTGTGGCACAACCAGGGGCTCCTGGGTTGGTCTCCAAACCATGCCCTGCAATGCTATGGTGGCCTTTGGTTGGATTCAAAGCCCCATCTCAGAGGTCCCATGTTAAACCTTATTGGTGGATGGGTTGAGCTCCCAATCCCACCCTGAGCCCCTCAATACTATTCCAGCCCTATCGCAAACCCTTACATGGGGTCCCAAAAGCAATACTGAGACCAAGCCAAGCAACTGGAAAATGTGATTGTGGGAGCTGAGGACTATTCCCCCCACAAGTGACAAAGATTTATTGAAGGAAGGTTGACTTGCACTGGATGAGATATTGCTTTATAGCTTTGCAGATGTGTTAAAATAATGAACTGGTTGCCAGGTTTTCATGGTCTTGTCTGCCTACTTATCTGGGATGCTGAGATATCTAGAAATGCTTCGAAACTATAAACTGCTAGGTGAAAGACCATAAAGAAAAGCAGAGTCCTTGTCTGGATGAGAGGACCATGAAGTAAAAAAAAAATCATATTTAAAATGTGTTAAGTCTTCACAAGAGTTTCATTCTGCACTGTTTTTTTTCTTTTTCTGTTTCTTTTTTCCTTTTCCCCCTTTCCCCTTTCTTCTGTTTCTTCTTTTTGTGGATGTGAAGAGGGAAGTTCATGGTTGACATTGACTCTTGGATCTAAAAACTGGCCTCAGATAGAAACGTTCATGAATATTAATCACTATACAGAGACCTTTACAAATGTGAAGTGATTTTGCAAACCATTATCGAGGAAAAGGAATGTCAGAATTAAGGAAGATTACCAATGACTTCTTTTTCTCCCAGATGCTTGAATTCAGGGTTAAGCCCTCTTTCCCCTTCTTACCTGACTTTGACAAAGTATCCCAGTGGCTAAAATTTTCCAAGGAGGAGTTACAGCGCCATCAATGAACATGGTGTGTGATAAATTAAAGTCATGGGATGAAAACCTCCCATTGAAGTTAATGGAATTTCATAGCTGACTTTAATGACAGAAGGATTTCATCCAGGGTCCTTGATTCAAAGAGCTTTCAGTCCCAATTTATTCAATTAAGAGAACAGCAATAATAGGAAAGTTTGGAGGATGTGGGGAGGGAGAGTGCTAAAATTAATAAAAAAGTCAATAAGGGTAAAAATCAGTGGAGGCTGGACTTGATGACCTCCTGAGGTCTCTTTCAGCTCTATGGTTCTATGATTCTAAGGAAGTCAGGTAATACTTATGTCCAGCTCCAGATCTGCCAGAGCCGAGGAATAAAATTCTGTACTATATAGTACTACAATTCATATTATATGTAAAATATAAAATAAACCTCCACACTGGTCTAGAAGGATGTAGCCATGACTGACTTAAAGATAGGAAGAAACTGTTATTACTTCAGTCATAGTGGAATATGTCAAACTATGACTTAAGCCCAAATTTACTGACTACCATACAGTTTACCATAAGTTAAGAAAACACACTGCCAAAGATTAAGAGTTGATGTTCATGTCTAAACAGTAAATATTAGAGTTTTAATGGGAATGGAACTAATTGAGGTTGAACAGTGAGAATTTTTTGTACAAACTGAACACTTTTCAAAATCAGCCTGTTTTATAGTTTGAGCTGCTTTGCAAGTGTAACCCACATGCCTCGTAGCTGTGGTTCACTGTCCCCGGTAGAGGCACTTAAACCACTTATAGAGTGAGATAAGAATGAGTGAGCTCTATAGCCAGGATGAGAACCAGCTGGCTTTATAGTTCAAACTATAGAAGCTCCTTTACTAAGCTCCCAGAGGTCCCAGATTCAAATTTTCCTCCAGGTGGTTACACAAGAACTTGCGGTGTGTGTGTGGGTGTGTGTGTGGGGGGGGGTGTATAGGAGAGCATTAGGTCAATAACACTTTTGTTCAAGATGGACATAGAATTTTTTGCACGCTCTGGTTGTCCTTGAAAATCCTGAAACAATTAGGTGCTCAGATATTTCAATGGTGAGGATGGTAGAAAAGGCTGATTAAAACAGGGGAATAGACATTTTTCACTCTTCCAAGTTTCAGTTGTATTGCTCACTGAAATGAAGTCACGTGGAATTGGTTCTTAGTCCCTCTTTGTGCTTGGCAAAGCTATTTTTGCTTGTTTTTCCAAATAAAGTGTTCTCTGACACTGAGACCTACTTAAAAAGAAGACAAATACCAAGGCAATACATTCTTTCATTTTCAATGAGCTGAGGTCTTTTTTTAAAATAAACACCCATATCTTGGCAATTAGCAGGAGAAAGAAAATGCCCCTTCCCTAGAGTTTGTCCCTCCTGGCACAATCTGGTTATTTAGTTTATTTCAAGTTATAGACTGTGGCCAAGATTTTAAAAGTATTTAGACATTTTAGAACTTACATTGTATTTAGGTTCCTACGTGCCTAAAACACTTTTGAAAAGGAGACTGAGGTTCTGAACTCTGTTAGGCATTTCAATGCTGAGTCCTTCTACCTCTCAAAACTTTTTAAAATCTAGGTCCTTGTCCTTCACTTTTCTTAGTCTGAGAAACAACTTAGAAAAGTTGGACACTCACGTGTACAAGCTCTTCCGACTTTGCCCAAAGCAAGTGTGCCTCTAATTCACAGACAGTAAGAACCCTTTCTGCAGAACCAACGTATCCTGATGGAAAAACCATTGAAATGGTACTTCTATTTTATTTTTATTTTTATTTTTTGGCTAGAAAGCATGTCCCATTGTTGAGCTCTTAATTACATTAGTTCAAGGAAATGAACTGTATTAATAACCTTATGATATTTGAGATCTCTCTTTCTCAAAAAAAAAAAACCCCAAAACCTCAAACACCTTGAAGCTTGCACTTGTGTATGTTTTCTCTGTGGGAAAAGCCACACTGGAAATGTCAGGGACATGAAATCATCCAAAATGAAATTGCAAGAGATTTAATGCAAAGAACATGCTGATTTTCATACTGTGCTGATATTGACCAAGAAAATAGCCTTTTTTCCTCCCCTTCTGGATCTTCAGTCTTATAATTTAGATCATACTAGAAAAAGTTAGCTCTTTGTATCATTGTTCATTTAAATGCAGGACATGGCCTTGAAGCAGAAAAGATAGAGGAATATGTGAAACCAAGAGTGAACTTCTCAATTATATTAGCGAGGTTTAAATTCTTCTTTGAAGGATAAAGACTAACACAGATTCAGGTCTGCAAGATTAGCCTCAGGAAATCATCAGCTAAATTAATAAGTAATTTGAGAATGAGTGAATGGAATAGCAGAATTTTAAAGACAAGCATAATAGCAGTAAGCATAAGGTTAGACTTGCTTCAGAAATGGTAATCCAGGTCATGACATGTTATAACCCTTTCACAAAAGTAATGCTAATCTAAGAGGTAGACAGAGTGTATTGGGAACACAGACCAGCACTAAAAAGGCTGTTGGCTTTGGGGGGCATAATATTTAAGTTTTTTATTTATTTATAACTTTGCCCAGATCATACAGTCCCTTGGGGAAAATTCATTGGAGGAAGTCTGAGGGAAGTAAAGTGTTGAAGTTTCTTTTGTGTTGTTCCTTCTGATTTCCACCACTGCTGAGCCAGAGTGGCTGACCTACGACAGCATAACCAAAGGGGCTTAATTCCACCAAGATCTCTGGAGATTCTCTGCAGGCCCCTATCCATAAAGATGGCATGTGGATTTACACTAGTCCTGAGAGCCCTTCCAAGCCCTCTATCATCACAGCTCCTGTTTCAGCAGAGGTTGATCTGTCAGGAACAGCGTAAAATCCCTCTGCATAGCCAAGGCAGTATCGGAAGTTAACACACCATGGATGTTTATGGTGTGTTAACTTCTGAGCGTATCTCAGATAGATTTGGTTATGATACCCCTATTGGAAACCTAGGTCATATGTAGGGGAGAGGTTCTTGGGCAGGATTGTCTGATCTTTTATTCCTCCTTAAATTACATTGTACAGAAAAATCACCACCAGGAAAGGGAAATTGCTAAACACACCTAAGCTAAAGAAAGGAGTGAATTCAACCTTACTTTCTCTGCAGTGTGAACTATTAATATGGGGTGACATTCACTTCTAGCACAGAGCTTGTGCACCACTTAGGCCCAACTCGAGTCCTCAAAATAGGCAGGCCATAGATGACGTTCTGATGCTTGGTAACCTTTATGGGAGTGAACTTCATTCTTATAGCAATTTTTGCAACAAATTTAGCCTTTTCTTCTGTTCAGAATTATCACACAAACAGACTTATATTATATATAAATTATATATAAATGTTATATTTATTAACATTTTGTTAGCCGGTAAAGGCCAGATTCTCTTATACAGTCTAGTTACTTTGGCCTTTCTGGAAAGTTGCCATATCTCCCCAGCTAGGTTATTCCCCAGCCTTGAGGAATTCCTGAGCTGTCATGAGAGTGGGAGGGAGTGCAGCTAGAGCATGACTTTGTTATTCCTGGTGGGGGAAGTAGTCCAAGGGGTTGATAAAGTGAGGCCTTATAATCCAGGACCCTCTCCACCCTCAGCTGCTCCGTGGGGACCGTGGGCACGTATAAAAATCTGAACTAAAGTACATTATGCAACATATTTCAGACAATTAATTGATCGTGTGGTGTTAACATAATTACTGATTTCAGATTTTAGTATCTGAAGCTTGGTATTTGGTTGTGTGACTAATCCACCTAAATCTTGTATTTTCTTTGCACTCTGAGTAAATGACTTGAAATTTCATAAACAGGAATAGGGCTTGAATATATCACTAGAGCTAGTTGTCTGTTTCAAGATGACTGGATAAATGCTTCTCCGCAAACCTTTGCACAAAGTATATTTACTGAACCATTAACAAGACTTTCCCTTTCCATTCATTTTCTTTTTGCATTAAAAAAACCCTCTAATGTAACTGTTAAGAGAAAATAAATAAAAGGGTCACAATTACCATCAAAGCAAATTTGAACTGTTTATTTGAATGAATGTGTGCTAACTTTTTAAGTGCCATTCAGTTCTAGTGCTTTCTATACAGTAAATATTTTTTATTCTTGACTTTTTAATATATGTTTACCTCTGTGATTTAAGGGCCTGGAAATAAATTTGTATTACCTTAGTAAGTCTTTGCTAAATATATTCTTAGTACATCATTATTACCTTATTTAATGCATATACATACACACTCGGTCTAACTGATAGAGGATCCTAAATTTGAGGTAGTTGAAAATCTAAACATATAAAATCACATTAATCCAAGAAAAAGCCTGGGTGCCAATTTTGTGCCAGCTAATGCTATTTTAAGGACTTAACTGGTGCAAATATATTGGTTTCATCTTTGTGCAGGGATGAATGTCATCTTTCAGTGGAGAGGACTAGAGCAATAACCCTGTATATCATTCAAATCAGGGGTGTGCAAAATATGGCCTGCAGGTCAGATCAGGCCCTCCCAGTCACCAGATCCAGGCTCTCTGCCTACTCCGCCCCTCATGCTACACTCAAAACAGCTCTCTGAATGCTGTGAGCCCAAGGGAGAGCGGGGAGAGGTTTCACACACTGGCCCTACCCCCAACAAAATCTTGCAGCTCTCATTGGTTGCAAACCAGCCAATGGGAGCTACCACTTTGCAGGACAGGCAGTGCATGAAGTAATCCTCCCCCCTCCAGCCTTAGAGCATTCAGAGTCAGCCACACATGGCCCCTGCAGTTGGTGCAGGGGCATGGAAGACAGGGACCTGGCTGAGGAACCAGCTGCACTGCTGGCTGGGAATTCCTGGCCACAGCCTGCCTCTAGCATGCCAGTCTCTCCCTCCTCCCAATCCTCTGTCCCTCTTCTGCACCACACACCATGTAACCCAACCCCTCTGCACCTCTGCTCCTGTACCCATAACCCTTCCCAGACCCTGCATTCTCTCCTACACAAACTCTTTCCAGGTCTTGCACCCCAATCCCTCCCTTGGTCATAACCCATATTCCTGTACCCCTTCCTGCACTCATGTCCTAGGTCACAACCCCCTCCCAGATCCAGCACCCTCTCCTACACTGCTTCTCAAAGTCACAACCCTCTCCTCCAACCCAGTCTCTTGCCCCAGGTCACAACCTTCTCCTTCACCCAAACTCCCTCCCAGACCCCACACCTGCTCTTGCATTCCAGTCTCTGACCCCAACCTCCCTTCTGCACCCAACCTCTACCCCAGACCCTACATTTCCTCCATTAGTATCATGAAAGAGTGTGGCTGTTCACCACTTACTAAATTTTTGGAGTGACTCCTCATCAAAAATGATTGCCCGTCCATGATTTAAGTGGTATTGAAGTGTTTCATAGGATTTTTGCTTATGCATAGGGGACAAATTCACCCAATAAAAGGTTGTAGAAATAAATATTTTAGTATTTTGCTTATATTCTTTTCAGATAATAAATATATATATATATTTTGCAGTAATTAAATGTCCAAAATATGCATTGCATTCTCTCTGATGATAAAAAATTCATTTGCTATGCATGGTAATCCCAGTAGAATCTAAATTGGAATCTACAGAGATAGCACTGTTAAAACTTCTAAAAAGAGGACTTTTCTCATGTACTTTATCTATCTACCTACCTACCTACCTACCTACTGTGTGTTTATGTGTGTGTGTATGTGTGAGAGAGAGAGAAAGAGAGATGAAAAATATAAAAGTAGTGCCAAGGAGACTAAAGACTCTCACATAACTTTTATTTTACTTTTTATTCTCTCTAAACACTGAAAGTCGGGGACTAGTAGTTATTTCACAGCTGTGGAAAGTGTTGATGCTTGATACTACTTATTTCATAATATATCTACTTCCATTTCTGTATTTATATTAAAGTTTAGTACTTTGAGTGTGTGTGTATGTGTGAAATGAAAGTTCAAACTGGTGACTCATTGTCATGGAATAGGTTACTGGGTTATTAATATTTTCACATTTTCCTTTGGAAAATGTTAAAGCAATTGCAGTAAAGTATAGAAATAAGTATAAACTGGGTTTGGATACAAGTAGGGTAATTGTTGTCTGATTCAATAGCATTATTTTGAAAGTTATATATTTTAAAAGGCAATAATATTTCCCATATCCTAATAGAACCTTTTTTTCCTCTGAGTCATAGCTGATAAACCTCTCTTTGGAACAGAGAGAAAGTTCATTTTAAATAATTATGTTTTGCATATTCCCGGTATGGCAGACACATAACTCTAAAAAGTACACTGTACTATTTCTATGGGCTATGAAAACAAAAAAAAGTGAGTTTTCAGACTATTAAAAAAAAGGAATAAATGTTCTCACCACATAATTAGGCTTTGCGTATCATGAACATTGTTCTTGTGACTGTTTTTATAATTTAACATAGTTATACCAGAGAAGTTAAAATTATGCATGCAGTCTTTATTATATTACACATATAAGTTTGAAAAAAGTCTTTCCTTGTACTAAAAATAATAAATTAACTAAATAGATTCATTGTGTCGTGAAAAATATATTTCTTGAGCTTCAAATAATTTAATTCCTTTTTATTCTAGGCATAAAAGCATTTTTTCCTAGGGGGAAATTATTCCTTAACTACTGTTATGTATTCACTGGCAGTCTAAGCCACTCAGCCAAAGATAGTTTTAAAAGGAAGCAGAGAAAGCTGATTGAAGAGAAATCCTCAAACTAAAAATGAAAAATGGAAGACTTCAGATTTCATGTATTTCTTTTATAAAGAATTTGCAATGGTCCTAGAGCCAGAAAATCATTTAAAAGAGTTTTTTATCAATGTTGCTTCATGATCCATTATGGGGCTGGTTTTGCAAAAGCTTGCTCTTCTAAATCAGTGTTTCTCAACCTTTTTTTTTATAAAGTACCCCCTTTAAAAAAAATAAGTACCCCCAGTACCCCCAATTTTCAGACACATAATTTTTTTCTACTATTGTAATACATTTGTTTAAATAACTTAATTGTAGCCAGGCGGCTGATGAAATTTTTGGGTGTAAAAAGTACAAAAATAATAAAAAGCTCTAAAACTTAAAACAAAAATTCAGTTTTCTCTAAATTTCAGTTGTGTTGATGTACTCCCCTTCCCCCAGACTTCTCTCAAGTACCCCTAAGGGTACTCGTACCACTTGTTGAGAAACACTGTTCTAAATAACATTTCTCATGTGCATAATCATTTGCAATATAGGGCCTTTAAGATTCATATTCATGTTTAAGCCCAACTTCCCATTTTTGTGTACACACATTTGTCTATTGTCTAGACAATCCTATTGTCTATCTGGATTCTGATGCACCGGAATCCTCTAAGGATTCTGGCCTCTGTGTTATCCAGAGATATGGGTCTAGACCTACATCCTCCTATGGCATTCAGACTCATTCATTTTGCAGTATAGCCACACAGAACCCTGGGTAGCAGGATTGTGTTCTGAGAGTCCATAAGTGGTATCCTCAGGGATGGAAAGGGTCCTATCCAGTAGTTAGAAGAGCCCGGAAGTCTGTACTCTGAACACTGGACCAGACTGCTGTTAGTGTTAATTTTGCACACTTTTGTTTCTTTCTTTGTGAAGATAATAAATGGTGCCATATATGTTCCTCCATGCACGTTTAGCTGTGGCTCATGCAAGCTAAATGCATCATACAGCCCAAGAAGAAAACAAACACAGGGGGCACTGTTCCAGAAACAATGAAATTGCAGATTGAGATTACAGTATACTTAGTTTGACCATTTTTCTCTTTTGTTTGTTTAGTTTCTTAATGGTTTTGGTTTCCTTGGTATGCAATTTTCTGCCAGCTAATGCTATTTCAAGGACTTAACTGGTGCAAATATATTGGTTTCATCTTTGTGCAGGGATGAATGTCATCTTCTTACTTCGAATTAACGTTTAACTGCCGTGTCTAGCCACGGGCAGTTAGTTCGGACTAAGGGGGATTTAAAAATGGCGGCACCCGGGAACATGCAAATGATATTTAAATCCCAGGCTTCATTTGCAACTCTGGTTGCCCTCATTTGCCTACCTAGCTCGAACTAACGAGCTAGTGTAGACATCCCCATAGTGTAGGAGGTGGTGGACACAACAAGCTCACCACCAGCCCAGCTGTGAAGAAAATTTACAAGGGCAGTCACCCCATGAGAGACTGTGTATGAAGCTAGCCCTAATCTCTGAGCTGACACTGAAAGTGCCATCATCTGAACTGAGAATGTGCTTCGAGCAAGGCTATCTGTTGCCTAGAGAGTGAGCACTTTACAGCAGGGGCACAGACGTCCCAGGGAAGCATCACTACACTCATGGGCCGGGCACAAGCAGGCATGGGAAGGTGCCAGTCAGGCCATGAGCCTGCGCGTGGGAGGGAGGTGGCAGCTAGGCTTCCTTTCTTATCCCGCACATGTCGGGTCTGCTAACTGGAGGTGGGGTGGAGCGGGGGTTGGTAGGTGGGCTGGGGGCAGGTTGGGTGAGGGGTATGTGAGGATTCTACACCACATGCCGGAGAGAGTGCTATGGGTTCTCTTCTTCTTCATCTCCCCGGCATGTTCCCATGCACGGGAGCAGTCTCCTCCACATCATCGCGCTTCATCGGGAGTGAATGCTGCCTGAATGCAGGCATCACCCCATGGTGTGTGCGGCACTGCTGTGTGGTTCCATGACCCCAGACTTCTTAGTGGAGGCTTGTTGTGGGAAGGTGTCCCACCACAGAGCCTGGAGTAAGGCAGGCCTCTCCAGGAACCTTGTGAGAAGGACCAAGGGGTTCCGGTGTGAGAATGTCATGGACTGGTGCTCCATGTGGACCGGCTGTTGTGCAGTCCCCAGGCCAATTAGGCCGAGAGAGGAGCATGCAGCCCCTCACAGCCCGTTGCCTGTCCCTATGTGTATATAGGGAAAGTTGTTGAACTCACCTGAAGTGCCTTCCCTGGGTTTGTCCAAAGCCTGGGAGACATCCTGTGAGGGGGGGGGGAAATGTCTCCACGGTGAGGAGCAGGTCTTGGCTGGCGAGCATGGTTGCCTGGCTGGCCTCTTCCTCCGCCTGCTTCTGCTCCTCATCTGCAACCCCACCCTCCTGGAGGCTGACTCTGGACGTGTCCTGGCCGGACTCCATACAACGGGGGCGGAGGTGACCAGATGCCAAGGATGGCATCCAGCTGCTCAAAGTAACAGCAGGTGTGCAGTGCTGCCCTGGAGCATCCACTCTGCTCCCTGGCCTCATAGTAGGCTTGCTGGAGCACCTTGACCTTCATCTGGATGATCTGATCCAGCAGCAGTCTGGTGATAGACATCCATATTCCCCTTTCTGGTGCAGAGATCCTGGAGTTTGGTCTTCTCCCTCCATACCTCGATGAGGTCCAGGATCTCTGCACCAGTCCAGGCCAGAGCTCTCCTGTGACCTTGGCCAGTGGCAGCTGAAGGATGCTCTGAGGGAGTGTTGGGATCATTCAAGGCTCCCTCGGATGCTGCTGTATGGCATAGAGTTTGCAAAGCTTTGCCATGTGTCAAAACCCCTTCTCCTGCTGCCTGGAGTTTTAAGCTCTGCAGGAGAAGGGGAGCAGTGGAGATTCCAGATGTGGCCAGAACTGCAGCTGAGAGAGGCCTCTGGAGGCCAGTTATTTGAATTAGCAGAAGTGGAGCATTCATACTAACACAATTTTGAAATTAGCATTCTTCTTTGACGAAAGCAGGAGTACAGATTTTGAAATAATCATCCTGTTGTTTCAAAATAATGGGCTTGGTAGTGTGGATGCTCCACTTATCATTTTGACCTAAGGGGGATTATTTTGAAATAGACCAGGGCTAGGGCAGATATCACTGCTGAAATGCCTACCAACAGCTTACATGTGCTCTGGCTGATTCCCAAAATAGGAATGAATCTATCAGCAGGAGAAGGTCTTTCACTGGCCTGGATCCCTTGCAATCAAGTGCTGTGGAGTAGACAGACAAGTTCTCAGCACCATCCCCCATGAAGCCAATCCTAGAACAGCTACAACTGATAAGGATACAAAGAATTCTGGGATACACCCACAGAAGTCACTGAATCTGACTGCTAGCTGCAGTATGGACACATCACCAAAGAGCTGAAGCACACATATCAATGCACTAGGAACATTCAAAAATGAGCTCGGAAAGAATGAGTCTTCGTGCACAGATACCATGGACTCCAGTCTGTGCAGCATAGAAATACTCTTAGAATGCAGCCTCGTAGGGTATGTCTCGAGTAGACTACATGCCTCTGCCGTCAGAGGCATGTAAATTAGATATACTAACATAGTCAATGAAGCAGGGATTTAAATATCCTCCACGTCATTAAAATAAAAATGGCCACCACGTTGTGCCGGCTCAGCTTATCGTCGGCACAACGCGGCAATCAAGACGCAGATTGGTCAGCAAGGAAACCCTCTGCCGACCGATCCTGTAAACCTCGTTTCACGAGGCATAAGGGATCGGTCGGCAAAGGCTACGATCAGCTGAGCCGGCACAACATGGCGGCCATTTTTATTTTAATGAAGCAGGGGATATTTAAATCCCCACTTCATTGACTATATCGGTATGTCTAATTTATACGCCTCTGCTGGCAGAGATACGTAGTCTAGACTTACCCGTAAAGAGAGAAACTATGAGTGCAATCTTAGTCCCGCTGATTTCAAATGCTCCAGAATTTTATCCTATTATTCATTATAATCTGGAAGAAACTGGATAAATGGTCTTTAAAATAGAAAAAAGTTGCACTATTCTGATTCTGAGCAAATTTGAACGCTACAAGATAGGTAGGAGGGATATTTTATCAACTGCCAAGGATGGTGGACTGCATACCTCAGACAGCTAGTATAATCGACCATGAAGTATTTTATCAGTTTAGGCCATAAAGTATTGTATCCATCAGTCAGATTAATGCATAGGTGAGAGAAGAGTATGGATTTCAAAAAGCCTTCCGCATTGATCCAACTTTGTTCCTATTTGAAGCCAATGGTAAACTGCCTACTGACTTCAGTGGAAAGGGAGAAAGACTAATGTTGAGAGCTTTTGAAAATCCCAATTTGTATCCCTACTTGTCACATATTTACAGGTTTGGCGCTATGTCCCAGGTTTAAGATACCTATTGGAGGAACCATTTCACTGTTCCAAACCCCAACTATTCTCAGTTTTCCTTTGGTATACCTCACAGCCTCATTCATTAGCAATTCTTCAACTCGAGGAAGATTTTGATCACGAACAAACATATGGGTCCTGAGATGACTCTGGAGTCCAGTCTTGGAAATTCAGATCTATCTGTAGTAGGTACAGACATTTTATGGCAGGACAGCAACCTGCTGAGAGAAAGTCCTTTCATTTTCCTTCCTTATCTCTTTTTACTCCCTCTGGGACCTCTGCCCAGCTAGTCCAATTCATTCCAGCCTCTAGTTACAGACTTGTTCAGGGACTAGTTCTGCAGTCTAGACATAGCCCCAGTTTTAACGATCCAGCTTCTTCCAGAAGCCAGCCTTTTATCCCTGGATGTTCATCTCCCAGTCCTCTATCTCTGGGTAGAGCCATGTGAGTTCACAACCTCACGTGCCGGAGCATCCTACTCTTGAGGCTTGTTTGTTCAGTTGTAGGGGCTTCCATTGTATCTCTGACACTGTGTTCATCAGGGTTGGTTTCAATCAGTTCCTTAACTACCCAGTCATGATTCAGAGAGCAAAGTGACATGCACACGTAAAATCCTGTGCTGTCCCAAGTGGTAGATCCAATCGTTTTACTTCTGCCAGCTCTTTGTGCAAATTTCAGAGGGGAATTTAGGCACACCTCAGATTTATAAACATATTACAGAAAATTCCAACCTTGTCACACAACTGTAAAACTGAATAGGCTACTCATTAAAACAACAGTAAAATCTATCTGGCTGTGGAATAGTCTTACAAGAAGAGTCATGGAAACTCCATTGCTTGAACTGTTTATATTATTTTGGACAAGACAGAAGTTCAGCTGTTGTACTCCAGGGCTTACATTAGTTTGAAATGGGCATAGGCTGGACAATCTACTAGGTCCTTTCCTCCTCTATTTTCAACAATAATTATTTTTTCTTAAAATAACTGGTAGTATTAACCTTTCCAGATGGCATTCCCCCTCTTTCATCCTTTCTATCACTGGAGGTATTTATATTGAAGATCTTTTGCCTGCACAGACTACCCTCATTTTATCCTGTAATGAAATCCTATTATGTGCTTATGATATCGTGATCTCTTGCCATGGGAACGGTCGCAGTACTATTCTGATTCTAATCTGAGTCTCAGCAGAACCTGAAATATCATCAGAATCTCAAGTTGCAGCACTATGTATTGCTGCTCTTACCTCTGCTTTCATTAGAGACTCTGCCAATATAGACAGCGCCACAGATTATTGGGCTGCATGTTCGAGAAAACCAGCAATTGTACTAAGCGCCAGTGCCTTTCCCAAGTCATCACGGTATTTAAGTGACTAAGAAGAAGACTTAAGGAAGTGGCTGAGTGCTGTATGTGAAGATATTCAGCCCACTAAAAGCTCTATTATCCGGCATGTTGGAAGAATGAGGGGAGCTAATTAATAAAACTAACTCTCTGGTTAACTGAGAGTTATATTTTACCAAAGGATTACCAATATTCAGAGAAATAGAATACAAAAAATGAATAAAGTATAAAATAGTATATGGGTGTTCATCAATCCAGTAGTGGTACTGCACCGCAGAATGGTAGGTTATTGAAGCACTTATATATATACAGGTAAAATTTTCTATAAAGTATGTTATCTTGTGACACTATGGGCCGTGTATGGTATTCACCCAAATCACTAAAAATGCACTGAACATTAAAACTACACTGAACATAACTTAATCTTTCATGATTCAGAAGATACTCCCCTGATTTCAGCTTACTTATCTTCTGCCTCTTTTGCATAAAACATAATATGCATAACATTCTGGGCAGTATACTAGCCCCAGTTCCTAGATGGAAGATTTGTATTGGGAGATATTAGAAATGTCAGTTAAATGAGTGCCGGACAATACAGCTTTACTGTATTTTCTGATCATTAAGCTTAAATAGAATTATCTTGCACATCCAACTACAGACAACAGCAGAGAATTACATATCTGTGGGAGAGGGGAGATGCTTTGATAGACTTAATATGCTAAATTGTGCTAATTTAGAAAGTGATTTTGGGCTTTAAGGTGTGCTAAGGCTGAGTAATAGGTGCACTTTTGATTACTGTATCTCTTCTGCATCTCTCCATCACCTCTCATAGAAAGATCTGGAAGCTGCTCTCAGCCTATTCCTCCTAATAATCTACTTGCCGTACATGCTGTACATGTGTTATTCCACCCTGGCTGGTATAGAAAGGGAACAACTGTATTAGGGAAAGAAATCATTTGAAAGTATTTGTTTCCCTCCAAATCATTTCTCCTCCTCATGATGCAACTGAGGTTCTGTATGGTGATGAATCCATACATTGTAAAACCAGGGGAAATTGTGTTCAGCTCCCTGTTCTATGACTGCTATTGCACACCATGGAGTAGAATAACATCTACACACACTCCTTGCCACATGCCTGTGGTACTGGAGTGAGTGAATGCATGTAAATATGCGGGCTGCTCTTGTAGCTTGCTCCTGGCCCACTCCCTCACTACTTTCTATACTGCTGATACACAGGCCTTTCCCATGGTAGACTGGGGGGAGGAGTTGGAAATGTGCATCCCTCTGTGATTGCAATTCATTGGATCTTTATGTTGGTGTTCCATAGTGGTGTCCAGATGAAGTATACTTACATGTCCAGATGTAGTAGAGGTTTCTTCTTCTTCTAGTCTCATTACAGGTTGGACCTCCCTGGTCTGGCACCCTTGGGACCTAACTGGTCCTGGATGAGTGATTTTGCTGGACCAGGGGAGGTCATATCTGGCTTCTCTGCTACTGGCTCCTCCCAGTCCTGGACCAGCCACCAGCCTCCTGTGTAGTTCCCCCTTGCTACCAGCCCCGCTGGTCCCCCTACTGCCTTTTCTGCTATTCTGGGTAGCCTAGCTCCCTGCTCACTAGGCTCCTGGCCCCCTGGGGCAGTCCCACTGCAGAACACTGAGCTCCTGGTCCCTTGGGGCAGTCCCACTGTGGAGCACTGAGCTCCTGGCTCCCGGGGCAGCCCCGCTGCAGTGCGCTGAGTTTCTGGCCCCCTGGGGAGAGAACCAGTGTGGTGCGCTGAGCTCCTGGTCCCATTGGGTTGTGCCTGGCTAACCAGTTGCACTGCGCTGGGCAGCCCAGCTGCAGGGAGCCCAGGCGCCAGCTCTCCACCGGGACTGTCTGGTCTTGGAACACTTGTGGCCCTGACAGACAACGGATGTTGCTGGACCAGGAAGTCCCGGAGTACAGAAGTTCAACCTCTAGTTGTTAAATGCAGATATCTATGACTACATCTCCACTTGTTGGGATTATAAATGCACAACAGTCAGAAATTTCACTATTTTTAAATTCATACCACTTTTTTTACGTGGCTGAATATGGACATAGACTCTAAATTAAGTCAGAAGCCAGTTTTGAACATTTTGTTAATGGTGCAATTTTATGCTTTAACAGGTCTAATGTGACCCAATTAGGGTTGGTGCTAGAACCATTCATGAGAATTTCCTGAATATGGTGAACTTAAAAATGCACTTTAATGTTGCAATAGTTCAGATGTGTTTTGTTGCTGATTGTTTTTGACACAAAGACCTTTCTCATGGTAGGCTGGGGGGTTGGAAAAGGGCACCCCACGTGGCTGTAATTCATCTGATGTTTGTGCTGGTCTTCCACACCAGTGTGCAGAGTATTCTTACACCACCAGATGGAGTAGAGTTTGAGGAAAGGAAAGAAAGAAAATTGTTGATTTTACATTTAGATAAATAAACTACCTTGTCTTATTTAAAACCCCAATTAAACAAAGCTCTTGAGCATCTGTGGCTATGGCTACACTGCACTGTACTGCTGCAGCTGTGCCACTGAAAGGTCTGTGAAACTGATCCATGCCAACAGAAGAGCACTCTCCTGCTGGCATAATTATACCACAGAGCCACGGTAGCTAAACTGGCAGGAGAGCATTGCCTGTCGACATAGCGCCGTCCACACTGGCACTTTTGTTGGTGATATTTTTGTTGCATTTTTTTCACACCCTTGATTGACAAACATTTTACCAATTAAAGTGATAGAATAGACATAATGCAGTACAAGGCTCATCAAAGACAATGTGGCTTATGCATGTGCTTAACTGTTTTGTGCATTGAGGCTCTAATTCAACTATAAAATCAGAGAAATGCACTGCTAATGCAGAGTCCCAGGCTCTGTACACACTACAGCTTAGGTCAGCGTAAGTTATGTTGCTCAGGGGTGTGACTAAGCCTCTCCTTTGAGTGACTGCAAGTTTCACTGAAATAAGCGAACAGCAGACAGCATTATGTAGGCAGGAAAGCTTCTCCTTCCAACATCAACCCCCACCAGCGGCAGGACCTGGAAGTAATTAATTGAACGGAAGAGCTCTCTGCCATTGGCTTAGGGCATTGGCACAAGCAGCACTGCATCTGTAAGCTCTGTAGTGTTGCCATAGCCCCAGTCTCTGTACCACTTGAGACCCACTGCAGTCTTCAGAATAGGAATGAAGTGGTGCTTAGTCCTTATTCTGATCAACTGCAAGAGGATGATTTTAACCCAGTGATGCAGAGGCCTTGCACAAAACTCAACCATCATTTATCATCACATCCACGGTTAAATGATGTGTGGAGTAGGATTTCTGCCCTGTGCATGCATTTCAGTCTTTGTTCATGAGAGCAAGCATGAAAACTTGAGCCCACAAGGAAACACTCTGCCAAGCTGTGAGCTTGTGGAGACACTGGTTTCAACAGAAGATGCTGCCTTTGCAACCATCCCTAGCATAGTTAACCCAGCTCTGTCTCAGGCTATGTCTACACTGCAGAGCTTTTCCAGGATACCTCTGAGGCTTTTTGATGGTCCAAATGTAGACAAGCCAAATGTTGGAAAAGCTGCTTTCGGAAGAAAAGTGGAAAAAGATACACAAATTGCGGTTCACAATTTGCGTATCTTTTTCTGACTTTTGCCTACAATGTAGACATAGCCTCAATAGTCTTTAGGAAGCAATTTTGAAAAGCAGCCTCTTTCTAAAATTTTGTACTTAGGGCATATCTACACTAGGAAATTATTTTAAAAAAATCTTATTTTGAAATAACTCCCAAAATAACTATTTCAAAATAGCATATCCACACTACAAGGGAGCCTTGAAATTAGTCTGAGACAGGTTCCTTTAATGTGGATGCGCTACCTTGACTTAGAGCCCCTGGAAGCATGGGGCAGTAATTACTTTGAATGACTGTGGAGAGTGGTTATTTCGAAATAGCAGCAGCGGAGCATCCACACAACTGCTATTTTGAAATAACTTTTGAAATAAGTGTTATGCCCCGTGGAAAGCAGGACTTATTATTTCAAAATAACCAGCCCATTATCTCAAAATAGTAGGCTTGGTAGTGTGGACGCTCCACTTATTATTTTGAAATAAGGGCTTAGAAATAGTTTAGAGATGATTTAGTTGGGGTTGGTCCTGCTTTGGGCAGGGAGTTGGACTTGATGACCTCCTGAGATCTCTTCCAGCCCTAGAATTCTATGATTCTATGATAATGTGCTGGCACAAAAGCTGGTATCCAAGTACCTGGATGCATCACAAAATAAGTACTGTGATGGCAATGCAGCAGCTTTTTCACTCAGAATTAATGATGGGTGCAAGGCTGCAACCACGAAAGGGATGTGGCTGTGTTGAGAGTATTTTTTTTTTTTAATCAGCTTTTTAGTCTTATTCTGTTTAGAGCATTTCACGGATACTCATATTATCCATTAAATGGTAAATTTGAACCACATAAATTGAGGCTACATGGAGCTTCACAATATAAAAGTTATTGAATACTGTGTTCATTTTTTTATGTAATACATTCAAGGACGAATCACCCTAGTACTTCAAGCTGTTCACTCATTCACATACTTTACTGTCCAGACTGAAGTGGTTTACCCTGCTAATGTATTCTGTGTCTGTTTTTATCTGCGCATACAAAACAGAACTAGATTCCCCTGGAATATCAGTGACCAGGGAGAAAGTGTTGAGTTACCGTGTACTGAGATCAGATGGCAGTATTATGCATTTAATTACTTTGCACAGACATTAGAGTTGCAATGGGGCAGGGCTGTAGTCTTTTAACAGTGATTTTTTGTTGTCATATGGTCTTATCAATGTCATTTGAAGCTCACACTGCAATCACATAATACTTTACATGTTAGAGAGAAATTACCTAGGTAAAATTTTCATGAAGTCACTTTAGTGTCAAAAATGAAGCCAAAAATGAAAGTTTCATATTATCAGCATTATTAGCATGAATTTATGACACTTCTGATTAAAGTGATAACATTCAGTTTTTAAGAACAGATTCATTTTCCACAGTATTTCATCCCTGTACAGTATTACCTTATTTACTGCACAGAGTTCTCAATGGGTTGTGAGTCAGGCACTTAATAGCCATAGGGGGAAGGATGGGAGATCCTAAAGAAATACAGAGCTCCAATATTGCACATTAGAAAATTTCACTTGGGTATTATTTTAAATTGGAAATTATCATTTTACATAAAATGGAACAAGAACTATTTGAATCCACATTGCCCTATAAGTATTAAGGACTGTAGCAGTAGCTAGGACGCCCTGCCTGCAAAGAACAGAAGCAGATAGATTGTATATATAAGACCCGATGGAGCACAATCTGGGCCAGCAAACACTTTTCCCTTTCAAAAGGTTCCGTGTATGCTTCCAACAGTACCAGTGATCTGGTTGATATGGTAGGCGGATCCATCCCTTTCGGAGTAATTAACAGTCCTGGTTATGAGGCTCAAGGAGGCTTGCGATTATGGTTTCCCTCTACAGGTTGGACCTCCCTTGTCCAGCACTTTTGGTACCTGTCAGTCCTGAACGAGAGAGTTTGCCGGACCAGGGGAGGTTAACACAGGCCCTCCTGCAGCCAGCCCAGCTGGATTCCCAGCCCCAGCAGGGCTCCCAGCTGGGGCTGCTGCCCCACTGCTGTGGCCTTGTATGGATCTCAGCTGCCAGCCCCTGCTGCCTGGCTACTGGCCTCTATGCCCCCGGCCTGGCCAGGCTCTCAGTCCCAGCAGGGCTTTCACCCACTGTCCCCTTGCCACTGGCCTGGTAGGGCTCCTGGCATTAGCAGGCTCCCAGCTGCTGGCCTTTCTACTGGATTCTCCTGGCCCCATTGCAAGGCTCCCAGCTGCTGGCCCTCCTGCCATGAGACTCTGGGCTACCGGGCTCTCTGATCCAGGAAAATCCAAGGTCCTGCCAAATCAAAGATGTGGCTAGACCAGAAAGTCCCGGTTTTGAGAGGTTCATCCTGTACCTAGGAGCACAAGTGGGGGAAGAATGAATTGAGGGAAGATGTTTGAGAACCAAGGATGCATGAACCACTGCTGTAAGGTACAATCTGAAATCAGGTTGAAGTGTCAAATCACAGGAAGTGAATCCAGAAGGATTTCCGTGCCAACCCCCTGCAATTGACATGGGTTTGAGACTATCCTTTTACATTACCCTCTTGCATATATGCATACAGAATAACGAGGAACCTCAGCCAGAGAGAAATTCAGTGACTTACTTGAGGTCACTGTGATTTGGCAGAGTGGGCAAGTCCTGCCTATCAAAATAGCTGGGTTCTAGTGTTGTCTTGGGACACTGAATCACCAAGAGACTTTTGGTAGGAAGTTTAGGGTGGCAATACATAAAACTTTTGGGGTATGTCTAGACTGAGAGTTTTTTCGGGATACTAGAGGTATCCCAAAATAACTCCACCGCATCCAGGGAATGCATTTGCGCTTCTGCTTTTTTTTTGCGGAAGAGCAAATGTGTTCTTTCAGAAGCCCTCTCTTCCTCATTCTATAAGGAAGAAGGGATCTTCTGAAAGAGGGGGGGGGGGATTCTGAAATTTGGCCCAGTGTAGGCAGTCCAAATTTCAGAAAAGTCTCTTCCGAAAAAAAAGCGGAAAAAGGTACTCAAAATGCGAAGCGCATTTTGAGTACCTTTTTCCACAAAAACATTGTAGTCTAGACATAGCCTTGGTGTCCTAATTCCTCTATTTTAAAATAATGGCAAGACTCCATTAACTTCAATGTGAGCAAAGTTAGGACAATGTCAAGAGCTCAGCCTTAACCTGCATGTAGCTCAGTCACCACATTATTAATTATCATTTTTATTTACAACGTGGTTTTGCTCAGGTGCTGTACACACATATGTAGGAGTACTTCCATCCACAGACAACCTGCACTTCAAATTATTTGTAAAAGGAAAGTGTCCAAACATCCCAAATGATAATACCTTTCAGAACCTTTCTTTAGAGCTAACTGCCAACATCAAGTTTTATTGTGTATTTAGGACTTGTCATACCAATCTTACCAAGGCAGGATAAATTGTAGCCTGGCTCTGTATTGCCAATATCAAGTTGCTGAGAATCTGGGATGAGGGAAAAGTGAGAGTTTTCATTATAATAGCAAAACTAAGCAGTCCCTTTCTATTGCTAAAGGTCTCTCCTCTCTTGATCTACGGTCTGATATTTTCCATAAAGGCTTCAAAAACAATATTCCCAGCCTGTTATACTAATATATTAGGTCTCTTGTGTCAGCCCTGGAAACTCCTTGCAGAATCTACAGAAGATAATCTGAGAGCTCTAATGGAGCCTTCCGTTCCTCCTGCAGCTTCTCATCATTTTCAAATGTCATGGTTGCCTCTTTTCAATTTTATAATATTCCTGGCTTTTAATTCCTTCTAAAGGTCTCTGGGGACCAACCTAGCTATCCCCTGGCTATCCTCTCAAAAAATGGGCCATTGCAAACCAGGTTTGGGGGTTATTTGAAAGCACATCTAATGTTATTTTGTTGAATATTTACTTTGTTATAGAAACAATGGATTCATCTGCTTGATGGATTACTGTCCTTATCAATATATTTAGCCCTTCAAGCATACATATTCAGCCATTCTAATCCACATATTCACTCTAACATATTCTCCCTCTCTGTGTCAAGGAAACATACACATTTTTTCATTTCTCTGTATCAAGGAAACTCATTCATATTTTTCATTCATCTGATTTGTTTGTGAAGTATAATTATCTGTAACTCAAACAGCACTGAATGCAAGTAGTAGCTCTTATAGAAATAATTTAGTTCCAGTGGCATTTGTTATATGCTCTCGGGATCCTTTTCTGTCACACAAAGTGTTTCTTGGTAACAACTGGCAACCCTTTTAATTGCTAGGATAGTTCAATTTATATCAGCAACAAATGTTCAGTGAACACTGAGAGTCTTGGTGAAATGTTATTTTGATTATTTTTGTTCAGATTGCATTGATGCGCTTAGTAATGCATCCAGCTTCTCAGACCTGTCTAGAAATTTAGGTCCTTATTAGCAACAGCAGTGTGCTGTGGTAGTGGACCAGAGTTTACATCCAACAGAGTAGGGCTGTGAAGAAGTAAATAAATATGGGATAGAGAACAACAGAATATGTGCTACAATGTGAGAGCTTATGTTTATTTAAAGGGATACCACCAACTTGAGATGTAGTAATTTTGAAACCTGAGTGAAAATAGCTTCAGGGACTACCCCTGATTTATCTAAGGGGTTGTTTTGTTTTGTTTTTATTTGTTGTTGTTGTTGGGTAGTTTTACAATCACATTTTCTCCTGTTTTTTTTTTTTTTTTTTTAATTCCTCTTGACTGATTTTTGAAGACTGTCAAGTTGTCCAATTTTTAGATCCAAGGGAAACCAGGACACTCTAGAGAGACTTAAACACTTACTTATTTATTGCAAGCTTTATGCAGTTAACATAGTTGTTTAAATTTTACAAGCCTTAAAAACAATCACTATTCAATGTAAACCTTAAATACTATAAATTTTAAAGCAATTAATACAACACAAACAATGCAAAAGCAATTAATAGAAAATTATTATAATACAATAATTAAGGCTAGTTCACTTACACTTCACCCATATGCTACCATCAGTACCAGGCAGGAGGTTGTGGTTCCTTTGATTCCCACGCGTAGGAACGCTATGCACTGGGGCCGCCGGTGTGAAGGGGTCCATTACTTCTAGTTACATCAAACAGGACCTGTGGGTCAATCCTGCTTCCTCCCTCCCACTGATTAACTTTTCTACACCTATATTTATACTCAACTTGGTTGTTCTAGTAATATCTACCAATTAATTATGTATTGCATAAAATACCTATTATGCCCATATTTGGGATACATCCTGCGATTCAGGCTGTTCCAAAAACTATATACTTGATTGACAGTTCTATGGCTGCACTTGTGATTTTTGCTTATTAGAAATGTTATGTACCAGTACCAGGTTTCTCCCAATGTTCTTGGCATGATTTCACTATACCATACTGCCTAATGTAGCTGGCCAGAGTAAGTCTCAGGTCCGACACTAGGCTCTCAAGGTACAAAATACGCCACACAGGCATCTGTCAAACACAAGTAGTTTATTTCCTGACAGCTAACAGCTGTGTCCCATAAATGGAAGAACAATATAACAAAGAAGCGGTATATCTTACGTCCCTTCCTGCAAGCCTGGGACCCCGGGTAGGCTGCAGACGAAGTGGGAGGTTGTCTCAGCTTCCGAGGTGCCAGTACCCAAAGCCCATCAGTGAAGTCCGATTTGCTAGGCTCTGAGGCAGCCTTAAATACAGTTTTCCTGCCTTGTTTGGCAGTTTGGAAATTTCCAGGGGTTACTCATTACATGCTGATGTAGAGCTTAGCTGTTAGTTATCGATCTGGTTCTGTTCTGGATCTACTTGTTCTTTGGCCCTGTTTATGTGATCAGTATGTTAGGGTAAACAGAATTGTTTATGCGTTCTTGCCCTTTATCCTTATCTTAATACTTGTTCTTGCTATACTGGCAACAATGCTTATTTTAAGTGGCATATGTTCCCAAAGACTTGCTTCTGGCTCATCAGATGTAGGGAAAAGGGAAAGGGGGGGGAAAGAATGCAGGCCTCACCACCTCTAAACTAGCACATCCAAAGTTCTTCCGCAATTGACCACTACACCTACGCACGATTGTTTAAAGCACTCCTGACTCTCAGAGCTCCCCCGCTATGGCCCGGCCTATGTGCTTACGTGCACCAGACTTGAGTCAGGCCTGGGTTTGCTTTGTTAGAAATCTGCACTTTGGGCAAGACAGCCATCGTTAGTCTGGTCAAGGCGGGACCGGACAATGCAGACATTATTATTTTGGTCAAGACAGGGTTGTCCAGGCTCCCCTACAGAAGACCCAATCAAATAACATTAGAACGGACCTGAGCCTGAAAACAGTTAAATACATATGTAGCTTTACTTACATGATTTCTTTGTGATGATACATGTCAATGAAGTTATCCACATGTTTAAGTGCTTGCAGAATTGAAGCTTAACTGACTCTGCTGGTAAAACAGAGCAATTAGTGACTTTTTCAATTAAGATGGAAAGAGGTAAATATAAGTTACTCTAATTTTAGATATAGCAACCTAGACTTAACTGTAACAAGTGTAAACAATGTGATATAATGTGACTTTATTTCAAGTGATGAGGGCCCTTCCAACAGACCTAGAAATAGGAATGATTTTGTATGTTTGAGTGAAAGGAGCCAAATGGCTTTTCCTGCCATCAAAGATACAGAAAATAATCTGAGCACTCTAATGAAGCTTTCCATTCCTCCTGTAGCTTCTCTTCATTCTCAAACATCATGATAGATAGCCAATTTAAGCAGTGGTCAGAGTGTGGTCTATTCAATTGGTACAGACCATGGAGAACTGATGAGTCACAGAGCGAGTCAACATCATTTAAATGAAATCTTTATGGTTGAAAAATGTCCCTGTTAAAAATGCAAAAAAAATCCCCAACCCTATTTTTGTCATTTAAGTGTTGTGCCTTCTTTTATTTCCTGAAGTGTTCATTTAAAACATCATTGAAAATATTAACATTTCTCAATAATATGCACAATTTCTAATGATCTTTTTTAAAAGATGAAAAAATGTTTAAAAACTTAAAACATTTAGAAAAAATAAGAAATATTTGGTGTCACTGAAATAAAATAAACTTTGCAATTTAATTTTTTTTCAAAAATTGTTTGGGTTTTTTTTCATCAGCTCTAGTCAATAGCTTACAAGTAGGAAAGGAGAACAGATGGAGAAAGATGCATTGTGTAGTCAAAAAGAGTTAAAGTAAAAATGAGTACCATGAATGACTAACCCCTGGAGCTTTGCTCAAGTAATCTATGTATGTCTGAGATCTGTTTTCTATCATAAGTGCCAATTATCTTTATTAGGACAATTTTTAAAAAGAAATAAACATCCCCCCCATCTGTAGCTCAGATTTGCAGAAATGCATATAAGGAATATATGTAACTCTGGTTACAGTTAAATCTATAAAAAGCCAAATGCAAAGTGTTTAGTGCTAGAGGGTTATGTGTTATGTAATACAAAATTTAATCTAAAAAAAAGACAAAAATACTACACAGTGATGTCTTTAGGGTTTCTTTTTTCCATTCTTCTGTCATATTTGCTTAACTGAGCAACAGCAGGAAGTGCTTACTGAAGACATTAAAAAATAGCTTTTGGAGTAAATCCAAATTTCAGCCTAAAAGGAACATGTTGGCTAAAATTATAAGCATGGGAAAAACAGGTTATTATAATGGAATCCTGAATATTAACCTGCTATAGTAAATGGTGTTCATTCCCAAATGCTTGATAGACTACATGTGTATATTAGAAAATTATTGAAGCACTAACATTTCAGGATTACTGAAAGTACCTGTTTTTGGTCCCTCTACTAAGTTATGAATTCTCTGTTTCTGCATAAGATTTGATGGCCTAGGAATTGCATTTGAAACTGGGATGGAAAAGATTAAGCCAAACTGCTTGAATTTCAGTAGTCAGAATGAAAGTAATTATTTATCTCGAGCTGAATCTATGGAATTGCCTGTTTCATAATTTAGAAACAGAGGATGTTGGCCTCTCATCAGGAGATGGCAAAACCATCTTTTTATCTAGTTAAAATTCAAACAAGGGGAGGAAACATATGATAATGATAGTGAAGAAACATACCGAATAGCTGAAGGCAGAAACATCAACTGCTGCTCAGAGGGAGATAGGTGGACCAAAATGTTCTTAGCAGGGAACACTTGGTTTTCCTCTCTTTTCCATACACTGCAAATGACATGACCTTTTAAATCATGAAACCTACATGAGATCTTGAGGAGAATGGGATGTATGTTTCAAGAAATAACACTTCTTCATTCTGTAGGTAAGATCTCTGCCAATACCTTTCAGCAAATGTTTAGTGTCATATTTGCTGTATGACCCAGTTTTACATAGTTCCTCTATAGTACTTTGGCTTATATGTTGTCCAACATTTTCTAACCTGGAGAAAGGACTAATTACAGAATTATGCACACAGAAGAACTGTTATAAGCCTGTGGAATGATCAGAAATGGGAACTGATTGAGTGCAAGGTGGCTGTGCTCTTCAGGGACTGGACAATTTAGGGGCTTTGAGGGAGTGGTACTAGAACGAGCTTTGCATGAATCTTCAAAATATGCTGGAAAAAGCAAAACAGGAATTAAGCACCAAAATGTTAGGTTATGCTCCGGCAAGAGTAAATAGACAGATGAGTGCTTGTGGAGCACATATATATATATATTAGACAGCAGGTTTAAAACAAACAAAAGAAAGTTTTTCTTCACTCAGCTCACAGTCAGCCTGTGGAACTCCTTGCCAGAGGATGTGGTGAAGGCTAGGACTTTAACAAGATTCAAAAAAGAGCTAGATAGATTCATAGAGGTTAGGTCCATCAATGGCTATTAGCCAGGATGGGTAGGAATGGTGTCCCTAGCCTCTGTTTCTCTGGAGGTGGGTGACAGGAGAGAGATCACATGAGGATTACCTGTTGTGTTCTCTCCTTCTGGGTCATCTGGTATTGGCCACTGTTGGCAGACAGGATACTGAGCTGGATGGACCATTGGTCCAACCCAGTATTACCATTCTTATGTTCTTATATATCCATGCCCTTAGGTATATAGCACCTAAGTTCTTATAACTGCATGAAGGTAAACAAACACTGTGTCTATAATCAATATGACCACACTGTATCAGTCTTCACTCAAAGTGTCTACAAAAGGCTTGTTTCTTAAGTGCATCTACTATACGCAGATTCTTGTGGTCTTTGTTACCCAGGACAAAACAAGGAGACATTTGAATGACAGATTCAGACTGTCGGTAATCTCCCTTGATTAGGTTGCATCACTGTGGTATAACTGCTTGGATGGCATTTATAGTTTTTCAGTTTCATCAAAAAAAGGTAAATGTGCAATGGTCTTCTAGGAGAACTTTTAAGATAATAAAGGCCATATCCTCACTGATTCAAATAGCATAGCATCATTAGTTTCGATCATATTAGACTTGTTTACACCAGCTGAGAATTTTACCTCCAAAATTGATTTATTATGTTAATGTAGTGCACTCCTTTTTTACTAAAAAAAATTAAAAAACAACTAATAGTTCTGCAGCATCTTAGAGACTAACAAAAATATGGATGGTATCATGAACTTTTGTGGGCACAACCCACTTGATCAGGTGAATGGAGTTAAACGGTCCAGAGTACAAATAAAAAGCAGAGAAAGAGAAGGGATGGGGAGAGAAAGAGAAGGAAAAAAATGGGTCAAAATATTGTCAATTGGAGTGTCTGCGCTAAATGAGGCTAATAGAGTGGGCTCTAGATACCTGGTACTTAGCTTTTTATGTCAATAGGGTATGTCAATGATTTGAGGGAAGTATACACCTTGTAACTCTTTAGAAAAAGGCCAGCCTCAACAAATGAAATCAAAATATTTTCTGTAAGCATAGCAAAGGCTACTATCAGGGAAGGGAAGCATGCTGTGTAAGGTGATCATAACTGGACATCAGAGGAGTATCCTGCTTGTTTGCTGTAGAAACTGAAACATGGAAGCAGCACTAATGAAAGTAACTTCAAAAGAACCTAACTAATTTATTCTAAGGGGGTCTAAAATGTAACTAGAGCATAAGTATTGGACTATTAAAAGGGTAGAATGGTTTGACTCTATTCAGACAACAATCATGTCAGATATTATTTTTGTGAAAGAGCTCTGATGAGCATGCATGTTAAGATCAAATAGATAAATTGCTCACACAAATGTCCTGTAACATGATTTGAAAAGTTTTTAAAATGATGTAAAAATCCATAGATTGAAAAGGTTCCAAATTTGGTTTCAGTCAAAGATGAACCCAGCATTTCAGACTTTAATCCCAGTATTTTGATTTTGAAAATTTTAGTCAAGAAATAACATGAAAATGGACTTTCTGGTTTGTCCTGGTTGGGTCAGAAATCTTTAGAACATCATTCCAACTGTAAGCAGTGAGGGACAAAAAGGCATCTTTCAAGAAGTGGAAGTCCAATCCCAGTGAGATAAATAGAAAGGAACATAATCACTGTCAAATCAAGTGTAAAAATGTAATAAGAAAAGCAAAAAAAGATTTTGAGGAACAGCTCGCCAAAAACTCAAAAAGAAATAGCAAAATGTTTTTTAAGTACATTAGAAGCAGGAAGCCTGCTAAAAAACCAGTGGGTCCCCTAGACGATCGAGCTATAAAAGGAGCAATCAAGGACAATAAAGCCATTGCGGAGAAACTAAATGATTTCTTTGCTTCAGTCTTCACGGCTGAGGATGTTAGGGAGATTCCCAAATCTGCACTGTCCTTTGTGGGTGATGAATCTGAAGAGCTGTCCTGGATTGAAGTGTCATTAGAGGAGGTTTTGGAACAAATAGAAAAACGTAATGTTAACAAATCACCAGGACCGGATGGCATTCATCCAAGGGTTCTAAAAGAACTCAAATGGGAAATTGCTGAACTATTATCTGTGGTTTGTAACCTATCCTTTAAATCAGCTTCCGTACCTAATGACTGGAAGGTAGCTACCATGACACCAATATTTAAAAAGGGCTCTAGAGGCGATCCTGGCAATTACAGACTGGTAAGTCTAACTTCAGTACCGGGAAAATTAGTCAAAACAATAGTAAAGAATAAAATTGTCAGGAACGTAGAAGAACGTAATTTGTTGGACAAAAGTCAATATGGTTTCTGGAAAGGGAAATCATGTCTTACTAATCTGTTAGGGTTTGTCTACACTAGCTCGTTAGTTCGAGCTAGGTAGGGTAATGAGGGCAAGCGGAGTTGCAAATGAAGCCCGGGATTTAAATATCCCGGGCTTCATTTGCATGTTCCCGGGCGCCGCCATTTTTAAATCCCCCTTAGTCCGAACTTCATGCCCACGGCTACACGCGGCACGGACTAGGTAGTTCCAATTAAAGATCCTAATTCGAACTACCATTACTCCTCGTGGAATGAGGAGTAATGGTAGTTCGAATTAGGATCTTTAATTGGAACTACCTAGTCCGTGCCGCGTGTAGCTGCGGGCACGGAGTTCGGACTAAGGGGGATTTAAAAATGGCGGCGCCCAGGAACATGCAAATGAAGCCCGGGATATTTAAATCCTGGGCTTCATTTACAACTCCGCTTGCCCTCATTACCTACCTAGCTCGAACTAACGAGCTAGTATAGACATACCCTTGGAGTTCTTTGAAGGGGTTAACAAACATGCAGACAAGGGGGATCCAGTAGATATAGCATACTTAGATTTTCAGAAAGCCTTTGACAAGGTCCCTCACCAAAGGCTCTTGTGTAAATTACATTGTCATGGGATAAGAGGGAAGGTCCTTTCATGGATTGAGAACTGGTTAAAAGACAGGAAACAAAGGGTAGGAAACAAAGGGTAGGAATAAATGGTAAATTTTCAGAATGGAGAGGGGTAACTAGTGGTGTCTCCCAAGAGTCAGTCCTGGGACCAATCCTGTTCAACTTATTCATAAAAGATCTGGAGAAAGGGGTAAGCAGTGAGGTAGTAAAGTTTGCGGATGATACTAAACTGTTTAAGATAGTCAAGACAGAAGCAGACTGTGAAGAACTTCAAAAAGATCTCACCAAACTGAGTGATTGGGCAACAAAATGGCAAATGAAGTTTAATGTGGATAAGTGTAAAGTAATGCACGTTGGAAAAAATAACCTCAACTATTCGTACAGAATGATGGGGGCTAATTTGGCTACGACAAATCAGGAAAGAGATCTTGGAGTCATCGTGGATAGTTCTCTGAAAACTTCCACACAGTGTGCAGCGGCGGTCAAAAAGGCAAATAGGATGTTAGGAATTATTAAGAAAGGGATAGAAAAATAAGACACAGAATATCTTACTGCCCCTGTATAAAACTATGTTACGCCCACATCTTGAATACTGTGTACAGATGTGGTCTCCTCACCTCAAAAAAGATATTTTGGCCTTAGAAAGGGTTCAGAAAAGGGCAACTAAAATGATTAGGGGTTTGGAACGGGTCCCATATGAAGAGAGGTTAAAGCGACTGGGACTTTTCAGTTTAGAAAAGAGGAGACTGAGGGGGGATATGATAGAGGTATATAAAATCATGAGTAGTGTGGAGAGGGTGAATAAAGAAAAGTTATTTATTAGTTCCCTAAATAGAAGAACTAGAGGACACCAAATGAAATTAACGGGTAGCAGGTTTTAAACTAATAAAAGAAATTTCTTCTTCACACAGCGCATAGTCAGCCTGTGGAACTCCTTGCCAGAGGAGGCTGTGAAGGCTAGGACTATAACAGAGTTTAAAGAGAAGCTAGATAATTTCATGGAAGTTAGGTCCATAAAAGGCTATTAGCCAGAGGATAGAAATGGTGTCCCTAGCGTCTGTTTATCTGAAGCTGGAGAGGGATGGCAGGAGACAAATCGCTTGATCATTGTCTTCGGTCCACCCCCTCAGGGCACCTAGTGTTGGCCACTGTCAGCAGACAGGCTACTGGGCTAGATGGACCTTTGGTCTGACCAGTATGGCCATTCTTATGTTCTTATTTTAATACTTCTGGACTGAATCAGAGACCAAAAGCACAGAAATAAGTTAATTTAATATTTCTGAAATTCAAAAGAGGTTTGATTTTAGTTCTTATTCTCTCTAGGGATGGGTGAACTAGTAGAGTTAAAAGCAAAATTAAATTTAGCAAATTGTTGGTCTGAATGTAATAAGTTTTGTGCGTTGCCGTATGGAGGAACAATCGGAGAACCCAGGGGATGTTTGGATTCTGGCTTTTGGTTCAGCCCATTTAAGTAATAAATATCAGTTACAAAGCTTAGGATCTGATCTACTTCAATGTTCAGAGATACTTGATTTCAGTTTGGGTTGCTCTCCAGTCAGAATCACTCTCAAGGAGCATATATACCAATTGACAAAAGACCCCAATAATTCTTGGGATAAAGAATGCAGCCAGGAAAACCAGAAAATCTGTTTTCCTGTTTTTTCCTACCTAATATTTCCTGCTGGGACTCAGACTCAGGAGGCCCAACAGCATTGTCGGGCCACTGGGCAAATTTTGGGGGGAAGCAGGGTCTGGCTCTGTACTTCCAGAAGGGACAGGCCTCAGGTAGAAGGGGTGTGGCTGGGGCTAGCCTCTCCCTACCAGCTGTTTGGCACCGCCCAGAGAACACCACTCAGGACTCCAGCAGTGATTTAAAGGGCCTAGGGCTCTGGCTGTGCCCTGGGCACTTCTGAATTGCCAGGCTCCGGGGCAGTTGCTTCTGTCCCCATCGACAGGCCTGCTCAGGCTTCAAAGGAGCCAGAACACAAATGAGAATCTGACCTTTGTTTTTTTCCAACTTGAAGAATGAGAAGCTATCTGCAGTGGCTTATCCAGCCTTGTGAATGTGTTCAATGGTGCTCGAGCACGTTTTTCTGTTACCCAAAGCCGTGAGTGGGAAATGCTCATATAGATTTTTTTTGTAACCTAGAGCAAGAAAAACTATGAATGTTAATTTTCACAAGATAAATTTGTTGTCTTTATTGTTTGTTTATTTTAACATAGAATCAGTTATTCTCTAACAGCACTCTTCGGAAGAAAATTCTTATCACTAGAAGCTCTACAAGTGCAGGAACGAATAGCACAGTATGTAACATTGTGTTCCAGAAATGACATCTATTTTCGCAGCAAACAAAGCTACCAACAGGCTGGCACACATTATTTGCTTTACACTTCTGTTTATACTAGTACTGCTTTGAACAACCAGGGCTAACATTTGAGATACTTATAAGACCCCCAATTCTGAGAGTTTCAGAGTGCCTCACTATTTTTCATGTATTTATCCTCACAGCAATCCTGTGTTGCAGGGCAGTGCTGTTATCCTCATTACACAGACCAGGAGATGAGGCACATAGAGCCTAAGCGACTTGCCCAAGTCACACAGGACACTTGGGATGTGTCTAAACTATACCCCTCTGTCGGCAGAGGGATGTAAATTAGACATATCGAAAGCACAAAAGAAGACAGTATTTAAATATCCTGCACTTCATTTGCATAATGGTGGCCGCCGCTTTTTTTCCGAAACGGGGCTTTTTGAAAAAAACGGCAGTTTAGACGGGGCATTTTCAACAGAAATGCCCCATTTCAAAAGATCCTGTATGCCTCAAAGAATGAGGCGCACAAGAACTTTCGAAATGTGCCTTATGCTGCTTTCTCTACTTCCGGATTTAATGACCTTCCAGTTTTGTTGAAAAACACTGGGGGAAAATCAATTATGTTGCACATCTGCCTCTCCATGTGTATTTGCGGAGCGAGAGAGATGAAGGGCTGCTTTTGTACAATGGAGGCCCCCAATGAATAAATTTACATGGCGAGGGAAACCAGACATACAAATTTGTGTTGAATCAGGCCCTTGGCTATCAAAACCTTTCCCTAAATGAAGGCAGTAATTGGTAATCATTGTGGCTTTGCTACTGGATAGAATAAATACTGCTAAACCTTTTTGCAAAGAAAATCATTAATGAGGTAGCAGTGAATCTTGATCTTTTCCTTAAAACTGTCACAGTTTGGCTGATGTTAAATGAAATCATCTTTGAAATGCTGTTACACCCTTTTCTTACAATAAGGCAGACAATAATGAATAAGTGGTGTCAGCTCTATGATCTAAAAAGGTTAGAAACAAAAATTAAAATCTAACCAAACAATAATGAGGACAAAGAAAAATTTCAATTTAGGGGAAGAAGTTTACTTGTTATTTCAGTTGACATTTTATTGAATGTCACTGAGAATGAATAAACAAGTTAACGAGGTTTTTGCTAAATCTCTGCAAATACATTTTTAATCCAAAAACCCTTCTCATCCCCTTATCTGAAACTTTCGATATGGGGGCTATTTGAGTGTCCCCTGGTTTTGTAGTGATGCATTCATTCAACAAAAATATGATCAGCATCAAAGGCTTAACATTCAGATTAACCACTTTTTGGCACCTCACCTCTTTCCAGTTTGAACTTGGAATCTCCTCCGTGCACAGACCACTAATGAGCAAATCCTTGCTTATGAATTCAGTTCAGAATTGAATTTTTTTTCTTTTGCATAATGTCTGCTTTGAAGTCAGGCAGTCCAAGAAAGTGATTGATCTTGCCCAAGTTCATAACTTTTTCAAAGTACAGCCGATATCATTAAATTTTAATTAACCCTTTGAGCTCCTTCTATGATGTAAAGATGAGGGAACATCAAAGGCTCATGTGTTAGAGCAGCAGTGAAATCTTTTGAGCTGGCTTAGCCTCATTGAAGATATCTAAGCTGCAAAATATTTCAGCTCTGTATTCAGCTCAATTCTAGTTACTGGCTCTGCTCTGCGTTAGAAGAGGCAGAGCTATTGTTATATTCTCAGCTAAAGCTATTTATAAACTGTGATACTGAGCATTCCTTTCTCTCTGAGTGTTCCTCCCCCTATTCAAAAAACTATATTGTAAAATTATAAAACAAATGAATAAATAACATTAAATGTCTTAATTTTTTCTCTCTTTGTTTATGGCACATTAAATAGTACACGCCTGGTAGATGCCTTTATGAAAAATCTCCTGTAGCATTTTGTGGGAATTAAAGAAATAGGTTTCTATAGAAATACTTATGAAAATCGTTTGCCTCCCTTTTTATCCATTCAGTGGAATTTCTCCTCCACATAGAAGGGTTCCATATGCAAAGAGCATCACAAGCATCTTACAACAAAAGCAGTTTCTTACAGTAGAGGAGACAGCTGGGCTTGAGAGATGCTACCTTGTCCTGGCCCAATTCCTGTTTGCCTTGCACTTTGTGCAGCCATTTACAGCATTACAAAGTGATTTGAACCTACTTGCTATGTACTAACTGTGCATAGTTGTAAATAGGTGCATTAGGCACCAAGCAACAATTGAGCCTTTGATCTCTCATTTAGCAGAAGAGATGGCTCAGAGAGGCTGACTATGGGTCCCTGCTGCAGTGTGACCCAGCTCTGGATATGGCACACATCTGGGAGTAGGAGACACAGGGTAAGGGGAGGAGAGAGTGGAAACCCACCAGACCTCTCCTCTGCACTGTAGCATGATTAGTATAGCAGAGGCAGAATCTATCTTTCTTCCTCTTCTCTTGATGGACATAAACATGGTTTGTGACAAAAGAAATGGCAGGGAGGAGAGAATCACGATGGAGGAGTCTGTCCTTCTTCAGTCGCCACCTATTCGGTTAGTGTCTGTTTGTTTTGGGTTGATTGGTTCTTTTTGTGGGGATTAGAAGTGGGGCGGAAGGGGAAATAGAGGTGACTAACTTTACCATATATTTCTTTCCTTTAGTGAGAGAACTGATGGAAGAGAGTATCTTGTAGGAGAGGGACAATGTTTTTATGTGGGGTTGGCAAGTAAGATGTATATTGGGTGTAAAGAGAATGCACCTGCATTTGGTATGATTGCTTGATGGAAACCATTGTATTATAAGCGTAATCACATGTCATCTCATATGTATTTGGGGGAACGGGGGAAGTAGTCAGAATGGTTATAACTTTTCCCAATGATTCCTGACTGCTCTGGAACCTGCCAAGTTCAGAGGGTGAGCTCCAAAGTGGGAAAAAGCTTGTTCTGCTTCATGAGCAGATTCCTTCATGGACTCGCAGCAATGAGTATGGCTTATACAGAGACTGGGTTGGCTCTTCCATGCCATTGAGAGGGGTAAAGGTGGATAGCCAGGTTTTGGAGTGTTGTTGTTGTGCCCATTTTAAGAGCAAAGGAACCCAAATTTAGCCTGATGAAACAGAACTGACTACACTTGCATCTTAATGGGAGTTGTATTAAAGTTCTTGAAGTGATTACTGCAGAAAAGTTATCTCGAAAATGGCCACTTCTTTTCCCAAGCCCAAGTTCCAAACTAATGAAAATGTAGGTAGTGCATAGATTACTAAAACCATTTTTCTATCACTCACACTAAAATCTGGTTTAGGATTACAGACAAGGACAGCATCAAATCTACTGTGTAAAACATGAATGGAATTGAAGTTGTGACATCTGGTAAATATGGTCTGAAAACAGACATAAGAGGTTTCACAAGGAACTCTTTCTTTCAAGCCTCAGTGTTTCCCCATTGATAACTTAATCATAGAATCATAGAGTTGGAACAGACCTCAGGAGGTCATCAAGTTCAACCCCCTGCCCAAAGCAGGAACAACCCTAACTAGGGTTCCCAGCCAGGGCTTTCTTAAAGTGGGACTGAAAAACTTCTAGGAATGGACATTTCACCACTTCCCTAGGTAATCCATTCCAGTGCTTCCCCATCCTCCTAGTGAAGTAGTCTGTCCTAATATCCAACCTAGACCTCCCCCACAATTTCATACCATTGCTCCTCATTCTACCATCTGTCACTATTGAGAGCAGCCTCTCTCCATCCTCTTTGGAACCACCCTTCAGATAGTTAAAGGCTGTTATCAAATCCCCCCAACTAATCTCTTCTGCAGATTAAACAAGCACAAATCCCTTCAGCCTCTCCTCGTAAATCATGTGTTCTAGCTCCCTAATCATTTTTGTTGCCCTCTGAACTCTGCAGGTTCCAGAGCAGCCAGGAATCATTGGGAAATTATAACCATTCTGGCTACTTCCCCCTCCCCCTGTTCCCCCAAATACATATGAAATGACATGTGATTGTGCTTATAATACAATGGTCTCCATCAAGCAATCGTACCCAAATACAGGCTCATTCTCTTTACACCCAAAACACATCTTATTTGCCAACCCCACATAAAAACAAGATGGTGTTTAATGACGTGTGTGTGTGAGACAGAGACATAGAGAGAGAGAGAAACAGAGAGAGATGCTGCTGTGTCATTACTTAGCTCAGTTCTAAGTTGCATAGGGCAAAACAACACAATTTCAGAGTCTTGCTCTCGGTTAGTTAATCACCTAATAGCATATGTTATATATAGGGATCTAAACACAAATGTGTGAACAATGTTATAGTTATTTTTATTCTTCAAGACAATAAAGAAAAGCTGAACTACTTTAAACTTTTCACTTAGGCTTTTTTAAAAAAAATCTTCCTGCTCTGATGCATGAAAAATCTGTACAGTGGCAATTTTTTTTCACATCTGAAGAATGCCCCTTAGTTTTTTTAGCCAGGGGTGGGAGTAGCGGGGTCATGCAAGTGTCAAGAATATGCTTATGCCATGTCTGTGAAATTCTGACCAAAATTAGCCATTGTATTTTGAATGTGGTCAATAGAGACTTATTAGAATTTGGCAGACAGATTCTGATGATTCTGTCTGCACTGAGCATGCTCCATCCTGGCACTGCAGGAGGTGAACATAATTATCCCTGCAATCACTCCTGCTGGTAATCAAGGGCTGCAGTGAATCTCAGCACAAGAATGGAGGACAAGGAGCCTGCCTCTCCTGAGTGCTCAGTTTCTTCCTCTGCTTGTGCTCAGGTAGTGTGGAAGAGAAGTGAATGCAGAGGAGTGAAAATGGGGTAGGCATTGGGTTGAAAGAAGTGAAGTGGCAGGGGGCACAATGGAGGAGGAGAGGTTCAGGAGTCAGTTGGAATAGGAGGATAGAAGTCAGATGGACAAGACCAGAGAAGACGGGAACAAGAGGAAAAATAGTATGTGATCAAAGAATTAAAGGTTGTATCATATTGCATACGCACAAAGAAGATAAACTAACTTCTTAATGCTTGATTTTGCAACCTGAACATTCATTTAACATCATTTTTGGATTGATATAATATAGACATTGCACATTGTAATAGCTTAGTGGAAATAAATTTGAGGGATATTCTTTAAATAAGTTCAAATCAAAGGCTATTTGTAGATAAATTATAAATGATCTCTCATAAAGTCCTTTTCATTCATAAATATCATGTATTATACCCTGTTTATTATCAGAGAAATGAAGTATCTAGCCCCATATCATACAACATGTGACTGGCAGAACCAAGAAGAAGACCACTACCACAACCACTGTGTTCTTGCTTAGCACTTTTCATCAGTAAATCTCGAAGGCCTTTATAAAGATCAGCATCATTTCCTCCATTTTGCAGAAGGGAAACTGAGACACAGAACAGTGAAGTGACTTGCCACTGAGCAGTTCACTTTCAAAGTCTGGAATAAACCCAGGGCACTGTTCACTGAGCTACTCTGATATTCCTCAGCCTAGATCCATTGCTTTGTGGGGTTTGGACTGTATTTTGATTTCTTGTTTCTTATTTTTTGCTTTTGTTTAATCAGTATAGAGAGAAAAACGAAGAAGAAGGTTGAATCTGGCACCAAACGGCCCCAAGCTTCAGGGTGGTTTGAGTCTCTAATATAAATGTATATTGTGAAATACTAAAATCCAAATACAATGTAACAAATCATGTTCCTATCCTTGCTTCTCTCTACTATTTCAGACACAGAAGTAGCCCCAGCTGTTCCCTAAATTTAGAACAGGAGATTATTACAGTGTATTTAATACACTATGCTAATTTTTGGTAAATTCTTTCTAAGTTGTACTAATCTTCTATTATACATATACAAAAGAGATATATTACCTTGCATGACTGATGATATATATATTTTTAATGGCAAACTGTATTGCACATGACCATTTCAATGATGGGAGAGAAAAAGGAGACAGACAATTTTTCCCAATCAAGCCAGTATTTGGCTCCATATGTGCAAATGTGCCATCTACCACCGTCCTACATCATTGAAATAAATATGACTGCATTTATTTAATGCTAGCTAGCCAATGCACAGTATAATGTATATAATAGATTAAAAAATAATGCCATGTCGAGTAACAATAGGAACTCTTGAAATAAGTGGAATCATTTTATTAATGAGACAAACATATTTAGGCCATGTCGACACTAGGAAACTTTCAAAATAACTAAATTAGACTTAATAACTCCTGATTTTACAAAATCAAAATAGTGTGTCCCCACTATGGAGAAGCCTCGAAATTAGTCCAGGCTCCATTAATGTGGACACGCTAGCTCAATTTAGAGGGCCAGGAAGCACTGGGGAGTAATTAGTTTGATTACTCTGAGAAGTAGTTATTTCAAAATAGCAGCACTGGAGCGTCCACACTAACGCTACTTCAAAATAACTGTTTAAATTAGTATTATTCCCCAAGAAAAGCACGAGTACAGATTTCGAAATAAGTGGCCCCATATTTCAAAATAACAGCTTAGTAATGTGGACACTCCATTTATAAATTTGACCTAAGAGGGGTTATTTTGAAATAAAGCCCTACTGTAGACCAAGGCTTTGTTATTTCAGTGTCTCATTTATTTTCAAGAGAACGATATTTATGTATTTCATTTGTTTATCAGGCAGTTTTCTGATATGCAATTTTCAATCTAATTGACTTTTAAATATGATTCGCTTTGATTTGTTTTCTTATTTTTTGGTGGGGAGGAGAATTTGAGGAGTTGGGGTTGAACTTGGTCTTAATGGCATATTAATGAATATCTGATCTCATATGGAGACTAATAGGACATAAATGTTGTACCTGACAGTAAAATACTGTGTGTTGTTTTAAAAATATTATGAGGTTTCTATGAGTTTACAAAATGAATGTCCATTTAGGTTACAGAAGCTAATTATGGAACACCTGCACTTTAATGACAGTGTTTCATACAGCTCTTGTCTGTATCAGTGTTTCTGGCTTCTAGGTTGCAATGACAAATCTCAGCATTGTCTGGCAGCTTGCATCCTCAAAGTAAAGTTGTGGAAGTTATGAATATCAAAGGAGATTGGGCAGAGGAGAGTTGGCAAGGTCCATGATAAAGATCACGTAGGAAAGGATGCAGAAACTGGCCTTGCCTAAGGTGGTCTGATCTTAGGCCAGCCTGAAACCATTCTCATTTTTATTAACAGGTTTTTTTCCCCTTCACAACCTGCTTGCTGTCTACTGTCTGCCATATTGAAATGACAATAGGTAAATCTGAAGGAAGTGGAAAAAGGAAAAATATTAATCATATGTCAAATTTTATTGATTCTGAGTGCATGATTTCTGTTAATGTAAATGGGACTCGCAGCTCTAACTTTCTATACATTCTTTTTAAAACACATCTCTGAATTTGAAAGGCTGTGTACCAAATGAACTGAAATAGCATTTCTTTGGAAGTAAAAAAAATAATAATAAAGAGTATAATGCAGGGCATATTGGACAAGAAAGCTACAGTAACAGAATATTTTTAGGGACATCAAGTATGGATTTGTTTGGTTTTGTTCTGGTAAATGAATTTAGCACTCAGTGGATCTGATGATTTGACATTTTAGCATCTTTCCCTATTTATAGGCAGCAGAAATGCAAGCGATACCCTGCCAGTGTGCATCAAGGACCCAGATGAGAGGGTAGTTTGGTTTCATATCCATTCACTGTCAAGCACTTTGACTGCAACTGTTGAAAGGGGAACTAATATCATTAGGCTTTTTTGCTATACCAATAGAGATGACACAGCATTTTCTCTGCAATTCCCACTCCCTCTTGTCATTTCCTCTCATAGCTGCCACCCTCCCCATGCTACACCTGTCAATGGATGGTGTCCACCTCCGTAATTTACATAGCTTGGCATGTTACTGCAGGTTTCATCCACTTTCTGCTTAGGGTGGATTCAAACCAGAACCTAAAGCAATGATTGTCTTTCTTTTTTCAAACTGAACCAAAAATTTGAAATTCTCATGGTCAGCTCTCACACAATTCCCACAATCCTGGAATCTGATCTCAAAGCACTCAATTTCAGAGACATCCAGGCTTTAAGATTCTCTGTGGTGCCAGCTCACAATAGGATTTGACAATACTGCTTTCTTCTCACTCAGAAGTGTGGGGAAGTTGGAAGAGAGCTTGAATGACCATGGAGAGGGCAATAGTGAGGAACTGAGTATGGGAGTTAAACTGGCCCTAAGCTGTGGCAGCAGGATCTAGGAAGAAATGTCCACCTCCTTTCTCTCATGGACTCCCATTTTGTCTTAGTACTTGTGTGATTTTGCAGGCTGTGTGTGTCTGAGTGTGTGACTGAACAGGTATTTCTTTATCACCAGGATGAGAATCAGTGTTTTGAATGAGGTAGGCTCCCTAGAAATCCCATATCTTCCACCTCTACATGATTAATACTCTGGACAGTTGACATTTTTAGGGCTTTTGTCTTTTCTGTTTTAGTGGAACATATACCAATGTCCAGATCTCATAATAAAAATGTGAGGAATTGCACACAATATTTACAGTTAATTATTGAGCTAACAACATTTTGAGTTTTGCATGAAACTGAAAGCAGTATTGAAAAGATCAGTTTATTAGCCCACCTAAACCATAAACAAAGACCAGTAAAAGAAATCCTAGTTATAGCTATATTGGGCCCAGTTCATCCCTCGGATGACGAAGATGGACGGTCACTTGTTGCCAAGTATGGTCATCTTCCATGGGAGTTGTAGACTCTCAGGGTACATCTACACTGTAGGGTTTTTCCATGATACCAAAGGTATCCCAGAAAAACTGCGCTGCATCCAGGGAACGTGTTTGCTCTTCTGCTTTTTTTTTGCAGAGTGCAAATGTGCTCTTTCAGAAGCCCTGTCTTCCTCATTCCATGAGGAAGAAGGGATCTTCTGAAAGAGGGGCATTTTCCGAAATTTGGCCTATTGTAGATGGGCCAAATTTCGGAAAAGCTTCTTCCAAAAAAAAAAATAGAAAAAAGCTGTAGTGTAGACCTAGCCTCAGGTGGTGGATAAAGCTGATCCAGGTACAGCTGGAGGCTGTTGACCATGACTAGAAGCCAGTCTCCCCTCCTCCTGCACCTCTTCTCCTCAGCTTGTTGGTGGGCAAATTAAAAATGCAGAGAGCCATTGTGTAGGACCTTTCTCCATTTTTCGTGATTCTGGGTGAGTATCTCCCAAGTGTCAACATCAACGTTACACTTATTTAAATTATCCTTTAGCAAGTCCTTATAACACTTCCATTGTCCTCCCATGTTACGGTATCCTTCTTTCAGCTGAAATAACAGGATCTGTTTTAGGAGGTGATGGTCTTATATCCGAACAACGTGACCAGTCCAGTGAAGTTGATGATGGATGATCATTGTCTTGATACTGGTGGTCTTTGCTTCTCCCAGGACACTGATGTTAGTGCACCTGTCTTCCCATTTGATCTTTAAGACCTTGAGGGGGCAGTGTTGGTGATACCTCTCAATGACTTTCAAATGATGTTTGTAAATTGTCCATTTCAGACCCCTACAATAGTGTTGGGAGAATGACAGCTTGATAGACAAGAAGTTTAGTGTGTGTATGAATGTCATAGTCTTCAAAAACTCTGTGCCATAAATGAGCAAAGGCTGCACTGGCACAGCTCAGATGATGCTGGATTTCTACATCAATATATGCCCAGGATGAAAGATAACTTCCAAGGTAGAGAAAATGATCAACATTCTCCAGTGCCTCTCCATTGATTTTAATAGATGGGGTGTATGATACCTCATCTGGGGAGAGGGCTGATAGAGCATTTTGGCCTTCTTGATGTTGAGGGTGAGATCAAGACATGCGTAAGCATCAGCAAACACATTCAAGATAGTTTGAAGATCTTTCTCAGAATGGGCAAAAACTGCATTGTCATCAGCACACTGAAGTTCCACAATAGATGTGGTGGAAATCTTATACTTAGTTTTCAGCCTGCTAAGCCTGAATAGCTTTCTATCCATTCTGTAGATGATTTCAATGCTAGATGGGAGCTTTCCAGCAATTAGGTAGAAAATGACAGCCATAAAGACTATGAACATGGTTGACTGCTGTTTGTACTTTGAAAGATTCACTCTGGGAGCCAGTGCTGCTCAGAATAGTCGCGCTCATGTTGTCATGAAGCAACTTTGGGGCATTGATGTATTTATCAGGACATGCAACCTTTGAAAGTACAGTCCAAAGAGCGTGGCAATTCACTAAGTCAAAGGCTTTAGTTAGATCAATAAAAGCCTTGGAGAGGGTCCAGCGGCGGGCAATCAAAATGATTAGGGGGCTGGAGCATATGACTTCTGAGGAGAGGCTGAAGGAGTTGGGTCTGTTTAGTCTGCAGAAGCGAAGAGTGAGGGGGGATTTGATAGCAGCCTTCAACTTCCTGAAGGGAGGTTCCAAAGAGGATGCAGAAAGGCTGTTCTCAGCAGTGACAGATGGCAGAACAAGGAGCAATGGTCTCAAGTTGTGGTGGGAGAGGTCCAGGTTGGATATTAGGAAAAACTATTTCACTAGGAGGGTAGTGAAGCACTGGAATGGGTTACCTAGGGAAGTAGTGGAGTCTCCATCCCTAGAGGTGTTTAAGTCTCGGCTTGACCAAGCCCTGGCTGGGTTGATTTAGTTGGGATTGGTCCTGCCTAGAGCAGGGGGCTGGACTTGATGACCTTCTGAGGTCTCTTCCAGCTCTATGGTTCTATGATTCTATGAAAGCCTTATACAATGGTCGGGTTTGCTCCTGACACTTTTCTTGCAGCTTCCATGCAATCAGGATCATATCCGCAGTTCCACAACATAGTCAGTAGCCACTCTGTGACTCTGGTAGAATTTCTTTTGATGGGGCAGAAGATGGGTTTCAAGGACCCATGCTAGAAGTTTGCCTGCAACAGCAAGGAGAGCGATACCACAATAGTTTTCACAGTCTGCTTTATCCCCTTTCTTAAAGAGGGTAACAATCAAGGCATCCCTCATTTCACTGGGTGTCTCCTTTATCCAGGTTTTAAGGATAAGCAGGCTAAGCTGCCAAATTAACTCTGGTCCACCATCTTTAAAGATTTCAGCGAGGATCCCATCTGGACCTGCTGCCTTGTTGTTCTTCATCTGCTTGATGGCACTGTATACCTCATGAAAACTGGGAGGGTCTCCAAGCCCATACCTAGAAGGTCATTGGGGGATTTGCTCAAGAACTTCTTCATCTTCAAAGTGTTCTTTACAGTGAAAGTTAATGGCTTTGTTGTCCTTCAAAAGTGTGGTTCCAACCTTAGAGTGAAGGGAGTTCATACCATGACTAGCTGGCCCATAAACAGCCTTAATAGCACTAAAGAAACTACATGTATTATGGGTGGCCAAAAAATGTTGGAGTTCTTGCACTGTCTCAGTCCAACATTTGTTCTTAAGTTTTCTGGTTTTATGTTGGACTTCCACTCTCGCCCTAGCATGGGCTTCTCTCTTTGTCTTCCAATTTATATCAATCTGCCAAGCACAACATGTCATTCTCTTCTCATTGATGAGTTGCACGATTTCAACATCATTCTCATCAAACTAGTCCTGATACTTTCTAGTGTGGTGCCTATGGTTTCCACACAGCTATTAATGATTGCTGCTTTCAGCTGGCTCCAATGTTCCTCAATTTCTTCCAGAAACTCTGATAGAAGCTTTTCTTCTAAGACTACCATAGAAGTGGTCATGCTTAATGGGGTCCTTCAGATCTTGAACCTTCAGCTTGTGCCTGACCTGCTTCTTTTGCAACCTCCACTGGGGATGATCTTAAATTTCATTGTGGATCGAATGATGTGATGATCAGTCTAGCAGTCATCAGCACTTGTCATTGCTCTTGTGAGAAGTACATCACTGTGTTCTCAAGCATGAACTGTGAATTAGTCGAGAAGATGCCAGTGCTTTGAACGTGGGTGTCTCCACGATGTTTTGAACTTGCCCTTTTATCAAAAAATGGTATTTGTGATGATACGTTCATGTTCAGCATACTTGGTCAAGAGCAGGATTCCATTTGAGTTGCTTTTGCCACCTCCTTTCCTGATGGTTCCTTTCAACAGGTCTGAGTCTTGTCCAACATGTGCATTGAAATCCCCCAGAAGAATGATCTTATTTTCTCTGGGGGTCTCCAATAAAATGGTTTCCAGCTGAGAGTCAAAATCTTCCTTCACACCCTCATCGGTCTCCATTGTTGGTGCTTAGGCACTCACAATAGTTACCTGTTGGTTTTTGGTGAGCCTCAATTAGAGTGTCATAAGCCCTCATTGATGCCAACTGGCAGCCCAGGGAGGCACCTTATGAGCTTGTTCTTTATAGCAAAGCCTACTCCATACAATCAAGGCTCATCTAAAGATTTTCCCTTCTAGAAGTAGGTGTATCCTTTCTCCTCCCTCAACCTGTCCTTCATCAGATCTTTCAGACAAGGCAGCAATATCAATGTTAAATCAATTCAGTTCACAGGCAATGATAGCTGTACATCACACTGGTTGGGCACTGTCTGAGTTGTCCATCGGGGTACATACATTCCAGGTTTCAAAGTTGAGAAGTTTCTTACATTTTCAACCACTGGGGTGGTGATCCTGCTGGATGCAGCTATCTAGACAAGAGAAAAAAAGGCAAGACTATTTTTAGGGCACTTTTTCTATCCCCATGTGGGGTGAGCAGAGTGGATCCTAAAGAGGACGGCTAGTCATGGGTGCAGCTGATGAGATGCTCGAACTGCCTCAGTCCTCAAGCAAGACGACCGAATCACATACCCACTGCTTGTGTGTCCATTGCCACCCACCAACTACCACCAGATTTTTGAATTGTGCAGGTGTTGTTTTCCCCAAAACTGTAGGATGCCTGTGCGAGACTTCTTTTAAAGTGGGAAGATGGGTGCACACAGTCACCACATGGTCCTTGACAGATAGAGGGCTTGAAACCAATGTCATGGACACCATGACATTTGGAGATCCTCTATCTGCTTCAGCCTTCATCTGCCTTCACAGCCGTTGTAACATTACACAACAGTTTCATCTCCATTGTGCAGTTATCCTCCATCTGCTCTGCCACTGAGGACTTCTTCGATCACACTTTGTCTGGAACCTTGCCCTTCACCGTTCTGCCATGGGTGACTCAAAGGGAATACATGACTCCAGGAAGCATCGCTCTTGGGGGTCATTGGAACGTGCAAGTCTTTCTGCCACTACAAGAAGATGATCCATGGCCCAGTTCATCCCTCGGATAACAATATTAAAACCAGTATTTTAATATCAAGGATATCTGTGTCCTCAGAGTCGTATTTCAAAAATGGTTGTACTTAAACCTGTTTGTAATGATGAAGTCTCTTGCAGTCTCTCTTCCTTGCTTTTCACAAACTAAAACTAGGTGGAAGAGATTGTACATTTTTTTTATTATTATTATTTTCTTGACTTCCTGACCCTTAAGAAATTAGTATGTGACTTTGTAAGGCATTTTTGGATTTAGAGGTCTTCAATCTTTTGTATAACATCAAACATACAGGGAAAGGGTCTCATCTTGTAAATAAGATTCATTTTAATTCCTTCTTATGAAGTACTTGAAAGGCTAGAGTACAAGGAGATGCTATTTAGAAAACAATTTTGCCCTTCAGAAAGAGCAAAAACTTTGAAAAGGACAGGAAGTGAGAAGACCTCATTACAGTAATATGAATTATACCAAAATCAGATTGGCTGGAAAACAAATGGCTACATTTACATTCTGTTGCTGTTGTGCATTACAATGATAGCTGGGTACATTAATATTGCAACTGCTACTGCTACAGGGCAATTTGTGTACATCACCAAATAATCAGTAATCCTAAATTTAGATAATGGTATTATTAGTCACATTATTCTGAACTTCAGTTCAATTATTAAGAAACATTAGTAGGTTTATAGGGATATTGATATCATTAAAATAGTGAAATATCATTACATATACTGAAGTATCAACCATCAAACCATTGCAAATTTTAGGTGTTGAAATTATTTCAAGACATATGTTGTGCCTTTGTAACCTGTGTTTCTCTTCAAGGGATTTACAATGTTAAGCCCAGTTAATCACATTGGTAAAATCTCGCACAGTAGTCTAATTCAGCTGTCATGCAGCTGTGAAAGTATCATGTCTCCTCAATTAAGCAGGATCCTGATCATAATACACAGTACCTGGGTGGGACACTAACTGAGAAAATTCAAGATGTTTCCAGAAGTAGTGTGGTTGTCTGTCCATTATCACAAGATGATTTATCCAAATATAAGGATATTTGTGCAGGGTCCTATCCAAAAGAACAACTAAGTAATTACTTTCTACCTACATAAATTCTTCTTAGAATTTCAGCTGGAATTTCATTTTTTTTTTTTGCATTGTTCTTATGTGCTGCTGTTGAGTTTCACCATAGAAATGGGCTGGATTTCTATAATAGGTGAAATGATTCTTGGGAAACACTGCAACTTCTAAGGTTAAGATTTGAAATCCATTTTCTGTTACAACCTCATTTTCATTTACTCACATTATGTATAGTTTGCAATGCACTTTGAAATGAACAATTATGTAGAAATGTAAGTGAAATCACTATTAAAACAATCATAGCTTTACATGAATTATTGACCAAGTCAGACTTTCAGGAAATTGACTTGATTTTTAAAGTCTACAACAAACTTTGCAAAGAAAAAATACAGTGTGGGTTTTGCACTTTTCTATCTAGGAAAAAAAAATATGACATCAAAATATGAGAATTAAAAATCAGAGCAATCTGGCATCATAAAATATTTCTAAAATCTCTATGGCAATGCTAAGATTAAGCTATTAATACAATGTAAACAATTTTTTTTACATGCCTCATGTTATTCTTTAAAAAGAGGTACCTTTGTTTCAAGCAGGCAGAAGAGAGATAGTAATGTGGACTGATACATTTTTTTATTCGGGGAAAAGAAGGGCCAAATTCTTCCAGAGTCAAACTCTATTACAGTCTGCATAGTTACACTAGAGATGAATTTGGCTTTTAAGTTTCAGTTGCTATACTTCTTCACTTAGTAAAAAGAGAAAGAAAAGAGAAAAAGAAAAGGATAAACCTACTAGAATCATGCAGTCAGTAGTTCAGTGTTGTAGTGGTATGATTACAAGCCAAGTTTCTCTTCTCTACAGGGAGTAAAAATATTGTTTACTCTAGTTACATAAACAATACAGTGTGGATTAGCTTGACATAAAAACATTAAAAAGATCATTGTATTTGCACCATAAAAATGCCATGCAGTAAAACATGGCTAACACTGAAACACACTGCTACTGGACTAATTATTAGTCCTCCCTGGACTAATTATTTAAAAAACAAACCAAAACAAAAAGCAATTTTAGCCTTCCCAGTTGCTGTCCACATACGCGAGTTATCCTGGTTTGTGTATAACATAATGGGAAGTCTGAGAGTGTTGATATTCTTTAGGGTTTATTCCATCCCATTAGTGCGACAAGCATATGAGGTAGTCAGAGAGCCCCAGCCACCAATCTTGGTGCTCTGGGGATGATCAGGAATACTCAAATAAATACAATTCAGAGATGCTGAATGCAAACTAAATTTTCTATCCATTGAGGTAATCAAGTAATAAAGCATGGTATTGGCTTACGATCTTCCCATTCGATAGCCCCAAAGGGAATTTTCATTATTACTTTATTCTGTGATAACATTCTTTCTTTTTTACTATACCTTTATATTTCTGATAGGTCTGCAATTTTCATTTTCTGAAGCCTTCCATTATCAAGAATCATGTTTAGTTCAAGGTGGCTGCTGTTACAGTGTACAGACACAAAGTTATCCCTTCACTTTTTTTCCCTCTTGCTTTGTTTCTCTCCTTAATGTAAACTAAAATCAATTCCAAGACACATAGGAATTGATTTTGAACTCACAAAGATATGATTTGAGAGTAACTTTTTTGTTAAAGTAGTGAACCGACATTTAAATAAAATACAGAGTTAGATAAGAATCAAGCCAATGCTGTGAATGTTTTTTAAAATGGATTGGATCATTGCATGACCACTGATGATAGCTGTAGCTATGAAAGATAAAACATTTAAAAAAAAAAAAAAGTAAAGATGGGGGGTAATCAAATCTTATAGTTCATGTCCTAAGCTGATATCTAGCTGTGGGGCAAAAAGAAATTCCTGCCTCCAAATTCATATTTCAACATTCTAACCTCAGGTATTAGCTAATGCTCAAGGCAGGGTATCGTGCAAGATGGGACAGCAGTTTGCTTAATCCAGTGTTCCTTTGTTTTACACAGTCAGTGCTGCTTCAGGAGACACAGATTGTGTAAAATACTGGACTTTAACAAAAATACACAAAAAATATTCCTGATGGTTTTTCCCTTCTGAGATCAGTGTGAAGGTTTAAAGATTTTACAACTTAGTGATTGTCAGAGGGGCAAAGAACAGTTGGCTAAAATGCAAGTATTTCTAACAAGAGTTGTCTCTCTTCTGGCAGAACCAGCTTCAAATAATCTGCCCACTGAGAGCAGCTCAGTTTGATGTAGCCAGTTTCATAAAAGCTGATTCGGGATTTAGACTCCAACCCGGTCCTCATAAACTGAATATAAAATGAAAATACAAGGAACAATCTTAAAGATTTTATACAAAGAATAATCTCTTTCTGATGTGATGTTACTTTTCCCCCCCAAATGAAATGGGCTCAAAATAAAATAAAAATTCCTGGTGTTTATATTCCTTAAGAGCGGAATGATTTCTAACAAGTTTTGTGTTCACCTTTTTGGCCTTGAAGTTGTTAATATGTTTGAGGGATGGATTTATTTAATCCGAATGGCCCAAACTGGCTCTGATCCGATGCTCCACACAAGGCTCAGGGGGATGGAAGAGAAAAGGTGTTTTGTGTTTGTTACATTCGTGCTCTCCTGCGTCCTGGTATTAGAACTCTGTAATTTCGGATACTCCAGGGCCAGTGTGAGTCAGATGCGGTGCAATGTGCTCTGGTCATGATGCCTAAGCTGGGGTCATGAATGAGAGTGACAGAGCACTAGCATGGTTAGCTATCTTAAGACTATGCCAGCCCTTTGCCATGTGGCATCCACTTAACCTATGGGAATTTCTAGCTGCCCTCTTAAACTAGATTTAAGGGTGGCCAGGAATGTTGGGGGACGGGGTAGCAACATAGATTGCTGCTGCTGCTTTCCTCCATGATGTTTTAAGCATCTGAGCAGGTATCAGTGTAGATAACTGTAGCCAGACAGGAATCCTCCCCCCCCCCCCCCCCCGCAACATCCATCTTGCTTGCCCCTTTTAGGTGCCTCAGAGCGCACAGGGCACAGAGAACAATAAAATCAGCATAGTCTTTGAAGACTTGACAGAGGCCCGGATATGCTAGCTGCTGTGACCCTGGATGGCTGTAAACAGAGATACGCCAATTGTTGACCTGCAAGAGGCTGAGAGAACTGCCCTTGGCTGGCACCTATATTGAGACGATCAAACAGCTATCTCGGGGAGTGGAATCTCCCGCTGAGCAAAGAATGTCCAGTACTCCCAATTTAGTTATCTCTCTTACAAGTGTAAATTAAGTTCACAACTCCCTTGTGAGAACAGGCGTCACAAAGACGAACCAGCACCATTTGGCACCATAGATAAGAAAGAGAATACGTGACCCCACGGGTGTAAAGATGGGTCCAGCAGCACACTCACTTTGAGCGTCAATCTACCATCTACCTGCTGGTTGGGTTAGATAATTGCCTCCCGAGGTCCACACGGGGACGCCCACCCTCATATTCGTCTTTCCCGGGGAATTAAGTGACCGATCCTGGCCTGACACGCTGGAATTGTGAGACGCAGAAGGGGGTAAAAATTGTACCTGTATGTGTCCTTTGTCTCAGTGCATGCATAGAATAGAGCTCTTTAAAGATTAAGCTGTCACTTGGTACCATTATTTTTCTATCTTCCTTTTCCTTTGTAACCATTTTAAGATCTGTATTTGCTAGCAGTTAAGAAATAGAACAATAGCCACTGTAACCACATGCTTTATAACTCTCTTTAATAAACCTGTAACTGTTTAAGCTTTAACCTGACTCCTCCTGTTGCTGTAACAGAACCAGACACAATTAAAAGAACTCTAGCCGGTCAAAGGGGTAGACGCAGTGAGAGCTGGGCATTTGGGCTCTGCTGCCTCCACGGGGCAGACCCTTGGGGCACCTGTCAGCCTCCCTTGGCTGCCCGCTGCGAAGGGACTTTGCGTCCTAGCAGTCAAAGACACGGGTGTAATAAGCTCTCCCTGCAGACTTTGGGGCACCCGTCAGCCTCCCCTAGGCTGCCTGCTGCGAAGGGACCCTGTCCTAGCAGTTGAAGACTCAGGTGTTTAATAGGGCTCACAGACCACACACACACACACACTACCCCGGCCATTGGCTGACAATATCCTGCTTTGTGTCTGTACAGGTGCTATTGGGAGAAAATATTCCTTAATGTCTGTTCTCTAAGCTAAGTGCACCCATGAAACAAAGGTTAGGATTTGACATAAGGCATCTGTATTAGTTCTTTAATAAATAGGAAAGTGAGATGATGGTTAAATAAAAGTTTGGCAAGGTGCATTCTCTACAGCTGAGCCATTAAATTACTGTGATATCTAATATTAGGGGCCAAACACAATAAGTTGGTTACTTCTCTACCTTCCAGATACCAATTAACAGGCATTAGAAAGTTATGAATAACAAAGTATGCTATATCCAGAAAGTAAACTGTCCAAAAATGATTCTGATCAAATACTGTCTCTTTCAATTGACATTACCTTTACATTTCAGCAATTGTGCTACTTTTATATAATAGTCATATATGACATATGCATAGTGTATACATTTAAAAGTAAACATGTATTTTAGAGTAGGGAGAAGGTTTTAGCAAATAGTTTATTCACTGAAAAATGCATATTTCAGTGAAACATAACTATAAGTGCACTTGGGAGAATTAAACAGGAGAAATTCCAAAGTTCCCCCAAAAAGTCTAATTTTGATTTTTTTTATTCAAAGTGATGTTTCATTTAACAAGATAGCTATATTTACAAAATGGGGGAGGAGACCTGAAAAAATAACAAAATATTAAATTTCAGATCAAATGAAACAATTAGTCCAACCTAAACTAAAAAGCAAACAAACAAGCAGGGTTTTCATTTCCTAGAGAAAAAAAATGAATAATTGTTGTTTCAGGTTAACCCAAAGCAGTTTTATTTTTGGATTTTTCATTTTTGGCCATCAGACTGAAAATCACCTACTCATTCATCTCTAGCAATTTTACCTTCTTCTGTCTAACTTCAGCCTAAATGGATAACTCAGTAAAATCAGCTCTCAGTAAGGATACCTTTCTTTCATTTCTTTCTTCATCTACATACTTTTATACTGTAGGCAGAATGCAAGCAACTAGAGTTTAAAGGGTAGGAATGAATCTGTCAGTCTTTGATATCAACATCTTTCTCAAGTGATGCCAGAAATGTCTGTTGCAATTAAGGAAATAGGCTTTAGCTGTCAACCCACCCAAGACCTGCTTGCTGTTCCTATATGGTCTTTTTTTGTTTTGTTTTGTTTTGTGTTACTAGAGTTGATTGAAAAAAAATCTGTATTTTGGCTTTTTTATATTCCAGGGTTCTCTAAGTCTTTACAGATGCCAGCAGTCACACAACTGTGGAAGGATCTTTTGATATTCACATTTATTGTAATATAGAATACAAATTTATTTTCATCCTATCATTCATGCTTTTTAAGTTTTAAAGCCTGTAGAGTTAAAAAGACATAAATGTGAGCACGGCAGGGGAAGAAATCATTAGTTTGAACCCAAGACTGTCCGGAATTTAACTAAGGAAACTTAAGGCATGAATTTCTTTTCATTTTGGCTCTCTCTCTCTCTCTCTCTCTCTCTCTCTGTACACATATTCATGTATGTATATGTGTGAATATGTAAGTATATATACACATTTGTGTGTGCTTAGAAATATGCATCTCTCCTTGGCCCACATAAGATAGTAAGTATATTATCAGTAAATGCATATAATGTGAAATTTATGCCTAGAGTAACTATTGCTTTCAGTTTATTTTCAGCTCCAATACATTTGCGCTAATATTTTAGAGGAACCAGTAAGTTTTGCCTTTTGTATTTCTTTTATTTTCATGATGGAGCTGCCATTTTTCATCATTTTTCTGTATGCACAGACATCCAGTCAGGGACAAAGTCAAGACTGGTTTGCAGTTATTGAAATAGGATGATGCATTGTAAGTAATAGAATTTACACTGATTTACTTCAAGTTACTGTGAGGTAACAGCAAAAGTTTTTCACAATTGCCACCTTAAGCATATCATAAGCTGAATTCATCATCACAGAACCTTGCCTATTTTATAACACAAGAATGCTACTGGCTGTGCTATCCATCAGACTGGCTTTCTGGGCTTTTCAGACCTTTACACATACTGAATTCTATAATTTAAGGGAAAGAAAACATTTGGGTTTCAGATCACTACATTTCAGGGTTTTATTAGTTTACGTTGTTTCCCAAATGAGTATTTCAAGTGACAGATGATTTTTGCCCCTTGCAAACAGCATCAATATCTTCTGTTCCATAGAGAATTATCCAGAGTAAGCACGCTGCCATCACAGATTATCAACTGTAAATATGTGCCAAGTATGGTTCTTGGGGGTAAAACTTATTCATTTTTTAAACAATGAATTGGGAAGCTTTTATTGCTTCTTATTTTTATTTATTTTTAGTCTTCTTTTATTTGGAATAAGCTTAAAACTGCCAGAGTCATCAGCAATTTGAAACCAGCATTTGTTACATCCTGTGTGTGTGTCTGCATTAAGGGTTTTTTTTTTATAGTGAGAAATCCCAGTTTACATAATTTCTTTTAAACATAATGGTTGTGGGAGGGAGAGATGGAACCTTGAAAGGTTTGCAAGAGAACTGTAAAACAAACAAACAAAAAATGCCAAGAACAAGCTTCCAAAAAGAATAATAAGTAACAAGCAATAAAATGTTTTTGTAGCAATTTCATGGGATGCCCAATATGGCCTAAGGAAAGGGTATTGCCCCTAAAAATAATACAGTTATGAGCAGCCAGTTATTTTCTGCTGCTGAAATAGCCTTCTCTGATTGGCTATGCTATTCTTTTCTGATAGTTATAAAAATAATCTGATATTGATACATTTTTTATAGCAAATAAATTTCCAGGGACTAAGTGTTACTCCACCTTTGAGGGTATGTCTACATATCAGCGTTATTTTGGAATAGTTTCGAAATAACAGGTGGCTTATACTGTCATTTGTAAACCTCATTCCATGAGGAATAATGCCTCTTCTGAAATAGCTATTTCGGAATAGCGGTACTGAGGATGCTCCACTGCTGCTATTTCAAAACAGCTCCTCCCCCAGGCCATTCAAAGTAATTACTCCCCAGTTCTTCCTGGGGCTCTAAATCAAGGTAGCATATCCACATTAGGGGAGCCTGCCTCGGACTATTATCCAGGCTTCCCTCTAGTGTAGATGCGCTATTTCGGAGTATTTCTTCTGGAAGAGTTTATTCTGAAATAATCGTGCAGTGTAGATGTAGCCGGAGAGTAGAAATACATACATACATATATCTGTACGTACATAAGAATTGTACCTGGCTCCAGCTCTGAAAACATTTTCCAAGAAAGCGATTCAGTCTGCCATGAGGAGCTGTAATTCTTTAAATGCGCTTTAAGTAGTAATATTAAATTAATGCTTCAAAAACATAGAGGGAGAAAGGGAGAAGCACACTGATTTCCCATGGGAACTTCTTCGATATTTCCATCATCAGTAACATAAGTTGTCAGTTACTGTGAATAAAAAAAATATTAAAATGTGTCTAACATACACACAGCTTATGTGATTTTTTTCCCATGCTGCAGCACCAATGCTTGTCCTGTATTTCTGTATTGTTATTAAAGGGGATAAACAGAAGAACATCAAGTCTGCCAAACTAAATCTAAGACCAAATTCCTCCTTTATATTGATAGATATTTTCTGAAAAAATTCCCAGTAGATCATGTAAAAAAGGCAACATCATATTAAACATGACATATTATTGATTTGCTAGTAGTACAATATTTTAAAAAAAACCTTATGCGTTATGTTTGAAATAGACATCTTTGCACTTTTATGGCCTACAGCTTCAGGTGGGTACATGTACATGTGCTGATTAGTGTATGAATGTCTGCAATTAGCATATATAGATATGGCTATTACAGGATTAACTGATCCATTAGAAATCCTACCTATCGTTTTCGTGTGTTTTTATCATAGTTGTACATACATCTTTCTGAAGTAGTGGACAAATATAAAAAAGAGAAAAAATATGTGGGATTGTAAAACCAGGAAAATCATCTTGAATTTGTGGTGGCATACTCTTTGAGTGATTTCTGATGTCACAAAATGGATGTATAGTAATTATAACATTACAACTACTAATATGGTCAAAAATGGGTGAAAAATTTTGCCAAAATGTTGACCTTTTTTCTTTCATTGAAATTCAAAATGGTATGACCAGCTTGATTTACTTATTATAATTATTATAATTATTATTATTTTATTATTATTAATAATGAAATATACAGGGCCAAATCCTGAAGACTTTACTCAGAAAAATTCACTTTGAAGTCACATTCCTCCTTGTTATTAATAGAGCAGTGCCTCTGAGGTTACTTATTTTTACTTCTGATTCTGTACATTTACAGATGCGTGAGCCCATATGAATTTATGTATTCATTGAGACTATTTACAGTGCAAAAAGTTAAGCATGTGCATAATTCTGAACATAGGCACAGGAAGGGGGCCTGTGGAGGCATTGCCGCACCCCCAGATTTTATGCCCAGGGCCAGGGTCTTCATCACCAGCCCATGCTCAGGGATTCCACTGCTGTCCAGGGTTCCAGCTGCCAGTGTCAGTGGGGCCTGGCCACTCTACTGCAGGCCCCAGAGCCCGGACAATTGGCCCAATGCCTGGAGCGCTGCAGCCATCCTCAGGTGTGGACCCAGCCAGGGCAGGAGAGGGGTGTGAACAGAGTAACATGGGGGGGAACCACCACCCTAAAAACTGTTCCATCAGCACTGATTTTGACAAGCCTATGGCCTGTTGGTCCCTACTGGACAGAATATTATGCTAAGATTACATGAGCTCCAGGCAGGGTGTGTGTGTGAAGGAGTGGCAAGGGGCAAACAGAAACAACATTAGAAATGTCAGAACTTAAAAGTTTAACATTTCATTTTGGGTTTTGAAAATGAATTCATATTTTTAATTTTTAAACCATAAGATCACAGAAATATAGGGTGGAAAGGACCTTGAGAGATCATCAAACCAGTCTCCAGTCTGGATCCAGGACCAAGAATAATTAGATCACCCCTGACAAGTGTTTGCCCAACATGTTCTAAAAATCCTCCAGTGATGGGGCTTCCACCTTCTCCCTTGGAGACGTCTTCCAGAACTTAACTACTCTTACAGTTAGAAATATTTTTGTAATATATAATGTAGAATCTCCCTTGATACAGATTAAGTCCATTATATCTTATCCAGTATTGAGTAGTTGTGTAGAGCAATTGATTGTTCCCCATCCTCTTTATAACAGCTGTTAACATATTTCAAGACTGCTATCAAATCTCCCCTTTGGCTATGGCTACACTGTAGCCTTTTTCCAGAAAAGCTTATGGAATTGAAGCGTGGCATGGAATATTGCTGCACTTCGTTTGCATAATTAATTAGCAGTCGCTTTTGCGCAAGAGGCTTTTGCGCAAAAAGGAGCTGTGTAGATGGCTCCTTTTTGCACAGAAACCTCTTGTGCAAAAACGGCTACTAATTAATTATGCAAATGAAGTGTGATGATATTCCACACACCGCTTCATTTGCATAAGCTTTTCCGGAAGAAGGCTACAGTGTAGCTGTAGCCTGTGTCTGTTTTCCTCCAAAATCAGCATGTCCAGGGTTTTCAAGTTTTCTTCATTCTACTTTTTTTTTTATCATTTACTTATCTCTGGACTCTCTTCTGTTTGTCCACATCTTTCCATTCTACGTATAAAATGAAGACAGTGAAATCCCAGAAATTTACTTAAGGCATTAAAAGTTATGTATTTTTAATATGATAATAATGGTTTGAGTTCCAAGCACAAGGCAAAGAAATTTGTATTTATGTCTAAGACAGAACAGCTCTTAGCATAGAAGAGGTGTAAGGAATTGAAGCTAGGAATGGACATGAGAGAAAGATTAGAAGGTGATGGATTGTGGAGGTAGGACAGGAAAAGTGACTGACTGTAGTTATTTTAACAAGAAAAGAGCTGTTATTATCCTGATTGAGTTGTTTATACATCATAACATGCTACCCCACCCAGCTTCTGTCTGTATGTCTTTAGACATCTTCACCTATTTTTGGAAAGTTTCTAGTAAATTCTTAGGAGCTATTGTACTTTTAAATTAAAATTATAATTCAGACACTTCTGTGAGTCCATTCCCATCATGTGCATGATTCAATTAATTCCTTTTATCCTAAATGCCTTTTATTTAGTCTGAAACAATATTCTGAGAGTGGTATTTTTATGTATTTTATTATGTAGAATATCTCTTTCAGTTATTTCTCACTGTTGTTCCATAAGTTCAAAGCAAAGATGACCTGGTTCATGTTGCATGATCTGTTAGTGCCCTGGTCAGCCTAGCAGAGAATAGCATTCAGCAGAAACAGAAAGGACCACAACGCCTCAAGATCTGCTTTTAAGGAACTCACAGTGCATCCATGTGTAACCGTCACGCACTGAGGCTTTTTTCGGTTGTATACTTTTTGGGGCACAGGCTGTGTTTGGAAAGTTCCTATTATTCTGTTTGTGCAACTGCAGCACCATAAATAATAGCGACAATTCTCACATTATATGAATGTTTCCTTGTGGGTGTCGAGTGTCCTCAACTTAAATTAGGGGCCTTAATGTGTGGTAATTGCATGTGCCAAGAAAATGTGGATTTAAAAAAAAACCACTGCGTTACAGAGGTTAAGGCAAAACCATATACCAAAAGTTTTTGTTTTTCCTTGAGTAACCTAGAACATACCAACAGACAGTCTGTCCTGTCCCTGTTCATATAGATTACACAGCAGCTGGAGGTAGAGATCGATGAAGAAGGAACTTTATCTGACTCCTCTTGTTTCATTTGCCATAAAATGTTTCCAGAGCTACCATTCCATCCTGAAAGGCCCCTTCCATCTCTTTCCCTCTCCTCCCCTTTAGATGCTAACAGCTTATGTATGTGAAGGAGATGACTTTTATAAAATAATGTGAAAAAAGGTTTTATTTTTGTTACCTGCTGAGAGAAATTTGGATAATAAATTACTGGAAACTGAGTGATATAGTTGGTGTTTTATATGTAAACTACTTCACAACTAGCTAAACAACACAATTCATTCATTGGGTGAGCACAACTTTATAACAATTCATTTATACTTTGGATTAATAATAGTCTACTTATCTGATATACACAAAAGATAAGTGTTGCTGCTCCTAAATTCATTTTATCCTTTTTTTTTTTCTGTTCCTCATCCATATAAGCTGGTGCCCCTCAGATAATATTTCTCTAATACTGCAACATAATAGATGAGTTTAACAATATTTTTCCAAAAAATTCTATTGATATTGTTTCATTATTCACTCAGTTTGAATGGCAGTTGTAGAACTTTCCTTTATTCCCTTGTGAATTGCATACACCCAAGTGGAAATCATTGTTTAGAGGTAAAGTTTCCATATGGGCTTAAGCCTGCCCTCCCTTTCTGGTAGCTGCATTTGTTACTTGAACAGAGCACTATCACACTTCCTGTTTTGGGACCCAGCTGAGAGCACCTATCTCAGATCAAACTGTCAGAAACATGGCATGTACCCCAACCTTATATCATAAGGTTTCAGAAAGCCAGTAACAAATGGCTTCCAAAATTCCATATTAGTTAGTATGAAGGCAGAGAGAGTCCCCTCCAGTGCCTCATGAGCCATCCAGACAAATCTTCTGTGATAAATGATTATTAAAACAATAAATCACATCTACCAGTTCATCCAGTTCCAAAGAACCAGACACACAGCCCTGGAGCTTCAGCTTTCACCCCAAAACTATGCTGATAGCCAATTCTTTAGTAAACTTACAACTAAAGACTTATTAATATAAAAAAAGAGAAATGGTTAAAGCGAATCATATACGTGGCGGGTGATTTCAGGAATTGTGGATCAGGATAATATCACTGATGTTTAACCTGCTAGTATGCATTAAATCTGTTACCCAGGTGTGAAAGTAACATACATTTCTTACAGATACAGTCAAATCACACCTCCCCCGCCATCCTCAGTGCAAGGGTCTGGCGGCGGGGGGGGGGGCAGCATACGACAGTACCGGTAAGAAATTTAAGTGTGGGGTGGAGTGCAGGGGATTGGTGGTTGTGTGGGGGGTACAGGAGTCAAGGCAGGGGGCTGGATGGGTATGTGTAGTGTAGAGGCTCAGGGCTGGGGTAGTCCTGGTTGGAGACCCTGCTCTGGTTTCCAGCCAAATAGGAGCTGTGGGAGTAGTGGTTATAGGCACAGGAATGGAGCTAAGGGTGCCTGGGGCTTCTCCAGCCACCCTTGCATGCCAGGGTACCAGCTGCCAGTCCTGTTCATTTGGAACTCTCCTGGCAGCACTGTGCACTGGGGTCCTTTGGGTTGGGGGGAAAGGACAGGGTTAAGGCATCTGGATCAGATCTCCACCCACAGCTGGCCACACTCTTACCGGTGCAAAGCTCTATGGCTCACCAGCTTATTTTCACCTCTGCTGTTACTTCCAAAAGATCGGGAGGGGGGAAGCTCAGTTCTTGGTTTAAAGCTGTTCTTTGTTAGAAATCACTGTTTAGAGGTGTGGATCAACAAAAGGTAATGTTACTGTCTCTAGCTTACATCTTCAGCCCGTGTGCACGGACCGTTACTCTCTCAAACATGGAGCCAGGCATCACATGTTCGATGGCTGAGTCACTGTGCCTCCATGTGCTCTCTGAGGCAACCTCGGAAGGTGCCTGCTGGAAGAGTTGATTCTCCTTTTAATGGCCCATCAAACTAGCAGCTGGTCTTGATGTAAATGTGTCTTGGGTATGTTACCCGGGAACACAATATATTTGAGATACAAACCCACAGCAAAGATTCATAACTTCATATACAGTGATGGCACACACTTATAAATAGGATAATGTTGTTCAACAGATTACAATTTCCAATTATACCTTTCAAGGAATATTTTGTATAAAATGTATTGCAGCAGTGCAATAGTGGTGCTATATCAGTAGCGATATATTAGAGTAATTTTTCTGTTTATATGGCACCACAAACTTCAATAACTTTGCTGAAAACACATCACCTTTACCTAGCCCTCTTTATAGATCTGGTGTGAAAATCCACTAATATCAATGGTAAGGCTCTCATTGACTTCAGTGGTTCTTGGGTCAGTTCCAAATTCCACCTGCAATTTATTAAATAAATTGAGTCTGATCTGGTTGCTCTCTGCTCATGTTGAGTTGGAGGCTTCTAGGCTTCAAGGTGCAGCAGAACTCTGTCCTTGTACATTAGACCTGCTGCTCTCAATGTTTTCTGTAGATGTGATCAAGTGATACCACGTTGCTTCTGTGGATGACTGGCAATGTGTTCTTGCCGTACTGAACATTTGTTTTCTGTAGAATTCCTTTTTAATGTAATCTTTAGATTTGAAGTTTTTCCCTTGTTTAACAGGGAGGGAAAAAAGCAAGAGGCACAGTGGCTTCTACTTGATTAATGGCATGGCACCTGCAGTCTGATTCTCTACTCTCTTGCACCTCGGCAAAGTGAGTGTAAAATACTCCTTCACTGGAAATATGCATGCATTGCCAACCGTGATAGACAAATACACAAAGTCTAAGGCAGAGGTGATTCTGGATACTACAGAACTACATTCTATTATTAAAAGATGAATGAAGCTGAACTTGTGTCGATCAGGAAAAAATGGGTTCTCATAATACTGTGTCTTGCTCACCTTTAATGCTCAAAGGCTTAATTTGCTGACACAAGGACTAGTCTTGAGAGATGCTGAACATTTTCTGCATGATGCTGAACTCCCTAAATTTTTATTCACCCTGTGGGAGTTGGCGTTTAGCATCCTGCAGAATCAGCAGTGTAACTCTGTTTTCAGATGTTAATCCTGTTGACTGCATTATTTTGTCTTATTTGGGGGCGGGAGAGAAACTCTCTTGATGTTTAGATCATTACACCTAGGAGCAAAAAGCAGTTCTGGGGCTATACAGGCATCATTCCCCCTGCACATGTCCATAGTAAAAGGTTGTCAAGGCAGCAGTCTGATAGGAGCTGGTGGCTATTCCAAGCATGTTCCTGCCTGCAGGGTGCCCTATTCATAGGAAGGTGCCTCAGGAGATTTAGGACTGGGTTGGGAATTATTCAGGAGGAAAAAGAGAAGAAAGGAAAATGAAAAGATGTGACTGAATAAATGATCTGTGCTGGGTTTCTCTTGGGATATGAACAAAATACTCATTGTATAATTTGATTTTGATATTCAGATCTAATTAGGAATAATCACATTTACATGATTTCCCCCCTGCTTTTTAGCTTCTCATAAATGTGTTTTGCAAGGTTGTGCCACCTTATATTTTGATATATTACCCTCTTTATCATCAACTTGATAGTTCACGACTTAACTCAGTGTATCTGTTATGTTTTTAAATGAAACTCTTTCCTAGTTTTATTTCCAAATTGTTGGCAGAATTTTAAACAGATGGGGATGATGAGGGTTTTTTTTTTCATTCTAACATAATTCAATGTCTACAACTGTGTTATGTATTATAATAAACCATATTTCCCAGAAAATCAGCTCAAGATCCTGTTAGCACTGGAAATGAATTTAAATGGGCATTTTCTTTTTTTCTCAGTCGAGACACCACTGTTCAAAGCAAAAAAAAAAAAAAAACACCGCACCAAAAGCAAAACAAAAAACCCCACCACCACTGTACTAGAATAACCTAAAAATTATATCCATAGTAATACAAACCTTTGTCCTTGGGGGTTCCGGCCACATTTATTACATTTATTGTTTATAACAACATTAGCATACCTAACAAAAGCATTTTGTGCAGGTGAGGTTCTTACCTTATTGTATAAAGCTCCATCAACTTCAGAATACATTAGATATTGTTCCATTGGAGAAAGACCTGTGACAGCAACACCTTGATCCTGCAAGAAGAGGCTGAGTTCCATGCCAGCAGAGCCATCTCTGGGACATGGACCAAAGAGGTCAAACCTCAAATCAAGATTAAATGTGGATCCTTTAAACATCACAGTACCTGACTGAAAACTACCTGTGCAAATATTGTTGGAACAAGTTTATTAAAATCCAAGCCAGAACTGTATGGAATGTACAAAATACCTTCTATTATTATTCAAACCCAAACCCCAACTTGTCCTGCTCTCCCCAATTGGTATTGACGTCCTGCTGTACTCAATGCTATATAGACATAGAGAAAAGATTAAAAAGAAATTCACTGCCCCAAGCAATTAAAGAAAATAACAAAGTTTATAAAGCAACATTCATAGGCTGTGTCTAGACTACACCTCTCTGTCGACAGAGAGATGTAGATTAGGGACATCGAAATTGCTTATGAAGCAGGGATTTAAATATCCCGTGCTTCATTAGCATAAACATGGCCACCGCTTTTTTTTCAAAACGGAACTTTTTTGAAAAAAACAGCAGTCTAGATGGGGATCTTTCGAAAAATAAAGCCTTTTTCAAAAGTTCCTGTATTCCTCAAAAATGAGGTTTACAGGATCTTTCGAAAAAGCGGTTATTTTTCGAAATATCCCCATCTAGATTGCTGTTTTTTGAAAAAGTTCTGTTTCAAAAAAAAGTGTCAGCTATGTTTATGCTAATGAAGCATGGGATATTTAAATCCCTGCTTCATTAGCAATTTCGACATGCCTAATCTACATCTCTCTGTCAACAGAGAGGTGTAGTCTAGACGTACCCATAGAGTGTAACTCTCTGTGATTGTGTGTGTGTGTGTATTGCCTGGGGAAGGGAGGAAAGAGTAGAATCTGCTTATTTACCATAGGTATTTGCCCTTATTGAAATCATCTCTGAGTGAAGTGCGGGGTCACTTGTGGGGAACTGATGGTTCTGTTTATTCATTTTGCCTGGTCTGAATGCTTTGAACTGGAGTGATCCCTGGTGCTGTCATGCATGTAGAAATAAACCTAGCTTCTTTCCCCTTCTTGAAGACACCTTTGTGTGGATAAAATTGTTTGTTCATCTTAGCTTAGCTGTTGTCAATCTCTTTCCTATTGTGAGCCTTTTTCCTTATCAGGACCCTCCAATGGACGTGGGATCTAGCCAGGATCCCCCTTCCAAATATGAGAGTCTCTTGGTTAGTTAGTTACTATCTTTACATTTTATTTCTCTTTTCTTTGTGTCTGGATCTCTCATTGTGTGTGTATACGGGGGGGGGGGCAGAGGGCATAATTTCATTCTTCTCTGATACACTTCTTCCTCTTGTATGGCAAAGACATTACTTGGTGTGTTTGCTTTCTAAATGACTGTAATTAAAATAAATAAACAAAAAGTTTCTTACATCATCTTATCTATACTTGTTAAATTAAAGACAGAAACCCAATATGAGATCTGGGTTTAAACTAATATTAATTTAGGTGCTGGTTGGGCAGACTAGCCTGTGTAGCAAATCCCTGCGCCTTGGCAAATATGCACCCACCTGGGTCCTGTTACACAGCTGAAGGCTTAGAGAGTGACATTTACCAATTCTCATGTTGTTTGTATCGTAAGCTTCATGATAGTTGATGGTTTGTTGTTGTGATTGTTTTAATCAAGTGAATATAAGAATCTCAGCTTTTCTTTAAAAAGTAATCTTGGCTGCAGAAAGAAATGGGAAAATATGAAGCCACAGACTCAAACATCAGAAGGTAAAAAAAGATTCAGATTTATGATTTTTAAACATCTCCTGGTTTTTAAGCCAGTATTTTAATTTTGCCAGTTGAAACTTGATTTTTGAACACATTCAGTTGGTAATATTGAAGTTGTATTTGGGATGTGGGGAAGCCCTCTTTTTCTTATAGCTCACACTTCAAGCCTTGGTGAATTGCAGCTATTTTATGCTGTGACAGTTAGAGCTGAGTTAACAGTATACACACACACACACACACACACACACACACACAAACCCTGTGAATATTCATTTGATTTGTCAGTGAATTATCTTCAGTGGTGTTCAACACTTTCTGTATTTGCTTTCTAGCAATATTTTAGCAAATTACTTTACTGGCAGGAATATTTGGTGAAACAGCCAATTCTAAGTGAAAATTGCAAGAATATTCATAGAAGCAAGTATTCACACTAGAAACCTGATCCTAAGCCTTACTCACCCAGTCAAGGAACACAAACATACTATGCAGTCTATGTTTCCAGTCAAAACAACTCATATTTGAATATCAAATTATTCCCATGAACTATTGGTGATTATGCCACAGATCAAGACTTACTGGCAGAAATCTCAGCTAACAAATAAATTTCAGGGGAAAAAAACCCAATGTCTATTTCGAGAAAATAAGTGTAATTTGTTGAATAAACTGTTATTTTTTCTGTTGTTAATTCTATAATGTGTAAATATATAAATAGTAGAACTATGTAAACATATATTTGTCCTTATTTTCTTTTCAGTGTATGAAACCAAGTACTTAACTAATGTTCAAAAGAAATTCATTAGGAATAATTTATATAGCAGGTTTCTGTATCTGCCTTTCTCTGCTATAGTTCCAACTATACTCACATGTGATATGAAAAGAGCAGGGTTTAAAATTGTGCATACTCTTCAAAATATACTTTTACTGTGAATTCCAGAGATAGTAAACACTGCTATTTCAAATTAACGAGTGTTGTAATGACCACCTTACATAATGCTATGTTTTTCTTGTCTTGAGTGATGATGAAGTACTGTGTCTTGAAACAAGTAACTAATAACAAAGCAGGATTTTCTCTTAAATCTCCGGAGTCAGAACCCTTCTGTATCATTCATTTTAGATTTTGGGGGGAGAACAGTAGCTGAACATATGCATCTAGTTTTCCTTTTGAACATTTTCTGGTTTCTGTCCAACTTTTCTCTTTATCTCCCACATACCAGCTTCCAGGTATCTGTCTCCTGATAGTAGAGATGTTTAGAGGATTAGTCCTTGATTGGCAGGTTGGCTAACATTACAGGTCTGTTCATGTTGAGTTTTCCTTCGTGTTCTTTAAAAAAAAAAACCCACCACAGACAAGTTTAAATTTTTTTGCTTCTCTTGTTGTCAGACTGTACATAACTTCAACATATAATCAGGACTGGAATAGTTTTTCTTGCAGAACCCAGAGAAGGTAGCTGCTTTTAGGAAATGATCATTTCTCGTCTATTTGTCTAATAACTTAGAGAGATGGCAGGCTACGTAACTCACAAGGAGAAATGGCAGAAAAACTCAGCATCGTATACAGTAACTACAGTTAAATTAATAGATAACCAATCTATTTGGTGCTGTCTTCATAGTTTATGGAATATAATCTAGATTATTTTTAAAAGCCTTTTTTATGGTACTAGGTGTATAGTTCAAGGAAAAATTATTCAGGAATAATATAAACGGACACTATATAGTAAGTAAGTGGGACTGTAAATATTACTTTCATCTGCAAGATATGTCTGAACCAGAATACCATATCTAAACAAAACCAGCATAGCTAGCCTGAGCCTAACTCTGTTCTGAAAAAACAGTATAATAGTGTTGGGGTAGGGTGACACTTTTAAAAATTTTAACAGAAAACATTGTAAATATTGCAGAATTTCCCATTTTTAAACCTTAAAATTAGAGCTTAGAGGGGGGAAAAAGAATCCTGCAGAAAATCCATGAAAAAGAAAAATATATATAATTTCCACTGAACTTTTCCGTATTAAATTTGGTTTTGTTTTTAAAAAAGTCTACTTTTTTACAATCTAGACATTTTCTGCCTAAAAAAATAATTTAGTTAAAAACCAGTTTCCAATAGAATAACACTTTCAATGGAAAGCTTTCAACCACCATATTTGAAAGGTAGAAAATTAACCTAAGTAAGTTTACTTTTTTGTTTTGTGAATGTGAGTGACCAGTGTCTCCTCCCTACAGGCTGCCAGAGACATGCTGCTCTGCCCTGAGCAGGGAGTTGCTGCTGTCCCTGAGGGAGAAGTGCCTCTCCCCAGCTAGGCAACTCCATGCCTGTCATTTTGAGTCTCTTTCAATCATATCTTAAGATGTGAGTAATTTGAATGACCTGTGTTTAGAAGTGCTTCCTGTACTTTGCAAACTTTAAAATTACTACAACTATACCCAGCATCTCCATTGTATTTCTCAATAGTTTACAATCTAGTTTTGAGGCCTAGAGGGGGAGGCTTTGCTGGTAGGAAACTGAAAATTAGCTGAAATATTGTAATATTACAAAGTATTCCCTTGATAACTTTGCTAATTAAATTGTTATGGAAAAATTGCAAGGAGATGTGAGCCCTAAGGGAAAGCTTATGGCTTTTTTTGAAGTATTCCTACCAGAAACCAAACCTTAGAGCACTTATAAAACATTGTGTTTCATGAGCTCCAAACTTGGATATGTTGAGTTGTTTTGAAGTGGCATCAAATAATTGATCAGCAACTATAACTGTGATTATAGAATAAAATAAGAGCTTATTTGTAGCAAATAATTGCAAAAATAATTAATGTCACAAATCTTCCTGGTAACAATGTAAAACAATTCCTTTCAGTATCCCACAGGGATGGGACTGCTGGGATTAACACCTGTGGAGGGACTGCAAGTGGAGGAGGAGGAAGAGAAGTGGGAGGTGTACACTGGAGTAAAATAAAGCTTGCTTTTAAACAAAAATGAAAGAAACCCACAAACCTTTATACTAATATGTAAATCTTACATTTTTAAATGCTATTTCCTTTCAAAGAATTCAATTTATTATAAATCCTTTAATAAACTTTACAAAATAGTAGATTTAAAAACCCTAGGTATCCAATTCAGTTCTCTTGATGTTTCAGAGTCATTTAAACATATGCATGTCTGGATCTTGATGCAGTAAAATGTTGAGAATATTGGGCTGTAATGGACTGAATTCAAGGTGGGTGGGGGGAAAAGTACTTCTGTTAGGAATGCTTGTTTACTTTGGAGTTGAGCAATAAGAAAAACTCTTATCCCAACTTTTAGGATCTTTTGATCAAATGCTAAAAGTAGCTCCATGGAAAGTAATTGATATTCTGTATCCATTTCTTACTGAATCTCTTCGGAAATGTGATGGTTCAGAATGGCTCAGAATGGGCCTCCGGCTCTTGATGAAGTGAATAGAAATGTTGTCATTAATATGAATGTGAATAGGGTTGGGCTCAAGGTTTGTGTTATACATATATATAGAAGGGGCAACATTTACTTATATAATACTAGGTCTAGAGCCACATCACATGATTTTTTCTTTTTTTTTTTTTGATGAATAGATTATTGCTGAAAAATGCAATTCTGAGTTGAAGAAAATTATTTTTAATTCGATGCACATTTAGGCTATGTCTACACTGCACAGTTATTTTGGAATAAGCTGTTCCAGAATAGTTATTCTGAAATAGTTTATTTTGAAATAACACATCGACACTGCAGGGAAGCTGCAAAATTAGTCTGAGGTAGGCTTCCCTGATGTAGACATGCTATCTCAATTAGCCCCAGGAGCAATAACTTAGAGTGGCCATGGGGAGGGGCTATTTTGAAATAGCAGAAGTGAAGCATCTATACACACCTTATTTTGAAATAGCTATTTTGGAATAGGCGTTATTCTTTGCAGAATGAGGTTTACAGAAGTCAGAATAAGCCGTCCGTTATTTCAAATTTATTTTGAAACAACGGAATTGCTGTGTAGACGCTCGCATATTTATTTTGAAATAATGGGTGTTACTCTGAAATAACTGTTGTGTAGACACACCCTTACTGAACAGTTTCAGCCCCTCCAAAATCAGGCAGAGGGCAGGAACAATTTGTATGTTAGGGGTGCAGGGAGCCATGGAACCAAAGAGTAAAGCCTGTGTATAATGGAAACCATTTCAATCCCAGGAGTCTGGCAGCACCCCCAGAATTCCTTCGTCCAGCATCAATGTTTCAGTCTAGATTCACAATGAGAGTCTTAGATGCCACTCACAAAACCACAAGCAGAAGACCAATCATCTCCCTGGACACATCACAGGATCTTCATAGTCTGAGGTCTGATCCTGCCACACTCATTGGTAATTTGCAAGGTATTTAATTAGAAGACCTATGTACATTCATCTGAGCAAGATATATGCTCGGGAAATTGCCTCATAAGAACTCTCCCTCTATGGAGAACCCAAAGAGAGTTGATTTCTTAAAGAAGGTTTTGTCCATCTGTTTACACATTGCAGACTTAGAGTTTCCATTCCCTGGATTATCAAAGAACCATTTGGAAAATTTCTCTTAACACTCCCTTCTAAAGGAAATCATTCTTTGGGAGCAGTTATTTAAAAATCTACACCTTTGCCTGTCATCTCTTAAAGCAGTGCGATTTCAATCTGTGTAGGGCAAAGGGCAGTTTAAACTAAGGAAAATATCACTGTGGAAAGCCACATTTTACAACAGTACTAAAAGAATGATCTTGCATTTTTAAAGTGCAAAGTTATTCATTGGGCAATATAGTCCATGGTAACAGTAAAAAAACAGAAGGAAGATGACCTAAAATAAAAGAGACCAAGTAACCCTGAAGCCAAGTTCAATTTTATGAGCCCCTTTCCATCAAGTATGGAATAAATTCAGAAGCAGGCACAAAGGCAGAGTACAGATAAAAGTTGTAAAGTGCATCATAGGGAAGAATTTTTTTCAAGATCAGCTTTCTGTGGTCAGCAGGAAGTCATTATTTAAATATGTCGTATTAGCCCAATCTGGTCAGACACAAAACATGTGATTACAAGGCTTAAGTCTAGTAATAGCAAAGAGCCCAAATATCTCTTGAAGTCAGTGGAAACATTCTGCAATATTTTCTGCTCCTGATCAGCTTTTTAACCCAACTACTATATATATTTTAAGGAGAAATGCATTTCCTTAAACTCTTAGAAATTAAGTGGTTAATTTTTCCCCCTTTTTTGGGTCTCACAGAACAATATCAGTCATCTAGTATCAAAGAAAAAAATGTTTAATCTTTGACAAAAATGAATTACTTCATATAGGACAGCTACATTTTGTCTGGTACTTGTTGTCAGCTTTCACTGGAAGATGAGGAACTAAGAAATAGATTTCATCAAGTTCTGAGATGGGAGGAAATGAAATCTTAGCAAAGAAAACAAGTTATGCCTCTGAAATGAATAGTACAAGCAAGAAGATCTATCAGGAGAAAAATGAATGTTAAAATCATTTGCCAAAAGAAGATAATAGAGGGGGGGAACCTTAATATTATTGGTTTGTGAAATATTTCCTTGTTTAAGATATCTAGACATTTGTAAATTATTTAAATATTCTTTTATTAAATATTTTTGCATGAAACTCAAGTGACCTGCCTTTTTTTATCTGTCAGGTATCTAATAATGTAAAATTAATCACCACATTGTAATATATCTAGCTGTGTATTTCCCTTCTGATAATTTCATTTTCAAAAGAAGAGAATGTTTTCTCTGTCTTATATCAATAAAAAATAGAATCTTTAAATTGTCCAAGGATGGGTATTAAGGGCTTGTTGGATGGTAATGAGGTATGGAAGCTTTCAGTCTAATTCCGTAGATGAAATTAAGAAACTTTCTGTAGCTCTGGGGTTCTAGTTGATTCAGATAGATGCATCACTCTGCAAAGGATTTTCTATTAGACGTCTACTGTTGCATATTCTGATCCTAGCCAGAAGAGCTGCTGCTTCTCATGATCCTGTCTCAGCCCCAGAAGCAAAATTCAACATCCTTTAAAAGTCTGATTTGAGTTTTGTTGTCGAAATGGCTGAAGATGGAGAATGCAAAATGAATTCTTGTTTTCCTGACTCTCTCCATCCATCCCTAGTTGTGTCAGAAAGTCACAAACTCAATCTAGTTCTTGAGGAAATGAAACATATCACAAAATATAAACCAAGTGGATTCATAAATTCCTAGGCCAGAAAAGACCATTGTGATCATCTAGTCCAAGGGTCTCAAGCTCCTGGCCCATGGGCCGTCCCCAGCTGAAGCAGTTGTGCAATCCAGCCTGGGAATCTGGCAGGCTGTTGTGGGAGAGGGGGAGTGTGTCCATTCCCATTCCTCAAGCCCTGTCCCTTCCTGCCACCACCTCACTCTCTCTCACTTGGCACCCTGTCCCCGGAGGATGCAGCTTCAGGAATTACCAGGATGGGAGAGGCTGGCGCAGCATGGCAGCAGTAATCATCCCCCATACACACTCTCTTCAGTGACAGGAGCCCCACGGGGAAGCAGAGCATACTTGATGGGCTCACTCAATCAACTTCCTCACAGCTCATGTCACTATGGAGCATGCAGCGGGGGTCTAGATACTGCTGCTGTCCCACACCAGCCCCCGCGGTAATCCTGGCAAGCCACGTCAGGGGACAGTGTGCTTGTCGGGGACAGGGCAGGGCAGTGGTGGGAAGAGGTGGGCTTGGAGAATGGGAATGGACTGTCCCTGCCCCAGCCCTCCGAGGCTCCCAGGCCGGATTGCACAATTGCTCCAGCCGAGGATGTTCCACAAGCCAGGAGTTTGAGACCCCTAATCTAGTCTGACCTTCAGTATAAAATAGGCCATAACATTTTCCCAAAAGAATTTCTAGAGAAGATCTTTTAGAAGAACACCCAATTGTGATTTAAAAGTTATCAGTTATTATTTGTTCCCCAGATAGGTATGCAGGGTAAAAGTAGCACCACACTTCGATTTAGCACTTTTCATCAGTAGCTCTCCAAGTGGTCCATTATCTCCATTTTGCAGATGGAGATATTGTGGCACAGGTGAAGTAACTCTTGCAGGCCAATGTAAGTGCTGAGAATAGAAACTAGATATCCCCTCTCCCAGTTTAATCCCCTAAAAACAGAACCAGTATTTTAGAACTTTTTCATCACTACTGAAACTCGTAGTGATTAACGTAAGATAGTTTGTCAATTTTTATACATGTATTATGGCTCATTTCTTTCAATGAAAAGAGAGTATTCTGATACCCAAAGAACAAAGTATGTATTTCTCTGTCAAAACATTGCTATGTCCCCGTGGGACAAATTCAAAGAAGCTTATAATTTTGTCTATGGTTCAGTGAAAAACTTCAGTTTCAAAAAAATCAGACAAAAATTCTAACAAAACTCAACCCAATACAATAGAGTTACTTGTGTCCAGAGTTGATCAGGAATGCAGTATTTGTAGGTTAGTTGAAATACTGTGGTAGGTAGAACATATATGAAGTGCTGAACTGCCATTAACTATGTTCTAGCTCTTAGAGACAAGGAATCCAATTCTCAGGATTGATAATTTCGGTCTAGTGGATTTACCTAGCATTAGATTCACTAACATCCCCATGCTCTGAAGCTGAGTTCTTAATAAATCACAGAACATAAAATCAGAGATATAAGATATCTATAGCCTGCTTAATGCGGGATAAATATGAACCCTGAGACAGTTTCACACTACTTCAGTGAAGAGAAAGGAAGCTTTATGGGAGGAGAGAAACTACAAAGAGAAGGAATATTCTTCATTAAGCTGATGTCTGTTGCAGCGCTGTTTCTTTTCCTCCTACTCCTCTGGCAAAAAGCTTAGTGATAGAAATTTCTGATCACTGACATGAAGAAGTTAATTAATGGAGAGATTCAGGAACACACTTATGTAGGGAATACCCTTTTACAGAAGACAGGAGAGGGCTCTGTCTGTTGTGGTGTTTCCAGTCAGTTAAATCCAATAGAATATAAACAAGAAGCACACTGGCTGTTGTCCTGTTTGCTGCCTGTTTTCCTCTCAGAAGAGAGTTGGTACTTCTGGCTGAAATGTCAGAAGAGAGCTTTTTTGTTCTTTGTTACTGCTCATCAAGATAGAAATAACTTCCCTTGATTTTACTTATGAGCTAAGTAAAATAAATAGATACGCATGTCCTAAGCATCCCCATGTTCGAAGAAAATCTTAGTGTATATTTAATTTCTTATTTTAAATCATGCTAATATGATTACTGTTCCAGTCTGACTCAAACCAGCAGTAGCTGGGGAATTCATTGTAAAACATGACACTCCATCCTACACTAACCTTATGTGTGCATGATGTGCGGCAGATGGGATGGGAGGGATAACTGTTACACTCTACAATGGCAGAGACTGGGAGTAGAGCAAAGACAATATACTCAAGGCCAAATAGTTGGGAAGCTCCCTAGGGAAGTGCAGCAGTTGATTTTTGTTGGGCCAGAAGTGAGGTGGGAGGTCAGGCTCTGAACTTAACTCCTTTCCTTCACCTTTGTGTGACTTCATGGACAGACGTGTCAGTTTTTGGCCCTATAATATAATATATGGAGGATATACCATGTCATAGAATTGGAAGGGACCTTGAGAGATCATTGAGTCCAGTCCCCTGCCCTTGCAGCAGGACCAAATACCAACCCTGACAGATTTGCCCCAGATCCCTAAACGGCCCTCCAGCAAGGCTTGAGCTCACAACCCTGCGATTCATAGGCTAATGCTCAAACCACAGAGCTCTCCCTCCTCACCATATGTTTTCTTGACACCACTATGCTCTTAGGATCCCCAGCTGTATAGGACCAAAAGTATACCATGGATTTTCATCTGCATACATCTACACAGTTCACTGTGTCTAGATATAAATTCTGTAATTGTGCTTTCTTCTCAATGAATGCTGCATCCATAACACATTGATCACATCTTATATAAAACACTCTGAAGTCCTTCACATAAAAGGAATATATCACTGCCAGAACTATCTACTGAGATACTCTGAGTACCTTTCTCAGAACTGAAGAAGAGCTCCATTTAAGCTCTAAAGCTTGTTTTACTAATCCAAGTTGGTCCAATAAAAGATATTCTCTCATCCAACTTGTATGTCTCTCGCTAATAGGATTCTACCTCAGAATTTCCCCTTCCTGAAAGAATTCAAGAGACCTTGGCAGAGCTGGCAGCCAGAGCTTTGAAAGTGCTGCTGGATCCCTGTGTGGTGCACTCCGGGTGGCATTGAGGGCTGGTGGGGTGGCCTCTCATTCCAGGAGTGCAAAGACACCCCCCATACACCCTGCTCAGGGGCCCAGCAATTCTATCACACCACCTGTTCTCAGGCCACCATCTAGGTGACCACTAGGTATATGGTGGTTGATAAAGTCATGCTTCAAACATTGGAAAACCAGCATTAGCACAAGAATGGTTCCTATTACCACTTCATTTTTAAATAGTGTAGTATTAACTTAACGTTCAAACATTCATCTCCCTGAACTGTTAATATACTCCAATAACGTTACAGCAAGGAGTGAGTTTCAAATCCTGTTCTTATAACTGAGATTTGAAATGAACTCCATAGGTGATGAGCACCCTAGAGCTTGTTCAGTTTGTCAAAACTTATAACGTATTTCCCATATCACCACATTAACTTTTCACTATGATTCACAGCACAGACCCAAATATGTAAGTAAATATTCTCTTGTTTAAGTAAAATATTTAGGTGGTTGTGTTATTTAGGAGTATATCTTCAGCTTGAATTAGGTAACACGTAATTAAATAAATTTAAAAACAACTGAACATATAGCACTTAATATGGTACAGAAACAAAAATCTCATGCTCAGGATCTCAGGAAGGCTAAAGCAAAACCACATTTTTCACACACAATAAAAATCTGTGCTGGGAATTTCTTTATTTGCACATGTGTTCTCCCTAATTCCATGATCTTGCCTTACAGTTTACAGGTTTATTACCCAGACCAGGTACTATCAGACATCTCTCACTAGCTTGCCACATTTTTCTATTAGAGCTGTAGTTCCATTTTTCAACGGTTAAATACTTTGTCTTCACTTGGAAAGTACAGTTCAAACTGCATTGTACTTTAACCTCTATACTAATGTTTGAAATATTATTTTAATTATCAAATTTGACTGTATGAGGCTCTGATCATAAGCACAGATGTGCTTGTGCTTAACTTTATATGTCGGAGTAATCTCGCTGAAATTGTATAAGTGCTTGTGGCAGACAGCCTATGTCTGTATGAACATACCATATTAAAGAGATAACTGACAACTAGTCCATAGTCAGATTTCCCTACCAAAGTGAGTTTAAAATGGAGCATCCCATTTTTTTCCTCTCAAATTATGTGAACAAGCAGTGTTAAATTCCACACAGGGTTAGTTTTATACTTTTTCAGTTTTATAGGTAGTTTTTGGTTTACTTTCTCTTCATATTTTTTTATTGTTGACCAATATCTCTTAAAACTTGTGTAACAACCCAAAACATGATAATGAGGTGGATCTAGAATGGAGTTCACAAAATGGGGTATTTTTCTTTAAAAAG